>CM068369.1:87096124-88397791 GCA_034769895.1 Magicicada septendecula | reverse complement strand
TTATGTTTTTGTTAACAACATTCTGTCCGTATCGTTTTGCTACTTCGGGACAGGACGTTGCTTGTGTATAACGTATGCACGACTTGTACGTTGGCGTCTACACTAACATATTAATAGCATCTTGTTATTTGAAGTAGCAGTCTTCGTAATTCCAACTTCATCGTGCTTACTTGCTACACTGCTACCTGTCATATTCCGGACGAGGCTGTTATCTCTCCACACGATTTGATAATGGTGGAGACACTGAAAGGCTTCGCCCGGAGCATGACAGGAAGCAGTTTGGCAAGTAAGCACGACGAAGCTGAAATATTAACAACAGTCCTAGGAAGGAAATTGTTTTGTTTGAATCCTCGAGTTTGTAAAAATATCTGTTGTGTCCTATTTTATGTCTTCATACGTTCGGGGCAAATCTGTGTTTAAGGGGAGATCCTATTGAAAATGGCAAAAATGTTTATTTTGTAAATTTTTAATTTATTCAGATTTATTATTTATTGTCGGACTAAATAAAGTGTAAAATTTTGTAACAGGAAAAAAAATTGTTTTTAGTACTAAAAATTGAATTTTTTAACGTTTTTAGCAACATTTTTGGAATATTTATCAAATGGATATTCCAGAGAAAGTCCTATGACCTTTTGGGAGGTGTCATTTTGAAGGGCATAAAATTAACTTAAAAACACATATTTTTATTAGGATGTAATTAAAAAGAACTTTTTGTGAGGAAAATAGTAAAAATATATATATTTTTTAATTTTTACATTTATAATTAAAATTTGTTACAAAGGAACTATACGCCAAAATTAAATAAAAATATGTGTTTTTTTAGGTAATTATATCCAAAGACCTGTCCAAAATTTCAGAGCAGTAAGTAAGATAGTTTTTGAGATATATCAAAAAGTATGTATAAAAACATGGAAAATTCAATTTGCGGGAAACTCGGATTTTCTAAAAGTATTCCTTTCTGTTGGAAAATTAAATAATTAAGGGTACATATGTTTGATATGATTTTTTTTACTCTATGGGTATTAAAATAATAAATTGTACTACAATAAACAATAAAATATTTATTACTGGAAAATAATACCAATTCAAACACAAAACTGTTCCGAATCACATTAACAAAGCTCAACACAGCAGGAAACAAAATTTACAGCTCAATCCACAACACTCAATCAGCTGTTTTACAAGTCAAAATAAAACAGCTGATGTTTTATACATGTAACATTTATTTCAGAATTAATACTAAATTAATGAATTATTTACTAATAATACTAAATTACTAATATATAGTAATAGTAAATAATAGTAGTAACTTGTAAATAATAATAGTATTATTTACTGATAATACTAAATTATTAATATATGTGTAAAATTATATTATACAAATAGTATTGTTTTGTTATAATACCTAAATGAGATGTAAATCGCTTAGGTGCTTGGTTTTCCCAAACAATTTGTTTTTAATATAATTAAATTACCTTATTCGGTCCACCTTAGTGACACTAGCTGCTGTCGTTTAATGACGCGTTTCGGGATATTTATTTGAATCATTTAGAAAATACTAAAATTTTAAAAAACAATTATTTTGACAAAAAAATAGTATATTATTCAAGATATGTGGATGACACCTTTGTTATTTTCAATGGTAACAAAAGACAGCTGGAGTCATTTAATAACTATTTAAATAAAATACATAAGACAATAAAATTCACTATGGAAATTGAAAATAACAAAAATATTAATTTCCTGGATCTAACCATAACAAATAACGGTAATGAACTGACATACAAAATATATAGAAAGCACACATGCACAGATACGGGTATACATGCTAAGTCATTTCATCCTCCAGCCCAAAAAATGGCTGCATTTAACAGCTTTATTGACAGATTACTTTGTGTTCCCCTTAATAACGAAGACTATGATCAAGAAGTAAATATTATAAAACAAATAGCTCTAAATAATGGTTACAGGCCAGTAATAGTTGATAGAATGATAATGAAACATAAAAAACGTTTAGAAAATAAAAATACCAATATTATTAACCAACATAATAAAAAACATAAAAAATTCATTTCAGCTAATTATACTGGCTTGTTGCCAAATATTTTAAAATCTGTTTTTAAAAGTAAAGGATATACTATTTCATTCAAAACCTGTAATAATTTAAAAAAATTTTTCAAAACTAAAATAAATATTCCTTTAAAAAATAAATCGGGAGTCTATAAAATTAAATGCGATAATTGTGCAGCATTCTACATCGGCCAATCCGGCAGAGATTTTTATACAAGATTTTTAGAGCACATTCCAAAAACAAATAATAATAATTCCAGTTTTGCACAACGTTTAATAGAAAAAGATCATAGTTATACTAGTTTCGAAAACAATTTCGTGGCGTTGCATACTTGCAAGAAGGGTAAATTAATGGATAGTCTAGAGGAGTTCGAAATATACAAAGCTACAAAAAACGCAATGACCAAAAATAACATATTAAATGATCAAATGAACTTCGGTTCTAATAACCTGTTTGACACTGCTATACGGTTGAATGATAAGTATAGCCAGTCGTGAGGAAGTCGTAGTACAGCGTGCATGCATGCGAGCGCTCCGAGCGATTCAGTTGTTACGTTTTTATTTATATATATATTATTTAAAAGATTTTAAATATTTTAAATTATGACAAACCACAAATTGTGGTATACATTTATGTTTTGATTATTGTGTATCTGAAGATGGGATTTTATCCCGAAACGCGTCATTAAACGACAGCAGCTAGTGTCACTAAGGTGGACCGAATAAGGTAATTTAATTATATTAACCATAAAGTGACTCGGTACGTAAAACATGAATAGATTGAAATTTGTTTTTGCCTACAAAATATTTCGGAAAAATGTTTTAGTGTGTCTTTATATAAAGAATTAATCATAGAACAATTTGGGACGAAAATTATTTCATTTTTTATCAATTTTTTGCCATTTTCAGTTAAGGGACTCCCCTTAACTATTGATCCATTGTTCCTTTTCTTGTGATTATATCTGACAACCTTCATTGCTCTGCAGTCGTTAAACTACGTTTTCAGTTTTCCTTATTACATTTCAAGAAAAGGACTTCGATGGCACTGACTTCTTATAAAGTTATTATAAAAATACCGTAACAGTTATTGTCTTGGTGAAGACACAACTTAACATCATTTAAAAGTTATTTGAAGTTTTCATGACAGCACTAAAATTAGTTGACGACATTTAGTTAGTAAACGAAATTATTTAATTATATAGCTGAGGCCGACATAAAAAAAATAATAAAATAAATAAAGTACTGAACGAGGGTTAGAAATAGAGAGGGTTAGAAAATTTAAGTATCTAGGGGAAATAATTCAAAAGAAGGTTCAGAAAAACCTGCTATAGAAGAAAAGATTCATAAAATGGATAGAGCATATGGTATAACTAAAGATATTTACAATAAAAAGTGCATATCTAAAAATGCGAAAATAAGGCATTACAGTACAGTAGTGAGGCCAGAATGCCTATATGCAAGTGAATGTCTAGCATTGAATTATAATTTAGACAAACTAGAAATATTGGAAAGACGAATAATTAGGAAAATATTAGGCCCACGAAACACTTCAAAAGGTTGGAAAGTAAGAAGTAATAATGAAATATACAAAGTATAGAAAAATAATGAGAAAAAGAAGACTATTATTTTTAGGACATTTATATAGAATGGACGACAATCGGTTAGCAAAGCAGATCTTCAAATATCTGTGAGGGAAGAAGTCAACATCAAGTTGGATTAAATAAGTCTAAAAGGATTTAGAGAAAAATAATATAAACGCAGAAGAAGCAATTGACAGGGAAGTTTTTCGAGCAAAAGTATTAAAAATGGAAGGAGTCCAGAGTAGGAGAGAGAAAAACGCAGAGTGGACTGAAGACAGGAAGAAGAGACACAGTGAAAAGATGAAAGAATATTGGAAAAGAGAAGAGAATAAAGAATTGAAATTGGCATGTGGTCCTTAGATGGCCGGAAAAACTGAACGAAACAATGTGGAAACAATGTGCTTTCAAAATTTGGAACCACTTCTTAAAATTGAACGAAGAATTCTTCAGAAAATTTGTGGCCCCAAGAAAACTGAAGATAGGTACAAGCATAGTCCCAAAGAAGAACGGAGATCTGGAAGATCTGGAAACGGCTTTCCGAAGGAAAAGACTGAGATTCCTTGGACATATGGTTCAGATGGGTCGGTCCAGATTAAATAAACTAATTTCCAAATATATTTGGCAACTTTCCAGTCTGAACGGATACACCAAACAACTTAAGTAGGGAATGATGAAACTGGGTATCTCTTTGAACGACTGTGTGGATAGAAATACATACAGAAACACAATTCAAAATCTTGAGGTTCTCTGCGGTGAGAAGAAGACGAGAAAGGGGTGGATAGTGGAAAGGAAGGCGGCGCATAGTGTGCGAATGAGGGCCTTCTGGCAGGAGAAGAAAAGAAAATGATTTTCGCATTGTCCATGGCTGGCCTAGGCCTGTTCGTGTAAAAAAAAAGTACTGAACGAAAGGTTTTCCCTGTTGCCATCTTATGGTTCTTGACAACTTTACAAAAAAGGAAATACTGTACATAGATTGAACAAATCAATATAAAACCTAAGGCACTTTAAACCAAGTCAAACAGTCTTAAACGGTGTTACTCAGGTACAGGAGAAAGCCTATGTAGACTTGTTAATTATTCTACAGATTTTAAATATTGTTACGTGTCAACAGTGGAATGATAAAGCAGAGATTCTTTGAGAATTCGAGAATTCTTACTACCTTCCTATATTCTTACTCAGTTACTACGAGCATTGAGGATTATATAAGTTTTTTTTTTATAAAACGAAACAGTTAGTATAAAGCAAGACATAATAATTTGAAGTTCGAAGACAGTTGGCCATATTGACGACATACGGTGTAAACGAAAATACGGATATCTAAGTATTTTAATATTTTGTAATTATATTTTGATACCACAGCTAAAAATATTGGCATTATAATACTTTTGGCTGAGAATTATTTATGTCCATAAGATTTAATGAAGAATAAATTTTCTACTTCTTTAATTAAAATTAAGATTGTTTTAATACGCAGTTAGCCGGTATATAGCACGGTCTGTTGCATGCGCCGTCTTTGTTTAGTTGACAAACAGGGTTTGTTCTACGACATATTTCGTAACCGTCACAGAATGCGATAATTGTGAAACGAGCGGTGGACATAAGTTACGGAGACAGGTGCTACAAGCGAGCACAGCTTGCCAACTTCGTAACACACTAATGGCGACTGGTAACTTAGCAATAACATGCCGTATATTATCTGTGTTGGTAAGTGTAATTATTATTTAACTCCAACTCCAATGGGGAACTTAAAGGCTAGCGTCCAGACAGCAATCAATGATGCTTACCATGTACCGTGTCACAGAACGCTCCCCAGCAGCGATTTTCTTATTTCTAAATTCAGGGATTAGGCCTTGGGCCCGTTCCTGCTACACACAAGTCGGCTGAAGCGAACGAAGGTTATTTGCACGATCGAGTTACCAGTCGTTGACTCTGGTCTGGCAGCAGCGGGGCTAAGACGTGCTCGTTCAATTGTCCATACATTGTATTGACTGAGCTTAAGTAGTCAGTTTTGGCCATCAGTCAATGCTTAGTAGACAATACCAGTTAATTCATTGTGATTAGCCAGGGACTAGAAGTAAGCACTGTGACGATTTTAAATGTATCAAAAAATCGCACAGATTAAAAATTTTTAATTTTAATAAGTAAGAGTATCATACACCCTTACCTATACCCAGATTCCTGAATCAACTTGAAACCTTCCAGTACCAACACGCCAAGAAAAGTATTAAGTAGTGAATAATAATAATAATTACTTAAATAATTAAGAAATGCGACTAGAGAAATAAAGAAATCCCTAAGTCATAATAAAATAAACATAAAGTATTTATCTTCTAATTAATGAATAAATAATAATAGGAAAAGTACGAACTATTTTCTTAGTGCGTAAATACGCACTAGCTTACTGAGCCCTCTCCCCTAAACCGTACGCGCATTCGGCCGTAGAACGTCGCAATGAGTAGACGTGAGTTTTGGTATTGTACACATATACGTATGTGTAAGTTCTCTAGAAGCATATCCAGCGTGAAATCTTGTTATTGTGAATAATGTAGTGTCTAGAGTTTGTGAGAAAATATATAAATAAAATAGAAAAAGGTAGCCAACACATCTCTTAAAAACAAAATCAAATGTAAGTGTAACATAGTTAACTACTAGACTGTAGTACTGCAAAGTGAGAACTATAACTGTAATTAAAATAAAGAAAATGTGAACTACAAGAATCTGCACTAAGAAAAGTGAAATTACAACATGTGGAACTTCAAGTAAACAACCTATCTTCGAGAGCTTCAAGTAAACTAAAAATCAACCCGATGTAGATGCACCAAGAACAACGTACTCAACCCGTAGAAGACAACTGGAGAGGTCCCAAGAATACAACAACAACCTCAGGTGATATCAAACCACAACTTTTGTAAATTTCCCCTTAATAAGAAGTAACAAAGAACTTTCGCAATGTAATGAACAAATTATCAGATTTGTATATTTTGTAATTTTGTAAGAAGTAATAGTAATCGTAATGTATATATTGATAAATTAATAATGTTGAGAAAATTGAGACCCGGATCCGTGGTATTAAAACTAACAGTTATATGAATAAATTTTTGATATAACAAGAATAATATAATTAAGATCTTTGAAGCAGTAAAAGCACTATTTACAAAAATAACTTTCTTTAAAATCAGGAATAATGTTTGACTAATATTTCAATGGCAATAAAGAGATGTTTTAGCTAATACCTAGTGAGTGAATAAGTTTATGCATACCTTGTCAGTTTCCTATATCATACTTGTTTTGTAATTTGTTAGTAAGCGTTTTACTAACAACGGCAGCTGGTTTAGTTTACTGGTAAAGAATTAAACTAGTTCCCGATTTTTGTGTTGTCTTGCCAAGGGGCGGCACAAAATTGCGCCACTCTGCTGAATTTAAAATTGTGTAATTTACTTGGTAAAAAAAAAAAATATTGTTTACAGAGTGTCACGTACAGAAAATTGCAACATAATTATGTAATTGTTGTTGTGTAAGTTTATAAGTCGTTAACGATATAAAAAAAAGGACAAACAAATTTATTCACTCAGAAATAAAAAAAAAATAAATGAGTAAAATTTTATTATATAATAATAATATTAGTATCGCGAGTTTGCCGTGTTAAGCAAGTAATAGCTGGTAGGGAATCCATTCCAAACAAGTCAATTCCAAGCCAGTTGGTTCATGTTAAATGTGTGTTGAGGAATGTAAACTCTCCCCTTTGTAAGAACCCATCTCATTCATAACCCCTCCTCCCTAAAGCAAACAAAGCCACGTTAGACAAGCTCTTTCCTGTTTTTGTATTGTTCTGAATTACCACCCTATGCAACTAGACGACACCCCAAAACAGCTGATTCTTTGTGCTGTTTGTTAAATCAATGAACTTTCCGTATATGAAATTTCTCTCTACTAAAATAGTATTATCGTTTTGTTTTGATTAATTATATATGTCAATACTGAGAATTTAATTGTTGTGAAATAAGTTATGGTTATTAATTAATATAAGATTTCAAATGCAATAAGATATAGATATGTGTGTTTAAATAAATTCAAGTTTATAAGTGTTTGAAATAAAATAAATAATAGGTACTTTAAATAAAAAGGTTTAATAATAGCTTGAATAAAAATAACGTGTAATAAAAGTGTAAAATGTAGAAGTAAAATGAATAAAGAGAAAATAATAATAAAAGTATATTTGAGTCGTAACCTGCTTCAAAATAATTCCCCAGCTTGACAGTAATAGAGACAAACTTGTTCGTGCAGGAAACATTGTAATAAGCCACCCCAATTGTCTTGAAGTGATACCGAAGTAAACAATGGTAAATCACCCTAGCGTATAATACAATGCGTTCAGTGTTTGACCCCTCTTAGATTGTAACTGCTCATTGTTTAAATGTAAATAAAGATTCCCGCTTTGTGAAATTCCGCGTATCTCAGTAGAATAAGAAATTAGTGTTAAGATAGGATCTAAGGTCAAGTATGGGATTGGCTTTAGATTACTGTAGTAGAATTAAGAGATATAGGGATAAATACGTAACACAGTCACAATGGCGCCGCACTTAAAGAAAGTTCTTTACAAGGGATAAAGAAAGTGCAGAAAGCTAACCAATATAGTTAGAGTATGCAAGGAAATCAGTCGGGCCACTATATTGTGAAGTTACGGGAAACAAGAGTAACAAATAGATTAATAAATAAGTAATGTCTATTTATATGTAAATAATATTAAGGTAAATGTTAAGAAACGAGAGAAAGGGAATTTCACGAAAGATAAAAATATAATTGTTTATTAGATTTTCTATTATTACACCCCCCCGTTTTTCATAGTTAAGTGCAGGAGGATGTGACGATTTTAAATGTATCAAAAAATCGCACAGATTAAAATTTTTTAATTTTAATAAGTAAGAGTATCATACACCCTTACCTATACCCAGATTCCTGAATCAACTTGAAACCTTCCAGTACCAACACGCCAAGAAAAGTATTAAGTACTGAATAATAATAATAATTACTTAAATAATTAAGAAATGCGACTAGAGAAATAAAGAAATCCCTAAGTCATAATAAAATAAACATAAAGTATTTATCTTCTAATTAATGAATAAATAATAATAGGAAAAGTACGAACTATTTTCTTAGTGCGTAAATACGCACTAGCTTACTGAGCCCTCTCCCCTAAACCGTACGCGCATTCGGCCGTAGAACGTCGCAATGAGTAGACGTGAGTTTTGGTATTGTACACATATACGTATGTGTAAGTTCTCTAGAAGCATATCCAGCGTGAAATCTTGTTATTGTGAATAATGTAGTGTCTAGAGTTTGTGAGAAAATATATAAATAAAATAGAAAAAGGTAGCCAACACATCTCTTAAAAACAAAATCAAATGTAAGTGTAACATAGTTAACTACTAGACTGTAGTACTGCAAAGTGAGAACTATAACTGTAATTAAAATAAAGAAAATGTGAACTACCAGAATCTGCACTAAGAAAAATGAAATTACAACATGTGGAACTTCAAGTAAACAACCTATCTTCGAGAGCTTCAAGTAAACTAAAAATCAACCCGATGTAGATGCACCAAGAACAACGTACTCAACCCGTAGAAGACAACTGGAGATGTCCCAAGAATACAACAACAACCTCAGGTGATATCAAACCACAACTTTTGTAAATTTCCCCTTAATAAGAAGTAACAAAGAATTTCGCAATGTAATGAACAAATTATCAGATTTGTATATTTTGTAATTTTGTAAGAAGTAATAGTAACCGTAATGTATATATTGATAAATTAATAATTTTGAGAAAATTGAGACCCGGATCCGTGGTATTAAAACTAACAGTTATATGAATAATTTTTGATATAACAAGAATAATATAATTAAGATCTTTGAAGCAGTAAAAGCACTATTTACAAAAATAACCTTCTTTAAAATCAGTAATAATGTTTGATTAATATTTCAATAGCAATAAAGAGATGTTTTAGCTAATACCTAGTGAGTGAATAAGTTTATGCATACCTTGTCAGTTTCCTATATCATACTTGTTTTGTAATTTGTTAGTAAGCGTTTTACTAACAACGGCAGCTGGTTTAGTTTACTGGTAAAGAATTAAACTAGTTCCCGATTTTTGTGTTGTCTTGCCAAGGGGCGGCACAAAATTGCGATGTGTAGAGATGTGTTGGCTACCTTTTTCTATTTTATTTATATATTTTCTCACAAACTCTAGACACTACATTATTCACAATAACAAGATTTCACGCTGGATATGCTTCTAGAGAACTTACACATACGTATATGTGTACAATACCAAAACTCACGTCTACTCATTGCGACGTTCTACGGCCGAATGCGCGTACGGTTTAGGGGAGAGGGCTCAGTAAGCTAGTGCGTATTTACGCACTAAGAAAATAGTTCGTACTTTTCCTATTATTATTTATTCATTAATTAGAAGATAAATACTTTATGTTTATTTTATTATGACTTAGGGATTTCTCTATTTCTCTAGTCGCATTTCTTAATTATTTAAGTAATTATTATTATTATTCACTACTTAATATTTTTCTTGGCGTGTTGGTACTGGAAGGTTTCAAGTTGATTCAGGAATCTGGGTATAGGTAAGGGTGTATGATACTCTTACTTATTAAAATTAAAAAATTTTAATCTGTGCGATTTTTTGATACATTTAAAATCGTCACAGCACCTATATTTGTTATAAACACAGGTAAATATCTTTTGGTTAAAATATTCTTGAACTGTGTTAAAAAATGCGTATTGTAAGTTTTGATTACCTTGTACTGAAAGCAATAAAAATATAGTTTTTTTTAAAACAGTGCTCTCGATTCGGTCAGGCTGATTTAACGGGTGGACGGAGGTTTGATAAACTCGCGTACAGTTAGAATGTCTATAAGACTCGCACTCCGAGTATTCACTGAATTCAGTTCACGCAAAACACGTCTGTTAAACAATGAAAGCAAGTGCCTACGGAAAATAATTAACGGGAAAACCCGGTAATGTTGGCCGAACTGTAGAACAAAGAGCTGTGGGGAAAGATCATGCTATGAAAGAATGAAAAATGAACACATTACGAAGCAAGCAGCGGAGTACCCACCAGCTGGCAAGAATTAGCAAGAAGGTCCAGAAGACTATGTATATGGAGAGAGAGAGAGAGAGAGAGAGAGAGAGAGAGTGGAGAGAGAGAGAGAGAGAGAGAGAGAGAGAGAGAGAGAGAGAGAGATGAGGAGGCATACAGGTTACACAGCGAAGGTGATTTGGAGAGAAATGAAGTGCTACCACAGAGTGGGAAGCTTCTACTCCTTACGTAGGCAAAAGTATTAAAGTCATATAAATAATTATTATTAATCAAGTAATAACTATAATGATATGGATTATTTCTGAAAAATATGATTTATGTATAGATACTGTGTATAAGGTATTCCTTTTTCATATTAATAAACGTGTATGGTACTTAATAGCCCAAGGGTATTATACCTGGATATTAATCTATAGAGGTCACGATTCCTTGGGGCATGCTACAAAACTCAGGGTACTTTCCGTGGAATCGAATATCTGGGATAACAATAATGAGCGTCCTTGTATACAGAACGGCTTACACAGGCAGTTTCTATCCTGTCTTACTTGTGGTACAAGTTACTTCTGTGGTAAAAAATGGATCTTTACTATTATTATATTAGTGTAGGTGCAAACATTAAAGTAATTCTACTATATATTGTATTATACGTCCTCCATCATTGTGTAGAGAAAAAAATAATCTGTTCTGCGAACGATCGAATCGTGCAATATGGCTGTGTTCGCAGATGCTAGAATCCATTCATCACGAGTTTACTAAAAGCTTTTTGTGCGATGATACACGAACTATTAAATGTCTAAGAAGTTTTTCGTGTACGTATTAACCGTCCGACTGGCGTGAAAGTTGTCGTCGGATACGAAACGTGAGCTCGGAATATACAGTATACTACAGTACTTGAAGCAACGTTTGGTTGTATTCAGAATGTGGAACAAATTTATGGATTTTACGAAGCGAACAGTAACGGAAATCGAACCTTGATGTTAGACAGATAGTCAACCGATATTTCCGACTGAACTGTTTTCTTGAGTTTTCATAAGTTTTACTGAGTAAGAAAAACACAAATTGAAGAAGTTCACATTGAAAACGAAGAAATATTTTTACGTACATTCTTCTCAAGCTTCGTAAAAGCCTTACTTTATACAGCCAGCTAGTTGAAAAATTACATCATTGTTCATAACCCCGACTCTTCTCAATAACTTGTGTAGTTATATCTTGGCGGCAGCATTTGTTTGTTGACACGACAATGCGCTTAAGAATTGGTATAGAGTAACAAACCTGTAGCACAGAATACCACTGTATGGTGCAGAATCATAGCCGTAACTTTGGAGGGGGGGGCACTCGCCGCCCTCAATGTTCCGACCATTATAAAATTTTATTTCCAGTTGTTATAAATAAAAACTAACAAACAGTCAAACAGGAGACAGTTTCGATGCTTGCGAGCACAGTACGCGCTATTTATCAACGTCTGTTTAATGAGCTGGGAAAGAAACAGAAAAAATGTCTGAAAAAAGAAGGATGTGATATGGCAGTGGTTCCTAGAAAAATGGAACTGCCTGAAAAACTTGGTGGTGGTGACAGAACTGGAAAATATCAAACAGCCTTTGACTGCTATAGGCAGAATATATATTTTCCCGTTTTAGATACACTTATAAATGAAATTACATACAGATTTCAAGAAAATGACTTAAAAGCACTTCTTGCACTTTGCTCAGTTCTGAGCAAAAATGAGGTTGAGGAAGACGATGTGAAACATAAGGTAAACATAAGTGGATGTACAACTTATGAAGAAAGGTTTGTTGATCATTAACAAATGAAATTGTCCCTCGTTTACTAACTAAGAATTATTACTAAACTTTTTTTAATTTTGTATATAATACATTTTATTAATTTTATTATATAGATGGTCTCACTACACACTTGAATTTATGAAGCTTTACCCTGCTCCCCCCAAAGTTAGGCCCCAAGTTACGGCCATGTACAGAATAGTAATGTAATTACAGTAGTCTCAAACGTTTATCTGCTTACGTAGGGTTAAAACAACTGTTTATTTCTCACAAGTTGATTTCGTCTTAGTTATGGTTCCACTCCACACATTATTAACCACTTAGAAGGAACAGTAATCCAGCTGTCGGTTAAAGTTCTAACTACTGTATTATCTTCTCTACTATTAAACAGAACTTAGGCGTAGCCGAGCATTACCGTTCACCAGAGAGTTACTAAACGATATTACACGTTCATATGCCGTAAAGATGCGAGACTGCACCGTACCGGGAGAGTGTCAGATTCCTCACTGGTCGACCGTACCGAAACCGGTACTAATTAGTTCTGTTCAGCACCTAGTACTGGTCAGCGGGCTATCAAACAGGCTGTTTAGTAACAGACATAGCTGTATACAAGACCTGTCTAATTGTTTGGTGTAACAATTCTTAAATGCTTAGTCCGAAACAAAACCCGTTAAGCGTCGTCGGTTTAACCGGAAGTCAGTTTAGTTTTGTACTGGTTTGTTGGGTACAGTATGTTAATGTAGGCCTTAAATGTTACACACACAGTTACAGTACTCTGTTTCCAACGCCCAGGAATGACAGTCTGCATTTTTTACGTTGAGTAAATGTAGACTTCCATACATAATACAGTTCTAGTGTCAGCTGCCGATGTTTTGTAAAAGTTACCGAAAATGTCTGACGTCAGGTACTGCATGATTAAAGTTGACAGGCTTTAAAACCAGTGGCGATTCCTGACCCGATGTATAGGGCAAGCATCGACTCTAGTCATAAGTTTGAGTACTCTAACTGTAGCCTAATGTAAGAAAAGAAGTCTAGATAATGATAGCGTAGTTATGAAATCCTAAGTAAATGCTAAGATTTCTGAAATTATGGCCGACTCATAATCAGTGCACCGAAGCATTTTTTGAAGCGATTGCCTTGGGGGCGGAGTGGTCAGTCAGCTGTTACAACAGCACACAGAACTGGATGTGAAGTGATCTTAATGACTTTGATCAAATCAAGTCATCAATATCATTTTGACTGGAAGATAGGTGACAAATGCGCCACCGATTTTCAAAAGATGAGAGATAAGAATGCATGTGAAACAGTTTTCGGTGACAACAATAATGTTGGTTACGTAATCATTTATTTGCGTTTGCCAGATCTTCTTTGGTCAAGTACTCCTTGCGTTGCTTGCTCTGAGGATTCGCGTCTGTCTAAAACGATTGAATAGGAGAGAGATCTGAAACAGACATGTGCTAGAGCTGAGGTGGACGTTACTGTCGTTTGGCTCCAAATTAAAAAGTCTGCAGCATTTTAAACACTTCCAGCATTTGTTTTGTTTAGTCATAATTCGTCATAATTTCGTATAATTACAGTGGAAAAGACGCATTGGCGATCTTTTAGAATCCTCTTCTACCGCCGTTTTGTTTACTTTTTTTTAATTATTGAATTTAACGTGTTAAATCTGATCTGTAAGACCAGCCATCAACTTATCTCTAATACCTCTTAATACTAAATATTTCCGATCTGACGATGAGCTGAGAAGCTTGAAAGCGCTAATCGGAATAATTTTTCTATAGTGGTGTGCAACAGTGATAATTCTGTTTGTAATACTAGATACATATCAGCCAAATTAAGTCCAGTGCCATCCTTTAGTTAGTTCTTAACTAAACACTCTCACCCGCGCACAATGCTCTGCTTTTATAACACAAAACACTACACAAGTTCAAATGGCTTTGTTCTCTTCAGTCTTCGGAACACGTCTTGGTTGTCCAGCAGCTGAAGAACTTCTGCATTTTCGTGGAGGTGAAGCCTTTGTACATGCTTCTTCGCAAACCTTTTAATCTCTTCTTTAATTGTTGGAATACGTAGATCTCTGTGGATATCGGCGTTTCTAACATACCATGGTGCATTCACCATGGTCCGCAAAAGTTTGTTTTGGAATGTTTGTATTATCGTGATGTTATTATCTTTCGCGCACCCCCAGAGTTGAATTCCAAACAGCCAGATGGGTTTAATTATCTGATTATAGATCAGAGTTTTACTGTATAAAGACAGTTTTGTTTACATGGTACCAAAATCTGTTTGTTCGTTCTATTAACCCCTATCCTGGACCAACTTGGGGTCATTCCATGTAATCAGGGTTTCGTTACTTTCTTAAGGCTTTCCATTTTGCAGAGTAAATAACAGTTCAAAAGTATGGAATCAAGAAAAGCTGTTTTATGTTGGTGAGGATATTCACAACGAGAAGTCGCGATTAGAGACAAAATTACAGAGGTACTATTCACACACATCTCATACGTATAAAAACATGTACACGGTTGTAGACAGTATAAAGAGAAGGCACAAAATGTGAAATGACTTGTTAAAGTAAAACGAGTAAAGGATATAGAAACCGTAAGTTTTATACTTCTGTGAGAGAAATTAGTGTGCACTTGGGAGCGTACATTGTGTGATGCGGAGACGTTAAAATCTCTGTATGTTCTTGCTGACTATTTTTAATCGGACAAAGGAAGTTCTCTGTTATTTTTGTGAGCATAAAAAAAGTTGTTCCACAAGTCTGGTCATTAATGCTAAGGATTTAACAGGCTTGACATCGTCGAATTACCGTCCAGCTTTGGCCAATGTTGAACCTGTTAATATTTAATATTCTTTTTGCCCACATTTTTTTAAAAAGTAAGTGGCGTATGCCTTTATGATGAGAATTACAATTACTGGCACGGATCTAAATATAACATGAAAGGAAATGTTAAACGTATTTTTGTATTATTTTTATCACATTTTTCACTGTCATGTTAATTCACACATAATTACAAGGAAACGTTTTTCTTTAGCATTACAGCCCAACATGAGCTCTGGCTTGTCTAAGGAATCCAATCCGTTCCCATCTCAGCATAACCCCTCACATTCATTCTTATGAGATCTCCGCTCTGGCTGTCCTAGCCATCGAATTCGTTGACCCTTTACGAATCTTAAAGTGTCTTCAGGCTTTAATAGCTAATCTATCTCCTTGTTATTTCGTATACTCCATTCATCATCTTCCTTAAGCGGGTCATAACACGTCGTACAATCTATCTTTCAAACGTTCTTAGTGTTTCTTGTTTCACAAATGTATGTACTTTTTTTCACAAATGTATGTACTTTTTTTTCACAAATGTATGTACTTTTTTTTCACAAATGTATGTACTTTTGTATTATTTTCATCACATCTTACGCTGTCATCCTAATTCACACGTAACTACAAGGAAGAAGTTACCGAGTAAAATAAATATAGGGCCTAAGCTGGAAATAAGTTCTACGCACAAGTAAACAACATGTAGGCTACTCGTTTGCTAACAACAAAGTTGTCACTGACGATGGCACTAAACGTGTCGATTGTGTACAACAAACTGTATCGTACGTGGGAGGAATGATTAAATACATACTGTTCATTATAAGTCGAAGTATGACAGCAGACACAATAGAATTATTTATTCATAAGGAGAAAATGTGAAAACAGGCATGTGCTAAGGCATAAAATTAGTTGGTGTGTGTACAGGCAACACCAAAGAATAGTGGATATGAATTGTTTATATCGTGAGTGGTCGATATCGAAGAAAGTTTATTGGTTCTTGAATTATACGTACAGTGCCGAAACATAGATCTTCAGTGTTGCGATTGTTTGCAATAATATAAGAAATTGTTTTTAATTACAAGCCGCGGCCTACTGGTTTTTCGAAATGAGTATCCTTATTTCTTTAGCAGTGTGTAGCACACGGACTAAATATATATTTAAGAAAAAATAACTGAGAAAAAATCGACTCCATTAATTATTATAAACTATTGTTACTCTGGACGTTTATAACTGATTCCAAAGCATATGTTTTGACCAAATATTTATACGGTTCTTTTAGCACTTTCAACTAGAAATGCGACATGTTTAACGCTTATAAAATCGTATAATGCCTTCCAAAGAACGAGATCAATGAACCAGTCACACCAATGCCATAAACCAGTGGCCCTCGAACTTTCTGACTCGCCGGAAATCTTCCAAAAGCGCCTGAAATATTACGGCAACCCTGAGTCGTATTATGCTTAATTTGTATTGAAATAATAAAGCCTGATAACGAAGAATGTTTAATAAAAAAATTAATTTTATGACTTCTGCAGTTTGGGAATCACTGGCCATAATCCACATTGAAACACGATTTCTTCCATCTTCTGCTTTGTCCGTTTTATTGGGGCTGGAATCGTATACCCTTTTGAAATGTGAGTACACCGAAGAATATAAATATCACTTAAGTTGATAAAGTTACGAACGAAAGTGTTCTCAGCCATGTAACAAGTTGGACTTTTCAAGGACTACAATTTTATGAACTTTCCTATTAAGCCAGTTTATGCCTTGATGTAGAAATTGCTTTCTTGTAAGTGCTGATAAAACACTGACCCAGTGGAAACGAAGAGTTAAGAGAGGTAGAAATACCAAATGTCAAACTCCAGAGACTGCTATGGCGAGGTCAGGACAACTGTTCAGAGGTGCAATTTGTGTCAACTAACTTCGCTTGTATTATGGTAAAAAAAGAGAAGATATATTTTGTTGTTTATCTCGTTAAAATAATTTTCATGATGCTATAACTAACTGTTCAAGATAGCATTAAGGTGTTGTGGATTCTGTGAAAATACTGATGAAAAAGAAAACTGTAGAGATTTTAAAGTTATGTTCGAAGTTTTAGACAAAATTATGTCTCCTTCAGTTTTTCTTCCCAGGATTGATACTAAATCCCCATTTCGAAACAGTAATTGATCTGTCAGATGATAGATCTCTTCTCTCTCTTCTAGGTTAGCAGCCCATAGGCTGGTTGGCAGCAGCTCGCCATTCTTCACGCTTCTCTGCTTTTCTTTTCAACTCACAATATGATGTGCAGTTCATATCGACCATAAGCTGTTTCATGTAGTCTAAACGGGGTCGTCCTCTGTGATTCTTTCCTTCAATTGTTCCTTGTATTACTCTCTTAACCAACCCATTGTGTCGTAGTATATGCCGTACAAACTTAGCCCTTCTGCCTTTTAAATTTCGTAGAAACCTCGTCTCCTTCTGAGCTATTCTAAAAGACTTCTTCATTCGTTATCTTCTCCCTCCAGCTCATCATGAATATTGTTCTGTAGCACCAGGTCTCAGTTGCTTGAAGTCTTTTCTTGTCACTTTCTCCAATTGTCAAAGATTCACTCCCGTATAGGGCAACACTCCACACGTATGTCTTTACTAGATTCTTCCTTATTTTTAGGCTGATAGTGTTTGAAGTGAAGAGGTTTTTCTGTTTGTTGAAACCAATTTTAGCCTGGTTAATTCTGTTTATAATTTCCGTACTGCTACGTCCATCACTTGTGATTTTACTTCCTAGATATTATATTCTTTAACTGCCTGGAGAACATTATTTTCAAGAGTTATTCTGACTGGATCTAGATGATAGTTACTAACTGGTAACTGCAGGCGCGGGATCAGATTAAAAAAAAAATTGACAAAACTGTTAGTATGATATTTTTTTGTTACCTGACTTTATTTGTAATAATTTATTTCTTTGCGTAGGTCTGTCACTTGTTTGTTGTACAGCAAAGGAATTACATCCTTATTTTGTAAGTTAATGGAAATAGTTTTGTAGTATTACTGGTAAAATTTTTATATTTATTTAATATATATTCTTTAGACGAGCAAATACGAGCTCGTAATTACAAAGCGCCATTTTTAAACTATTTATTACAAACTTTGATATTTACAACAGTATTAAGGTTATCCCTACAACTTAGATTTAACAGACTTTCAGAGATACCGCAGTGTATTTACTCTCACGCTGTCATAGCTGGAGGGTACTTAACTTCATACGGAGTAATCACTCAACTCTGAGCGAGGTTTGAGCAGACGTAAATATTTATCAAAGTCAAATGGAATTCAGTTCTTAACGCGTTCGACTGGCTTCAGCTATTGAACGGTAACCCATAATAGATGAGAAATGTGCGGGAGAGAGAGTGATGCGCCCGAGTACTAACTCTTTCTATTCGGCTTTTTAAGTGTGTGTATGTGTGTGTGCGCGCGCGCTTCAACAGTGACATAACGTGGAAAAAGCTTTTTCTCTAAAATACAGTTACCTCCTTACGGTAAAACCTATGTAAACGAAGTACTTCTTACTGCAAACCAAAGTGAATAATATTTCTCTAAACTGTTTTTTACATAAGAATTATTCATTTAATGAAAGCTTCAAGTAGCTTTCAAGAGTTCAGTAACGGTACTGTCAATGTAGTTAATTAATTTTCAACTATATAGATAACAAACAGAATTATCACTGTTGCACACCACTACAGAAAAATTGTTCCAATTAGCGCTTTCAAGCTTCACAGCTCATTGTCAGATCGGAAATCCTTCGCTCGATGAGCTGTGAAGCTTGAAAGCGTTAATCGGAATAATTTTTCTATAGTGGTGTGCAACAGTGATAATTCTATTTCTGATTAAAACCACTAACACAACTGTCTTAATTAAATATATAGATAATGATAACGTGTATTATAAATAGGCGAACACACACACACACACACACACACACACACACACACACACACACACACACACGACTTGTATACACATATCGTACACACTGATAAAAATGTAGTTAATGTAAATTATATGACTTACACTCGTATTATTAATGTGTTAACATCCATTAACGTGAGAACACAACTTGTTCTTTAATAAGCCTCGAGAGCCAGTTATCATAGTGGATAATGCTGAACTCCTGGTATTGTGTAAAAGATAAAATATAATTTTACCACGATATATCATAATTGCAAATTACGTCGAGTAAAACGGTTATTGTTGAGGAAAAAATGAGAACAAGAGGGAACGTGTTAAACGGAAGGAATGAACGCGCGGAACGAATCTTATCGAGAGAGCATGTAGTGGGTTGTAATTGAGTTAGGTAGTAGTTCTTTGAAACCGTAACACTTCCCTCGGTAATTAGCTTCTAGTGTGACGCCCTTTTTTCTCTCTGCAGTCTGCCTTAATCACTTTCATTAGTCCTTCCCAGCAACGTATGCACTTTCTCGTTTACCGCGCTTTCCTTCTCACTAGTTTACGATGTATAAAGTCATGTTCGTTACACGTTTACACAGTTACTTAAAAACATTTACTTAAAAATGTGTATCTTAAAAACACAGATATAAAAATAGCATACAAAACGAATAAAAATAATTTACAAAAACTAAATTTCTCACACAACAAAGATAATACAACAACTAACTTTATATACAAAATTGAATGCCAAGATTGGAATAAATGTTACATAGGACAAACAAAAAAACCGCTGAAAAAACGTTATTTTGAACACCTAAACGCGTACAAAAAACCAGAAATATATAAATCCAATTTAGCCACACATGCAATAAACACAGGACATGAATTCCCAGACATAACCAATATGACACTAATAAAACATATACCACACAAAGGCACCATAATGAACATTTGGGAAAATTCACATATATACAAACATAAAACACAAAACAAACTAATACCTGAACAAAAAATCAATACAAAACATGATACAATATTCAAAGAACTTAACATCGAAAATACACAAAATACAAATACATATACCACAATCACACACAATAATACAACTTTAAAATACGAGAGACCAATAAGAAACAATAGCATCCAGCCAACACACAAATACTTCACCAGACGCAAGACCGCGAAGGCTGAAGATGAGAGCACGGGAGCTCTCGAAACATGTTCCGAATAGGAAAAATATAACATCTTGAGGTAATATAAACTGAGGTACTATATATATATATATGTTCATTCACCAATCAATGAATTCATTCACCAATCAATGAATTCATTCTTCATTTACCAATGTACAGATTATAAGTTAAATGTAGTCTATCTTATAAATCTTAAATGTAGTTTATATGTGTACTACGTTATTGACAACAAAGAAGTAGTTTCTATGGAAACTCACCGGTTCCCATTTTCGATCTCGCACCAGCGGTCGTTTTCAAATGTGCGACACGTCCTTATAAACATTTTCAATGTTAATATCTGTAGCTTGCAGCCCCCTCTGAGCCCGCGCCCTAGTCGGCCTAGTGGTAAATACGGCACTGCCTATTATAGGTCGGTTTCGTGTCGGTAGTCTGAATTGTAGTCCCTTTCATCCCATATTATGCGAATGTATGAAAGCACCATTGATAAGATTGCATTTAGTCGGTGTATACTGAACAGTGGATGCGGGTTATGATAAGAACTGTGCTCATGTTGTTTGTTGCTTTCTAAAACTGAAAATGGAAATACGTAAATATAACAACTATTGGATAGTATGGGCCAAAACAGATAGTACTGGAAAAATATTTTATAATAAGGCTTTATTTGATATAAAGACTATAGATATTACGTGACTCTGTGTCGCATGGAAGTCAATGTGAATCCTTTCAAAACAGCTTCTTTAGAACAACCTACTATTGTGACGATTTAAGATGCCTAAATCCCACAATAAATTAAAAAAAAAAAATAAAATAAAAATTATAATACTAAAATAATTTAATAAGGTACTGATGAACCCTTTCTCCATGCCCCAAACCGGTAGTAACATGCCGATTTGCCAATGTATCAATTAATAAAATTAGAGGTAAGAAACCCAATAAATCCCTAACCACCTCGTGTTAGAAAAAAGAATTATAAAAGTATAGAGTGATGTAATTAAATTGTAAGCAATTAAAGGAAAATAATTAATAATAATTGAGAACTACTTTTCGCGCTGAGAAACCACCCGCGCGCGGACAGCCCCATTACCCCTATAGTTAGTTAGACCAGTTGACTCAGAGACTCCGCTGCTGATACAGTGTACAGAAAGTTATGTTGACAATATAAAACATGTAGCCTAGGTAAAGCTTGTGTAATCGCAGAATGATGTGAATGTTGTAAATGACTTGAGTGTGCGACGATGACATCTCTATAATTAAATAACATCACCTAAATGTGATGTTAAACTCTTAAAATGTAACTGTTAACCATAAGCAGTATGTGCGGTACGACAATGTGAACACCAGTGTAAGTTACCACCAAAAGAACAGACCACAGGAATCTACAGAAGAGACAGACTACTCATCTTTAATAATGACACCATACTTCACCAACACACGATAGACAGAAGATCTCCCAGACACCCTGCACAGCAGACAGAAGCGCCGATTCGCCGAGGACATGTTACACACAGGTGACACGGAAGTTCTACGTCCGTGGTTCAGAACTTAACTTAAACTAATATATATGAAAGACACTTAAATAACAAAATAAGAGTAGAATAAAACACGAAAGACTGACCTAATTACCATAAAATTGTAATTTCATGATATGTGTTAAGATGTGTTAAATTTAATGAATTTAATGAGTATAACACTCTGAAGTTAAATAAGCCCATTCTTCAGATGGCACCAAATAAAGATTATTATTTGTAATATCATATACAGGAACAAACAACTCGGATCCGAGGGGGTGAACAAGGTATGTTCACCCATGACTTACACTAATTTCAATTGTACGAAATGTGCAAATATTTTTGTCTTTAGTAATTTTCTTCTAGGATGTTAAAAGGTATGTAATAAAGAGATGACATAGTCCAAAAAGGTGAGTGAATAAATCTACAAACCCCTGTCAGAATTCCTGAATTCACGGGATCCTATTTGGCGTTTGTTTATATTTCAGTTAATTATGAGTTTGTTAATATTATGGCAGCCTGTTTAATTGACCTGAGCCAATTAACCAGGTTCCCGATATTATAACGTTGAGACGTTATACTATGATCGCCTTCAACGAAGTAAAGGCCTGACAATAGCGTTTTGTTACACGCTGACTATGAAGATGTTTCTCTACAGTGATATCTGGCCGTGACAGTAAAAAAAAACTAGGTGAATTGGTTATATGTCGATTGTTAAGTCCATTCAAATGAATATGACATTCATCACAGAGCCATACGTGTGCCAGATCTAAGTTGTGTATGGAGAAGTGAAGAGAGACAACGGAATAATAGTTTTCTGTCTCACTCCCACACTAAGGGTACGTGCATAGCGCGGAATACTCACAGATTACAGTCAGTGTGAAAACAAACTCATGTATTTGTATGGCACCGTGCATAGCGAAGCAGATTGCACATCGCATACCAGAGAATATCGCTGACCCTCTTCGGAAAGCAAACAAGTTTTTTTTTTTACATCGCACATGGAATACTTCTGAGCTCTGATTGGTTGCTTCAAGGACATTCCCCGCACTGTAGCCACACGGAACTCTATCCAGTGTACAATTTCCGGTAAAGTGTAAACAGTTCGGTCTCTGATCTGCTGTAAAATGTGCTTACGGCGGCATGCACGGAACTCGACAATGTTCACTATTCTCATGTATCAGACATTATTTCATCCTCGGTTACACACCTCTCATACATGTGCGATATACTATGTGCGATCATCTATGCGAAGGTCCTATGCTAGTATTCCGCGCTATACACGTTTCCTAACTCTCTCTCTGTCACACACATGCTTCCGATGTTATCACTAGCCTTTTTGAGTCGAAACCTGTCCACAGTATGAAGCCACGTACAGGACTGTTGTGCGCATGTGCGAAATGAATTAAAATTTTCTTAGCTTCGTAATGAGATGTTTGTCCACTGCACATCTTGAAGTCAGTGTTCAGTTTGTGTTGTCAGGTCTATAACATCAAAGCACATTACACAATTCGTGCGTACTTGTCTGCAAAGTCTGAAACGTTATTCAGTCCGTATCTTGTAGTCGAAAACCATCAGATTGCTTGAACATTGTTTTCATAAACGGTTGACTAAGACCCAGTTTTTATGCTGACCACTGGCGAGGACTGTAAAACCAGCTCGAGAAACCGTCCTTGATTCGCATTTGTTGCCACAGGAACTCTGTAGGTATCTGTATGAGCCAAAATAGTGTGTATTGTTAAAGCTTTCTCCTGTGTGGTTACAAATATTTTAAATTCCACCAGTTTCAAATTACAAGAAATTGTATTTTTACATTTCCGTGACAAACAGCGATAGTTATCACGTGACGGTGGACACGTGAGTCTCAGTACTGTTTGTTTTGACGCATGCCGTACAGTAGAACCTCACTAATTCGTCACGTAGGGACCGAAGGGGTGACGATTTAGTGAAATAGACGAATTAGTGAGGGAGTAAGAAACAAACCCATTGAAGACAATATCAAATGTTTTATTACACACTAGCAATGTACAGTAGTAATATAATGTTATGCCCGAACCTTTTTTTTGCTGGAAATTTTCAAACTCAAGTTAAGCACTGTAATTAGAAAAAAACTGTTTGATGCTTGTGAAAAAAATCTATAATTATCTTCTGTTTTTTTTTTTTTCTGTCGACCGTACTTTTCAAGAACCAAATTATGTATTTGGTGCAGTGAAACTATTTTAGGCAGTTCTGCTTCACCTTGGCCTTCGTACCACTTGATAGTTGTAGTCAATGATTGAATACTCCTCCTTATGAGAGAGTGCAAGTTTTATTGGCTGGTCATCTTCTTCACCATTAACTTCTTCTGTAGGTTCTGTGGATATGTATGTATGTAACAATTTCATTATCACTAGACATTTCTAGCCTACATTAGGTAATTCTATTTTATACCAATTTTTGACGTCATCTTCGTTCCAACTGTTAAATGCAGGTAGGGATTGCAGCTATCTAACAATTCCGATGGGGGTCCTTCTGGTTCTGTAGACGCTGGTTGTAATTCAGATGCCGTAACTTATTCCAGAGTGTTAGACTGGCAGATTTTAGAGTGTTTCCGGAATACTTTGGCAGGCATGAAATTCGTCTGAATTTCCGGAAACGTATTACGCTGTAACAACACAACACTTATCTATGCCGTGTATAGAAATACGACGTACCCATTCTCGGAACCTTCCGCAATCCGTTCTCGTGGTTATTATTAGAACCCCGGCCACAATCACCACGTTTCTGGTTTACCCCGGCTATTAGAGCATATATGTTACTCTCTTGTTAATAAATAAAAAGAAAAAAAAAGTTGAGTAGGTGACGAATTAGTGAGGTTCCACTGTATTTATTGGCTTGTTACCACAACACAATTTGTGTGTGTGTTTGTGTGTTTGTTTAATACGAGACTTATAATACTTTACGTTAAAATTAGGAAAAATTATATAATTAGAATAACTGTGGCACTAATTAGTTAGAATTATCGATCCTGTTCGTAGTCAGAGAAGCGTGGGACGACTATCGGTTTGTGTTTCTGCTGTACTCTTGTTTTCTATATTGCTGTTTCACCGCCATAAATTGTGTAAACATATTGATTTTGTGTCGTTAACGGTGTCGTGTGTTATCCTGTCTGAGATACTCCGGGGACGTAGCGTACAGTTCACGCCCTTGCTACTCTCTACGCGTTCCTGCTTCTCCATTCACTACGTAGGGTCGTTTTTGGTGATAATGTTTGACCGTATAGTGATTATCGTAAAAATCTGTACACCCTAATCTATTATATTTCAGAATGGGCTACAGCAGTGGTTCCCAAACTTTTCAGTCAGCGGACCCCCCAAAAAATTAAAAATTTCACGGACGCCGTCTGAGTTATGAAATAAACAGTAAATATGATACGAACTCTCACATTTTAATTAAAATGTATTAAAATCAAAATTCTCTTAACTTGCAAAATTATAATATTAGTGGTATCAAATATGGTTTAATGTGAACAATGAAGCTGCTTTTGAACAATTAGCTCTGCAATATTGGGTTTAATATTTTATATAATTGCAGTCTGATAATTTTAATATTGTCACTCTCGACATTATTTCTTAACCTCGCCAACCTTTGATCTATCTTTCCAGCCATACGTGTCGAAATCCAACTACTTAGACGTAAAACCAGATACACGGAAAACGTTTTGTTTAGATACAGTGTTTATATGTGGATTAAAAGAGCAATATCAGTTCTGCATTGATGCGGCGCTCTAGGCTGACAAACAGATCTGCTACACGACATGATTTAAAGACATTATTAAAAAGCCATTAGTTTGAAATTAATTTTACAATTACAATCAGTTTGAACAAAAAAAATACTGTAATCTTCTACTAATTGTTTTAAGATTCTAAAATTTAGATTTTAGACTATAAAAAAGTCGAAGAAAATTACGGTATATACTATTTTTTCGTAAAAGTGTCCATGGACCCCTGAAATATTGTCGCGGACCCCACTTTGGGTACCACTGGGCTACATTGTTTAATGACAAGGCACAAATATAGGCCTACTTTGGTTTGTGTCATTTCACTTCATCAGTAAAGGCATGAACTGCGCGTTGCACAGTGTATAATTATTATATAATTGCAGGGTACAGTACAAATATGTGAAGGGACCGGTAGGCGTGGGCTGCTTGCACACGCCCGGGGCTCGTGCGAATGAATGCGCGCGCGCGATTTTGTCAGTCTACACAAAGGTAAATTAAAGTTGTCAGGTTAGGTTGTGGTGTAATACGTTGCCCACCCGCCGCCAGTAATGTTTATATTGCGTTAGTGTCTATCCTTATTACGGTCAATAAATAAATGTTGGTGTCTATTGATTTCGTTTGCAGCGCGCGCCAGACTGGCCTTAGACGGTAGATTAGCCCCCATATTCAAATACAGTAGAACTTCACTAATTCGTCACCTACGGGACCGAAGGTGTGACAAATTAGTGAGGATGTAAGAAATAAACCCAGTAAAGACAATATAAAATGTTTTATTACACACTATCAATGTTCAGTAGTAATGTTATACTCGAACATATTTATTGCTGAAAATTTTCGAAATTATAACAAGTTGACCATAGTAATTGCAAAAAAATTGTTTAATGATTGTGAAAATAATCTGTAATTGTCTTCTGGTTTTCCTGTCGACTGCACTTTTCAGGAGCCAAATTATGTATTTGGCGCAGTGAAATTATTTTAGGCAGTTCTGGTTCATCTTTGCCTTCGTACCACATGATTGGTGTAGTCAGTGATTGAATGGCCTCCTTATGAGAGATTGCAGGTGTTATTGGCTGGTCGTCATCTTCATCATTAGCTTCTGTAGTTTCTGTGGATACGTTTGTAACAATTTCATCATCACTAAACATTTTGTAGCCTACATCCGGTAAGACTATTTCACGCCAATTTTTGATGTCGTCTTCATTCAAACTGTTAAATGCTGGTAGAGATTGGCGGATATCTAACAATTCCGATGTGGGGTCAAGACCTTGTGGTTCTGTAGCCGCTGGTCGTAATTCAGATGCCGTAACTTGCTCCAGGCAGATTTTAGAGTGTTTTCCGGAACACTTTCCCAGGCATCAGCAATCCGACTGAATTTTCGGAAACGTATTACGCTATAACAACACCACAACACTTATTGTGCAGTAGAGGGAAACTGCCGGTTCTAACGCACAAAGGAATGCCGCATTTCTTAAAAAACATAAAAAAACATGATCTAAGAGATGACGCCGCCACCGCTGGACCCGCAGCATCCCGATGGACCACAGCATCCGCGAATAAATTTTTTTATTTGGTTTTTTTTATTTTTTTAATTAAATTGATTTGCATATCAAGGGGGGATGAGGTTCAATGGACCACAGCATCCGCGAATACAATTTTTTATTTTTTTAATTAAATTGATTTGGTAGGATGAGGTTCAATGGACCACCAGCATCCGTGAATATACTTTTTTATTTTTTTAATAAAGCTGATTTGCATATCAGTGGGTGGTGTTGGGTGGGAGGTTGTTTTTTTTTTATTTCATATCAGTGGGTGGGGGGTGGTTCCAACTCGATGCATTATAGTGTATATTAAAATATATGATCAGGTGTACCAACCTTGCATGAGTTCAAATTTGTCGTGTGTTATAATGTATATTAAATTTATATGAGCAGGGTTGTCAACATTTTTTCTCTTCTGTGGTGGGAAATTCAAACTATATGATCATAATTGATACTCTCTCTCTCTCTTTCTCTCTATATATATCTCTCTCTCTCTCTCACTGTATGTATATGAAATTAGAAAGTTTATATTTATTCGACAAATATTAACGTCCTCTCTCTCTCTCTCTCTCTCTCTCTCTCTCTCTCTCTCTCTCTCTCTCTCTCTCTCTCTCTCTCTCTCTCTCTCTCACTTGTTTCAACTGTGTCAACGTCCTCTCACTCTCTCTCTCTCTCTCACTCTCACTCTCACTTGTTTCAACTGTGTCAACGTCCTCTCTCTCTCTCTCTCTCTCTCTCTCTCTCTCTCTCTCTCTCTCTCTCTCTCTCTCTCTCTCTCTCTCACGCGTTTCAACTATTCAAGCTCCCTCTCTCTCTCTCTTACCGTGTACAGTGAGTAGTCGGTGTGATGAGTAAATAATTTTTAGCTCTCCCTCTCGTTGTCAAACGTCGTCTTCATTTTCAATGTATTAAATAATTAATTAATTGTTTTATAATGCAGTCAGTGTGATTGATCCTTGTTAGAAATATGAATAAATAATTTTAGCTCTCTCTCTCTAGGTTCAGTGGTGTATAGCGAAATAAATTAAAATTATACACACACATGAAAACGGTGGTTGAAATTCATAAATAATTTTAGCTCTCTCTCTCTTTTTGTCAAACGACGTCTTCATTTTTCATGTATCAAATAATTAATTAATAGTTTATAATGCAGTCAGTGTGGCTGAATTGTAAGCGTGCGAGCCTTCAGTGTGCATACAACGTCTTAGTATGTTTGTTGCAAGTAAGTATACATTATGGTGGGTGGGTTATACAAATAATAATAATAAAGTGTGTACTATATACATTTATTAAAATACATACACAGCTCAAAGATTATATTAAACTAGTTTTACAATTAAACACACACACACACACACACACACACACACACACACACACACACACACACACACACACACACACACACACACACACACAGCTCCAATATTATAATGTTACAAATATGAAAAATATATATATATTTAAAACTAGTATTTACAAAATGTGTATAAAATAAGACTTAAACACGTCTATGTACTGCGTTGGACAATGGTGTCTATTCTACAAGCGTATCATGTAGTATCATACAGTAGGCAGTCGTCTGTGCAGGAAAATTCATTGACGATTCAAATTCTAAACGTACATCAACTGCTGAAGACTTAAGCGCATCGTCCTGTTTGCTACAATCGAATACAAGTAGCGGGGCTTTTGATTTGAATAATTCTGGTGTCAGTACTGGGCTGACGTCTAAACGGTGGTAATACGAACTTTGAAAACTGACGTACATATTGTACAATAATGCAAAACGGTCTTTCCCAATATCCAAGTTTAAATTATCGTAAGGATAATACTTGTCGTTTAGAAACAGTCTCGCATTGATTACATTACAATGATCAAATTCATCAGCGTGTGCCGTCAGTACATTCTTTCTTGCTGTCTGAAACGCTAACACAACAAAGCGTGGTTTTTCTAGCTGACTCGAGGTCTTGACAATCCAATTCTGCCTTTTAGTCTGTGGTAAGGCAGGATACTCATGCAACTCCCAGGTCCTAAAAGGCATAGTTATCGGGTGGTCATTCTCTATGAGTCGTAACAGTGGTAATCTGTACGCATTAGCTACATGTACATAAGGCATTTTCCAGTAAACTTTATCTAGTTCAAGAACACAATTAGCAGTCGTTTGTCCGCTTGTTAAAACCATAGCGTTTATGTCGGTAGATGTGCGTAGGAGTATAAGTTCTTGTTTCACGTTCAGCACGATGCGTGTATAGTCTTCTGCGAATCCCATTAGCATTTTCAGTGGAATACAAAAGTTGAATTCCCCGTCATCATTCACTTTTAATACGCTTGTGGTCGGCGCCACCCAACCTGCGTTTTTCATTGCGTCACGTGTGTTGTTGTTGAGTGATAGAAAAGTTTTAATAGTTGACGTAACACCGACGTTTCGAGTATGGTCCACTACCACACCGGCCAACTCGTAACGAATCTCTTCAAAGAGAAATGCTATAGCATTGTTCACCAGTTCCACATTCAACGCAGTATCTGCAGCCACACTAGGGTTTTTAACCAACTTGCCTTCGATGTAGAGGAAACTTTCCGACGGTAGTGTAAAGACGTCCTGTTGTTGTATCGGCACACGTATTTCATCATTGTTTCCATATCTTGTTGTTGCGTACGGTGCGTGTGAATGAAATGAAAAGTGTGTGATACTGTCTTCAAAGAACGGTTGCTGCTCCACAGATAATATTCCACTCGCCATGTTACTTGTTTACAACAAAACCCAATGAAATCAGAAAACGGCGGTTAACTGATGTTAATCGTTTCAGTTTCGAACGAGTACTGATGCGTTTCCTAGCCGATCTTTCTTCTTCTTCTTCTTTTATTGTCGACGACTGTGGTAGCAGCGGTGGCGAAGAAACAAAGTACAAGCCCATGTCTATAGCCGTTTTAGATGTAAACGCACAGTGATGACTTCGCCGCGAAAATCTATTACGTCACCGTCCTGGTCGTGTAAAGATAATGTTATGTTGTCCAAACGACTCACATTCACAGGTAGGTATATGACGTTTGTAGGTGATTCAATTATTTTGAATCCTGGCTCGACTGACGGATAGAATGAGTGCAGAGTGTGCTCGTTTTTACCGTTCTTGTATGATCCGTGCGCTATATTACACCTTATCAATATACTGTTCACTTTTATAATGTTAACTGTAGCGTCAGACGTATGAGTTTTATTCGCTTCAAGCAGACGCTTTTCCTTGAAACCCAACATATCACCAATACCGTACACTGTTTGTTGAAAGTCAATATCCAGTGCACAAGTCAGTTCACATTTCAGTGTATTATTGTTAGGACGTAGACTAATCTGTGAGTCTCCTAACTGCTTTTTGAGGAAGGCTTCTATGTCACCGATTTCATAAGCACCTGTAGGTAAAGTTATCAAGTCCCACGTTGTTCCGTCTCGTAGTACTGGAAACACATTGTTTTTCTCCTCAACCACGTTCGGTATACTGTTGTATGTAGTAAAGTCCAATAGACCGACATACCATTCCCCGTTTGTTAGTTCGAGAGGTGGGAAAAAGTCACATACAAGAGCAGCAGCATTCGTACCTGTTAAGGTGACCGACAGCGAAGACATCTTGTCGCTTACTGATCACTCACGCGTTAAGAAGTCCAAACATAAATGCCCACAGATGACTGTGTGTGACGACTGTTCACGCTCGTAATTGTAGTAAATGGCAGTGTCGGTTCCAAAATACTGTGTCAGCTCAAGAGGTGGTCGCATATTACCATACGCATCATAGTAGTAAACTCGATTGTTTCGCTTCTTGTAGCAAACCCAGTGCGTACCGAGTCCTTCTGCACTGTCCAGATTAACAACTGCACTCTCATTCTTCCATGGTCGTCTGCGTGGTAAAGTGTTACGCATAAAAACACCTCTGAAATAAGGTATTTTCAAAAGTTTTGCGTACACATACAAATCACTATCGGACAATGCACGCACTGGTATGCAAATTAGTTTTTTTGTCTGTAAGGACGTAGGTATAGACCTGACGCTATTTTTGTATTGTTACGTTTATGTCTTGAGACTGTTTTGCGTTTGCCCACGGATTGATGTTTAATTCCTGAACCCTTCTTCTTTTTTCTACAACCACTACGCGAACCCCCTCCACCCACTGCTGATTTCGCTTTCATTGCAGCGGCTACAGCTGCAGCATACGCTCTTTCACTAACACCGGAATTCCAACCTTTCACTCGTTCCCACGCTTTGTCGGCAAGAACGCGATCAGCTATACGTCTTCGACTGTTGTCTGTGTACCTTGCGTAGGCGATATCGTGTTCGCGACAGGCTTCGTCCAACTCGTTGATTCCACGCTCGCCACGTGCCAATCTCTCTTTGAGTTTTGTTCCGGGTCCACAGAATCGGTAGCCGGGTAGGTGTAATTCTACCGGTAATGCGTCCACCGCTCGATTAATCAAAGTAGGTACTGACGAAACGATAGCGGGCACAGTGTTTTTAAGTATTTTTCCAATTACACCGCGCCCCATTCTTTTCTTACGAAGTACGTGCATTCTTGTAAACAGATCTCCAATCCTTGATTTCCGTTTCCGCATCGAGAACGTCTATTAAACGTCCCACCTCTTCAATATATTCAGCCAGAACTGAACGCTGTGTCGCGCTGTCTTGATATTTATAGACAAACTTTATTAGATTGATTATATGAGCGTGAAATACCTGAGTGACCTTGTACAATTCGGTCTTTATATGTAATTTTAATTCGTGCATTTGTCGTACAGTGACTGCGGCTTTGTCATTGACACCGTTCGCTATATTCGTAATTTTTCTTCCGGCAGCGTAGAAAGCATCGCTTTGCAAACTGATTGTGTGTGCATGTAAAAATTCCAAATTCACTGCGTCTTTGAAGTCAACAGGCGCTTGCACACGTGTTAGTCGGCAGTCATTAACGATTACGTTACCTGCACGATCTTTTTTCAAACTCTTCTCGTCTACGTATCGTTTTGTGGCTGCATATCTTGATTTAAGCGGATCGTTTAGCATTATTATTCGATGATCTTTTGCGTCTACGGTAGCGTCGTCGTTCTTTTACTGTAAGCATGCGTCCTTTACGTACTGTAAAGAAACAACATCGTGCAGCTCTTCAGGATCACCCAAGTTGCGTATCTTTTTGTTTTTTACATCAAAGTGACCGTCGTTAGTCACTCCTAAACCGATATCCTCACGCAGACTTCGATGAGTTTCTTTTCGCACTCTTACAGCGCTGTCGTGTCTACCGAACTTGTCTACACTCATATTTATGAAGAAGAACTGGTGGTTGTAGAACGGTGCGTCTGCTTTTATATGATAATGCCGGCTTCACGTAATTCCTCCAATATCGACATGATTTCATTCCTATGACCAGTATGTCCACTATTTTGAGAAGCCATTAACAGTCTCAATCTATTAACTAACTCGTTAGGATCATCCCAATGCACGTAATCGATTGTAGTGTTCGGTTTCATCTCCATATACCCACTCCCTGTACGTTTTCGTGCACTCGATGCAAACAATTTAGATATTACTAGTCGGTACTTGACGCCACTGTTACTGTTTATTCGTGTATTGTGTTTATATTTTTGTTTGTGTCCGTTGGTTGCTAGTAGTATGGACTTATATTTCCTCATATCGTCCTTATTGTATTTTTTCGGTAGTTTCATAAACAAAAGTTCATACAGACCAGGCGTACCCTCGTAAATTTTTCCTTTGACATGAAAGTTGTCGTTATCATCGATTTTTACATTTGAATCACCTATCATAAATTTACCGCCTTCGTATCGAACACAATACATACGATCTATAATCCGTTTACAGTCCGTCGATTCGCACAAACGCACATATTTGTTTGCTAATGAATCGTCACTGAAATGTGAAGTGTTAGGGTTCCATGCGTCCTCGTCACTGAAATGAGAAGCGCTATGACTCTGCACGTCACTTTCGTTTTCTGTTATTACGTGTTGACTCTGCATGTCACCTTCGTTTTCTGTTATTACGTGTTGTGTAGGCTCTTCTTGTTTTATCTGCTGCTTCTTCTCCTCCTCCTCCTCCTCCTCCTCCTCCTCCTCCTCCATTATATCACCACTTAACTTTCGTGAAATAGCTTCTAACGGTTCCATAATCGGTTTGTAATTTTTTCTAAACTTCTCGTCGCTTTCTCTGATACCGTGTTGTAATGCATGATATTTTTTCCTTATGTTGTCACTTATCGTATCTATATCATACACAAGTCGTTCCTCCTTATTCATCGCCATCGTGTGTTAGCAAGAGGACTGATGACATTACTACAGTGCAACCACTTTTATACCTCGCCGGAAACAATTATGAATCGATCAAAGCCGATTCTATATCTACCTTCATTTATTGACGAGTCTTTGTCTATGACTAGAAATCCATAACGATCCTTCCACGCTTCCATGCAGACGTCTTTGAAAGCATCATATTTCATATCTATGTTAACGTGATCATTGTATGCATGTCGTAAATTTAGATCGTCTTGTTTGAACAATATCAACAAGTTAGCGTTGTCACGTACCAATTGTTTCGGTATCTGGCTATATGTCTGGCATAGATAGAATGTGTCCACACCGCTATGTCTCCCCATAGCAAAATACTTTCGAATATTGTTTTGTCTTTCACACGATACGTCATCGAATACGATAACAGAGTCGAGACCAGTGATTTCACTCGGTAGCGGGACTTCTTCGTTCTCGCTGTATGCATGATAACCTAAACCTTCATCAGCGAGTGATTTCATCACTGTTTCTAGCATTCTGTATTTTGGTTGAAATAATGATTTTGAAAACACGTATACGTTGCGGAAACGTAGTCCGTTGGCATCAAACAGTAGGTTGAATAGCACATTTGATTTCCCACAGGAACTTGGGCCTGTAACGATACAGCGAATACTGTTCGGTAATAGCGGGCCATGTTTACGTTTAGCACTGTCTTCGTCACCAGCCAAAAAGTCCATATCCTTTATTGGTAATTTGTTTGCTTGCTGTACAATCTTCATCTTTGTGAATACCGAAAGCATACTGTTTTCATTACGTGCTGTCACCTTTTTTATATTAGATCTTTCTTATGTATCCATGCATCGTGTTTACCATCGAAACCAAGCCAACGAACACGCACTCTGTCACCTTTGCGTTGTAACACCTTTTCCACTAGGTATACGTCGCCGACTTTGGACTTACTAATCTCGTGCTCGTAAAAACCACCTTTCAACACTTTGTTTAGATGGTCTTTTAGCAGATAAGTGACTGGGATGGTCGTGGATTGTACTTTATCCACAGTGAATATTTCGTTAGTCCAATTCGGTGTATAACCTTTGGCGAACGTCATTTTGTGCTTACTTATACGAACACGGTCACCGACTTTAAATTTGGGTGGTTTCGTTGGACTGATTTTAGGCGCTGTGTTCTTCCTTATTCGTTCCAACACTATATGTTCGTTGGCGTCATTCACTTCACTCGGTTTCATACCAATGGTTCTGTGTGTGGTATTGTTGTACGATTTCAGTAATATAGGTAGTAGATCCAACCAGCGGTAGTGTCCTTGTTCGCTGAAAGCTCGATACATGTGTGTCTTCAGTGTGCGATTAAAACGTTCCACTATGGAAGCTTTTTTCTCACTGTAGGTTGAGTAATGTTTCACATTATACTTTTTTAGCAACTCTTGTACTGTGCTGTTGTAATACTCCTTCCCGTTGTCTGTCTGTAAATACTTCATTCGGTTAGCGGTTAGTATAGGCTTCAACGCGTTCGTCACTTCTTTCCCGGTCTTCGTTTTCAATGGTACAGCGTACGCGTACTTGCTAAACGCATTGATTACAGTCATCATATACTTGTACCCTTTGTTCACTCGAGCGTATGGTATCATTTCCACAAGATCCGCTTGGTACAAATCGTGCATACCCTTCAGTTCAACCGCGCGTCTAACGAAATTCCTTCTCGCCGCTCTGTGTAGCTCTTGCGCAATATTCTTGCGTGCGTTGTTCATGGTTTAAGATACACTAACATAATACATGCGGTTAAATAAAAACTATGTATATATATATATATATGTATAACAGTTCCTTTGTTTTCGTTATTCATTCTCTCTCTCTTGCAGATCATGGCCAACCTTCAGCAGGTACGTGGGCTGATAAGCGCTATATACTAGACAACTGCTGTGATACATTCGTGTACAGCCATTATCGGATACGTGACAAATTAATTGTCGACAACTCTGCTCTCCCCGCCTGCTAACATTCCGTGTTACTTTTTCTTAACCCTTGTTAATTAGAAAATATAAATGACCTTCATTTGCTACAGATGTCAATTATCATATCCCATCGATGATACTTCAATGGCAATATAGGATGTACATGCACGGTTGATAGGTTATACAATCCCAAAACTGAACGAGTGGATGTGCAACCCGACGTGGTTCAGAAAAATCTGCTTTCAGTTGGGGTAGTATGAACAGTCGCAGTGGCATAACGGAACCCTGCGGTATGCACTATGACTCATGTTTTTAGGATAAACTTTCTGGCTGAAGAGTAGACTTCGCACCAATAGTCCATTTTAGAACGGATCTGACGATAACTATTTCTGTGGACTTTCCTAATATATATATATATATATTTTGTAACAGCGCTAATTCTGCCTGTGTGTATGTACATGCAAAGCTTCAGGCGATGAAAGTGAACTTTCCTGATGGCCACACCATTACTTTCACTAGTCTTCTTTGTAGCGAATATTCTGACATTGTTTGGTTCCACCTCGTTTGATACAGACGTCTTCACTTCTAATAATGTCGTTTATCACAAAATTCAACGCAGTTTCTGCTATTGAGTACAAACGTTGTGCAGAATTATCAGTGGACAAACAGTATCCGATCGTTAACATGTTGCATGTGGACACGCGATATGGGAAGTCTGTGCTTGTAACGTTGGAAGATTGTGAGCGCCGCTATCGTGTATATCTACCTAAGAGGTATGCTGACGTCTTTACAGATGAAGAACTCCGTCATATAAATCCCAGCGACCTACATCTTGTGTTTCGAGGGATGAAGAACCAGACGGCGCATGTGGAAATTGTATCTCGTTAAGGTAGCAACCTACATTACTAATTTTTTTTTTTGTCATTGTGTGTGCGTGTGTTTGAATGTAGTGCAGATTCTAATTTACAAGGTTTGATGAAAGGACAAAACACTTCAAGGATTGTAACGTCTTACAATGACTATAGCATATTTAAATCTGTTATCTGTTTTATTGGACCTACATGTACATGATTCAAGTCAATCGTATGCACGTTGTATGTATGTATGTGTGTGCGTATGCGTCTGTGTGCGTGTACGTCTGTGTGTGTGTGCGTGCGCGTGTGGTGTAACCCAAACGTGTGTACGTTGTATGTATGTATGTATGTATGTGTGTGTGTGATTACGTTGCGTATTTAAATCTGTTATCTGTTTTATTGGACCTACATGTACATGATTCAAGTCAAACGTATGCACGTTGTATGTATGTGTGTGCGTATGCGTCTGTGTGCGTGTACGTCTGTGTGTGTGTGTGTGTGCGTGCGCGTGTGGTGTAACCCAAACGTGTGTACGTTGTATGTATGTATGTATGTATGTGTGTGATTACGTTGCGTATTTAAATCTGTTATCTGTTTTATTGGACCTACATGTACATGATTCAAGTCAAACGTATGCACGTTGTATGTATGTGTGTGCGTATGCGTCTGTGTGCGTGTACGTCTGTGTGTGTGTGTGCGTGCGCGTGTGGTGTAACCCAAACGTGTGTACGTTGTATGTATGTATGTATGTGTGTGATTACGTTGCGTATTTAAATCTGTTATCTGTTTTATTGGACCTACATGTACATGATTCAAGTCAAACGTATGCACGTTGTATGTATGTATGTGTGTGCGTCTCTGTGTGTGTGTGTGTGTGTGTGTGTGTGTGTGTGTGTGTGTGTGTGTGTGTGTGTGTGTGTGTGTGTGTGTGTGTGTGTGATATTTAACATGATTTTAATGTTGTTGTATTGTTATGTTGCAGGTTGCTTCTTCTACAAGTACGACACACAATTATATATAAACTTTCGAAAAATATCAATTTCTAATGTATTTATTTAATTGTGAATTTTATATCGTGAATGTTAAAATATATTTAATCATTAACAAATTATGACTTTATTTTATTTCACTCTACACCTCTGAACATGTGTACAATTAATTTATTTTGTGAACTGTTACATCAGAAGATTTGTATGAATTTCAGCCGCCGTTTTCATGTGTGTGTATAATTTTAATTTATTTCGCTATACACTACTGAACCTATGTGTGTGTGTAAACTGCAACCTTAAAACAGAAGTATTGTACCAGATTGCTAAGCCGTTAACGTATGGATTTGTCATCTGTAACAACATAACAGGTAAGTAGTTCATTGACGCCAAATATATATATTTCTAACAAGGATCAATCACACTGACTGCATTATAAAACTATTAATTAATTATTTAATACATTGAACATGAAGACGACGTTTTGACAACGAAAGAGAGATAGTGCTAAAATTATTTATTCATCACACCGACTACTCAATGTACGAGAGGGAGACAGGAGAAAGGGTATGGAACCTTGCATAGTTGAAACGTGTGAGAGTGAGAGAGAGAGAGAGAGAGAGAGAGAGGACGTTACTATTTGTTGACACAGTTGAAACAAGTGAGAGTGAGAGAGAGAGAGAGAGAGAGAGAGAGAGAGCGAGAGAGAGAGAGAGAGAGAGAGAGAGGGGGAGAGAGAGAGGACGAATAATACAGAGGTTGGTACATCTGATCATATAGATTTAATATACATTATAACACACGACAAATTTGAACTCATGTAAAGGTTGGTACACCTAATCATATATTTTAATATACACTATAATGCCGGTGAGCATAACGTTTGACAACGAGAGAGAGAGAGAGAGAGACATACACACCGTGTGAGAGAGAGAGAGAGTAACAATTATGATCATATATAGTTTGAATTTCCCACCACAGGAGAGAAAGAAATGTTGGCAGATCTGCTCTATACACGCACACAATAATTTAAGATTGGTAACCCTGATCATATATTTTAATATATACACTATATAACACATATTTGAATTTCCCTCCCCCCACCGCAGAAAATGTTGACAACCCTGCTCATATAAAATATCTATACACTATAATAATACTACAGAGGTTGGTACACCTGATCATATAGATTTAATATACATTATAATACACGACAAATTTGAACTCATGCAAAGGTTGGTACACCTGATCATATATTTTAATATACACTATAATGCATCGAGTTGGAACCACCCCCACCCACCACCACCCACTGATATGAAATAAAAAAACCACCCACCCAACGCCACCCACTGATATGCAAATCAGCTTTCTTAAAAAAATAAAAAATTATATTCACGGATGCTGGTGGTCCATTGAACCTCATCCCACCCCCTTGATATGCAAATCAATTTAATTAAAAAAATAAAAAAATAAAATAAAAAAAATAAAAATTTATTCGCGAATTTATTCGCGGAAATTCGCGGATGCTGTGGTCCATCGGGATGCTGCGGGTCCAGCGGTGGCGGCGTCATCTCTTGAGCGTGGGAAAAAATCTCTGGCCGTGGGAAAGGCGGCATTCCTTTGTGGCTTTGAACCCCCAATTTCCCTCTACTTGCCATGTACAGAAATACGAAATACCCTTCTCGGAACCAGTACCTTCAGCAATCCGTTGTCCTGGTATTATTAGAACCCCGGCCACAGTCAGCACTATGGTTTACCCCGGACGTATATGTTACTCGCTTGTTAATAAAGAAAAAGAAAAAAAAGTTTGAATGTGTGACGAATTACAGAGGGAGACGAATTAGTGAGGTTCCACTGTACACTGTAATACATAGATATATAATTAATATAAAGCAAAAAAAAAAAAAAAACTTCAACGTCGCCTTGGCTGTATATGGACGTATCGTAAATCAACAAAGTAACGGGAAAGTAAAAGTTAAGAAGTAAAATCGAGAGAATCTAGCAAGTGTTAGTTTCGTGACTCGTGAGAATTCGATTATATAATATCATGTGTTACTAACGATATCTAAACTATTTAAACCGAATAACTACTTTGCAAAATGTCAATTGACGTCATGAGAGTAACCGTAATAGCTAATGAACAGTGTTTATACTAAAGTAAATATCGTAAGAAATCTGATATACCGAGAAGGCAGCAAACGTACGAGGACGAGTGGTGGAGTGAGTTATTAATGTGTTACGAATCAGTCACTACGAGAACGACCGACACCATGAGTCATCCAAACTATCCGGTGGTCAGAGAAGTCGGGAGCGAAACAGCGTCTACTAGACACACCTAAGAGACGGAGATGAGAACACCGTACATCTGCGCACCGTAGATTGGTTTATGCGTACACACAGTAAAATTTTCATGTATTAATAGTCTACTATTTTAAGATACACCTGTCTGTCCTAAAAGAACTCACATGAGAAATTACTCATCAGAACTTAAATTCATATAATTAGAACATAAATGTAAAATACGTAAATTTTAACAAACATAACTTCAATTAATTATATTCATTCATATGTTAAATGAATCCATTTGAAGAAATGATTGGCATGAGAATAAAGATAATCTGTAATCTAATAATTTAACTAGACGTAAGTATTATTTCATGCTCGTATACAGAAATACAAAGGAACCCTGAGATATATATTTAGCTTGTAAATTATGGAATTGGTTGAAATTATGTTTAATTAATTAATGACAGGAATATGTCAAAAGTAAAGAATTAACTGTATGAAGAGATAATAAGCTATTGTATTGTTCCCATTGTAGCATAGAAAGCTGGTGTTAATGACCGTAATTTCAAATATAATAAATTGTTGGATAGACAGATAAATGTGTCTTGTTTTAATTTATTAAAGATCAATTCTGTGGATATTATACAAACACTGTTGCTTGATATAGTTCCCATAACACCAACAAATTAATTATAAGAAATAGCCTTCACCACCTATGATTAAAACAGTTAATACTTGTGTTTAGTACTATTAATTTTATCACAGCTACCAATAGAGATTGATAAATAAGCATTAAATTAACTTTTAATGACCTTTCAGTACGCAGATTTTTCAGTCAAGTCAGTTTTAACTGTGGTTTCTTTAATTATAAACCACCGTGACATATTATTAGTGAACGCTGCAAATGTTTTGTGCTGATTTGTTCGTTTGAATGATCCCATCCAGTTACATGTGTAGCCTACACTGAATTGGCGTAGTGTTAGAAATGTAATGTCGTATTTTATGATACGTCGTACGAATTAATAATCGTCTTTCGTTTTGTAATTCGCGCGATTTAAAATTATATGACTTTCAATCGTAACGTAGTTTTTAGTGTAACACAAAACTCCCCTTACTTAGGCTTACTTTCTAGCTTTTTTTACGACTATAAATTGTTCAAAACTTAAAATTCGCAATAATTAGAGTCCAAGATTTAAAAGATTTGTATTCAGTAAATTTAATTGGCTCGATTTTTTTAACCTTATTGAGATCGGTCTAATGATGGAAAATTACACCTAGAGTAAACATAGAATATCCAATGTAAACTGAAAGCGAATAATCCCGTTTGTTGGGGATGGTGTGAGGCTGATCATCATACTCCCCTCACCCCTCCCCTACTCCCACACGACTGAATATCCAGACGTATTGAATATTTATATCGTAAACGCTAAACTCTCAGACTAGAAGTATTCAAATTAGTGTTGGGAATATATTAAACCATAACTGTACGTAATGTCTTATCAAAATGATGGATCTGTGATACGGTTCGTAACACCACACGGTTGTTCTCTGTGCGACTATGGAAGTAAAGCGTGAAAATCAGTATCTATTTAAGTCTATTGTTATATAAATGCATATGGAAATAAAATGCACAATATGAGTGTGTGTTTGTTTCAACTTATACACACAGTACGAACTGTAGGCCTACATTGCCCAATTATATCACATATTTATTTTACTTCTTGAGCTCCCTAACGAGTTATAGAAGACGCTGTTTGTAAAATAATAAAAGTGTATTCAAAATTAAACCCAGTTTTATAAAATAATATAGTTTACGTTTTTTGCATACATTTTTTTACTTCCATGTTCCATAAGGAAATGGAAGTATGGTGGTGGGGAAAAAAAATCGTGTTCGAGATAAAGGCTGATTCTGATTGTACTACCCTCAAAACATGAAGAAAAGTCATTTTTCGAAAAGTCTGTGTGTGCGTGTCTGGGTGTAGAATTTTTTTCTATGGCGAACGATAACTGCCGCAAATTGAAACAATCAAATAGTGTTTTGCATATATGCCTGAATTGTAGAGGACTCAAGGCCTATTGATTTTGTTGAAGATCGGTTAAGGGGAAGGGCTAGTTTACCTGCAGCGTTTTATGTTTTAACAAGAGTAGACCTAATTTTTTCTATGACGAACGATAACTGCCGCAAATTCAAACAGAATCAAATAATCTTTTGGATATATGCTTGAAAATTGTAGAGGACTCAAGTTCTATTGTTTTTTGTGAAGATCGGTTAAGGGGAAGGGGTGTTTACCTGCAACGTTTTATGTTTTAACAAGAGTAAAGTATTTAATTTTGATAAATAAAGTATCCTGAAAACAAGGTCATAATAATCCACTGTAGAAAGGTAACTGAAATATCTATAAATGCAAATGATAATTGAAGGGGGAGGGGATAATTTTTATATATGTACTGGGTTATCGGCAACAAAGAAGTAGTTTGTTGTTAAATTCCTTCCCGGGCTGTTTGGCCGTGGTCTAATGTTTTCTGCAAAACCCAGACGTTCTGGCAGTGCCATCGACTGCCATTATCAGTGAAAATCGAGTGCGCTAACGTGAGGTGGTATACGTTAGTGACCACAGTACTGTGGTTAAGGCTGAAGAAAGAAGTAGTTTCTATGGAAATATTTCATTTCGAAAATGATTTGAAATATAAAGCTTAGAACATGGAAGTCATGTATGGTTCTTCATACCGATATTTTAAACTTAAAAACTGTTATAAGCCCATTTGCCAGGGTATGTCAGTATTACATCGTTCGTGCTTCAAGTGGAGGTAGGCAGTTGCTGTCCAGTTAGTGTACATTAAATATTTACCATGAAATTAATGTAGGATCGATCGCAGGTAATACGTAGTGTATGCAGTGAGATGTCTGCGACGTCTCGTGTGCTGTTTAACGTCTTCGCAATGATGTGACGGAAGGCACACATACACATACCTCTTTTATATCATATTTTTATTTGTATTTGCTTCAAGCAAGTACTGACATCTGTATTAACGGAGGACTGGTGAGTTCGATGTACAACATATAAATTAACCTTTCGTACAACTCTCCAGCCGAAACAAAATAATACTATGTAATGATCAGTACTAATTGTTAATCGAGGGGGGGTAAGGAAATAAATAAATTTTCATTTTAGGCTGATGGGAAATTCCAGAATTCCACCAGCAACGACTGTGTTTTATTAATGATTTATTAAGTTGCTAACTGCAAAATTTACAAATATGTGCGCGCCATATCCTTGGGACCCGGAACTGGAGAGCAGCTGCATTTGACCGGGACAACTGGCGGAGGCTGTTAAAGGAGGCCTTGACGGCCTTGACTCAGTAATGGGTTGTTGCGCCGCTGAAGAGAGAAGAGAGAACTGCAAACTTACTCAACTTTAATCAGAGGTTGAAAGATATAAATTTATGATTATAATAATTTAAAAAAGACGTCCGTCCGACTGTGTTCTATGAAAGTTGTGAATAAATTAAATTAATTTCTCCATTATAGGGTACCAGCGTATAGATGGTAAGCCGTGTGGAGAGGCTGCCCCTTTACGGGCCATTACTCCCGTTTATTTCTCCATTATAGGGTACCAGCGTATAGATGGTAAGCCGTGTGGAGAGGCTGCCCCTTTACGGGCCATTACTCCCGTTTATTTCTCCATTATAGGGTACCAGCGTATAGATGGTAAGCCGTGTGGAGAGGCTGCCCCTTTACGGGCCATTACTCCCGTTTATTTCTCCATTATAGGGTACCAGCGTATAGATGGTAAGTCGTGTGGAGGGGCTGCCCCTTTACGGGCCATTACTCCCATTAATTTCTCCATTATAGGGTACCAGCGTATAGATGGTAAGCCGTGTGGAGAGGCTGCCCCTTTACGGGCCATTACTCCCGTTTATTTTTATTCAGGGTTGTATTCCTTCCCCTAGTCTTTGATGTCCCAACACCCAACTACAAGACAACAGCAAAATATAATCCTGTAACAGTAGGACGCAATATTGACAGTCGACTAAAGTCAACTAGATTCCCGCCTGTAATACTCCAAAGATTAGTCGGTCCTGGATCATTTCCTTTACGCCCTAACTTGGTGCTGGTGTCTACTGCTGCCCTCCCCCAGGAATATTTATCGACCTTCCGGTACAAGTACTGGAAGTATCGACATAAGTAAAAACGTATAGGACACAAGTGTGTGGCTACAGCCAGAAGAGGTGGCTGGCGGTTCTTTGAAGGCGGAATAGGAAATGTTCTTGTACATCGACATCGAATCGACTTATACTATATGAATCGCCTGCTGACAGGCAAAGTGAACGGCAGAAAACGTTCGGAAGCACGTACAGCTTCCCACACAGTGGGGGGCAATAAAGTTAACACGTGGGGCGCTAAGTTAACACGTGTACTAAACGAGTCATTCAGTCAGTAATGCACTTGATTTGACACTTTACAATTATTACATTTGGGACAGTTCTGCTATTTTATTGGATGACTTACACTATAAATATATTTTGACTTACAAGTTTTCTCAAGACCACTTGGAACTCTTGTTTTCTTGTTTTAGATCCAGTGGAGGACATAATAACAATCCTATTGTTAAGCAGTTTCACTGGGTCTTGAGAAAACTTATGTTCAGGAACAGTGTCCAGGTATCTAACAAAAGTAATTGTTTAGATTTTGATTTCATTAACCAAACTTCAATAATGAGTTTTTCAGAAGCAGAGAAAGATTTCAATGAAACGGATAATGTCTTTTTCTGAAGACAGTCATGAAGTGAAACTTATCAAATTAATAGGGATATTATTTTATAAAATCTTGTGCTATGATATTGCTAAGAACCGCTGCAGCTACCTTCTCCAAGCTTGGCGTCCGCCAAAAGTTAAATAAATTTGTATTACTTAGCAATTGTTTAATGTAAACAATTTTTATACAATTAATATGTAGCTGATTAAATAAAATAAAAATTTTAATGTAAATTAGCATTGCTTATTGAACACTTTAACGACCATGGCGAGCGAGCGTATACGCCAGCTTCTTTTACGCAATAAACATTTTAAAAGTTTACGGCTCGCGTCTTTTATTCTTTGTTTCCCTTATTTTTAATCTTTATTCGTCTGGCTTCAGCATTAAGTGTTCATAAATAAGTATTTACGAACGCAACAGAACTTACCGATAAACTGAAATAATGTGTCAGAATACTGAAATCTTACAGTGAAACAAATGTGTTTATTTTGGAAAAGAACTTATTAAAAACCTTCCACTTTGGAGTCATTAATTAACGTTAAAATATGACAGCTATACTATTTAACACAAAATATGCTCCGCTAAAGCAACAACAGCTATAACAAAGCAGAAAAGTCAGACTTTGTACAGGTACAGTGTATAACGGAGTATTCTTGCCCCTCATTGGTGCAGTGATCGGACCGAATTCAGTGAATGCAGCACGCGATCCATATAGTATACATCGATGGTGGGTAGAGCCAGAGAGGATCAGTGGCTGTGAGAGGCGAAGGGCATGCCCGTCGCCCGCTCATGTACTGCGTTCCGAGCTTCAGGAAGAGCTCCTGCCGCAGGGTCTATTGATAGGGTCTGGATTTGGGTGTGGCCTGCTACCGGCCGTGGGAAGAGCCAGAAGAGATGGCTGGCAGATCTTTGAAGGTGAAACAGGCAGCACCTTGCCTATGCCGTGTAATGAAGATGATGATGTTAAAAGACCTAAAACTACTTGCTACTTTAAGCGCGTTGCTTCTTATGGTGACGTTTTAACTGAAAGTCAAAGCATGTTTGTTCCCCACTGAAAGTGACACGTTTGTTCAAAGCAGAATTCCGTGTCTAACATACGTATGAATTAACCATACATACAAATCTTCTACCCCGTAAATCGACGACATTCTTTGTGGAACCAGCCTGTTCCGGTACAGTACATTGACGGAGCGCGCTCGTCTGCACGTTACGCACGAGCAGGTTTTGACCTGTAGGTCGGATACCTGTGTCTGTGCAATGCAGTAAGTAGGTCGTCCCTTGTCTCGACGGTTGACGCTGATGCACTTGTTTGCCCCCCTCCAGGTGTTTTTTTTTGTTTTGTTTTATTTTAAGATCATATCCCAATATGCAGCCTGCTGTGTGAGTTCACACGGGATGAGGTTACGCGACGAAGTTGTTCACACTTTCGTTGTGAAATGTGTACGTTTCTACCGTAACTCTGTGACGCCTCTTTCTTCTTGCACTGCATCCTTCAAAAATGTAACCTAACTACGAGGATTGTTCAACAGAAACAGGTTTGATCTGCACAACCGTGACTTCGTCGCCATGACAACGGAATTCATTTGTTTATATTCTTTGTTTAAGTACTAGTGACGCGTCTGTCAAAAATACTTGCAGTTTGCACTTTTCTAAGCGTTGTGAATTGGTTGAAAAAATGGCATCTATGATAGAAAATCCGTCCAAAGATAATCTGCGTGCCGTTATTCTGTTTTTGGCCGCTGAGAGGTGTCAGCAAATAGAAATTTATACGAGAATGAAAGCTGTATATGGTGACTATAGTTATTCTCGTACGGCAGTGGTTGAATGGAGCAATACATTTCGACAAGGAAGAGAATCTACTAAATATTTGGCCCGTCCCGGACCGGACCTGCACGTTTTGCAGCATCAAATGAAAATGTGAGACAGCTGGACACTGCTTTACTCGCAAATAGGCGCATCAAAGTTAGAGAACGTTCTCAGGGTGTGCTGATTTTAGATTTTAAAGAACCTAGTGTCAACATCAACGCTGAGCGATATGAAGACAGCTTAAAACGCTTACGGGTCAGCATCAAGAATAAACGTCCCGGGAAGCTCACAAATGGTGTCAATCTTCTGCATGATAATGCTCGACCCCCATGTACCCCCGACGATTCAAGATCTGCTTGGTCGTATGAAGTGGGAAGTCTTACAACATCCACCTTACAGTCCCGACTTGTCCCCGTGCGGTTATCATGTTCTTGGGCCCATTAAAGAAATCACTGAAAGGACGCTGAGGTAGAGTTTGCTGTTAGCGAATGGTTCCGCAAACAGCCGCAAGAATTTTACCAGCAGGAAATCTACAGATTAGTGCAACAGTGGGACTCATGCTTTAATGTTAATGGAGACTTCCTTTTAAATCGTTGAAAAAAAAAATGCTTTTCAGCCTCTAAACGTGTTTATATATATTGAACAATCCTCGTACTTTTAAATAATGTAAAGTATATTTTTTTTTCATTATCTTACATTTTTTGTCTATTCTGTGATTATTTCAAAGCTTTTACTTTTTTTAATATGTAATAAGCTAAAGAATACTAGGGTAAATTCGATTGAAACCACTTTGTCCATCCAAATTTCATCCGCACTCTAGTCCTGGGGTCGATCGTCTAATAATTATAACTATGAAATATAACCATACATTACATGAAATAAAATAATGAAATTATTTTACGTGTGTTTCTGTTTCACGTCTGTCTCAGACGCACATACTTGTTCGGCTGTGGTCATTTTGTTACTCTGTCGCTGTTACAATTGTACACGTCAGGAACGGTTCACGTTTCCACTGTCTCTAATCGTTAACGACTTCGTAAACGTCACTTAACTCTTGACCTAAAAATAGACAATGTAATTAGTTTTTCGTTTTTAACTGTTTATTTACAATTTACATAGCTAGTAATTTTTTTTATTGCAAATTTATAATTTGTTCGACTTGCGAACATTAAACAAATAAAGTTAGTAAATGGTTATCGGAAATTAAAAAGTGGATTGAATAGCTATATTTCGAGCAGTTAATAAAAATATAATTTCGTATATTTCATTGAAAATATGAAACTACGAAACATATGAAAATTATTTATTTCGTATATAACATTTAAATAATTCACTTGTTTCATTGTTGTGCAGTAATTAAATTCTTAAACGGAAGCATTCGTGGTGTGTTTTCTCACCACTTAACAGCAAAGCAAACATAAAAAGAAAATAAATAGGATTAAATATTTGTACAGTGTTTGTGACGATTATTCATTACTATTTGGTAAGGAAGTCCAGTTTTTTGTGCAAAACTCGGTTGTTATGAATTTGAAAAAAATCAACCTGATGAAAAATTATGAAACTAAAGAAGACACGTTCCGTTGAATCGGCTTACCACGTCTCACAATAAAACAGAACTGGATGATGCCCGTCAGTTAATGCCAAATTATCTGAGTAATATTTTCGCAGGCGATTAATTGCATGTCAGTTAAAGATTTATTTAAACGTGGAAAAATCACTAGTTTAGATTCTGCTGTTTTCTCAGATTATTCTCAGCAAACGTCAGTAGGCTACTCTGTGCACAATGCTTTACGAAAACGGTAAAACGGTGGTAAGTAAGAAGAGTGTAGCGTTTTCAATAGTTGGTAATTAAATATTCCGTTTCCAACTAATGGAAAATATTCAGTTCTGACTTTACGGCTTGAAAGCCCCGTAAATTTTATGTAAGCGTAAAACAAAAACACGAGGAAGGACAATAACATTGGCACTGTTGATTAATATGTCATTAAAACAGATAAAAATATTGAATATACAGAAACAACGCAATACTGAACTACTCAGTGAGATATGCCTGCTCTGTCCTATACTACTGACAAATAGACAGTCACTTTAATGGAATATTTTAAATGTAATACATACAAGCCAGAGTTGTGGGAGAAATGATCCCCCAGAAATGATGCATCTGAATTTTAAAACATGTGTACTTAACATACGCTGAGACACTTGGTTAATCTTAAGTAAGCGTCAAATAGTGGCGGTTCTACGTGATTGAGAAAAGTCAAGCTTTTGATTATCGTGTACAACTGGCAGAAGATAGGTCTCGAAGCATTTCCTGGCTTGCCCTTTTTAAATCCAAAAGATATAGACGATTTTGTATTTCCATTGGAATCCATTGGTTAGGTTTTGTCATGGTTACATAGTCCAGTGGGGAAAAAATTAAATACTTTTTTTTGATTAAAATTTTACATTCTAGCTTAGATTACTATATTTTAAATTACGTTTTCTTTCCTGTGGATTTTTTGACGGTATTCAAACATATGAAAACACGTACAGCAAAGAGTTGTCCTTTCCACATCGAGTTAACTGAGTACGTAAATTTCTCACCTTTCGTCATCCGTTCTGTGAAACTCCGTGTTATGTGTACGTCAAACCCAGTAGTAACGAAGTAAAAAAGGAAAAAGGAGTGCAGACAACTGTAATGCATTAACACATCTTTAAAAAAAAAATTGAAACAGGCCATTTTTATTTATATAAAGTTTGTAAATATTCATGGACGTTGCGAACGATAATTAAGAATAGCAGATAGCTGTTAAAAGTAGCATATAGTTCGACATACATAAAGAGATAATAGAAGCTAAAAAGGTATTCTGTGCTCTAGAACGAAATTTTTCCAAGCGGACAATAGTGAGAGACAAGATACATATAATTGAGACAGATAAAATAGACACCTCAGAATAATTATGAAATTTTCGTCTTTGTAAGGAAAATACAAATTTAAACTAGACTAGTTTGGTTTCTACATAAAATCATAGGTAGCATATCGACAGATATTTCAAACGATTAAAAACTAATGTAGTTTAACTTGAACTCGCTTAGCGATTTCTGTTTTATGCCTTCAACGATCAAGAACGTTGTCCTTTCATGATTTTTAGTTTTTGGAGGAGAAAAAGTTGCAAGAGGCCGCCATATACGGTGAATATGGTTGAGGGATCGTTACGATGTTTTTTTTTGTAATATTGTTGAACAAGCAATGACGTGTGTACTGATGCATTCTCAGGGTGCAATTTCCATAAATCTGGCCGTTTTCTGAAAAGCGATGTAAAATACCTGAATAATACTTTTTACTGACCGTAGCATATGACACTAAAATTAAGTCATACAAAATATTCAGGGAATGAAGGTTTACCAGTGTTGTATCTTCTTCTTCTGATAGTTCCTATCCGTTTCGGATGTTGGATATCATTCAGGCTATTTTAACTTTCTCCACTGCTGTACGGAATAAGTCGGTTGTATTCATGCCAAACCAGGTCCTTAAATTTCTCAGCCATGATATTCTCGGTCCCCCAACTCCTCTCTTTCCAAGTACATTTCCCTGTAGTATGGACTGGTAAAATCTCTGTTCATTTCTCATGAGATATCCCAGATACTGAAGCTTCCTTATCTTCACTATGTTAATAACTTCCCTATCTTTCTAAGAACTTCAACATTAGTTATACGCGCTGTCCATGAAATGCTCAGTATTCTACGGTAGAGCTACATTTCGAAAGTTTCCAATTTCTTAATTGTGGCTTCAGTCAAAGTCCAAGATTCTACACCGTACAAGAGGACCGAGAATACGTAGCAGCGTAGAAGTCTCATCTTTGTGTTTATTGTTAAATCGTGACTTTTGAATAAACTGCTCCTGCTCATTCTTGTGTACTGCTCATTCTCTTGCCTTTTCAGTTCTGCTCTGTAAGTGTTGTATAATATGGTATAATAAATTGCTGTCTTACGTAAATAACACGAAACTATTTTATCATTAGCATATCATTCTAATCGCATTTAACTCGTATTGTACGTTTCTCTGGGGCTTAGCAGCTTCAAGGCATAAAATGTAGACAAGTTCTAAATCTCTTATACGTAAAACGAGGCTTTAATTTCATAGGCTGCAAAGACAGCATCGTTGAAGCCGAAATTTTGGTGTAACAAATCGGATAAAGAAGTGAATTACAATTGGTTTCCTGTTTTAGTATATTGCGTGAAGATAAAGCACTTTCGATCTGTGAAGCGTAGATGTCAAGGTAAATGGATTAAAGCCAAATGTATGTAACACGTTCTAACACTGTAACGGACTGACGAGAGAGACCGTTTCTTATATTATACTGTAGTGTCTGTCACGGAATATCACTATGTCAGAAACACTGCCTTCAATCGGTTCACTAATGACTGTAGAACGCGCTGTCCGAAGCACGAGAAAACCGATACAGTGGTGTTTCATCATACACGTGTCTGTTTCAAACCATACACGTGTTACCTCGGAACAGTCCCGAACCATAACTCACCATTTTCTTTCAGATTACTTCTTGAGTTAGAAAAAATGTTGCTCTGTTATTGTTGTATTTATCAACAACCGTGTTATAATTGTAATTAAAAAGTTATATATTTTGCAATTCTGCCTTAAAACTTACTGTCGATAGGATTTAGAAGTTGTATAAGAATAACAAGATTGTGGAATAGAACTGGAAAACGTTACGTCATCATTTCTGTTTAGTATGAAGATATGTGATAACTTCGTGTTAAAAGTATTTTTCCAAGGACAAAATAGGACGATAACCTCGACTATAAACATCTCAAGAATTAAAGAAGACTGCAGTTAAATAACATTTTTATACGATAATGAATCCGTTGTTCTGTCTTGATTGACGTGAAATTGTTTTCCTTTCTCTGGTGTCGATTTATTCTCCCACACTAAATATCGCTGTCTACGTAACGGTACTGTGTTTTCTGTTGAAGAATATCTCTTTCTGTATGGAAAACGTTTAAGGAATTTTAACTATAAAATACATCCAATATACACTTAGACAGAAAGAGTACCTATGTGTGAATTTGTGTTTCTTGACAAACCGTATTTTTAGATCAGACTTAATTTCCAACTTGACGAAATTAGCTACTGTATATTCATTTTTCAGCCTCTGATTTTCAGCAAACTTGCGGTCACGGGAGTTATTAGTAATTCTTGTGATTCATTTTAAATAACGCTGTTTTTCTTAACGGCTGAATGCAGTTAAACACGCATTTTCCCGTTTCCAAATTTATTTAATTTTTTGAATTCGTTGGTTTTTCGTTTGTAAATTTTAGTTATTCTGTAGTATATATCGTGTTGTGTTATACAACATTTATTTCTTGTTCTATATCTCGTTTCTGTGTTGCCTTATTCACGCGTTTAATAAAAAATATTTCTTTATGATGACTGCAGCTTTTTTCAGAAATTTTAGTAATTTTGGCCTTTTAAAACTGCAGAATATGTTCTTGAATGTTGTTTACAAAATTTAGAAACCTGTATGCAAAATATGTGTAGGCCTATATATACACGTATACAGGTACCCGTATGACCCAGAAAATAATGAATATCGTGAATTGCTTTTCCCTATGTACAGTACGGGCCACAAATCGCTTGACATTGTAAGTTTTCAAAAGTGCATTTTTGTCAAGTGACTTATGGGCCACACAGTATAGGCCTATATGTTATTGAATAAAACGCTGTGTTTCGTTTACTTACAGCGTGAGCAGCAGGCCCGTATTATTAAAAATTCAGCAGAAAATTATTAAGACTAATGATTTTGAAATGTATTCAGTCTTTGTAAGTTCTGTTCGCGTACACTCTTCTTATTTTAATGTAAAGTGGTTACACTGAAGCATAACTAAACAAAAGTAATAGTAATAATGTAACAGTAATTAGGCCTAATCCTATTGAAATCTGAAAAGTTAAAACAAAATTTAAAGACGTTTAGTGAATTTAAAGAGCTATTATTCATGATAATGTCAATTGGAGTAGAATTTATAAGCGTGGATAATATGGCGTCGGGTTCATCGTATGTGGTGGCGTTTAACCTAGTTTTCTAAAAATGTTCACTTTTCGGTTGCTGAGAACTCTTTTTTTCAGAGCCAAGCAATGTCGGTAATGTAATTTAATTCTGCAGGCTTGTTTTCCCTTACTCCGTCTCAGGATCTGTGCCGTAATCATGTCGAAGCGTGGCCGTCAGTTCGCTAGAAATTCGTACCGTGATGAACCCATTTTAAGTAGGATTAAAGTACAGTTTGGAAAAGCTTTGTTGTCTATTTTTAAATAGTTATTTATTGATAATTGAAAATTAATTATAATAACGCTAATAATTTATTGTCATGCACACTACCGTTCTTGCTATTACATTATAAAGTATTGTTCGAGTTACTACGTATTGTTAATTTGCATATTGTATTCGAACAATGGCTACAGTTTTATTGCACGGTTCTTTCAATTGAATGTTTAGTAGCTCATCACGTATTTACGTTTACGTAATTAACGTGAGAACGTGACCGCACGTTTGTCACGTACCTTCGTCTTTTGATCCTCGGAACGGCACATATAATTCCTGTGCGACGTTCCGGTGCAAAACCTACCAGTATTCTTGAAATATGGCGGCTTGGTGCGCTCCTTTAATGCAATTTTAAATTTGATTTTCTTAAAATTGAAATGGTTGTGTTCTTGTGAACGAACATTACTTTTGCGTTGTCTTTATTTAGTTTCAGTTTTCATAAATTCTTATCATCATCATCATCATCATCATCATCACCACTCCAAGGACTAGGCCTTAGACCTGTTCCGGAATCCATCTCCTCCTCGGTCTACCGGTCTTCCCAGTAGGGTGACAACCCAAGGCAGCCACAGCTAGACGGATATCAGGCATGGAATTCAAGTGTTCACACCATCTCCTGTGGTCTTCAATCTTCTGGTGCAATGATACAATGTTTAAATCACGTCTAATACCTTCGTTCCTTCTCCGATCCAAGAGAGAACAACCTTGCGTCCCTCTTAAAAATTTCATTTCGGCTGCCTGTATCCTCTGCACGTCCCTTTCACCTCTCACTATCATACAGGAATGTGGGGGACAGCCACAGTTTTATAAAATTTCATTCGGGTATCCTTCCGTGTTTTATTTTTTCCGTTATTAATAAATTCTTATTAATCATAAAAAAAGTACCCAGTATGTATTAATTATCTTTTTAAAGAATGGGTTTGCCACTTCATCCATGTTCTATGTGGACAACCGGCGCTTCCAAGTTTTAGGGCACGTGTTGATGCAGAGTGTTTTACGTCAAATATACCAAAGTTTTATAGTTGTGACGAAACACAGCGATCACTTAAGAAAACCAGACCTTAAACCATACAGTACCTCTTAAGCAGACGTATACACCAACTCTGATGTCTTTGCCGAGTAGTGAACTCGTTTTTGCCAATACTGAAGAGTACGTAATTCAGTAAACATGCAAACTGACAATAAATTGAGGAAAAGGGCAGAAAAATGTTAGTGTTTTAGGAAAGAAAACCAAGTTTATTACAGTTCTGTATATTTTATAATAATTAAGAACCCAAGAACTGTGATTTTTCACTATGCTAGGTTAGGACAAGCCTGCGGAAGGTTGCTCATTTAATTGCACGCAAACGAATTATGAAAATCCTGTAGTTGATTTTTGGTAATTCTTCTTTTTCTTCTTATCCTTAGTCGTCGTCTCCTCCTCCTCCTCCTCCTCCAGCTCCTGCTCCTTCTTCTTCTTCTTCTTCTGCTGCTTCTTCTTCCGCCTCCGCTTTCTGTTCTTCTTTTTCGCTGAAATGCGAAGCGTACCTACTTATCTTTTTCTTCTACTCACTACTGTCGATTCTTCCGTCTCGATCCAGAGCGTAGACCATGTTTACCTTCGACTGCTTGACTTCCTCTAGTAGGTTGTCAGTCCATCAACCCTCATTCATTTCTTTAGAGTTTAAGGATTTTTTGTACAGCTTGTGGACTCTCCAGCTGTCTTCTGTTCTAAGAACATTAGACACACACATTGCTACAATCAATAGCGTATTTAAGAATAAGAATGGTGAGTTTTGCTACAATCGAATTTAAGAATAAGCTGCGTATAGTTATCCTGACTTTTCTCAAGTCGCAATGTAACTGTCGGTTTTGAATAAACAGTAGTAACGATAAACTTAGCAGTTTCTGCCAGTTACGCTTGGAACGTGGTCAACATTTAACATAAATGAGTAAACAGTAAAACGTTGATTAATTCCACATGGTAATTATTTTCCGTAAATTCGTTCGGTAGAGCCAAGCAGTGGCGGCCCGTGCTTAGGTTGCACGGTTGCACAACCACCATTAATCCCGAATTGTATTTTAAATTATATAATTATGAATAAAACAATAACTAATAATAGTATTTAAGCTAAATCATCGTAATTAATCATTTGGCGACTGAAAAGCTCAGAGCAATACTAAAAACCGTACATGCTCTTGCCGCGGTGCATGCACCAACTGTGACACGCTTTGTATATGGGGCTAGACTCGGGTGTTTCTATTGCAACGATATAGGCTCGCTTGGTGTGATTAGGGACTGCAAACCCCGCTTGTACGTCACGGCGCCACCAGTCTGTTTGTTGGTAAATAACCGTGGTGTGCCAGGTTGGAATTTGTAAGATTATGTTATGTTAGTTGAGTTAGTTAGTGTCGGTCGAAATTTTTGTGAAGTTCGTTGTTAGTGTTAGTCCAATTCATCGTTAAATGTAAGTAGTAGTACATTATAAAGGATAAGGTGTCATAATGTAAGATATCTATTATATTTAACTGGTAGGACGCATGAATTCTGTCGTAAACTTAACGAAAACGCTTTCAAGCCTCTTGGCTCATCTTCAGATGGAAACACCTGAAGGTTGTTTCCATCTGAAGATGAGCCGAGAGGCTTGAAAGCGCTCATGGAAGTGTAAGTGAGTGTTAGTGGTAGCAACACAAGTTTCGCAAAAGTTAGACTTAACCACTAAATTGTATTTATCGTTTAACGAAAACGCTGTTCAGTTTAAGTACTATTGAGGAAAAAATCGAAATTAAGAGAGTAGGTAGGCCTACACCAGACCTTTAAAATTTTAACCAAAGTGTAAAATCAGGTAACAGAATATTTAATCGTAAATTAAAAAAATGTTTATAGAATAAAAATTCGTCGTTATGTGGGTGACACTAAAATAAAAATTATTTTGCTTTCCTTGTGTATTGTTTGGAGGGGAGGGGACTTGGAGATTTTCTATTCAGAGAATAAAACAATTTAATAACAATCGAAATGCAACCCCCAAATTTTGCAACCACCAGCCGTTACTGGAGCCAAGTAAAGATCATCCAAACTCCGTCGATCGTCGATAATAAATTATGGAATTTCTTAAAATTCGGTACAGTAATAAACTTCACTACTCAACATAACTACAAAGTATTACGTATAGAGTGGCGCCAAGAAAGTTACAATCTAATTTTATCTCATAAAAATGCCTTTACGAAGTGGATTAAATTCTGTTTGAAAAACGAAAACGTGAAGCGATATGAGGTGACTGTGATGAATGAATCGTAATTAAAGAGAAGAAATAATTGTTTGTGTAGGCGTTGCATAGTGGGTTGCTAATTTTCGCTTTTGGGACCGAACGTCGAAGATAATAATTGTTCAGACATCTTGTTTTATTATACCACTGTTTACTGTATAACTGATTTATTTTTAATCTACCGTCCTCAAATAAAACTTTCAATATATTATTCGTTAGTGACAAGTTATTCATGACTTTGTGAGGAAACGCGCGGGCACGGACACACATGCACACCCACAAACTCGTTAACCTTGACTGTATTACCGTGTTGATCTTTGCAGTGAAATATGTCGTGAGAGGCGGGAGCGAAGGGGGGAACGGTTCACTAGTACACACGAATCGCAAATCATCACGCTACAGATTGCGTTCAACAGAAATCTGTGTGTCTCACAGAACTACGTAATAACTTGACTCGGGGGGGGGGGGGAACGGTTGACTAGTACACACGAATCGCAAATTATCACGCTACAGATTGCGTTCAACAGAAATCCGTGTCTCACAGAACTACGTAATAACTTGACTCGTTTTCATGTATCACTGTCTCAACGTGACTCAAGATGACGTATTTTCATTTTTCACAGTTTTCAACCGTTACCGTTTTTTACACATCTGACCACGAGTAAAAGTTCTATTATCAAAATGCTAAAATACAGATATCCTGCAGTAGAAATTGACTCAATCACTTCACAATAAGCTGTTTTTGGATGGCTACTACCCAGGGGCGGACTGGCATCCCTGGGGGCCCTCGTCTGGAAGCAATCAAGGGGCCTCCTGCAGCTACACACACAAACGCGCACGCGCGTATTTTTGTGCGTATACTTTTTTTAAACTATTTATTTACTCTTTGTAGATACATGGTATGTACAGTATTTACGTAAGTGAACGTTTTAATACAAAACGTACAGGACAGTTTATTTTTGGTTATTTAGACTTTAACATAACCAGCTTTAAACCATGATTACCTACTACAAATGTTTCTACTGTAAAGAACATTTATACCCTAAAAATCTACATAAAATCCCAATTAAAAATATTCCACAGTGTATTACGGCGGTGGAGCCCCCTTGAGCTCGGCGCCCGGTCTTTTGTCACTCCGTCCCACCAATCCATGGCCCCAGTAGCGTAACTTTTTTAACCGTGCCCTCCACCGTGGTTATGCCACGAGCCCCCTTTTGAATCTTCACATAAGGCCCTGAGCCCCTCCCAGGCCTTCGGGCCCCCAGTCCTGAATGCTCCAATGACATTCAAACAAAAATGACAATAGCCTATTACTCGTCGCGTCATTTAGCTGCCGCGCGGCGCGCCTCTACAGTAACCTCCTTCGCTTTCCTCCATTAGTAAATACTACATAGGCTGTATATATACAAGGCTGAAAAACGATCACTTCCAATCTGACCAAAATAAATCCTGAAGATTTATTTCCAACAATATTTAGATGAGAAAAAGTTTTTAATACCGGTAAAAATATATATAAATTTATCGTTTCTCTCTAAATAAAATTTGTATGGTTGGGGGGCTCCCTGAGCCCGGGCCCGGGCCCGGGGCCCTCGGTGATCGCCGACCAGCCGACCTGGCCAGTCCACCGTGCTACTACCGTTCAGACGGATAACCGTTTGGCGTGTTATTTGACCGGATTCTTACTACCGTAATACGTATGATTTAAATGATTGAACCAACTACTAATACTAGGGATGATAATCGATCATGACAAAGACACTATGTTAATCGATTAATTAAAATTATACACGCTAAACCAGTCATTCGGTGAAACTTGGCCAAAATGACGACTGACTGACACGTTCAAGAGGATAAAGAACGTTTGGTACTTTCCAAATAACCTTACCTGCACGAATTTTCGTGTTTCGATTAAGCGATAGTCGGTATTTCTTATTATTTTAGTAAAATTATAGTAAGTGTGTTAATTGTTTTATGCTTCTTAATCGATTGTTTGTTTTCGGTCGTTGTCATGTAGTTTTTTGTGTGAAACGTTTTTTGCGGGTTACTATACATGCCTCACATTACTATAGACTGAACTCACTTCCTCTTTAAACGTTAAATGTTGCACATTCTTTTTCTGTCGCCGAAACCCATTTGGATTTTCACTTTTTTAAGGTCCAGGACTGCATTTGCAATTTTTTCAATACGTTTATGCATATCGTGCATATGGTCACACAACCTGTAAAGATATAGGCCTATCTTCTGCTTTAACCACAGCACGGTTGAGTAAAAAAAAATCGTGTAATGTTTTCGTACGCAAGGGGATCGTTAGGTTAGGTTTAAATACAATTTCGTAGGGACAATGTAAATCCAGTATGAACATTTATGTGTAGGTTGAGCATGTTTGTGAACGAAGAAGAAGAAACCGTTGGAATGTCGCAACAATGCTTAGTTCTGTTTGCTTTCAGTTGTGTTGGTTTTAAGCGTGTTGAGATTGTATTCTGTTACACTCATTGTATTTACTTAGTAAAAGTTATATTTTGCCAAACCAAGAGCTTTGTTTTCTTTAAACAATAAATTAAAAAAGCAAAACATTCTTACCTAACCTTACGCATAGAACATTACGTGTTTTAGCATTACATACACCAGTACAATAATTAATTAGAATATGTATACTTCTTCTGCACTTGCAGTCGATACTATCGCGTTCTCAAAATATCGAAAATGTAGTGCATGTACTGTTATTGGGGAAAGGATTAAACGTTTTTTGAAGTACCGATACCAACAGCTGATCGGAGATCACTGATTGATGTTTGCAATGTCTGCAGCGGGACCCGCTAAGTTGTTACCAATGTAAGGTGATAGTGAGAAATGGAGATTTTTACTCCAGTCGTCCATAGTGAGCATCCGATAAGTGGCTACCACACACGATTTTTTACTCACACAAGATTCCGGTCTGCCCTCGAAGTGACCAATTAAAATTACCAGTTAGTTTGTGTTTCTTAATATCGGAACGTAAACCCAGTTAGTTGCCATGACAGTCACTTGTCGCTCCGTACATTTGTAAGGGTGTAATAGTTTTTGTAAAATTTATGTTACAAGTAAAAATATCCCGCCAGTTGACAAGTCGACTAATTTAAATCCAATCAGTTGGTGTCTCTTCTCCTTTACTATGTTGGCGATCGTAACTAAAACAAAATAGCCTTAGCCTTGGCATCTGAAGAGATCAGGGTCAAGAAAATGTGTGTAAAGTGTTCCTAATGGTATACATATTAATCACTCATGTACACGCGCGGTTGTGCTAGTGTGCATATATAATTATTATCTGGAGACTGAAGGGTGACTCATGAGAATGGAACGATTCAGATCAGATTAGAAGCCAGGATTCTAGAAAAATGACTGCGTCTGACGAAATTTCTAAAGTTATACACTTAAAACCTGTCTGGTAGGTGATAATCGGCATTGTATAAACAGTTCTAGAATAATGTTAAAGAAGATTAATATATTCGGTTACCTTTCCTTCATACTCCAACTTTTGGCGCCATCTATTGAAAATAAGGTGATTTAATTAGCCGTGTATAGACAAGGAATACATCAAAATTTATTACCACTGTATGGTAAAGCCGGATGAGCTGAGCATCAAGTTCCACGCGTACTGTAATTTCTGCCCGCAGACCACCAACTTTTGACGCTGGAAGCAAATTTCAAGAAATCTCTTGGTACAGTTTCACGTAAATGCATGGTTTAATACATAGGCCTACCTAGTTCTTCTGTGGTTAGTTTATTATTACTTAAAAAAGTACAAGCGATATCTTCGGAATCAACGGTTCGCCTAGACTCATGTCTCTTGTCTCCGACCAACTCCAACGAGAAGAAATGTCATGTTGTTCGCATTTCTTAATATCTTTACACGGAACAGATAATTTTGTTTATAGCATCGCGTCATGGTTTCTCTCAGAGACCTAACTTAGGGTTGTATCCGTCCTGATTTTTCCCTGACATGTCGTCTTTTTCATGTCAGAGGGGAATATGAGGGAGGAATTTATGTCCAAGTCCGGAATTTTATTAATTAGATAAGCTGACAACGGTTCTTAGACTGAACGATAATGATAACGCTGACAAAACATCATGTGTGTCGGATTTTTTAATATGTCTCTGTTTTGTATCCGGGATTATCATAGTTTCTGAACCCTATTGTCCTACAAGTTCATTTTACCAGATATCAACCCTACTCATATAATAGCGTGACCGTATTAAAATTTGTGATCTGATAGCGGATTGGACGAACGTATATTATGAGAACGACTTGCGTTGAGCTCGGACCGGCGTACAACACCGTGGTATGCAAGTATTTCTAGCGGTAATAATTATTTTTATTCAGCGGCTTATACTTCGTTTCCGTATGCCTATATGAGGGCCCTAGATGTACAGGTTAGGTTAGGTTACACATATCGGTCTCAGTCTGTGGCATTGTATTAGCAGGAAGCAAACGGCTTATTAAAGTATAGTTCATACAGTTAGCGCCATTAACGCGTGTTTACAAAGGTAGAAGACACTCTCTTGTAGTAATGAGTCATCGCCAAGTCGCACAGCATACGCTAAATTATTCACGGCAGCGAGTCCAACGATTTGCACCCACTAACTAACTATTGGCTGAGCTACAAACATTAGTTTATCTTAATATTAGTACATCGGGAACAACACTTTGAATAATTTCTTTAGTCTGGGAATGGAAGTTGACGCGTACGCAAAAGGCACACTTAACATCACTTTACCATAACCATACACTGTAAACTGCTTGTGAAACAGATACAGAAGTGGGAAGAAACGTGTTGAAACAGTTACTAAAATAATGTATACTACAAATATATGTTGAACATTTTCTGTTAACGTGTGTTTTAGTGTGAAGAGTTCATGAACGTATCCTTAGCACAATCGCGGTCTTAACTGTTTCGTTTCGTAAATGTTTTACACAGAAACCGAAGTGTCTTTCGCACGGATTGTTCTTGGAGATTTGAAGTACTGAATTTTGTTAGGGCAATACGTTGTAAGGGCAATTGCCGTTTGGTAATTGATCCAATAGAATAAATGATCGGATTGTGTATCTCCATTTATATTAAACAAGATTTCTATATGGAGTCCTCCCTTTCGCAGAGTCAGTAAGACCTGCTGGTTTGCCAATTCTTTTAAGATTTTACGCGTGGTTAGCTATTAACCAGTGGCGGGTGGACACGGAAGCAAGAAACACGTGTAAGTCTTTAGTCCACTATTTAATTATCATTTATGCTTCTCGAGTAATTAACGTGTTTAGAAGTCTTAAATGTGTAAATAAAACCGATGTCTGAACAGAACAAAGTTATAAAAACTGTGTAGTACTTTCTGTACATTTGTTAACGTCAGTACCTAAATATTAGGTGAACCAATTTAATAGAAAATTTTAAAACAGAAAATATTTACCTATAAGGAAATCTTATACTCTTATATGAAATGCTGCTATATAATAGTTATTTGCCTTCATTCTAAAGAGTTTATTTTTCTACTGGCCTTGTCAAAAAGACCTATACTTCCTCATTGTCGCTGAAAGAACGTTGCGTAGATTGTAAGTTAATAACTTGATATGTAAAAGACTGTAAAAACATGCATTTTTTTAAATAAAAATGATGACGTGAAAGAAATGGTTAAGCCTTTTAAGATTGTTTTAAAATAAACAAAAACAAAACATTTTATTCATGAAAAATACAGGACTTTCATTGTAATTACTGTTCTCCCCTTTATTATAATTGTTAACGATTTCGTGAACCAAATGATTTATGACATTTGACTGAATTAATAACTGAATGACATTTGATTTGTTAACTGAATTTCATAGTAAGCCTCAGATCTCATTTACCATGAAGCATTTTACCATGATGATTACAATTTACCACATGGAGCAAGCGTTATCAATGACATTCTAGAGATAAGAAAAATAAGGATTGCCATCCGAAATGCAGTATCTAAATTATTTACATGTAAAGCATATTAATATCAAGAATATCACAAATGATCCATAAGTTAGGAACTAATCTTTCGGTAAGTAAATGACGATAATATGTGGCAGATAGCGTTTATGACCCTTAGTCTTTGCTTCAGGAATAAGCGACGAAACAGCGTGTAGGAACATAATGTAATTTTTTAAGGGTACAGTACGGTTACAAGGCCTTATACGTCGTCGTATGGTACAGTGGAAAACAAAATACAAGACAATAATTAAGTAGTCACTAATCATCAGCTTTAATTATCAAAATTATACAGTTTGTTATCAACAATAAAGTCTCTTACAACAAATCAAATAAAAATTGTTCACATGGAATGAAAATGTCAACTAATAGAATCCCGCACAATTATAAAACACATAACACTCCGCCACAATACTTCGAACCGCACTGGAATAAATCGCCACTAAAATTGAACTAAGCGTCGCTGAGTGCTTGTATTTATACCCCGCCGAGATTCCAGAATAATCCATACTACGTGTCAACAACGCTACTAGAAAACACTAGAGCGTAATTGCTTGCCGCCTTGAACACAGTGTACGCGGACCGGATAAATCTGGATCAGTCTCGGCTACAGACGCATGACAAGTGTACGTAATTGTCCTTAATCTTAAATTAGCAGCAATATGTACGCACACACACATTATAGCCGGGCTTCCCTGGAATAGCCGAGAAACACGTAAAGTATTGCGTAATGGCATAACAGTACTTTTGTATGAGCTTTCACAATTAATATACTTTGGGAATAAACAGCTCGAGCAAGTAGGTAAACAGTTCAATCCAGAAACAAATCAACAAAAAGTCGTAACCACAAGAAACAAACCATCAAATCGTGGCAGAATATGTAAATATAAACAATATTTATTAGTATTTTTCGGACGCGTTTACAATACGAAGTTTTAGAAAACAAAACGTCATGACGAAACTGCGTACTCGTGATATGCGGTGTGGCGTATAGAAAAACTTTGCAAGCCGTTCATTGTAATTATGTTACATAACTTGTGTGTAACATTTACATTAGTTATAGTAATGTAAATGTTAAGTTGTCTCACAACATTTTACGGGCCTAAATAGGAATTTCAATAGTCCATTGTAATTTGCAGTGTATAACTACTAATCGTAAAATTAATTATGTTTAATTGTAAGATTTAATCATTTTTTTACGTATTCCTCTATTTCCAGTTCAATTCCTTGAACTATCATGGTGTAATTGCACAAAACCGGTTCAAAGTTCGAAAAGTTGTTTTCCACGTGGCAGATTCTGTGCTTTTTAAAGGACTAATATATCAGACAAATATAGCCGAATAGTGTCATTCGCTCTTAATTTTGATTATAATATCCTTCACGGCCGTTTGTTTCCATGAGTGTTTTATTATGGAGACGGTGTTTGTCTACAATTCAGTATCTTTTTTCTTTCGAATGAAACTTTGAGGTTTGTCTGAGTGCTGGTGATGGAGGCGAGCGCTTGGCACAAACCACTCAGGTAGGCTGAGCAACAACGCTCTTGTGGTTACTGTTGAGGGAACACGTGTTTACACCAAACCGGAACATAACGCACAGGAATTCAGCACTTCTTATACAGTCAGTTGTTCACTAAAACAAGATCTCCGCGTGTAAAAACGCGAAGTGTATCTTCATAACGCTCACTTGCAGGAATGGTATAGGCCTATTACGCATTGTGAATAACTTGCAGATACGAATAAGTAACAAATTACTACATATGGAAATTAGCGTAGCTGACTTCTGATGATTAAGAAAGTACGTCTAAATGGAAAAAAACATTTTGGAGTTGTATACGATTTAAAATTAAAATGTCAGTAGATAAATATAAGTATATAACTACCGACTCGGAACACAAAGTTTTTTATTGGTAAAATGTAAAAGTTTTACCTTATAGCCTGAACCAGTTTTTGCTTATTATAAGCTTCGTCAGAGGCTGCCACTGGGAGCGCTGTCCGTCTTGTTCTTAGCGACGGTGCCGTCTTTTGAAGGGTCGATGTTGTGTGTGTGGGGTGTGATATGTTCGAATAATGTGTGTGGTTTGAATTGTGTTTGTTCGTTTAGGATGTCGTTTTTATGTGTTTTTGTGTCTTTGTATATTTCCAGTTGTTCAAGAGTGTCTAGTTTTCGGCCTTTTGTGTATACGTGTAGAATATCCATGTTATTGTCGATGTTTGTGTATGTGTGGTTTGCTTCAATGAGGTGGTTTGCAAAGGTGGATTCGGTAGTGGAGTGTAGTTCAATGTGTGTTCAATTATTTTTGTTTGAAGCAACGTCCTGTCTGGCCTATTTAGAATTTGTTGCAATCTGATCAATTTAGTTTGTAAACACCAGGTAGATCACCTCAGATTGCAACTAATTCTGACAGAAACTATTTGTTTTATTCGTTATCGTTTGCTGCTAACGGTTTTGTACTATGATACTGGTAAATCAGAATACTGGGTTACGGGTTTTTTAAGATGATTTCCATGTAAACTAAAGTGATTGCTGGCTTAGATTTCGTGGATTGACCACAGGGCGAACGTCCATGCCCACTGACCTTTCTGCGGCACACTAATGCCTTCCGTGGCCTTCTCTTTTAAGCGTGCATCGAAGCTGTACTCCATAAGACCCCAATCTCGTGAGAGGCAGGATTAGAGTTGTTTATTATTAGAGACAAGGTCGACAGTTTATTATTCTGTCTCCTTGTTACGCACGCGTGATTACACAATATGTAAGCAACAATGGGCTCATTGACGTTTAAGAAAACAAATGATACACGTTTATTGTTTTAATTAAGAAAGGTGTGTTAGTGGTTATAATCACAAACAGAACACTGTTGCACACCACTATAGAAAAATTATTCCGATTAGCGCTTTCAAGCTTCACAGCTAATCATCATTTCCGATAATTTTTCTATAGTGGTGTGGAAAAAGTGTTGTGTTTATTGTTTTAGTTCAGACTGGAGAAAAAAATATATTCGTTTACCAGATTCGAATGTAGTTTAAAATGATTTCTCTTATAGGTCATAGACATTTATTTTGATTTCCAGTGTACTTTGATTTTATCTATTAAAATTAAAATTGTGAGAAACTAGATCATTTCTTCGTTTTTGTAGCTGTAAATATTTTAAGTAGATATCTCTGTAGAAGTAAAGTGTTGATCTATAACAATAATTAATAAATTGCTTACACTCTTAGAAGTTTTCGTCCATTGTAAGTAACTCGCTGAGTTTCTTGCAAGTCTCCTCTATAATATCTTCAAATAATTACACCGCAAGTAGGTTTATTTTCACGTGACGAACGTTTCACGGAAATTATTCTGTATCTTCAGAGGTTTGTTTGAACTGTAATTAATAACGTAGACAAAGAAAAACAAGATAATATTATAACAGAAGCCTTAGTGGAAATTATAAAATTTATCAATTCAAAATAAACAAACTAACACCATACATAACATAAAAAAAAATTAACAGCACATAACCTCACTTTAACCAAAACAGATAAAAGTAATACAACAGTTATAATCTCTAATAAACATTTAAATGATAAAACTGAAGAATTTATAAATAATAATAATTGTATTTTATTAAACAAAGATCCTACAAATAAATATCAAACACAGATATTAAATGTACTGAAAAATAGTAACAAAATCATAAATTTTAAAAAATCATATAAATGTAAAATGGACAATCCTAGCGCACCAAAACTAAGTTCACTAATAAAATTACACAAAATTAATAAACCTATTAGGCCCTTAATAAACGGTAAAACAGCACCAAATTATAAGATATCTAAATTACTGTCACAAATAATAAAACATAAAGTAAAACGAATTACAATTCAAACAAATCTCTGAAGATACAGAATAATTTCCGTGAAACGTACGTCACGTGAAAATAAACCTACTTGCAGTGTAATTGTATTTGAACATATTACTCTTAGAAGTAAGAAAATGTTTATGTGTGTGTGGGGGGGGGGGATAAATTGTCGCTTCGTGTTTGAATGGGAAGTAGTCGGCATTCAGGAGGTATCCTACAATAACAGTCCAGCTTAATCATAAAATGTTGCAACAAGTATGCAAACAAGAATGGAGGACATTAGTCGTGATGAAACCGCAAACAGAGATGTGTTGCTGCGGCGTGACCTTATGAACCTTCACTCACACCGCCTGCACTCGCTCGCCTCGCCATCTACGTTCACCTGTAGGCGGTATAAATACCGAACAAAAGAAGTGGCTCATGCAAATGTAAATTACTGTTGTTTACTGTGGTTGTGTAACTCTTTATAGTAAGATTCACGTCGTCTTCCTTAATACTTGAGTTATATTCATTTTTTTAAATAAAACAATTTGTACCTACTATACCTGGTATAGATACACATCCTTCTTCTATACTTCAGTACTTGATTCTTGAATGGACAGCAATACCGTCATCTCAATTTTCACTTACGTGAAGAGGTAAGCAGTAGGCCCTGAAAACGTAATACACGAAAGCTACATAATAATAATAGTGAGGCCAGATTGCCTATATTCAAGTGAATGTCTAGCATTGAATTATAATTTAGACAAACTAGAAACATTGGAAAGAAGAATTATTAGGAAAATATTAGGCCCACGAAAAGCTTCAGAAGGTTGGAAATTAAGAAGTAATGATGAAATATATCAGAGTATAGAAAATATAACAGAAACCGTGAGAAAAAAAGACTGGTATTTTTTGGACATTTAGAATAGACGACAACAGGTTAACGAAACAGATCTTCAAATATCTGTGGGGAAAGAAGTCAACATCAAGTTGGATTAAAGAAGTTAAAAAGGATTTAGAAAAAAATAATATAAACGCAGAAGAAGCAATTGAAAGAAACGTTTTTCGGGCAAAAGTGTTAAGAATGGAAGGAGTCGAGGGTAGGAGAGAGAAAAACGCAGGTTCAAAGTGGACTGAAGACAGGAAGAAGAGACATAGTGAAATGATGAAAGAATATTGGAGAAAAAGAAAAGTACAAGGAATAAAGAATTGAAATTCGCATGTGGTCCTCAGATGGCCGATAAAAAAAAAATAATAATAATGAGTTATAAATTATCAACAACAGTTCGAAGATGGCCTGGCTATCGTAAAGGCAGACCATAAAATTTTTCATAGCTGAACAAGTTTACTTAATGTCTTATTAAAGTACTTTAAGATTAAAAAAATCACATGATAAAAACGAACGTAAAATGAATTGAGTTAGTGTCTTAGAGTTATCTTACGTAATGGTAATATAAGGCTGAAGGTCAATTGTCACACAGTTTTAGTGTCAACAAAAATTTCCGTTTTGCCGCACCGTCAAGCAGGTGGGAAAAGAATCGGATCGCAAAGGATGAACGCGAGTAAACTAGCACACCACAACCGCGCCGGGAGGTGAATTACCTGGAGAAGGGTATGTGTTGACCATTGATATACTAAACCCTTCTAGTATGAGCTGCTTCATTTGCTTTCCCAGTGTAAAATTTCTGAGAATACATGTTTGATAAATAATGATGGACATTAGCTATAATTTGGTAAAAAGAATATTGGTGCAGTAAAAATTTCATTTGTCGTCATATCTGCAAAATAAATGTTCAATGTACCAAACAACTAATGTACCAAAGACTAAAATTTGACAATTTTTTTGTATAGTTTTTGTTAGGTTAGGTTGAAAGTTTGTAAACATTTTAATAATTTATAATTAATCAACTTTAGTGAGTTATGGACACAAATAATATTATCTTGTTTACGTACAGAAATTATTTATAATCGAATTTTAGAAAACTATATGGTAAGAATCTGAATTTCTCCTTTTCCGGTAGGAAAATTAGGGGATCCAACCTTGAAGCTAGTCTTATCCCGCCCCCCACAACAGATCCTAGTTATTCCACTGTGTTAAATATCCATTATTTTTTTCACGAATATTACTTAGTATGTCTTTGTTTGTATTTAAGTTATTGAAAACTTTTTCAGTAATATTTATACTATAATTAAACACCTTTATAATCTTAAACGTAATTCAAAACTTACTGTACAAACAGCGATGACCTTTTCAAATACTTCCCAGTTTGATATGTAATTTTTGAAGTTTTTCGCATGGAACACGATGCTTACTTTTGAAAATGTATGTGAGGGACTAAACCGAAAGGAAAGTTTTAGCAGAATAGAGTTATTTAACATCATCAGGTCATAAATCAGGTGACAACTATTTGTATAACGCAAACAGCACACACGAACATTGCAAGGTTTGTTATCTTCCCACGCGGATATGATGTGGTAATTTACTCAAGACCTTCCCTTGCGTCTAACCCTTTACCTACTTGCTGGACCGGTATGGCAATTCGCCCACAGCTCTAGATTCTTGAAACGGTGTGCCAGTTTACCTCCACACATGCAACGTGGTCATAGGATAGTAAACGATGCATTTATGCGTATAGGCCTATTTATTATATTGAACAAAGGACTGAAGGAATGATAGTAAGTTACAAAACGTACTTAATGAAAAAATAATCTCTGTCTGTCTCTCTCTCTCTGCCCCCTCTCTCTCTCTCTCTCTCTCTCTCTCTCTCTCTCTCTCTCTCTCTTTAAGAGAAAAGAGTAGTACTCCGAGTCTTTATTTTTCTATTCTGTTCGTTACCGTCTGATGGGCATTCATTCTTCTAATTTCTTCAATTGTATTACACTCTCTGGCGTATCGTAAGTAATGCAGCTCACAACACAGATGCGGTCATAGTTCTTTCCTACTCTTTTCTTTGAGTTTAAATACTCCGAGTATTCAGACTTACAAACTTGACTGACTCTTGAATTATCGGCAGTGAGTTCTTGAAAACGCGTAGAGTTTACTAGTAAACATAGTGTTTTGTCATCGATAACTCCCCCCCCCCCCCACCTTTTACTGCACTCCACAGGCACTTTAACTGTAGTTCTAAGTGCAAAAAGATACGGCTTGTGTGCATTAGGTTCTAAGATAACCTCTAACAGTAGGCAGCATACTGTTGTGTTCCCCTTACTTGCCTTAACCTATAACTAGTCACGTGCGAGCTAGGATTCTCTTCGTTTAAGAGTTTAGTGGCCTACCGCTACATTAAGTAATATTTGGCAGGTTGCTACTCCCTTATACGGTTGGGTCGCATACATATGACACGTCCCTCTAAATCAATAAACATGAAAATATCATAATTAAAGCAATGTTTTTGTCGTCAGTGTGATTGTGTAGTCGTGCGGCTTAATTATAGAGATTGTATGTTTTGATGACCATTTCACTTACTGTATCAGTGCTGTATGATACCGTGTATTTACCATTGGACGCTTTTCTGAGAGTGCTTCGAACTGTGGCATTATGTCCACGTACGAAAGGATATGATGTTTTCATTACGGTAAAGTTTTGTGGTCTATGGTAGAAATATGAAATATAACTTTAATCCCTCTCTCTCTGTCTGTCTGTCTGTCTGTCTCTCTCTCTCTCTCTCTCTCTCTCTCTCTCTCTCTCTCTCTCTCTCTCTCTCTCTCTCTCTCTCTCTCTCTCTCTCTCTCTCTCTCTCTCTCTCTCTCTCTCTCTCTCTCTCTCTGTTTCTTTATTTATTTATTTATTTCTTTCATTATTTCAGGTTAACTTAAATACTGCTTCTTTTCGTTTCATTTTAAGGAGCCTGATATAGCTGAAAATCTCAAAAAAATTCATTTTTTATTTTTTTAATGGATTTGATTTAATAGATTTTTCTGGGTTATTTGCTACAAAAATTAGTGGAAAATGAGCTTTTTTTAGCTAAGTTAAGAATAAAAAATACATGCATGTGACAGTATTCGCCTATTTTTGGCAGGTTCAATATATTGTTAGGAATATTTTTTTTAATACTTTATTTTGACCTTTTTTTTCTGCTATTTCTAGTATGAATATTTTGTAACTAAAAAATTATATCTATTTGCATAATGGACATATATTGTGTACAAACAGCTGATTTCAACAGCAATCAGCTGTTACTTATTGTTGTTGTATGTTGATTTCAAGTGCAGTTGTGTAGTGAAGTTTTGAAGTGAAATATATATGTAGAAAAGGTACAAATAGAACAAACAAGAGAAAGTTCATGGTAATAGATTTACTACAAAGAAAGACACTAATTATAAAAGTGCTTCAGGTAAGAAATTAAAACTGAGCAACAAGGGTGTGTCACCTAATCTCAACGACTCAGCTGCCACCCAACTTAACCGTTAACAATACAGCTGCCACATTTTCGCACTTATTAACCAGTATTCTTAGAACTATCAACACCTGAACTATTAAGAAGGTGTTTGAAGGAGAAAACGCAGAACGCAAATGAGTCGTTCGATAACGCACTTCGGTCTTTGTGTCCTAAAAAAGGCTTTGGTGGGACAACAGTGGTAGAAATTGCTGCACATGAACAATGCAGCTACTCTTCAGTACAATGCAGGCTGTCAGTCAAAATGAGAGTCCTTAACTATTTAGGTATTGCCTCTTTAAAGCACACAGAAGATGCTCTGAAGAAATTCGGTATGAGGAGGCTTAGACTTAAAAAATAACAGACTACAGCTGATAAAGAACGAGTCGTGTATGCTGCTGGGGAGTTTTAAAGGTATCAACACTGTTGTTTTCTATAAAATTGTGAAATAAACCTTTAACTTTGAATTTCCAAAACATGTGTTTTTTTTAAAACATTTTACAAAATATCTCAAAAAACTATTTAGACTACAGCTACAAAATTTTCAGGCCTTGTTTATTATATCTTTGTCTATGGTGTCAACTACAGAAAAGTAAATGTGTGAAACTTTCACATGTTATAGACTTTTTCTTGCAAAAAATTAATTTTTTTTATAAAAAGTGTAATAAAATATTATGAAAATACAATATTTTTTTCAGTACCGGTAGAGAAATTTTCATAGTTCCCACCATAGCCACAGATGTTTAGAAGAAGGAGACACGTCATTTATTAAATTATGTCAACTAGTAAAAGAGAAATCATGTAAAAAGTAAAGAAATAGATTCATTTTTTATTTATTTTGTAATTATTTATATTGTGAAAAATAAATTTTATTCAGCACTAATTTTTTGGATAAAGTTTTAAAATATATAATAAATAAACTGTGAAAATTTTTTGTGATTATCTTTAAAATAAAGTCACCAGATATTACTGAAATTTTATCACAAAAAAAAGGACTGCGCCAGCTATATAAGCCCCTTAAGGAAGGTACGTACTATTGTAAGCATACAGTGATTTAGGTTTTAATTTCAATTGGCCCATATACTACTCTGAAATTTTTAGATTTTGGTAGGATGATAGAATACTTTAAAAATAATTTTATGCATTATGAAATCAAAATGTAATAATACATAAAATTTCACTACATTCTATTACAATAACTTGATATATCACAATTTTACAGTTTTATAGAAGTCTGCAGATTTTTTAATCTGCGCGCGCTTTACGCCTAATCGTCAAGAAACTTGTAAATTTTTGTTATTTTTGCTACGTCTTCCTCGGTAAAAATGCGCCTCACCATTTGACACAAATAAAAGTACATTAATATGAGCGAGCATTCAGTTTGAATTATTCGTATTAAATATTTTTAATTGTTTATTGCCCAACTAAATATATTAGTAAGGCCAGCTGAAATTCCGTTTTGCTTGCAGCCTGTAAAATTGTAGAATGTAAAAACAGATGACTCGAGCGAAACGTGGACCCGTGAAACAGAACAAAAGGCGAACGAAAGTAGTTTAGTGGGAAAGATTTTATCTGCCAGCAATTAACTTTCCCTGCTTTGTTTAACACGTTTAGCGTGGTGTTTATACTCGTGTATCTGGACAGAACTACAGTAAGATTAATTAATGGCCACAGTGAAAACGAGACATCCATTGTCTGCAGATGGAGATGGCGTAGTTCACACACACTGTTTCAACGAAAGTAGACGCGCGTTCTGCACGCCACGCCACGTGGGTCAGTAGGTGACATTCGTGTTGTACCGTATTTACACAGTAAGCTCGTGATTAGATTTGAACTGCCTGCGGATGTGAGTTTTAAAACGTAACACTTAGAGAAACCGTTTGTAAAGAGGTCTGGATATGAAATAAGTTTACTCGAGTCCTGGAGACCAGATTCTACTTATCCAGTATGTTCCCATAACTACAGTGGCGTCTCTCTTAACCGACGATCTCTTCACTAACCATTCCATTAACCGACTGTTTCGTAATGACAATAATGGACAATAATGAAATTATTGAAGCTGTAATGAATAATAATGAGGATCATGAATGTCAGAATGAATCCGACGAGGAACAAGAAAGAAAAATTTCTCTCGCGGCTGGGAAGGTGCTCTAGAAACAGCGCTTCGCTATGTTGAACAACAGCCTACTTCAACGCCAGTCGACGTACTGAATCTAAAAAAGTGGAGAGAATATGCAGCTGACAGACGTCAGAATAACATAAAACGAAAGAAAATGACCGACTTTTTCTCATAAATCCGAGGGCTTTAAACGTTTTAAGTGTACAGTGTGCATTGAAGTGTTTGTTTTCGCGTAGGTTCATTGTACCGGTACAATATACGTAACACGTTTTAGTGTTACAACTTTAATTTTCTGCCTACGTAGTTTACTTAACACCCAAAATCTTCGTTTATTTATAAATTAGAACCGACATGAGAAAGAAAGAAAGCAGATCGTTATTTCTTTCTTGTTTTCATAATTAAGGTAAGTCATTCATGTACATACCATATATATTTTATTTACTGTACTCACAGATAATTAAAGCAATTATAATTTAACTGTTTATCCAATTTTATCGTACTCATTTCATTTATAAATACAGTACAAAGTGGGTTGTACGTACATGGACTTCAAATAGGTATAGGCTATTCAATTCTTTGTTCTCGACGGTCATAAATGATCTACCGTTTTCCATTACCCGACCGTTATCCGGTTCCAGCCAAGTCGTATAAGAGAGAGGCCACTTTATCGCTGATCCCTCCGCCGATACATGCAGAACGATCTATTCTATTAAACATTGTCGTTCTTGTCCTTTCACTGAAACGTCTTGTTGGACGCCTCCTTTTTCTGCTTCCAGCCGATGTCCATTCAGAAACTATACGGGTTGTTCATAGTGAGTACTTAATGAACCACCTGAGACCTTGTTATTCTATTATATTCGTTACCGTCTGGTGCTAATTCATTAATTTCTTTAATTGTATTACGCTCTCGTTCAGAGATTCTGACGTACCGTAAGCAATGAAGCTTCACAGCACAGATGCGGTCATAGTTCTTTCCTACTCTTTTCTTTGGGTTTAAATACTCCGAGTAATCAGACTTGCTAACTGGACTGGCGCTTGAACGATCGACAGGGAGTTCTTGAAAACGCGCAGAGTATATTACTGAAAATAGTGTTCTGCCAATGTTAATTGTAACCCCGTCCCTAATTTACTGCAAACCCAGCACAATACAGCGTACTGTCTTCGTACCATAGACCCAGTCTTGTACAATTATTTGATTATCTTCAGTCTTCAAGAACAGTATAGCCGATTGTTTCCGAATTGCGTATACATTCTTCTTAAAACAAGTTAAAGCAAATGATGCAAAAAACAGTTTTTAAGGTTCAAAAATAAAACTCTTTTGTTTGAGATTCTTTATGACGTTAAAATTTGCACTCAGAAAACACCTCACGTTGTATAGTTGAAAGATAAATCTACACCAGTGCAGTTAGTGTTGAGGACATGTTACTGGTCGGAGAAGAGGTTACCGCCTCATAAAACATAAGGTAATTTTGTAGACGGGCTTTGAAGTGATACAGAGTTACAGTGTTGGGGAGTATAGCTCTCGCAGGACCTTGTCCCATTTATTTCAGCTTCGCAGGGAAAGATCGGAAAAATCGCCGCTCTCCGCACGTAACTACGTAGCACAGATTTCTGGCGAGAGTGGGACCTTCTGGAGAGAAGCACGTACGGTGTAAGTACATGCGGTCGAGCAATGCAGATTCAAAGCTCAGTGAGAACCTGCGTAGAGGTTTAATAGAAAGTCACGAGCGTGCAATGACGGTTTTGATACTTGGATTTTTAACGGTGTTGGCAGACATTTGTGTAGGGGAAATTTGATAATAGACACAATTGCTTTGGGTAAGTTCATGCTATCACCAAAGTTTATACTACGTTAAACTTGTTTGTTACCGGCGCAGTATGTACACGGAAAAAATGTTTTCCTCACGCGATAGTCAGCTGTATGAAAATCTGTTCTTTCTGTCGAGGAGTATGTGCTGTGATTTGAGTATACGAAGAGACGACGTTTGTTGTGATGATGGAAATCAGAATATTCAAGCAGTTCTCCGTTTCGGATATCCACCGGTGTTTAATTTTGATTGACGTTTCGGCCGTTAAAATGTAAGGCGGTCTTCAGGAATTAGCCGTATAACAATCTGAAGACTGAAGAAATCGAATTTTCATATCAAACGCATGTATTCACGCAGTTCCTTCAGAGCCAATGAGACACGATTGTTCTACTTCTTGATACTAGTTTTACAGTCGTTTAATTTGAGGAATACGCAATCTCGGCAGAAAGGCGGGGTCATTGCATAAAGTATCTGTTGTCTTGAGTTTGTAAAGAAAATAATGTAAAGTCAAGAGTTTGATTTCATTTTTAATTATAACGTTTAATTAGTTTTAATTAAAAGGTTATATAGAATGTTCAGTTGGTTCAAGGCAGGTATAAACGTGTTTTGGGATCAATTAAGCAGGACCAGCCCACTGGCGGCGCGGCTGCCTACCATTTATTGAAAACTAATAATTTCTTTAAGTTTTTGGAACACGCACACACATACACACAGACTGCATTCGCGCGCACTTATAAAACAAGATGGCGGTCATATCCAACAGCTGTTGAGCTGGTCATTGCCCCTCCTTGACCCCGCAACCCAGCCCTAACACATTCCAACGTTTATCACAACTTTTTTTAAGTTTTTGCTTTCCAATTAGACTAATATTTAAAGTGCTTTTACCTCAACGTTTTGACGGTAATCTCTCTGTTTTATTATTTTTCGTCTCCGTTCGGTACATGTGGGTGCGTCAGTCACATTCAGCGACCTTGCCAGCTATTCGACGCTGACACTCGTTCTCCTTCATTTGCATGCACGCAGCTGTTAAACTTCTCTGCTTCTAGCACGAATGGCGCTTAAAAATTTATTACAGTAGATATATTATTTATTTATTGATTGCAAATTGTGATTTTATAACTAAAGTGTGCCAAGTTTTCGGAATGAAGAATGTGGAATCGCAACTGATTGTATGAAATTGCAAAAGTTCCAAACAAGTTCTTGCAGGATAGACTAGTTTCTGTCACGTAAGATTGTATTAATAATTGTTATTTTTATGATAATGGTAATGTTATGAATAATGTCAGTTGATACTGCTCAAAGGTACAATATATGTGAACCAACAGCGGATCTATCAATCACTGCAGAGGTAGAGGTGAGCCGATATACCTAGGGTATAACAGGTATTTTGGAACGGTATTTTTGTGAAACGAATATAACAGTGACTGAAAAGTCGAAATACCACTCGTGGCCTCGCGGTTGCGAGTCGCGGGACCCCCTACGAAACTAACGAATAAACAAGTAAACGAGAATTACGAGGACACGAGTACAAAGCCACTTTTTGGTGCTGAATACTTTATCTGCGCGTGCGCCGATTGCCATACAAGTACGAAACGAAGCAAAACAGCGAGGTTCAGAATATCTATCTCTATGTCAAAGAGACGAAGCTATAAATTAGGCCTATACTAGTCACCGACTTTTTAAATTTTGAAAAAGCGAATTATATTGTGTTATAAACTACAGAGTGCTAAACTATAGGGCATATAGTACTTTTTGTTAATGTGATTTCGGAAATGATTTTAACTTCACTGCGCATCTCACGTAAATTTTTTTGACATTCTTTGTTGTGCTGTTACGTGCACTCTAAATTTCATTGCATGAGTTTCGCAACTGATTTGTCTAATCAAAATGGAATCAATAATTTAATATTAAATCTATGTCAGTTTGTTTACTCGTAGTAAAAACTTAAATTAGTATTCCCAAAGAGAGATAGGCCTATAAATTCTCTGTTTCTTATTTTCTTTTAATCAGTAACAGCTTAATAAAGTCACAGTGTAAAGTAACACTGTTAATACTTTTAGTTTCAATTTATTTTATAGAACAAATTATATATACAGGTATATGTATAATCGGTATATAATAACAGGTATTTGTAAGTGTTAATTTTTGGAACGGTTTCGCTCGTACCTGTTATTTTCAAATACTAGTTTAGCATACCTCTACTGCAGAGTATTGCTCGTGGCATTCCTTGATGGTAATAACAATTCACGTGAATCCTTTACTGGTAACTTATAACCCTTTTGTGAATCGTATGTCATTCAAAAATATAGTGGTCTCAGTCTATCCTAACGAATTTGGATGTCAGCCGCCATTCACTTTACAAGCGGAACCACGCGAATACCGTGTAAACGAATATAAAATCATTAAATAACACGATTAGTTAACTCCAGATTAACAAAGTAACAATAGTTTCGATACTACATAACAACACTGCGAACTTTCTTTAAACCCTCTTTGTGAAAATTTTAAATCAATCACGTTACTTAAAACGTACATATTTTTAAGATTTAAAGAATTTTTGTTTACAAACAGAATTTCAAGCGTTACCCCTAAACCTTTTTTAGCTTTATACACGGTATGCACAAGTAGTTTTTGTTTTTTAAGGCCGTTAATGTATAGATTACGCTGGATGCTGCACAGTCCATCGCTCCAGCGTTCCGCGGTTTATAGAACATTCGGTAACATGATTTTTTTAAATCTCACCTATGTTTGTCATCCAAAAAATTCTTCCGCATTAGAAAAACATTACTTCAGTAACGGAAACACTGCACACACACACACAGTACAGTTCCTTACATCATTTCTTCTATAAAATATTTCCGTCCGAATACAGCATTCATTTTCTGCACCAAGTTGTGGAAAATTAAAAGTTTGATGAAACTGACAGGTCAGCAAAACACTTGAAACGTGAGTCGCCGAAAACCACTTGAGGCAGATCGCATCACGTTATCGACAAAGCTACACACTCGACCATTCTGCTCTTGGAAACCGGTTCAAGGATGCAAACGCTTTGCTATGTTTTTTAATTTTAAACTTTTTTACTTTCAATTAAATTGTTAAAACTTATTATTAGACAGTGTTCGAAGGCTACGTGATAAAAGATATCCAACTAATTCCCCTAGGCGGAAGAATGCAAGGGAACAAAGAAAAAGAGATCATATTATCATAGAACAAATCTATGCCACAAATTATAGAAGCTAGAAATAAAAATAATATTGTATGCTGAATAATACTGCCTGAAATAGTAATGTATCGGTATATTAATAACAACAACAGTGTAATAATAATAATAATAATAATTTTTTTTTAAATCGCCCATCTAAGGACCACATGCCAATTTCAATTCTTTATTCTTTCTTCTTTTCTTTTTCTCCAATATTTTTTCATCTTTTCACTGTGTCTCTTCTTCCTGTTTTTAGTCCACTTTGAACCAGCGTTTTTCTCTTTCCTACCCTGGACTTCTTCCATTTTAACACTTTCGCCGGAAAAACGTCTCTTTCAGATGCTTCTTCTGCGTTTATATTACTTTTTCTAAATCCTTTTGGACTTCTTTAATCGAATTTGAAGTTGACTTCTTCCCCCACAGATATTTGAAGATCTGCTTTGTTAACTTATTCTCGTCCATTCTACATAAATGTTCAAAAAATAATAGTCTTCTTTTTCTCATTGTTTCTGGTATATTTTCTATACTTTGATATATTTCATCATTACTTCTTAATTTCCAGAACCTTCTGAAGTTTTTTGTGGGGCTAATATTTTCCTATTTTCCTAATTTCCGTCTTTCCAATATTTCTAGTTTGTCTAATTTATAATTCACTTGCATATAGGCATTCTGGCTTCACTACTGTACTGTAATGCCTTATTTTTGAATTTTTATATATGTGTTACAGGAAAAGTAGATTCTTCAGTAAGAGTTGACTCTGCCTAGGTAAAGTTGACTCTTACTGGTCTTTTCAGTAAAAGTTGATTAAAAGCGAAAAGTGATGAATTTTGATCAACATTTACTAGTCAGAGTTGACTATACCTAGGGAAAGTACTGCCTTGAGTTAGTAAAAGTTGACTTTTTGAAAGGAAACGGTCTACTACCTAATAAAAAACAAATAAAAAAGCAAAACCTTTAAAATACATAGAGAGATAGAAATGTTTATCATTTATTACAGCAAGGTAAAGATTTGTGACACTTTGAGTTGCAGAGCATTTGAAAAATCCTTGTTCACTTCCAAGTGATTGTGAAGTTGCAACAGTCCTCACAGCTATTGTTTTATCCATAGGGACTTCATTTTCTTGGATAATGTTCGTGGGACATTTACTGAATTGAGACCTGAAAAAATATTATCATTGAACTCTGAACAATTTAATACTAGGGGCAGGGAGAGAGAGGAGAGAAAGTAAGAGGGGGAGGGGAGAGAGAGAGAGAGAGAGAGAGAGAGAGAGAGAGAGAGAGAGAGAGAGATCTTTTATTTTAGCTTGGAAAAATTACCTTGAGAAAAGCTGCTTCAGAATTCCATTTCTTGTTCCAATTCGATAGAATCCATCATCGACAACCTCCAGTACCACGCCAAGGATAGATCGGGCATCTCCTCTTCCGCGGTCAACATCTGGGACAGGAATTCGAACTGATGTTCCTTTTTCTACTGGGGGATGAATCTGATCTGAAGTTTTTTTCATGCGTTTAGCTTGCTCTTCTAGACAGTGGAAAGCTTCATTTCTCTGCTTCTTGATGGCCTTAGTAGACTTGTCCAGGTCAGTGAGATGATCACCATCATCTACGAGCTTTTCACCACTTGATAAATTTTGGTTTGTTTCATTTTCATCAGGATTTCCATTCCCGTTACTTTCAATTTCGTTTTCTTGTTGTTGTTGTTGTTCCTGAATGTGATCAATGGCGCATTGAAGATCCTCTTCTGTTTCTAAATTTGCCAATACCTCAGTAGGTAGTTTTGAAGTAGATAAGCCATGTCTCGGAGGGCAACCGAACATTGCCTCATACAGGGATCTTTTTATCCCACTATGCAATGCACTGTTTTTGATAAGTTGAATAAACTTTAAGCCTTCACTCCATTTTGATGTTTTGTGGTCTTGCATCCAGGTGGGTATCATATTCTCTATGTCCTGGTTGGCTCTCTCGACACTACCTTGACTTTGACTATGTCGCGGTTTGCCATGCACCATTTTGAAGTTCGGCCATGTATTAACCAGACTGTCAATAATTTTATTCACAAATTCTCTGCCATTGTCAGACTGTAAAATACAAGGAGCGCCTAACAAAGTAAAAATATCAATGATGTTATCACACACTTCATCTGCAGTCTTTGATTTCAGTGGTCTTAGCACAACAAACTTTGTCAAATGATCCTGGTACACCATTATAAATTTGAAGTCTTCATCAGGTTGCGACTGAAAGTCAATCAAATCCACTTGACATTGTGAATTCATTTCCTTGAATAACAAAGGCTTTACAACCAGTCCTTTCTTCTTATGTTTCAATTTTTGAACACAAGGTTCGCACAAGCTTAAAAATAGTAGAATGTCCTTTGTAGTAACATTTTGAATTTTCCTTTCAATTGCTCAATCATACGATCTCTTCCTCCATGTCCAGTGGATATGTGCGCTTCATTAAGAACTCCAAACAGCTCTTCATCAAAAACATAATACCTTACGCTTTCTTGGTCTGTGACAGGGTGTATTAGTTTTGTAATACCATTTACTTCAATAATGTCATATCGTCTTAAAAACCTGAGATCATTACTTTCTTTTTTATTCACAGTTTTTAGATTTTTGACTTTTTGAATGTAGCTATCATATTTCAATTTGGTCAATGTCAGTGAATTTACCTTGGAAGTTGAGCGTTCTAGCTTTACTTTTTCACGAAACAGTTCTGCCTTGGAGTCTGACATAATTATTGCACACTGAAACTAATTATTGAAATGTAAAAAAACACTGAATCCTTGGTCACTATTGCACTACAACAAATAGACGAGTAATGGCGACTGCCTGGCCGGAATAATCAAACCAAGATATGCGCGCGCAGTTACATGTGGAGAGCAACATCTCTGAATCAACTTTTACTAAACCACAGCAGGCATAGTTAACTCTTCCTAGGAAAAGTTGATCTGTTTATTTTCAATCAACTTTTACTGATACTTTTAGTAAGAGTTGACTCTTCCTAGGCAGAGTCAACTCTCCCTAACAATCAACTTTCCCTGTAACATATGCACTTTTTATTGTAAATATCTTTAGTTATACCATATGCTCTTTCCATTTGTGAATCTTTTCTTCTATAGCAGATTTTTCTAAACCATTCTCTTGAATTATTTCCCCTATAAATTTTCTAACCCTCTCTATTCGACCAATATCTGTTAACAAGAATTTTGGCGCATTTTTTAATGTTCGTGAGAAATTTGTTTTTTCTGCAGAAATTCTTAAGCCTGTTCTACCGGCTGGGTCCTCTAAAAAATTAACTTGTGTTACTGCAGATGTCAGATGTTCAGAAAGTACAGCAAAGTCATCTGCGAATGCCAAACTGTTTATTTCAATATCTTTGTTCCTTCTTCCCAACATGATTGTTGATCAACATAATAATTATTATTATCATCATTTAATTAATTGTCCCTTGTGACCCTTACAGTACGAGAGGTTCTTGCTTTTTGAAAGTCACCTTACGCGGTGCACGTCACATTGAAAGATTCTCAGTAAAGAATTGCAACATGTGTGCTTTCAGCAGAAACGGTGATCAACACATATGGTGATGTGTTCTGCATGAAGTGAGTACGTGGCATGAATTCATTTCAACTTTCTAATCGGTACATTACGAATATTTTTCTCATAAGATCGGTGAAATGTTTATTCGTCAGGATAGTGACGCCCATTATGTTTTATGTCGTACTTTCACACACCTGCGCTGCAATGGATGTCAGAATTTAAGGGAAAACTGTAATGCGCCCCCGGGCGATTTGTAGAAACGTTGTGAAGACAAACCTTTCCTACATTGTGAGGGCAGAGGATGAATCTTTTTCTTCAGCTCTGTATGAACTGAATGATAACTGGACGAGTGACCAAGCGTGGATTAAAAAATTTTTATTTTAAACAGTGGCGTGGCGTGGGTACATAACACCTGTTGCCGGTTGTGATAGGCCTAAAACTTAACCTAAAAATTAATTCGAGTTTTTTCTAGTACCAAGTGTTCTTTTTAGAGCATTTTCCATCATTCGCTGGGAGAAGAAGAGGGTCCCGGTTCAAGGTGATCTGACTCTCATTATATTTGCACAGAATAAATCAGAATACAAATAATCGAATTAAAAATTATAAAGACAAACACAGAAACACATGACTAAACGAACAAAACACAAACAGGTACGTAGTATCTGCTGCACCGTCAGTTCCGATAACGAACTTAGCTGCCAACTGAGCGTTTTGCCGGTTTATACATAGGCAACACATTGGGTGGACGAATGTGCCCCCCCCCCCCACGCAGTTTGTACAATGACAACTACTACGAGGTCAGTGACCGTACGCAATAAATCATTGCCGATGCCTGAGCCGGTAACACAAGACGGTGCAAGTGCCCAGCAGTTCCAAAACAATGGTACGCTTTTTGTTCAAGTTTCCTTACTAATATTGTTCGGATTTAAAATTATTCAATAACTAAAGTATTTATTCTATGAAATAATTAATGTTATTTTCTGTTATTTCCAGTACTGTTGCCGCCGGCAACAGCGGTTGCATGGACGCCACGCTACTGATTTTAATGAAGTTTTCTTGCCTCTTCCTCAGCCATCTTCGCAGGTATAAACACGTGAACAAAGGCCCGTACAAAAATAAAAAAGAGAGAGAGAGAGAGAGAGAGAGAGAGAGAGAGAGAGAGAGAGAGAGAGAGAGAGTTAAAACAGTTAGTGAGACAGATACGTGTAGCTATCATCATATTTTCATTTAAATTCCAGATGTGCAAATATGTAAATTGCCTCTAAGTGTGTTTAAAATATGAATAATATAATCAGCACGTTCGTAACGTCTGTCTGCATTGCCGCAGTAGTTCTGCTACTTAATTAACACAAATGAATGGGAAAGCGTTCAACACTGTAGCATGTGCGTAATTAACGTGCGCGATCTCTGGTATAATTAAATATTGGAGAGGGTGTCACGAGGTTTTCAAATCTGTTAATTACCCACCCCCACCCTCATGCACCGTCTCTGCATATAAATTACACTTGTTCCGCTTATTAAGGATATCTTCCTAGAGCCTTGCACTTATTTAGGTATATTTATTTTAAAGTAAAACCAGGTCTCTGTGTTTAGTAAGCTGTTTGTTTGCCTGCCTTGTTCTGTCCGATTTATCTCGCGCGTGTAGACGTAGCTACACCTGGTGTAATATATTATCCGTTGGCCGAGCTGCCATATTGTGCACAGCACAGTACAATGGTGTGATTGTAACTGGAGAATCTTGTCCATAAATAAATGTACGTGTCTGGGACACCATCTGTTTTACCACCTTCCTGACGTCCGACGTTACTTGTTGATGATGAGAAACACTACTAATTTTTGTTTTCAATTTTATGAAAACAAAAATAGTAAGATCAGCTTGTGTTTGTTTAGTAAGCACTTTTCTACAGAACTTGTTAACTTATCTTCTAAAAACTTTAGAATGGATCGCATTCATATGATTCCAAAATTCCTTTGTCTCCCGGACAGATTTTGAAACTTCTTCGAGAAATTACCGAACCGTTGACGTTCCAGTTACCGTGCAGTCTGTGGAAGATGTGGCGGACATCCTTTCCGTTAAGATATTCCAACCGTTTTATCCAATACTGGGCAATCGTATCGAGTAATATTCAGTAACTGCGGTGTATCTGCATTTCTTCTACGATCACGGAGAGTATACCCTGTTACGTGCCTGAGAAATCTCATTTCGGCCGCTTGCATACGACTGGCCAGGGATTTCGGTAAATTCCAGTTCTCAGACCCATCGATAAGTTTGGAGAGAGCTCGTACTTTGTAGTACTTCAAACGAGGCGTGTTTCTTTACTCGTTGATTTTCGAGTTCTCCTGATCGTATTTCAAATGTGTTTGAACTTATGTAGATTATTAACCACGTCGTTGTGGTATAAAATACTTTATAGCTCAGATATTCAAACTTGCCGACCTGCGCCAGAACAGTACCATTTACAGAAATTTTTGCTCGTGTGGAACAATAAACTGTATGAAAGCCATCACTTTAGTCTTCGATGAGGAAATCTGTAATCCGAATCCCTTGCAGATTCCATGTAATGAGTGTACAGTCCATCTGGAAGCTGCTTTCCAGGTTTGACAGGATAGCCTGGTAATCAACAAACAACATTTTGAAACTGCAGAGTAGCCAAAATAAAGTACTTCGTATGCTTTATCTGCCAGCTGTGTTGTGCTTTGCTTTTTGCTTGTTTGAGCGGGGTGTCTTTGCACTCGTGGCAGGATCGCAGCATTTGGCTCGAGCTCAGTGGCTGCCAGAAGTAAACCTAGTTCTGGTACAGTCGACAGGTAGCCTAATATGGAATGGAAACCGTCAACACGATTATTCGCTAGATGGCGAGAGAGAAAGAAAACTCGTATGTGTGGCACTGCTGCTGGATGCCATTCATGCAACAGATGTCACCTGTCTCAAGCTCTGCAAGTAGGCACCGTGAGGCGCCGGTCGCTCTCCGCGAGGCAGGGAGCCTTCGTGTCGGTGACCGGGGTATCAACGACAAGCAGCGTCCACGGCGTACTAGGATGAAACAGTCTAAGGATGGAAGGAAAGGGCAGTTTTCGAAGGTCAACACGTGGACTATGGAGAGAAGTTACTGTGAGCATGGCTTTATGGCGGACCACCAAGAATCGCCCGAGCGCGTTTGGCCCGGGTCAGGGGTGGAGGTTCTGTGGTGCTGATGGTCCTTAGGTATGGGAAGGATGAGGTCGCAGCTGCAGTAAACAAGAGTCGCCAATTATGTATGACATATTATATACATAAATTAAAAAGAGAAGGTTACCAAGTGCACCCTTGTCGTACTCCACAATTGATCAGACCCATAATAGTTGTGGACGGTCTTCCTGTCGCAATTAAGACTTTCTTTTCCACATAACGAATTTGTGTGTCTCTAATAAGGTGTTGCGGGTCCCATTGCCTGCCCCTGTTCACTCTAGCAGGAGCCACACCTGTGAATAAAAATGTTTACAGTACAAACTAGTAGTATACCATTCATTGTCTGTAGTCTCCAAGTTGCATTAATTAATTGAGATAATAGGTAGATACCTGATTATATTGTCCTTCTTGCAACGTCAGTCGTTAGGTACTACGCGTTTCGGGCTCACAGTCCCATCTTCAGGTAAACACTTTTATGTTCTCGACGATGCGCATCGTGTTCTCGTGCGATATGTGTGTATAATGAATTCAGTGTTTATGTGCATGTTAATTGTTTTGTACTGACGAGCTCACCCCGAGTGATGTTTACCTGAAGATGGGACTGTGAGCCCGAAACGCGTCGTACCTAACCACTGAAGTTGCAAGAAGGACAATATAATCAGGTATCTACGTATTATCTCAATTAGTTTAGCATGTTGCTATGAAACCAATATTTTCAAGAGAGCGCATACGTTTTGTTCGAAGCGTGCGAACGTGTTGAGAGACGAACGGGGGAGGGCGCGTTAGTTACATAATAATCTCCCGTGGCGTTTGTATACGAACAAACCGTTAAATAATTTTACCGCACACATAGCAGTCAACTGGCTGTGTTTACGCGACAGAGTACACATACGTCTACAATTCTCATTTGCATAGTGCATCTCTTTCCCCGTGTAAACGTCTTTCTACAACCGTTGTGTGAGGCGGAGGGGGAGGGGAGTACCTGTAAACTAAAGGCAAGCGTTAGTGTAACGTACAGTATTTATGTAATAAACACGACTGCGTACTTACTGATGCGAATAAGGAAGCGATGAAATCCCCGTGAGTACGGTGTAATCCTGGCAATTACAGGTTGTCGTTCGTTCAATTGGTAAATAACGGTATCCCGCAGCTTGGTCATTCACCTTGCTATTTGTAAACACCCAGTGAAAGCAATCACTGCACTAACTGCAAATCATTTTTATTGATAAATAGGGGTAAAGAAATCTACGGTTGTTTAATTAAATTATCTAGACCGCTATTAAATTAAGCAAAAGACCGATTTGCGGTTAATTAAGAATGCTTGCAGATTAAAAATAAATTTATCTAATTGCACTTAGAAACTGTTTGTAAACTGAATCACCGTTTAGTCGTTGTATAACGTATTTTTGGCAATAACGGATGTGGTTAAATTATAACGACAGTTTTTCTAACGGCTCGTATCACAATTGTTACAAAAATACGAGTAATAGTCGTTTTCTATGTTTAAAAAGGTTTTCCTCAGAAGTATAAAAGTAGTTTTATAGTTTTATCAGACCCATACGTCACAGAACTGTTATCTACACCATAACATTCTATAAGCTTATATATCGATGAATAATGAATTTGTATTTCGACTTATATAGATTCTGTTGTTTTTTTTTTGTATCGGCATCTAAGGACCCCATGCCAATTTCAATTCTTTACTCTTTGTTCTTTCTTTTTCTCCAATATTCTTTCATCTTTTCACTGTGTCTCTTCTTCCTGTCTTCAGTCCACTTTGAACCTGCGTTTTTCTCTCTCCTACCCTGGACTCCTTCCATTTTTAACACTTTTGCCCGAAAAAATTCTCTTTCAATTGCTTCTGTGTGTATATTATTATTTTTTAAATCCTTTTGGACTTCTTTAATCGAACTTGATGTTGACTTCTTCCCCCACAGATAATTGAAGATCTGCTTTGTCAACCTATTGTCGTCCATTCTATAGGCTATAAATGTCCAAAAAATAATAGTCTTCTTTTTCTCATGGTTTCTGTTATATTTTCTATACTTTGATATCATTACTCCTTAATTTCCAACCTTCTGAAGTTTTTCGTGGGCCTAATATTTTTGTAATAATTTGTCTTTCCAGTATTTCTAGTTTGTCTAAATTATAATTCGAATCTGTTTTTGTTTTAAGCGTAAATATTTTTTTCCTTTCAGTCTATGTTATAATTATTTCAGGTTAGTTTTACTATTAATATATAATGATTTCACTCTCCGATAATACAAATAATGCTTCGTAACGTGAGTCAGGCAATATAATTTTTATACTTGGAGAAGAAGTTGACTAATTTTGGGTCACTACTAATTAATTATAACTAAAGTCATGCTCTCCATTAAATACATTTGAAACTAATATCATGATATTAGAAATAAAAATGTTGTAGAATCCGTTGTGGATTAAAAACTAGAGACAGTGGCTGTGATGTTTGGACTAGTTTGTTTGGAAACGCCACAGGCTAATATTGTTTTTTAAGCGGTCTCGTGAGAAACGAGAAGAAACAATAAAAGCAGCTATAAATGTGTGTTTTTTCTTCACATTACAGCATGTCGGTGGTCCTTACAGAAATCGTTTCACATGGGTCGTCGTGGTTTCTGTGTGCATGCGGTCCGTGATGATTGCTCTGCGTTCTTGTTGTGCACGCATGCGTAATATGTAGACGACGACAGTCTCCTACTGTATGGAATGAATGCATTTTAGGAAAACTGTTACGCTCTGTAGTTCTGTCTTATTTGTGGACGTGTTTGTGCGGCGGATTATATAACGGAATGATGTAATTTTAACTTGAAAATAACTTGTGCACGTGCCCCCCTAGAGTGCTCGCGCACGCACACACACACGTGCAGATTTAATATTTGTCTTTGTGTTTGCCATAGGTCCTGAGATAATCCAGATTTCATTTGTATATCAGTGCTGTAACAATTCTACCACGAAATATTCCCAGAAGGTCTGGCGGATTTTTTCCTGTCTACCGGATTTTGGTAATACAATAGTAACTTAAAGTCATAACAAAATCTGCATATTACAGTTTGAAGCCACCGACAGCAGCAAACAAATAAGGTGCTCGGCCTTGTCGTACACCGTTAATCCACGCCTACCCAGCAGCAGCAATGGTAACAGAAACCCGTTTGGTCGCTGCTCCCCTCACGTCTTGTTTGGATTTAGGCATGTTGTGTTTTTACGAATTCCACAGAACTGAACTGGCTTCTAGCCCATGTTGGTGCGATTGGCGATCCACGTGATTGTCGAATAGGGGAGGGAGAGAACGGGACCAGATTCTCCTCCGAGAAGAATTGAAATACGCGGAATCTTACGGGGAATGACAGAGAAACATATTACTGTTTTCCAATTCTGTGCGTTAGGATGGAGGCACACTTATTCCCTACTACTCTACTCAGTTGTTCTCACGATGACAACTGTGGAGGTCCTTTTATTAGCGCGTATGTACATTCCTTTACGTTCAGTGAATGAGGATGTTAGTTCAGAAGAGGTAAGGGTGTCCTTGGAAAGTATTAGTCTCTTTATTAATGGATTGTGTGTCATTAAAGTTTTCATCGATTTATAGAGCCTGGAAAAAAGAAACTGACGAATTAACGAAACCAACAACCGTCTTCCTTTACTTGCGTATTTATATAACTATGTATACTTTAAAGTCTCCTCCACTGAGTACCCAGTACCTATCGTTTGTGGTTTCCAGCACTCAAGTTACAATGATTTCTGTTGGTAATCCATTCTATATCCGTTATGTTTCCAAGTAATGTGTTATTGATTATTACAAAAATGAAGGCCACAAATTCTCAACGAACGTATTTTAAATTCTGTAATTTCTAGTTTCTTCATTTCATTTTTAAAATTATAATGTCAAGATTAATATTTTTGTCTTCTGCAGTTATTGAATACAACGTGCATTCCAGGATTATGAAGGCTCCCCTTTAACTTTTGTTGCCGTAAAAGCTTATGTCTAAAACAATTTGACTTTGATGAGAATTGAACGGTAATTTGCTAAGAATATTGCTCAGCTCGTTGAGAAAAAATGTTTTGTATTATGTTTTAAAAACTGAAAAGTTACTCTTTGTTTATCTGAGTAAGAAATTTAGTTATAACAAAACTTTAGCCACGTCTTTCAGTAGTTTTTCTTGGATTCGTACGAAAATTATTAATCAAGAACGCTGACTAATTTCTTTAGATTCCCTGTATCTTTTTCAGAGAGGATTATTTACTATGCATATAGTGTTACGACGGTCTAGTGATCGTCGTATGGTACAGTGGAAAACAATATACAAGACACCAATTACGTCACTAATCACCAGCTTTAATTATTACAATTAATAGTTTGTAATCAACAAGATAGTCTCTTACGACAAATCGAATAAAAAAAAAATTGTTGACACGCAATAAAAAGTCAACTAATATAAAATGCAATTGTATTACAATTGTCCCGCACGATTATAAAACACAAACACTTCGCCACAATATTACAAACCGCACTCCAATAAATCGCGACTCAAAACTGACTTAAACGTCGCTGAGTACTTGTATTTATACCCCGCCGAAAATCCAGAAACATCCATACTACGCAATAAAGGAAAACATTAGAGCGCAATTCGTTGCGGCCTTGACACGGTGCACGCGGCCGCGCGACTTCTGATACAGTCTAGCTAACGCGTTGAGAATCACGTACGCACATACATTACAGCCGGATTCCACTGGAACTACCGAGAAACTTGTAGAACGTTCCGCATTACATAACATACAAAGTGGTCTCACTTCTTGCCTGCTGATCACATGCGGAGATACCCGCACAACCTGTGAAGTGTTTTCATACAGAGGAAAAAAATGGCTTTCTTTGCTAGAAGTGGGAGAGAAAGCTGGAAAAGACACATCATAGACAAGGAAACGACATACCTGAAATAAACATGACATTTTCCTGACTCTACGTGTTGTCAGTGTTAATTGCATCTAATGCCGACGCTCACTGCCACTCGATGGTTTTAGGACGGATCGTTTTACAAGTATTGTGTGTTTTTTGTGATATCCTCATTTGTAGATGCAAAAGTTAATTTTGAAACGAAGCATTCAATCGATGGTGTAAATATTCCTGCGTTGTACAAGCGTACACAGATCTGGCCAGAAAACGTAAGCTTTCGAATCTGTACGTTTAAGTCTTCTTAAATACAGTAAGTTACAGGTAGAATTAATGTCTTCCTGCTTGTCTCAGTTTGCAGTAAAACGACCGGGTTGTATAAAAAACTTGTTATTGATTACGCTTTGTTGCAGGCTCTCCGAAATAGTCATGTCCAAAGAATTAAAGGTTGTAGTATTACCGGATAACTGGGTTATCTCCAGTTATTTCTGGTGCCACTTCCCTTTTCTGAGGTATTCAAACAGCCATATTTCTAATCCTAAAGTATTGAGAGGGAGTGTTTACGTTACAAGCTTTAAGTCAGTGTGAATGAGTGGCAAAAATAATAAAGTAATTAAATTCAGAAGGTTGGAAATTAAGAAGTAATGATGAAATATATCAAAGTATAGAAAATATAACAGAAACAATGAGGAAAAAAGACTATTATTATTATTTTTTGGACATTTATATAGAATGGACGACAATAGGTTAAGAAAGCAGATCTTCAAATATCTGTGGAGGAAGAAGTCAACATCAAGTTGGATTAAAGAAGTCCAAAAGGATTTAGAAAAAAATAATATACACGCAGAAGAAGCAATTGAAAGAGAAATTTCTCGGGCAAAAATGTTAAAAATGGAAGGAGTCCAGGGTAGGAGAGAGAAAAACGCAGGTTCAAAGTGGACTGAAGACAGGAAGAAGAGACACAGTGAAAAGATGAAAGAATATTGGAGACGGTTGGAAATTAAGAAGTACTGATGAAATATAGTAAAGTATAGAAAATAGAAAACAACAAATAATGGAAATTGGCATGTGGTCCTTAGATGGCCGATAAAAAAAAAGTAATTAAATGTGGCAGACTTATTGTCATTTTTGTTTTTCCCTTTTCGTGATTCCTACCTTTATTCCATACAAAGTTAGTGTCGTCATGGCCACACGATCTTATATCCTCCTTTATTGTCGTCGTTAAAAAGGTTTTCTTGTGAAATGGAAGGAAATTTTAAGTACTTTTATGTAGTTTCTTATGAAGTCCCTGTATTCCGAAATTTCCGTTATTTATGAACCCATGGTAAAGACCCGTAGTCACAGAAACGAAGAACAGGTATAATGCCGTAGTCACAGACTTGTATAGACCAAACGATTAAACGACTGCTGTACATGTCCATTTGAATAAACAATAAACGTACGAATTTCGTGTCTATTATGAAATTAGGCGGGTTGTGACAAAACAGAGATTTGAAAACGGTAATTCAGGATACAGTTTAATCCGCTTCACGTTTTAGTATCTGACCTTGGAAACATTTTCACTCGACGTTTTAACCTTTTTGTACAGGCGGTTGTTATTTTTTAATCGATGTGGTAATTATTTGCTGTAAAGATTGTTAGCTGGCGTACTTCTGTATAACAACAGCCAAAGGACGTTGTTCATTGTCCTTGTTATTTCTGTTGACAAGAAAAATTTGAATTTGATTGGTTGTAAAAACTGCATTTATTTTGAAATTTGTCGATTCACTTGTAACATTTTTATGCGAGTTCTTAAGCTTTCACGGCCGGCGAAATCGCTACTGTTGGCCGGGCTGTTAGGCCGTGGCCACAGCTGTTGTTGACAAACGTTTCGGCCCCACCATCATCAGTGTCTTGAACTTGCTACTATTGGCCGGGCTGTAAGGCCACAGTTGTTGTTGACAAACGTTTCGGCCCCACCATCGGAGGCCAACAACTGGCACGGTGTCCGCCAGTTCACCCCAGTGATGATGAGGTAGACGCTGTAATGAAATGTCTATAGAGACAATGGCTATATAGTCTCTACCTCATCACTGGGGTAAATTGGTGGACACCGTGCCAGTTGTTGGCCTCCGATGGTGGGGCCGAAACGTTTGTCAACAACAACTGTGGCCTTACAGCCCGGCCAATAGTAGCAAGTTCAACATTGTAACATTTCTGTTGCGAATGAAATTTATTTGTGTACTTCTTACCCGATGTTTATGTGGATTCCAGAGCCAATTAAATACGTACTTTCTTTAAGGCTATATAGAAAAGAAGGGAAATACACGTATTCAGATGATGAAGAGGAATTAGCGGTCTTAATTTTACTATGACTTGATCTATCTTCCAATAAATGATTTATCTTAACATAGTGTTACGTAATGCGGAAAAGTGTTACACCATTACAAAACGTTCTACGTGTTTCTCGGTTGTTCCCGTGGAATCCGACTGTAATGTTGTGTGCGTACGTGATATCTTAACATGCGTTAGCGAGACTTTTCTAGACTTCGCCAGCCGGGCGGACTGTGTCAAGGCCGCAATCAATTACGTTCTAGTGTAGCGCTGATGCGTAGTATGGATGTTTCTGGAATTTCGGCGGGGTATAAATACAAGTACTCAGCGACGCTCAGTTTCGGTTTTAGTGGCGATATATTCTAGTGCGGTTCGAAGTATTGTGTGGCGAAGTGTTATGTGTTTTATATTTGTACGGGACAATTGTAATACAATTGTGTTTTATACTCGTTGACATTATTATTGCGTGTGAACAATTTTTATTTGATGTGTTGTAAGAGACTATCTTGTTGATTACAAACTGTTTAATTGTGATAATTAAAGCTGGTGATCAGTGACTTAATTGGTGTCTTGTATTTTGTTTTCCACTGTACCGTACGACGATCAGTAGACCATCGTAACAATATTCATTCTTCAACTACTTAAGAGTGTTTAATCATAAAAGTACTGTGCGACGTACAGATTACCAGAATTACGAATGGAGAAATTTATCGTGTCGCGGTCAGGAACACAAAGTTTAACGGTTATTATTAATGCCTTGCTTTTCACAAAGACCAGCTCGTTCATTATTGTGTGGGTTCGTTATGATAACAGAAGTAACCGGCTGCGGGCTTTTGCGACTTGTTACTGATAAGCGAAAGCTATGGCTCTTAGTTAATATGCAGTATTAATGAATATTTATCACACGTGTGTTGTTAGCATTGTTGAAATAACGGTGAAACATGTTGAGATTCAACTTTAGCAGACAGCAGCTGCTAGACTGAATGGCAGGTTCAATTATATTTGCTAGACTTATCCCATAATCCACGTGACTGTCTACCAACGCTCTGATGGCTGTAATTAATTGAAGAAGCCAACGTTTAAAAGACTAATATCGCCGTTTGCAACAAATTTTGGAAAATAAATATCGGTATGGAGAACCGTACACGACTTCCATGTTCTACGATTTATATTTTAAATCATTATCGAAATGAAATATTTCCATAGAAACTGCTTCTTTCTTCAGCCTTGACCACAGTACTGTGGTCACTAACGTATACCACCTCACGTTATAGCACTAGATTTTCACTGATGATGGCAGTCGATGACACTGGCGAAACGTCTGGTTTTGGAGAAAACATTGACCACGGACAACTACTTCTTTGTTGCCGATAACGTAGTACACATAAAAAATTATCCCCTCTCCCTTCAGCTACCCTTTTCATTTATAGATATTTCATCTACCTTTCTACTATGGATTATTATAACCTTTTTTCAGGGTACTTTATTTATCAAAATCAAGTACTTTACTCTTGTTGAAACATAAAACGTTCCAGGTAAACTACCCCTTTCCCTTAACCGATCTTCACCATAATCGATAGACCTTGAGTCCTCTACAACTCAGGCACATCTGCAAAAGATTATTTAATTCTGTTCGAATTTGCGGCAGGTACCGTTCGCCATAGAAAAAATTCTACACACACACACACACACACACACACACACACACACACACACACTTTTCGGAAAATTACTTTTCTTTATGTTTTGAGGGTAGTACAACCAGAATCTGCCCTTATCTCGAACATGATTTTTTCGCGATCACCATACTTCCATTTCCTTACGGAATATGGAAGTAAAATATATTTTTGGTAAAAACGTATAATACAACTGTTTGCGATTTTGAACGTATCAAACATAAGTAATGTGCAGATGAAACTAAAAAGATTTTCAGCAGAAAAAATTCTACACACAGAACACACACACACACACACTTTTCGGAAAATGACTTTTCATCGTGTTTTGAGGGTAGTACAATCAGAATCACGATTATCTCGACACGATTTATTTTCGCCATCACCATACTTCCATTTCCTAATGGAACACGGAAGTAAAAATGGGTTATTCAATACATATACCATTACAAAAAAAAAACAAAGAAATCAAACGGAAATCATATTACTTTTACAGCATTAAGGCTTTATTCTGTCAAGGATACAGTTCATGTGTATTTTTTTAAACTAAGTCTGACATCGGATGTTTCTAGTTTCGTGATAGTACCTCGTTTCTTTAGCCCTTTGAATGTCAGGAAGGTTTCGACCGGAAGGGATAGTAAACAACAGTTGTCCCTATACTACATAAACTAAAGGTGCTACATCTTCAATACTTTAACGCATTAATTAATTCAAAGATCTAGGATCTAACTTTTATAATTAAATGTAAAACAATGACTTACCTAAATTTTGTGCAAATAGAACACCATTTTAACAGGGGCGTATTTACGGGGGGGGGGGGGGACGAACAGGACCGGACCCTGCCCCCAGAAGGTCGAAAAAAATTTGACGAATTTTGTTAATATCTCAACTTTCAGGTTCTTTTATTATTATTTTTTTCAGCTGTGTTTTTCAGTTAGTAACTCATTTTGAATATACAAAAACAGGTTTATTACACAGGATTTGTGTAGCCTATACGTTTGAAATATGAAATATAGGATAATCAGTTCAGTGTCGGTAAGTATCTTCTCAACAATGTTTCAGTAACGCGTATTTTAACTGTGTTATTACCGTTTACTTTAATGGATGTTATCAGACGTTTTTCAGCCACTTTAAAGAGTAATGTATAGTAATGTTGATTAGTCTTAACTTGTTTTTTCTTTTGTATGAAGTCGACTCGACCGGAACCCCCTTCAAGGGCAAATTTTAGATACGCCACTGCATTTTAAAGTTTCGTATTCTCTGTTGGATTACATAAAAGTTGGTTCTGGCTGTTAGACTTAATTCTCGAAACGTAAGTAAACATGCCAGACATTGCCGCTGCTGTTTTATTCGTTTTGATTTTGTATTGAAAAAATTACTTATCCGGTTACAAATTTAACACATCCGATTGTAAATGTCATATACAAACTAAAAATATGTCGCTTGGTGTACATACAACTCTGAATTATTGGTATTTCAGATATATAGCATTATTAAAAAAAGAAAGATGTACAGATAATCGAATTAGGAAAAAATATCTCGATAATATAATATAATTGTCTCCCTTTGTCTACGCTTGCGAGTGTAGAGATACTCTGCCACCGAGCCTGGCGGCGTACGTTCATGCATGTGACGCTTACCCACGATAGTTTACCCACACAACCATACCGTCGAGTAAAACTATCTAAGTAATAATTATAATTATATGTCTGACCCGGCGGTAACAGTTGTGTGGTTAAACCTCATGTCTCCAGTTGCAAATCAAGCGTCTAAGAAACCTGGATAGATATGGCAGCTCAGTGGCCGGGAACCCCTACACCCGCAAGGGTAGACAGATGTAGACGATTAGACATAATTAATAATAGATATAGGCCTATGAATAACTGGATACAGGCCGCAAATAGAGCATATGCTTAGTTGAAACTATATTCAAGCCAAGGAATATCCACCGTCAGTCCAAAGTCACATTATATAAAGTTATGATTAGGCCGGTGATAACATACGGCAGCGAGACTTGGACTCTGAACATACAAGCCGCTAACGTAGTCAATACTTTTGAAAGGAGAATTTTGAGGAGAATATGTGGACCAATCCAAGTCAGTGGGATATGGCGAATGCGTCACAATGCGTACAAGCTATAAAGACAATGATCTGCCCACCACCATCCGACTGCATAGATTGAAATGGGCAGGACACATCATTAGGATGGAAGGCAACCTACGAAGGTGCTGTTTAGTCAAATCGAGGGTAGAAAGCCTATCGGAAGACCCAAGTATCACTCGATTGACGCAGTGGCGAGGTATGCTTAAAATAATATACTTTTGCTTAAAAGTATGCTTAAAACGATACTTGGCTTAAAATAAAACGATGGACATCGATCGCCAAGGACAGGGAAAATGGAGGCGGATGATTATGGAGGCTAAGGTTCGACTCCGAATTTTAGAATAGAAGAAGACGCAATAGAAGAAAAAGAATAACCTATGTGTAACAGGAATACGTTGTACGACTATAGTATAGTAATATAAACCCGGACGCCATCGTCATCAAATATGGCGTTACAATTTAACGATGTATAAATGAAGGTGTTTATAATGTTTGTAGTGAAGGTATGATAGTATCTGTAAACTGCGCAAACGAATTTAAAGCGTGTACTACTGAATGTACTACTGCTGGCATGGTTGCCCGGGGTGGCAACGAAAAGTCGATAGTCACCATGTATCATTGTTTCAGCGATGCTTCACGCTTCACTGACTGTGCGCCCGTGAGTGTGAACGCGTGTACCCGGTTATATAGCCCACCGTTGTAAGAGTGGCAGTAAAACTAAAGTAAATTAAAATCCCGAGTCACTCGCGATGAGACAATAAGGTACCGTTAATGTGACTCGGTAATGTGCATTGCTCACCGCGTTTTGTTTACACTCTGCAACGTGCGACAGCAAAGCGAATTTTGACGAGTACCCTATAGCGAAAAACTGTGGAACGTGTACTTTCTCCCTGAGTCTACGCGACCCAGAATACGTCTGAGGAAAATATGGTGTTTAATGTATACTTTCTCCCTGGGTCTACGCGACTCAGAATAAGTCTGAGGAATATGGTGTTTAATGTATACTTTCTCCCTGGGTCTTCGCGACTCAGAATAAGTCTGAGGAAAATATGGTGTTTAATGTATATCTCCCTGGGTCTACGCGACTCAGAATAAGTCTGAGGAAAATATGGTGTTTGATGTATACTTTCTCCCTGGGTCTACGCGACTCAGAATAAGTCTGAGGAAAATATGGTGTTTGATGTATACTTTCTCCCTGGGTCTACGCGACTCAGAATAAGTCTGAGGAATATGGTGTTTAATGTATACTTTCTCCCTGGGTCTTCGCGACTCAGAATAAGTCTGAGGAAAATATGGTGTTTAATGTATATCTCCCTGGGTCTACGCGACTCAGAATAAGTCTGAGGAAAATATGGTGTTTGATGTATACTTTCTCCCTGGGTCTACGCGACTCAGAATAAGTCTGAGGAAAATATGGTGTTTGATGTATACTTTCTCCCTGGGTCTACGCGACTCAGAATAAGTCTGAGGAAAATATGGTGTTTAATGTATACTTTCTCCGTGGGTCTACGCGACTCAGAATAAGTCTGAGAAAAATATGGTGTTTAATGTATATCGCCCTGAGTCTACGCGACTCAGAATAAGTCTGAGGAAAATATGGTGTTTAATGTATACTTTCTCCCTGGGTCTACGCGACTCAGAATAAGTCTGAGGAAAATATGGTGTGTAATGTAAGACGTTGAAGTCCACGATGAAATGTCACACCAGTGTTTACTGCCATTCTGCAAATCGCCCAAAGCCTCTCGGGGTTTACCATTCCTCAAAGTCTATTTTAAAATAGTCACAAATTGCAGAATAAGTCTGCGGAGACTCGAAACGCCTCGCCATAACGGAGTGCGCAGCATATTGACAATGTCAAAGATAGCTTGTAGATATTCAGAATGTATCGATTTGACAATAATTTTGAAGATCGCTACTAATTTTCAGCCTGCCCTAAACGTTTGGTAAGAAGATATTTTATTTGGGAAACATTATTTCAGAAGATGGAACAACAAAAAATGACATCAAAAATAGGCTACAATAGGGAAAAAGTCTATTCGTTTGCTAAACTCGTTACTTTGTTCGAACAAAATGAAACTTCAAACTAAACTGACAATCTACACAACTATTGTGGAGACCATTTTAACTTATGGCTGCCAATTTCTGGCAACTTTCAGATAAAGAGAAAAAGATGATAGAAACTGTGGAAATGGACTTCTTAAGATGAGTGTGCAATATTTCTAGAATGCAACATGTTAGAAACGAAAATATAAGAAGGAAAACACCTGAAAGAATAAAATCCATACAGTTGCTATGGTATGGTCACGTAATGAGGATGGAGGAGAAGCGATGGGCAAAGAAAGCATTGACGTACACACCACAAAACAGGAGAAGAAAAGAAAGACTGACAACACAATGGAGAACAGGAATTAGGAAAAGCATGAGAGATCGAGCTGGAAGGATAGGGAGAAATGGCGATCGAAATGCGGGATGCGGTATAGACTGTAGGACCCCCGCTAATAATAATAAAGAAGATATTTAAATTACCTAAACACAGTAGACTAGTTTATTATGGAGGTCAGCTCCACAATACTGTCGAGAAAATTTGCTGTGTAATTCTGAAAAACGCATCATTTGAAATTTGTAAAATAGATGCTGTGTCGTTCTACCGAATTCTGTAATTTTGACTGGTTTCAAGTTTGAAGCAGTGGAAAGCCAAAAAATGAAGTTACGCACTGATTCCCGTACTCAAAATATGATTAACGTGGATTATCTGTTAAGTATCTCATTTCGTACAGACTGAAAAAAATCCAGAACTCAGATCTGTAGTTTCGCAGATTTTAAATCATTTATATCAACGATTCGGTAAAACATATTGTGTTATCTTCAAGCCATTAGCCGCAGTGTTCATATGACGCCCGGATCACACTCTGTCGGAGCGTATGTGCATTGTGTACTAAGGGTGAAGCGACGAACATTGTGGGGTGGTCCAGATATTCCGCCAGATCAAGACAGTCATGAGAACGTAAAGTTGGGTTTCAGAATATCCTGGAACCCTGGAATTAAAGAAACGGAAAGCACAGAATAAAAGAAACATTTACACATTCTATTATTCAGATAATAACAGGATCTATTATCTTTTTTTCAGATTTGAATAACAAATACGAGAATTATAATTTGAATTTGATTTAGCTTACTCAGTCCCTATAATCTATGACAGAATTTCTACTACAAAAGCCTGATAAAGTATGTCGCCATGTTAAACCATTATTTTTGTCATTTAAAATCACAAAAGTTAAAACTATCTTATGTTTGTAAATTGTACTCCTTAATAACAAAATTTGCTTAATAGCAGCCTATAGGCGTATCGTCAAATACCATTAAAAATAAACATAAAGTAAGCGTGATTATCTTGAATCCCATCTGTTTATGAATGATACTGACTCTAAGTGTTATAATGGCTTTCGATATTTTTCAGTTTTCGGGGTGGGGAGCGTGACCCCTTTGGCTACCTCCCTGCTGGATAGGTGACTGGGACTTCTACACATGTAAGGGTAGACAGGGAGACTGTGATTCGATTCGATCGATATTTTTCCAATACATCAGCAGACATGTTTGGCATATGGTAACGTTTCACGTCTAACATAAACGGTATCCTCTTTTACGTGTTACAACGATTAGCCAAATTACTATTAAGGAAATAGTTTAACCAACTGAAACCATGTAAATCTCATTGCTATCAACTCTAACTGGCACTGAATATTTCTCACGTGGAAAAAGTAGAGTCGTCACGAAATTAAAGCACCATTAACTAATTAAAAGTAATGTTTAAATTGAAATAAGTGAGAAATTATCGTAGTTTTGAGTCGGTTTTCTGTAGGTAACCAGCAGATGGCAGATTGAGCAGTGGCTTTAATATCCTCAGTAAAAAGTGATATGTGTGGGGCAAAAAAGAATTTCTGGAGTGAGCAGTTAAGGTTGCAATAAAAATAAACCCAAGAAGGGTATTTTACAACCTGACACATCTGCCTTAGAGTCATCATTGTAAGAAACAGTTCTAGTATTGAGCCGTTACAAACTAATAGTTCACAATTCACACTCGATACGCACGCGTGCAGCACACACACACACACACGCACGCGCGCACACACACACACACACACACACACACACACACACACACACACACACAATGTATGTATAGTAGTTTTCATATTTCAGAAACATGTAACTGTATTTTCATTGTTGTACTGATACACTTGAGTCAACAGATTCATACACATAATGTTCCAGTTTATGAATAAATTAATTTGACTAATTATTTTCTAAGATAAGCTGTTTTAATTATTAAACTTGTTACTGAATCTATTGTTTATTCAGTGTAGTATTTACGTGCGTAAGAAACAATATATTTCAAAATAATTAATAAGCATAATTAAAAATAAATTAACTCAGTTGTTCAACGAAATATTTTGCAGTCTCTACCTTAGTTTGAAACACTAAATCAATGTGATTGGTAAAATCTGTTGTTCTAATTAATGAATATTTTTTATTGAAAAGTAAATTATTAAGAATAATTAGTGAAGACCGAGTTCATAACGTTAGACTGAATTGTTTGTGTGCATGTACATGACGAACAAATTCCTCTGTCAGATGTTAATTTATATGTTAATAAAGACAATACTAAAATTACAAGTAAGGAGCACACCTTGAGAAACTATCCTAGAATTCCATTATAAATTATGAATGAATGTAACAGAGCGACGTAGAAAGAGAGAGAGAGGGAGACAGTGATGTATGTACATAAGTTTGTGCATTTGTAAACGGCAAAAGAACGTGCGCGTGTACGTGATCTGAACAATCACTACATTCAAGCATAACGGCTCAGTGTATAAGAAACTAGAACTAGATCTTCCGTTTCCAAAATGCTGAATGTGAGTTAATACTTGCAGGTAGGAGACTGTTCCCCGAGACTAGAGGGTCACGTTTATTGGAGGCCTATTGTTGGCGCAAGGAATAGTTTTTGGCCCCACACGTATCATCTTTGCCATATCCTGTTGTTATTGTCTGTTAATATGCGTGGCGTGGATGCGATTACTGGCACCGTAATAAGACGATGTGTGGACATTTACCGACTGACTGCTCAGTGTAAGTAAACGAGACTGTACTAGAAACGGTTGCTGTTATTGACAGTTGTACCATTATACAGTTCCCTGACGGTACTATCTCCGTCTGAGCGAATGCGTCTCGTGTATTGATGCTATATGATCCGCGAAAACGATAAACGTCGAGCCATTGCGTACTGACGGTTCATTTGAAGCCAGATTGGCTCAGACGTGTGCATCTTAGCGTTAAATAATTTTATTTTAACGAGAAACAGGCACGTCTGGCGCGGTCGACGTTTGGCCCTTGTGAGTACGAAAACCCAAACACAAGATACTTCGTTGTTACGGAAATTAAAATAAATGTGTGTGTGTGTTTATATTATATTCAAACATTTTTTGATACAGTCTATTTCTTGATGCATATATAATATATTTAAAATTTATAATTTCTATACCACAAGATGTTTTATTCCCCTTATTTGGGACATGTTTCGGGAAACATATTATTCCCATCCTCAGCCGTCTTAATTTTGAATCTTATGAAGTACTTGTGTTTTGGTTGGTTGTTGTTATGCTTTCCTGTTGGTTTTTGGTATTTTAAACTGGTATTATTGTGTGTGATTGTGATGTATATATTAGCTTTTTGTGTATTTTCAATGTTGAATGCTTTGAAAATTGTGTCATGTTTTGTATTGATTTGTATTTGTTCAGGTATTAGTTTGTTTTGTGTATTGTGTTTGTATATTTGTAAATTTTCCTATATGTTCATTATGGTCCCTTTGTGTGGTTTGCGTTTTATTTTGAACATCTAAAACGCATACAAAAAAACAGAAATATATAAATCTTATTTGGCCACACATGCAATAAACACAGGACATGAATTCCCAGACATAACCAACATGACACTAATAAAACATACGCAAGCGATACATGGGTGCTGAAGTTAGAAGATACGGAAAACCCTGGTGTTTTCGAGAGGAGAATTCTGAGAAGAATTTATGGACCCTTGTGGAACGGAGAGATGTGGAGAATAAGAAAGAATCATGAGCGAAGAGACCTGTATAGAGAAGCGGACATAGTTGAAGGGCGCAAAGGTTGAGATGGTTGAAGCACGTGGTGAGAATGAGAAGTGACCGAGGCCCAAAAGTGCCATTGGAAAGGAAGCCGGAGGGAGTAAGGAAGAGAGGATGTCCGAGGAGAAGATGGTATGAAGATGTGGAAGAGGATTTGAGGGAGAAGTGGCAGGTTGGAGGAGTAAGGCTCTGGACAGAGAAGAATGGAAGAGAATCGTTGAGCAGGCCAGGATTCTATAGGGACCGTAATGCCAGAAAAAGAAGAAGGTAAATTTAATGTCAAATATTAATAATAATAATAATATAATCAATGTAAAAGGTACATGTTTTGCTTTTGTAAAGGGTAAGACATGCTTATGGTTTCAATCAGAATTATAATAATTGTCAAAATAATTGTATATAATGTATATCAGAATAACTGTATGATTCGATGGGATGAGTAATTTTAACGTAACAGTATTTAGCTATTAGAATTGCTATTGAACGTAAATTTATATCATAACAGTGTATAAATTAATTAGTTTTACACGTGGTCAATAATAAAAAATGTAGGGCGATATCATAATATATATGTTTACACAATACATGCACAATGGGCATTACGTAAATAGGTAATTAAAAAAATAGGCTAAGTAGCAACTATTATTAATGCGTATTAACTATTAATTATTTATAAATAATGATTATTTACATTACTGAATAAATTATTGGACTGTCAGCAATTAAAAATATATTTGGCTTCGAAAGCTTAAAGATTATGTAACCATTCGTTTTTTCGACAGTTGACCGTGTACTAATGTAGATGGAATAAGCAGGTGTCCCTACAAGGATGTACTCAAGAGTTTTTGCAGAGGCGTAAGCCCTGTTTTTAAAACAAAGAGAAATTTGATTTATGCTTTTATTTATTAACATTCTTTTTGATGTTGTGTTATATTTACTTAACATATTATAAAACTTCAGAGCACGTCTTTGTAAAGGTGCGCCTTGTGCTGAATTTAAGTGACGTCAAATGACGAGCTTGCTGTGACCGCGCAAAAGAAAACTTACGAAGCGTCAGAAAAAAAGTGTAAACGATCGGGCATAATTGAAATATTTGCATGAAAAAGAGTAGAAAAATGGATACATTATTTGCATCTTTCAACTTTAAAGAATGTATTAAACAACATGTTTCATATTTTAGTGTAGTCATTGAAAATATTGTTTCGAATCTCGATAGCTAGGCCTACGTCATTTCCATCTCTTAACGTAATCTTAGAAAACGACTGAATACGCGAAATGTGTGCGTGTAATTCACTTCACTTAGACCTACTAATTTGTAAAGTATGTAATTTGTGGCTCAACGTACAGTTAATACATTTTCCAACTAAATGTTTTTGAGCAATAGAATTTCTAAATGCACCCATATTATTCACTGCATTTTTTAGGTTTCTTCCAGCAAGCTTTTCCTCGTTATAGATGTAAAAAGAAATTATTTCGTTTAATACCATTTTGAAATCTAACTGCACGTAAATAAATGCACTTCCATATTAAACAAATTTTACTTCTGCCATGTTGTAGTATTTTAAGTGAAATATTTCGATAATGGACCATATTTAATTCTTACACCGGCACAATGTGTCAGTAAATAAACATTTCTGTAGCAAATACAGCACGTAGAATATCAATATTAAGGTCACGTATCTCATGTGAGATTTAATTTTTTTGGATTTGAATTTACTGAAATGTGTATGTGTCTACTTTATTTAATATATTTTTTCTGGTGAAGGGTTTGTGAGGATCGGTCAAAAAATATAACACAAATTTTAACTTATTTGTATCGACGTTTCGACAATGTTTATTGTCATTACCAGGACCTGTGTATAAATAGCCTACAAAAGAAATGTCAAACACAACAGAACAATTATTTGAGTGAACGTGTTTGTGTATGTGAGGATGCGTGCACGCGCGTGCGTGCGTATGTGCGTATCCTTGTATATGTGAAGGAGTTGAGATAGTTTGTTTTACATCATCAAATGTTTTCTTTAAAGACAAAGAGAAAATTATAATATCACAGAACTACTTAATTTATACAATATTACAATTTAAATTACTCATAATGTAATGGTATTTGTAACTAATTATAAAAGCAGTAATCAACAATTAAATATTAGAATTGGTACAGAAAACGTTTATACATATACATGTCGACATATAGCATAGTAAAATATAGCTAAATACAGATTATAGGGCTGTTCAATTATGTAATTATCAAAAGTTATTTTTATCATGTTTCACTCACTACTGGTATTAAAAACACCGTCATTAATTTAGAGAATTCTAAATTACACAATAACTGTAGAACTTCACGAACTTAAATCAGAGAATTTACATAATATTACAACAAAAGTTTATGGTAAACCTATCAAGTGAAAATGGATAATACTTATAATCATATTGTTGTAAATTATTATTTATCGAAAACTAAGTATATAGAGAGTACTATAGAATATTGTAAAATTATTTGTATGTCAACAATCACACCCTCTCTCTCACCCATTCTCCCCCTACCACTTTATAATTAGGAATGTTTATAAAGAATAATTTGCTTCACCAGTATTTGATAATTGTCAACTTATTATTTATTGTATTCAGACAACATAAGAAGTAGTTTTCAATGGTTAGGCCTATATATAAAGTCATATACGTCTTCCACTGACAACTATCTCCGATTCCTGGAAACACGACGTACTGTCGGCTGCAGCAGCTGTGATGGATGACAGTGTCATTTATCAGTTGCGTGACATCTGGTCGTCCGGCCTTGAGCGGATGCAACCGAATAAATGGCCCGTTCGCACGCTTTCTGAACCAAACAACCGCCGAGTTTGGTATGGGGTTGCACACTTCTCCCATATGTTCTCTTTACGAGAACTTGTTACGTCTGTGATCCACAAAATTTTAGCCCACAGGTGCGTTTAGAAATAGGCCAATAATTGTGTTTGTCATATTGGCCTACTCTGTCCTCATTTCTTAATTTGCTGTTTTGGTATAAGTATCTTTTAAGGTTAGTATTGTTGTGTCCAGCCGGATGAAACAATTAAATGATATTTGGTGACAGATGAAAAATGCGAGAACATACGTTCATCATAATAACGTTTTTATCATTTACATTTAGTGGCAAATTTTACAAGCCGCAGTAAAATTGGCAAATTGTGGTCGCAAGCTCAATGCACTGGGATTGCTATGCTAGAGCGAAAGTTCTATTTCAAGGTGAACAGTTTTTTCTATATAAAAAATTACTTCACAATAGATAGTTGGAATCGTCTACAAACAGAATTTTCTAACAAATATAAGAATTTTCTACAATACAATGTAAGCCTTGGGGAAATCTTCTGTTTGCTACAATTATCGCATTACATTTATACGATATAGGAACAGGTAATATATTGTTACGACGGTCTCACGGATCGTCGTATTATACAGTGGAAACAGAATACAGACACACATGAAGTCACCAATTAGCAGCTTTAATTAGTCACAAATAACAATGTGAAATCAACGAGGTACTCTCATACAATAATTCAAGTTAAATTTGTCCACACACAATAATAATGTCAACTATTAAGAGTTCCGCACTAATTAAATAAAACACAGTAGTCACTTTCCACAATCGCTTGATCCCTACTCTACAATGTCGCTAGGTGTAACTAACTTCTAAGCCGGCCGCTGTTGCTTATACATGGCTAGTTCCAATCATAAGAGCAATCTGGCCTTCGTCTTATTGTAAATACACACATGTACTTCACTAGGAAATATTATTTATGCGTATTGACTGTTAGTTGTTTATAAATAAATATTATTTACTACTGAATAAATTATTGGACCGTCAGGAACTCAAAATAAATTTCAATGTCTTCACACGTAGAGCTGTTGACATACGCCCTTCAAAAATGACGCCCTTCAACTAAACACGTCAGGGTACTTGGTAGGTACATACGTAGACAACACCCTGTAAATAATTTTCTACGTAAATTATTTATCTGTAAATCACGTTTTCCTTTGGCATCTCATCATTATTTAAATACTCTTGTTAATAATATTTTATGACAATGTAAACAGTTACCCTGTATGTCGGGATATTGTGTTTTGAATGTGTTCCAGAATAATTTGTCATTCTTTTGGCAGCATAATTTTCGTAGTTAAGAGTTCTCGAACAATCTGGAAAGTACTATGAGAAGGTTCTCTCGAATAATCAGGAGAGACACTGCACCTGCTCGGCTAGCCGAGCAACGTGTAGAACGTTTACGTAACTCCACCTGCCGACTTTAGGTGATTGTCGTAGCATATCATAATGGGACAAGAGTTAGATAACTATATTTAAACGTGGGAAATGTCGCAAATATGAATTTAAGACATTACAACCTTCAATATCTCGTAGGAAAAGTAGTATATTTTATATTTAAAATTCTGTAACAACTATTAGACTTATCTATAAATACGAATTGAAATTGTGTAAGCAAAGTTAAGTCAGCGTAGATAATAAGTAAATGTAATAATGTTTAACATTATGCGTTACTAGTATAGAAATGTACCTCATGGTAGATTTCTTGGAATCTTCACTTTTCCTGTGGCACGCTTAGTCGCCATTCTTTCTGGCGAATTCAGTGTTATGTCGATGAGGCGTTGTATTTATTATCGCCAAGTGTAAGTTGTCGTTTATAGACGACATTTTCCTGCACGCTTGTGTACCCGGGGAGTAGATGCACTGTATTTGTTGTCGTTTATAGACGACACTTTCCTGCACGCTTGTGTACCCGGGGAGTAGATGCACTGTATTTGTTGTCGTTTATAGACGACACTTTCCTGCACGCTTGTGTACCCGGGGAGTAGATGCACTGTATTTGTTGTCGTTTATAGACGACACTTTCCTGCACGCTTGTGTACCCGGGGAGTAGATGCACTGTATTTGTTGTCGTTTATAGACGACACTTTCCTGCACGCTTGTTAACCCGGGGAGTAGATGCACTGTATTTGTTATCGTTTATAGACGACACTTTCCTGCACGCTTGTGTACCCGGGGAGTAGATGCACTGTATTTGTTGTCGTTTATAGACGACACTTTCCTGCACGCTTGTGTACCCGGGGAGTAGATGCACTGTATTTGTTGTCGTTTATAGACGACACTTTCCTGCACGCTTGTGTACCCGGGGAGTTGTGCACTGTATTTGTTGAGAGAACAAAGCATCAAACGTTATTGGCTTACAACTAGGTAAAATAAAAGTTTACTTCAAAACATCGTTTCCCCTGTAAAAGAATTAATTAATTAAAATCAAAAGGTTTATATATTATAGTAGTGGCTTTCTCTCTTACTCGTTATCTCTTTGTTTCTTCCCTCGGGGTAGCGCATAGTCACTGTAGTTATTCTCTCTCCTATTCCTAGTGCTTTTCTTGCCAATTGTTGTAGAACTTTGTTCTTTGAATTAAACTTTGTCTTCGCAAGTTCCCATACTTCATAAATTTAAACTATTTAAACTACCACAAACAAAGACCACAGTCATGTTGCGACAGACATGGACACATGGACAGTCGTTTGTCAAATGGCCAGCGTAGGTACGTTTTTATTTCCATATCCTTTGTGCAAATTCAGAGTGGACAATAGACTACACCACGAACGGGAGCTTTGGTTTCCATTCACATTCTGACAAACGAATTTTCTGCTAAAAGATAATTTTTGTATGTTGTGACATTAAATACGTAAATACCTGTTGTATTGTTTTAAAGAACAGTCATATTTGTAACGTAAAATGTTTTAACAATTTATATTGCTACGACGATTACGTAGCCCTCTCAAAAAGTCGAGAGCGTCATCCTGCTCGTTTCTCGGCTAGCCCAGCAGGTGCAGAGTCTCGATCAAGGCCGTGCACTCACATAGCCTCTAGACTGTTCGAGCACTTGTAACTACGCAAATTATGGCGACACGCCGTCAATAGAATGGAAAATTATTGTGGAATTGCGGGGTGCAATATATATATATATATATAGGCCTCGGAGGACCAGATCCATCAATATTTTGAATGTTGCCGATGCATTACAGAGTCCAAATGCCATGACGTTAAATTGGAATAGGCCACTTGGGGTCGATAAAGCTGTCTTTTCCTTGTCTTCTTGGTGAAGACCGACTTGCCGATACCCACTCTTCAGGTCCAACATGGAAAACCGGTGAGGTACAGACAGCGGTGTCGAGTGTATTGTCAACGCGAGATAGTGGACAGCAATCTTTCTTTGCCACGTCGTTCAACGTCCGGTAGTATACGCAGAAACGTAATCCACAGCGTCTTTCTTCGCTACTAGCACTACCGGAGAAGACCAAGCACTTGACGAAGGCTCAATTATTCCCTGTGTCAACATGTCTTGTACACTTGTACTAACCGAGACATTTCCTCCTGCTTAGCTAACGGAGGTCTTCGGGGAGGTTGATATATCGGCGTTGTATCCCCTGTATTGATGCGATGTTTTACAAGAGAGATTCTTCCCACTGTCTTTGCCCCGAACTGCAAAAGAATCTTTAAATTCATGTAAAAACCGTCTTGAGTTCTTTTACCTCACCACTTGAGAGACCGCTAGAAGATCTGTTCAACAATTCCTGAAGTTTGTCTACAGCCGGCTTAGTAGTTATATAGTACACCTGGCGACAGTAGTATCGGCCTACACCTGGCGATCAAATGAGTGTAGAGTGCAGATCAAATGATTGTTGCAGATTAGTGGAAAGTGATTATTGTGTTAATTAGTGCGGTATTATAATAAGGTGACATTACTAATGCGTGTGGAGAAATATAACTTGAATTAATGTATGAGTTGATTTCAAATTGTTATTGTGACTAACTGAAGCTGGTAATTGGTGACTTCATCGGTGTCTCTACCTTGTTTCCACCGTACAATACGACGATCCGTGAGACCGTCGTGACATATTGTAAAAGTGAAATAATCAGGTTTGGTAGAAGTGGCAATACGATTTACATATGTAAATTACAGTACATTTACAGTATGTAACTTTTATAATTTGCTATTGTTGGCGCTTGTAGTGTTGCTATGTGTATATACGATTAGCAGAACTAAACAAATATAACTGAAGATAATGGTTGTAGTAAATACTTATATAGTCTATCTGACGTACTGGTCTCAAGAAAACATTCACTAACAAGTTACGTACCATAGTGTCAACATGCTGATAAAAATTTACATTTGAGTATTAGTTCCGTATTTTAATTAACAAATTAGATTATACATCTGATATATTATTGTAATTCGTCCTTATAATAAGAACTTGTTTTTCCGTCCGGCCGCGTTAGTTTTAGTTAGATGTTGCTTTCGGAGTCATACATTGAAAACGTATGTTGTGTAATAAAATTTAAGGCGGGACTTGGAGCTACCTGCTTACAAAAACAAAAGTTTATATAATTTATTTATGCCCAGGTTTTTGTGTAATCTATAATTAATTTTATTATATCCATATACATGTATTTGGGTCCCCCAAATTGTGCTGGTTTGGTGAGCCTCACTACTCCATTGTATTTGTCAACACTTTGCTGGTAATTTTTCAGTACACGTATGTTCGACTTTCGAAACTAAACATTCACATAAAAGTATATGTACGGTTCGTATTTCGATGTATACGTAACCTTTTTAACGCTGGGACGCATTGACATTTAGAGTGAACTTATAATACGTGAAGAAACAGTTCGTTGCTTGTAAACGGTAAACGAGCCAGGTGTGTAAACAGCACGCAATCAGACGCGTTGTGTGTAATTACCCTTTGTTACAGTAGGTTTTCCATTAAAAGCGTATTCCTGTACGCACGTGTTAAGAGTTACTTTAAGCTTGTAGAGTGTCATACGAACGTGTGTTACGAGAAACTTTAATGGCAGGGCAGGGGTCAACGTGTTGTGTTAATGTAATTAGGTGGTACTCTTAAGGGAGAAGCCGGGCTCAGACGTCCCAGTATACAACGTACCCAAGCTGTAATTCCTAGGCGAAGTAATTGGAGAGGAACCGACAACGATTAGACCTATTAGATTCACTCTAATTGTTGTAAACACCCTGTGTACGTGAATGTTCAGCCTTTTCTGTAGGACTCTGAAAGAAGATTGCAGGTGGGTACACATTTGTTAAATGGAATCTACAAAGACTCTGGATTGCAGATATCTACAATTAAAACCAAGGTGATGGCTTTTTGTGGAACTGATCCCGTACGGGCAAAAATTGTATAGATGGTACTGTCCTGGAACAAGTTAGCAATTTTGAATAGCTGGGCTACAGTGTGTCTTATAATGCAAGCAACGACGTTGTGAATAAGTTGTATAAATTCAACCTTATGTGCGGGACCATTAGGCGAACACTTAAGTCAGCAAGCAAAGGAACACGCCTAAAGGTGATGGCTCGTCCAACACTTATTTATGGGTCTGAGAATTGGACTTTAACGAAAGGCCAGGCCAGTCGCATCTAAACGGCTGAAATGAGATTTCTCAGGCACGTGGCAGGGTATACTCTCCATGATCATAGAAAAAACACAGGTATACGGCAGGAACTTAATATTATGAGTATACTCGACAGGATCGCCCAGTATCGGCTAAATTAGTGGGAACATCTTTGCCGAATGGATGACCGCCGCATTCCCAAACAACTCTGGAACTATAGCCGAGGGGACGGATAGGTGTGGGACGTCCGAGGAAGCGCTGGAGTTACCAGCTCTAATCTTTGCTTATTTGAGACCGGAACAAACCATCCTTGGTTTAATCCTTTAAGAAGATTATTATGATGACCGTGTGTACGTGATACTTTAACCGGTACAACGGTCTATTTCACAATAAAATCGTGTAAACTGATTAAACAGTGAGAGTCAAACATCGTGATTATGATGCCTGATTTGTGTTACAGATTTATCGACCTTTGTCTCGCCGACTATGACGTTAAATTCAGTGTAGCGAACGTATGTATGTAGCCGTTGTGTTTGTACTGACGGTGATAAATTGTAAAGTCAATATTGTTGTTAATCGGATTACACGCGCACCGCCGACTCTTCTGTTTAGATATTTGGCGGGTAACATTGTCAGAAGTGATGTTCATTGCAGAATAGTTTCAAGATCGGATTAATACTGTTCGTTAACAATGGCGCCCTTTGTTAAACAGAAACAAGTAAACATCTCCGTATCTCAGTACGTTAGTAATTAGTTGTCTGGCATAGAATCGACATGATTTTTAAAGATCAAAAAGAATATATTTAAGCGTCAAATCCAAATTTCAATTAAGAGCTTAGAAGCTATTAATTAGTACATTATTGTTTTTCGTGTTTATGTAAGAATGTATTTTTTTTGTATTACTGCAGTAGTTTTATTTAGGATGCTGCTTTCGGAGTAACATTTCTCGGTTGTTGAGTGGTATTCTATCTATAGGGTATTGACGGAAACAGCGGAATATCTAGAATTTGACCTTGGGGAGGGGCGGTCAAGCCGGCTTCGTACAAAAGAAACAACAATTTAAGATTAATCAACATTACTAACTTTAAAGTGGCTGAAAAACGTGTGATAACATCCTCAAATCAATCCGATAAAAGCAAACTGTAATAACTCAACAGAAGTACGCATTATTAAAACATTGTTTTGAAGGTACTTATTGACTGAATTGATTTCCTATATTTCATATTTCAAACGTATGCGTAAATGCTGTGTAATAAATCTGTTTGTATATTTAAAGAAGAACTACTACTATATTACTGTACAAAGCTGAAGAAATATTAATAAACAACTTAAAATAATAATAAAAAATAATTAAAATTAAGAGATTAACAAAATCGTCAACTTTTTTCGATCCACTGGGAGGAATCCGGTCCCGTTCGTCCCCTCCTCCCACCGTAAATCGCCCTGGATGGAAACCAAACAATTATACCATCCGTTTATGGCGTTAATATAATGTCCACGTGCAGCTTTAAAGTTGTGATAAAAATTATGACGGGGAATTTGAGCTACCTATACTTACAGATTTAATTTTATATTTGTATATTTTCTTTTTACTTCAGTTTGATTAAACTGTATTTTATTTAATATCCAATTTTACTAATCTGTAATCTGTATTCTATAATATATTTGGATTGCATAGACAGCGCAAATCTTGTGAGACTCACGATCATCCCATCGCAGCTACTTGAATAATTTGTCTTTCCCTTATCAGACGTACAAAAATTATGTGAGCACAAAATCTAATTTAGGAGGTATTTAACTCGATTTTAACTTGTTACTCAACTGACCCTTACTGACAGTCGACTCAAGCTTAAACTTTACACTTATTAGATCTCTTTTGTGGAGGGATTATGATAACAATATGTTTCGTGTATAAATACTAAATTACATGTACTCATTGAAATATATAATATTAGACAAAAGTATGCGGCAGTTGTTTATAATGTGAACACAAAAATGCTGGTTTCAAAAGAGTTTCACTTTGTTCGAATAATGTTAAGATTATCAGACGTTAGTCAAAATATAATGCAACGTGGAACTGTGGCTGATAGGTGATGCATCGAGATCTCTCCAACGCTGTTGCTGTTCATCAAACGACGTGAATCTATAAAAGCTCCTTTATGTTGTGATTTACAATACGTAAATTATAATTTTCTGTTTCAAATAATCTTGCAGAGAGGTACATTTGTCGTTTGTGGCTTATTCAAGAGAACCGTCTATGACCCTCTTTAACTGCTTAGTCCTATATTAAACAAGTATGAGAGTCGATCTGCTTGGCACTAGAGGAAGGTTAGTTCTGAACTATAAAAAGCTGTGTCAGTTGTGCAAGAGCCATCTTTCATCAGGCGCCCGCCCTGGATACACGAGCCGGCTTGTGCAGACCACCGCTGAACGGACAGAGGGGCCGCGTTGGAGTCAGCAACGCTGGCTAACCGGTCCTCAAACGTACTGGGAGGTATCTCCGCTGTTACTTGGACGCGTCACCGCTGGTTCAGGGCACAAGTCACATCAAAATGTAGGCTGAGCACCTCACTTGCTGAGATGCTCTCCTCCTACCCAACAAAATAGGAACATACCGTCCAAACCGCACGACATTGAAAACCTGTAGCCGTAGAAAGAGTACGATTCTTGCAGTCACCGGAGGAGTCACTCCGGGCGCTGCTACCACGCAGGAGCATTGAGCCCCGTCCCCTCATCAGCTACAAGCTACAAACGTTTTGTAGTTTTTATTGAGTTAACAAAAGTTTCAGCAGTTACAAAATCGAAAGAGTTTCCAAATTTTGCGCGGTTGTTGTGATGTATTCTTATGCGTGCCTCTGAATAGCCACGTTAACATGTGAGACAGAGCTCCTGTAAAACGTTCAATATTTATTCACTTGTCATATCCTCTTCCAATATTACAACCTCGGTTTCACTCTAGCGTAGCCACGTACGCCTCTGAAGTGATTTGTTTATTCCACGTTCTGTTAGATTAATTATATGATATGTTAGCATTCGAAATGATTTCTAGACGTAGTGTACTTTGTATTTATTTGAATTTCAGAGAGGAAAAAGAAAAAAAATTATTTCTGTTTGTTTTTTGTTTCAGGTGAGTAGAATTATCAGCTTATGGCAGTAGCATTAACACTCCGTGTACAACAGAGACGTATATTTGTAAGTAGGTTTCTAAATATTTCTAAATCGTTAACGCTGGTTCTTCTGGTAAATTGGTAGCTTTGTTTTTAGTTTCAAAGTCTAAGTCGAAGAGGAAGCAGTTTAAGAATGGGGTCGGAACGTACAGAGAAGTAAAGCAGATGTACTAGTAGTAGTAGTAGTATTAGTAGTAGTGGTGGTGGTGGTGGTAGTGATTTTAGTAGTTAGCTAGAGAGAGAGCACAATTAGAAATAACACTTAATTCATGTTGTATAACAACAAAATAATCATAGTAACGCGCGGTGTGTGCAACATTGATAAGTGTTCCCCCTCCCCCCAACCCAACAGTAAATCACACTTTCCCAGACAATATTATTACAGTTCTGTTATTAAAACTATTTGTTGTTACTCATAATAGTGTGATGTTCATGGAGTTCAGTCCACTGGCAGTTTAAAATTCGTTTGTTTTTGTTAAGTTTGGCACTACTAACATCGATGACTACGTTCATATAGCCGTTTGAACGTTAACTTTAAGTAAACACAAAGTCTGATGTATGCTTCCACGTAAATTATTTATCTGTGAATCACGTGTTCCTTTGGCATCTCATCATTATTCAACTGCTCTTGTTAATAATACTGTGTGATAAAGTAAACAGTTAGCCTGTATGTCGGCATAATCACAACGACCTGTTCATTATTAACGTTCGTGCAGAGAACAGAAATAATGGATACAAACAATCAGTATTGTGTATGACGCCACCCTAGTGGTATCACACGTAACGAGGGGTGGCATTCTTTGTTGTTCCCTATGCAGTTGTAAGTCTCGCTCGACGTCAAACAATGCTGAAAATCTTTTTAGTTTCATCTGCACGTTACTTATGTTTGATACGTTCAAAATCACAAACAGTTGTATTATAAGTTTTTTTACAAATATATTTTACTTCCATGTTCCGTAAGGAAATGGAAGTATGGTGATAGCGAAAAAATCGTGTTCGAGATAAAGGAAGATTCTGATTGTACTACCCTCAAATCATGAAGAAAAGTCATTTTCCGAAAAGTGTGTGTGTGTGTGTGTACGCGCGCGCGCGTGTAGAATATTTTTGTATGGCGATCGATAACTGCCGGAAAATCAAACAGAAACAGATAATTTTTTGCATATGTGCCTGAGTTGTAGAGGACTCAAGCCCTATTGATTTTGGTGAAGATCGGTTTAAGGGGAAGGGGTAGTTTACGTGCAACGTTTTACGTTTTAACAAGATTATAGTACTTAATTTTGATTGGGGCGAAGCGAAGCGAAGCCCCTCTATCCGCCACTTTGCACTTTATTTGGACGCATACTCCTCCGAAATTACTCATCCAATCTCCACCAAACTTTACATGTACATATTCAGGGGTGCATATTTTCATTTTTGTGAAGATTGGTTGATTCTAAGTTAAATAATCATTTAATTTCGGTAAATTAAAACCCTTTAAAACGATAGTGTATTAAGACCGAAACTACTTATCCAATCTCCACCAAACTTTATATGTACATTCTGTGCATATTCCGGGGTACACATTTTAATTTTTGGAAACATTGGTCGAGCCAAAGTTGAATAATAATCGTTTAATTCCGCTAAATTAAAACCGGTTGAAACTTACATCAACGGCGCCGAATCGGTCCGACGGTGAACGAGTGTACCCGAACGCACTCACATTAAGACGTGGTGTATCGACTGCAACAATGCTGTAATTATTTCTTTGAGTGCGTTTTGCTTTTCGCTTTTGTGTAACCCAGAATATGTTGAAATAATTAATCATGCCTAAAAGACGCCGAGGTGGAAGTATTCATAGTCGTCAGACTTATCGTCAACAACAAAATAGTGGTTCACGAAATCAAAACAGTCATGTGTTGTCTAATGTTGATCAGGTTAGTGCAGATAACTCTCAGTTTCGCAATCTACAAATTCAGTTTGAACAAGAGTTACAGAATTTAAATTGTTTTGAATGTAACAACTGTGGTAGGACTGTAATTCAAAGTAAAAATTTTGATGCGTGTAAACAATGTAAAAAACATCCTCATAAATTTACGGCAGTAAATAAGATGGATCCAAGAATGGTACCGATTGAACTTCAAGGACTTACTTACGTTGAGCAGTTACTTATAGCTAAAGTGCAACCAGTAATGCGTGTATATAGGACCAAATCACGTGGTTTGCCCGGTCAGTTTGCGTATAAAGGAAATATAATCAATGTTGGACGGAATATTGATGAAATAATTCGTTGTTTACCTCGAATACCATCTACATTGAGTACAATCGTTGTGAGGCGAGAGGGTTTGAATGAACATCGTGATTTCCATGTTAGGCGAAATAAAATAATTACTGCTCTAACTTTTTTGAAAACCAACAATCCTTACTATGCAGATATATCAATTGATGTCGATCGTATTTCTCAGCTTCCCATAGAGGGTAGTATTTTAGATCAAATACCAACGGTAGGAATACCAGAGTTGGATGATAACTCAAAGGAAAGTAATGATGTTTATGAAAGTGTCATACCCAATGATATTAAATTACAAGAAGTTGACCGCATCCGATCTGATGTAAATAATGTCATACCTTGGCCAAAAGGTACTAACATTATCAACGAATTTACATGTGAAGGATATATAACTATGGCTTTTCCAGCATTATTTCCTTATGATTCTGCGGAATTGAATGATAATACTCGTCCTAATAACATGAATATAACACCATTAGAATATTTCCAATTTTTAATGGAATACAAAGATCGCCGTTTTGCTCAAGATCCACGGTTCCGATTTTTTGCACTAAATACTGTTCAACGACACGATGCAATCAAACGAGGAGGAATATTTGCTAAAAAATCTGATTTTCATGGTAATATTCAACAATTACGTGATGCAATGTCACACAATCCAAAAATAGTAAAAGGTTTATATTATTGGTGCTCTAAAATACGAGGTTCTAATTCTTATTGGTTCCAAAGGAGAGGTGAATTAGAGTCGATGATAAGCCAGCTCGATATACTACCGACAGCTTTCTTAACATTGAGTGCTGCTGACCTTTGGTGGCCTGACTTAGCACGTCTTCTAGGCTGTAATTTAGAGGAAGAGGATTTATTGAATGAATCTCAAATTGTACAACAACGACAAAAACTCATAAATGAAAATCCATTAATTGTTGAAAATTACTTCACGTTTCGAGCTGTTACTTTCATTGAAAAAGTGGTATGCAAACGATACAAAGTTCTCGATTATTGGTTTCGGTTCGAATTTCAGCATCGTGGTTAATGCCATTTACACGGTCTTATTTGGATAGCTGGTGCTCCGGATCCTAGAACTTTTGATGCTGCTTCTCAGCAACAGTTGCTTCAAGCAACAACGTACTACGATAAGTTAGTAAGTGCGTTCAACCCATTGCCATCCATTCCACCAGCAACAATACGTCCTTCACGTATTAGATCAAGTGATGTTGTAATTGACGATGACCGATCTATTTCTGAATTATTGAATCGATTCCAACGACATACACAGTGCTCAAAAGGTTACTGTCTGAAACCGAATGGTCGCGAATTTATCTGTCGCTTTAAATTCCCTAAAGCAATTCAAGAAGTATCGACTTTACTGAAAGATAGTAAAGGAAATTGGGTGTACACTCCTGTGAGAAATGACGAGAAACTCAACCTATTCAACTCTTTTATTGCTCAAACATGGAGAGCTATTACCGATTTCCAGATTATTACGTCATTATATGCTGTAATTGAATACATATCGAAGTACGCCTCATAATCAGAACCTACTTCTAAAAATTTGTAGAAATGTTTGAAGAAATCGTTAAATCGCGAAATTCTGATGATCAGGCTCGCCAGGCGTACACCAGTTTAATGATGAAAATAATTGGCGAAAGAGACATTGGAGCTTGTGAAACCTGTCATATACTTATGAGTATTCCATTATTCCATTGCACGAGGACCTTTCAGACACTTGTGGTTAAACTTGAAAATTATGTTGCTATTCCGGAAACTGAAGACGATGGTACTGCCTTATCATTTATTGAATTCTGCAATCAGAGACCACTAAATATGAAATCTAAAACTATTCAGTCAAGTTTATTATATTTACAGTTCAAAAAGGTATTTTTTTTTAACATAAATAATGAGACAAATGGGAGATGAACAACGATCTTTCCGAGAAACTCTTAATAGGATTTCGAATGGAAGTATTACTGAGCTTGATCATCAACTGTTATCTTCTAGATTTTTTGTCATTAATATTGGGGATAAGTCTTTTGAAAATGCAGTGTGCATAATGGCAAAAAATACTGATATTGATAAATTTAATTATGAAAAGTTACAAAAAAATGAACAACCGATCGCCTTGATTAAAGCTATACATAACTGCTCAGAAGCCCTTGCTGCATCTTCTGATGAAGCTCAAGGATTGTCTGCTGAATTACGTCTAAGTAAAGGAGTCAGAATTATTTTAAGACGAAATCTTTGGGTGGCCAAGGGTCTCGCGAATGGATCAGTTGGCACAATTACTGATATAATTTATGATCCTTCTATTGAATACGAGGCTTATAGTGAACGTATGCCATTATGCATTCTCGTTCAATTTGAAAAATATACTGGTCCGACTATTTATGGAAGCTCAGTCCCTATTGTGGCTATTACGTCTTCGTTTAAACGGCGTGGAATCAGTTGTACACGTAAGCAGTTTCCTGTTATGCTTGGATACGCGATCAGTATTCACAGATCTCAAGGAATAACTCTGGATAAAGCAATTGTCGACATTGGTGATAACGAGTTCCAAGTTGGTCTAACTTATGTCGCATTATCGAGAGTAAAAACTTTGAGTGGATTGCTGTTGAAACCATCATTTAACTTCGATCGTTTGAAAAAAATTAACAGTAGTCATTCGATGAATGCACGTCGAAATGAATTACAGAGACTGTGGAATATATGTAATACAAAATAGATGCTACTTATAAAAAATATATGTCATCTTAACAAGATGCTACTTCCATTTACTCCATATTGTTATTATTATATTAAATATATTATTATTGCATATTATATTCAAAAGTTATTGTTATTATTGTATACTATGTTCAAATGTCTTACTTTTTTTGTTACATGCTATATGTAAATACTTTGTTATAAAATATAGTGGATAACTGATCATTTGCATCAATTTGTATTCTTATTATTGAACACATTTCCCAAATATTTTTTTAAGATATGAAAACATTCATTTCTATATTTAATGGAAAATTTCACATTTGTCTAGAACTTCGCCCCTTTTTGTCCGCGCTCGGGGACACCTAGTAAATAAAGTATCCTGAAAAGAAGGTCATAATAATCCACTGTAGAAAGGTAGATGAAATATCTATCAATGAAAAGGGTCGTTGAATGGGGGGGGGTAATTTTTCGTATTGATGTTATAAATTTATTCAACCGAAAACTTGAAAAAATTTCAATATAATATTAACAATTGATTTTGTTCCATGTAAACAAAATGTCGTAACCACGGATACGTAAACAAAATATGTTTCGTTTTAAGAAATTCACGGATTACAAACGCTGGGCGGTATTCGCTTTCTTTCGCGTTGTTTAAATAAAAGATAATTTAATCAAATTAGTTCTTTATTTTTAAAATATTAACAGCTATGTAGAATTCGTATTTTGATTATCTTTCTCAGCGTTTTTACCAAAAGCATGCTGATATATTTAGTTTCGTTCTGAGTGTTATAATACTCTTATATTAATTACCTTCCTCAAATAATAACTCATGGATATGATTTAACAACATAATGATTTAATCTGTGTAACATAAATTCAAATTATTGGAAAATTCCATTCGATACATACGGTTGTCACAGGGTCGATATTTATCTCAGGATTTATAATTAAATAATTTTAATATATTTCGTGGGAATTCTTGTGGCTGCTACGAAAAGTTCCCTTGCATGTTGATTAATAATAGAGAGTACCTTTACAAACAATATATTACTTATAATCTAAAAATTTACACAAATTATATATTAAGTTACATACAAGTTTTGACGATATTCAATTTGTCCGTCTCAGAAAATAATGTAGTTTATTAACGTGTACAATAAATGTTTTCCTTGTAATCACTGTTAGCTTATATATTGAATTTGGTTGCACTTTAAAATGTTGACTAGTGATTAGTGTTAGTGTAAATTGTTATATTGTCTAGTGGTTGTTCCTTGTTGAAAAAAATATTGTCAAATTATACTTTACACATCTAGACGATATTGCTGAAGGGTTCCTGGTCTATTCTGAATATTTTTCTTGATTGTGTGTATTATTTATTCATGAAAATTGTAGTGGAAGGATTATTATCTTCGATGATGGTTCTTCAGATCTTCTTTCACAAACGGGTTATCTATTTTTATATATTTTTAATTACCTCTAGACACGCACTATTGAACTGCTTTCCATCACAATTAACAATTAAGTGTTATTTCTTCTTTCTTTTAGTTACTTAACTCATACAAATTTCTTAAATTTTGATTGGTCATTTATGTACAGTTTAAATGTTATAGGATCAACACCCATTACCTACATTATATTTTATAAATTACCTTTAATAGATAATTTTATTATTATACTCTAATTATATATGCAATGTTTATACAATTATTAATTAGATAATTATAAACAATTTGATACTAAACATGCCTCAGTTTATAACTGTAAAACCTTATTAATTTGAATTTCTATGATATGTGGTGGAACAATTTGTTATGATTGATTGTAATTTCTACTTTGACTACCTGAGATAAATATATTTTCATAAATTAACTGGTGACATAAAATCTTATAACATATAACAAAACTTTTAATAATAATAATTGTTTTTGACAGTTTTAGTTTATTTATACTGCTAAACTATTGTCTGTATGATAAACTAAAATTCTGTCTAATAATAACAAAACACTTTCATCAAAAATAATTACACTGTTTAACGGTAGTCTGTGTCGCTATTTCTTATGATCACACTCATTACTTTAAAGGTTTGTGTCCCTTTTCCTTTCCTTGATTATAGGCCTATATGATTATAATTAATACAATTTTATTATATGGATTAGGTACTCTTTATTGGGTTTGGATTATTATTCCGGGTAAGTTGATTAGGCCTACTAGGTTTATTTATTTCACTTTTTTCTGTTTACTGCCCTATTCTACTGGGTTATTTCTGGGTTTCTTGATAATATTATATAAGTCAAACCAAATAGTTTTCCTTTAATTTGCTTTCAATTATTATTTCTTGTTTCTTCTCTGGATCGGATTCCACTATTATTTACTATTCTTTTGTAACATTTGTTTCGTTACAAATTGCCTCCCTTCAGAAGTAATTATTTCTGAACACTTCATTAGGTGTGAAGACACAATTACTTATGTTATTATTCCTTTTCTTCCTCATGATATTTTTTCATGGATTGTTGATTATAATTGCCCTTGATCTTCTTTGAAATGGGGTCGGTTAATTCGTACGTGTTGTTGTTGTTGTTTTTTGTTAAGGTGTAGGGTCCAACGTATAGTAATAATAATTTCTTTGATATCCCTTCTAGAGTGCTAGACAATTCCCTGTTCTTTAACAAAACTTTCTCTCCTACTTCATATTTAATTATTTTACCCTTTATTTTCTGGTATTTATTTCTGCGTTTTTCCAGATTTTCCATCACCTGATTATAGAATTTTAATTTATTAAATTGGTACGGTGGAGACTTAGGAAATTTAATCAATTCTTGGATCTCTCTGGGTGGTTGTTTTTCATACATGGCAGTGTATGGAGTGCAATTTATAGATGGATGATAAGCCAAGTTTAAAAAATCTTCTGTGGCTGATAAGTAATCAGGCCACTTCCTTTGTTGTTGATGACAATAGGTCCTTAAGATTCTACCAACCTCTCTCAGTATTCTTTCTGATGGATTGCTACTGGGGTGGTATACGGAGGTCTTATAGCTTTTGATGTTCAGTTCTAACAATGTGTTCTTCCATTTTCTGCCTCGAAACTGTGTACCATGGTCGGTAACTATTGAAACAGGTATTCCTATTTTTGGAATGTATTGAGTAGTTATTACTTCAAGAATTTTCTGCGTAGTTGCTCGACTGATTGGATACAATTTGATGAATTTGGTGAAGTGGTCCATAATGATTATAAGGTATTTATACCGGCTTCTACCTTCACTCCTAGGAAATGGTCCACATATGTCAATGAATAATTTTTCCAATTTTTGTTCTGACGATATAGGTATCATTACACCTTCCCTTCGTTCATTATTAATTTTGACCAATTGGCAGATATGACAGGGTTTTATATAATTTTGTACCTTCCTGTGTATGTTCTTAATGTAACAATTCTCCTCCAATGCTTTCACTACCTTTACGGCACCCATATGTCCGTATCTTATATGATATTCCAACACTAGTTCTTTCTCCATGATTCTGGGAATGATTACTTTCCAGTCTTCTTGGTTCAATGTATTTTTTATAAATAAAATTCCTTCTTGTTCACAATAGAATATTGAAGAGTTTTCGTTCGCCATACGTTCCTTGATTTTTATTAATTTTGGGTCTAATAACTGATTAGCTTTGATATTTTGTAATAATGCTTCCAAATCAGATCTACTTTTGAGAATGTTGTACACCTTGATAATCCTTTCTTTCTCACCCTCAAATGTCTGGGTGTCCAGGTTTATTCGAGATAACACGTCTGCTATCACGTTTTGACTCCCTGGAATATATTCCCATTTGATATTATACTCCTGCAAGGTGAGTATCCACCTCGTAAGCCTTCCATGACTCAGCTTACAACTTCTTAAAAATGAGATGGACTTATGATCTGTTCTGACAGTTACAGGATATCCCAACATGTACGTTCGGAATTTACTACAAGCAAAGACTATGCTTAATAGTTCCTTTTCCGTAACATTATACCTTCTCTCACAGTGGTTTAACACACGACTGGCAAAACTGATGACTAAATGGTTTCCTTCTGTGTCTTCTTGGTACAATACCGTCCCAAGACTGACATCACTTGCGTCACAGTTCAAAAAGAATGGGTGATCAAAATTTGGATGATGAAGGATTACTGTCTCTAAGAATTTATCCTTTATCTGTTGTAGTATCGCATCCTGTTCATGTCCCCATGTCCATTTGTTTTTGGAAGACAGCTGTTCCTGAAATTTAGATGTCAATGCGGAATAATTGCGTTGGAACTTCCGGTAGTAATTACACAGTCCTAAGAAGGATTGGAGTTGCCTCTTATTCTTTGGTTGTGGGAACTTCTGGATTGCAGTAACCTTTTCTTGTGATGGGGAAATACCTTGTTCAGTCAAATTGAAACCTAAAAATTGAACCTCCTTCGCTATTAATTGGGATTTTTCGAGTTTTAGTGTTATGTTGTTCTCTGCTAACTTACTCAATACATATTCCACCCTGTGACAATGTTCCTCCCAGTTGGATGAGGTAATCAACAGGTCGTCTACATAAACTGTGGTGAATTGTAGCGCTTCCTGACCCAATACCTGGTCCATACATCGTACAAAAATTGCTACCGAATTGACTAATCCAAATGGCAATCTTTTAAACTGGTAGTTTCGACCCTCGAAAATAAAAGCCATATATTTTCGACTCATCGGGTGCAACTCCACCTGCCAGTAACCACAAACTGTGTCCCAGGTACTGATAAATTTTGTACCATGAAATTCCTTTAGAATTTCTTCTATTTCTCCAGGTGACGTGCGATCATTTACTATATGTTTATTTATTTCTCGGGCATCCAAGCAAAGTCGAACCTGCCCGTTCTTCTTCTGAATTGCTACTATTGGGCTAGTATATGGCGATTGGCTATGCTCAATTATATCATTTAACAACATTTTATTAATTTCATCTCTAACCGCCTCCTTCAATGAATATGGTATAGGATAAGATTTTCTGTGAAATTCTGCTGGTTCTTTAAATTGTATTCTACACTGATAGTTTTTTACTTTTCCTGGTTTTTCTGAAAATACATGTTTATACTTCTTATATATTATAATGAGATCTTCTACTTGTTTTACTGTCAAATTATTTGTGCCTTGGTGTCTAAACTCTCTTATCTCCTGTAATTTACTGTTCCACAGGTCTTCATTTGTCATATTATAGATTATTTTTCTGCATTGTGTGTCATTATTTAAAAAATTTAATTCCCTAACTTGGTGATGGGTACGGTTCAGAGGGGCACCATCGCTTCCTATTAACTCTGCCGTCCACATAACACCTTCTGAGTTCAAGGACACCTTCTCCTTGCTCAAATCAATAATGGCTATGTATTTCCTCAGCATATCGCATCCGATTAATAATTCGAATGGTAGGCCGATTGCGACCAAACATATAATATTAATTGTAACACCTTTGCTTTCTATTTCCAATGACACTTGTTTTCTCACTGTTTTATTTTGACGCCCAGTGGCACCTATTAAAATAACATTATTGACAGGTAAGGTAGGTATTATATTTTTACTTTGTTTCTGTATTCTCTCCAGTTCAGCGTCGTTAATAAGTGATACATTTGCACCAGTATCTATCATTATTCGTGTAGGAATTCCTTCAATTTGAGCGGTTATGTATAAAATTTCATTATGCTGGTTGATTCTACTTGCCACCGTTCCTCCAACAGTTCTTCTCGAAGATTTTTCAAATAATAATTGTAAATAATAGTAAGATTTTGACTATCCGTCCTTAAACTTTGGTTATTGTTAAACTTCAAAATTCTTTTATTTTCCATAATTAGCTTTTCATAATTAGTTGGTAGTAATTTGTTATTACTATATTTTTGAATTTGGTGGTTTTTGTACCCAGTAGTTAGTAGCAGTAAGGGGTCGCGAGGGTTTATTACTGCCTCACTCCGTTTAAATTAAGGCTATCATGATTATTTTCCGGGCATGACTGTTGATTTGCCTGGACTGGTGTGCTGGTTCCTGGTTGTTCAACCTCTCGGTTGTCTAATTGTTCGCTTCCCCTTGATTCTCGGAAGTCCTCCTGGCTTCTACTTCTTACTCGGTTATAATGGTGACTCATCCCTCTGGGATTTCCTCTTTGATCATAACTGTTATTAAAACTGTTCCTCCGAGGTTGATGGTATCTCCAGTAATCCCCTTCTTCGGCACTGATGTAATTTATTCGGGGTCGGTACGAACGATTATTATTATAATTACCCTGATTATTATTGTTATTAACTCCTGAGTTACTCCTAAAATTATTATAATTTTGGTTTGTTCGGTAGTTATTATAATTATTATTATTTCTATTACCCGGATGGTAATTTTGATTGGGCCTGTTGTTATCATTATTGTTAATTGGGTTTCGATTGAAGTTTGGTGGTTGGTTATTATTTGGGGTAAAATTTTGGTTGTAATTACGATCGTTGACATAACTATTCCGGTTATTCATGTTATTATATTGATTATGATTCATACCATGGTTATTATTTTTTGAACCGCACTGATCAGTTCGTTGTCTGCTTCTTTTGTAGTAACCCTCGTGTTCATAATTTTCTAATAAGTTAGCCATTGCGTGGACCGTTTTAATCTGGCTTCCCAGGCGTGCTCTGGCAATTCCTGTATCATAATGGTATGCCATTTTAGTTACTAGGGATTCTTCTGGTATTCTTGGCTCTAGGTGTCTCGCCAAACATACCTTTCCCCAGAAGTAAGTAGTTGGAGATGTACCTCTATTTCCATCATATCTTCCCTGACAAATGTTGTCCCTTATAATATTTTGTATCGCTTCGGACCAGTATTTTTCTTTAAACAGTTTTTTAAATTGAGCGTAGTCCACTATCTCATTCCTGGTTGCTGTCCACCAGTTGTCCGTAATCTCCCTAAAATGCTCATCCAACATCTCTCTAATCGAGCTCCAGATAGTTATTCGATGTTTATTAAAATGTTCCTCAATTCTGGCCAGGAATTCCATGGGGTTTCTGCGATAATTTTGAAATTAATTCCTTCTCTGGTTTCATTTGTGGAAACATGAGTAATATTATTTGGTCTGGTTCTAATTAACTCAATTTCTTCTTGATTTTGGCGTACCTGACCAGTTAAATTATTCACCGTAGTGTTAATATTGTCACACCTTTCTCCGGTTTGTTTCTGTAAGTTCACTAAATTTTCTTGTTCCTTTTGTATTCCTTCTATTTGAATACGACTATTTTCTTGGACCTGGTCTATTCTAGTATTTATCACTGCTTTATTTTGTATGATGGTTTCGTTAGCTTTTCTCAATCTCTCATTAGTGTCAGCTATTTCTTGCTTCCTTTCCTCATCGATTTTGTCCATCTTCTGGTTAATTGTATCATTGACTTGTTCAATTCTACCATTAATTCTTCTTAAATTCTCTTCATTGATTTGTCTGAACTCTTCCTTCATTTGGTTATTATTTTCACTTATAGTTTGCTTTAAAGTTTCATTAGTACTTTCTTTAATACTGTCGATTTTCTCATTTATCCGTTTATTCTCCTCCCGGATTTGTCTTAAATTCTCATTATTATTCTCGTTTTGTTTCCTAAAATTTTCATTAGTTTCTTCTCTGTTTTGGTCAAATCTCTCCTCCATCTGTTTTATTAAGTTTTCACTCATTTTCTCATTTGTTTGTCTGTTATCTTCCTTGATACTATCAATTTTTTCATTTGTTTGTCTGTGATCTTCCTTGATGTTATCGAATTTTTCCTCCATTAGTTTTAATAAGTTTTGACTCAAAATTTCATTTTGTTTCTTTGAGTTTTCAGTGAATTCTTCCCTGATGTTCTTCAAATCTTCCTTCATTTCTTCCTTCTGCTTCTTAGAGTCTTCTTTAATTAATTCCCATAGTTGTTGTAAATCCAGGCCTCCTCTGGCTTCCTCTCTTACTACCGTTTCCACATCCTCCACCGATGTTACTTCTTTCTCTTCCATCCTAACTTCCTTCTCTGCCTCCTTCGTCCGTTTCAATGATGTAGCCCTCTTATGCATCTTTATTATTTCTTGGAACTTATAGCAGTCGCCAGCTAAAAATTAGGAAATTAATTTGCTTAATTCAATTTCTTCACTTAATATTCCCTAATTTCAGCCTCACTAGTTGGTGCGCCAATTTATAATACTCTTATATAAATTACCTTCCTGTGTTAATAACTCATGGATATGATTTAACAACATAATGATTTAATCTGTGTAACATAAATTCAAATTATTGGAAAATTCCATTCGATACATACGGTTGTCACAGGGTCGATATTTATCTCAGGATTTATAATTAAATAATTTTAATATGTTTCATGGGAATTCTTGTGGCTGCTACGAAAAGTTCCCTTGGATGTTGATTAATAATAGAGAGTACCTTTACAAACAATATATTACTTATAATCTAAAAATTTACACAAATTATATATTAAGTTACATACAAGTTTTGACGATATTCAATTTGTCCGTCTCAGAAAATAATGTAGTTTATTAACGTGTACAATAAATGTTTTCCTTGTAATCACTGTTAGCTTATATATTGAATTTGGTTGCACTTTAAAATGTTGACTAGTGATTAGTGTTAGTGTAAATTGTTATATTGTCTAGTGGTTGTTCCTTGTTGAAAAAAATATTGTCAAATTATACTTTACACATCTAGACGATATTGCTGAAGGGTTCCTGGTCTATTCTGAATATTTTTCTTGATTGTGTGTATTATTTATTCATGAAAATTGTAGTGGAAGGATTATTATCTTCGATGATGGTTCTTCAGATCTTCTTTCACAAACGGGTTATCTATTTTTATATATTTTTAATTACCTCTAGACACGCACTATTGAACTGCTTTCCATCACAATTAACAATTAAGTGTTATTTCTTCTTTCTTTTAGTTACTTAACTCAATCAAATTTCTTAAATTTTGATTGGTCATTTATGTACAGTTTAAATGTTATAGGATCAACACCCATTACCTACATTATATTTTATAAATTACCTTTAATAGATAATTTTATTATTATACTCTAATTATATATGCAATGTTTATACAATTATTAATTAGATAATTATAAACAATTTGATACTAAACATGCCTCAGTTTATAACTGTAAAACCTTATTAATTTGAATTTCTATGATATGTGGTGGAACAATTTGTTATGATTGATTGTAATTTCTACTTTGACTACCTGAGATAAACATATTTTCATAAATTAACTGGTGACATAAAATCTTATAACATATAACAAAACTTTTAATAATAATAATTGTTTTTGACAGTTTTAGTTTATTTATACTGCTAAACTATTGTCTGTATGATAAACTAAAATTCTGTCTAATAATAACAAAACACTTTCATCAAAAATAATTACACTGTTTAACGGTAGTCTGTGTCGCTATTTCTTATGATCACACTCATTACTTTAAAGGTTTGTGTCCCTTTTCCTTTCCTTGATTATAGGCCTATATGATTATAATTAATACAATTTTATTATATGGATTAGGTACTCTTTATTGGGTTTGGATTATTATTCCGGGTAAGTTGATTAGGCCTACTAGGTTTATTTATTCACTTTTTTCTGTTTACTGCCCTATTCTACTGGGTTATTTCTGGGTTTCTTGATAATATTATATAAGTCAAACCAAATAGTTTTCCTTTAATTTGCTTTCAATTATTATTTCTTGTTTCTTCTCTGGATCGGATTCCACTATTATTTACTATTCTTTTGTAACATTTGTTTCGTTACAGTGTACATATTAAAAATAATTTTATAATTAATTAGAACATGGAAGTCACGTATGGTTCTCCATACCGATTTTTAAAATGTTATTATAATTTGTAGCAGACAAACTATACAGGTTCTGGTATCAAGGAACTAGATACCAAGTATTTACATTGTTGCTCTATATAAATAAAACATAGAAAATTCCAGATTTCTTAAAAATAAAAAAATAAAAATATTCAGTATAAAGATCAACACATTTTAAAATATAATTTGTTAAAGAGGTTTCAAGTTCAATTTCTGGAATCGACGTAATGGAGATAGTGTTACTTGGCTTAGCCTCTTTGAGGAAATTAACATCTTGGAATTAAAACTTTGCTCTTGGTAGATCATATTCACTTCTATTCTTTCAGTCTTTGTCAGAACGTTTCTTTTTACTTCAGTGAATTTATTTCTTAAGGCAAACTGTTATTTAAAAGTTTAAAATATGCAAAATAGCCTATGTAAATAATACACGGTTGTAAACTACGTAAATATACGATTGTTACGGACACTGTGGTAACAGGCCTGTGTAAACGACCCGTCCACCTTCTCTTATGTAGGCCTACTTTCACTCCCGTGAGGGTTTGTGTAACTAATGTAGTTTGAATACCTACTTGCTTCGACTCTGTCTGGTCCACAAACAGTTAATAATGTTCAGCTTTTTCCATCTCTTTGGAGGGTCTTGCCCTTCTATTTTGCTTTGTATAACAACATTTTCCATCTCGTCTTTTCTTCTGGCTACGTGTCCACAGTGGCTTAGGTATGTCTTATTAGTCTGTTTCAAGAGCCCGTTTTTAATCTGCAGACGGTTTATTATGGAAAGATTCGTTTTGCGTCCCATCGTGACAGTGTGAGAGTATGACTGTAGACCCCTAGATGGGTTCAAAAGAAGGTTTCGATTCTTTTGTAGTCTCCCCGTCTCAGATTGTCGTCCAAGTTTCAGACCATGGAGTGGCTAATTGGAATAACCGCCATTACTTTTTGTGTCTTCTCGAAATGGTTTTGCCACTCAATACTGTGTTAGTTTGTTGGTAAATACTGTACCATTAGAATAATATGTCAGGCGGTAACAGTCGTAAGACGTGTCCTCTTCACAACTTAAAATATCGGTACGGAGAACCATACATAACTTTCATGTTCTAAGATTTATATTTAAAATCATTTTCTAAATGAAGTGTTTCCATAGAAACTACTTGTTTCTACTTCTTGCTTCAGCCTTAACCACAGTACTGTGGTCGCTACGTGTGCTCACGTTAGCGCACTCGATTTTCACTGATGATGGCAGTCGAGGCACTGCCGAAACGATTTGTTTTGCAGAAAACATTGGTCTACGGCCAAACAGCCTGGGAAGGAATTTTAACAACAAACTACTTCATTGTTGCCGATAACGTAGTTCACATATAAAAAATCGGTGTGGAAAACCATACATGACTTCCATGTACTAAAATTTATATTTAAATATTAACTAAGTGGATGCTTGAGTTCCGAAGAAATGACGTATCAGCTAAAATGGTACCCCCATGTCAGGTGGGTGAAGACTATCCTCAACCTTCGTGAGGAAGGACTGTACTTTTGAATAAAATGTTTGTAGGTCGAACGAAGAGCTGGCCAAAGGGAGCTGCGATCTGATTCCTGCAATGAACTTAGGCTCTCGCTGCGAGTTATCGCCCGAGGGTGAATGATGACTGTAGTGTTATCAGAGTCTTTCCTGTTAATACAAACTAGTCATTTTTCTTTTTTTTTTTAATCGAGTCTTTCTTTCTTTTCATTCGTCTTCTGAATTCAAGAACGACGATTCTGTTTACCCGTGTAATTATAAATTTCTCAGCAAAACATTTCTTCCTGAATACGTTTGTGTCTTCTGTTTAACACCCACCATTCTGATCCATATCATAACGCTATATTCCACACAGGCTAGTAAATAACTAAGTCATCAGTGAGGTCAAAATATTTTCCAGGTGGGGCAAACAATTTTCCAGAGGAGAAAAATATTTATATATTTTTCATACATACACACATGCACATATTAGTTTGTAATTCTTATAACAGAAATAAGTACACAGATTGTATTAATTTATTAAAACATTTATTGCTTCAAAATATGCATAAATATAATGTAAAATTTAATGTTTGATCTCCATTAAGTAGTGCTCAAGTTTCCAAAGTTTTAATACTATTATGTCCGTAATCAAAACATCAGAGCAGGTTTTAGTGTGTATGAGGGTACACCGTGGGAAAAAAATTCAACATTCCCTGTGGAGCGTTGCTCAGAGTAAAGCTGCGAATCTACAGTGTACGTTTCACAGAACAAACACGCGGAAAAGAAGGATCTCTCCGAAGTCTCTCATGGACCTTGAGCATCTTGCAGAGGGTTCACTCCCTAAAGACGAAAAGTCTGTCTGTGAACCGTTCCTCTGTAAACACGTGCAGTTACACTGGTGAGCGATCCACAGGAAGCAAATCGCTGGACACCTTTTCGTTTCGGCTTGCACATGTTGTGTTGATGTGGGTTTCGACACTTTCCATTTAAAAAGCGTGCAAACGTAAGAAAATAAAAATGAGTGAGGCCAGAAATAACGCGAATTGTGTGTGTGTGTGTGTGTGTGTGTGTGTGTGTGTGTGTGTGTGTGTGTGTGTGTGTGTGTGTGTGCCTGCCTTTTTATTACAGTAATCACAATAATAAAACTTCGGGAACGTAAACATTATATAATTGAGATATGCTTGCCTGCCAGGAACGCATATTTTTTCACTCATAAGATTTAAATTAAAATGAAAAATATATAATTTTGTTACAGTGAAATGAAATGTTTCCATAGAAACAACTTCTGTGTTGTCATTAACGTATTACACATATAAAACTTATAAAATTTACTTCTTCCATCATCAAATTCCATTTTAATTTATTAAAAAAATTACCCCCTCCTCCCTTCTACTGCCCTTTTCATTTATAGATATTTCATCTACCTTTCTACAGTGGATTATTATGACCTTCTTTTCAGGATACTTTATTCATCAAAATTAAGCAATTTATTCTTGTTAAAACGTAAAACGTTGCAGGTAAACGACCCCTTTCCCTTAACCGATCTTCACCAAAAACAATAGGCCTTGAGTCCTCTACAGTTCAGTGCTATACGCAAACATTATTTGATTCTGTTTGAATTTGCGGCTGTTATCGTTTGCCATCGAAAAAATTCTACACACAGATAGACAGGCACACACACAGACACTTTTCGAAAAATGACTTTTTTTCATGTTTTGATGGTAGTACAATCAGGATCTGCCGTTATCTCGAACACGATTTTTTCGCAATGACCATACTTCCATTTCCTTATGGAACATGGAAGTAAAATTATCCCCTCCCCCTTCAACTATCATTTTCATTTATCGAAAATTACCACCTTCCCCTTCAACTACCCTTTTTATTTATTGATATTTCATCCAGCTTTCTACAGTGGATTGTTACGACCTTCTTTACAGGATACTTTATTTATCAAAATTAAGTACTTTACTCCTGTTAAAACATGAAACGTTGCTGGTAAACTACCCCTTCCTCTTAACCGACCTTCACCTAAATCTATAGGCCTTGAGTCCTCTACAATTTAGTCACGTATGCAAACAACTATATGATTCTGTCTGAATTTGCGGCAGTTATCGTTCGCCATAGGAAAAATTCTACACACAGAAACTTTTCGAAAAATGACTTTTCTTCATGTTTTGAGGATAGTACAGTCAGAATCAGCCCTTATCTCGAACACGATTTTTTCGCCATCACCATACTTCCATTTCCTTATGGAACATGGAAGTAAAATGTCAATTCATTATTAAACGATTAATCTGAATGTCATAAGTTTTTATCGGACATCGTGATTTTTTATTGACCTTGATTTATAGACACTGTCCTAGTGTCTGTTTAGCCTAATAAAATGCTGTTTTACTTCAGTCATCACGACTGTGCATGCAAATTTGTTTCATGATGTCGTGTGTGGTTGCAAGGAAGGATAGAGGCAACTGGTATCAGAATGGAATGTTTTTGTGCAAACAGTTGGTTATAAAGTCACACTGAATAATAGAACATAAACCTTGTGTGCAGGAAACACCTGAGACACTGAAATCCAGAACGAGGAAAACAACTGTGCGCTTGTTTTTGTTTTGTTTTGTTCTCGTCTTAATATACAAAGCCGGACTGCACAGCCGCTGTATTGACTTGCTACATAAACTAGATTTTGTGTTTTTTCCACAAGGATTTCTAATACAGTTTTTAATCCTTTTGTTATTTTAATAATAGCTTACGTTCTTTTGGAAATGATATATTACGACAATAATATTCAGACTGTGTAATTTTAAAACAACAAAACAAATGTATTGTTATATGAATTTATCGGAGGAGATCTTTGTGTAAATAAAAGGAAATCCAATCACAATAAGCACCAAAAAATGAATAGTTGGTTTCAGAAGTTTTTTTATTAGTGGGGGTCCTACAGTCTATGCCGCAACCCGCATTTCGATCGCCATTTCTCCCTATCCTTCCAGTCATCATCTTCAATAGCTCGATCTCTCATGTTTTTCCTAATTCCTGTTCTGCATTGTGTGTACTTCATTTTTTTCTCCTGTTTTGTGGTGTGTAACTCAATGCTTTCTTTGGCCATCGCTTCTCCTCCATCCTCATTACGAGACCATACCATAACAACTGTCTGGATTCTGTTCTTTCTGGTGTTGTAAATACGCGCCCTGTTTTCCTTCTTATATCTTCGTTTCTAACACGTTGCATTCTAGAAATATTACACGCTTTTCTTAAGAAGTCCATTCCCACAGTTTCTATCATCTTTTTCTCTTTATCTGAAAGTTGCCAACATTCGCAGCCATAAGTTTGGAGTTTCATTTTGTTCGACCAAAGTAACGAGTTTAGTAAACGAATAGCCCTGTTGTATCCTATTTTTGATGTCATTTTTTGTTATTCCATCTTCTGAAATAAAGCTTCCCAAATTTTTGAATTCGCGACACTTTCCGATTCCATGGATTTGCAGATCTGGATCTTCTTGAATGCCTCCTATTTTCAGATATACTGTTTTAGTAGTGTTTATGTTTAGACCCCATTTCTCGTACTCCTTTTTCAATTTTCTAAACATATAGTCTGTGTCGTCCTCGTCACACGCTATAATTACCTGATCGTCGGCAAATAGGAGAGTTGTTAAGGACTGCTCATCCATTTGAATTCCCATTCCTGATGTTTTTCTTGTCCAATTGCTGATGGGTTCTTGGATATATATTTTAAACAAGGTAGGTGACAAGCTGCAATCTTGTTTGAGCCCTCTTGTGGTAGGAAACAATTCTGACAGGACATTTCCCACTCTCACCAAACTCTTTTGAGTCCTTATATATGTCCAGTCTTTTCAATATTACTTTGATTTTAAAATTAGAATATCTATAAAATTATTCTAATATAGGAAATGCTACGGCAAACTGAGTGAAATATTAATGTACCTGCTAAAAACAGATAAAAGAAATCCTGTCTTAATATTAATTTGTTGTTGTTTTTCTCGGATTCGTTGTTTACTATAATACGAAATAACTTTGGAATTTCTGATTACCCTCTTTTGTTGGACAAAAGTCAAGTGTCCTTTCAAAGTGTTAACGATGATTACTTCAATGCAGTCATTGTTTAACTAATAATGTAATAAACATTTTGTATTTGTTACTATTGTGTTTAATATTTACAATGATTTGCACAGCTCGTGATCTCATAACAGCGGGATAAATAATTGAATACCAGAGAAATCGCTGATCACAACTTTTATAACAGTTTCTCTAAATTTATGATTATCAAATATACACACTACCACGACAGTTGATAAATGTCACACAGCTACAAATGTCCGCACATAATAATAATAAACAACTCCAACCTTTTTTAGAATTTTTTTATTGTGTGTTAATATCAAACAAAACTGTTAAAATAATAACAACACTGATTATGGGCGCCAATAAAGATTTTATTCTTGATATATGCATTAACTAATAGTCCTATATGAATAATTACAATAATATAATGCAAACACGTTTTGCTACAGTCTATTTATTGATGTATCTAATGTATTTACTACTTATAATAATTTTATCTCAAGATGTTTTTTCCTTATTTTGAACATGTTTCGGGGACACTTAGTGTTCCCATCCTCAGCCTTCTTAATTTTGATTCTTGTGGAGTTTAAACCTAAATAACCCACACAACAAAGATAATATAACAACCAATGGTATATACAAAATTGAATGCCAAGATTAAATGTTACATAGGACAAACAAAAAACGACTGAAAAAACGTTATTTTGAAGATCTAAACGCATACGAAAACCGGAAATATATAAATCTAATTTGGCCACACATACAATAAACACTGGACATGAATTCCCAGACATAACCAACATGACACTAATAAAATACATACCACACAAAGGCACCATAATGAACATTTGGGAACATTTACAAATATACAAACATAAAACACAAAACAAACTAATACCTGAACAAATACAAATCAATACAAAACATCACACAATTTTGACAGCACTCAACGTCGAAAATACACAAAATACTAATACATACACCACAGTCGCACACAGTAATACAATTTAAAATACAAAAAACCAACAGGAAACCATAACAACAACCAACCAACACACAAGTACTCCACAAGATTCAAAATTAAGAAGGCTGTGGATGGGAACACTAAGTGTCCCGAAACATGTTCCAAGTAAGGAAAAAAAAACTCGAGGTACGCGTAAAATTATTATAAATATTAAATATAATAATATCGATTGACGGTTAATACTATGCTAATGAGTAACAATTCTAACAAAATATAGATTTCAATGTTGGCGATACTTCATAAATTTAGTACACATATGTTTACAGTAACTTTGTTTAATTTTAATGTTTTATATGTAATTGTAATGCAGAATGTAATGTATTAAACAATTAATAACACACTCTTATTGTTGTAAATTGGTAGTACTTGACACCTTATAATCAGAGCCGTATTCTCAATCATGGATATTTCAAATAGGGCAGTGACTTTCAATCAAATTAAATTATTGATAATAAATGAATTATAATGAACATAATTAATTGCTGAACCCTTAAGTCAGCAAGTAAAGGAACACGCCTAAAATTCTACAAGGTGATGGCTCTTACCATATTTCTTTCTGGGTCTGAGAATTGGACTCTAACGAAAGGCCAGGCCAGTCGCATCCAAGCGGCTGAAATGACACTTCTCAGGCACGTGGCAGAGTGTACTTTCAGTGATCGTAGAAGAAACAGATATACGGCAGGAACTGAATATTATGAGTATACTCGACAGAATCGCCCAGTATCGGCTGAATTAGCGGGAACATCTTTGCCGAATGTATGACTGCCACGTCCCCAAACAACTCTGGGACTATAAGCCGAGGGGACGGAGAGGTGTGGGACGTCCGATGAAGCGCTGGAGTGACCAGCTCTAATCTTTGCCTATTTGAGACCGGAACAAACCATCCTTGGTTTAATCCGTGAAGATGATGACGACGATAATTAATTGCTGTGAGTGTCCCTCCTCCTCGTTGGTCCTGGTTCTCAGTTTGATGCACTGTGGCTATGATTTCTGAAGAGACGATTCACACTGTACTTTTCACTACGCTCACGATATTGATATAATTTAGCTCGTACGCTCAACTTTACGTACAATCTGAATAAAATTTGATTTCGCTGTGAACTGTGACTCTAACTGTAAACTTGTAAGTTGACTTTATAAATGTGATTGAATAAAAGTATCGAAAGATGCCTTGCTCAAGGCATCAACCTTGTCTGTATCAGCATATTGTTGCGACGGTCTACGGTCGTCGTATGGTACAGTGGAAACCAAAATACAAGACACCAATTAAGTCACCAATCACCAGCTTTAATTATCAAATTAAACAGTTTGTAATCAACAAGATAGTCTCTTACAACATATCAAATAAAAAATTGTTCACACGAAATACAAATGCCAACTAATATAAAACACAATTGTATTACAATTGTCCCGCACAATTATATAACACTTGGCCACAATACTTCGAACCGCACTGGAATATATCGCAATCAATCTGAAACTGAGCGTCGCTGAGTACTTGTATTTATATCCTGTTAAAATTCTAGAAACATCGATACTACGCATCAGCGCTACACTAGAGCGTAATTGTTTGCGGCTTTGATACAGTGCGTGCGGCCGGCGAAGTCTAGAAAGTCTCGCTAACGCATGTTGAGATCGCGTACACACACAACATTACAGCCGGATTCCACTGGAACATCCGAAAAACACTGACTGTAATGGTGTAACACTTTTTCCGCATTACGTAACAATATGGAGTATGACTGCATAAAAAGGCTGAAAACCGACTGTGTTGATGAATGAATGTTTATAGGGATAACACTGACTGTATAAGGGGCGAAATTTTTTTATTATCTTCAATAAATACACTGAACGTCGTTTCCATCCACTTATCGTAATATTACAGTTTCTACTTCTTCTTCTCTGTCCCGTACGTAACGTTCTTCTCTGATTGATCAAAATTTCTTCTCGCGTGCAGAATATTCGGTATCTACCCCCAGCCCAGCGAAACGATCTGCATTTCCAAGAATACACCTTCATACTTACTCGTCTGTCACATCTAATGTTACAGCTGCCACGTACTTTACTACCTGCTAGTAAAACATTACGTAAGGAAACGTACGCGTTTCTAATAGAGCAACCCTAATTTGTAAGTAATCAAAGACCGGTATTGTTTACTAACAAAGATCCACTAACACATATTTCTAGCAAAGTGGCATACGAAACATTTCTTCGTAAATATTGCTGTAGACATGCTGACACAATGTCTTCATTACAAGAAATTAATTAATCTGTCTGTTTTTTTTTTCAAAGAATTTCTTTAAAAATAGTGTTCACTGGACGCTAGTTTATGTTGACAAGGGGTGTTAGCTGATGTCTCAGATTAAACAATTAGGCCTATCTTGTTGAAGGGTGCTTTCTTAAATGGGCTATTCCCTGTAACTGTCTTGAAACATTATATACACAATAGAGTTAGTTCGCTAAAAGGTTTATTTTCTTTAACAGTACGATAGTCATCATCATCATCATCATCATCATCCTTAAGGTTTAAACCAAAAATAGTTTGTTCCGTTCTCAAATAGGCAAATATTACAGCTGGTCACTCCAGCGCTTCCTCGGACGTCTCCGTCGGCTTATAGTTCCAGAGTTGTTTGGGGATGCGGCAGTCATCCATTCGGCAAAGATGTTCCCACCAATTCAGCCGATACTGGGCGATCCTCTCGAGTATACTCATAATATTCAGTTCCTGCCGTATATCTGTGTTTCTTCAGGCCACGTGCCTGAGAAATCTCATTTCAGCCGCTTGGATGCGACTGGCCTGGCCTTTCGTGAAAGTCCAATTCTCAGACCCATAAAGAAGTCTGGGAAGAGCTATCACCTTGTAGAATTTTAGGCGTAGTAAACATATTCACTACTAAAATGCCTCAAATAAGGAACAGTACGATAGTGTAGTTGATAATTATTCTCTGCCGGGCTATTAGGCTACAGTCTGCTACGTTAGGACCTTTAGGACTAACACTCAGGACGTTTAGGATACCTCAGTACTGAGGGAATCGGCGTACATCTTGCCGGTCACTCAATCGTCCTGGTACACTGAAGATGGCATCCAGTAGTGTGGCCGAAACGACTTAATTTACTTTTAGACCACGGGCTATTAGCCCGGCAGAGAGTAATATCAACAGTGTGGACGGCGACCGTGAAACCCTCAGAAAATTAGTACAATAGTACAGCTGTCTGTCGCCTTGTTCCACATTTTTACAAACTCATTACGCATATAGGCTACACTTGCCGTTTTCATTATACGAAATACCGCTACCAAATAACATGTACTGAATCGGAACTCACAACAACTAAAACCTCTTATCGCTTCGTCGGGTGAGAAGTAGGTTGCTGTATTTAGCCGATAGTAACAGTTACGACTAGAGTTACCGCCGGGATAAGGAGTTCTCCTCTACCAAGTGGCAACGGTCTTTTCAGAGGGCGGATGAGCAGTTAGAGGTAGGGGACTTTCTTGCCCTTGGGATGGGAAACTGTCCCTAAAGGCGGATCATAACTTTGGGTATTTGGATATTTTTATAGAAAAGTTTAGTGAATCTCAAAAACATTGGTGTTGAAAAACATCCTTTTTTTTAGGTTTGATGTGAATTTACTTGGTCAACGGCGTGTGGATGTTGAAGGCAACGGGATACCACCACATTAAGGATCCATGTTGGATATCCCTAGTAGAGCAGCGTATGGTGATTAGCAGAGCAGGAAAAAGGGCAAGACAAAATACAACAGGTGGAGTTGTTCAAATATCTTGGAAGCTTGATAAGTGAAGATGTGTCCTGCACTCGTGAAATTAGAGCAAGAATTGCTATAGCGAAAAAGGCATTTAATAGGAAGAAAAGACTGCTGTGTGGCAAAATTAATAAAAACTTAAGAAAATGGTTGGCAAATGTTATGTGTGGAGCGTTGTTTTATGTGGTGCAGAGACATGAACACCGAGGAAGGAGGATGAGAAAATATTAGAAGCATTTGAGATGTGGGTTTGGCGAGCAATGGAAAAGGTAAGGTGTGTTGATGAAGTAAGGAATGGTGAAGTTTTAAGAAGAATAGGGGAGGAGAGAAGAATCCTGAAGGTAATAGAAAATAGGAAAAGGAATTAGTTAGGTCATTGTTTAAGAAGAGACTGCTTGCTTATAACTGCCATGGAGGGTGTCATAGAAGGAGAAAAAAGAAAGGGCGTAGAAGAATGAAGCTAATAAGTTAATAGATAGCACTAAATCAGAGGGTGTTACGAAGAAACGAAAATACTGGCATGCGATAGGACAGCTTGGAGAGCTTTTACCATTTGAAGACCTGCCTTAGGGCAGAAAAAAAAACAGTTACGACGTAATATGTAACTCTGCGACAGGTTTCCAATTGTCGATAGAATAATATCTTCCCATCTGGAAGACGCAGAAAGATCGAAAAGTTTCGTCGTTCTACTGGAAACGACGCGTGCAAAACGGTACGTAAGCCAACAATATAATTACCTTATAATAGCAGTGTTACAATCCAATAAAACATGCAAGCATAATAATATAATCGGGGGTAATGTCCACCAGCGTACTGAATTCCCGTCGGACCTACGTATTAAAGAGGAATACTATATAAAGGTTTTTAAAAATATATAAACACTTGGTACGTTTCACAGTTTTTATTTAACTCTGACAGCTGCTTCGACTTCTTCAGGCATTGTCAAAGAGATGAGTGAGGTGTGAAGACGGGGAGGGGGTGTTGCGGGAGCTAAGGGAAGGTCAAGTGTCTGTAAAAACTAAATATAATCTTAATGCAAAATATAAAATTAACTAAACTAAATAACAGCTTTTAATAAAGGAGATACACAGAATTCAGTCTGTTCATTTGTTAAATTTTTGTTATTTTTATTGCTTTTTTAATGTCTAGAATTTCTAACAAATCCATTTTTTTACCTTTTTTATGTTGTGGAGTAGTGTTATGTTTTGGGTATCTATGAAGTGATTGTGTTGTAAGCAATAATCTGCAAAATCTGTATTGGCTGTATTGGTTAAATTCGCCTTCTTATGTACAGAAATGCGATGTTTCAGAGCACGGCCACATTGTCCGATATAAATAGCATTGCATTCTGCATAGTGTATTTCATATACTCCATTTTTCTCTAGTGTGTTTGATTTTTCTTTATTATTGACTAGTAATGAAAAAAGATTACATTTGTTTACTGATAATATTTAAAAACTATATGCTTTACTGCGCATCTCAAGGCAACAGGATTGTGATAGTTAAGTTCCAAATTTTTTCAGTCGACGTGTATCGTACAAATAAGAGTGTCCCCAAGAAATACACTGCAGCTGTATGTTTTCCTGTAATAAAAGTCGAAAGACATACGGTAGTTTGTTTGTTGTTTACGTTTTGCTGCTGTGATTCAGTTGACACATTAACTCAGTTGATGTCGGGTTTATGATTGTGTGGATGCAGCAGCCGCGTAATGGAGCCATTCGTCTCTTTTGACGTACACTATGAGACACACATTTTGTACCCAACACGGGTTGTAGCCAGAGTAACACATCATCTGTGGTACACGCGGGCCGCTGAGTTAGTTCCCAAACTGACAGCATTACGAGTTTTTCCCAAACTGACTACTAACTATAAGTTCAATTGAAATGGCTTAATGGACGCCTGTATGTTAGAAAACGATTGAATAAATATTAAAAACTAATAGACATTACAAGCAATATACTCAATAAAATAACAAATACAAAACCTTTATATGTTCAATGTTTGTTGTTGCCGGAGCCTGAACGCATTCTTGTTAGAGTCATTAGTACTGTTTCGTAACACCGCTCTGTCTGTCTTTTTTTTTAGTGCTTGCATCTCTTTGTCGTGCTTGTTTGTGAATGCACTTTTTACTATACACTACGGCTCTATAAACATCTTGGTTTTCTGTAGCTCCAATATTTTTACTTTTTGAAAACCACCCTTGACACTTAACATGCATTTTTTACTTTCTGTCGGCGTTTATCTAAATAGAATTTCATTTAATATATGCGTACGCAATGAAAATACGTACGGATGTAAATTTCCGTTCAGGAATTTTGTGTTCTGTCGTATCTTCTGTTTTATATGATTTGACTTCAGGTAACAGACATGTTTTATTATTAATGCGACAAGCACCTTACGTTTTGCCCATTCTGTAGCTTCAGTGATAAAATCGTGACTGAAGTGCAAGTAAACTCTTCATTGTTTAATTTTTATTTTACTTTCCACCGTAAACTTAAAATGTAAAATCTAAGTATTTTGGTGAAGTACGAATAAAAATATTACTGAAAAAAAGATAAAAATAAGGACAGTCGTTCATGAAATTAATGTGAATTGTCAAAATTATTATATAAAACAAATGATTATAGTAATAAACTTAAAAACTAAATTAAAAAGTCCAAACCTGATTTGAAATAAACTCATCTAATTGAATGTTACAGTGGTTATCTTAAATTAAATTTGAACGGTAAAACAGAAATCTACAAATTTATTTTATTGTACAGAAATTTGTAGACGATAGCGATCTTTTATTTTTAATACAGACACTCTCCCACAAATGAATCCTAGACACAGATAGCTGTGTTATTAAATCAAGTAAGAAAATTGTAAATCGTAAGTATGAACAGGAATATGAGGTTGATATTCGAACAATAACAAATCTTAATAAGAAATCGAATTGCGACAAACATATTTTGAAATGGAAAAAATTACAATACAAATTAATAGAACTGATGAGAATTTCCTCTGAATAGATTCAAGTGTACATATTTTTCTGTACTTATTCTCTTCAAAGTTTCAAAGTACACATCCACTTTACATATACACACAAATATTCATATTCCCGAAAATATAGGCTAAATATTATGTCCAAGAATAATGAAACGGACGTATATATTAAACTACCACTAATAGGCCTACATTAAAAATAATTTTAATACTTATTTTGAATATAATTTTGAAGCCTCCAAGGCTGTTATTTCAGAAATATTTTTGTAAGAACTATATAATAAATTGTACAAAAGCACAATAAAAGTCAACCATCCTTCTGGAATTTCAGCTGATTAAGGGGGCCAAAAAATATATACTGAGTGTTTCATAAGTCAGTTTATTGTGGGAATTTTAATTGTTTTTTTTTAACAATTAAATATTAGTTTAATATTAGTATAATATTAGTTGTTAAGTAAAATAAATTGAAATGGCTTAATGGACGCCTGTATATTAGAAAACGATTGAATAAATATTAAAAACTAATAGACGTTACAAGCAATATACGCAATAAAATAATTGCAAAACAATGCTTTGGATAAATTGGAATAAAAAACAAAAATCCGATCTCTTAGCACCCTACACAGCATACTAATGTCTTTGTAAGACGTCCTTAAGTACCTACAACTGAAACAGTTTTTCACTGTTCGACTAAATTATTTTATCACTACCAAATGAAAGTAAGTGAAATTGTTTTACGTCGTCTATAAAACTTCATATCGCACTGTTGATTAATAGTGTATTTTAAACTCGTAGTATTAAATGATGTAAATGATTCTCTATGTACGGTTCTATTACAATAAGCAACACAGAATAACGTATTCAGACGAAATACCATAGTATGTTTTTCATAATATTCTAAATTAGTGAAAGTTTATTGATTTTGTGAATTACCAAACGTAACAATGCAGCGTTGCTATTAGACTAAACGGCTGTGTTACGTTCAATATTAACTGTTGCATAAATAATTCATGCTGTTAGTTGAGAGGAGAAAGATTTTAGTGACATGAAATAACTACTTAAATATATAAAAAAATATCATTAATTTGTTTACAAATTTAAACTTTAAACAGAAAAAATATAAATTTAAAATATCTCCTTTTTGTAAGAAGCTGTTTACAAAGCAGAAAGACATATTCCATATATCCCATACAGTGGAACCTCACTAATTCGTCTCCCTCTGTAATCCGTCACCCACTCAAGCCTTTTTTCTTTTTCTTTATTAACAAGCGAGTAACATATACGCCGGGGTTCTAATAATAGCCAGGAGAACGGATTGCTGAAGGTACTGGTTCCGAGAATAGGTATTTCGTTCTTGTGTACGCGACACAATAAGTGTTGTGTTGTGTTGTTACAGCGTAATACTTTTCCGAAAATTCAGTCGGATTGCTGATGCCTGGCAAAGTGTTCCGGAAAACACACTAAAATCTGCCTGGAATAAGTTACGGCATCTGAATTACAACCAGCGTCTACAGAACCAGAAAGCCTTGACCCCACATCGGAATTGTTAGATATCTGCCAATCCCTACTAGCATTTAACAGATTGATGAAGACGACGTCAAAATTGGTGTGAAATAGACTTGCTATGTAGGCTACGAAATGTTTAGTGATGATGACATTGTTACATACGTATCCACAGAACCTACCCATTATGATTAAACAAAAGTTTGTTTGCAATTACAGTGATTAACTTATTTGAGTTTGAAAATTTCCAGCAATAAATACGTTCGAGCATAACATTAGTACTGTACATTGCCAGTGTTATAATAAAACATTTTATTTTGTCTTTAATGGGTTTGTTTCTTACTCCCTCACTAATTCGTCTATTTCACTAATCCTTCACCCCTTCGGTCCCGTAGGTGACGAGTTAATGAGGTTCTACTGTATTCCATATATTATAAATCACCCATGACTAACAACATACATACATAAATCACATACATGTACATAAATATGAAAAGTGTTTCAGCTACTTGAATGTGTGACATAAAATATTTCAAATAACATATAAAAATACCGTTTATGCCTAAATATTTATTACACTAAAAGAAAACGTTTAATTGTAGTATTTTAATTAAAATAATATTTACTTCAGTTCAATAAACGATAAACATTAATTACTTTGCTCTCATTTTAATTAAATAGAAAAATCATTATAGAAAAAATATTAAAAGTATAGGTCAAAATATAATTAATAAAAATTTTGTATTTACACTGTATACAATTATGTATTCATATTTCCTTTAGTTATATCATGTCTCTGTTTATTTACTGTCTGTTTTTTAAAACAATTGTTCTGTGTGTGTGTGTGTGTGTGTGTGTGTGTGTGTGTGTGTGTGTGTGTGTGTGTGTGTGTGTGTGTGTGTGTGTGTGTGTGTGTGTGTGTGTGTGTGTGTGTTATTCGCTGAATGATGGTGGTGAAGGTCTGACGCTTTCGCGTCGATAATAATCACTGTGACATAGTACCATTGTCGTTATTACCAGAGCCTCTCTGCCTTTGTTCCGTGGTATTTATGGGGTAAGGCGACGGTCTGATTTTGCTGGATGCCGTTCGAGACTTGTCAGATTTTGTTACGTCCTGCGTAAGCGTCGTTTTTAACAAATCACTTTTACCCGTGTTTCTGGACTAATAAATACGTTGGTGTACAAACCAGTAATTGCGTATGAGTCGTGATTTTTCACTCTTTCAGTACATGTAAATTAATTGTTCCTAATTTATTAATTAACGAAGTCGTAATTTATTTTAAAATTGTTCAATTATTATCGCGTAATCTGCACTCATTTTGTGTCCACGCGTCCCTTCGCGCGTCCTCGAATGGCATTGTTCGATTCGTAAAATATATTTTAAGTGTGCGAACTTTTATTTTAAAAAACATGGAATTATTATTATTTATAATGGTCCTAACGGAGTCACTTACACGTTCAAAAATAGTGTACACAGACGCAGGACTACCTGTCTTGTGTCTGTAAAATACACTAAAAAAAAAAAATTTCACACACACTCTCTTTTGAATGTCGATAAATGTTTCACTTTACCTGTCCGTTACCTACTTCATTCCTGTTTTCCACTATTTAAAACAATTTCTATCACTGTGTTATTTATATGTACAACAGAATATTATTTGCGTCTATGCAAATATACATCATCTCAATATATTTTACAATTATGTTGTGTCCGTGTCATTCTTTTTGCCTTGATATAGGATAACAGTGAAATAAATAAATGTTTTTTTAAAACTATTTTGTGTTGTATAGTACCGTATCTTACGAATACTTAGTGAAACATTCTAGTTTTTTCGGATTTGAGAATTACGATCTTTTTCTGGACATTCATATGTATAGTATGTCACATACATTTTTAGAGCATAGTCTTAATATATAGAGTAAATAGAAATATATTTTTATTATAATATAAAAACAGTTTTATAAGCTTAAAAAACGGTTTTTAGAAATATTTCTCAATTCATGTTTGTGTGCGTCTGTGTTTTGGTTACTTTATACACGATAAAATATACAAACATCTAAGTGAAATTGTAAAAAGCTGAAAGATTAAATTTGATTTTGACTTATATTCAAAGACAGGATATTCCGTAATTTTCAGTATATAAATAATTGGCCCCTAGATTAATCGGATTAACTAAGATAGGGTCGTTACGAACATCATGACTGAGTATGCTCTCGAAAACACACACACACACACACACACACACACACACACACACACACACACACACACACACACACACACACACACACACACATTGTGTGCGCGCGCGTGTGTGTTAAATCCGTTTACCATTTGACTCCCGGCGTCGTGTCGGCCTTTTACGTGTGCTTGACAGTACGCATTTTCGTGTCTTTTTAAAAACATTCCAATCACGCAGCTATGTTTTTTGGCGCAGTGTTAATTTTGCGACGTTTCAACGTACAGATGCAAAGGAAATCATAAAATGTATTTTAGTGATTATACGCAAGGTCGAAAAGCTACGGAAACGTTGTAAACAGAGATGATGCCGAAAGTGGGAGCGTTGACGAGGCGTGAACCATGAATCACGTTTGGATGAATCATTTTCAGTTAGTTAAAGGTACACAATTTTTGTAGGGCTACGCGTACATACGAGCTCGGCCAACTGAGTTGTTATTCATTAATGATTGTGTGCGTTATTGTCAAGAAAGTGAGAGGTTCCTGAAACGCGCTACTGTATTAAAAACTCTAGGAATAGGAAGGGAACCCATGAAAAATATCGAGAATGTGAATAAAAATAGCATTAAACTCGTTGATTAATTTTCATGAGCTAGTTATTTAGTTATTTTCGTTCAAGCATCAGAATAAGAACACGTTTTTGTTTATCAGGTGTCAGATTATATGACAAACTTGGTTTGTCGTCGATTGTAGCATACTGGTTACATTTTCCATTAACTCGTTTTCAGTTTTCACTGTTTTGTTTACTAGCTATTATAAAAGCGATGCATGATTCAAATCAAACTCAAAGATCAGTCAACTTACGCGACAGAATGTATGACACACAGTCATCGTCTTCACGAACTGAATACTTACTAACATGAGGAATTCTTACTAACTCTACCTCAGCAGTAAGAGGTAATTGGCGGACACCGTGCCCATTGTTTCTCACTCGGAGATGGCCTCCGATGGTGGGGGGCGAAACGCCTGTACTGTACACAAACGGTAGACCACAGGCTAACAGGCCTGTAAATAATATATTGTTGTATTGGAGTGTTAGTGGTCTCAAATATTTCTACTAGTAATTTTATACAAACCACTATGTTGTCTTTGGTATTGACGAGCGCTGAATGACGTGAAGATGGCTTGACTGCCGAAAGCGCTCGTCAATACCAAAGACAACATAGTGGTTTGTATAAAATTACTAGTAGAAATTGTAAATAATAGTTCCAACAATGAGGAAAATAGTCACACATTATCCCCTTAACGATTCTAGTGTTTATGTTTGGAGTAAATAGAAGTCAAAGTTGTGCTAGGCAAGTTGATAAATATAAGAGAGTAGGCCTACGTGCAAGACTGCAACTTGCTGCTGGTAGTTTATAAAACTGTCTGACAGACAGACGATTAGCAATTAATTACAGAAGGGTCTTGAAACACAACGTACAGTAGACGTTTATCTGCAGACATCTGTAGTTATCTCCAGAATAACGGTAGTTTTCAGCAACCAGTTTGTTCGCTTAACAATATTTCGAAACAAACGTTTGGTTTCCGAATTGTAAAAAAAACCTGTTTTGCAAATTAAAAACTGGATATAAGTTTTGAAACCGCGTTTCCAAGAATTTTTTTGCGCATGACTCGGATTTTTCAATGCATTAATAAGAAAGTGTTCCTGTGAAAGTGTGACTTCACAGTATATAAATTTATATTTTTTAATTAGCACCGTATACGGAGATTAGCAATGCTTAAAAATGGTGCTAGCAACATTAACTACATTTCGTAACTTAACCACATTTCGTGACTGTGCTAGCGGTTATTACCTGAAGATACCTGAAGTTGAAATTGTGAATTATAATAAGTCTTATCATTTTTACCGTGTGAACACAAACCTTGTCTGCGTAGAATTGTACCCAACTGGGGAAGTGTAACTAGTGCCACTAACAAAGTCGAATATATTTCTATACTTATGGTACAATATCCGTTGTAAGTCTAAACAGATATATCCGTGTGCTGTAAATCATATCATGTTTAACTTTATTTAAGAAAGTTTCTTGTGATTGATTTCCATTAAACGATTCATAAAACCTGAATTCAAAGGATAATTTACCATATATATGAAAACAAAGGCTTATGAAATACTGTTTGGTATTTATAAAAATTTCACCACTGCACACGTTCTGCGAGTTTAAATCACTAAAACGAATAAAAAATAATTTTTTAAAGGGGAAACGGAATTTTTATATTCTGAAAAAATTATAGGTCTAAACGTTTTGACATATATGGGTAATTAAAATTGAAGCTACTGTGAAATTACTTTGGGAAAGGCTCAGGTTTTATATAGGCTATAGGCTTGTGTCAGACGTTACGGAATAGTTTAGTATCACGTAACACAATATTTAAATTAATTATACTAGACCATTGATAAGTACATAATGGTGCTACGTTAATTAATTTTTCAATATTAAGATGATTATGCTAATTTCTTGAACTGAGAAAGAGTCTTTAACTTAAATTATATGAAAAATAGACAATTCTCTTTAAAATAAAAAAATAAATCTTTTAGAGCGAATAATGGCAGTCGTACTGTTTTAATTTTTCTATATTTCTTTTGTAAAGTTGTGATTAGAATATTATTAACGACGGTGTACAGTGGAAAACAAAATACAAGACACCAATTACGTCACTAGAACAGTTTGTAATCAACAAGATAGTCTCTTACAACAAATCAAATAAACATTGTTCCCATGAAATAAAAACGTCAACTAATATAAAACACAGTTGTATTACAATTGTCACGCACAATCATAAAACACGTAATACTTCGCCACAATACTTTCGAACCGCACTGTGTAAATCGCCCGACAATAACTCAAACTGAACTGAGCGTCGCTGAGTACTTGTATTTATACCCCGCTCAGACACCAGAACATTCCACATACTACGCATCAGCGCTACACTAGAACGTAATTGATTGCGGCCTTGACACAGTGTGCGCGGTTGGCTAAGTCTAGAAAAGTATCACGAACGCATGTTGAGATCACGTACGCACAGAACATTACAGCCGGATTCCACTGGAACATCCGATAACACGTAGTTTTGTAACGGTGTAACACTTTTCCCCATTACGTAACAATATGTTTGTGTAATATTTACAACTATGTGATACAGTACCACTTAAACCTCTATAAGAAGGGAATCACGAGGCAAGGCCTCGGACTTACATTTTTTGAGAAAATAAAAGTTCAGAAAATTTTGTTTAGTACTGTTTAATTAAAATCAGTTATTAATCGCCATAAATTACACTCAAAGTCGCCTTTTGTAGAGTAACGACAACTTTAAAACCGAGACTCTTACTTATTATGTTTCACGAAAGATTGTCAAATTAACGTAAAAATTAATTGAAGGCTCGCTGGGCACTTGGTGAAACACGTTACTACAAAGGGTTTAAAGCCACGTAAACTCTTGGTAGTTTCACATTCTGACTGTGTGGCCGTGCTCAGAAACATCGTATTTCTGAACATAAAAAAGCGATTTTAAATAATACAGCGTATACAGGTTTGTTTCGTAGGTCATTGCTTAAAACACAACCACTTTTTAAACACAAAAAACGTAATACTACTACACAACATACAAAGAGGTAAAAAAAAAGATTTATTAGAAATGTTAGAAATTAGAAAAGCAATTAAAAGTAACAAAAATGTAACAAACGAACAGACAGAATTCTTTGTATCTCCTCTGTTAAAAGGTGTTTAGTTAATTTTTAGAATTTGCGTTCCTATTATATTTAGTTTTTACAGCACTTGACCTTCTCTATACTAGGTCCTCCAACATACACTCCCTCCAACATACACACCCCACACACACATGTTCATATACACACCGTTAATACTTGTTCATCACCATACACATACTTTGTATTTAGTTGTTCGTAGCAGCTCTTTTAGAACAGCCTAATAGGTTGAAACAATTGTGAAACTACCAAAAAGTGTTTGCGTGTTTTGTAAAACATAAAAATGCCCAGACTGTTCCTGTGAGTATGGATTTTAAGAATCGCTCTTCATAAATTATACAACCAAGAACCTAATTCACGGCAGATTACCTTGTTTTTCATCTGTTCAGTTTTACGGTTGGTGACTCACTTTATCGCGACTATTTGAATAACGTTATTTATTATCAAACATACTGACGTTATCATCGTTTCCATGAAAACTGACATTCGAACACGTACCGTTGCACTGTTATCTGCCGGGCGGTATGCCATATAAAATTTACATATCAAGGATGTGTCAGTGTAAAAGTAAACAGCTTAAACCCGTGGTTTCTTGTCTACATCGTAAACCGTGTCCGTAAACAGAATTGAATCTCACCACTGTTTACTCGCATTTTAGGGGTGTGAGCAGTGGCGTCGCCAGATGTAGTGGCACCCGGGGCGGGCCGTCCTCGTTACACCCCCCCCCCACACACTTAACTATAAAAAGCTGAAAATACTGTAATTAGCTAACGTGTTGCAAAGAACGAATTTGAATTAAATTAAATAAAACATTTATAACTTATGGAACTGTTTATTTTTACAAACTAAATACAGGTAATTAGGCCTACTAATTCAAAAGAATTAGCACATCAATATCTTAAAACCTGCTTTTACGTGCTTTATATGAAGCAAATTTTGAAATTACACTATCAAAATCAATACTTTTTGCCACTTCATGTTCAATGGATAACATAGCTAGGTTCGTCAATCTAACCTGACTCATTTTGGATCTGAGGTAACTTTTGATTAATTTTAGTTTCGAAAAACTTCTCTCGCATGAAGCAACTGATACACATATTGTGAGGAAAAACCTTAAAGCTAATGTTACATTTGGTATAGTATCTGAAAAGTCATATTCGGTAATAAATTCTAAGAAGTTCAAACTGGTCCGCTTCTTCGTTTTTTCATTTGAAATGCCTGCTGCCTGAAGATGCCTTCTCAACCGCAGGATTTCTTTGGGGACGTCTACGTCTTCTTGAGAAAATTCATCATATGTCTTAGTCAAACTTTTGAGAAGAGTCCGAAGGTCTGGTTCGTTTGCATTCATCAAATTATTAGGCTGCAAAATAGCGAAGTGGGAGAGGACTTGTTCCATACCCTCACAGCGTGTCACCATCTCCTGGTAAAACGTATCTATGCATTCGAGCATTGCCCGTTGTAGCTCTTGCGCCCAAGTGAGTCCTTCATCCCTGGAATTTTCACCAGGTAGCATCTTTTTCACTCTTTTTCTTTTTTCTGTGGGGATGTCCAATTTTTGACACATATTTTTTGCAAACTGAAGAGCACCTTCAACAATATCTCTACGTTTGTCCTTCAAGAACAGCTTAAGATCATTCATTGTAACTACACATTTTTCGAGGTTGATTCCTTCCAATTGCAAATATTTTTGTGTGTGGTTTACTTCCTCTAACACTTGCCCCCACAATGAAAGGTACCATAAAAATGAGAAGTCGCTGATTGCAGGCAGTAGGATATGTGCAGCTCCTCTAGTTTCGACTGTCTCGTCGGGCTGGCATAGTTCTTCAACAGCTTCGATTAGCTTTTCAAAGTTACCCATGACGGGTTTTATTGCTTCGTGATGGGCACTCCATCTAGTCTCAGACAGACGTTTTACAGAAATGCCAACATGTTGCATTAGTGTAAATTCCACCAATTTTAATATTTAAAAATTTCATCTTATTTTCACTTTTTCAAATCATTTGGGCTTCATAATTATTAATTTAATAATTATATTATTTTAACGTTTGTTTATTTACTTTTACAGTAGACCAATGAGCTTTCTGCGTTTCGAGCTTGAAAGGCTCGTTTCGTACTTTTGAAACTGCCGAAGGCCGCATTAAAAGTTATTTGGTCGATAACACCTTCGTCACTGTTTATATAAAAGGTCTACATACGGTATTTACAAAACCATTTACAATATTTAAAAATGTTGGATTTTTATCCGAGTTTTTTTGTATTGCTAAGCGTGTTTGCTTGCTTGCATTACATTATTTTGCATATAACCTTCTTGAGTCAAGAAGAGGGCCTCCTCCTCGAAATAATACATCACATAAAGAAATAATAAATACATCACAATATTGTCCTAGCTTGAGTGTGTAAAAACGTGGCGGTATTTGCAGAATTCCTATTTAAATATTCATTTACGAAAACAAGTTCGTGGGTCAGATAAACAAACCTGCATACGTTCTATAGCCATATCATATAACCGTTGAACAGTATTTCTCGTCAGATTCGTACCGTGTTTGCTCTGATTTTGTTTGGAATTCAACGCAGAATCAAAAAATGTTACGTTAAATGCTATTAAATTATAAACCATAAGAAAAGTCGGTCCGAGTAACGGAGTGTCCAATAGTGTCCAGTAGGCATTAAACGCCGAATGAGGGTACCGTCGGGTCGGCTGCATGTGTGTGTTTGTGTTAAGTGAGCCATCGCAGGTAATCCATCCGCCTTCCCTGACTTAACAAAGTATAGAGACCTGTTTAACCCCGTGCCGCAGAAAAAAAATTTAAATTCGCAGGCCTGTGTATCGGTACTCGCTTTTCAAGTCAAGTACTTACCTTCAGTAAATGAATGGTGCACATACAGAAACTCAAAATAATTAAAGGACCACTCTGCACCATGCCAATATAAACAGCAAAAATTGAATTTCTGTTGAACTGAACTGAAACTGTACAACACGCATCACATTCACAACACTGAGCTGAAACAAAGAATGAGCGGTTCTCCGGCGCGGGAGTCTGGTGCGCCTGCAGAATTGGCCAAATCAGGAAACGCAACTATCAAAACACCCTTCGGCTTACGGACGACCGAGCGGTGCGCGAGCTGAACGAGCCATAAGCGAAGAGAGTGTAGGATGATCGGACGCTAATGCACACGATTATATAAGCGTATTGAGGGTTTGCGAGCGGGTCGAGTTTTTGTAGCAAGTGCCGTCGAAAACGTGGATCGGCATATAAGTCTAACCTACAACAGGGAAACAACGCGACCAAACAAAAATCTAAACTTCAAACGGACAGGACGTTATGCTAGCGAAAGTCTAACCTTCGGAAGTGCAGATAGGCGAGCTAGCGATTCTATCTAAAATGCCAAAAAAGGCATTTTTTTTAAATAAATTATTAATTTAAAAAATGCGCAATTCTTTTAAAAAGCAACTTCTACAAAAACAAGGATAGGTTAGGAGTGCTTACAAAAAATCTCATAATTGATTTTTTTATATACACCGAGAAAATTTTTCACGCAAAAATTACTCGGTCGTTTTATAATCGAAGTACAAGCAATCAAACTTACGATAATTAAAAGACTGCAATACAAATTTAACTGAACAAAAATTACGTATTTACCGAAACGTTTTAAACTCGTATTACTCTAGTGATACCCACATAATACGCCCCTCTTCCTGGGATTGCACACTTCAATCGAAATGTTGATGTGATTAATTTGTTGATCTAGTAATTCTTTTTTATTTCTAAAATTTTTTTCGCCCTAATTTTGTCACCCCCCTGAGTGTGGCACCCGGGGCGGACCGTCCCCACCGCCCCCCCCCTGGCGACGCCACTGGGTGTGAGTAGTTCCTGACCGCTGTGAGTAACACAACCTCAAGCTTCCTGCTAAACTACGTACACGTTTTAAATATTTAAATTAACCTACCTTTAACTACATCAGTTTAACCTCCTTTAACATGTATAGATATGAAACAAAGTCCATATCGCTATTATTATAACATGGTGTAATATTAACTGACTGAAATTTGTTTATGAACAAATTTCTTTCTCTGCTTTCTGTCTTTTGTAAGTCTCTTCGCCATGTTATACGATTTTTACTTTCTTTCTACACTCTTGCATCTGCTTTATCACTGAATTTGTCACTTTCATTCGTTATTGACGTCCCCATCAACTTCATTCACTTTATTCTACAAAACCAATTGTAGACTGTATCTTTGGAAATTGTGACACTTGGTCGGATGACATTTGCTCGGAGACGGAATGTAGTGACATTTGCTCGGAGAAACAATGGTTCTAGGAGATTCATAATGATTCCAGGAATTGTAGCACGATGTTAAGCAGTTACATTTACACTGAAGCCAACGATGAGTTTTAAAGACTGTTACGTGGACAACCTGTCTACATTTGCTCAACAATGAGTCCTTTATTTCATCTAACAGTTAATTAATAAAAGAACGTTTATATTGACGACATTCAACTAATCATTTGAAAACAAGTTATAAATTTAAGTTCGTATAGTTCGCCTAACCAAATTCTCTGCGCCTAAATCTCAGACAACTGTAGATTTCTATTGATATTCTTAATTATTAGTTACAATTAAATATATTTAATTATAATTATTATATTATAATTATATAGGGCTAAGTTCGTTAACTTATGCCTTATTTTACTATAACTATTACTAGTAGACTAACAATAAAGACACTATTATTATTTGTTATTATTATTTCATTGCTGCTATTATTTTGTTGTTTTTAAGTATATTACAAAGCACGCGGGGTGGGGGGCGCGCACACACACACAATATTAGTCTAATTTTGATGCTTCTGATACTGAAAGCTTCAACCGTAACTACTTTTTAGGTGTACCAGGGTTTTTTTAGTATTTGATTCTTTTCAGAAACACTTCTTTTATTATAATACACCACTAATCGATTTGAAAACTCGAAACTTGAAGAATTCTAACTAGTCTGCTTCTGTCGTTACACCACTTAATTTACAGAAGAATGTTCTTTACATGTTGTGATATCGTGAAGTTGTTGCTTATTGATGTATCTTTCACTGTTTTTCATTAACTCTCATTGACTTTACTTACTGATCAATGCTTTCCGAAAAGACGGTGAATACTACGGTCACACATTTCACAGAATATACATCAACCTTGAAGAAAAGAAGAGAAGAACCTCTGTTTTGAAAATAATCAATTCGTTTCTGAAGCTTTTAAAAAATTTGAAGGTTTTTTGGAAACTTCCAAATTTAGCTTTCATCCACAAATCGCTATAAAAAACCATCACTGAAAAATTCATATAAATTATAATATTATAGAGAAATCAGATTGTAAGTAGGCCCTATTGTATAAATGATTCTTGGGATTATGTATCAAACTATAAAAAAATAACAAAAAACAAAATAAAAATAATTAATTAAAACGCAAAAATGGTTTCCGGAAACTATAAAAGACTACCTTTCCTTCGTGTTCTCTGGAATCGGTAAAATGTAGCTAAATATATCCTTAAAAATAATAATAAAATAATAAAATGATACAAGAATACTAAAATAAAAATCTTGAACACATCTTTTTCTACTATTTAGTCTTCGCCTTAATAAAATTTAAACTATTATTATTGAAACTGATAATAGGCCAACAATCTTTCTTAGAATACTGCAGATAAAGAAGCATATCTAGAATAGAATTTAGGCTCGTATACACATTTGTGGAAAACTCAGAATCCCTCTTGTTCGGCCAGTAAGATTCCAAAGTTCTCTGTAAATGAATTAAATAGGACTGGAAGAATGAAGTAGATAAAGTACTTCTTTATTTGGTACATACCTGTGTCGTGTGTATGTGTGTTCGCTCGCACGTGTTTTATCATCTCGTTGATACACACGTACATTCCGAGCAAGTGTTCCAACCCTTGAGTATACGACCATGAGTATATGAGCCTATGCTAATGTTAGCGTCAGTTTTGATATCTGAAGATATGATGCCTCATCTGCAATCGTGAGATAACTGCACAACTTCAAAATGCCTCCATTGCAGTGTGTGCTCTCTAGTATTAGTTTATTTATTTGTCGGCGTTAACATAATATTCTAAATATTTGAGACATACATGTTCTCAGACTGAATTGATTAGTTACTGTAAAATTAATAACATTAGGGGTGTATTTACGGGGGGGGCGAACGGGGCCGGTCCCCTCAGAAGATCGAAAAAAGTTAACGATTTTTGTTAATCTTTTAATTTTTAGTCTGTTTTATTATTTTTTCAGCGCTGTGTTCGCTAATATAGGAGTAGTAGTAATACTTTTTAAAATATAAAAGCAGGTTTATTATAGGCTACAGCATATGCGTATACGTTTGAAATATGAAATATAGGAAAGTCAGTTCAGTCTATAAGTATCTTCCAAACTGTGTTTTAATAACGCGTATATTTATTATATTATTACCGTTTATTATAATGGGATTGATTTTAGCATGTTATCACACGTTTTTCAACCACTGTAATGATGATAGTAATGTTGATTAGTCTTAACTTGTTTTTTTCCCTTTTGTATGAAGCCGACTTGACACCGGACCTCCCTCCAAGGCCAAATTCTAGATACGCCACTGAAGTTAGGTTGCAAATCACATTATCTCTATTTATGGACGCTATTTTTTACTTCAAAAATCAAGGAACAGCATAAAAGGCGGCATTCAAATGACAAACTGACTGTACTGTATGAAAATGTTATTAGCGTTCACTTACAATTCTAAAACAAGGAGCGTTACAAGTCGCAAGTCCACTAAAGCATACAAATGTAGTTGAATTAATTTTTATAGTAGAGTAAAGAAGCTATGATTTAAAAATATTTATAAAAGTAATATTTCTTAAAATTGAAATGGGTAAAGTAGGAAGCCTCGTTTTTCAACGTTATTGTACGTATATACGTTCCCCCCTCTCTCTCTCTCTCTCTCTCTCTCTCTCTCTCTCTCTCTCTCTCTCTCTCTCTCTCTCTCTCTCTCTCTCTCTCTCCCCACTCCCTCACACACACAAACACAGCTGAAGTGTAAATAAAATGAATTATTACATCCACTCACCGACTTACGACCGGGTTCTGTTCTAACCGACCGATCATACGATCATCATAGTCGACGTGGACGTAAGTCAGCCATGTACAGTAAACTTGTATGTTACAGACACGTCTCGCATGCTTTGAGATGCATAACGTACAAAGTTTACCTCTACGTCAGCGTTTCTCGTAACTGCTGCTGACGTTACCGGAAAACGCAACACATAGCAAGAACGTTTTCTTATCAAATGGATTTTTGTCATAGTTTTTAATAGGATAATGTTTTTAGGCCGGGGGTTATTCCACAAAACGCGTGATGCAAAATGTGTAACGTCATCGAAAAATGTAACGCTCCAGTTGATGTTAACATTATATTTTTTCCACACTTTCGATTCCCCACAGTCTAGAAATCTTCGGTGTCTGTCGTTTTAACATTATATTAAAATTTATTCTATTTTTGTATTAGAAATCCGTACGAACATCACTGAACAGGAGAGTCTGCAGTTTATGCACATTATACGTTTCAAAAGCCTAAAAACATTATCATGCTTCGATGTTTCGGTTTCGTCGAAATTCTTTTCTTCTTTTTCGTCTGAATGGAAAAATGTTTCACTATGACAAAGCAAAACTACAATAAAGAACAAAACGCAAAAGAGAACAAAATGAACAAATATGTCTTAATAAAAATATTTGTTTGTATTGTAGTCGGTAAGTGAGATTACTGTTAGGTCGCTAAGTCCGAGTCGGCGAGAAATTGTACTTAAGGGCACTCGTAATCGATTTCTGTTTTTTTTTTGTCTGAAAAAATCTTCAGTTTTTTCTGAGTAATTTGATACCAAATTTATGTGAATACGCCTGATAATAATTTTTTATGATTTTTAAAAGAGTAGAGATCGTAGAAAAGTTCTGTCATAAGTGCTGATAAAGTTACAATTTTTTACAAATCTGTAACTCCTTTATAACAAATCGTAGAGACATGAGGTTTTTACCGTTGGAAAGAGAATTTTTGTATTTACAAAGGAAAATTTTGTATTAACACAAATGGTTACAAACCAATATTTTTTATGATCTGAGTCATCCTAATTTGTTAAAAAAATGTCTTCATGGTAGTACACATAATGCAAACGAGTTGATAAACCATTTGATTGGAATAGATTGCCAAAAAATATATTTGTTGGGCTGGATACTTTGGTTTTGGGTGCACATGTGCTGTGATGACCTTCAATGAAGATAATATAAACAAGTGTCAAGCCTGACAAAAATTAAGGATCAAATATGGTTGAAGTAATAAAAAAAAAAATGACTTGCAATGAATATTCAAGGGAGACACAGCAGTAGATAAATTGATGAAAAAGGTTAGACAGGACACTAGAAATGTGAAGAAAAACCTAGAGGACCAAATGGACATAATTGAAGACCCCGATTGTGGAGCTGGACTATATTGAATCAGGTAAAACAATAAAAATCTGTTTTAAAACTTTAAACTCTTTTTTCTCAAAATCTACTTTTTTAGATAAATGACCAAGTAATTTTTCAGAAACCAAGTAAACTATCAAGCTGATTTCTTTTTTTTTGTGACTATTGGGTTAGTGTATATGTAACTACACTACTAGAATTATGTAATTTCACTGAAAAATAAAAACGTAAAAAATATTAAGTATGCTTTTTGTATGCAGATTTTTAGAGCAAAATATAACAAGTTATTTAAAAATCAAGAAATTGAGGTATCTTTATAGTTATAATATCGTTTAAAGAGTACAATGTGCTAACCTGCTTGCTAAAATTTCAGACAGGTTCTGAGATAATAGGTCTCAAAATTAATGAATTTAACATTGTAAGCATAGCCGGTTACGAGTTCCCTTAAACTCAACTAACACAACAATAACAATTGTTTGTTATAACAATTGTCAAACACAATTTGTTGACTAGAAGAAGAAGTATCTAGTGAAATAAGTTAGGGAAAACTATAATAACACGGTCATTCAGTATTTAGTGTCGATTTATCCTTAGAACCTATTAGTTAGCTTATTACTTATCACTTATCCGTGTGCTTATTAGTGAGCTGAAATCCTCTTTTTATTTGCGTTCTGTGCCCGGAAACAGGCGAACTGTGTTGTTCATCGCAGAAATACGCAAAAGACTGTATATTCTAATTAGCAGGCTGGATACTGTGTACAATTCGTTGAGGGTTTTCGAAGCCGAAGTGGTTAGTTATAGAGAGGATACGGAGTCAGCTCACCTGATGATGTAAGCGACCCCCCGACAAACAGTTTACGGCTTGGACTTAATTGGTTCGTGTTAGAAAACAAGTTCAAATTACAAGAAGACACAGTTCATTGCACTTATTGTGTAGTGTAGTGCGTACATCCTTCACGTCACGGCCACACGCTGACTGCGACACGCGTCTCATTATGTATGCTGAATACATTTCTTTTGTCTTACACCGTGTTGCTGTTATTGCCGGCCCGATAATGAATGTCCCGCGCTCCATGTGTCTCGCCTTCAAATTAACAGGGGGCTCCGTTTATATTATTTTTACTACTAAACGGCGCACTTAACGTCTTTAGATTGTGCTCTTCACAAGGTCGCCATATACAACATGGCGGACGTCGACGTAGAATGTCGCGTTATTCTCCTGAGGAAGTCGATGTATTTTATTGGGACATAACGTCGTATTTATGGGGCTGAAGTTAGGCATAAGCCGGTCACGCACTAACCATCGCCGCTGGACGTCGTGACGGACAGCAAGTCAAAAACGACAGTACGTAGCTTTGATATCCATCCGCACGTCGTGTATTTTTTTAAGGATGTGCACGACGAAAAACGAGTCCAGCAAGACCATCGGCTCAAGCCACACGACTTGCGGATGGATCGTGTGTAGTGTTGACGGATGTCAAGGAATCGTGCATCGTGCATGTTTGATCATGCGTACGCTTCTGTCTATCAAATCGTCATTTTCGAGCAAGTACAGTACATGTTTTTAGAGCACATTCGTTTAATAAATGTTTACTGTTTAATTTTACGTTACATTCGTTCTTTACTTTATATTTAATAAGTAACGATTCAGATAAAATTTCAGTTTAATATTTAGTTTAGTTTATTCTTCGTTTACATAATACATTCAAATATCATTAGCAGTTATTATTTTAAATATTCTTATTATTAATTAGTTTTAATTACAATTCATAATGGACCGTGAAATAACATCAAAATTTATCCAAAAATATAAATTAAATAGATGTCTGTGCGACATGCAATAATAAAACAACACCCATTTTTTTATATCTGAATAAAAACAGGTGGCATGATTTTCAACAAATTTAATTATCAGAACAATTTTTTAATTTTAATACAGAAAAATCAATAAAATTATTTTTACAAAACACAACGAGAACTAAAGAACTTCTGGCACGCTGGACGAGTTGCACGACAGTGTGGTGGGCACATCCATCACCGACATCGGGCATGCTGGACAGCGGTAATGGTTAGTGCGTGACCGGCTTTACTGACGAAGATTAGAAATAATGTTTAACTGTAGGCTTAAAGATAAATAACAAAAAGACCAAGGAAATGCATATCAACCATAGAAATAATTCCGATTTGTTAATAGACGGAAGAGTTATAGAAAGGGTAGAGGAATTTTGCTATCTGGGTAGCATGGTTTGTCAGGATGGAGGTGCTCTTAGGGATGTGATAAGTCGTATAAATATAGTAAAAGCAGCATTTGCACAGTTACGACCAGTATGGAGATCGCCCCATATACGGAGGAAAACAAAGCTCAGAATATTTGACTCAAATGTCAAATCGGTGTTGCTGTATGGATGTGAGACCTGAAAAGTGACAAAGGACATCACCACAAGATTACAGACTTTCATAAACCGTTGTGTGAAGTACACAATGAGAATTTGGTGGTCCAAGACCATCTCGAACAGAGATCCATGGGAGGCCACAAGTCAGAGTCCCATCCAACTACAGATAAAGAGAAGAAAATGGAGCTGGATCGGGCACACCCTGAGAAGACCACCAGAAAATATCGCTAGACACGCACTGAATTGGAATCCGCAAGGTAGCCGCAGACGTGGAAGACCGAGGAACACCTGGAAGAGCACTATGGAAAGAGAGCTGGCTGGTGTCAACAAGACATGGAGGGAGGTGAAGGCCTTGGCAAGGGACAGAACACGCTGGAGAAATTTCGTCGAGGTCCTGTGTTCCACCTAGGAATTTAAGGACTTAACTGAACTGAACTGTAATTTATAATTTACAGACTTTTATTTACACGTACGACTCATAATCAGGAAGTCTTTAACAAGGAGTATCCCTCAAAATGCTTACATTACACCATATCTTTCCATTACGTGTTTAGATAAATAGATAATATTGTGTTTACGTACATCAACGTAAACACACGCTCTAATAAATACGAAAATAATAGATATATATACACGTCATCATTATTATCATAATCGTCGGAATATGTCTATGTACTGCTGAACGATTTCTCCCTAATCAGCCTTCACGTGAAGTCCATTCACTGAATCACAGTCATCCACAGTACCGTTTGTCTCTCACTGGGTCGTGGCATACGAACGTTAAGCGGCCTACTACACACGACAATTTCGGTGTGACACACGGAAATGATCGTGTGTACGGTCGAAATGATGTGAGCTTACACCAAAAATTTTTAACTGACGGACTGATGAAGTCGTATCATGCAGTATGTCAGTTTGGCATGACATCAGGTAGTAGTATATGGTATGAGGCATGACTATAGTATATAGTATAACTTGTATATCACCTTTTTTACGTGACGTATTTTTTTAAGGGTAGGCCCACAATGTTTTGCACGTTTACAATTCACGATTATTATTTTAGATAATTACTTTTCCTGTAGTACAGATGTTTCGTACTTGCTTATTTACCTGATATTTTATATTGATTCATTAAACCAATATATTGATTCATTATATTGATTATATAATATATTGCAACAGTACAAATATGTTGGGTACTGTGCATTGCACAAGATAATTTAAATATGTGATTTGAAACAAATAAATAACGCATTTTGGTAAATATAATAAGTCAGCTTGCAATCTAAACTGTAATATAAACGCCAGACTTGCATGTTGATACAGGGAGTAGAGCCAGCTGCTCTCTGCATGTGCGTACACGCGTAAAAGGTGTGTGTGAGTGCGACTGGTTCATTCATGAAAAACGCCACCCTTTCGTTAACGATATAAATTATTTGTATTTAATTAATTTATAAGACTTGTGTGCATCGTAGCGAAAAACTAAAGACACCAAAATGTGTGATTAAAAATAACGAACAAATGTATAAAAAATTGTGCAAATCGAACAAAAAGTGTTAGTATAAGAAGTTAAAAATTAATAGTAATTAGAGTAATTAAGATAAAGAAAAACGGTTTGTGCATGATGCACGCCTAAAAAATTACCGATCGAATGAGTATCGGATAATGTGCCAAAGACTTCGCAATTCGCGAAGACGAGCAAATTCAGTGTAACAATAAGGCGTTGGTTAAGAGTGACGCTCTCGACACTTTCAAACATGCTGAATATTGTCGAGACATGATTTTGGCGCTCTGGGTATAAATACGAGGACGCGCAAACATCATTCTCTTTCTCGTCAGACCATCAAAGCGGCCGGAGGCCCTGCTCAAGAACTACAACATTTCTTTGTTCGACTACGGATGTGATCGGAAGCTATGTCTAACAACTGAAACGCCTAGACGTGATCGACGACCATGGCAGCCAAAGAATCTACTAAGATACAACCACTACAGTAGAACATCAAATAATCCTGAGTACGAGCATCAAATGATCCTGAGTACGAGCGTTCAATGCACCATAGTACGGGGGACTACACGTCTACGAGGGATTCACCAGTAAAGGACCCAGGACCAGAAGCAGGAGGGTACGCTGAGGAACCACTACTAATAAGGTGAAAGAAAGCCATATTTTCATCTAAACTAAAGACTGAATAAAAGACAATTTAATCTTATGAAACAAGTAGAAAATAATAAGAGAAAGAATCTAATTTAATAAGAATGTAAATAGTGAGATTAAATATAATTTTTCTTGTATATTAATTAGGGTAAGCAGGGTAAGATTAAAAAAAGCTAAAGTAATATTCAAAGAAATATTTAAATTCGTTTACTAATAACTTACTGAAAAGATTGATATTTGATTTTGAAAGAATACGAAGTTACTAAAGTAACATAATGAAGCAATGCATATGCAATAGTAAAGAAAAATAAGTAACATAAGGAATTAAACGAGTAGATAATCAGTAAGATAATTGAGCTAGCTGAGAGCACTATAGAAAATTTATAATAATGTATTAGTAACAAGATGTTATAATATGTTTTTGTGTCAAGTAAGACTACGAGTTTTACGTAGTGGGTACGTAAAAAACGAATCACTAGGAATCGTAAAATAAATAAGAAAATAACGTGTAATCTGAGATTGCAGATTACTCGAATTAAACATGTCAAAATAATAATAAGTTTTTAAACCGCTAACCAAATGAGAAATTGTCAATAAAAAAAATATTTGAATGGATTTATAAACAAATGAAATCGAATTATTATTCTTCGTATTGTTTAAATTAGCAGCCATCCTTACTATTTCTTTTATGAATTTGCTAACTGCTATAATTTTTATTGTTCGACTAAGCTTTTCGTCATCACTGACATCAGGTTGTTTAAGACCTGAAGATGTCAATGATGACGAATTATTATTATTATTATTATTATTATTATTATTATTATTCGTATTATTTGAATTAGCAGCCATCCTTACTATTTATTTTATAAAGTTGCTAAACTGCTATAATGTTTTTGTTCAGACAAAGCTTTTCGTCATCTCTGACATCATCAGGTCTTAAACAACATTGTCAGAGATGACGAAAAGCTTTGTCTGAACAAAAAAATTGTAGCAGTTTAGCAACTTTATAAAAGAAATATTATTATTATGATTACCACCTTCATTCTTGGACACACACGAATTTAATGTGAGGTAATTTACATAAAGAATTAACACACGTCAAATACATAAATAAAACATTAAATTTGTAGTGTTTTAAAATATTATATTGATTATATTTTACACCGCTTATTCATTAAATAATATATACAGACTTCCAATTATAGGTAAAGTAAAGCGCTTTTTTTGGTAATTAACGTCATGTTATTTTTCATACATAGAACTGAGTGATAGCCTACTGCTTCACGTAACAGTTAACACGTAAGTATTTACATCATAAGTAAAACACTAATAAAACTGTACAATAACATTTTTCACTGAAAATGTTCGCTCCAACGTAACTCGACGTCGTTGTTCGGGAGAAATGCACTTCAAACGCCTTCAGTGCGCCAAATACGCATTGCCACACACGAAGCCCGGCAACAGTGTAGCCCATATAACCAGTGCTGCAAATTAAATCTGGGACGGCCATTAGAAATGATCGTGTGTAGAGTCAGTCCGTTCAGTCCTTCACATCTAGATTTCCGAGCATGCGCTGTCTGACAGGTTAGTGGTGGGCGTTTATGTTTTTTTTGCTCAACGAAAACTGATTTTAAAAATAGTTGGAAAAAATAGGCTTAATTAATGAACTGTTGCTATTTACAGTGACCGATTTTACTATTGTTAAAACGTCTTGTTTTGAGCATTTAAAAATAACTGTTCAAAGGTTTTTAAAAATATATAAACACTTAGTACGTTTCACAGTTTTTATTTAACTCTGACAGCTGTTTCAACTTCTTAAGCCACTGTCAAAGAGATCAGTGAACAACTAAACAGAGAATGTAAGGATGGTGAACATCTGTTTAGGGCATGTATCCGAACATGTGTGGGGTGTGAAGAAGGAGGGGGGGTTGTAGGAGCTAAGGGAAGGTCAAGTGTCTGTAAAAACTAAATATAATTTGAATTCACACCTCACATATTCACATCCCACACATGTTCGGATACACGCCCTAAGCAGATGTACACCACCCTTACATCCTCTATTTAGTTGTTCACTGATCTCTTTGACAATGGCTTAAGAAGTTGAACCAGCTGTCCGAGTTAAATAAAAACTGTGAAACGTACCAAGTGTTTATATATTTTTAAAAACCTTTGTATTAATATGTGCCCAACGAGTCATCAATTAATATCGTGAATAACTGTTAATTTACTTAAGTGGATCGTTATGTAACATAAACAATGATATTAAGTCAACATTCCTCTCAATTTACCTGTATCTTAAAAGGCAGTTTTTGCGACTGACGGTACAGCGATGTGACCCTGTGTAGGCAGCGGATCACTTCAGTCCGATGTGACACATAAAAATGAACACATCAAACTGACACACCAAAATGATCGTGTGTAGGCCGCTTTGCGCTTGCACGGTCATGCCACTCGCCTCCTTTGGATTATCATTTTTACGGCTTTCTCTGTAACTGATATTATATTGTTGCTGCTGCTACTGCAGACGAGTTATACTCGTACTTATTACAACAAGTGGGGCTGTGCGGGACGAAGGGCATCCCCGTCGTACTCATTAATGCAGACGAGTTATACTCGTACTCATTACAACAAGTGGGGCTGTGCGGGACGAAGGGCATCCCCGTCGTACTCATTACTGCAGACGAGTTATACTCGTACTCATTACAACAAGTGGGGCTGTGCGGGACGAAGGGCATGCCCGTCGTACTCCTTACTGCAGACGAGTTATACTCGTACTCATTACAACAAGTGGGGCTGTGCGGGACGAAGGGCATCCCCGTCGTACTCATTACTGCAGACGAGTTATACTCGTACTCATTACAACAAGTGGGGCTGTGCGGGACGAAGGGCATGCCCGTCGTACTCATTACTTGATCCGTTAATTCCGTGATAGTTTGTAAAAGCATAAGAAGTGCACCTATAATTCCCTCCACTCGATCGTTATATTAACAGTTCTTGTTACATTTGGTTTTAAAAAATTAGAAAACTAACAAAATAATTACACTTCGAAAATGTGTTCTGAACAACTAATACGCCTAGACAATTACATTTCTCACATTATCGTACTTTACATCAGGAAGATGCTGCGAAACCGACACAAATAATGAAATTCTCGTCACTGTTTCAAGTTATTACACAAGTTGAGTAAATGTTACACAGCACTATAGAAGCTTACAATGTAGCCTATAATTTTTGGCATTGGATTGGCGAGTGCGAAACGTTACAGTACCACAACACATTCTAGATTGAAGTGTTACTTTAGAACATAAGTGGCTCAGTAGTTATAGTGTAACTGATACAATCTGGCTTAAATTTTTTTTAACGACAGAAAGGAGTTCTCAGTTTTGACTCGACCTTTTGGCAGTTGTCTGTCTGCCTATTTGAGATTATCTCACGATAACTTTTGAAAGCATCGAGGAATTTTCGTAACATGCATTGGCGCATGCATGTCCATGTTTTTCCTCCTGCAGAATCCTATTGTTTTTTAGATTGGGGGGGGGGGCAGGAGACAAAATTCTAAGAGTTGAAATTATTTAAAATCTCCCAAAAATCTATATGGGGTTTTCAATTAAAAGGGATTCATATTACCATAATATGAATATAGCATTCAGTTTTAGAAATTTCAAAATTTTTGGACGTCCGAGCCCAGAAAGTGGGTCAAAATGTTGATAAAATTCAAAAACCCATGTGGAGCATCGAATAAACAGAATGTTAAGCAAAACATTAAATAGTGTACTGTTTCTGAAAATTTCAAAATTTTTGGACACCATGGCTCAAAAAAGATCTGGAATACCTTTAAAAATCTAGTTGGGTGTGTAAGGGGTATCACGGGCCAAAAATTAAACTCAATATTTTAAGAACATAATGGAAGTGTATGTGGGGTATCGAGTATATAAGGATTTTGTTCAAAACGCAAACTCTCTGTCTTTAATATTTTGTCAGGATTAATATCTCTCTACAGTTCATGCAAATTTGAGTCGTATTTAAAGAGTTTGCAAACTATATTTACAAAACGTTTCATATATAATGTTATCAGTTGCGTATATTTGTGACAATTAGATGTAGGCGTATAGACATCTATGGAACCATACATAAACTTAAAACTAGGCCTAAATTATTTATTATTTAGTCATTATAGTTATAAATATAACTAAAAAAAAAAAACAAATGCAATGTTTGGAATTTTTATTGTTTTTGTATGACTGTCTCCTTTACAAGTGTTATTTTACTCAAATAATCGGGCTTTTCGTAATCTTTATAATAATTTAAACATTATCTATAATTTCAAGTTATCTAATAATAAATGTATTTCCATCAAAATAGTGAGCAAGTTCTGCAGCTCAGGGTGCTTACTAGTCTAATAAGACTTTTTTCTTTTTTTTTTAGAAGGAAGTGTAGTTCGAAAGCACCTCCTTTCTGAATCTGCAAACATTGTCCTTAACTACAATACCGTTTGCTGTTTCAGAAATGTAGCGTACGGAATGATATTCTGTAACATTGTGTTTTCTAAATCACCAAACATATAGTGACACTGTGTACAAGACGTTGCATTCCCGTTCCAGTACATCAGCGGTTACATCTCCGTATTCGGCCGTACCGAGCGATGTGCGTGCACAACGGTATCGAGTTGTGTGCAATACTACGGTGGTATCGCTCTGCCGGTTTCCTCTGTAAACAATAACAACGTATGACGCGAAATTGGATCAGACAAAAACATGTTACCCCACCGTTTGTACGGATGCAGGTCACGGGCCAGAATTTATGTTCCGTGAGCTACAGCGTGCATAGAGCGTGCCGTGCCAGTTCTGACCGTTTCCTGTTCTACGTAATTAATGGAGCTGCTTTATCAACGTAGGATGAACGTGTCGCGTGTAAAAAATATTGAGGTATTATTATGTGTGCGTTAATTATTCTAATATCGCTTTGCCACGTGTTGCTGATTATGTAGTAAATCGTAGAGACTACATTTTCACCGCTTTAGTAACAGTATTTGGTAAAGTGGTTTTTCACTTATATGCGCCCAGACGGTGAATAATCAGATTTTGGATCAGGTTAGTCATTTTAATTACCTGGGTTGTAATATGTCGTATGCAACTGATATTGAGTGGGATAGTAAGCTAACAAAATTTAGACGCATCTGTGGAACGATTCACGGAGGGATTTTTGTGAAAAATAAAACACGGAGGGATACCCGAATGAAATTTTATAAAACTGTGGCTGTGCCCACATTTCTGTATGCTAGTGAGACATGAAATCTTGGTAAAAGAGATGTGCAGAGTATTCAGGCAGCCAAAATGAAATTTCTAAGAGGGACGCAAGGTTGTTCTCTCTTGGATCGGAGACGAAACGAGGATATTAGACGCAATATAAACATTGTATAGTTGCACGAGAAGACTGAAGACCTCAGAAGGGGATGGTGTGAACACTTGAATCGTATGCCTGATATCCGTCTACCTGTGGCTGCCTAGGGTTATCACCCTACTGGGAAGAGAGATGTCGGTAGACCGAGGAGGAGATGGGTTCCGGAACAGGTCTAAGGCCTAGTCCTTGGAGTGGTAATGATGATGACGACGATGGTGGTGGTGGTGGTTTCAAAGGTGCGTATTGTGAAATACGGCTGATCTGAGACCCACCGTGCTAGAATCCGTCTAACCTTCTCCATTCGACTTCACTTACAAGTAAAGTATGTTGTGATTATGAAAACCATATCTATAGCTTTAACTCTGGAATATGACAAGAATTTCGGGCCGTGGTTTGAGGTTATTATAGCGCATAAAAAAATGAAAGACATCACCGTACTCGCATCAGTGTCCATACTGATAAACAGATATGAAATTCTGGTAGGAGGAAATAGATAGGGAGGTTGTCATTATTATTGTATGTAGATATATAAACGGCATCGAGATGAATTCCTGGCACACATTTTAACAGCAGACGAAACCTTGGTTTCGAATCCTACGCCAGAGAGTAAACGTCAGTCTATGGAATGGCATCACCCTCGTCCACCATCCAAGCCAAAAACATTCAGGCAGGCATCCTCAACTCGAAAGGTTATGGCTGCTGTTTTCTGGTACCGAAAAGGCCCATTTCTTGTTGACTTTCTGCCCCGTGGAGCCACAATAAATGCTGACACATATTGCGAAACTTTAAACAAATTGCGGGGGGCCCTTCAAAATCGCAGGAGCGGCCTATTGTCTAGCGGTATTTTGTTTCTTCATGACAACGCACGGGCTTACGTTGCGGTCGCAACAAAAGAGTTACTGGCAAAATTTAAGTTGGAAGTTTTCGAACACTACAGCCCTGACCTTACCTCCAGTGACTATCATCTGTTTTGCAAACTTAAAGAATTTTTGAGAGGAAAGCGTTTTGCGAGTGACGAAGAATTGCAGAAAACGGTGACAATTTTTTTCACAAATCTGGGGGTGGATGAATATGACGCGGGAATAAAGAAACTGGTCGATCGGTACGATAAATGCGTAAATAAAGAAAGCGACTATGTACAAAAATAGGTTAAGGTTATTTTATGTTAAATAAAAAGTTTCTTTCAAAAATCTTTGTTGGTGACCGTCAATCAATTAATTTTTCAGTGAAGGGTTTGTGAGGATCGGTCAAAAATATAACACAAATTTTAACTTATTTGTGTCGACGTTTCGACAATGTTTATTATCATCTTCAGGACCTGTGTATGAATACAAAAGTAATGTCAAACACAACAGAACAATTATTTGTGTGAACGTGTTTGTGTATGTGAGTGTGTGTTCCTACACGCGTGTGCGTGCGTATGTATGTATCTGCAAACAAACTATCTTAACTACTTCACATATACAATGATACATACATACGCACGCACACGTGTGTACGCACACACACTCACATACACAAACACGTTCACCCAAATAATTGTTCTGTTGTGTTTCACATTTCTTTTGTATTCATACACAGGTCCTGATAATGACAATAAACATTTTTAGTGGATGGTTAGTGAGGATCGGTCAATAATACAAATTTTAGTTATTTTGCGTCGACCTTTCGACAATATTTATTGTCATCTTCAGGACCTGTGTATGAAATACAATAGAAATATCAAACATAACGAAACAATTAAATATTTGAGTGAACGTGTTGGTGATGTGAGTGTGTGCGTGCGTATGTATGTATCATTTTTTTATGTGAAGACTTATGATAGTTTGTTTACATCTTCAAATTATCTTTAAGAAAGCGAGCAAATTATAGTATGAGAGAACTTAATTTATACAGTATTATAATTTAAATTACTAAATGTAATGTTATTTTAATTAATTAAACAAACAGTAATCAACAATTGGATATTAGATTGGTACATAAATTGTTTATACCTACAACAGTCAACATATAGCAAAGTAATATATTACCTATAACTATAACAGATTGGGGATGTTCACTACGTAATTATTAAAAGTTATTTTTACCATGTTTCACTCCCTACTGTGTTAACAAACAATCATAATTTAGAAACATACGCTTTACACAATACTGTAAAACATTACGACTCAAATCAGATAGTTGACAAAGGTTACAAACAAAAGTTTCTGGTAAATTTTAATAACAGGTAAACTTGGATAATAATTGTAATCATATTGTAAAATATAGTCAAGAGTACTATAGAATAATGTAATTTATGTATGTGTCCACAATCATCCTTCTCTCTCACCCATGCTCCCCCTCCCAGTCCTTATCACAGCCTCTCACTCTAACCTGAAATCGATCTATCACTCACTATCACCCCACTCTCTCTCTCTCTCTCTCTCTCTCTCTCTCTCTCTCTCTCTCTCTCGCTCTCTTCTACATCTCACTCACTGTCTCCCTTCTTCACTCTTCCACCCTTCGCTCTCTCTCTCTCTCTCTCTCTCTCTCTCTCTCTCTCTCTCTCTCTCTCTCTCTCTCTCTCTCTCTCTCTCTCTCTCTCTCGCTCTCTCCCTCTCTCCCTCTCTCCCTCCCTCCCTCCCTCCCTCCCTCCCTCCCCCCTCCCCCTCCCTCTCCCCGTCCCCCTCATTATATCTCTTCATTCACCCCCCCCCTCTCTCTCATTTGTCATTGTCCACGATTGGCACTCTAAAACACTCACCATTTTTATTACACTATCATCCTCATATAAAATAGAGAATTATGCACAAGATAACAGAAATGATTTACCAACTTGTATTAAAGGGTTACAGACTTTATAACACAACATTATAGATAACAGATCTATTATATGAAAATGGTTATTACTTAATATTTACATTTTGGTCAATGTTATACACTTCAGCAGAAAAATACGTTGGTTAATGAGAGAAGCAAGTTTCCTGTTATCACTGGCCCAGAAAGTGTCGACAGTTCAAAGTATTTCCTGCGCATATAGAAGCAGTGTTCAACTTTAAACGTCACACCATGGAACAACAAATGTACAATAGTGTTGTGAACAGTGCAAATAGATTTAAAAGAGACTACTGTATCTTAATAGTGAAATTAAAAATTCCATAAAAAATCTTAATTACACAAAAAATAGGATACATCAAACCAAACTCAATAGTTATCAACACTTACCAGCTTCCATAATAAACGAATTTTCAAATAAACAAAATAGTGCGTTTCAACACATGGTAGAAAAAATTCTAAACAAGCAAATCGCGAAACTAAACCGGATAAAACAACATAAGGACAACCTTCCAAAATTCAATCCGGACTGGCTGATAAATCTCACTGACATCGACATTCCTCTCGATATAAAAACATTACTTTCCCTAGGACCAAAATTTGCCCTCCCGGATAATGATAATCGCATCCCCACTGAGAAAATTATCACCGAAGTAGAACACGTTCTTCACAACCTACCTGAAGATAAAAATCCAGAAATTGTCAGGAGTGAATGTATTAATATTATTACTAACCACATTAACAAAAATAAATCAAATAAAAATAAAAAACACCAAAACAACCAGCTGGCTACTATTTGTAAAGCCACCAAACACTTCTTATCAGACAATAAAGACATTTTAGTACTGCAAGCAGATAAATCTAACAAGACAGTTATGTATAAAACTGAGTATTTCAGTAGAATGAATTCATTAGTAGGTGATTGTAATACATATGTTAAGCTTAATAGGGACCCCACTACTTCTTTAAACAACTCAGCTGTGACAATACTCAAAGAGGCTTTCAAAAACGGACAAATTGACAACAATACCTATAAACGCTTAGTTCCCCATGCAGCAGCTCCACCTAAAATTTACGGCTTAGTAAAAACTCATAAACCTGACAACCCTCTTAGACCTATTATCTCATTTATAAACTCCCCTACATATGAAACATCAAAATGGCTAGCAGATATTCTAAAAAATGCGTCTTCTGAAAAGTACAACATTAGTGATAGCTTTACCTTTGTTGAAACTACAAAGAAACACACAATCCCTCCCAATCATGTTTTAATTTCACTAGACGTTTCCTCCCTATTCACTAATGTAAATATCCAAACAGTGATCAACATTTTAAATAAAAATTGGAACTGCATCTCCACACATACAACATTAGATAAGGATAGTTTCCTTAAACTTCTGTCGCATTGTTGCAATAATGGTTATTTCACATTTCAGGGACAATTTTTTAAACAAACATACGGCACTGCTATGGATAGCAGTCTTGGGCCCATCTTAGCTGATATTACCACGAACCAGTTTCTTGACACAGTTATCCCTACGCTACCATTTAAACTCCCCTTCCTATATAAATACGTGGACGCAGTGGCGGCGATAAGGCCCCCGCAGACCCCGCGGCGCGGGGGGCCCCGACCCTATGGGGGGCCCCGCCACTCTGGCCCCTAGAAAAAAAATATGAAACGAGCTATAATAGCAAAAAAAGTTTTAATGGGGTCCGACTACCGGCAAGTTTGTATTTAAAATACGAAATATACGTTTTATTTAAGTGTATAGACATGCAAAAAAACTACGTTTTCCGAAATGACATTACTGTTTGTAGTTTGTAAGCGAAGCTTATCTTATCTCTTGTGGTGCCCGTACGTCCAGTGCGATGAGTCACTGGCACTGAGGAGACGTAAACAAACACAACACAATGTAGTTCAGTACTCAGTAGTGCGTCGCATCTCCTGCGCGATAGTACTGTATTGCATTCAATTCGTAATTTAGTGCCGTTTAAGTTTAATGACTTAACATTTGATTTTAGTTTTTGTATTTTGTGTAGAGTTAGAGTGTTAGAGACAGAGTTTATAAAATGGAAAGTAAACATGAATATTTAAGTGGTGCTACGAAAAGGAAACTGCAAAAACAACGAGAAGAATCTAAAAGTAAACTTTCAAAACTCGACCAGTTTTTAAAAAAATCACAAAATGTGAAGTTGAACAACCCAAACCCGGGTCAAGTGCAAGTAATGAAAAAGAAACAAAAATCGGACTTGAAGTTGATTGTGACAGTGACAATAAACCTGATTTAAACATTAGTCCGTCGGATACAAGTGATACAACTACGGAAACAAATAAGCAACTGCAACATGAACAAGAAGAACAACTGCTAGGCATTGAATGTGTTCGCCAGTCCGAAGACATACCTGGACCAGAAAATCAGTTTGAACCAACTGAAGTTATAAGTAATCACGCAAATAAAACTAGTTTAGCAGGCCCTTCCGATCCAAACTGCCAAAGTTTTGAGACAGATATTGCATTCTATAAAAATCAAGCTACAATAACAGACGAGGTGAAAAAGTTAATAACGTTAAGTGAACTTTGTCAAACAAAGGGTCCTTTCCCGAAGGATTCCGTTTCTAAGCGGTCTTTCAGTACAGCATATTATTCTTTCAAAACTGCAGCAGGCCAAATTGTTCACAGGTTTTGGCTTTGTTACTCTCGTAATCTAGATGGAGTCTATTGTTTACCATGTTGGCTTTTCAGCCAAAGTGCTGATGCCCAAAGCTGGCGTGAAGGCGATATTAGAGATTGGAAAGGTCTCAGTAAAAAAATTAAAGTTCATGAAAGTAGCAATGCTCATTTACAATCTTGTCTCACGTATGCCACTTGGAAAAAGAGTAAAACGGTAGCTGATCAAATTTCCGATGAGCGGAAAAAATGGAAAGATATTTTCATACAGATTGTGGATGTCATTCGAACCATGGCACTGTGTTCATTGCCGTTTCTTGGCCATAGAGAATCATTACATGAAATAAATCCTGAAAGTGGAAATTTTTTGAACATACTATCTTTAATTTCTCGCTACGATTCTCTCCTTAGTGCACACTTAGAAAATGAAAAAACCAGATCAAAATACCTCCACTATGACATTCAAAATGAAATCATTAACTTGCTAGGAAAATCAGTATTGACTGCCTTACTAAAACAGATTCACTCGTCTCCTTTTTTTTCTATAATTGTTGATAGCACACAAGACATTTCATAGTAGAAGAATCTCCTGGCAATTATAAAACTGTGATTAGTGAGTCCGTTTTGGGATTTCAAGAAATAAAGGATCCCAACAGTGAGGGGTTTCAAAGTAAGATTTTAGACTTTTTGAAAACAAATGAAATTGACATTAGTAAGTGTAGAGGTCAAGGTTATGACGGTGCAGCAACAATGAGCGGGAAATACTCTGGGTTACAGAAAAGAATTATGGATATAGTCCCAAACGCGGATTACGTACACTGTGCTGCACATAACCTGAACTTGGTGATCAATGATTCAGTATCAAATATTTCTGAAATAAGACAATTTTATGACATAGTACAGAAAACTTATGTGTTTTTCAGTGAAAGCTTACATAGATGGCAAGAACTTAACACTGCCGTTAAAGAAGACAGCTCTGCCAAAAATCTAACTTTAAAAAAGCTATGTCCAACAAGGTGGTCTTCTAGACACGACTGTCTGTTAGCTTTAAGAAATGATTTCAAAATTGTGATTAAGTGTTTGACAGAAATTATTCTGTACAGCTCAAAAAAACCGAGGCAGAAGAAGCATTAGCAATTAGAAACTACCTGGAAAACTTTGAATTTATTCTTGTGCTCTGCCTTGAAACTAAGATTTTAGAGAATGTAAATATAACTTCGAAAGCACTACAGAGGCCAACTGTTGACCTAGGCAGAGCGTGGCAGTTTCTAAGCCGCGCTTGTGATGAGTTAAAAGTTTTAAGAAAGGACTCTGCCGGCTTTCTTGCTGGTGCTAAACAGTTGGCCCAGTCATGGGACATAACTTGTAACATGAAAAATAATCGTAAGCGAGTTGTAAAACGCTTCTTTGTTGAATTATCAGTTGACCATAGAATTGACGACCCAGTGAAATCATTTGAAGTAAAAGTTTTCAATCCAACACTAGATATTGTAATAGCTCAGCTACAAATGAGATTCGAAGGATTGCGTTGCATTGATGATAGGTTTTCATTCCTGACGCCTCAGAATTTAGTAAACTTCTCACAAGAGACAATAGTGGAGAAAAGTAAGGCTCTGGTAAATGTGTATCCTGGTGACCTTTCCACATCACTGCCTGACCAAGTAATATCCTTCAAAGCTCTGATGGCCAAAGAAATTGTACACAAGAGAAGCATTCGAGAAATGATGAATTTACTGGTTGAAGAAAACAGCTGCCTTATGAGCTGCCTCCCAGACTTAACTACAGCTTTGCAGCTTTATTTAACCATACCTGTCACAACAGCTACAGCGGAAAGAAGCTTTTCAAAACTTAAATTAATTAAGTCATACTTAAGAAGTGCCATGGCCCAAACTCGGTTGAGTGACTTGGCACTGTTAAGCATTGAGCATGAAGAGACACAGAAAACTAATATCAACGAAGTGGTTGAAAAGTTCTTAGCTATTAAAAAAAGAAGACTAGGCTTAGGAAAACAGTGAACTTTGGTTGATCCTCATCTGTAAATATTCTACATTACTTGAGTTCGAGTGTTATTGAATTGGATTAGACTTAAGGAGAACGTGTATAGAGTATATTCAAGAATTTCACAAATTCAGTTACAAACTAATTTAAATGTTTGAAAAAAGCTAGAATATTACTTTGATATTCGTTTTTAAATAATAAATTTTTAACACTCTGTGTGCGGTACTGTTTCATAGTCTGAATTTAGATCTTTGACGTAAAAATAATAATTCTTTTTATTTTGGTTTTTTTATAGTTTGTATAGAACTTTGTCTATTTAGCAACAATGAATTTTAAGAGTTTGTATACGTGTAAAACATCCTTTGCAAATTGCAAACGCTTTGTGATAGACGAGAAAGTATTCACAAACCATTGTTGTGAAACACACGTAAATAGAAACTCATTTGAGTGTTTTCCCCTATTACGTATACAAAATTTAACCATTTTTATAGGGCCCCCTAATTAGTTTCGCGGGGGGGCCCCCGTTTCGTTAGCGCCGCCACTGCGTGGGCGATATTATAACATGTATTCCATATGACCAACACGACACAATCTTATCTCTGTTCAATTCCAAACTAATGGGCTTTGAACGAATACAGTTCACAATAGAGCACGAACAGAATAGTTCCATTTCATTTCTTGATACCAAGGTTATTAGACAGACAGATGGTACTATAGACACTGATTGGTTCATAAAACCCACGAACTCCGGTAGATATCTGCATTTTAATTCCAACCACCCCATACATCTAAAAACTAACTTAATCCACTCGGTATATAAGAGAGCCACCGGTCTAAGTGATCAATCATTTCATCAAAAAAACACGGAATTAGTATTTAAGATTTTCAAAAACAATGGTTACCCAGACCACATAATCAAACAGGTAATTCATAAACATCGCGCAAATCAGCTGAGCCCCAATTTTACATCTGCCCAATCTAATACACCTGAGCCTAACGCCGGCTCGTACTTTTCTACAACTTATTTTAAAGGGCTTTCTGAAAAACTTAAAAAATGCCTATCAAAAATTCAAAAAACTTTAGCATTCAAAAACCAACATACTGTTCGATCTCTCTTCTCAAGCCTCAAAGACCCGACATCCAAAGATAAACGATCTAATGTCGTATATACTATTCAGTGCAATGACTGTCCAGCCACATACACTGGTATTACGTTCCAATATTTACATAAGAGAATTTATCAACATAGGTATGATTGCCATAAAAAAAACCCATAATGATAACCCCAACGCTTTAGTGTCTCACCATTTAAACACCGGCCATGAATTTGTCTTCAACAACACCCAAATTAAATATTACGAAAATAATTATTTCAAAAGATGCGTACTGGAAATGATTCAAATTAAAAGTGACCCTCACTCCATTCATTTTCCCACTGATACTCAAAACCTCTCGTCCAGTTATGCTCAACTTATACACACCGTCAAAACATGAATTTGAAGAAGTAATCAGTAGTCTCCCTACAGGATGTGTTGGTCATTTATGGCCAGCTTGTCGTTAGATATTAATTAGTGTCACACTCCCCCTTGTGCAAACCTTTCTCAACTGTCTTCCGAACACATGTTACTTAATTTCCTACAAATGTACAAGGGTCGTCTGTTCTGTTTTATAATAAGGTGTTGGTCAGGGAAAATTTACAGTTGTGTGTTTGGCGTCAGCAACAATTGTAAGTGTCTCACTGATCATATTATTTAGTATTAGCTAAGAAACATATAACATTTCTTATAGACACATATTCGATCAGTTTTAAACTCAGTACAGTGGGCATCTCCGTTGTGCATAATTTACACTTAGATGATAAAAATAAGAGAATAAAATAGTGTTATATTTATGTATGGATTCTCGAATGTGTAGTTGACTTGTGAGGTTGTTTTGTTGTGTGTGTGTGTGTGTGGGGGGGGGTGCGTATGTAGTGCTAGCGTGTGTGTATGTACACGTCTACGTGTTAGATTTGTGATATATATCTGTTTAGAATAGAGTGAGAGAGAGACAGAGCGCCCAGTGTGGTTAACGTGAGTGAGAAGGTGCTGTATGAGTCAGAAAGATACAAGACTGAGAGAGAGAGAGAGAGAGAGAGAGAGAGAGAGAAGAGAGAGAGAGAGAGAGAGAGAGAGAGAGAGAGAGAGAGAGAGAGAGAGAGAGAGAGAGTGGGGTGATAGTGAGTGATAGATCGATTTCAGGTTAGAGTGAGAGGCTGTGATAAGGACTAGCAGGGGGGAGCATGGGTGAGAGAGAAGGATGATTGTGGACACATACATAAATTACATTATTCTATAGTACTCTTGACTATATTTTACAATATGATTACAATTATTATCCAAATTTACCTGTTATTAAAATTTACCAGAAACTTTTGTTTGTAACCTTTGTCAACTATCTGATTTAAGTCGTAATGTTTTACAGTATTGTGTAAAGTGTATGTTTCTAAATTATGATTGTTTGTTAACACCAGTAGGGAGTGAAACATGGTAAAAATAACTTTTAATAATTACGTAGTAAACATCCCCAATCTGTTTTAGTTATAGGTAATATATTACTTTGCTATATGTTGACTGTTGTAGGTATAAACAATTTATGTACCAATCTAATATCCAATTGTTGATTACTGTTTGTTTAATTAATTAAAATAACATTACATTTAGTAATTTAAATTATAATACTGTATAAATTAAGTTCTCTCATACTATAATTTGCTCGCTTTCTTAAAGATAATTTGAAGATGTAAACAAACTATCATAAGTCTTCACATAAAAAAATGATACATACATACGCATGCACACACTCACATCACCAACACGTTCACTCAAACATTTAATTGTTTCGTTATGTTTGATATTTCTATTGTATTTCATACACAGGTCCTGAAGATGACAATAAATATTGTCGAAACGTCGACGCAAAATAACTAAAATTTGTATTATTGACCGATCCTCACTAACCATCCACTAAAACATTCATTGATTGACGGTCACTAAAAATTTAAGGATTTAAGCAATAAACATTGTCGAAACGTCGACACAAATAAGTTAAAATTTGTTATATTTTTGACCGATCCTCACAAACCTTTCACTGAAAAAGTTATTTCTTTTATTATAAAACGGGTACTGGTATTACTTTCCGGACAACCCTCGTATTGTCAAGTCATATTATTGAGATATAGAAATGGTTATTAAAAAAAAAATCTGTCAATCAGAGGCGGACCTAGACCACTGGAGGCCCGGGGCGGATTTCTTTCTGAGGCCCCCTCTCCCATAAGACGGATGTTTATAATCCAATTTACTTTTAAGCAATACACAGCAAACATACTTTACTGTTACACATATTTTTCGTCTAATTACTGTCTTGATACATCTAGTTAGGAAACTTTATAAGAAGCTGTAGTAATGTTTGAAATAAAAATCCACTTTCATATTGTGAATACAAAGTTTAAAGGAATAATAGAAGTAGTCTTATTTATAGACTGCATTAAATACTTTATAATATACAGTAAACTTATATACTGCAAAACAAACTTAACATTGCTGCAAACAATACTTGGCATTTTTTCCAAGTCAGTTAGCAGATTTAGTGCAAATAACGTGGTCTTTCTAAAATGGCCGTTTTCTAGTTTTGGCCTCGGAAAATTCGAGAAACTGACCCGATTTCCGCACTGCGAATTATCCACTGTTCGGTAAAAATTCTGATGAGAGAATTTAAATAAATTGTTGGTGTCCTGAAATGTTAAATATTGTTCACTATTGTAATATGTTTTAGTGTAGGCCTACATGGTATTGTCCGGTATTTCACTCCGCCGTTTACGTTTTCGTACCGAGGCATGCACGGCCTTCTTGAGTCGCTGCCGTTGCCGATGCCGTCCGTGCTGTTTGGGGTTCAATTTGCGACTTCCTACTCCGTGGTGAGACATTGACGCCAGGTACAACTGACGCTTCTTTTTTAGTATGAATATATTCCTAATAATAAACTTAACTTAATAAGTTTGTTTTTAAATATCTGTAAACACTTTATAAGGTAGGGGGGTTGTAGGGTAGATTTCAAAATAATATGAACGAATTTTTGGAATCGATCGATTAAATCCTGGACTTCTCATAGTGTTGTGTTCAGGACGTGACAGTAGAACATGCGAATAAATTTTAAAAACTTAATTTTCCAAATCTGGAAGCCCCCTACTAAGTGGGGCCCGGGTCGGTCCGCCCCCTCCGTACCACCATTAGTCCGGTACTGCTGTCGATGAACCAAATAAAGGTGTTATGTGGGTTATTGAAAGTAACTAATTTCTACGCGTCCGGCATTTATGTGAGATGCTGGAGGAAACTAAACCAAGACCCTCAACAATAAGAACGGTTTTGCTCTGTCAGGAATTAAAGTGTGAAGTGAAGCGACTGGCAGAGTATGCTAGTACTTGATCTGATTAGGGTAACTAACTGTGCGTTATATTTTCTCACGTTCGTCGAGGGTGAATAACGTTTTAATCCCCATCACGCGGCTTAATCACCCAGTTAATTAAATGTCACGCTCAAAGTATACAAACACAGATCACCGTAATATCAGCAACTTCGACCGTTTTGTTTACCTGACGCTTTCATAATGAAACGTAACTCTGAGCGAGCCAGTCTGGATGTAAATGTTACCTAAACTTATTTGTCTTTAGAAAAGTAGAATGTATTATTATGCGATAGGGCTTCATATTAAAGTAGAGTGTATTATTATACGATAGGGCTTCACATTAAAGTAGAATGTATTACTATACGATAGGGCTTCATATTAAAGTAGAATGTATTATTATACGATAGGGCTTCATATTAAAGTAGAATGTATTATTATACGATAGGGCTTCATATTAAAGTAGAATGTATTATTATACGATAGGGCTTCATATTAAAAAATATTCTTAAGGTTTATACGGTCTTCCACTTAATCTGAAGAGAACGTGCAAAACACGGGTCTGAACACATTCGTTTTAACGATTAGGCATTCTGATTCTATCAAGCGTATTTAGTTGATAAACTATATATATTGTTACGACGATCTCACTGATCGTACAGTGGAAAACAAAGTACAAGACACCAATGAAACCACTAATCACCAGCTTTAATTAATAACAAATCAGTTTATTATCAATTTGTACAATAATCCGAGAAAAATTTGTCCACACGCAATAATAATGTCGACTAATAGAGTCCCGCACAATTATAAAACAATAACACTTCGCCACAATACTTCGAACCTCGCTTAAATAAATCGCCACTTAAACTGAAACTAATCGGCAGCTGTCGTTGTTTAAATAGATAGCACAAGTGTTCCAGAGTAATCCATAATACGCGTCAACACTACTCGAAAACACTAGAACGTAATTGCTTGCGGCCTTGAACACAGTGGGTGACCGGTGAAGTCTGGAACAGCCTTGATGCTTGACGCACGTTAAGTGTCACGTAATTGTCTTTCTTCTCAAAGTAGCAGCAACACGTACGCACACAAACATTACAGCTGGGCTCTGCTGGGATAGCCGAGAAACGTGTAGAACGTTCTGTAATGGCGATCAAGTAAGTATTATGTCCTTAAATTAGTAGTGACCGTGAATAAATAAGTGATGAATTTTATGAGGATCGGTCAATAATAGTAAAAGTCGACGTTTCGACAGTTTTTATTGTGACGTCTGGATGAGTTGATAACACACAACTCGTGTTCAGTTACTCAGATCAAGTACTTGCCAGTACACAGTACTAACACACGACTTGTGCGTATGATCTCATCATAAGTTGTTTAAAAATTAGTCTACTTAATGACTGATCCTCGCAAATTCTGTGTGTGTGTGTGTGTGTGTGTGTGTGTGTGTGTGTGTGTGTGTGTGTGTGTGTGTGTGTGTGTGTGTGTGTGTGTGTGTGTGTGTGTGTGTGTGTGTGTGTTAGAATCAACTTTATATACTATAAATATGTAAAGTTTAAGGAAACTAAAACCAAAATGTTTAAAACCATTGTTAGAAGTATCATGAGTTACGACTTAGAAGTTTGGAGTACTTCTAAGACTAACACAAACAAAACTTCTAAGACTACTTCTAACACACAAGAACAAAGTTAATGACAGCAGAGATGGACTTTTGGAGACGTCCGGCAAGAGTATATAGACGTGAGAAAATTAGAAATGAAGCCATTAAGGACAGAATGAATGTGAAAAAATCAATTGTTGGTTTTACCCAAACAAAAAAATTACAATGGTATGGACACAGTAAAAGAATGGCACAGGAAAAGATTGCCAAGGAGAGTTATGGAATGGACCCCACCAGAAAGAAGGAAAACAGGAAGACCACCTATCACCTGGATAGAAGAAATTCAGATTATACTGAGGGAACGAGAAATTGAAGAAGATTTTAGGACGGACAAGCAGAAGGGGAAGATGAGAATTCAGTGACTTCTGTAATCTTTGGTTCCGGAAAATATGTAAACATTGTACAGCCGGAATAATAATAATAATACTAATGTAAAGCTTAAGAGCGTGTTTTTATACGGGGGGTGCAAAGCTTTTTTTTATCATATGTAAATCCACAGTTGTTGAAACATCAAGTCAGTAACATGGATTACTCTCTACTGAAATTCATCAGGACTCCTTATGCTTAAAAGTTTCAAGATAACACATTCGCCTTCCCTTATGTGAATGACCACGCGTCGAGTGCTCCGCGATACTGGTTCAGTGTTAAACATCTTCGCCTCTGCTGAACATATATTAAACTATTTTATGGTAGTTAAAAACAAAGTAATAGGCTTTGTACTGAAAATTATTAGGAAGGGGTCTGTTCACTATCCACTCCACATGTATGATATTTCAATTAGTATTAAGTTTTTACTCTGAACATAACAAACGCAACACATCCTGCGACCTCATTTTCGATTATAAGTTCCTGAATTTCCTTTAATACGTTAAAGCTTTTATATTTTTTTTATTATCATATAAAACGTAGACGTAGTTTAACGTTTTCTCGGTATGTACAGAAGTCAAAACTGATCTAATCATAAGAACTATCTTAACGTAGACGTAGTTTAACGTTTTCTCGCTACGTACAGAAGTCAAAACTGATCTAATCATAAGAACTGTCTTAACGTAGACGTAGTTTAACGTTTTCTCGCTACGTACAGAAGTCAAAACTGATCTAATCATAAGAACTGTCTTAACGTAGACGTAGTTTAACGTTTTCTCGCTACGTACAGAAGTCAAAACTGATCTAATCATAAGAACTCTCTTAACGTAGACGTAGTTTGACGTTTTCTCGGTGTGTACAGAAGTCAAAACTGATGTAATCATAAGAACTCTCTTAACGTAGACGTAGTTTAACGTTTTCTCGGTGTGTACAGAAGTCAAAACTGATCTAATCATAAGAACTGTCTTAACGTAGACGTAGTTTAACGTTTTCTCGGTGTGTACAGAAGTCAAAACTGATCTAATCATAAGAACTGTCTTAACGTAGACGTAGTTTAACGTTTTCTCGGTGTGTACAGAAGTCAAAACTGATCTAATCATAAGAACTGTCTTAACGTAGACGTAGTTTAACGTTTTCTCGGTATGTACAGAAGTCAAAACTGATCTAATCATAAGAAATGTCTTAACGTAGACGTAGTTTAACGTTTTCTCGGTATGTACAGAAGTCAAAACTGATCTAATCATAAGAAATGTCTTAACGTAGACGTAGTTTAACGTTTTCTCGGTGTGTACAGAAGTCAAAACTGATCTAATCATAATAACTGTCTTAACGTAGACGTAGTTTCACGTTTTCTCGGTGTGTACAGAAGTCAAAACTGATGTAATCATAATAACTGTCTTAACGTAGACGTAGTTTAACGTTTTCTCGGTGTGTACAGAAGTCAAAACTGATGTAATCATAAGAACTGTCTTAACGTAGACGTAGTTTAACGTTTTCTCGGTGTGTACAGAAGTCAAAACTGATCTAATCATAAGAACTGTCTTAACGTAGACGTAGTTTAACGTTTTCTCGGTGTGTACAGAAGTCAAAACTGATGTAATCATAAGAACTCTCTTAACGTAGACGTAGTTTAACGTTTTCTCGGTGTGTACAGAAGTCAAAACTGATCTAATCATAAGAACTGTCTTAACGTAGACGTAGTTTAACGTTTTCTCGGTGTGTACAGAAGTCAAAACTGATCTAATCATAAGAACTGTCTTAACGTAGACGTAGTTTAACGTTTTCTCGGTGTGTACAGAAGTCAAAACTGATCTAATCATAAGAACTGTCTTAACGTAGACGTAGTTTAACGTTTTCTCGGTATGTACAGAAGTCAAAACTGATCTAATCATAAGAAATGTCTTAACGTAGACGTAGTTTAACGTTTTCTCGGTGTGTACAGAAGTCAAAACTGATCTAATCATAAGAACTATCTTAACGTAGACGTAGCTTAACGTTTTCTCGCTACGTACAGAAGTCAAAACTGATCTAATCATAAGAACTATCTTAACGTAGACGTAGTTTAACGTTTTCTCGCTACGTACAGAAGTCAAAACTGATCTAATCATAAGAACTATCTTAACGTAGACGTAGTTTAACGTTTTCTCGGTGTGTACAGAAGTCAAAACTGATGTAATCATAAGAACTGTCTTAACGTAGACGTAGTTTAACGTTTTCTCGGTGTGTACAGAAGTCAAAACTGATCTAATCATAAGAACTGTCTTAACGTAGACGTAGTTTAACGTTTTCTCGGTGTGTACAGAAGTCAAAACTGATCTAATCATAAGAACTGTCTTAACGTAGACGTAGTTTAACGTTTTCTCGGTGTGTACAGAAGTCAAAACTGATCTAATCATAAGAACTGTCTTAACGTAGACGTAGTTTAACGTTTTCTCGGTGTGTACAGAAGTCAAAACTGATCTAATCATAAGAACTGTCTTAACGTAGACGTAGTTTAACGTTTTCTCGGTGTGTACAGAAGTCAAAACTGATCTAATCATAAGAAATGTCTTAACGTAGACGTAGTTTAACGTTTTCTCGGTGTGTACAGAAGTCAAAACTGATCTAATCATAAGAACTGTCTTAACGTAGACGTAGTTTAACGTTTTCTCGGTATGTAAAGAAGTCAAAACTGATCTAATCATAAGAACTATCTTAACGTAAACGTAGTTTAACGTTTTCTCGGTGTGTACAGAAGTCAAAACTGATCTAATCATAAGAACTGTCTTAACGTAGACGTAGTTTAACGTTTTCTCGGTGTGTACAGAAGTCAAAACTGATCTAATCATAAGAACTGTCTTAACGTAGACGTAGTTTAACGTTTTCTCGGTGTGTACAGAAGTCAAAACTGATCTAATCATAAGAACTGTCTTAACGTAGACGTAGTTTAACGTTTTCTCGGTGTGTACAGAAGTCAAAACTGATCTAATCATAAGAACTGTCTTAACGTAGACGTAGTTTAACGTTTTCTCGGTGTGCACAGAATTCAAAACTGATCTAATCATAAGAACTATCTTAACGTAGACGTAGTTTAACGTTTTCTCGGCGTGTACAGAAGTCAAAACTGATCTAATCATAAGAACTATCTTAACGTAGACGTAGTTTAACGTTTTCTCGGCGTGTACAGAAGTCAAAACTGATCTAATCATAAGAACTATCTTAACGTAGACGTAGCTTAACGTTTTCTCGCTACGTACAGAAGTCAAAACTGATCTAATCATAAGAACTATCTTAACGTAGACGTAGTTTAACGTTTTGTCGGCGTGTACAGAAGTCAAAACTGATCTAATCATAAGAACTAGCTTAACGTAGACGTAGTTTAACGTTTTCTCGGTATGTACAGAAGTCAAAACTGATCTAATCATAAGAACTATCTTAACGTAGACGTAGTTTAACGTTTTCTCGGTATGTACAGAAGTCAAAACTGATCTAATCGTAAGAAATTTCTGTTCGTTTGGTAAACGCCATTTTAGTCTGAAAATTACAGATTGAAAAGAGTTTGTGAAGACGTGAAATCGGTATAATTCGTGATTGACTGGAGACGTTTTAGAAAGCCCGTCATCACTCGTGTGTAAGACAATATCATGCCACTATAAGAGTATCTCAAATGAAACGAGGCCAGCGTAGTGTTGTGTAGAAGATCAGATTAATTGTGTTGGCTTAGTGAAGATGGGAACGAAACGCGTTACTAAAGAGAAAGTAAGACGTCTATTACATCTGATTAGTGTAAATCGGGTTCGTTTAAACTTTAATAATTACATCATCTTAAGGGAAATTATTTTGCCCGGGTTGAATTTACTAACTAGATTTAAATTATGACAACGGCTGTGCTGTGGCGTATCTAGAATTTGGGCTTGGGGGGGGGATTGGTTTCATACAAAAAAAACACGACTAATCAACATTACTATCTTTAAAGTGGCTGAAAAACGTGTGATAACGTCTTGAAATCAATCCTATTAACGTAAACGGTAATAACACAGCAAAAATTCGCGTTATTGTAACATTGTTTACAAGATACTTATTGACTGAATTGATTATTCTATATTTCATATTTCAAACGTATACGGTGGTAATACTGTGTAATAAATCTGTTTGGATATTTTAAAAATAGTTACTACTATATTAGCGTACACAGCTGAAAAAATATAATAAAACAGCCTACAAATTAAGAGATTAACAAAATTCGTCAACTTTTTTCGACCCTCTGTGGGGGGGGGGGTCCCGTTTACCCCCCAATACCCCCTGCGTCTGCGACTCGTCTTTCGAATGATAGATACGATCACCAAAAAGTAGTGTATATGTTAATCGCTAATCTTTAGGAACGATGAAAGTTACAAAATTGTTTTGGAGTCTTTGTATTGTAGGATCTCATATACAAGAGGTTTCTTTATACCATGTTAAAAATTATTCCAGTGCCGGATTTAAGATTTTTGAGGCCCTAGGCCAAGTTTTCTGAGCAGCTCCCCGTCTGCGACTTTAAAGTAATATATGTACTGCAGAAGTAATTTGATTAATACTATCAAATTTAAAACCAGTAGGGTACTATAAATATCGGTATGGAGAACCATACATGACTTCCATGTTCTGCGATTTATATTTAAAATCATTTTCGAAATGTAATATTTGCATACAAACTACTTCTTTCTACTTACTGCTTCAGCCTTATCCACAGTACTGTGGTCACTAACGTATACCACCTCACGTTATCGCACTCGATTTTCACTGGTGATGGCAGTCGATGGCACTGCCGAAACGTCTGGTTTTGCAAAAAACATTGGACTATGGCCAAACAGCCCGGGAATGAATTTTAACAACAAACTACTTCTTTGTTGCCGATAACGTAGTACACATATAAAAAATTATCCCCTCCCCCTTCAACTACAATTTTCATTTATAGAAAATTACCCCCACCCTGTTCAACTAGCCTCTTCATTTATAGATATTTCATCTACGTTTCTACAGTGGAGTATTATGATCTTCTTATCAGGATACTTTATTTATCAAAATTAAGTACTTCACTCTTGTTAAAACATAAAACGTTGCCGGTAAACTACCCTTATCCCGTAACCGATCTTCACCAAAATCAAGAAGCCTTGAGTCCTGTACGATTCAGGAACGTATGCAAAAAAATATTTGATTCTGTTTGAATTTGCGGCTTTTATCGTTTGCCATAGGAAAAATTCTACACACAGACACACACACAGACACTTTTCGAAAAATTACTTTTCTTCATGTTTTGAGGGTAGTACAATCAGAATCAGCCGTTATCTCGAACACGATTTTTTTCGCCATGACCATACTTCCATTTCCTTATGGAACATGGAAGTAAAAAGCGTGCTTTCATTTAGCAAACTTTTTCAAAATATTAAGAACCATGAAAAAGAACTGAGTAAATTAATTTATTTTTTAAGTAGAGTAACTTATCTAAGCTTATTCAGAAATTTAATGTTCCAAATTCGCACGCTCAGGTTAGTTTTTTAGGATGGTAACGTCTTAAAAAAGTGCTCAATATTTAAATTATTCAAATTAATGTCTTCCATTATTTGTATTATTAACAAATTAAATTGATCATTTAATTTCAAAAAATCATATTTAAATAAATCAAAGTGCCTCCTACTTTTATAAAAATACTTCTGTACAAAAAAAAAATATCTGTAGCTTGCGGCCCTAGGCCGCGGCCTAGTCGGCCTAGTGGTAAATCCAGCACTGATTATTACCTAATCCGAAAATATATTCTTTACGCTGTGCTTAGAATGAAAATAAACAATATTTTTACGGTAAGAAATTTATGAATATTAAGATGAATGTGTTGAAGCCATAAAGAGTGTAAATATTTGTGTTTCAGAAAGAAGTTATTGTGTTTGAAATCACCAGATGTACTCACCAAATGTATAAGTACTTTTTAGTACTTATACAGACAGCGTAGAGGGGGTATTCACAGCTTTCAGCTAAGGTCGTTTGTAAGCCATATGTTCGGAAGGGATGCAGCGACCTTCTGAGAAGTACACGTGCAGCTTACTGGACATTAGTTAACTAAAAAAAGTCTGTGGATTTTCTTTTAAGAGATGATAAATATAGTTAGGTCAAGTTTTTCTCCTTTCACTACCTTCGTTTGAATTCCTCGGTGTCGGTAATGAATGGCTGAGTCAGCCAGTATAAACATACAGCTCACGTACAGTACAACTCAACTCACAATGATGTAATCGGCTACCAACGTGTAAACCTGTTTCACTCAGTTGTGACCGCAATATTATATTTTCTAGGCCTGCACAGTTGTTGGCGATAAAGCCGCCGCCATGCGCCACATTCTTTTGACTTTATTAATATCATTAAAATAAACTGTCTTGTTTTTCCAATCGTCCACTTTGCTCTGTAAAAAACAGGACACTTCTCGAACTGGTATACTCTGTAGAATGTCTGCAGATTAACATTATTCACAGCAGTAGGGCTGCGTTCACCTACTAACTTTACAGCAGAATGTTCGAAAGTTACTGTCTAGTGTTTTCGTCTGTCAAGTTGTGTTTTTGATGTCATAACAAGTCATTATAATTATCCTGACGTTACAATACAATCTGTCGAAATGTTGACACACATTTTTTTAAATTGCGTCTAAATACCTTCCTCATTTATGATGTCATTTATAATGTATTTCTTTTCATTTGGGGGGGGGGCTAGAGACATCGTAATAGTTGAACATATTTTATAAATATATTGTATTTCTTTCGGGGGGGGGGGGTAGAGACATCGTAATAGTTGAACATATTTTAAAAATATATTGTATTTCTCTTCAGTGGGGGGGGGGGGCTAGATACATCGTAATAGTTGAACATATTTTATAAATATATTGTATTTATTTTCAGTTGGGGGGGGGTGTAGAGACATCGTAATAGTTGAACATATTTTATAAATATATTGTATTTATTTTCAGTTGGGGGGGGGGTAGAGACATCGTAATAGTTGAACATATTTTATAAAAAACAGCTTATTATTGTGAGCAAAGACATGTACGTTTTTTTAGAACTGACACGAATTCGAGTGTTGATATGTGACTGCATTAGGATCTAAGTCACCCTTAGGGGCGTGAGAGATCGCCCGCAGGGCCCCGCAATGATGCAGTAAGAAAAAATACGAGAATAAAGAAAAGGAGCGAGGGAGAGAGAGAGAGAGAGAGAGAGAGAGAGAGAGAGAGAGAGAGAGAGAGAGAGAGAGAGCTGTACCGAATTCCTTATTTTCCGTTAGTCGAATTTAGCTTCCAAACGCCTTTCTATTTATTTTTATTTATTTATTACTTTTTGATATTGGTTACTGAATGTACCCTAAATTTACTCATGTATCGGCAGCAGGTTACTGCATACAAATTTACTCATGTATCAGCAGCAGGTTACTGCATACAAATTTACTCATGTATCGGCAGCAGGTTACTCCTGCATACAAATTTACTCATGTATCGGCAGCAGGTTACTCCTGCATACAAATTTACTCATGTATCGGCAGCAGGTTACTCCTGCATACAAATTTACTCATGTATCGGCAGCAGGTTACTCCTGCATACAAATTTACTCATGTATCGGCAGCAGGTTACTCCTGCATACAAATTTACTCATGTATCGGCAGCAGGTTACTCCTGCATACAAATTTACTCATGTATCGGCAGCAGGTTACTCCTGCATACAAATTTACTCATGTATCGGCAGCAGGTTACTCCTGCATACAAATTTACTCATGTATCGGCAGCAGGTTACTCCTGCATACAAATTTACTCATGTATCGGCAGCAGGTTACTCCTGCATACAAATTTACTCATGTATCGGCAGCAGGTTACTCCTGCATACAAATTTACTCATGTATCGGCAGCAGGTTACTCCTGCATACAAATTTACTCATGTATCGGCAGCAGGTTACTCCTGCATACAAATTTACTCATGTATCGGCAGCAGGTTACTCCTGCATACAAATTTACTCATGTATCGGCAGCAGGTTACTCCTGCATACAAATTTACTCATGTATCGGCAGCAGGTTACTCCTGCATACAAATTTACTCATGTATCGGCAGCAGGTTACTCCTGCATACAAATTTACTCATGTATCGGCAGCAGGTTACTCCTGCATACAAATTTACTCATGTATCGGCAGCAGGTTACTCCTGCATACAAATTTACTCATGTATCGGCAGCAGGTTACTCCTGCATACAAATTTACTCATGTATCGGCAGCAGGTTACTCCTGCATACAAATTTACTCATGTATCGGCAGCAGGTTACTCCTGCATACAAATTTACTCATGTATCGGCAGCAGGTTACTCCTGCATACAAATTTACTCATGTATCGGCAGCAGGTTACTCCTGCATACAAATTTACTCATGTATCGGCAGCAGGTTACTCCTGCATACAAATTTACTCATGTATCGGCAGCAGGTTACTCCTGCATACAAATTTATAACGAGCAAAATACTGTTACGACATTACAGAACATGTTACGTGTTTCTCGGCTATTCCAGCGGAGCCCGGCTGTAATGTTGTGTGCGTACGTGATCTCAACATGCGTTAGCGAGACTGTTCCAGACTTCGCCGGCCGCGCGCACTGTGTCAAGGCCGCAAGCAATTACGCTCTAGTGTAGCGCTGACGCGTAGTATGGATGATTTTGGAATTTCAGCGGTGTATAAATATATGCATTCAGCGGCGCTTAAGTCAGTTTTAGTGGCGATTTATTCCAGTGCGGTTCGAAATATTGTGACGACGTGTTATGTGTTTTATAATTGTGCGGGACTCTATAAGTTGACATCATTATTGCGTGTGAACAACTTTTATTTAATTTGTTGTAAGAGACTATCTTGTTGATTACTGTTTAATTGTGATAATTAAAGCTGGTGATTAGTGACTTAATTGGTGTCTTGTATTTTGTTTTCCACTGTACCATACGACGGTCAGTAGACTTTCGTAACAGTATTAATACCGAAGTGCACTCATACGATTACAAGAGATTGGGTCTAAACAAACAGTCAGGCGGCAATTCTAGCCGTGAAATTACTGTTCAGGTGTTGTTTAGTTTTAGAGGGGTATTAAAAAGTTATATGGGCCCCGCAGCCGCTAAAACCAACACTGTATCTAAAAGTTTATTATTTTAATATCTAAAAGTTTTTTAACAGGAAACATATAGTGTTAGTATTTCTAAATCAAAATTTAGCAAATATTATGATTAAAAAGAAAATCAGCGTAGCTTTATACATCGCGTTAGTCGTTTACGGTAATTCGTACGAGAAAGCTGAAAGAGTTACGCAACTGAATATCTTGAAGTGTACAAGTTACGACTCGCCATATGGTCTACGTCACATCATAACTGTAATTTTCAACGCTAGCCGCTGCAACTGCTTACCACTCCACAACATATGTCGAGTCTTCGTCAAGTACCATCGTTCGGAATCAATCATTCAGTGGAGTGCCTTGTGGACTACTGGTTAAACCACTTGGAATACCAAACACATCGAACGTTGTTTAGTATTCCGAGCTCTGTGTCACATACGCGTGCGGACGCAGAGACACAACGGCGATAGTATCGGAAAGGACTGAAACAAATGTAAGCGACAGGATGTCTTCTGTTAGTGCTCATCGCAGATGACGATTTAGCGTATTGTCCACAAGTGTAACGATCAAGTTATTGCATACTGTCGATTATAAGGAACGAACAGGTTGTCAATTTATGAACATTAAAACAGCATTTGGAAACAGCAATATAACATTGAAGTTCTGTCATACGAAATATTCTTAATAATTACCAGAAAATGTTGACATATAATTATAATTATGCATGTAAAAATTAAAACTGTTATGTATACTATACCGTGGCTTGCTTTAAGTAAACTGTAATATTCTGTAACTGTAAATATTTTACTGAGTTTAATCTGGTTTCTATATAACTTCATACGTAGGCTACATTTATTGGTATTCTTATGTAAACGTTATATTAAATTATGTCGTGTTATTTACTTGAATTAATGTATTTTTCTGAGATAATAATAATATTTTTTTACCGATGGAAAGTTTAGCGAGGATCGTTCAATAAGTATAACAAATTTTACATTATTTGTGTCGACGTTTGGACAATATTTATTGTCTTTTGGAGCTGTGTATACAAGAAAAAATATGAAACACAACAAGATCAATTAATTGAATGTGTGTGTGTGTGTATTTAATTCCCTCACTCACGCGCTAATGTACACACACATATACAAACACATTCACTCAATTAATTGATCTTGTTATGTATGATATTTTCTCTTGTATCCGTAGACAGGTCCTGATAATGACAATAAATATTTCTACTAGTAAATTTGTACAAACCACTATGTTATCTTTGGTATTGACGAGCGCTTTTGGCAGTCAAGCCATCTTCAGGTCATTGAAGATATTGTCAAGAGCGCCGAAAGCGCTCGTCAATACCAAAGATAACATAGTGGTTTGTACAAAATTACTAGTAGAAATATTTGAGACCACTAACACTCCAATACAACAATAAAATAAATATTGTCGAAACGTGGACACAAATAATACAAAATTGATGGTATACTTATTGACCGATCCTCGCCAAAACTTTTCATCGGTAAAATTTATTGATCGACGGTCACTACTAAATTAAGGAGAATAATAATAATAATTTTTTGCAGTGAAGGGTTAGTGAGGATCGGTCAAAAATATAACACAAATTTTAACTTATTTATGTCGATCATTGATTGACGGTCACTACGAATTTAAGGAAATAATAAATACTACTATTAATAATAATAATTTAAGGAAATGATGATGGTAATAATAATAAAGAGAAGAATAATGAATAATAATAAATACTCATTTTTGAGATTCCAAAATTTAATGAACAGAAGATGAAGAATATTTTGTTTGCATATAAGTAAAAGGGGGGAAAGCAGATTTTTTGTCTTCGAGTTTCAGGTAGTCATCTGCTGAAATATGGTGTAACGTTCCCTAGCGAAGAAGTTCAGAATTATGGGATGGGCAGACTTGTGACCCATAAATCAGCAGATGTGTCATGAGGGTGGGTGCGCGCGCACGCTCGTAGTTACTAACACATGTGATGACTTACCAATCTTTATTTATACGTTTTCCCTTACAAAAATCCACTAGGTTAGTTATAAACCTAACTAGAGTAGTTAGGCGAATGTGTTTCCAGGCGGCATCAAAGACCAGTTAAGAGTAGCCCAATTAGCGAAGGCACCCCCTGCTAGTCGCTTCTGGAAACATGTCCAATGCTGCCAAACATTACAGCTTCTTCTTCTTACAAAATGCTTACCTTCTTACAGCACATAGTATATTTATATTTAAATATCACAGTAATACTGCTTTAATTTATTTATAGTTGTAATATTCGGTTCCGTGTTGTTCCGTGTTCACGTGTTTAAAATGTGGAGACCTTGGGAGAGAGAACAACCATGTCCTCAGCACGCTGATAATGATGAAGGGAGTCATCGTCATAGTGATAGTGAAGAAATCGTTGTTGATGTAGTTAGCAACAGTGATAGTGGTGATGTAAGTGACAATAATGGGGAGTTTTCGAACGGCGGGGAAATCTCGGCCACTCCAGACACTAGTAGCCCAATAAAACATTCGATTAGAACAATTTCGAAACAGAGCCAAAGTATAGTGTGTAACGTGCATGAATATGTTGTGAATAACAAAGTAGGTAGGCCTAAGGGTTCAATTACTGAAACAGCCAAAATTGTGAAATTAAGCCGCCCGACTGTTCGTAAAATTGTTTCTAGAGGTCCCGTGACTCCCAAGAAGCCAGGTAACAAAAGAGCGCGTTTTAATAAAATTGATAATTTTGTTTGCGACATTATCCGCCAAGAAATTTACAATTTTTACAAGAAAGGACAGCCACCCACAATTTCCGAACTACTCCAGCATCTTCAGAACATTTCAAGTTTTCCTTATAAAGAAACAATGCTAAGATCCCTTGTGAAGAAGCTCGGCTTTCGATTTCGGACACTTAATAAGTGGCGTGTTATAATGGAGTCATCAAGAATTGTGTCTTGGAGATACAAATACCTCCATAGACTACACCAACAGCGTTCACAGAGTTATGATGTTGTGTATCTAGACGAAACTTGGTTCGACACACATGACACCGTGAAGAAGGGATGGGATGATGGAACATGTGGCTGCGCTATTAACGCCCCTGTATCTAGAGGGAAGCGCGTCATGGTGCTACGTGCTGGTGGAGCTGAGGGGTGGGCTCCTAATTGTCTTTATTTGTCTGCCAAAAATATTTCAGATGCTAAAGCTGACAGCCACGATGAGATGAATTCTACAGTTTTTGAGAATTGGTTTAAAAATTCGTTACTGCAAAATCTTTCAAAAGACAGGAAGTATGTCATAGTTTTAGACAATGCGAGTTACCATTCTAGACAGCTTATCAAAATCCCAACTAAATCGTCAAACAAGTCCGAAATTATTGAATTTATGAAGAAATTGGATTTACCAGTATCGGACCCAGTCCCCATTAAATTAATCTTGCTCGAAAGAATAAAAGCGGCGAATATAAACAAAATGTACGCAGGTGATGAGATGGCTCGAAAGGCAGGTCATGAAGTGTTACGACTTCCCCCTTATTATTGCATATTAAATCCAATCGAATTAGTCTGGGCACGGTTAAAGTCTAACGTCAGGAAGAGCAACATAACTCCTCAGTTAAGTGCAAGTGTCTGTGAAGCCCTAAGGAACTGTACTGAGAACATAGATGCCGAATACTGGAGGAAATGTGTGGAAAAAACTATGAAGGTAGAGCGGGGATATTATGCAGACCTGTGGGAAGAAGAAGACCGCCTCATCATTCATGTTGCAGACGACAGTGATGATGACTCAGACCGCGACTCCAACTAAACGGCGAGTAGTTTACTCCCAGGTTATGTATTAATTATTTGCGATTTTGTCTTGTTTTACTCAGGTTTATTAATTTATGATATTATTATTATTATTATTATTATTATTATTATTATTATTATTATTATTATTATAGCATTCCTTCTGATATTTTAGGGATTTGCTTATCCCAAAGCTTTGTGATATTTTAATAATGAAAATCATTTTGAAAGTTATGTCGAAAAGGTATAGACTTATATTTTGTCGGTTTGTTGTATTTTATTCTTTATAGATAATGTAAACGTCAGGTTTACTTAGTTAAAACTGAAACTTCTGAGAAGTCCTGAGTTGTATTATTATTATTATTATTATTATTATTATTATTATTACTACTACATGAATTAATCATACGTATAATAATAATAACAATGAAGAGGAGAATCATTTCACGCCAAGTTTCACTATAGGTGGGAGAAGAACTTGGCAACATTGTCAGCTTGTTTTGAGTGACACTAGGGACAAGACCATTTGGTTTCCTTTGAGTGAGAATCAAAGCGTTCCGCCTGGAAACGCTTTGAGCGCGGCTACTTTACTGTGGAGGGAACGTGTGGAATGAAAAGGTAGCGGAAGACGAAATCTTCATTTGAGTTATGAGAGTACAAGGAAAATTTGTAAAAAGGGAGAATGCGATTTCGTTGAGCCCCTCATAGTAATAATGTAGGTTAAGGGTGTTAGGGACAGTACTTAACTACCATTTTCCTTAGAAATACTTATTTTTGAGAAAAGCTTTTTTAATATGCTACCTTTGTTAACGAAACCGATATTTTTCAGGACCTATTGAAAAAAAATTAATTTGTATCTGGTAAACATTTTCAACTTGTTTGCTCATAATTGGTATTTTTGTTATGTACTGAGGATGTGGGTTTAATAAATTTCATGGTTTTTCTGAAGTCTTTAAATGGTATTTCGTTTGACACTAATAACAGCAGAGCTATTAGTTTTTAACCAGAGTTTAAAATTTCAGTCATTAGTGTTGACAAGTTTTTAATAAAAATTTGTGATTACAAAAAGATCGCCATTTCCGTTGTCTCTAAATTAAACATTTTTCTTGTAAGTGTGTACACTCTGCTCGTTGAATTCGATTTTTTGTATCTCCAACTTCGTCGTGCTTATTTGCTAACCTGGTGATGTCATGTTCTGGACGAGGCCTTTCAGTGTTTCCACCATTTTCAAGTCCTATATCACGACGAAAAATATCCCGCTGGAACCCATGAACTGCCTTCACGGCAAGTCAATTTGTAAACAATGGTATATATATGCGGGTTCCAGCGGGATATTTTTTGTCGTGATTTAGGACCTGAAAATGGTGGAAACACTGAAATACCTCGTCCAGAGCATGACACTTAGCAGGTTAGCAAATAAGCGCGACGAAGTTGGAGTTACAGAGACTGCTAATTCAAATAACAAGATTAACGATTTTTTGTATGTACGTCAAGTTGAAAGTATTGTTCAACGATTTTGTAGCTTGCAGTCGACAGCTGTCGGAGTAGGCCGTAAAACAAGTGCAGTCTGTCAGTTTCTCAATTTGCGCGTACAGCTAGAGGCGTTTCGTCTGCGTACTGCGTACATCAAAACTTTCTCGTGCTCTCTGATCCACACTACGCGTAAATTAAACTTGGTGTAGATTTTCAGCAATGAAACGGAATTTGTATTCGCTTGGAATTACAAATCGATTTTGTTTTCAAATCTAATCTTCAGTTTCATTTCCCCAGTCCCCGTACACTCTATGGCTGTAAGAATTTATGTAAGCCAATAACGGGAATACTTGCAAGATAAATGTTGATCAGGCATTGAGTGAAGAAAGTCTGGTACCAGTTATAGTTACAATTACTGAGTGCTCTCTTACTGATTTTTTTTTTTATCGCAAATATTTTGTAATTTGACGTTCACATTTTGCAAAAAGTGAAAAATCTAGGTAAGATACATAATCTTTTAAGTACTACAATTTTTTTGGTTGTGAATTATGTAGATAGACAGACAGACAGAAGATGCACGGGGCGTCTCGCGTTCTGGTTTGTTTGCGTTGTCCCGATGAACGCCAGGTTCTAACAGTGCAGCTCGGTCGTTCGTTCAGCACATGTGTTTGGGTGCAGTCCATGAATACCCGATGTATGCTTGTATATCATGGGGACATCTCGTGAGTGAATTGCTCCAGCCAGTCGTCAGGCCTGAGGTGCGCCTCCGTGGCCTCCTTAAGGCATCAAGGCATCGCGCGCAGGAGCTTAGAGGCGCGCTGGTGTGGTGGATAGGCTCGACCGCCCTGAGGCGAGTCGTCCGTACCATGATGGCTCCCGCAATTAGGCACTTGCACACATCGGGGTTTCCCATGCTCTGAGTTTCAGCCCAGCCGAGACGGTGAAGCAGGGTGTTAAGTAAAGCCGAGACTGACTGGGTGTTAAGTACACTGTGCTGTCTATCTGTATGGCAGACGCTGTTTACAACACCAGTGTCGGCAAGCCGAAGCCTAGGGATGTGCCTGTCTAATCCAGGCAGGATTCATGGAGCTTAGTAAGATGGGGGGGGGGACGGTTCAGAGCGGTTCCTGAGAAATTACTGTGGGGTATCGTCTAGCAGCGCCCGAGGGCGCCTGACGCGGTCAGGTGGCGGAGCATGCCCATACTGTTCAGGCGACGGAGATGCGAGTAGGAGGATTCGCCGGCCTTTGCAAATAAAGTAGCCGCCAAGGACCAAACGAAGACCTCCAAGGTAGGGAGTCGAAGACCCCGGTGGAGAGCGTCATTTGAGATTCATGTCATAATAAAGCGCACGTGAATCCTGGAAACATTTCATTTATTTCAAAGCATCTTCAAAACTAAAAATATTATTTTGTAATTTACCTTTAAGTTATAGGCCTATACACAATTCTGTTGGGACATCGTAAGAAGAAAGATCGTACAACGAATAAAAGGAAGCGACTTGGTGAGGGGAATCATATAAAACTTTTTCTCTTTTTCCACCTTCATAACGTTGCAATATTGTAGTAAACAACAAATTTTTGTTACATGTTTTATTGATTTTGATTTTCCTAAGAATACGAGGAATCATCAGGACAGGCTTTTTATGATTAACCAACATGAATAAACAATGGCTAAGAAATCAAACTTAAAGCAATTAGGGCATACTGGAGTAATTGTCACATGAAAAAAGCGCGTCCACGTGCGTAACGACTGTGTAAAATAACGGTAACTAGAGTCGGTTAGGAAGTACAAGTAATATTACTGTTACAGCAGTAGCAGTAGGGCAGAGAAAGGCGACGTGACAGGTTGTCTGTAATGACTCCCTTCTCCACGTCCTCATAAACCACATGCAACCTGCACTCTCCGTTTAAAAAACTTTTAATAGCCGAAACTGTCAAAATTAGAAGTGTTACCGTCTTTAACTTAATTGGATAAGAGTTTGAAAACTATAATACTGTTTGCTACAGGTAGTGTCGAGCTTGGGGCGAAACTAGGGAGGATGTATCCCCCCCGAAATCCGAAAAAATTGCAAAATCGATCAAAACATTTTTAACTGGTTCCATGTTTTTTGAATGTAATTAATTGTCTTCCAAGTTTTGTCAGTTTTAAAAAATTACTATTTAGTTCAATGACAAGCTTAAATAATCTACAATAATAGGCCTTATTCTCAATAATAAATATAACAGATGAAAAGAAATGGTGATAAAATGAGAAGAAGTCGAGTTGAAGAAGAATAGGAGGACACGATTTTCCGTGGGTTACAAGCAACTTGAAACATATGATTCATGTGACGACGTGCTTTACACTATGCTTGTACCATGTCAGCTGTTTTGTTTAATTCCGCAAAGAAGGAACTATTTGCTTTTACCCTCTAGTTAGCCGTTAACCTAGGCCTATGGAAAAGACAGGCCATGGAGCGTACTACGATTTTTGAAGTCACGTGACGTTAGGAGTTGAACAATTCCAGTGTCATCCTATGTACTCACTTAATTAACGCGCTTTATTTGACCAAATTTACTTAATGAAACATGTAGTAAACATGTAATGAAACATGTGTAATCCACATATTTTTTTAAATATCAAGGATAAATAAAACACTTATTTATCAAAGTATATAGTAATATTTATTTATTCGGTTTTTACCTTTCTTTTTCTATTTTTCTTTTTGAAGAAGAATGACAATCATTATATTTTTTAACAAAATTATTTAACAGTATTTTACATGCTGTAACATTTATATCTACAACCGTATTATACACATTTATGTCCACAGCATTTAGATACATGCTGTTAACCCTCACTTTCTTAATTTTACCGTTCTCTTTAAAGTATATATATATATATATATATATATATATATATATATATTCCACATAAAGGTATTATTAAGCTTCCAAGACAAACTGTAACTCTATCTGATGTAGGTCTTTAATTGATTTTAATGAAATTAGTGAATTACAACTATTATTTCCCCATTAGTTTTAATTTATTGGTAGGATTTTCATTATAATATAAGAAAACGGTATATGGTTAACCCCCCCCTCGAAATGAAATCCTGGTTCGCCCCTGGTGTAGAGCGCCGTTAAATTTAGCTGTTGGTGTGTTGTTAGTTTTGGTCATTATTTGTAGTGCCGTATCTGCTAAGAGTCATCACACGGTCTGCGCACTCTTTCCAGATCACCATGACAGTACAGGCAGGCAGTTCACAAAGGTGTAGCAAAGGTTCAAATCCCAATTTATGCACGTTTTATTTTAAATTCATATCGCTTTTCTACAGTACACAAATGTGTTACGTTTAAGTCAACATGATATATATTACTATCCCTAAAAGTTGCAACTACGCTGCAGCAACTAAAGCTGATTCATGAAAGTTTTTTATCGACATGTGTATGTAGTGACTATGATGTGTTTGTACATACACGTGAAAATACATATATAACCGATTTTTTAGTATAAATAAACAGAATTTGTTTTTTTTTCTGAACTTGTTTTCAATCACTGTATTTATTTTTTAGGGTTACTTTGGACGTCAGAGTTCAAATTTATCAATTAAAATCGTTTTTAAAAGAGTAGTAATGTTTTTACAAAGGGGTTGAAAAGGGGGAGAGGGGGGGGCAAATAAAGAACGATCGGGTACGACTGCACTAGAACAAAGTTATAAAACCTGTGTATAGAATATTTTCACTCAGTTCTGCGCAGTGAATGTGTAGTGTTTGTGTCGTGTTGTGCTCGGTTGAGTTTTATGTTTCAGGCAAGAGATTATTTCATTCTGTACAGTGTCAAAGTTACACATTCATGTAATAATTTCGTAACAGTGTAACTGACTGCCTTACAGCTTTTGATGTGGTGGTTAACATGGGCGGATTAGAAGCGCGTGGTGCCCTATGCTGCCATCAGACTGGTGCCCCCCCTCCGATTCAAAATTCAACCTTTTATCCATTATTTACGCTGGGGCTGATAAATGGTATACAGAACTTCGAAAGTTAACAATTATTTTATTAAACTCTCAAATTAAAACACATATTTAGCTACATGTCTTCAATGCGTTTTAATACAGAAAGTGATCTTTCAGATTCCCAGTTAGCTATTGGAATCGTCAAAAGCTGATGATAAGACGATTGGATTGAGAATATTTGTTTTTTTTTCACACTTATCATCTTCAAAACGTTTTTGTGATTTATGGCTGGATGGTGCCACCTCTGACAGATGAGACCCTGGTGCCCGGTGCTGCAGTACACCCTAGCGTTATGGATAATCCGGCACTGGTGGTTAAGAAACGATACGCTCTGACTCTCAGTGCCCAACAGTAACAGGAAGATCATCTAAAACCGTTAATAAGATTCAATTTGTAACACAAAAGGTAAAGGTTATCGTATACATGCGTTTCGATACAGAGTTTACAGTTGGGGTGTAAACCAAGTGCCATGACTGTATCCACTGCTGGCAGTCCTGTATTAGCTTGGGTACCACTGAATATAACATCGTGTTGTATTTAGACGAGATCATATCATTCAAGAAACGTTTTTTGTAAAGTGCCAAATGACCAGTATATTTTTTGGTGAGTCCGTGTAAGAGTTTTTTGAAATGATTTAATGAAAACCAGGGTATATTTTGAATTAATTAAAATTCCAATTATTTTTTATTATTAATTTATTGCATCAAGTTAAAAAGTGACACCCCTCACTCGGTTACCTTAAGGTACAACCAACAAACTTCTCAGCTTGGATCTAATTTGCTTTATTTGTTGAATAAAAGAGCTCTAATTGTTTAAAAGAACCGTGGATTTAAGTATAGTGTTTAATTAATCCACTCTCCTAAAATGCTGTGTATAATTTACCGTTGTAAATTGTTTCTTTGTGTTTTAATTGAAGAATGTATACTATTACACGGTTCGGTAAGTCGTTTTCGTCCCTCCTTCTCACTCTCTCTCTCTCTCTCTCTCTCTCTCTCTCTCTCTCTCTCTCTCTCTCTCTCTCTCTCTCTCTCTCTCTCTCCCTCTCTCTCTCTCTCTCTCGCAGATAATTGTCAGTGCTGACATTCTCGTGTTTCTTCTTTCAAAGAAAATCATTTCCTTCTTTACTTTGCTACCTATTTCCGAACGTATAAAACCACTGTCGGTATTTCCATAACAGTTATGTCTGTCAGCTGTATTAAAAAAAAAAAATTAACAGGAAGTCTGCTGTCTGCTGCATAATCCAAAACAATCGTTTCATGCAAATTATTCGTTTGAATTATTTAAAACCAGTTTTTTATATAGAAATATTTCGTTCCTGAATTGTGTAATAATGTTACAATAACAAATTAAAAAATACTAAAAAAATGGAATGTTTTATTGTTTTGTATACATTTAATACAGTATATAGCCTATTGTGCGCGTGTGTGTGAGCGCAATATAAATATCGTGTGAATCTTTCATTCGGTTATGCGTACTTTGTACTATTTCCTTCATAACCTGCAAATCAGCTACGTATAGCGTTCACCTACGTAAATGAGAAATTTATACAACGGGTCAACAAAATGTACAAAACATTTGGGTATGCGCTGGTTGTTTTGAACCAAGAGAACAGGATTTAGCGAGTTATAACGCTTTTTGACAAATATGAAATAGTAAGATGATATACTAAAATAGAAAAATAATTTGTAAACTGCTTGACGGACCTCCAAATCCAAATGCTCGCGTTCCCAAATAATAGTACGATTTACTGCAGTAGGCCTAACTGAAATGATTTAAATGACGTTGGTATTTCGTGCCTGAATTCATCCAAATCCAAATGCTCACGTTCCCAAATAATAGTACGATTTACTGCAGTAGGCCTAACTGAAATGATTTACATTACGTTGGTTTTTCCTGCCTGAATTCATCCAAATCCAAATGCTCACGTTCCCAAATAATAGTACGATTTACTGCAGTAGGCCTAACTGAAATGATTTACATTACGTTGGTTTTTCCTGCCTGAATTCATCCAAATCCAAATGCTCACGTTCCCAAAGAATAGTACGATTTACTGCAGTAGGCCTAACTGAAATGATTTACATTACGTTGGTTTTTTGTGCCTGAATTCATAATTACAATACAAAGTTACTACAGTTTTATTTAAAAGCAAAGAAAAAAAACTGATCTGTGAATACCTCTTTTTTATCGGCCATCTAAGGACCACATGCCAATTTCAATTCTTTATTCTTTGTTCTTTTCTTTTTTCCCAATATTCTTTCATCTTTTCTCTTTTCAGTCCACTGTGAAGATCTGAATTGTTAACCTATTGTCGTCCATTCTATATAAATGTCCAAAAAATAAGAGTCTTCTTTTTCTCATTGTTTCTGTTATATTTTCTATACTCTGATATATTTCATCATTACTTCTTAATTTCCAACCTTCTGAAGTTTTTCGTGGGCCTAATATTTTCCTAATAATTCGTCTTTCCAGTATTTCTAGCTTGTCTAAATTATAATTCAATGCTAGATATTCACTTGCATACAGGCATTCTGGCTTCACTACTGTACTGTAATGCCTTATTTTCGCATTTTTAGATATGCACTTTTTTTGTAAATATCTTTAGTTATACCATATGCCCTTTCCATCTTATGAATCCTTTCTTCTACAGCAAATTTTTCTAAGCTATTCTCTTGAATTATTTCTCCGAGATACTTAAATTTTCGATACCTCTATCCCTCTATATTATTATTAATTATTTTCATATATAATTGTAACTTTGTGCGTTTATAGACTTGCAAAACCCATGAAGGCTTGTTAAGTTTTGTTTACAGCAAAGTAGAATACAAGTTAAACGACGTAACGTGGCGGTTTGCTGTTATTGTGTGTAAGCAACAGAGGTTAAACTTAATGTTCAAAGGAACTAAGGAATATGCCATCTTATAACACACTAGTTTTAACATTTATTTTATGTACTTTGTGGATCGAGTTTGCGGTTAATTTAGCGGCCAGAACCCATAGGCTATATTATGTTTATTTATTTTAGTGGGTTTTAAAATTGCATTGTAACCTCAGTTTATTTTTTTACTTGAAGATTGGTTTTTATCTGAATCACTTCTTCACTTCAAACACTATCAGCCTAAAAATAAGGAAGAATCTAGTAAAGACATACGTGTAGAGTGTTGCCCTATACGGGAGTGAATGTTGGACAGTTGGAGAAAGTGACAAGAAAAGACTCCAAGCATTTGAGACCTGGTGCTACAGAAGAATATTCAAGATAAGCTGGAAGGAGAAGATAACGAATGCGGAAGTCTTTAGAAGAGCTCAGGAGGAGAAAAGCTTTCTAGGAAATTTAAAAGGCAGTAGAGCTAAGTTTATAGGGCATATACTACGACACAATGGGTTGGTTAAAAGAATAATAGAAGGAACAATTGCAGGGAAGAATCAAAGAGGACGATCCCGTTTAGACTACATGAAACAGCTTATGGTCAATACGAACTGCACATCATATTGTGAGTTGAAAAGAAAAGCAGATAAGCGTGAAGCATGGCGTACTGCTGCCAACCAGTCTATTGATCTGGATCAGAAGAGATCTGGATCAGTACTATCATATTGTTACAACGGTCTACTTGATCGTCGTAGGTACAGTGGAAAACAAAATACAAGGCACCAATTAAGTCACTGATCACCAGCTTTAATTTTCACAGTTAAACAGTTCGTAATTAACAACAGTGTCTCTTACAACAAATCAAACAAAAATTGTTCACAAGCAATAAAGTGTCAACTAATATAAAACACAATTGTATTACAATTATACCGCCCGATTATAAAACACAACACTTCACTAATAACCACTTGAAGGCACACAGTAATCACTTGTAATCACCCGACAATAAACTCGAACCGCACTGTAATATATCGCAACTATAACTGAACTAAGGCCGCTGCCGCCTTGTATTTATACCCCCGCTCACATACCAGAACATTCCAAACTACGCGTTATCTGTACCTACGAAGTAATTAATTGCGGCCTTGACACAGTCCGCGCGGCTTTTGAGACAGTCTAGTTAATGCGTCGAGAATCACGTACGGCAGACAGATTCAGTGGATTCATCTGGAACATTCGATAAACGCGTAGATTGTTCTGTGATGTCGTAACAATACAGAATAGTGGGTGAAATCACACGAATACTTATAGAACATCCTTTGCATGTATTATACAAAATGACTGGTCTGTATACAAAATGAAACGTCAAGGAAACCAGCCTCTCTACACTCTCTACACACATAGGATATCATACGTTCCTATGGGAGTAAACTATAAACGCCGCTCTGTGTTTGATGAATTATTTTATTAAATATATAATAATAAAGTTTGGAAGGTTCATTATTTGTTCAGTTTTACCACATTGTGTACATCGCAGTTAGTTTTTCACACATAACAGTCTTTTACAGCGTTTGAAATATTGGATAACATAAAACAACAAAGGCGAAACAGGCCACTTTTTTCGCAAATCACATACTCAGAGAAACCTGTTAGGTTGCTACAGAATACTTCTATCATACCTTATCTAATTATAGGAACTTTTATATTTCTTTAGCGTCCATGAGTCTTGAAAGTTTTTTTTTTAATTAAACTGCTTTTATATTAAATATTAAATTACTTATACCGTATTCTCTTGTTTGCTGCTAAATTAATTTCTCTTTCGTTATTACGTTTTTTTTTTTGTTATTTAATACTTTGGGTAAACTTCTCATTAGGTGTGGTTATAACGTGGAGTTACGCGTTAGTAGCCGTAGGTTTGTAACTTCGTAAATGTACTAATTATCGAAAAACGTCTGCAAATTCAATAAACGAAAAATAAAGAATTCTTTACTGAAGAATATTTAATACTAAGTAGTAATGTTACGTAGTTTCTCTTACTATTCAAACGGGATAGTACAATAAATAGGCCTTCTGTCACAAAATACCTAAATTCTTTTCACTTGATTCATTTCTCTTAACATTTTGTACTTCAGTTAACTTTAAAATTAGTATTGTTACGACATCACAGAACAATCTACGTGTTTCTCGAATGTTCCAGTGGAAGCCGGCTGTAATGTGTGTGCGTACGTGATTCTCAACGCGTTAGCTAGACTTTGCAGAAGTCGCGCGGCCGAGCGCACTGTGTGCAAGGCCGCAACCAGTTACGTTCTGGTGTTTTCTAGTAGCGCAGTTGATGCGTATTTTGAATATTTCTGTATTTTCGGCGGTGTATAAATACAAGTACTCAGCGACGCTCAGTTTCAGTTTTTAGTTACGATTTATTTGAGTGCGGTTCGTAGTATTGTGGCGAAGTGTTATGTGTTTTATATTTGTGCGGGACAATTGTAATACAATTGTGTTTTATATTAGTTAACATTTTTATTGCGTGTGAACAGTTTTTATTTGATTTGTTATAAGAGACTATCTTGTTGATTACAAACTGTTTAATTGTGATAATTAAAGTTGGTGGTTAGTGATTTAATTGGTTTCTTGTATTTTGTTTTTCCTCTGTACCATACGACGATCAGTAGACCGTTGTAACAGTGTCATTTTTGTATATTCCACAGATATTCACAATATTCACCAAGTCGTGCTAAAAAGTGTGTGTACTTGAAAACAAAAGGGAGATGCAAAGAAGCTACTTAGATTTGGAAACTTCATTTTGCCTAAAAATAATATGGTCTAATAAAAATGAAATTGTTTCTGAATATGTGAAGGATTTATGTTTTTCACATAATCATGGAAAAACTGCTAAACTGATCTGCAGTAAAAATATCGGTATGGAGAACCATACATGACTTTCGTATTCTAAGATTTATATTTAAAGTCATTTTCAAAAAGAAATATTTCCATAGAAACTACTTCTTTCTTCAGCCTTAACCACAGTACTGTGGTCACTAACGTATACCACCTCAAGTTACCCGTATACCACCTCAAGTTAGCGTACTCGATTTACACTGATGATGCCAGTTGATGGCACTGCCGAAACGTTTGGTTTTGCAGAAAAAATTGGACCACGGCCAAACAGCCCGGGAAGGAATTTTAACAACAAACTACTTCTTTGTTGCCGATAACGTAGTACACATATAAAAAATTATTGCCTCCCCCTTTTCATTTATAGATATTTCATCTACCTTTCTACAGTGGATTATTATGACCTTCTTTTCACGATACTTTATTTATCAAAATTAAGTACTTTACTCTTGTTAAAACATAAAACGTTTCAGGTAAACTGCCCTTCCCTTAACCGATCTTCACCAAAATCAATAGACCTTGAGTGCTCTACAACTGAGGCACATATGCAAAAAATTATTTGATTCTGAGTGAATTTACGGCAGTTATCATTTTCCATAGAAAAAATTCTACACACACGCGCGCGCGCACACACACAAACACGCGCGCGCTTTTCGGAAAATGAGTTTTCTTCATGTTCTGAGGATGGTATAATCACAATCATCCCTTATCTCTTACACGATTTTTTTCGCCATCACCATACTTCCATTTCTTTATGGAACATGGAAGTAAGTAATAAAAAATAAGGTGCCGTTATATGTCTAATCATAAGATAAATTGTTGTCCGTTCGAACAACGACCGAGGAGCGAATTCGATAAGAGTTGTAGTCTGATCTTTGTGTAGTGTGTTAGTCGGACTTTTATTCGGTTAAGTAAAAATGAGTGTATTCGCCTTTATAAATCTTGAAATATAATTATTGTTTTTTTTTTTGCTATCCTGTATTCAGAGTTTCGTAGAATTTCCTTTATTCCGCGCCACATTCAGTTTCAAGGAAAACATAAAGAAAAGTACATATTATTTTTTCTATAAATGCCCTTCTCTTCTAGGTTAACAGCCCATAGGCTGGTTGGCAGAAGCTCGCCATTCTTTATGCTTATTTGCTTTTATTTTTAACTCACAATATGATGTGCAGTTCATATCGACCATATGCTGTTTCATGTAGTCTAAACGGGGTCGATCTCTGTGATTCTTACCCTTCAATTGTTCCTTCTACTATTATCTTAACCAACCCATTGTGTCGTAGTATATGGCTCTTCTGCCTTTTAAATTTCGCAGAAAGCTCTTCTCCTCCTGAGCTTTTCTAAAGACTTCCTCATTCGTTACCTTCTCCCTCCAGCTTATTTTGAATATTCTTCTGTAGCACCAGCTTGGAGTCGTTTCTTGTCACTTTCTCCAATTGTCCAAGATTCACTCCCGTATAAGGCAACACTCCAGACGTATGTCTTTACTAGATTCTTTCTTATTTTTAGGCTGATAGTGTTTGAAGTGAAGAGGTTTTTTTTTTTTTGTTGAGAGCAATTTTAGCCTGGTTAATTCTGCTTATAATTTTCTTACTGCTACGTCGATCAGTCTCCTATAAATGCTAATGATCATAAATTAAATGTATTGAACACACGTTGGCGCTACCATTCGGAACACCGTGTGGGGGCTGCCAGAGAGGCCATCTTGTTATACGGTAATACGGAACGATTTTGTTGGTGGTTGTTATGTTTCTATACGGTCGGTCACCGTATCGTTATTTTGATGTCGGGTAACACTCAAGATTTTGAAGATTAGAGAATTGATTCTGTCGTGGAGAAACGTACTGTACTTGACTTTTAGGCGTAGTAGCAGTATGCTTTTATTCTATCCAGTGGCAGATGTAAGGGGGATAAAATCCACCCCTTTAAAGAAAATGCACATCTTCTTCTGTAGACTTAATATCTCTTTAGTACACGGCAATAGAGATTTCATGTACAGTTGTGGGGCGGCCTTTTCGTTGACAACACTATACGCAAAGTAATAGGTAGTATTCTCCACCACCCATGGTTTAAGAAAGATTAAGCATTTGCTGTTAGTAAATATTACTCTCACCTATGGGCAAGTCAGCTTGTACCTTGATATACACTGAAAAATGTACGTACACTAAATGGTTAACCGAAATAAAGATAATTACACATAAAACAATTTTTATGCAGGCACACACAAAAAATAGTACACGTAAGGCCCTAGTAAAAGAAGTTTTGCTTCTTATTTTCTCTTTATTCACATATTTGGTAACATAACATAGGGCACAGTTGCCCATCCATTCATCTGCACTTCGATTGTTCTTCCAGGAAACGTTCTTTCCAATAAACTCGCTACAACTTGGCACCACCAAAACAAATGTTCTTACCCCAAGAACCAACGATATGAATGTAACTAATACGTAGGGCCAAGATTGCAGAAGTCGTCAGTTGGCGATTAGAAATTTTCTGCACCATCTTCTTTTAGAGGCAACTTTCGTCACAATATTATACAAGTGCACAATATCCAACCGGTTGCGTCGAACACGGTTGCAAATACGGAATATGAAAATGAATCCAACATAAACACTTGAAAGACTATTTACTGCGTTGTGTTTTCCTTCTACAGTAAATCAGTAAAATTCCCTTGCATTAGATAAATACAAACAATCGGTGAGAACTACGCTGTGGGACGAACCTTGGAACTGTCGACAGTCAGAATTCTTCCACAAGGTCATACAAATTGAATCTCGTTTTATAATTAAAAACAGAAACTTTGTTATAATACAATCGACTATAATAATAATGAAGTCGAACGGTTCGGATCAGGTTGGGATGCGATATCGCTGCCGCAAACTTACATATCGATACTGTCGTGTATCGTTGGGCTAATGGTGTAAAGGAGGAGACGTATTTGCACTTACACAATACACGAACGTTGCCGTAGTGTAACACATTATCGAGTAAATTAAACGAAAACTAAACCATTTTTTGTGTGCAGAAATTAAACTAATCGGAGCATATTTTAAGCAATAAACTAGGCGGCACTATATATAGTGGCAGGTATTAGTGCCGGTGCATCAAGAAGTTTTTTTTCAAAAGTCTCTATTTTTTAAGTTTCCACCTTTGATGTGAATTAAGGAAATATTTTGTTACTAGCATACTTTTTACTTTTTCTTTCTTAACTAACTTATTTAGTTGTAAAGCAGTTTAATATGAAATGTTTATGTATTTTTTTATTAAAAAAATTACTTAAAATTAAACAAACTTATAGTGTTTAAGCTTTTGCCAATTTCAGTCTATATATATCTAATTACAGTACTTTGTACATTTTTAAGTAGACCAGTGATAAAGGCTTTGAATTTGTAACAGGCCTCCATGTAGTAGTAATGTCCACATCATACTATAATGTAATTATCGAATATTACATAAATAATTATAATGAATCCATTTGAGTGTTTGTGGTGATTTGTTTTTTAATTTTTCTAATGCCTAAAGCATTTGTGTCTACCTTTTACAGTTAATTTCACGAGTAAAGAATGAACATGATCATGGTCAAGTTAAATTCAAATTACATAATTTTCAATATTATATAAAAAATCACACACACACACACACACACACACACACACACACACACACACACACACACACACACACACACACATCGGTTGGTTTAGTGCCGCCTAGTGCAAATTCCTTAAAATATGTTCTGAACTGAATCGTTTATTAGTATTTACTTCGTCAAAATTGTCGTGCGGGTAATTAATTGATATTGGCTGTCTGAATTGGTTTCAGATTAGCAGGGAACAAAACGTCGGGGAACCTAACGGCGACACACACACACACACACACACACACACACACACACACACCGGCTTTACATTGTCCCAACAACGGTCGATACACCGCGCTCAGCTTCCAGTTATCAAATGATTGTTTTTGTTCTGCGTAAAATTTGTGAAATTGTACGGGACCGTATCGCAGGAACAGGATCTGAATGTGAGAGAGGATGTTTAGTGTCAACAATGGCTGATAACAACAGGAATTGTGCTTCAACACGATTGGCTGTGTAAAATGCAGGCTACACGTAAACAATTTTAATTTGTTTTTGCCATATCCATAACGTGTCTCTGTATCCAACCAGCGTTAACGTGTATGTGTATCCCGAGCGCGTTCTTTATTCTAAGGTACGTAGGCTATAACGTTGGTTAAAAATGAACAGTTATCACAATTTGTGCAATACAGGGGTTCATGACTGAAAAATAACATACGCATAAATATCATTCAATGTCAGTATTGCCTGAAGCGTACTTACTATGAAATCTGCAATAAATAAATAACGTTACTGAAATTAAACAATTTTTTATTAAGCTATGTATGTAAAGGTGTACATCACCCCCCCAAAGGCCTTGGTGCAATCCCCTCCCAAGAATTCCGAAACCCCAAAATTTGATTTCCTAGTAGGGGGGATCATAATACGGGGGTATAGAATAACCTCTAATTAACGGTGGATCTTGGGGCTTTATCAAAAAAATTTTGGAAAACTAAAGCCGTTTAAGAAAATTATTGGAATCAAAAAACTAATGTTATTCTCTTTATCAATACCAAAAGGTTTTTCTAGTATGCCTAATCAATAACTAAATTATGGAAAATGTAAAAGCCTGGTTAAATCTAGCCTAACACAATTAGTGGTACATTAGCCCTTATCAAGATAATCTAACTTGATTTTGTAATTGGATTCTTTTTCTTCACTGACTTGTTTGATTTACGACGCATGCAAGGGGATAATTGAGTCCGTGGTTACCCAACTGGCTTAAATTCATGTAACTTCTATTTCCAATAAGGGATTATGAAAGGAAAAAGATGATTATTAATGGTAGGGAAGGTTTAGTAATAAAATAAAAAATTACTAAATTTTGAAACACGATTTATTTTTTGCATATATACAGTGAGATGTACATGAACAATGATTTTGTTTACACTGGTTCTACAGTCAGTTATTCAACAACAGAGATTGTCTATTTTTGGAAAATTTTTTAAAATCTCCCCATAACTTCCAGTTGTGCGACTTGCACCATGCTGTGGGCACCCGTGGCTATATGCACCGAAGAGAAGTTGTACATTTATCAACGCAACAGTGAAGTTGATATTTACAACATACAGGAATACATACATGACCACACGGGCGTGCATGCTTGTGCATACATGCGTGAATATAATTGTGTATAATTCATCACATGGCTCTACGTAAATATGTAACCTTAATTGTATATTATAAATTAAAATATAATATGTAATTTACGTTCTACCGTTTTTAAAACCTGTATAATTTAATAAACGAAGCATATTTTTGACGCTATAACCTGTTTTGTACTGGACAGTCAAAAAATATGTTCACTACGATAAATTGAATAAATTGCACGTTAACTTAAAGAAAATCAGTTTGTATAAGTCTGTGATTGGACTTCGTAGATTTAGAGAGCTTTACTGACTTATGGGAGCGGTCGTGGCGTAGTCCCTAGCGTGTGGCGCTGCTACGCTGTCGGCGCGGGTTCGATTCCTGCCGGGGCCATCTGATTTAGATACGACCGTACCCCTCGTAAGGCGATGGCAAACCAGCGAGAGGTATCCTGCCTAGTATAAACCCTCTCCAACTATGCCGTTCGGATCCGGCGTTAAACTGTAGGTTCCATATACGTGTGAGAGACTCCGTAACACACGCACCACGGGTATATACGGGGAGGGTACAAACCAGTCGAAAGACTGAAGGACCCAATAATAAACTGACTTATGTCAATCACACTGCTTTAACTGCATGGGCGAGTCTCTTACAGTATTTGGCAACGCTATCCTAAAGTGTTCTGACACAATCGGATCAAAAGTTATTCATACGTGATGCAACGTAGTCCAGAAAATAAAATAAGCAAATGCTTAAATATATTGAAAAAATTATGCAGCAACTCTGCGTGATGCATTATGATGCTGTTAGTATCATTGTGGTGTTGTATCAGTTAATTTGTTCATTAGTGAATGATGTTTTGTACCTCACGATCAACTTCGTTTCGAAATAATGTTTCAACAAAATAATGTTTGGTTTTTGTTGCGTCGTGCCGATATGTGTCGTTATGAGAATTTTGTGAACGATTTTTTTCTTCCAGAGAACGCTAACTAATTTTGAAATCACGTTAATACGGCTGCCAGTTACGCCATGGTTTAAAAATATTCAGTGATTTAAAATAAATTAAGAAGAACAATAAATTAAACGGTTACCTATACATAGTTGTGGTGATTTTAAAACGTTTCGCTGATTTTTATAAACGTTAAATTTAACATTATAAATGAATATAAAGAATAACAAATTTTTTAAGGAAGGTATACAAGTAATTACTACAGTTGATGATTTATTATGTAAGGCGAAATAAATAATAATATAAAAAACAATTCTTTTCACTAACGATGGACGTAAATTAAAAATGACGACAAAAATCCTGACTGTTACGCCGTGGTCGGTTGCTATTAAACGTCATTACGCCGGCAACGTTTCGATTCCCCGCCGGGAATCTTCAGAAGCGGCAGAGAGTAAAAACACAATAGCAGCAGATGTAGGCTGAACACTACCCGATACCTGTATTGTGACGATTTAATTGAAACTGTAATCTTAAATAAATAAAAATTAAATTTGCGAGCGATTAAGTTTTTTTAAATCGCACTATTAAACCAAAAGCCCCTGTACTAAATCAGAATGAGAATGAGAAGTGAATGAAAATCAACAGAAGCACTAATAAAAAGTCGAATTGTAAAAAACTTATTAATATCACAATTAACCCTTTGCTAGTCATCATGCGGTGACCTGTTAGTTCCGGACTCAACGTGTTTATCGAGTCGTCTGTAATTTAGGAAGATATAAAAATCATAATGTTTGTAATTAGAAATTTGAAGGCACGAGTAGTAGTTAAAATAATTCACTTAAATTATATATGTATAATTAATGTATTGTTTTTGGTAATAAGAATGTCAATTTAAATAAAAATAGGAACTATATTGTCGCGGAGTACTTGCCCCTCTCCGTTGTTATGTGCCAGTCGAATCTAGTAGAGAGTCACTATGCTGCCGTCAGACCGTACAGACGTATGAGCGAGAGCTCCACGAAAACGCATTTTTTTTTTAATTTAATTTTAAAATGTTAGCTACCACTGCTAAACGTGGCGAGCGTTGTGTAATGTGTGAATGATATAAAGATGTGTTAAGAAGAAAAATGTATTAAGTAAAACAAAAACTTAACTAGTAGTAAGTAACCAAGATGACGTCTCCCCTCAAGAGGTAAATACAAGTACAACCTTATACATGAAGATGTGATCTGCATAAACTTCATAAATACACGTATACGATGCATAAGACGCTGACGAGGACCTCCGTGGATCTACACTTACTTTCACAAAAGAAACCCCAATCTCCGCAGTGAACATCCTATCTAGTATTTGCCGAAGACACGATCCAGATGATGATGATGCCGACTTCAAGAATTCCAAAGAGAGACACCCCAGGACGAGGTTACTACGACCAATTGTAAAGGTGACTCGATAGCTTGCCTATCGAGAGTTAATCATATTTGATACACAACTCACATTAAAAAGAGACTTTTCAAAGACTATAAATTTTGTTTAAAATTAAAATGAGACAAGCTAAGAGTTTACTGTAAGATTCAATATCGTACGTTGTAACGCCTTAAATGTAAATGTAATTTATAATCACTTTAAGTAATAATACCATTCTTCAAATGGTAAAAGAAGTCTTGCAAGCGTCTAGATGAACTCAAAATACTTAGAAGTCTTTGCTATAAATATACTTAAAGTAAACTCGGATCCGAGGTAAAAGAATACATAATCAGTTTGATCCCTAAGTTTTTATGAAAAGCATTTAAATATTTCAATCTAATTAATTATGTCATGGGATATTTGAATAACAGTTGTTAATAAAGAGAAGTCATCTTGTTACACATGAAAATGAGTGCATAAATCAGTGAAATACCTTCCCTTGTTTCCTTATAATTATCTTATGTAATTTGTTCAGTTAATTTGAGTTTAATAACAGTTCGTTACAACGTAGGCAGCCCATGTAATTGGCAAGTGTCAGTTAAGATGGGTTCCCTGGATTTGTAACGTGGCTATACGTTACAGTATCAGGTAAAAGCAACTGATAAAGGCATACGTGGAAACGTTGGCGACATAATGACGTTTAATAGAAACCGATCACAGCCTTACAGCCAGGTTTTTTGTCGTAATTTTGAATTGAATTTATTGACATCGGCCGTGCGAGCTACAGACCAAAGTTAACACTGGACACGGTATTTAGTAATACTAACTAAACATAACGTGTAAGACGCTAACTTAAGAAAAACTATAAGCCAGTTTATTAGACTATTCGGGCTGTATGTAATTTGAGTTTCATGCAGCTCTTGGAAACGTAGAAGCCGTCGATTCTGATCAAAGCCTGACAGGTTTATCGTGTAACACTTTAGTTTTGTCTTCGTCCGCGCGGTGTTAAAAGCGTAAATTCGGTAGAGGTGTAAAATAGTGTCCTGGATTTTTCCGAATGCGGTACAAAAGTGAAGGTAAAATAAGTTCTCACTTTATGAAACGAAATGTCGGTGCAGTGTGTGTGTTTGAGGAATGAAGACGCGGTCGGTGTGTTAATTGCTGGGACCGTGTTCGCACGTGTACTTTCTCCAATTATCATAGTCTGATAGCACGCCCGCTAGCTTATAGTCACGTACCGCACGCTTCGATTCCATGTCGTCGTCTATATCGATTGTTATTTTTCACTGTTTCACTTTATGATACATTAACAGTAGTACTTTCCTTATCTGTATTATTTCCTTTTTTACTTCCACGTTCCTTAAGGAAATGGAAGTATGGTGATGGCAAAAAAAATCGTGTTCGAGATTATTGCAGATTCTGATTGTACTACACTTAAAACATGAAAAAAAGTCATTTTCCGAAAAGTGTGTGTGTGGATTTTTTTGTGTGGCAAACGATAACAGCTGCAAATTCAAACAGAATCAAATATTTTTTTGCATACAGCCCTTATTTGCAGAGTACTCAATATATATTGTTTTTGGTGAAGATCGGTTAAGGAAAAGGGGTAGTTTACCTGCAACGTTTTTTTTTAATCAAGGGTAATTTTTTCTATGGCAAACGATAACAGCCGCAAATTCAAAAAAATCAATAATGTTTTGTATACAGCCCTGAATAGTAGAGTTCTCAAGACCTATTGTTTTTGGTGAAGATCGGTTAAGAGATAGGGGTAGTTTACCTGCAACGTTTTACGTTTTAACAAGGGTATTTTCTATGGCAAACGATAAGAGCCGCACATTCAAACAGAATCGAATAATGTTTTGCATGCATCCCTGAATTGTAGAGGACTGAAGGCCTATTGTTTTTGGTGAAGATCGGTTAAGAGAAAGGGGTAGTTTACCTGCAACGTTTTATGTTTTAACAAGAGTAAAGTACTTAATTTTGATAAACAATGTATCCTGATAATAAGCTCATAATAATCCACTGTAGAAACGTAGATCAAATATCTATAAATGAAGAGGCTAGTTGAACGGGGTGTGGGTAATTTTCTATTAATGAAAATTATAGTTGAAGAGGGAGGGGAGAATTTTTTATGTGTACTACGTTATCGGCAACAAAGAAGTAGTTTTTTTGTTAAAATTCCTTCCCGGGCTGTTTAGCCGTAGTCCAATGTTTTCTGCCAAACCAGACGTTTCGGCAGTGCCATCGACTGCCATCATCAGTGAAAATCGAGTGCGAAAACGTGAGGTGGTATACGTTAGTGACTACAGTACTGTGGTTAAGGCTGAAGCAATAGAAAGAAGTAGTTTCTATGGAAATATATTGGAAATGAAATATTCGAACCATAACATGGAAGTCATGTATGGTCCTCCATACCGATATTTTGTGGAGCGAGAAAAATTCTTGTTAATCCGGGTTTACACCGGTGTTAATAACAAATGTTGGTAACAGAACACTAGTTAACTTTTTGGTTGTTATTAACATTTTGCCACATCACCACGCCACCGCACATCACTTTGTCAGTTGTCAAAAAAATGTCGAGTGTTGAAGACGTTGATCTCGCTGCAGCTGCGTGTGTGATTTTGGCGAAGCAGAGGAGACCAAGAAGATTGTGGGTGAGACCCTGCAGGCAACAGGGAGGTATAGTGGAAGTGACCTGTTAAGTGACTTGAATGAAGATGACGTTGATCTTTGTCAGGCGAAGTAAGGTGTGATGGAAGCTTTAAAACCTTTTTGATAATGATTAGTTGTGACTTTGAATATTTAATATCAATGATAGGATTATTGATAGGCAGACAGGAGGGAGGGAGAATGTTACTGACATCGAAGAGGCACTGTAACACGTGTTACTAACAAGTGTTATCAACATTCTTTGATTTTAACAACTTCTAGTGGATAACAACATTCTTGTTAATAACATGGCATTTCTGTTGATAACACAGCTTGTTGGTAACAAATTCAGAAGCGTTTTTCAAAATGTTACTTAAAATTGTTTGTAACACGTGTTACTAACACCGGTGTAAACGCGGCTTTACGTTACTAGCATTTACTAGCAAATAGCATTTCTATTATCGGATCAGTGGCGTACCTAGAATTTGGGCTAGGGGGTCCTGGGTCGAGTCGGCTTCATACAAAAGAAAAAAAAAACAACTTAAGACTAATCAACATTACTATCTTTAAAGTGGCTGAAAACATGATAACATCCTGAAATCAACCCCACTAAAATAAACAGTAATAATACAATAAAAATACGCAATATTGAAACATTGTTTACAAGGTAGTATTGTCTGAACTGATTTTCCTATATTTCATGCTTCAAACGTATACGCTAGTGCTGTGTAAAAACCTGTTTGTATATTAAAAAAAAAAGTTACTACTATTTTAGCTCTAACAGTAATAAATCAGCCTAAAAATTAAGAGCTTAAGAACGTTTTTTCGACCCTCGGGTCCCGTTCGCCCCCCCCCCCCTAGTACGCCCCTGTATCGGATTGCCGTTGTAAATAATGAGGCCCATTATTTTGAAAAAAAAAGTATAAAACTGGATTGGACTTCTTATATTACGTTATGACACAGGTCCCCGGTCATCCGCCCAGGTCATCACCGTTATCACCGCCTTAAGGTCATCCGCCCAGGTCTCTCTACTCGTACGCTTGACGATGATTTAACCACACGACCGGATTTCTCAAGTTCGTTAATTTGGGAGAACAAGGATATACAGTATTTATCTGACATTGTCTTTACTTGCGTCGTTATCACTTTAGTTTTTTTAAACGAGTTTTTTAATTTTAAACGTGTTAACCATAACAATTTATATTGGTTTGATATACACTTGTTTACTTGACCAGTAGGAGGGGTCGTGGCTAGCGTGTGGCGCCGCTACGCTGTCGGCGAGGGTTCGATTCCCGCCGGGGGCCATCTGATTTAGATACGACCCTTCCCACTCTCAAAGCGATGGCAAACCAGCGAGAGGCATCCTGCCTAGTATAAACCCTCCCCAACTATGCCGTTCGGATCCGGCGTTAAACTGTAGGTCCCTTATACCTGTGAGACACTCCGTAACACACGCACCACGGGTATATGCGGGGAGGGTACAAACCAGTCGAAAGTCTGAAGGACCCAATAGACTTGACCAGTATACACTGAAAAACGTTAACCAGAGTGATGTGCGATACAGTAGGTGTAGCAGTTACCCAAATGTCACGTCCACGTGTGGGATCACGGTGAACAGTGGTAACTAAGCACGTGGACTATCACCGTAAAATCTCGTACCAAGCGACCAGTCGTTAAGATATACTGTAAATGGCATTTTCACTGTTTCGGTATCAAAAACGTTGCGTAAATCAAATGGATCTACAGAGGAATTTCCGAGTACGAAATTCGATATTCCGCTAAAAATTCGTTACTGATATTAGACTTTCTCGTTAGAAGGAGGAAACGGGGCCTTCTCAGTTTCTCACGTGCATCTGGCGTGTTACATGATATGAAAAGTTATTAATCTTTGTTTTATTATTTCCTTAAAGTACGAATAAACAAATGGCTTAGTGAAAATACCATTCACGATTTTCTTATGTATTAAGTTTACTGGCTTACCTGTTTATTGTGGGTGTTATGTAGAATAACCTTAAACATATGCTGCACTCTGTAGGTGGTGGTTGTCGACTTGCTAAACTAGTATTTAATTTTACATTTAAATTAACTTATCCATTTGATAGCGTTTACCGGAATAGAAACTTTTCAAAATAGAAAGATCTATGTATGACAGAAAACAATAAAACCTTCCTATTTTAAACAAACAGAATTATCACTGTTGCACACCACTATAGAAACATTATTCCGATTAGCGCTTTCAAGCTTCTCAGCTCATCGTCAGAGCTGACGGTGAGCTGAGAAGCTTGAAAGCGCTAATCGGAATAATTTTTCTATAGTGGTGTGCAACAGTGATGATTCTGTTTGTGATTATAACCACTAACACAACTTTCTTAATTAAACTTCCTATTTTATTTTTCCATTCGTACTAAACTAAACCAAACGTCGTATAAGTAAAGTTTTCCGGGCTGTTTGGCCGTGGTCTGTGGTTTATTGACAAACCAAACGTTTCAACAGCTCCATTGGCTGCCATCATCAGTAGAATTTAAAAAAAAATCCAATTTACTTATAAATTCAACAAGTATAAGTAGCCTACAGGTAGCATCGGGGGACATCTTCAGCCTTTACCACAGTACTGTGGACCTGACGCGAACAACCTACGTTCAGGAGGCCTTGGATTTCTTTTAAATTCCACTGATGATGGCAGCCAATGGAGCTGTTGAAACGTTTGGTTTGACCGCGGCCAAACAGCCCGGAAAACTTTACTTATACAACTGACACCGGCCGTGAAAGGCTTAGGACAATTTTAAACCAAACGTCTTTTGTTTTGATAGGTCCTAAGAACCTCTAGAGTAACCTCCTCTACAACCGAGCGGGGATTATTACTGCAGAAACCAGAAACTGTTATTGGAATGTTGTTATTGAGTGGTTTGAATTTCGCTACATGGAGATAGTTATATTTGCACGTGTACTAAAATTTCACGGTGCACAGAAGAAAATTGACACGCAGAGGATTTCGTTACTTAGATGCTAATTTTTAAGAAGTTCGTCTGTATTTATTGTATATTCTGTAATTTTATTTCACCTAAACTGTCAGGCAGTAGAAACAGCAATTATGTTCTAAATTGGTGGGGAGTACGGTATATTGTCGAGAACAAAACGTTAAATTCGAAATATTGATAGAATTTACCTAGTAAGTTACTCCTGACTTTCAGTTATTAATGCTGTTTAACATGTACTTTCATTGCATTACAATGAAATTGTATTTCTGTGATTTTCCTTTGTGTTTACAAAATATCGGTGTCAGTGAGTAGAGACGGGCAAGCTCGGTCTGCGCCTCATTTTTATGGCCGGCGAAAGGTTCGAAAAAGGGTCTAATAATCCTTAGCATGATCTGCACCTCGTACATAAAAGGTAGCTGAAATATTTGTTTCTGACCGGGAGAGTTCACCAACCTCCTTGTTTCACGACTATGGACCTCTTTGTAATTTGCATTTCAAGAATTAGTGGCGACAGGATAAACCCACAAAACTGGTTAAATATCTGATATTTAAGGGAAGTTTAGAATTTTAGCAGTCGCTGTTGAGTTGACATTCGGCCGTTGTGTATCAAGTTTATGTAGCGAACGATGACTTCCTCAATGAAAAATCTGTTCAGTCAGCGAGGAAATAATCTAATACTTCATGAAAATTTCAAATTTAGGAAAGTGTTTACAATGAAAAAAGCGAGAAAGACAAGGAGGTGTACAAACAAGAAGTGCAAGGCGAGACTGTATACTGTGGAAGATGGGAAGATTATTTCATAACGAGTTAACGAACATAGTCATGACTCTTTGCCGGTGAGTGTAAGTAACAGAGAAGCCATATCTAATTCCATTAAAAGAAAGGTTAACAGTATAGACGAAAGACCGACAAAACTCATACAGTTATAGGTAAATAAAAACCCTGTTGACACGTTGATTTAAAAAGATGTGAATTAATCAGTAATAATATTATACATTCAAGGCTTAAAATTCATCCACAGCTTCCAAAAACAACGGAAGAAGTGCAAGCAGCTTTGAACGCAATGGAAATGAAGACTTGAGGTGTAAGCCGCTTGAGGCGCACCTCATGCTGTCCCTGGCGGGATTCTTTTGGGTTCCAGGCGCACTTGATGCTCAATACCTGGCTCACCGTGTCTGTTGAGGCGCAAATCGAGTGAGCCGGTAGAGGCGTCCAGTCGGTGTACTAAGCAGCTTTAAGTTTACTTTTAGCACAACGATTCTTGAACCAATTTTATTTTCAGTATAAAGTTGGCCGTAATGAAAATACATAACATTCGTGTTAACTTTCATACAACAGCGATCACACTGGATCCAATCCTCGTACATCTGATGAGCTGCGACAGCTGCAAGAGAAATGGCTGCATGTCAGATGTGAACCTAATACTTATATCGTTTCACTAGGACGTACTACATCTGGGTAGTTTATCAGAGACCGTTCCAGTAATATGAAATCGTGTCAAATTTCATTCGGCAGAGTAAGCCGCTTTCTAACACACGCTGTTTTAATGATTCACCGGTACGTACTCAAATTAGTTATGCACCAGTTGAACGATAGCTGAACAGTTTTGTGTTTATAAATCGTATAACAAACGATTTACTGCGTTTAATTAAGCTTGATGCGTCATCAGTTGTGTGCAAATAACGACCGTTCCCAATCGTTTGCCTTATAGTCTGTGTCCTTTCTGTCGGGAAGGCTGCTGCATGTGCAAATACGGAGCCATAAAGTGTGTCTTCTAATCCGTCATGTGGTTCCAGTAGTTCCAAAAGGTTAGGTTTCGTCCGCAATAAATGACGTAACATCCTCAGGTGACGTAAGATGAACTTGTATATTAAACGAGTTAATATAATAAAACTATATTTATAGTTTAATACTTAATATATTACTTACTTACTTATACTTTAATATATTTAAAATTATATATAATTAAAGTTATATTATCATCAGACGTATAACGACAGACGTCGTTTATGAGACATATATAAATAGGGATACAAAATATAATCTTTAACTACATATTAATTTTTTTATACTGAAACTCATAATGTACTATTGATTCTTACTCACATCAGTGTTTAGTTTAGTTAGCATAGTTATGCCGTAAGGACAAGGAGGCCTATAGGGCCACGCCTGTTCTTAGTATAGTCGATATGCTTTTATTAGAAATTAACCTCCCTCAGACGTAAGACAGGCTACTGAGACCATTCTTGTATGCAGTGGGAAGGCTATTGTTTAAGCCAAATAATTGCTTCGGAAATCAATTTCAGTAGACCTTCTTCCCAGATCTTTTCACTTTTAGTCAGACAGTTACTTTAGTGTTGTTAAGAAAACTAATTCTCTGTCTTCTTTAGTACGATTTTCATTTTCTTTTCATTTTTGTTCTCGTTACTGTTTATACATTTCTATTCAATCCTGGAACAGAAGCAATATATAATGAACCCCTTACGCATTTTTACAAGTTTTAGGTAATTATTAAATAATAATTATTTAATAATAATTTTAATATTAATTTTATTTAATGTTAATAAATAATAATAGAAGAAACACAGATATACGACAGGAAATGAATATTTCCAGCATCGGCTGAATTGGTGGGAACATCTTTGCCGAATGGATGATTCCCGCATCCCCAAACAACTCTGGAACTATAAGCCGAGGGGACGGAGAGGTGCGGGACGTCCGAGGAAGCGCTGGAGTGACCAGCCTTTGGCTATATGAGACCGGAACAAATCATATCGTGGTTTAATCCGTGAAGAAGATGATGATGATGATGATGATTAAATAATAAAGAATTTGGAGTTACATAAATAGTTATTTCGAAATACGACCCCCAATTTAAAATTACTTTTCCTGTCGTACGTCTTATTAAGCAAATCTGTTTCCCTTATCTGTTCCAAATTTCGTAACGGTAATAATTATCTTGTACAACGTGAAATGAAAGTAGGCCTACAGTATATTTAAATAAATTCCCAGCATAAAATAAACTAATTTTCTTTCTTTGTATAGAGTTTTATCTGCACGCACGCCTAAATAGATGTCTGCGCATCTTACGTGTTCTGATTTATGCAAAAAGAAGCTGTTCACACCAGTTCAAAATTAACATTATATTTTCATGATGAATAATATCAGAGTCACAGACAACATTTAAAATTTTTCTAACGGAATTTCTTTGTGACCCTTCTTGTAAGTTAACACTCACGTATTTTTGTCGTATGTTGTCATGTCATCTTAGTTAAAGCGTTTTCTTTTATTTGGCATTACCGGTATTAGTGTTTTTATTTCATTTACGTAATGGCAGTGCTAATGTTTACATGTTGGCTGTATAAACATAAATTATTTTCGTCTGAACAATTGTGGTTAGACGTTGTCTGAACGTCGGACGTAAAGTGTTACAGTTGTACCTTCATCGGAAAACAGTTGTAAATCTCAGTAATTTTAATTGTACGAGGGCAATTCGAAAATTAACCTCCGCTTGGCTGGTAAAGAAAAACGAAAATGAATAACAATATTTTATTATATAGGAAAGCTACGTTCATATCACTAATACATTTCCACATAATCACTATCCACCGATCACTACACCAGGTTTTGTAGATCGTCGTTGTTAAACACTGCCGCCAAGGTACCAGTTGTTGGCGCCATTAATGACGTCCCATTGGTTTCAAAGCACTGGGTAGCCAGCCAGCCCTTTACCTTGATGAGACGATGGCACTCTTCCCCGGCCCTTACTTGGTCTGGTGGTGTAGGAGTCTCGATTTAACCACTGATTGTCCGCTAGTCCCTTAAAGTGGGAGACTTTCGTGTACGCGACCCACATGGTATCGTCAGCGACCGGGCGACTTTGCTTCCGCCATTCCACGGACCGAGAGCCGTCCGACGCCGTCGATTTGGGGCCCAGTTTCGAACGTACCCAGCAAACGACAGAAAGTTTCAACGGATACCACCACGTACCTCATAATTGGCGGAGGAGGCAAACACAAAATGAATAGCGGATTTACGTGTAATAGTGTGAAAGTATGTGGTTGCTTCTGCGCGTGCACCGTGTTTCTATGGCAGACAGTTTGTGTAGGCCTATATCAACCAATCTGAGGTTATTCGTCGAGTAGCCCTCTGAGGTTGTGTAGGCCTTTCATTAAACGTAATGTGAGAATACATAATGAAGGCTGTACGAAGTTTGAGGTTTCTGTGTCATCCAATCTGGTAGTAGTTCAATGGATTTGGAGGTTTTAGACTCAACTGTTCGATTGTTGTAGAAATTAACAGTGCAGGCAGTCACGGATACAAATCCAGACGGCAGAGCAGAATAGGTACTGACAAAGGCAGGACAGAGACGAGACATTCATTATACGAAGCGATGCGTAAAATACGAGAGCCCCAGAGTTATGAAAGCAGCAGCCTTGTTATGATTTTGTTATACGATGACCACTGCTGTTCTGTAGTTGGCGTGCGTATTGTTATTCCACGGTTGGTTTAACATATACGTAGTACACCACTATTGTCCACTCAAACCATTGTCTCCCGTGTCCAACCACACATACGCGCGTTCTACCTTCAGTGTATTACACAAGCACACTCATCTGAGTACTGCATGTAACTATTGTGAGCGCATGCGCGTATGTGAATGTGAAATGAAAGAGATATCAGATTGAGTGCGTGAGGAAGAGAGAGATATATATAGTGAGAGGGGAAGAGGAGAGGTGGTAAGGATATGCAGAAAACAATTGAACATTTTAAAATGTTGATAATTGTTTCCATTAGACGTACATATTTGTATACTTCTTATTAATGAGAATGACAGTTTTAATTGTGACAGGCCCTTGTAATCTGTAAACAGAGGTGGAATTATTACACAAAAGTGTCGTGTTATATATGTCGAAGATGAATAGGAAACCACATCTTCTCTAATAAACGATTTGTAAAAGTCTTATCAGAAAATAATTATTATTCTGTAGTTGGGAGGAGACATTTTATTTTGTATCGGCCATCTAAGCAATTTCAATTTTTTATTCTTTGTTCTTTTTCTCCAATATTCTTTCATTTTTTCACTGTGTCCCTTCTTGTGTGACTTCTTCCACAACAGATATTCGAAGGTCTGCTTTGTTAACCTATTGTCGTCCATTCTATATAAATGTCCAAAAAATAATAATCTTCTTTTTCTCATCGTTTCTGTTATATTTTCTATACTTTGATATATTTCATCATTACTTCTTAATTCCAATCTTCTGAAGTTTTTCATGGGCCTGATATTTTCCTAATAATTCGACTTTCTAATATTTTTAGTTTGTCTAAATTATAATTCAATGCTAGACATTCACTTGCATGTAGGCATTCTGGCTTCATTACTGTACTGTAATGCCTTATTTTAGTATTTTTATTGTAAATATCTTCAGTTATACCATATGCTCTTTCCATTTCATACACTCTGAATTTAATATTACAGAGATTTAATAACGCCCATTGTTGTTCGTATACGAAATAATCGATATACGAAGTATTAGAGATTACTTATTATGTAAGGTGTATTTAAAATCCTTCGATAGGCATATGGGTTTGTTTACCGTTAGAGTGAACATTGAACGTGACAGAAACACATAAAGACGTTGCTATTTAAGTTTAGTTAAAGCATTATAAGTATGTTACAGGATGCCGGAGTAGTCATAGCTTCTAGCGAAATCGTTGAGATTCGAGCCCTCCGCAGCAGACACAAGTGAAAGCTGTTTGCCAGTTAGTTAACGCATACACAGACACACACACACTCGGTCGTGTTATTATTTCAGCTTTGGGCGTGATTTAGTAATCATTGGCTTGTTGTATCCTTCGCTACAATAACGTTACCCGGTCGGCGCGGTGTTCAGCGGAGCAAACGCCTTTCATGTCTTCTTACGTATGGAACAACACTTGCATACTTTCTTAAAGCATTCTTTGTTTGAAAAGTGTTACGCAATCCATTGTATTGTGATTGAGGGCTCTCGGGCATTGTAGCGGTGAAGAGAAATGCTCCAGTACCGCGTAATGACGTCATAAATCTTCCGTTCACGCCAGTAAAACCGAAACACTACTACCGCTTAAACGTAAAGTTGGGGGAATAAAGAACCGATGTGTTTTCTCGTGAGGCTGGAAAATAGCGTGGTGTTCGCTAATAACGGATTACTAAACGCACGCACGCATTATTACGAAAAATACGTGTCCATTTCGCAGATGGCACTCGAAGAGCCGGGGATTGAACATGAGGGATGAATATTCATACTGATGCCACGTACTACACCTACGGATGAACTGAATGTGCTGACTGCAAAACTATACTTATTAATATGAAAGGTTTGATATGTTTTTAAAGTAGAATAAACCAAATTTTTTCGTATTAAATAATTGTATATTCATGTATGCTCAAATTTCTCTTGTTATTTTATATTATTATTAATAATAATAAAAACTTTTAACAAGAATATATTTTTATTTTGTAAATTATAAATGTTTCGGTAGTAATCTAACCATCATCATCACATATAACTAATAAATAATTAATATATAATGTATTTATAATATAATTTCAATCACTTTCTGCTACAGTCCGTTTCTTGATGTATATAATACTATAATACTTATAACTATTTTACCTCAAGATATATTTTTTCCTTTAGGAACATGTTTCGGGAGATCCTGTTCTCCCATCTTCAGCCTTCGCCATCTTGCTTCTGGTGCAGTATTTGTGTGTTGGCTTCTGGATGTTATTAAGGTGGTTTGTTGGTCTTTGGTCCTTCAATGTTGCATTATTGTGTGTGGTTGTGGTATCTGTTTTTGTATTTTCGATGTTGAGTGCTTTGAATATTGTGTCATGTTTTGTATTGATTTGTATTTGTTCCGGTATTAATTTGTTTTGTGTTTTATGTTTGTAAATCTGTAAATTTTCCCAAATGTTCATTATGGTGCCTTTGTGTGGTATATGTTTTATTAGTGTTACATTGGTTATGTCTGGGAATTCATGTCCTGTGTTTATTGCATGTGTGGCTAAATTGGATTTATATATATTTGGTTTTTTGTATGCATTTAGGTGTTCAAAATAACGTTTTTTCAGCTGTTTTTTTGTTTGTCCTATATAACATTTATTGCAATCTTGTTAACAAAATTGAATGCCAAGATTGCAATAAATGTTATATAGGACAAACAAAAAAACAGCTGAAAAAACGTTATTTTGAACACCTAAATGCATACAAAAAACCAAATATATATAAATCCAATTTAGCCACACATGCAATAAACACAGGACATGAATTCCCAGACATAACCAATGTAACACTAATAAAACATATACCACACAAAGGCACCATAATGAACATTTGGGAAAATTTACAGATTTACAAACATAAAACACAAAACAAATTAATACCAGAACAAATACAAATCAATACAAAACATGACACAATATTCAAAGCACTCAACATCGAAAATACACAAAATACAAAAACAGATACCACAACCACACACAATAATGCAACATTGAAGGACCAAAGACCAACAAACCACCTTAATAACATCCAGAAGCCAACACACAAATACTGCACCAGAAGCAAGATGGCGAAGGCTGAAGATGGGAGAACAGGATCTCCCGAAACATGTTCCTAAAGGAAAAAATATATCTTGAGGTAAAATAGTTATAAGTATTATAATATAATATATTTAATATTTACAGTAACGTTACCTCAAGATGTTTTTCTTTATTTGAAACAAGTTTCGGGAAATCCAGTGTTCCCATCCTCAGCCTTCTTAATTTTGGATCTTGTGGAGTACTTGGATTCTGGATCGGATCATCCGGCATTCTGACCACCCACCACAACATAAAATGGCAGCATTCTATTCACTATTTAACAAAATGTACAAAATACCCCTAAACAAAGAAGAAACGGACAAAAAAAGAAATATAATATACCAAATTGTTTATGAAAATGGATCCAATAAAAACACTGTAAACAAAATAGAAAATAAAATCAAATAGAAAATAAAAAACTGAACAATTAAGAATTAATAAAAATGAACAAAACATAAATAATAAGAACAATAAAAAATGGCCACATTCACATATATAAATAATAACATGACAAAGCTAACAAAACTATTTAAAAACACAGACATTAAAATAGCATACAAAACTAATAAAAATAATTTACAAACACTAAATAACCCACACAACAAAGATAATACAACAACCAATGGTACATATAAAATTGAATGCCAAGATTGCAATAAATGTTATATAGGACAAACAAAAAACAACTGAAAAAACGTTATTTTGAACATCTAATGGATACAAAAAACCATAAATATATAAATATAATTTGGCCACACATGCAGTAAACACTGGACATGAATTCGCAGACATAACCAACATGACACTAATAAAAACACATACCACACGAAGGTACCATAATGAACATTTGGAAAAATTTATAAATATACGAACATAAAACACAAAACAAACTAATACCTGAACAAATCCAAATCAATACAAAACATGACACAATTTTCAAAGCATTCAACATCCAAAATACACAAAATACTAATATATACACAACAATCACACACAATAGCCTAATACCAATTTAAAACAGGTTTCCTGTTGGTTACCAAAACCCAACAGGGAACCGAAGTTGTGACAGTTGTACGGAGCGACACTTGTACGGAGATGAAATTTGTTGACATTTATACGGAGCCCAAAATATTCCCGGAAATGGCCAAGCATGAAAAATTTAGAAAGTTACAGTTGTACGGAGAGTAATCTGGTGCTGGCCAGCCAATTCCCAGAAAATAGCCTATACATTTAGGGTGTTCAAACCTTACACTGTGCAGCGCCAGTATAATCCCGGCCTAATGCATTTCTTAGAATTTTGACGCGAGAACTATAAGGGTTGGAATGCGTGGCTGGCAGGTAATGGTTGGGGGTGACACTCGCTAAGAAGAGTTCATTACTACAGTTGATATCCGAGTGTCAAGTAGTGTGCGTGCTATAATTTTGGAAATATGGAGTTCAGCGAGACCACCAAAGGAAAACCTTTAGTTATTTACAACGGGCATCAGTAGTAGTGGATTATACCAACAAAGAAGAGGTAACTTATTGGCGTTGTATAAACTTCGTAAAGAATAAATGCAAAGGAAGACTAAAAACTAAAAACAACACAGTTTTAGGCGAAGGAAGCCATGTTTGCATTCCGGATGAAGCAGCAAATGAAGTGCGAAAACATTTTGTAAACGCAAAAAAGCGTGCAAGAGAAACAGACATTACAATTTCAACTATTTACGCTGAAGATGTAGGCCAGCTCTTCAATCGAGGCTACGACTTAGTCACATCGCTACCATCACATAGGAGTGCCAAACAATCGCTGCATCGCATTAGGCGAAAAAATATGGGACCTATAAAAGATCCGACCGATTCGGAAGGAATAATTCTTCAAGAAAATAATTTACTTATGAACGACGGTAGCATTTATTTACTCGAAGATGACAACAGGGGACCTAATGACAGAATATTGGTGTTTGCCAGCGAAAATGGAAAATCATCTTTATCAAGCTGTCTTTCATTCTTTATCGACGGAACCTTCAAGAGTTCGAGCAAGCAGTTTGGACAGTTATTTGTCATTCACGCCGATCTTGGAAGTTCTTGGGAGGAAACAAACACAATTCCAGCTGTCTACGCCTTGCTACCGAACAAAAAACGAGAAACATATGATCGTTTTTTCAAAGCTATAAAACCCAACGTGCCTGGATGGAGCCCTACAACTCTCATGATGGACTTCGAAATCGCTATCGTCCAGTCAGCTAGAAGTTTGTTTCCTGAAACAGAGATTTTGGGTTGCAATTATCACTTTAATCAATGTTTGTGGAAAAAAGTGCAATATTGCGGCCTTGTTTCTGCCTACAAGGAAAACGAAGAAATACGCTGTCACATAAGAATGTGTTCAGCTCTGGCACATTTTCCCCTGGAAATGTTGGACGATGGTTGGCTCTGTATTCAGGAGAGCTCGCCTGAAAACCAAAAACTTCAGGAGTTCTACGACTATTTTGTAGACCAGTGGCTCGATAACGAGCATATGCCAAGAGATATGTGGAACTGCAGTGGAAGGAGCCACCGCACTAATAACGTCTCAGAAGGGTGGAATCAAAGAATCAACAGATTAATTTCAAGAGTTCATCCTAATGTTTACTCGCTAATAAAAAATCTTCGAGAAGACGCAGAGTACTACGGCCACCAGTTTGACCGATTAGTTTTAAATATGGACGGGAAAAGAAGGAAGAAGTCAGCAATGAAGACCGACGAGACTATTTCAAAGGCGTTACAAAGACTCCAAGTTGATGGCAACTTAAAATCATTTCTGGCTTGTGTGGCTTACTCACAGAAATTACAGTAAAGAAAAAGGCTACTACAGGACGACGTCAAACCATTGGCAAATATATCATGTAAAGATTGTAAATAAGTTTAATATTCAATTAAAGCATTAAAAAATAAAATAAAAAACAAAAAAAATATTAAAAAAATAAAAACAAAATAAAATTTAAAAAATGGGGGACGAAAAGAGACTACCTCCCCGTGGTGTTCCCTGGAAACGACACAAAGTCGGCTGAATGTCTCTTACAATTTGTACAAAAAAGTTTAATACTCAGCACCAGCTCCCTTCTAACCACAGCGTTCTAGCATGTCAAACTAACACGCTAACATTTACCTAGAAAATTGCAAAACCGGTTATTAACAGTCGTTAGTGGTCATTCCGTACAAGTGTCAACATTCCACTTCTGACTCATCAGGTAGAGGAAAAGGCTCCGTACAAATGTCTCTCCGTAGAAATGTCACTCCGTACAAGTGTTCCAACCCCCAGGAAACCATAAAAACAACCAACCTACACACAAGTACTCCATAAGATCCAAAATTAAGAAGACTGAGGATGGGAACACTGGATGTCCCGAAACATGTTCCAAATGAAGAAAAACATCTTCAGGTAAAGTTACTATAAATATTAAATATATTATGTACACCAAGAAAAGACTGTAACAAAAAGCGTTTGAATTATAATATAATATATTTTTGTACTTATTAATATATAATCATTTATTTATAATATATAATTAATTAATTATAATATATAGTATTATTTATTAATATTAATAATTACTATATAATATATTTATTAATTATATATGATGATGATCGTTAGATTAATATCGAAACATTTGTAATTTACAAAATAAAAAATATATTCTTGTTAAACGTTTTTTTTATTATTATAATAAACGTTTTTTTTTTTAATAAATAATGGTAGCGTTATGAAAAATAACGAAAGTAGAACCAGTATAGTTGATTTTTATTGTGTAAAACGGTTTGCATAAACTGATGAGTATCGAGAGAACATGTTTCAACAGTCGTATAAAGCGTATATTCGTTCAAAGTGTTGCACGTTGCGTTGTTAATTCGGTGAATTAATTTCCTTTCGAATCGGCAGGGAAAGTAGTTGATAAATTTCTCTCTTCCTTTCGCATGGCTGTCTGCTTGCCGTTTCCTTTTCCAGTTCTAATTAATCGTTAATTATGCACACCGGACCAGTACATTGGAAGGGATGCACAGAAAACTGTGAGAACGACATTTTTTCGTTTACAGCGGGAAAATATTACTTGGTGTAACAATATTTGACGTTAAAATAACGTAGTCAATATTAAATGAACAATCGAACTCAAAAAAAAAAAAAATAATAATAATAATAATATTTTATAAACATTGAATTATAGTTTAGACAAACCGTAAATATTGGAAAGACGAATTATTAAGAAAATATTAGGCCCACGAAAAACTTCAGAACGTTGGAAATTAAGAAGTGATGATGACATATATCAGAGTATAGAAAATATAACAGAAACAATGAGAAAAAGAAGACTATTATTTTTTAGACATTTATATAGAATGGACGAGAATAGGTTAACAAAGCAGATCTTCAAATATCTGTGGGGGAAGAAGTCAACATCAAGTTGGATTAAAGAAGTCCAAAAGGATTTAGAAAAAAAAATAATATAAACGCAGAAGAAGCAATTGAAAGAGAAGTTTTTCGGGCAGAAATGTTAAAAATGGAAGGAGTCCAGGGTAGGAGAGAGAAAAACGCAGGTTCAAAGTGGACTGAAGACAGAAGGAAGAAACACAGTGAAAAGATGAAAGAATATTGGAGAAAAAGAAAAGAATAAAGAATTGAAATTGGCATGTGGTCCTCAGATGGCTGATACAAATAGGAAAAGTACAGTTTACTCAGACTGAATTAAAAAGAAAGTATACAAACATAAACTTTATCTGTAAGTGGGTAGCTCAAATTTCCCATCATAATTTTTACCACATAACATTAAAGCCACACGTTGGGAACATATTAATGCCATAAACGGATGGTATAATTGTTTGTTTCCATCAATACCCTAAAGCAGAATACCACTCAACTGCCGACTAATGTTACTAATGCCGACACAGTGAAAAGATGAAAGAATATTGGAGAAAAAGAAAAGAACGAAGAATAAAGAAGTGAAATTGGCATGCGGTCTTAGATGGCCGATACAAAAAAAAATGTATAAATACAAAATCAAATAAAAATAATATTTTACTCATTAGCAGCTGAATTCTGATTAAATGGGTACAAATTAATGATATTGAGTACATGTATAATTGTTTACACAATGTTTATATATATAAACAATAGGAAGGAGTCATAATTTTCAGAGTATGAAAGCCTCAGGCAATGAATCATCGAATCGTTGAGCGCGACCTCAACGGTAACAGGATACCGAGAGACCTGGTCTGCCGCAGGAGTCCTTGGCTCGCATTGAAATTCCTCTGACTCACATTACTTACGCTTTGGAATTAGCAGTCTTTTGTGATGATGCAACCGACCGTCTGGCAGCCGAGGAAGACGTGAATTAAATTATAAAGGAAAGGCGGCGTACAGTCTTTTACATGTTCTATGCCTACATGGACCCTTATATTTCTTAATTGTTATAACAGTGACAGTGTGTAACAGCGGCCACGTACTGATTTATGACGAATGTTGTTAACAAAGTATAGTGATCACCAGGGGTGCCGATCCCCCCAACCCCTATGACGCTTCTCCCCAAATTTTATAAAAAATCCCCCCTTTTTCTGACAAGACCTTTTATAGTAAAAAACGTCTTACATAATCGAGCAAGGATTTCTAATAATAAATTACAAATTAATATTTACAGTAAAACGTGATTTGTTTCACAATACCAGTACTCTATGACTTTATTGAAAAGACACTTAGTTTTGCAACTTAAACGTCTCATTTAAATCTGTTTTTGTCGAAAAAATGCTATAAAAATTTCAGTCTGTTTTTGGACCTTATCGTAGTTTACTAAAATGTAGCAGAAAGCAAGATAAATAAAATATATAAACACAAATTTCTATTGCACACTGTACTTTATTAATACAGTAAATAAAAAATAAAATGTATTTCAAAATTACATTATCATAACATGAACAATGTAATATTTTAAGCTTACAATCACAATATTTGTGTTATCTGAAGTTGAAACATAACTTATAAGTAAGCAAAAAATAAAAATAATAATAATAACTAAATATTTTTAGCTGTGCAATAATATTTTTTGCCTTGGTTTGGTGGAAAAGGCAAACTTGTCAATGATTTCTTCGTGCGGAATCTTGCTTAAAACTTCAGACTCACTGCATAAAATTAACAAACTTTTTTAACCAAGTATCACTCATGCTCGTTCTAAGACGGTTTTTGACAATTTTGAGACGGCTCATGGTCTCTGTGCCGAACAGCTGGTTACGGTAAGAGTCAATAGAATTTTATAGAGTCTATTTAAATTGGGAATCCCAGAAAGTTGCTGGAGGCACCTGTACGATTTCTTGTGCGTCTGATACGTGTCCGTTATAAGTTTTTTACAGGTTTGTAAAATTGGGGAAGATTTTTCATGCAATAGCAAAAAAAATCCCCCCCTAAATGTCGCAAATGGTGACACGATCCCCCCTGTAGGCACCCCTGGTGATCACAGGTCGCCAACCTGTCGCTGGCAGTTCGTGAATACGCTGCTGCGAATATTTCTACCTCGTCCAGAGAATATTAGTTACTGTAACACTACTAATGAAGTAGCTATCGTTACACACCTGTTATGTATATATAAGACTAATTATAGTATCGTGAAGTCCTTCAAGGCGTGCGCGAACACAAATCAGGGTGGGCGTGCAAGATGGATTCGTACTCTTCCAATCTGCTCCAGTCTCGCCAATAATTATTTTGCAACTACGGAGGCGGTCAGTTGCTGACAGTAAAGAAATGTATATGCAAAACTCTTATTTTATACAGTGAATAATTGTCGAAAGTACACAGTTTATTTCAAAAGTCGAAATGAAAAATATGTATTCACAACAGTAACGTCATATTACAGGAGAAACAGTGATGTGTTGTGCGCAATAGCCTAAGCCTCACGCAAGGATTAGCACAGCCTTGACTGCTTTACCCGTCGATACTGTGTTGATATCAGTTACTGTCGATTTGTTGATATCGTATTTATATGTAGTGCAATCGTCTCCCTCTGTCTACCCATTCGTGTCTTAACGATGCACATGGCAGAATTCCTCCTCCTCCTCAACGTGAGCCCTGGCTTTCAACACCAATCTTCTCCAAAGTCTCCTATCCATTTCCATCTCAGTGTGTAACCCCTCACATCCATTCTTCTGAGAACTTTTAGCGTATCATCTAACCATCTTATTCTAGTTCGGCCCCTCTTTCTGCTTTTATAGACGTGAATATAGCGATATGATCGTGAACGTATTATTGAATCTTTACCCTCCGTCTATCCTTAAGTACCGAACCTCCGTTTGGTTATCTATCGGAGTTTTCGATTCATACACATGAGCTTGATTTTACAAGAGTTTTGTTACTGTCTTAATTTTTAGGCTATTTTATTATTTTTTCAGCTGTGTACGCTAATATAGTAGTAACTATTTTTTATATATTCAAACTGGTTTATTACCCATCATTTCCGTATACGTTTGTAATATGAAATATAGGAAAATCAATTCACTCAATAAGTACTTTCTAAACAACGTTTCAATAATGTGTGTTTTTATTGTGTTATTACAGTTTACTTTAATGGGATTGAGTTCAGGACGTTATCACACGTTTTTCAACCACTGTAGAGATAGTAATGTTGTGTAGTCTTGTTTTTTCTTCTGTATGAAGCAGACAGATACCCCCCCCCCCGAAGATCAAAATCTAGATACTAGATACGCCACTGCTAGTGGTAGAAGTATTACATCAGATGACTGCCGTATAGTATGCCCGTATTTAAAGTATTTGAGGAGATTATTACTTTCCGTAATACTGTCTTGTTACAGTGTAACAAGGTACCATCAGTAGGCTGTACGGTTACGTGACAGTAACAAATAACATTCGGATACGCTTACGTGGTCAACGAACCAACTGCCGTCCCGATTTTGCATATTACTGTCGTTTTTCCGTTATTTATTTTTATTGTCTACTGACTTACCATAACACGGGCATAGAGAATACGATTTACGGCGTCTGGTATTGTGTATTACGGTTTCTGTCTTCCAAGTTTCATACCAGCCATCGTATACATGACATACAACATTACATCCATCTAGTAGTAAACTCATTCAGCTGTATAGTTTCATATCGGTCGTATACAGACGCGCACATGGGACACTGCGGCTTGTGGTTCATTGCACGATGTACTAGTGCAGTTGGGACAGAATGAGGAAGTTGTTTTGTTTTGTCAACTGACAGCAGAGCACTGGAGACTGTGACAGACCACAGGATTTATTGAGTACAGTACGTCGGTTATGTGCTGGAACAATTTACTGAGACAACGGGCAATCTGACGTTCCAACAATCGAATGATGAATGTTTTTTAGTCACACAGAGGTGTCTGGCAATTGTGAAACTGTTCAAGCCCCCACACTTCGCAAACTCACACCGCTGTAGCTAGTTAGCACTTTCCGTTGTGACAGTGGGAAAAAAACTTTTCTCTTTTCTCTTCTACCCTCAGAGGTTTAAAGTTTATTACAGGACGTAAGTGCACTTTTGTCCCGAGGGTGCCCACTTCACTCTGTCTCGTCGCTACGTAAGGAAATCAATGTACACGATACAATCAATTCTGTGAGAAGTGGCTGACGTTTACCTTCAAGATATAATTTTATGATACGCTTTTTTATTAAATCAAATTTATAGAAGATGTGTGAAGTACGTATGTGTCTTCAATATGCATGAAATAAAAACTTAAGGGAAATAGCTCATCTCTGTTGACTTAAAATACCATTATACTTAGGTGTAACAGGTAACTGAAAAATAAAACACGGAAGGATGCCCGAATGAAATTTTATAAAACTGTGTCTGTCCCCACATTCCTGTATGCTAGTGAGACGTGGACTATTGGTAAAAGGGACGTGTAGAGAATTCAGGCAGCCGAAATGAAATTTCTAAGAGGGACGCAATTTGTTCTCTCTTGGATCGGAGAAGGAACGAGGACCATTAAACGCGATTTAAACATCGTATCATTGCACCAGAAGATTGAAGACCACAGAAGGAGATGGTGTGAACACTTGGATCGCATGCCTGATATCCGTCTACCTGTGGCTGCCTTGGGTTATCACCCAACTGGGAAGAGAGATGTCGTAGACCGAGGAGGAGATGGGTTCCGGAACAGGTTTAAGGCGTAGTTCTTGAAGTGGTGATGATGATGATGACTTAGATACAACACTGAATTGTAACGTAAAGATATGAGGACCATTCATAGCAATGAAGATTTTTAAGCGAGACTACAACCTTTGATTCCACCTAAGGCATGTCTGCAGTCTTCCTTTACACGTGTATATGGCCCTGTGATGTGATATGAAACCCATTGAAATGATGCTAGTCTTTTTTGCAGGTTCGTCTGCCTGCTCTCCGATCTCTGGAGAACATCTGTTAATAGACTAAGACAGTGATAAAAAATAATAAAACCTAATTTTCTTTCAGTTCCGTTCGCGTACACGCCATTCTATCTATCGATGTAGCTCTCTCTCTCTCTCTCTCTCTCTCTCTCTCTCTCTGAATAAATTTTCAAAATGGATTCAGAAGTGTTGTTGTCTCAGAAGTGTTGTTGTCAAGTACAACTGCTTGTCAACTAATCAGCTATCCTAAATTAAAGAAGCATGTTCATACTGTCTCCCGATTCGTATACCAGTTGCCAGTATTCAGTTCGCATCGGACAGGAGGTGCGAGTTGCCAATCCTCCTTGACGCACGTTATCTCCTTAGTCTGAATACGTAACGAACTTTTACTGTCATTATATACAGTGTGTCCCATGAGGAATGGGGCATACTTCAGGAATGCATTCTGCAGGCTGAATAGGTCCAAAACGCTTCGTTTTCGATTTAGGGCTTGTGAAAAATTTCACCTTTATTTCTGGTCCAATGCTACAATTAAACCCCATACAAATTCTTCAATCTTAAATTAAAAGGCAAAATTGATGATTTAATATGATTTCTGACATGAGAAAGGGGATCCCATAACTGTATATTGGGTGGTTTTATAGAAATATTTAGTAAGTCTAAAAAAAAAGTGATGTGAAAAACCACACATTTTAGGTTTGTTATGAAAAACTGTTTAAATTCCTGATAAATAAATGTAAATTTGTAACACAACTTATAGCCTACATTTGTTTATTGGCAATTTAAACAAGTAGGCTCTAAATTCACATTAAACTTAAAAAAGGGTTTTTCGACACACTTGTTCGATATTTATGAAATGTGTCTATAAAAATGCGCAAGGTACAGTTCTGGGACCCTCTTTTTTAATTTTTTAGTTTAAAAACCATATGAAACCATTAAATTTACTCTTTAATTCAAGTTCCAAGGATTTCAGTAGGGCTTATTTTTATCCTTGGAGCAGAAATCAAGGTGAAATTTTTCGCATGCCATAAATCTAAAACGATGCATTTTCGGATCTATGTTTATATGAAATACCTTCTTTATTTGAGCCTGCAGAATTCATTCCTGAGGTATGTCCCATTCCTCATGCGACACTGTTTAACGTGCGGTTTACGAAATCGCGTCACCAGCGAATAATGTTTCCATTTACTAAATCATACACTTTAACGAACACGTCGGGCCAAATCTAACTAAAAACTAAAAACGGTTATCAAGTTTTGTAATCGTCTTGAATTAGTCTGATTACTAACGCTTCCGCTAAAGCTCGAATAATTAATTTTTCATTGCCTTTAAAGTGAAGCAATACCAGTTTTTTATCAAAAGTATTACGCCACTTTTCTTTAATCTCAGTATGTGGTCGGGGTTGAAAGCAGAACTACAAATGTAATATAAACTCGCGTTATTATTTATTCCGTACCATCTGCCTGCAAAACAAGTGAAAGTGTCTGTGACCATTACATATGGTATTATATATGGAATTTGTGCAATAATCTTGTAATGACTAGGAATGTCGAGCAAAATAAACGGAGTGTCTTGGTTTGGTTGCAGAAGCCCAGTTTCAAGACATTTCGCGCCGAAGTAGGATTAGAAAGACTCAGACTGGGACGTAGTGTAACGTCTACAAACCATTAAGTGTCTCTACAACGCGCGTCACTTGATGAATGAAGACATTACAAAACCAATCTCTGCAATGTCCTGTAACGACAAAAGCATTAGCAATAAAAGTTCATGGAAACTGTGTGCGTCTCTCGCATAGAGGACGATTACGAGAGAATTTTACTGACAGTAGCTTGACACCGCTGCGTCTTAATTACGTTCCGCCGAGTAAAGCCTTCGTAAATTGTCCGTGAAAACTACAAACACGACGAGTACTATATGCCTCCGAAATGTGTGGCGAATGTGAAACAGTGAATTGTACAAGTATTTTTACATCAAAATATAAACATAATTTTTTTTATATAGACATATGATTCTGTTTTCAATAAACTTAGAACTTTAGTAACAGCTTTTTTTACTGCCGAATTAGTTCGTTAGAGCCAGCCTGTGTGAACTGTTCGCATTAAAAAGAGCAACCTTCGGAACAGCGATAATTTTCGTTACCATCTTGTCCTGTGTACCTTTTGTCTGAAGATCGCACGGCCGGTGTCAATAAATACAAAATTACTACTAAAAACCGGGCTGTTATGCCGCGGTCAGTTGCTGTTAAACGTCATCACGTGGGCAACGTTTCGATTCTCCGCCGGGAATCTTCTTCAGGCCGCCAAAAGCGACAGAGCGTAAAAATACAAAAGGTATTTTGCTGTTACCCGATACAGGTGTTCTGCCGCTATTGTGTTTTAACGCTCTGCGCTTCTTGGCGGCCTGAAGAAGATTCTCGACGGGGAATCGAAACGTTGCCCACGTAATGGCGTTCAATAGCAACCGACCCCGGCCTAACAGCCCGGTTTTTAGTAGTAATTTTGACTTCAACAGTACCGTTCGCGATATTAAGGTGTAATCGTAAGTCAGGTTCCAAATGTAAGGTACCACTGTAAAAACAGGTACCTTGTCGCCTCGTCGTACAAATACTAATAATACTCAACCGCCATGGAAATTTTACAACTGTCACTCAGCTGGATACATTCGTTACCTCGGTAAACCAAGAAATGATGACGTCAGAACAATGTGTTCTTGGGGCACATTCCTCCCAAGAACAGAAGAAGAAAAATATTATTCGCAACATAGAATAATTTGTATGAATTTGATAGTTTACAGAATCCAAACTTATCCGCAGTGTCAATCTCTTTCCTTTTACGGAATTTTTGCTCTAATAATTTGTGGACATCCACGTTCAAGCCGTAAGACCTTAACGTTGGTAGTGTAAAATAGAAAGAAAAGAAAATCATGTAAGTCGGAAACTAGAGAAGAACGAGTGTCGCCGGCTCCAAATATGTACCTTACAACTCGCGAGCACATGAGACAAGAAATATATTTTCTTGAGCCAGCAAAACTACATTACAGCGGCGACTTACAGCTGGCGATAAATCCAGTTACAACGATCTAGAATACAGTACTTGTTTTATTTGTTAATGGAATAAATCCGCTTATAGTCCAAGCCACGTATTTTATAATCAACTAAACGCTATGCAACTCACCGTCTGTGGCTTTAGTAAATGTCTTTTTATACAATTGACATGTTTCGGGACACTTGTCCCATCCTCAGAATTTTTAAAAATGTCTCCTCATACCATCATATGCCATTTTATGGCCGGTATGTTGACGACACCTTTTTGATCTATAAAGGCACACATTGACAAATAGACAGGCTACACACATATTTAAACAGTATTAATAACAATATACAGTTTACACTGGAGCACGAGGACAGTGGAAAATTAAATTTTCTAGATTTGACGGTCACCAGAAACATTAATAAATTGGAGTTTAATATTTATAGGAAACCCACTACAACTGACACTGTATACACGCCACATCTTATCATCCGGTATCGCAGAAAATGGCTGCTTTTCACAGCATGGTTAACCGCCTCTTATCATTGCCCCTCAGCGACAAGGATTATCAAGACGAACTAAATACAATTAAACACATTGCGGTCACCAATGGCTACAAAAAAGCAGTAGTAAATAATATCCTTAAAAAACATATGAGACGAAAAAACTCAAACGCGCTAAGGGCACCTGGGGACAGTGTGTATAAATACATTTCTATACCATACATGAGCTTTCTTCCTAGAATTCTGTCTTCTATTTTAAAAAAGTCAAACGTTGTTGTCACATATAAGACTACAAATAACATTTTAAATAGCCTTCGTAGTCGGGAACCAACCGTCCTTGAAAAGAAAACGGGGATCTATAAATTAATATGTAATAGTTGTGATGCTTTTTATGTGGGCCAAACGGGCCGTGGTTTTCTCAAGAGGTTCGTTGAACATAAGCCACCGACTTATTTTCACAACACAGAAAATGTAAAATCTAAATTCGCTAAACATCTTATTGATGAAAATCACAACTATACTAATTTTCACACCAACTTGATACCCCTTCACTTTTGTAATAAAGGACGTTACATGAACGCCCTTGAAGAGTTTGAAATATATAGAGCGTATAATAATCCTGTTACCAGGCCACATGTTTTAAATGATCAGCTGAACTTTAAATCTAATGTCCTGTATGATACTGCGTTGCGATATTGTCGCGACACAAGTCAAATATGAATCAGTGCGCTGTCGGTTACCGTGCGGTGTACACCGTAAAACTGTTGTGCGCGAACTTTGTGTAATGTGATTGTGTTTTGTGTTATGTGGATTTTAATATATTGACGACTGTGCCATCGTATGATGGTATGAGGAGACATTTTTAAAAATTCTGAGGATGGGACAAGTGTCCTGAAACATGTCAATTGTATAAAAAGACACTTACTAAAGCCACAGACGGTGAGTTGCATAGCGTTTAGTTGATTGTTTTATTTGTTGCTAGATAAATATTAACCTGGCTTTTAAATAAACAGGTTTTTAACCGAACAGCGTAAGAATTTACGTAAACTATGTACTTATTGTGTAGTAGAAAGATTTGTGTTTTTTACGTTACTAATTTAATTCCCTTATTACGAAATACTGTATTCATTTAAGGGCACTCGCAACCGCCAAATCGACCAAAAAATCGATTTTTTGTTTTTTGTCTTAAAGAAATCTTCAAATTTTTCTGAGTAATTTGATACCAACATATGTGAATAGGCCTAATAATAATTTTTTTATGATTTTAAAGTAAATTGGGGTCGTAGAAAAAGTTCTGTCAATAGTGCTGACAATATTACCATTTATCAGATCTGTAACTCGCTTATAACAAATCGTAAGAGACATGCGGTTTTTACCATTGGAAAGGGAACTCAATAAACATTCACTATCAATGTCTGTAATGTCTGTCATAAAGCCAATATTTGCTGATCTGAGTCAACCTACCTTGTTAAAAAACTGTCTTTATGGTAGTACACGAGAATGCAAACGAATCCCTGAATCATTTGCCATAGTTTCCAACCATATTGGAATACTTTGTCAATAAAATATAGTATTTCGTTGGACTAGATACTTTGGTTTCGGGTGTACATGATGCTGTGTTGACGTGCAATGAAGGTAATATAAGTAAGTATCAAGTATTACAAAAGTATGGATCAAACCAGGATCAGTGTCTCGCAGCGAATCCTTGAGGCAGAGACATTAGTAGATGAACTGATGAAAAAGGTTAGACACTCAACTAGAAATATGAGTAAACTAGAGAAGTAAATGGACATAACTGAAGACCCTGAGTATAAAGCTGGACTACTTTAAAATAGATAAAACCATAAAAATCAGTTTTAAAAACTTTAAATTGGCTTTTCTGAAAATCTATTTTTTTACATAAATTAACCCATTATTTTAGAAACCAAGTAAACTAGAAAGCTGAATTCTTGGGGGGCCTATTGGGTTAATGGAGATGTAACTACACTGCTAGAACTATACAGTTTCACTGAAAAATAAAATCTTTAAAAAAATTATAAGTGTGATTTTGAGATGCAAATTTTTAGAGCAAAACATAAAAAATTATAAAAAATCAGGAAATCGACATAGCTACATAGTTGTAGTAGCGTTTGTAGTGTATATGTGTTTACCTGCGTGCTAAAATGTCAGCTTTATGTCTTTTGTAGTTTTTGAGATAATGGGTCTCAAAGTTGATGAATTTAACGTGGTAAGCATAACCGGTTACGAGTGGTCTTAAAAAAATTGTGCATTAGTTACGTGAACAAAAAACGTAATGCTATAAATGTTGTGTATATAATATTCTCGTTCATTTTCTTGACTGCTATGAAACTAAATAGCAGAGATGCGGTACTAACTAAAAGGAAACGTGAGCAGGTTGTGGTGTCGGGTGAAGGAACAAGCGGAGCTCCTCGACTGCGTCAATAACGTAGTACAATTGTAACTCAGTTTAACACTACTTGTGCGATAAGTTGTGCTGCAGCCAGAGAATATTGAGTAATTGGTAACCGACGAAGTTTGTGAAGCGCCGACGGCGCGCGTCCAGCTCACGCAAATAAATACTGTACGTTGGTACAAATAAAGGACATAATAAATATTTTAATATCTTACGTATTTAATGATTTTACAGTATGTCTTTCTTTTTTTTTACTTCTGTTGGTGTATACTGTTCTCTGCTGCACCCTTTCGTGAGAACTTGGTGGTAGGTTTTGGTATCGCTTTCTACTTTCCAAGTCCAAGTCCAAGTTGACGGAGCAGCAGCTCGACGTGCTCCGGTGGTCGCAGTGTCCGGGCGAGCCCGACGACTGCATGATGCCTGCTTGTTACCATCACTAGCGATCTCGCGCTATTCAAGGAATGGAACCTCCGTATATATATTTTTGGAAGGACAGGATGATGTTATTTTTCTTGGACCCTCGGACCTCGAAGAGACCCGCGACGGCAGAATGGGGGAGGCCTCGAAGACTTTTCGCTTGAGTAGTAGGAATTACCCTCCCACAACGGGCAGGGCGCCTCTAACCGCTCAGGAAAAGTCGCCGAGGGCTGCCAAGCGGCAATGCCGGGGCACAGGAGAGAGCAGAGGAGGAGGAAGCCCCTAACACCTGTACGGGCAAGATAGAGAAGGAAGGAGTGGGAGATTCCTCAAGAAGGGGAAGGGATGGGAGTTAATATTCGTCAGGATCGGGGGATGGGACAGAAGTTCAGTAAACGGCTTATGGGGGGTCATCGAGCAGTGCTCGGGGGCGTTTATGGCGTCTGGGTGGTGGGCCAACATCTGTACTGAGTCGACGGATGTGAGGATGGGTCGAGACAGAAGCGCGGATAAATAGGTTGAAGGCTAGAAGCCTAGGGTCCGAACGAAATCGGTGAGAGAAGGAACCTTCAACCCTCTCCTGATAGCGTCATTTCTGACAAACCAGGGAGAGTTGGAGATGTAGCGGAGGGTTCGGGATTGGAAGGCTTCCAAACGGGCGACAACGGAGGGGCTGAGTAATGCCCAAAAGGCGGGAGCTGCGCATGTGAGAATTGCTCTAAGGAAGAGCAGGTAGATGATGAGTTTAGTGCGCACAGCACTGAACCCTGATGTGAGATCTAGTTTTGGTCTGACGCCACGGGCACGCTGGAGACTCCGGGAGACGTGGTTTGCGAAGCTTAGGCGCCGGTCAAGAGTGACGCCTAAGTATTTCACAGACCGTTTCCATTCGATGGAACTCCCTTCAAGGGAGAGGGGCTGGCAGCGGGAAGTAAATTGTTTCTACTTTCAGAACCGTTCCTTCATTTGGCGAACGTCTCATTGTTCCCTTAACTCGGTTCACCAATCACATTGGGGTTTACTAACCATAAGCCTTTTATCTACCATTGGACGCCACACGACAAGAATGTTTTCATTTCGCCTGTGGTTCAGGTTTGTCCAATTTAGTTTAGGTATGCCCTAGTAATCTGTATAATCTGTATTATTAAGCTGTCTAAGTTCTTACTCATATAATATGGAAACGCTCATTCATAATCCACCCACGACATGCTAAGAATACGTTTGTAGACGTGGTTTCGATTTTCTTGCGATCAGGCTGTCTCATTGTTCAAGTTTCAGACCTGCTAGTGGGGATATCTGAGTATCAGCCAGCATTATAATCAATGCCATTGGCCCAACTCACGAGTTTTAAATTTATTTTTTTTATAAATTAACACGAGTCCCTATTATTTGTTCAGTTCTTGATCATTTGCACCGTTATAGTGCGCGCTTTGAATAGCGTTGTAATTGTTCGCACTGTACCTTAACAGAAGATAAAGTGTATTATGTATTGTGTAACGTGTATGTGCAACCAATATTCTTAGTGCTTATTTGATTTTTATGATTTTATTGTCTGGGATTTATTTTTCACTTTGGTAGTGAGCATCGCATACTTTTCAGTTTGTGTAAAGTTTCACTTGCCTGAAGATAGTTTTCCACTTACTGAATTTAATACAGTTGTCCCCGCACCTTAAGCCAGGAATTACAGCACACATCCAATATATACGACTGGTTTTATCACAGTAGGTGTATTTCTGTATTGGTTTACTGATTGTTTAAACCGTGGAGTTCTACATCTCTTGAAAAGTATCAGTTAATATGTGACTTTTAAAATTTTTCTTCAGATTTTAGATTTATTATTTCGGAAAACGTCTTTGCTGAAATTTTATTTGTAGCGCAGTAAAAACCTCAAAATCTTCATTAAAAATTGTATTACTGTAGTTTTTGTACTATATGTTGCTACGGGGCGAGACTCAATGATAAAAATAATTTCACGTTTTGTTTCCATATCAAAAATTCAATATTTCAAATATTTTTGCATGTTTCCAAATATTCTAGATCAAATAGATTTCGTGAATCTAAACTGTTCTTTTTTTATCGGCAGTAAATTTTCGTCGGTATCCTGTGGTAGTGACGGCATACTACGATTAGGACGAACTCTGATGACAAATTGTATGTTCTGTTTTAGTTAGATTACACGCCGCACTCTCCTGTCAGTTGCACTGCATCGTAGACATTGAAGGCGATTTGTGTTTCCATCCAGAATGCCTGGAAGAAGTTGAATCGCCTAAGAGTATAAGTTAAATTATTTATTAATAATGTTAAAAGTAATATTATAAGGTTGAACATAAGTATAATTAAAAGTTAATAATGCCTTTTTGCTGCATAAAACTGACGGGACGGAAAAGGTCATGAGCTGACAGTCTTGGATCTAGCACGAAGAAATTTGAATCGCTTATTAACAGAGCTATAAAACTAAAATTCTTACATGGACAAGGAGAGCTCATAGCAAATAAACGCAAACGTGAATGTGTTATTAAAGAGAAGGTTAAAACAGCAGTTTGTGTACGGCACTGTTTTCTTATTCTGAAATTAAAACGCAGTATGTATTATTTTTTAAAAGGTTAAAGGACATCAGTGTACCGTTTTCATTACCGTATATTTTTTTACATAGAGATTCTTATTCTCCATTTACTCTTTTTTTATTTTCTTAAGTGAGACAGACGTGTTGGAAGACCATCATATTCCAGGTGAAGAAGGCCAGAGTTAGAACTGCATATATGCGAAAGGAAATGTACATAAATTACATTTCTTTTCTTATTACCGTCATACCAAAAATATGAGTGCACCCGCATGTGTACTGGTGTAAATATGTCTGATACATCATTGCTGCAAACTAGTTTTTAATATGTATTCCGTGTGTGTGTCACTCTTCAGTGTTTCAATAGTTGAAGCCTGAATGTTGATAATAGTAATCTCATGTCTCTGTTTGGCAAGCTATTTTTATGTGCTCCTTTGTGCTGTGTTTTGTAGTAGTAGTAGTATTATTATTACTAATGATTATTTTTTGTTTGTTTTAGTCACCACGGAGACCAGGCCGCCGCCGGACGTGGGGGGTGGCAGCCCCCCATTCCACTCACTAGGTACGTTTCGACTCGTTTTTTTTCCTTTATAATTTTTCATTATTACGTCAGTATTTGTCTGTCGGCGTGGCACTTCACTGTTACGCCAGCGACACATGAATTAAGTTATACCGACGAGAGTAAATAAAACCGTTTGTTTATTTGTTGTTACGTTTCCTCGAGCGTTTTGTCTCGTGTCGCTTTTGTTTATTAATTACAGACATAAACTGATTATTTAATTGTCGTCTGTATCTCACTGTCACAGTATTTGCTTAATTGAATTTGATATTAATTTTTGTACTAATTTTGAACGACTGTGTTTTGGTTTGTGAGAAAAAAATATAATAAAACTTATCTTTGGACAAGTTCACTACATGTCGTTAAGTTTTGTCACATCATGAGAACTACGTCTTGTTTTCATGTCTATAGTAAAACAAATGAAGTCTCAATACAGTCAATACCTGAAGTTACAGCCGAAGTTAACTGTCAGTTGATAGGCAATGATAACTATCTTGCCAGTAGAGATAGGCAGATACACCTGTACCAGGTATTTTGGAACGATCATTTTTGTGGAACGGATGTAATAGTGACTGAAAAATTGAAATACCTGTTCCGATTCAACGATAACTGAAAAGTCGAAATACCCGTTCCGATTACTGGCGGTCTCGCGGTTCCGAGTCGCGGGAGCCCCGTACGCAACTAACGAATAAACGAGTACAGAGTACAAAGTCACAGTTATTGGTGCTGAGTACATGATTCTACGCATGAACCGATTGCCATACAAGTACGAAACGAAACAAAACAGCGAGGTTCAGAACATCTTTATGCCAAAGAGACGAAGCTGTTTTTTAATAAATGAAAAAAATGTTTACTGATGTTACATTTATTCTCTTGTGTTATGCATACATATAATACAGATTATAATAACAAATTATATATTATTGTTATATATTATATATTACAATTATACTAGTCACCAACTTAGTAAATTTTGAAAACCTACAGAGTACATAGTGGCTGATAGACTATATAGTCCTTTTTGTTAATGTGATTTCGGAGATGATTTTTGTTTGTAAAACTGTTTTTATTCTCATTCACTCTTGTCCCGTACTGTTTTGTTATGTTTATGTTATGTTACTGTACTGTTATGTTTTTTACTGTTACTGTTACTGTGTGTTATGTTACTGTACTGTTATGATTTTGTTATATGTTTCTGATGTTTTTTTGAATTTAATTTGTTGTGCTTCTACGTGCACGCTAAATTTCATTGCCTGAGTTTCGCAACTGATTTGTCTAACCAAAATGGAATCAATAATTTAAAAATTGTTCTATAATATTATAATTTATAGGCCTAATGTAAAATCTATATCGGTTTGTTTACTCCTAGTGAAAACTTAAATTAGTATTCCCAAAGGGAGATAGGCCTGTAAATTCTCTTGTTCTTATTTTCTTTTAAACGTTATCAGCTTAATAAAGTCATAGTGTAGAGTAACATTGGTAATACTTTTAGTTACAATTTATTTCTTGTAACAAATTATATAATACAGGTGTACGTATAGTAGATACGTAGTATAATAACAGGTATTTGTACGTGTTACTTTTTTGGAACGGTTTCGTTTGTACCTGTTATTTTTTTCGAATACTAGTTTAGCACATCTCTAGTTCCCGGTCACTGTTTCGTGCGATGTACCATAAGAACGCTTCAAGTTGACAGAACGCGTTAGCTTCACAGCGCGAGATTACCGCATACATATAGCCTACTGTAGACATCGAATGGCGATACCCTCTTACAAGGATAATTCGTTTAGTCTAGTAATACAGAAAAACTGTATTCAGAAAAAGTATGTAATTCATGTTAAGATATTTCCAAAACACACGCACGAATGATTGTGAGGCTTTCATCACATAACTCGTAGAAATGTGTTGGTATAAGATATATTTTATGGTAGGTGCAAAGGTAACATGCAGTTACAACACTTGATGAGGTCGAGATCAGTGCAGGGTGGCGAGGATAGGCACGATGTCAAATCGGAACAGAACGTTACTTGTGTCGTTTACACAAAGTGTATTGAAAACGCGATGGAGCTTTCTAAATAAATATCCAGACTAATCGTAACATTAAAATTAGCCACCGTTTTGTGACAGAAGATAGTTTGAAGAAACCATGTTTTCATCGTACCCGATCCCTAATTTAAGGATTTTGTTCCGAAAGGTTTTCACTCATATTTTAGTACACGTTAATTTACATAATGTTTAATGCATTTCGCCAATAAAGTTTATGGTTTTGTTTTTTCCGAATTTTTTTACAAAACTCTATTTTACTTCCGCTATTTATTTTTAGTCGTTAGCAGTGTTGCTTGTTTCTCGAATGTTCTCGTGTTTCTGCTGTCATAAAGCATCGTTTGGTAGGTTGCTCTGAAATTAGTAGCCCTGCTAGGAAAGACGAGTTATCTGCGCAGAGAGGGATGAGATGTCAGTCAGACAAAGGGGAGTGCGTACGTGCGAAACAGAACGTGACAGAGGTTTTTTGCAGTGGTAACGGAAGGATTAACCGAGTACGAGTACTACGCGTATAACACCTAAACCCTTTAGGCAAACAGAACATCTTTTCACAATCGTTTCAGCGAGTCCATTTATAGGTATGAAGTGTAACCGAACATGAAAGTTTCGTGTTTATGGACGACCACGATTTCAGCCCCAGTCTGAAAAACCAACTTACAGTGTCAGACATCAGACGTTTGCATACTTGTATTCCCAGTTTTTTTTTTTAATAATTTACGCTAACATTAAAGTTTATTTTAGTTGTCATTAGCTTAATTTAGATTTATATTCAGTTATTCGGAGGGTTTTGAAAAACTGACATTATTTTTGTGAATTTAATTCTGATTTGTTATTTTAAATTTTAGTTTTTAATAACAAAAAATAAAAATAAATCCTTTCACTAAGCAGCTAATTAGGATAAACTTTCCCCTACCCATGGATGTACTAGTCTTAGACCAAAAATTTTATTTACTTGTAGCCTGAACTAGTTTTCCATCAGCTGAAAACTAGTTTTCCATTAGCTTGAACTACTTTCCAATCTGACCGTCAGCCTCTACCCTCCAAGCACTTCCCAAAATCCACAAAGAAGAAATCCCAATCTTCCCCATTATCAACTGCCGGAAGGCCATTCATACAAACTTGCTAAACATTTAGACAAAATCATCAGACAGCACACACAACTAGACAACAACATTACAGTAGAAAACAATACAGACCTTGTAACAAAAATAAAAGACGTACACATCCTCCATAATGTTACATTAGCCTCTTTCGGTATTAAATAACGCTATATTTACCCTTTTCTCCGAAAGAGTTTGGTTTTGACGTTTTTCCCACCTTACAACTGATACGATGTATTTTCCTCCCGTCAGACAGCCGGTAAATTAAATAATTAACATTTAATCTATTTGATTACCTCTCTCTCTCGTGAAATTATTCGTGTAATTTGTAGTGGCAAACGTTACCCTGAAATAAGCGATTGTTTCTTTAATAAACATCAAAGATTTGATTACCGCTCTCTCGTGAAATTATTCGTGTAATTTGTAGTGGCAAACGTTACCCTGAAATAAGCGATTGTTTCTTTAATAAACATCAAAGACGTTCCGACGAGGATAAATCTTGTCTTGTTATACGAAGTACGTATCGAAGCAAAATAAGTGAGTTTTATCAGTAGTAGTTACCGTAAATATTTCAACGCAGGGCAAGATAAAAAGTGTGTGGCGTGTGTAGCAGGAGACCTCAGCCCTCTGCCGCACTTATTGCACTGTGTGATTTGTCGGTAGTCCCTTTCTAAGAAGTTTTTATTTTTATACAAAGATTGTAACAATCTTTAATGGTAGTTATTTTGTAATTAAAATTAATCTTCATCCTCTGTGCACCCTTACTAGTGCAGACGCATTAGTGTCGCATTGACGTATCTAGAATTTGGCCTGGGGGGGGGGGGTTGATTAGTCTTAACTTGTTTTTTCTTTTGTATGAAGCCGACGCCACCGGACCCCGCCCAAGGCCACATTCTGGATACGACACTGTTACCAAAAACAAACAATACTTGATGTTTTTGAAGCATAATTTTAATACTGTCGTTTTTTCAATACCAATAGTTATTTTAGTTGGTATAAGGTCTCGTATGGCAGGGGTCTCCACAAACTTTTTCACTTGAGGGCCGAATTGAAAAATCTTGGAAATCAGGAGGGCCAACAGCATATATATATATATATATATATATATATATTGCAACAGTACAAATGTATAGGGTACTGTGCATTGCGCAAAGTAATTAAAATAATTAATTAAAATAAATAAATAATTCATATTGTTAATAATAATACTTCAGCATATAATCTGAACGACCAAACTTTCATGTTGAAACAGGTGGATCACGCCAGCTGCTCTGCCTCTGTGTACACACGTATGTTACATGTGTGCGTGAGGCCTGTTTATTCCTGTAAAGCGCCACCCTTAAGGAACGATATTAATTAGCCATTAGCCCGTTATTATATATCATTCTTACAAAAGACTCACCTCCCCCCCCGCCAACTCTACCCTACCCATCAGCAGGCCTAGCCCAGTACGCAGACGATACTGCCTACTGGGTTTCAGCAGCCGCACACTGGCAAGTCCCAATCAAACTACAACAAATCCTCGAACCTTTCTTCGCCTACTGTAATACTTGGCGAATAAATGTAAACGCGGACAAAACCCAACTCTGTGTTTTCAACTCCACTGGACGCAACATGACGCATTTCTATAACACACCAGTCTGCGTAGGCCCATCATCAGTACGCCCAAAGCGTGATTGCCAATATCTGGGCGTCACGCTTGACTCCAAACTTACCTGGCGACCACACATCAAACGAACAACTACCATCATCGCCCGTACCCGCCTCCGTTCTCTCAGAACCCTCAGCCGACTAAACCACTGCTCCAGCGACTTACTAGGCCGCATCTATACTACCTGTATCCGACCCATCATCACGTATGCCCACCCAGTTCTCCTTACCGCCTCCCCTGCCTACCTAGATCACCACCGTGTCACAGAACGACGAACCCTACGACTCATATACCGCCGACCACGCCTTACGAAGACCTCCAACGCCGCCCTGTATGCGCTTAACACCCGCTTCCCTGACCTAGATTCCTTCCTCGTTAAGCTCAACTGGAAGTATTCCCGAACAGCCTCCTGCCGCAATTCTATACAAGCAATAGTCCCTTCAATTAATAGAAACACCCGCAAAACAAGCCGACCTTCCTACTTACTAAATCGCCTCCTTACAATAGCCAATGGTCCTCCCCCTCGCCTCCAACCCAGCCGGCGTCAAAGACACAGACATACTTAAGCAATGCATACTATTTCCCTGCCAATGACTCATCTCTCCCCGGCGGTAGTGACCTGACACACTAAAGCAGCCTAAATACTCAACACACTACCAAACTCCCCCACACTCTAAAACTCTAAGTCCTATCTTCACTTCACCACAGAAAACACACACTCTAGTTCCCCACACTTACGTACCCGCTTATAATCCTCAAATCTGTTCCTTCCGCCTCCCTTGACGGCACCCTGTCGCCACCTAACAGCTTTGGCGACCAGCGTCACACGTCCCTGTCTTGCCCCCCCCCCCCAAAAAGAACGTCGAAGAACAAATAAACAAACCAAAATGAATGAATAAAGATGCCACAAAACAACCATAACGGCCACATCCATCTACCTCTCCCGCTCGCGTATGGCTACCCACTACACTCGCATATATTATAACTAACAAACAATACTCTCCCTACTATGTACCTCCACCTTCTCAACGACCCGGTCAGCTGGCGTACGTCTCCCCCAAAATCCCTTACCCACACGGCTGAAGGGAGCTAGTCTCCAAAACAGCCCGAGTCCGACCATATTGGTTGGTCTCGGAAAAAAAACGCTATTAATTAAAGGAATTTATTTAATTTGTAAAGATTGTGTGCATAATAGCACAAAACCAAATACACCAAAATATGTATAAAAATGAGACGTATACGTGTATAAAAAATAGTGTGAGAAGGATAAAAAGTGTAATTACAGGAAAATAAAAATAAATAGAACTTATGTTAATTAAGATAAAGAAAAATGGTTTGTACATGGTGAACACATAAAAATTACCGACAGAATGAATATCGGGTAATGTGCAAAAGACTTCGCAAATCGCGAAGACAAGCGAATTAAGTGTGACAAGAATCGTGTGGGGGAAGTGATGCCTTCGACAGACTCTGACATGAAAAATATTGTCGAAACATGATTTTTGCGCCCTGGGTATAAATACAGGAGACGCGCTAACATCATTCTCTTCTCGATCAACCATAGTCGCAGCCGGAGGCTCTGCTTCACGAGTACAACTCTTCCACATTCAACCATAGTCGCAGCCGGAGGTTCTGCTCGGCAACTACAACGTTTTCTTGGTCGACTACTGTGGTAGCCAGAGGCTCTGCGTAGAGACAACAACGTTTGGATCTCAACCACAGTAGCAGTCAGGGACTTCACGACTACTCATCATTTCGTGTGAGCACTTGCAACCAGAGGCCATGACGGGAGACGAGGGAGCAGCCAAGTACATGCAGTAGAATCCAGCGTACGAGAATCAAGGACTCCAGGACGACAAAGGAGCATCCAGTATCAAGGACCTAGGACCGAAGAGGACACGCTGCCGATTTACCACAACAATAAGATGATTAACAAGCATGTACTTGTAAACCGAGACTCACTCAAAGACAATAACTAACGAAGTAAAAAGAGAGACAGTTTAATTCAAATATGAATTAATAATTTTTACAAATGTAAATATTCTTTGTATAATAATTAATGTAATGTTTAAGAATGTTTAACTATAATTTTGATCAGTAACTTTGAAGCTATAATTTGGAATCTATAATTTTTTATATTTAAATTGAGAAAAGTAATTAGTGAATTTTTATTAGAAAGCAATGCATATGCCGTAAATTCAAAAGAGATTAGATCATTAGAAAATAATTAGATAATCTAATCAGTATTTTACTAATGAGCAAGCTGAGAGCAATATTATATCATTATAAAGATGTATTAAAATATAAGATTGTATAATATGTCTATGTGTAATATGAGAGTATCAATTATATGTAATAATTAGATGTGTGTTAAGACTACACACACTTGCAAATAATAATGATTTAAAATCGCAACAAAAATAAGAATTTTTACTTAATAAATATTTAAATGATTTTAAACCAAATTACATAGTGTTATTATTATTACGATTACACCCATCATCATATACAACACGAAGAATTTAAATCGTTGTAATGTTGTAATATAGTAAACGTATTTTTTTAAGTTTACTAAACAATCAAGTCAATAAAATAGGTATTTAAATAAAAATTAAGCAGACTTATCGAAAGAAAACAAATTCATTTATTCAACATAATGCAAATAAAAGTAAAGAAAAAATACCATTCAAAGATATTTCTGATATATTTGAAAAGCATGATTCATTCAAGGCAGCCAGACGAACAAGCACATTAACCACGTTAATGTTTTAAACTTGCTCAAAATGTTATAACATTTTACTGAACTTATTTCTTGTTTAGTTGTGTAGTAAAATGTTATAATATTTGAAGTATTTTGACGATCTATTTAAAAACTGCAAGCAGCATCGGCCGGGTTGGCGTGGGCCGGATTTGACCCTTCACGGGTCGGATCCGGCCCGCGGGCCGAGTTTGGAGACCCGTGTCGTATGGTATGGTAGGATATTAGCGAACGACACAATGTATATTATGTGTGTCAAGTGCTTAATTGGGGTCAGTGAGATTGTGTTTGAGTAAAGGTATTGCGTGACATAGGTACATAAAGATCTAGTGTAACGTAGGGTCATGTTGAGCTATCGAGAATTTGGCTTGACTTGTAGCCTACCCGTTGTGACGTGTCTAAACTAAACATGCAACGCGCTGGCAATGTCTTTTGTGAACGTTTGCTAATGATTAATGGTCTGTGAGGCGTAAACAGTGTTGCATGTAGAACGTTAAAAATCTGAGAGTGGAACTAAATATAACGCGCGCAAAAATTAAAAATTGTTATTAGTCAGGGATAAGAACGATATAAATTTCGACTTTTGGAGTCACGCAGGTCTGGTGCTTAGGCAGGGCTATGAAAAAAAGCAAAATATAAATCATATAAACACGGATACTTTGCAATGTGGTCAGGGTTATGCTTTCGAGATAAGTTTTTAATGATTCCGAAGCGGTTGTCGGGAACGTGCGAGCGTGTGTGTGCATACCAGTGTGTGTGTGTGTTAGATTTGACGATTGTGACGTCAGTGACCAATGTCATCCTCAGAATTAAAGTTTACCCCTTATCCGTTATGTTACGTGTAGTGTAAGATTTTGGAAACCAAAACTTTAAAGAGGACATTCATCGAATATTCAGATTAATAATATAGTCAGGTTGTAATGTGTAGGAAATGAATATGTTGTTACTATGATGTTTATTGCATTTGAACAAATAAATTTCCACCTTTACAACCTTTCTTACATTGTATATCTTACATTAGTATCCATGGTTGATAAAATACTATGTAACTGAACACAAAAAGATAAGGTAACAGCATCTTATAACAAAGTAAATAAAGGCTTAAAAGAAGTCAACATATAATACTTCTTTACATTATGTGTATTACAAATTGCATAACTAATTTGTAAATATACCTGATATTACATTTACCTATTAAATTTAAATAAAAGAATTCAAGTAAAACTATTTGCCAACGTCTTATTGAAAATAGATACTATTTTAAAGGAGAAATGCGATATATTAAAAAAGGAATGATTAAAACGGGCAAGTAGTGGCTCAGTAGCAACAGAATAATAAAACTTATTATTGTAAATTGTAACACTTATTAAAAATGAATGTAATTAAATTCAAGTGCAACAGGCAAACGCTTATTTCATATTTCTGTATTTTTTGAAAGCGATAACGAAATATGGAATGATAAAAACAAGGAGTAGGCCTGTCATCCTAAAGTCATTAATTTTTTCACCTGAATTTAATGTATATTAATTGTGTGTGGGTGTTGTAATTTTAATTGTATGAAATTTATTGATTATATTTAATTATAATTAATTGTTTGTATCAAAAGTAGTACGAGAATAAACTTCAATAAAATAAGAAAAATGGTAGAAAATTGAAAGAAGTTCAGTTTTACTGATGCCTAATGTGTGTGTGTGTGGGGGGGGGGACGTGCGTAAACTACTATACCGCTGTTAATAAACAAACAAATTATATTCATTGCTGATGTGTCTGTACGTACGTTTAATGAAACACCAAACACAATAAAAAAGCCCCCTAATACGAAAACGATACTTATGTGTAGCAGTTAACAGAATAAAAGAGGGTATTTTAACTAGAATTATTTAAAATATAATGACAGAATAAATGATTCGTTAAAACATTTAGCGTCCGGTAAAACATTTGTGAAGAGTCATCAAAGTTTAAATTGTAACAAATTATTTGTTTTATCGTTATGTTTAAAATGCTTGTTTCAACAAAGTTTCTCCTTTTATTAGTTGTTGAAAATTAATATCAGACATCTAGTGACTGGACCAGCTCTAGTGAATAGTACGTGCGACTAATAAACAATTAATACTTGCATTTAAAAAAAAAAAGATTATTTTCGCTGTCTGTGTTGATGACAAATGATTTCTTGCCCTTTGTTTGCTTTTTAAGTCAAGGTGGATTTTATTGGCCAAGTAAAGCTGGTAGACAGATTTGACTACATTGTAACTGATGGTGATACTTGAAGATAACGACTGCGATCAATAATCACATGACAACAATCTTTAAGCTCAGACTGCAGGCAGGGGTGAGTAACAGGGAGTGCTTCTCCCTTAAGGCCGAAATCACATCATGCTCAATACAAATATGACTAAAAATATGTTACCGTATTATGCATTTCAGTTATCATTCGTACTGTCTCTGTTCATTTTATTTTCTTCCGTTTTTCACAGATTTTCGTTTTTATCATACTCCTTAACTGTTCTCTCCCAGTTATAGGCCTACTATTAGGTACAATTATTTGTTTAAGAATAAACAAGAACATGAGTTAGTTCTCTTCACTGCCACGATCCTTTAAATAGTGTACTACAATTGAATCCAGGTTTTTTTACTCATTGTTGATACCGTGAACTGTGGCGTAACGTTATTGTTCCTTGGATTTCGTTGGCCATGACATGTCCGTTACTTAACTAAATATAACTGATTCACTACGGACTCGGAACACAAAAAGTTTTTTATGGGTAAAAACGTAAAAGTTTTATTATAGCCTGAACCGGTTTTCCATTTTAAAAAGCTTCTTCAGAGGCTGCCGTTGGGAGCTCTATCCGTCTTGTTGTTGGCGACGGTATCGACTTTTGAAAGATAGATATTGTGTGTGTGAGGTAACGAACTAAACACGATAAAATATCTAGCAGAATCCAACGGATACGACAGAACAATAATCAATAAACTCCTACACAAAACAAACAACAGACAAAGACAGAAAACAACAGATTCATAACACTAACGTACATCAACAACCAAACTGAAAATTCAAAAAAGCAGGATTCAGAATCGCATACAAAACTAGTAACTAATCGGAACACACACTATCAAAACACACACACAAAGCACAAAACAAATTCGATCTACCTGGCGTTTACAAACTAAACTGCTCAGATGCAACAAATTCTACATAGACCAGACAGGACGTAGCTTCAAACAAAGATACACATTGAACACACAAAGGCACTACACTCCACTACCGAATCCACCTTTGCAAACCACCCAATTGAAAAGCAAACCACACATACACAAACATCGACAAGAACATGGATATTCTACACGTACACACAAAAGGCCGAAAACTAGACACTCTTGAACAATTTGAAATATACAAACACACGAAAACACATAAAAACGACATCCTAAACGAACAGGCACAATTCAAATCACAAGCATTATTCGAACATATCACACCTCACGCACACAACATCGATCCTTCAAAAATCGATACCGTCACCAAGAACAAGACGCACAGTGGTCCCAACAGCATCCTCTGAAGAATTTTTTTTTAAAGCGAAAACTGGTTCAGGCCATAAGGTAAAACTTTTACGTTTTTACACATAAAAAACTTTGTGTTCCGAGTCGGTATTGATTTAATTATATTAGTTAATTAACGGACACGTCATGGACAACGAAATCCAAGAATCGACTATATCGTTCATTCGAGTAGTGATTCAGAAAATAAACATTTGCAAAAATTTAATAAATGAATTAAAAAAATAAATTTAAAATGTTTCCTCTTACGTAGGAAAACTGTTTATCTACACGAAGGCTATCTTCTCTATGGTTGTGTTTAATAAATAAACTCATAACTATATTAATAAGTGCATACACTGCAAAAAGTATGCGACGTATTTGTCTGTATGCATGTTTGTGTTGCAAATTCCGCAGCCTTGGAATGCTTTCATTTGGGTCTTTGTATGTCACGTTTTTTTCACATCGTTATTATTAAATTCTTTAGTACTGAAACATTAACGCTGCTAAAAAACAGCACGGTGTGTGAACGTGTGCCTCCCCCCCCCACTCCGCCTACAAACGTTAACCTTCTGCCGTTTGGAAACCTTATTCGTGCGTTAAAGGCCAGTAAATTGTATACTATACACTCTACAGATATACACATTTAATGTTTAGTGTTCGTATAAACTGTTCGTATACTACTGCTTCAGCTCACACTGTTATTAATCCGACTATGTTACAGTTGTTAGGTACAGTATACGTATGTAAAATGTACGAGTATCCAGCCGGTGATGGATTGAGGAGAACTGGGCCCTGTAATCCATGTGTGTCGTACTCTGAGTCGTTGTCCAGTTTCTGCCCAGATTAAATCCGCCGTGATAAATACGCGTGTAGCTGCAACACCTGAGATCCGCTGGAACTAATCGTTTTAATTCGCGATACGGGCGCGCTGAATCAATTAGCGGAGTTTCCTCTACCGGAATTGGTTAGATCTCGGTGGCAATGTTCCTGAGGCTCAGTAATGTGAACCCTATCCTCTCACGTCGCTTTAAAAATATTCTTTAAGTAAAAGCTCATATCATTATCACACAATTTTGGAATAACTAGTGTGAGTAATGATCAATTTTGAATACCTGGGCTACAGTGTGTCTTATAATGCATGTAACGACGTTGTGAATAAGGTGCATAAGTTCAACCTTATGTGCGGGACCATTAGGCGAACCCTTAAGTCAGCAAGTAAAGAAACACGCCTAAAATTAATTCTACAAGGCGATGGCTCTTCCCACACTTCTTTATGTGTCTGAGAATTGAACTTTAACGAAATGCCAGGCCAGTCGCATCCAAGCGGCTGAAATGAGATTTCTCAGGCACGTGGCAGAGTATACTCTCCATGATCATTGAAGAAACACAGATATATGGCAGGAACTGAATATTATGAGTATACTCGACAGGATCGCCCAGTATCGGCTGAGTTGGTGGGAACATCTTTGCCGAATGGGTGACTGCTGCATCCCCAAACAACTCTGGAACTGTAAGCCGAGGGGACGGAGAGGTGTGGGACGTCCGAGGAAGCACTGGAGTGACCAGCTCTAATCTTAGCCTATTTGAGACCGGAACACACCATCCTTGGTTTAATCCGTGAAGATGATGGTGATGAACTAGTGTGAGTGCGATTTTAGTTCATTAAGAGAGCAGACGGCAAATTCATCTTCTAGGACTATAGAAAGAATGCCGGAAAACAGATTAACAAAGGCAGTACTACAATTCAATCTCCTGATAACAAGAGATACGGGGACGCCTAGACGGATCATGACGTTTGAAAACTTTGTGGGCGGAAGAGGCAATTTGCATAATCTCCTGAAGTGAAGAACAAGAAGAAGACAAATAACTATATAGAAAGCAGTGCTTATCAGCTATTCTCAGCGTCCTGAAAGTAGTAACTCGGAAGATATTGTGAGTCTAATAGTAAACGAAGTCAGATCACGTTTACTGTAAAGAAATATTACAGCTGGTTACTCCAGCGCTTCCTCGGACGTCCTACAACTCTCCATCCCCTCGGCTTACAGTTCCATAGTTGTTTGGGGATGCGGCAGTCATCCATTCGGCAAAGATGTTCCCCAATTCTGCCGATACTGGGCGATCATGTCGAGTATATTCATAATATTCAATTCCTGCCGTATATCTGTGTTTCTTCTATGATCATGGAGAGTATACCCTGCCACGTGCCTGAGAAATCTCATTTCAGCCGCTTGGATGCGACTGACCAGGCATTTCGTTAAAGTCCAATTCTCAGACCCGTAAAGAAGTGTGGGAAGAGTCATCACTTTGTAGACTTTTAGGCATGTTCCTTTATTTGCTGACTTAAGGGTTCGGGTCTGATGGTCCCGCACATAAGCTTGAACTTATGCACTTAGTCACAACGTCGTTGCATGCATTATAAGACACACTGTAGCCCAAGTATTCAAAACTGCTAACTTGTTCCAGGACAGTACCATCTATAACAATTTCTGCCCGTACAGGATCAGTTCTACGGAAAGCTATCGCCTTGGTTTTAAGTGCGGATATTTGCAATCCAGAGTCTTTGCAGATTCGATTTAACAAATGTATACCCATCGGTCAATACTTTCATTAATATAGTGATTACATTCATTTCCCAATTGACAATGCTACTAGGTTCTATAACCTGGCCAGTTTTTCTTCTCCCTTGGCGGCGTCTTGGTCGGTCACGCCAATCGTTTTGTTGAAGCCCCACTACTTCTCAGACGCCCTGTCTTGTTACTTCTTCGCGTATTCATTTCTAGACTCTTTTTGTCCATCATTCGTCCGCCCCTTCGCTGGAGGTGGTCGTACCATATATGTTTTTTTTTTAGCTGCGGTATTTAAGACATTCTCCTTCCCTTGCTTACCATGTGAGTCCTTTAACTTCTTGTATCCTTTAACGTTTTGTCGTCAAAAGGAAATCCCATTTGTCGTCAAAAGTTCGTCTTCAATGCTCTCAAACGATTTTCGAATTTTTTATTCACTCAACGATTATACAGCTGTAGGTAGAAGTGCTTTTAAGAGCGTCTTTGTACACGAAGGCTCTTCTTGTTTATTTATGAATTTTACTCCGCAAACTATTTAGCTAACGTATAACCGTTTTCCGTCTATTTAGATAAAATTACTTACAGTACTTAGTATGAAGAGTGCGTTATACTTTATGAGATTATGAAATGAAAATTCCAAGTTTAACTAAATCTTTTCCCCAAACAGCGACAAGTGATTGCAATTTATGTTATAATAATAGAATGGAGGAATTAATTAAGAATTAAAAAAATGAAATCAGTGGAAACTACTTAAGTCAATATCGCCAGGGCAATCTCTGACTCTAATTACATGGTAATCAGTTTGTCGAATTTAAATATAAGTGTGTGTGTGTGTGCGTGTGTGCGTATGTGTGTGAGAGAGAGAGAGAGAGAGAGAGAGAGGGGGAGGGAGAGAGAGAGAGAGAGAGAGAGAGATCATATGTAAAACCTGTGATTGTATTTCGGGAGGTAGACCCCTTCTAAACCACCGACACAAGCCGCGTCTGAAACTGTTGCTGTTGTTATAGATTGTGTCACATCCTGTTGTATTTCTCGACTTGGGAACATTATAAAGTACAGTAACATCCTGTTTAATTTTGATGCCCGATAATGTGACTAGTTTCTGAAGTGGTTAACCTCATTAGTGTTCAGTTACAACGTGTACTCCGTTGTCTATCTACTAACACAGATTACGAATGTTGTCAATATTTAGTCCAATCTTGAAGTTGTTCGCTGTTAAATACTTTAACGTAAGAATGCGATAAAGATTATGAACAGAACCGTCATAACCGTACACAACTACAGTTATTACGTAACACTGATGTAATTATTATTAAAACATACAATAATTATCGTACCTTAGAATTTGAGGAAGCCTAGAGAACGTCAAAATGTAATTAATTTGTTCATAGGGCGGCACCCGCTAAACTAAATCGACAAAACATAAAAGTACGAATAACAATTTTTTTTTTAATCGCAGAAACTGGAAATTTACAAATTTCATTTCCCAATCAAAACCAATCATTATGGCTGCCGCAAGGAAAATTTTAAATTTGACACAATTTTCCGCATTGTTCTGTATAGCCTACTAAGTCCAAATGAACATCATGACAGTCTACGCCGTTCACCTACTAAAAGCACGCATGTTCAAAAATTTTAATTATTACTCCTCAATGAGTACCTGTACTAAACTGACAGACTCAGACTCATTACTCCTCAATGAGTACCTGTACTAAACTGACAAACTCAGACTCATTTCATTATTACCAGAATTATATTTCGTCCTCATTAACGTTTTCATTTTAGTATAACAATATTTTAACGTTAAATGGTGATCGGTTTAGTGGGAATATGGGTACTGAATCAGGATGGGTTCATGTTAAGGATTATCACGATGGAAATATTATGCAACAATAATTTGTTCTGTTCGATAAATCATTTTACGTTCTGTTAGTGGTTTGGAAGCGTTGAAACGCTCATATAGTCTACAGGCGGGGGAACTTAAAAGGGAATTCAGACTCCCTTATCGGCATTGTAAAACTTTACGGCCCTTTAAATAATAAGATACGACGTGGGTTTCCTGTGAAGGCATTATACAACCCTTATCACTCTTTTATCCGATTCAAACAAACCCGCAATTCTTGAGGTATGAGGATAAAGCAGGAAGCGTCTGTGAACTGGTCTAGCGCACGCCGAATGAACCAAGACAACGCCATTATTGTAACGGTAAAACACTTTGCTTTTTGAATTGTATTTGTTTAAAACTTTCCAGTTTTGAGTAAACTGCAGAGTGTAAATTGCAACTCAGTTCTTCCCGAATAAGATTCAGAAGGAGAATTCTGTTTCACATACCACCGGGCACGAGAGACGCTGTTGCTGATTTTGAACAATAAGTATTGTTCTCAGCCACAGCTGAGACAGATAGTTGTGCACCGCTCTTCACAGAGTTCCGTCGTAATCCTCGTTGCACGGACATGGGCCCCCCTGTACCTTATTGAAGTGGACTTGTTATAACAAAGGTTGAAGGGACTTGTTTTGTGAATATTTTCCATAGAAAAGAAGTTATTTAAGTTATGAAGTGGCAAAGAACTGTCTGCCGGCGTACAATCACTACATTGAAGTACATTGCTTGTGAACGATTTAAAATTTAAATTGTAAACAAATCGATTTAAATAAATTTTGGGTGCAGCGTGGTATAAGCGACTTCATCGCAACGAAGGCCACACACACACACACACACACACACACACACACACACACACACACACACACACACACACACACACACACACACACACACACACACACACACACACACAGTACGGAGACGGGTGTAAGGAAAATGAATACAATGTGCTGTTGCGACGGTCTCTCGGGTCGTCATATTGTGCAGTGCAAATGAAACACAGACACCAGTGAAGTCAGTAGCTTTAATTACTCACAAATAACAATTTGAAATCAACAAGGTACTGTACTTACTCTCTTACAATAATTCAAGTTAAATTCGTTCACACGCAATAACAGTTGTCAACTATTTGAGTTCCCCACAAATGATAATATAATAATCACTTTCCACTAATCCGCAACGATCACTTAATCCGCACTCTACAATATCGCCCGGGGTCAAATTAACTGACTAATCCGGCCGCTGTTGCTGATACAGATCCCGCAACGGTTCCAGAACAATTTCCGTATTCCTGGCGGCATGCCAACATAATTTGCATAGTCGCAAGAGCTGGAACCGTCGGAGCCTGCCTTGGCACAGGCGCCGCTCGCTGTGCTAGTCGAGAAACGTTGAGGATGACGCTCTCGAGAGCGTTACGTAATTGTCGCAGCAATATCGTAGTTTTTAGTTTCCTGGCTACAGTTGGTAATGGAAGATGGCTATGTCTAAAGGTATAATGGGGCAGGGCAGGTCATATTAGGTGGGAATGATAATGGGAAAACGCAAAGAAGAAATTATGTGGTGTATGTGTAAACGCTAACGCTAATTAAACGTACAAAGTAATTTGCAGTTACTTATAATTGCAGACAGTACACACTTTAAAATTTAATAAGAAAACGCTTAGGCTGGACCACCTAGCACCAGGCTGAAGCCGCGACTGAGGTTGACGAAGGTAACACTTGAGCTCCACTCATGACAAAAAATATGTTGGTTTAAAAAGAAAATCAAAATTTAGTAGTAGCGAGTTACGTCTCGAGTGAGTGTAAGTTTACTTTTTCTCGTTTTGTCTCTCTTAGTTTCAGACAAGTCTGCGGAAACCAATGAATTAGTATGTTGGCGGCAGTTCAGACAGTTGCAACCCGACGCCGTCACAACGCGCCGCCACTTCCCCTTTCAGATATAAAACTACATTTTGTATCTAGCAAAATTTTTACATTTTTTTTTCACCGATAATATGAGCGTATATATCTGAAAGAGATTCACAGATTTTGTGAACTTTTGTTACACAAACGTTTTGTTTGCACGAGAAAAAATTAAGTAAATTTCTAAGATCCGTCTACAAACGTCATCGTTCCCATGAATAGTTTTGTAATCGATGGGAAAAGAGTGTTTTAGTGTTGTTCAGTGTATTACTCTATGACTCGTGATATGATATTTTCAAAGTATAATAATATTAGGAAAGAAATACAATCCAGAATTAATTTGGGAAAGACGGCTATATCTATATTAAATGTAATGCTGTAGGATAAGCAAATTACAGTAGAAACTAAAACCAAAATGTTTAAAACCACTGTTAGAAGTATCATGACTTACGGCTCAGAAGTTTGGACTACTAATAAATACAAGAACAAAATTAATGACAGCAGAGATGCACTTTTGGAGATGTTCGACAAGAGTATCCAGATGTGAGAAAATTAGAAATGAAGTCATTAAGGACATTTTTATCCAAACAAAAAAATTACAATGGTATAGACACACGAGAAGAATGGCACAGGAAAGAAAGATTGCCAAGAAGAGTTATGGAATGGACCCCACCAGGAAGAAGGAAAAGAGGAAGACCACCTATCACCTGGATAGAAGAAATTCAGATTATACTGAGGGAACGAGAAATTGAAGAAGATTTTAGGACGGACAAGCAGAAGGGGAAGATGAGAATTCAGTGACTTCTGTAATCTTTGGTTCCGGAAAATATGTAAACATTTATTATTACAATCGGAATAATAATAACAACAATATTAGGAACATTATTAACTCCTAAAGGCAATGCCTTGTCGCTGTAGCCACGTCACTATCCCTTGCGATATTCTTCATTTCTTCATAGGACCCACTATTCACGACACTCATTGTGCTGCGGAAGTATGCAGTTCTTGGTCTTCCTTTGGGCTTCTTCCCCACTACTTTGCCCTCAAAGATGTTAGTTAAAAAAGCACTATGTCTGATCACATGCCCTATCAACTTAATCTTCCTCACCTCTATACTCCTAAGCAGTGTTCTATTCTCATTTATTTCCTCTAAGATCTGTTCAATCGTCTTCGTATCTGTCCAACTAGTTTTTGTCATTCTCCGCCAAATCCACATCTCCATTGCCTGAAGTCTGTCACTCTCCACCTTCCCTAAGATCCACGATTCACACCCGTAAGTTAAAACACTCCATACAAATACCTTAACAAACTTTTTCCTTGTTTCAATACTAATATGGTTGCTTGTTAATAAGTTCCTTTTGCTCTGGAATGCTTGTTTTGCCAGAGGTACTCTCCTCCTAATCTCTGCCAGACACTTATTCCCACTTGTAACTATGCTACCCAGGTAACAAAATTCAGTAACTTGCTCCAATATTGTGTTGTTCAACATAATGGTTGATTTAATGTCTTCTCTTTTTTTACTTACAACCATTATTTTAGTTTTCTTAACATTTATCCTCAATCTCCAAGCGTGAAGAATTTTGTTAAACGTACCTAACATTCGGGTCATATCCTTTTCTGAGTCAGCCATCAGTACAATATCATCTGCGAAGCGAATACTGTGTATCTGTACCCCATTTATTTTAATTCCCCTAGAACTCCTTTTCATCTGAGTTACAACATCTTCTATAAACAAATTAAACAAGTACGGTGACAGTGGGCAACCTTGTCTTACCCCTCTTCTTATTATTGCTTCCTTTTTACATCCATTTATGTCTATTTCAGTACTTTGCAACCTATAAATATTGAAGATTACCCTTCTAACTTTCAGTCAAGTCCTGACTTCCTCATAGGGTTTGAAACAACAGCTTCCAATCAACATTGTCGAACGCCTTCTCGAGATCCACAAATACTAAATAGGTTTTCCTATTCACTTCAATTCTCCACTCCATTAGTACTAAAATTATGTAGTAATAACATACTATGTACACCAGTATACCGGTATTTTGGAATAAAGGTAAAGTAAGTGAGTAAACAAAGAACAGCTGATTGTAACAATCATTAACAAGTTCCGTCCTATAAACAAATACACACTGCAGAAACATCTGTTGAAATTTGACGTTGAAAGTCAACGTATGGTCATGAAAGTGAAGAATGGGTGTGCAGGTTTGAATGCGTAGGCGAAACTGTGAATGAAGCTTAGTTGTATGTGAAAACTAAGTTAAGCTGTGTGTCGGTTCGTGACGAATGAATGGGCGAGGAAGTTTGTGGTAGACGCGTGGGTGAGAATGACTCCAGTATTTGTACGTTGTATGCGCCGCGAAGGGATGAGTTAGTTGTGGGTACGTCGCGTGTGATATGAGCTGCACGCCACTGTCAGAAAACTCGCTTGCATGATCTAAATTAATACCGGTTATAATTATTATTATTATTATTCGGTTCGGCTTATGTGGATATTAAAGTCGAACAAATTAGTTTTTCTTATTTGTATAATAACTTTTGTTGAATATAAGTAACTTTGCCTTCAGTGACTAAATGAATATTACGTAAAATTGGTTGACAGGTATTGCCATGGTTATGGTCTTACATAAGTTTAAAAACAGTTTCTTGTACAGAGTTACGTTTAGATATTGTAAGTTTTTATTTTCTTATATTTTTTATACGACATTTTGCAAATTTGTGGTGACAGTCTTGCACTGTCGGCAAAGATTAGCTTTATGTTTTCTTATTTACATTCAGAACAGTATTTTTTTTCATGAAAGTGAATGTAAATGTTTAGACGATTTCTTAATCTAATAAAGAAAATTAACTAAGACAACTAAATTAAAAATGCGAAACAAAGGCATTACAGTACAGTAATGAAGCCAGAATGCCTATATGCAAGTGAATGTTTGGCATTGAATTATAATTTAGACAAACTAGAAATATTGGAAAGTCGAATTATTAGGAAAATATTAGGCCCACGAAAAACTTCAGAAGGTTGGAAATTAAGAAGTAATGACGAAATATATCAAAGTATAGAAAATATAACAGAAACAATGAGAAAAAGAAGACTATTATTTTTTGGACATTTATATAGAATGGACGACAATAGGTTGACAAAGCAAATCTTCAGATATCTGTGGGGGAAGAAGTCAACACCAAATTTGATTAAAGAAGTCCAAAAGTATTTAGAAAAAAATAATATACATGCAGAAGAAGCAATTGAAAGCGAAGTTTTTCGGGCAAAAATGTTAAATATCGTAGGAGTCCAGGGCAGAAGAAAGAAAAACGCAGGTTCAAAGTGGACTTTGAACCAGGAAGAAGAGACACAGGGAAAAGATGAAAGAATATTGGAAAAAAGAAAAGAACAAAGAGTAAAGAATTGAAATTGGCATGTGGTCCTTAGATGGCCGATACGAAAAAAACAAGAAAATTAACATCTTAGAAGTTATGTAATACATTAGTTTTCTTTATGTATCCAGTAGTTACTGGATCTGTTAATTACTGGAAAATTAATGGGTAAGTGAGAAGAATGGATCGAGGCAGGCAACCTAAGGAAACAATGGGATGGATGGGTACTGAAGCAATAGGAAACATGAGCAATGGGATGGAGCAATGGGAAACATGATACAAATGTGTGGTAGAAGAAGAGAAATATAGCAAATAGAGGAGGGGCCCAAGATGCACGCAGAGCTGCAGCGTTTGGAAGGAGACGATTTGTAGATAGAAAATGTTAATAACATTATTACTGTTAAATTTTTGTTTTTACTAGTACTGTGCTGTTAAGGAATTACTCAGTTGCAGAAGTTATATTTATACGATGGTTAACGTTAATTGTTATTGTAACAGTGAAGGTCTGTATAAATGATCAGCACGAAGTAAACATTGCTGCTAAAGTGATCATAAAATTTGAAACTTTCCCAGCGTTCAGGTACTCACCCTTTACCTGTTCCAAGAAACGTTTCGAACTACTGAATTCAGTTTGTATTCTGTAGGCTGACAGCCGAGTTGTTATTGGAGTCTGGTTTCATAACGCAGTACGTCTCTCGTTAGCTGAACTAATTATGACAGTGTTAACACTCGCGTAACACAATGTGTATTGTTGGCCACTCAAACGTTTACACGGATTTCGTACGTAATGAACATAAAACTCGTTGCGAATGGCAGGCAGTAACACTACCGAAATGTTAACAAAATTGCCCAACGTTTTGACTGCAATAAACCACTCCCGATCAAGCGCGTTCATTTCCACATCCAGCGATCACAACTACATCGATTTAGTCTAATTGCACCGTTTCTTGTCTTACGTTCTGCGTTTGTGATTTGATGGGGCCCGTAGTACTGCCGAAATTGACATATCGTACTTCGCTGACACGTTACACCAGCAATGAAGGCGTTCCACATCGTATTAGAAAAAAAAGAGACAAAATTTGGCTAATGACAGAAAGAAGGATGCGATACTTCGGACATATTAGAAATATAAAATGGTACAACTACTCATTCAATGTAAAATGACAGAGAAAAGAAGTTTAGATAGGATACGTAATTTCCCGGTTGAATAACGTGAAACAATGGTTAGGTCAGATGGCAGTTAACCTATTTAGAAGAGCTGCTGATAGAGTGACATTGGCAGGAATTGTCGCCGACGTCTTCAAGGGATGAGATGCAAAGAACTATATATTCCGTGACTGGCACAGTCCAGATAGTTTTAATTTGTTTACAGTTACCGATAGTCAAGAATCTTGGGCCTATATATCATCTACATATATAAAACACAAAGTCTGAGGATTTATGTGTACTGAATACAAATCCACACCGTTACACCGATTGCCACCAAATTTTGCACAGATAACCTTTGACATAAGGCAAAAAATACTGTCTAACTTGGAATTTGATATTTTGCCCCGTTCGCACAATTTGGAGCCCTGTAGTTATGCCTTTTCGTTGACCCGTATAAAGATGTCAACAACACCGTGGAGACCAGAATTAATTAAGAACAAGTAAATAAACAAAAGCTATTTAGCGGCATCGGAACTGTACATTTATCCATTCCTGCAGTACATTTTCAGTGTTTTATATAATATGCGATTGTATCGATATATTACGATCTGGAAATGAAGAAGTGTACTAATTGTAAATTGTCCTGTTACTTAATGCAAAGCGAAAATACGTGTTGTTTTCATTTGTGAGGTTAGGTGACAACGGTTTTTGGTTTTTAGTTTACTACTGAAATAAATAAAAGTCATGGTTGAGCCATAACGTTTAATGTGTTATACAATGCTTCTAACACGGTAACACTTAAAATAAAGAATTTAGAGTTTTTGATTTAACAGGTACTTTATGAATATCTTCAAAGGCTTTATAAACGGGTACTTTTAAATCTCCAAAGGTTGTTGCACTAACATAATAATTTAGTACAAGTTAAAACAGTACAAGTGTTGAAAACAGCTTTGGAAAGAATTTGACTAATGAGTACAAAATTGTTATACGAGCTGACAGAACGCCATATAGACATAGACAATAAAAATTATATTAAAATACATATTAAAAGTCAAATATTCGCGTGCGATGCCGCGGGTAACAGCTAGTGTACAAAAAAAACAAAACAGTAAAGGCGGATAATTATTTAAAGTGAATTTGACCGTACCGAAAATGTTACAATATTATTTTCTTTTCTTTTTATTAGACTTAAGTTCAGTTTTCATTAGCGATATTCTTTTCGTTCGGAAAACATGTTTCCGATTCGAAATTTTTACTTGCAAAACACACACACACACACACGCACGCACGCACACACGCACACACGCACACACACACACAGCCTTCTTGAATTGAGTTAACCGATTTTACACGGGCTTCTATTTTATTATCTACATATAAAATAAAAAATCTCACCATCAACAGAAAAATAAAATTGAAAACAACAGGCAGAATCCGCAAGAGCTATTAATAACAAGATAGGAATAATGTATAAGCCTATAAATAATAATCGAAGCGAGGAGCGATTTCGCTTGATAATCACAATGAACGCTAAAGTAAACCATTACGAGTGCTTCATCTGAACGTAGTAATCGCATTTTTTCTTCCACAATGGAAACTAATCCTAGTATGAAAAATACTTGAAGAGAAATAGGAGGTATAGTTCACTATAGGGTTTGGAAATAAATTATTTTCTCGCATTATCGTCATAACATTTCAGATGCCACATACTTTTCCATTGAGTAAAGGTAAGTGTCTAGACTATAGAACTCTTGAGAAATTTTAATTAATTTATGGCTTTAATTTTTTTGTAATTAATTTAAATAAGTTTTCTTGATGTATAGATTTTAGAACCTTGTTAAAATGGTCCGCTTTACGTAGACGAAATAAATTTATACTTGTTGTTTGTAACTGTACACTGAGGTTGTTTTGTAATTAATAAATTGAAACTGTTTGTACATTCATAAAACTTTACGCATGTTAACGCAAACATTTTAAAATTGTAATTTTTTTAATAGTGTTAATAGGAATTTAATAGATGAATTATTTTAGTTACTACCTTTAATTTTAGATAACTTTTTTAAGATAATATCCTTTAACTAGTTGTATAATAAAATTTATTATAACGACAATAATAATTGCCCTTTCCAGACATAGTATTAAGGGTGGTGTGAATAATATTTTTCAAAAGGGATTTCAATTAATCTTGTTATTCTGGTTTTCTTTTTCAATCTCATACTAAGTATGAGTCTTTATGTCTCAAAATTTATCGAGAAGTGTCAAAGTGTCAGGTGTGTGTAATATTCTTTTAATTTACGCGCTCGGACGGACAGAAATGATTGACTAGGTGGCTCAATCATCGGTTTACGAGAGAGAGAACACAATGTTTTACTAGAAATGAAGAAGGCGGTGGTGGTGGGGATCCTGGGCACGGCCTCTCTCCGCAGTCTCGGGTTCGATCCATCCCTACTGTGTCGGGGACCTGGGAAGTATAACGTGGTTTACTGCTTAGTGTATTACTGACGTGCGCGTGTGCCGGTAGTAGTTGTAAATGCGTGCGAGCGTGTGTATGTTTTTTAGTGTGATAAAATTATATTATTTGTTATTAATCATGGTAAAATTATTGTTTAATATTACTCTTCTTTACGATAGAATAATTTACACTTACACCGGTTAAATGTTTTATATTACAATCCTGCTGTGCTGTGTGCATCGTAACCTATAATTTTTTTGCCTTTAAAAATTATTTAAATTTTAATATATTTAAACATAAGCGACAAAATACGTTTGGCTGATACGTAGTTGATATACGATAACTAACCAAGACGTAATCCAATTAATTACGTTGTTGTGTTCATACAAATTAAACAACATTGCCCTGAAGCAGTATTTTAGTAATGTTAAGTTTCATATGATCTATAAACAATAACATTTTGAACTACATTATTTAATATTGTACACGGTTTCTTTTAAATTAAGTTTGTAACGAAAATAAGTAAAATTTATGTTGGTATCTAAAAATGAAAATTACGAAAAAAATATTTTTAGTGTCGATGTTTTAGAAATTATATATGTCGTGAAAAAAATAGTTTTTCTAGATAAAAATTCTACTGGAAAATATGTTATGGTGTATTTTGTACACGGGTTCAATTCTAGAGTGCTGCTTGTCTGCGAATGGTAATTGTGTAGGCACAACCCGGAAACGTGTTTGTGGCAGTTCCACACAGCACATTAGCACAACAATTATCACTATTCATTTAGAAAAAGAGTTCATTAGCAGGAATCGACAGACAGACAGGTTAATACATCGGTGTGTTCCGTCTGTTATTGTTACTGCAATACTACAATAACTTTTTATGTACACGTCAGTACCGGTATTTTATTATTTATAATAAGGCAACGTATTTAGTAGCAGTCTGAAGTCTGTGGTATACTGTAACGTTCTCTGCATTATTATTTTTAATTTAAAGCATTTGTCAACTTAAGTTTCGTAGTACAGTGTATCGTAGTAATTATTTTTGTAGAAAACGGTGTCAGTTCTTCTCATGTAAACAAAACTGTGGCCACACAGAAAAAACTCCATAAAGCAACACTTATGTTAGGTGTGAGGTATGAAAAAATTATTAATGCAGAACTATACAATATTTAACAAACACAAAATTTCCAGACAGTTTAAAATAAAATAAAATAAAAGTAACAGTTTAAACTGATTTATTGGTTTAATATTTATTTCTTGTAGTGCAAAACTTGCAAGGTTTACACAAATACCGGTAGTAGCCACATTGGCAACCACCTGTTACTATACTGAAGTTCGCCTGTTACTTGCGAATGTCGCAAGAAATATTACCGAAGCCTTTCTAATTACGTGGTTTTTGAATATCACACAAACACACGACAGATAATAAAAATCAGAAAACACTACTTGATGACTCTGATTATATTTAAATTGTACAAAATTGTATGTAACGCATGATAGTGTATACACTACATAATATGTTCACAATGTACGCCCACGTTAAATAGACCTATATACCCTTTAAAATTTAATCGGTCGCTTATACGTTGATGAGCCTTTCGCAATGTTACAGTTTACTTAAGACACTTATGCAAATCTGTGGTAATACAAGTAAATTTACTTGCAACAAATTATAAAACAACGCACGACAGTTCCGCAATATTATAAACTGTGGTGTGCATAAATTATATTTTTGTTTAACTGTAATAGTTTTTAAAAAGTGTAGCTTCCGGATACCGTATCAAATATTTAAAAAAGAACTGGTAGTCGTTTGGTTCGTATTTTCAATCACACACCTTAGAGAATATACAAATTTTGGAAACATAAACGAACATTCCTGTATTATATCTTTAGGTACTTATGACTAAGAGTCGATAAGTAAAACCAAGAGAGTGAGTGTGTCTGAGTGTGGGTGGGCGAGAAGGAGAGAGGGAGGGAGAGAGTTCGGTTTCGCTTATAAAAGTCGTAATATTACAAAAATTCCAAAAAATGTCAGCGTCAGAAACATTGCGGACTTACTGGAAGTAAAAGATTGTTAATGAGTCAAAGATCGTTTAAATTTATTATACTTACGAATACCGTTTAATTTTTCACGTATGCCTACTCCAAAACCTAATCTATGCTAAGGTGTCAGGTGGCTATGTCATTTGTGGACGTCCAGTAATCTTTGTAATGGGCGGGGCAGTTTGTCTTCGAGATATCTGTCTGAGGGTGTGTCACGTCTACATACAATATTGTTCATTAATTATAACTAATGTTATTGTCACCATGTAGTAATTACATAGTTTAATTACCTGATACATTTTAGTTTATTAAATTTACAATAGGCCTATATATTGCTTTGCGTGATTTTTTAAAATTATTTTCACCAGTTTTCTAATTTAGCTATTTGTTAATAATAGTTACGGTAAGTTCTTAACTATTTACAGCTTAACTAAGTGAAATTCGCGAAGTATACTCAACTAAAAATATCACTGTTTTTAATATCAACACAAGTTTCATTGTGACGTAACATCGTCTAGTCACGTCATCGGCTAGTCTAGACTGTCTGCGACAGTACACTCCATTTCCGAAATTGTTTCATTTCGGCTTTCTGAACATAAGAATATGTCGGAACTTGGGAATATCATCGACGGATGCGAACAACCCTTGCATCTCTCGGTCACCTTTGCATTGCATTACAGGGGTATCATAATAGGCTTACTTTTTAAAATTTAATTACGCGAACAGTGTCTGCTTATCACTGGCGTTAAAACACGTACATATCTCTGATATAATTCTGGTATTTTTACCACTCTACGGTTCGTGTTAGTATTTGCATTTCGTATATAATTAGTATTTGTCAAATAATCGATTTACCGTTTCTTATCATCGTTGAAAAAAAAAATTGTGAACACACCATCATAGAAGCATAAGAGTGTAAAATTTGTTAGATTTTGCTTGTTTTCGAAGTTTTTTAAATTATTTATAGTACCAGACCGACGCGCGCGGTCAAATACCCACGTGCATTCATCACGAGTAATGAAACTTCAGAATATTTTTTTTTATACGAGAGTCGGCAGTGCGGACAGAAGCCAAGATGGAAAAATAATTTTAATTTTATAGTGATCTGGAAACCCGTCTACTTCCAGGTCTGTGGTTGATGGGTGTGTAAAGTTAACATTTATTAGTCACTGGACAGCACGAACCGTTTTCTATCTCTGCCAGCAGTCCACCGGATGTCTGATCTCCCCCTACAGTAGGATTAGAAACACGATTGTAGATTTTGAAGTACATGTAATTTTGTATGAAACTGATAAAAAAAGTCGCCATTAACACCGCAGGCCGAGAAAGTTTAATGCATGTACAGCAACCACGCTTCCTTTAAAGAGCTTTGCTTATACTAACTAAAATGGCTACGAATAGCTTTATAACGTATAGCTGCGTATTAACGAGATAAACAAATGTCAGTCAAAATTTAAAATAAACGTTAATAGTCGGGCTGTTAGGCCGTGGTCTAGATTATATGCTGACAGACGTTTCGGAGGCCATCATCAGTGTCGGTAACAATTGGCGGACGCCGTGGCCTCCGAAACGTCTGTCAGCATATAATCTAGACCACGGCCTAACGGCCCACTTAATAATGTTTCCAACTATGTGGACGCCGGCTTGGAAGACTTAGGAACTGTAAAGTTTAATAATTATTTAATTGTAATTAATCTAGACATTTTATAGCTACACTTACTAGACGCACATCCACGCCCCGCGCGCATGAACGCATTTACATGCAAGCACCGGAGATTCGTATATACCACAATTATTTCCAATCATTTCTCTTCATAAATGTCTCCTACCTTTAAAGAGGGGGGGGGTAAAAAATCGATACGCTTAGTAAAGTAAAAAAGCTCGTTTCAAGTACAACAGGTTTGGCTTTGTTTTAACAAGAACGGTCGTTTAATGTAACCTCTTTCCATTCTACAAAAATTTCGTTGGTTCTAAGATACATAAAGCATTGTAACCAATCTAACTTTTTATTCAAAACAACAAGTCTTATTGTACAACGTTACATTTAATGTTACATATTGCAAAATATTATTGAAATCTTTATTTTTTATGGGTGTTTATGGTAGCAACGACAAAATACGTTTATTTAACTAAAAACAAAGAAAACGTAACTTTTTGATATTTATTATTACAATTACAAGCCAGTTGTAGGAAGTGAACAAAAATTAACAGTTTGACTTCGTTGGTGTACGCTAAACCGAGTGTTGGCAAGTTTCACCTCAGTCGTCGATATTTTACTGCAATATATTACCGACTTTGTCAAACTGTTAGGCAGTGTATTGTGTGAATTAATTTGGTATATTGAATTATTACAATCGATACAATCGTCTCTTTGTACTCGGTGAATGCTTTATGAAATATCGCCCGTCTAGCTGTCGGATATTCGTGTAATCTCAACAAACGGATCTGATACCCTCGCACGCGCGCGCTCTGTACGACTTAAAAAGGTTTTGCTTATTTGCTCAGCTCCTTAAAGGAATATTCTCTAGTGTTATCTACTAAAACGGCTTACTGCAGTAGATACTTTATGGTAGGAACTCCTGAAAAACATTAGTATTGAAGAATTGTTTCAAAAAATTCTCAGCATTCAGATGATCGGGACGTTGCGGTCATATGTCGCCTATTTCCGCTTGACAAACCCAGTAGATGATTCGGACTGTTTGAGAGTCACGCATGGTGGAGTCGGGGTGATCCAATGGACCCGAAAGTGTCATACTACCACCACCATCATCAGTGATGGTTGGGAAATGTACACGTCATCGTGCGAAAGGGGAATTGGTTTAAACGCGGGATCCAAGTAGGATTGCGCGAACGAACGGATGGGGATTCCCTGGCAAGTAGCTGTGTCGGGCCTCTCACGTCAGATACGGATTTCTTTGTTTTTAGTTAAATAAACGTATTTTTTCGTTGCTACCATAAACGCCATAAATGCAAAGGTTACAAAGCTTCGGTATCACCACGCGTACACCAACGAAGTCAGTTTGTTCACTTCTTACAAGTGGGTTATAATTGTAATAATACATATCAAAAAGTTAGGTTTTCTTTGTTTTTAGTTAAACAAACGTATTTTGTCGTTGCTACCATAAACGCCGTAAACAAAAACTATAGATTTCAACAATATTGTGTAATATGTAACATTGAATGTAACGTTTTTCGATAAGACGTGTTTTCTGAATAAAAGGTAGATAGGTTACAATACTTCAGTCATACTACCACCGCCAAACCCCCGGAAAGACACGACGAGGCGATTCTGCCCTAGCTTGGAGTGAATACCGGAGGAAAGGGCCCCGACCGCTCTGTTCACGATTCCGTGGTTCCATTTTTTTGGTACGTCGCGTGCGCACAGACGGTCTGCCACGGGTGAATGATCACGGGCCCGACCAACTCAAGTGTACCCAGGATCTACTTCCGAAGGTCTCCCACCTCATGGCGTAAGTAGAGGAACACTACACTGCTAGGCCCGTAACCGTGTCCTCCAGCTCAACTACGTAACTTGATCGACTCCCCGTTCCCAGTCCGCCAAGAATGGGAGCACAAAAGTGAGCAAGATCGAGGCTCTACTAGGGTGCATCTGTGTTTCCAATGGACATCACGTATCTGATGTGAGAGGCCCGACACAGCTACTTGCCAGGGAATCCCCGGCCGTTCGTTCACGCAATCCTACTTGAATCCCGGGTATAAACTAAGTCCCCTTTCTAGCGATGACGTGTACGTTTCCAAACCATCAGCACCAATGTCGCTGAAGGAAGTTATTCCCCGCTCTCAAAAGCAGTACGTGGCTAGATGGGTTCTTGGACCCACGGAAAGCCACCCGCAATCGACGGTTGTTGCCAAACGTGAGCTCCCGGGGCCCGTTCCAGGCCGTTAAACCGATGCTTTGTGGAGTTCAATTCTCGGCGCTCAAACAACGGACAACAGGAGACGCTATTGACCGGGAAGGGAAACCTGGTTCGAAAACGTGCGTGTTACTCGGGCGCACTGCATCTCGTGCAGCCACTGACCAGGGACGCCAGAACCTTGGTTCCATTTCACGCCCGCTAGTAGAATTCACTTCACTCGCACAGCTGTTCGCCAGGAAAGGTAACTCTGATACCCGTTCGTGAAGCATATACTCTCAGTCTTTCATACATAAACTTCAATTCACCCGAAATGCCGATTTCACTCCCGCGCCGGGCGGTATCGCCTCTCCCCCCCAGGACTTCCACCCACGAGGAGATGATGCGAACAGACAGTGTTATGCTTCTAAAGAGAATGCGCTACTAACTTGTGTCTGGCCGACGCTGAGGGTGTGTAGTATCGCCCCCCCCCAGGACTTCCACCCACGGGGAGATGATGCGAACAGACAGTGTTATGCTTCTAAAGAGAATGCGCTACTAACTTGTGTCTGGCCTAGTTCTTTATTTCACACCAATTGACCGCCGGGCGATATCGCCACCCACGGGGAGATGATGCGAACAGACAGTGTTATGCTTCTAAAGAGAATGCGCTACTAACTTGTGTCTGGCCTAGTTCTTTATTTCACCCCAATTGACCGCCAACATTTTTACACCTATTTATAAGCAAAAATAACCAAAAATTTATTCTTAGTAACGCGCTAGAAACCATGTTTGTACTACAGATAACGCACATCCCCACGGATTTATACAATATTTGTACAGTATCACGGATTTGGCGATAGCTGACCGGATTTTCTGTTTCCCCAAACAAGTGATTTTTAAAAACGAACATGCTCTGTCATTGCCTGTGTAAATAACTGTTGAGGTAGTAGTAATGTACGGATTGTTAAACTTAAAGTAGTAAAAATTTCCCAACACAGAAAATTATATAAACCACGATTTTTTTAAAGTCTTTTCCTGTCACGATTGCGGTAGACAAATTTTGTGCAAATGTACAAATCAAATCATGCGGTAAAAACTTAATGACGTAATTATCGCTAATCAAATTCTTTACAGACGTCATTAACGGGATTCAGTCTGCTGAAAATAAAACGAGTCCCTATTAAATATTAGCGAAGTTATCAGTGCGAAACCGATTTCTTTTCGGTAGCTGTGGCCGTACAGTGGTTTGTTGGTGACTAGTGGAAGCGTCCTTCATGTGATATGTGTAAGAAAGAAACATGCCAAGGTCTATACTATGTACTCTCCTTTTAGAAAAAAAAAATTCCCTCGGAATTTACTGTAACTTAATAGTTTAGAAAAATCAAAAAGAGAGTTTTACCACCCTTATAGATATAAAATGGCGGCAATCAATTCATTTTGTTATAGAGCTCAGAAGTGTTTAAAAGAGACCCCATCAAAAGATAGGGAGTTAAAAACGATAAAGGGAATTGTAAGGAATATTAACTATAACACCAACATAGTAGCCTAGATAAAGTTATGAAAAGTGTTAACATACAAAAACCTAAAATAGAACCAGAACAAAAGAATTATGCAGGGTCATTGACATACATAGGTTCACATACTAGAAAAATTATAAAATGTTGTAATAAATACGGAGTAGATATAGCTATTAAAAAATGTGAAACGGTATTTGATAAGATAAGGAATAAAAATATAGAAAAATTCCCAGTATTACAGAAAAGCGGAATTTAGAAATTAAAATGTAAAGATTGCAACAAAGTGTACCTAGGTGAGACAGGACGAAAATTCGTATGCAGATTGTCTGACCACAAACGTGGACAAGGTAATAGAACAACGAATTCGTTATATGCAAGACATTTCATAGAAGAAAACCATAAGTTTGTTAATCCTTTGAAAGACTACGAAATTGTAAAAGTAGTAAATAACACAGTTGAAAGGAAGCTTAGGGAGGAGTTAGAAATATTGAAAGAAAGAGAAAAAGGGTTAGGCAATTTAATTAATACTAAATTTAAATTTGATAATGAAGAAATATTTTATAACATAATTAAGAAGTAAATGATAGAGGACAGATAGATAAGATTAAGAATTAAATTGCATAGGAGTAATTGGATGTTTTTAAAATAAGGGTGTGTGACTGGCCCACAAGTGTGAATGAGAAAGACGGTTAGGTTTAAAAGGAATGCGCGCACACGCGCGCGCGCGCACACACACACACAACACTGAAACACAAGGAATTTGCTAGAAAAATATGTAACTGTCCAGATGGAGGTGACAGGGCTCAGAGGGTGGGGAAGGGACATTTGAATTATAGCTTGTTGTGTGTGAGCAGGGTGGGGTGGGGTGGGGGTGAAGGGTTTGTTTTCATGTCTGTTTGTTCATTTCCGATCTGACGATGAGCTGTGAAGCTTGAAAGCTCTAATCGGAATAATTTGTATATAGTGGTGTGCAACAGTGATAATTCTGCTTGTTATTCGTTAAAAGCTAAAGATTTTTGATAAATAAGTCATGGTCTTCTCAGATTTTTCTTTTGAAGGTACTATAAACACAATACACTGTTTTCCAGTTCTTTCATTACCTTTCAGTTACTTTAGTCTCCTTCATTACCCACTGATGAAACAAATAATAATGTTTCCGCCTCATACAGTATGTCTACGTAGCAGTTTCTAACTTTTTTGGCAATTCGGGACAAATTATCTACTTTTTTGTTCTGCCAAACACAATAGATTTCAATATCAGGTAAAGTGCAATTGTACGATGCCGTGACACTATACAACTTCAAACGGTCCACGATGCTGAAAAATTAAAACACGTAAGAGCTCTGGAATCCCCGAACTGAACATAAGACTGAATTCAGGACTGTCAGCTTGCAAACGGAAGCTGTATAGGACAGTTGTTCGGGAACTGCCTACTTTTGTTGACAACAGATCGCCACTCTTCTAAATTTCATATAACACTACACCCAATAGGCACCCTACAGCCCGGGCCTTAACAAGAAAACTTCAGCACTCTGGCAGACATTTGATTTCTCCCGATTTTTCTTCACCTGGAGGAGAAATGTGCCGGACAATTGACATTCGGTTATTCGTCGTTCCAAATCACAGTGTACGTTACATTTTCTGTATACTGATTCTGTGTCTCACTGTTTCATGTAGGCCTAGTAAAATCTTAACCCCATAACAACCTAATATTCCTTTACGTTTGTACTATTTACTCGCAAACAGATAAGAGCAATTTTATGTTTTATTTTCTACTCTCTCTCTCTCTCTCTCTCTCTCTCTCTCTCTCTCTCTCTCTCTCTCTCTCTCTCTCTCTCTCTCTCTCTCTCTCTCTCTCTCTCTCTCTCTCTCTCTCTCTCTCTGCTTCTGACGTCTTACGTAAACAACAGTGAAATATTTTTATAGCCGAGAAGTTTGCCGACACAAGAAGTGTAAAAACGTTTTTACAGATTTATCCGTTCGTAATGCCCGTACCAGTTCCGCCTGACTGCTGTACTGCTGTACTCACGTGCCTCTAAAACGTTGTTCATAAATGTTTATTTCCAGAGGAAAGCTGAACTTCTTTTTTTTAACGACTCGTCACAAGATTGCTGTTTGATTACTGCTTGAGTTCCTAGAATTGACGTTGCTAACAGCACCGGCCCGTCATGTTTATGAATGTGCTAGAACATGATAACCGGCCGTGGTTGTCTTTCAGACGACAATAACGGTTAACACTGATACTTTTGGAATCGATAATGCGCACGTCTATGAGATTATTATAAGGTACCAGAGACTATAACACATATCAATTTTTTTCTAGTATTGGACCGTCGAAAATCAGACGCTGTTAGGGTTGGCAGATGAAAAATCTGAAAAGCCGAACACAACAGTTAATTTAGCCAGTCAGTTTATCCGAAAAGCCGGACACAACTTGTTAATTTAGCCGGACAGTTTAACCGAAAATCCGAACACAACTGTTAATTTAGCCGGACAGTTTACCCGAAAAGCCGGACAGAACTGTTAATTTAGCCGGACAGGTTACCCGAAAAGCCGAACACAACTGTTAATTTAGCCGGAGAGTTTACCCGTAAAGCCGAACACAACTGTTAATTTAGCCGGACAGTTTACCCGAAAAGCCGAACACAACTGTTAATTTAGCCGGACAGTTTACCAGAAAAGCCGAACACAACTGTTAATTTACACGGACAGTTTACCCGAAAAGCCGAACACAACTGTTAATTTAGCCGCACAGTTTACCCGAAAAGCCGACAGCAGTTTTTTACATTAAAGAGCAGCATTTATTGTGTTCGTTCGATATTAGATGCTTGCGTATAATATATAGGCGTACTACATATTAAACAATAAAACGATGATACAATTTTCTTAGAAATCGAAACAGTGACTAGAGTTGACACTGGTAGGCTCAATATTCACGAGTAGTCTACTGCTGCCTCTTTTCTTTGGTGATACCAGTTCGCATAAACGAGACCGGTGGCTTTGATAATTATACAAAGAGCAATAGTAATATCGTAAAAGTCCTAAACTTACTGAAAGGATAGAAAATAAAAATCTAGTACGTGCAATTTTTTTAGATCTAGTACCTTTTCCAGGCATAAAATATCGGTATGGAGAACCATACATGACTTCCATGTTCTAAGATTTATATTTAAAATCATATTCGAAATGAAATATTACAATAGAAACTACTTCTTTCTACTTATTGCATCAGCCTTAACCACGGTACTGTGGTCACTAACGTATACCACCTCAGGTTTTCGCACTCGATTTTCACTGATGATGGCAGTCGATGGACTGCCGAAAAGTCTGGTTTTGCAGAAAACATTGGACTACGGCTAAACAGCCCGGGAAGGAATTTTAACAAAGAACTACTTCTTTGGTGCCGATAACGTAGTACACATATAAAAAATTCTCCCCTCCCCAATCAACTATAATTTTCATTAATAGAAAATTACCCCCACCCCGTTCACCTAACCTCTTCATTTATAGATATTTCATATACGTTTCTACAGTGGCTTATTATGAGCTTCTTATTTGGATACATTATTTATCAAAATTAAGTACTTTACTCTTGTTAAAACATAAAACTTTGCAGGTAAACTACCCCTTTCTCTTAACCGAGCTTCACCAAAATCAATAGGCCTTCAGTCCTCTACAATTCATGGAAGCATGCAAAAAAATATTTCATTCTGTTTGAATGTGCGGCAGTTATCGTTCGTCAAGAAAACATTTCTCTTGTTACAACATAAAATGTTGCAGGTAAACTACCCCTTTCCCTTAACCGATCTTCAACAAAATCAAGAGACCTTGAGTTCTCTTTAATTCAAAAAGGTATGCAAAAACGTAGTCGATTCTGTTTGAATTTGCGGCAGTTATCGTTCGTCATATAAAAAATTACCCTTGTTAAAACATAAAATGTTGCTGGTAAACTACCCCTTTCCCTTAACCGATCTTCACCAACACCAATAGGTCTTGAGAACTCTACAATTCAGGGCTGTATGCAAACAAAAACTTCTTTGATTCTGTTTGAATTTGCGGCTCTTATCGTTTGCCATAGAAAAAAATTACCCCCGATAAAAAACGTTGCAGGTAAACTACCCCTTCCCCTTAACCGATCTTCACCAAAAACAGTAGATCTTGAGTCCTCTACAATTCAGGGCTGTATGCAAAAAATTATTTGATTCTGTTTGAATTTGCGGCTCTTATCGTTTGCCATAAGAAATACCCTTGTTAAAATATAAAACGTTGCAGGTAAACTACCCCTTTCCCTTAACCGATCTTCAACAAAATAAACAGACCTTGAGTACTGTATAATTCAAAAAGGTATGCAAAAGAGTAGTTGATTCTGTTTGAATTTACGTCAGTTATCGTTCGTCATAGAAAAAATTACCCTTGTTAACATAAAATGTTGCAGGTAAACTACCCTATTTCCTAAACCAATCTTCACCAAAACCTAAAGGTCTTGAGAACTCTACAATTCAGGGCTGTATGCAAAACATTATTTGATTCTGTTTGAATTTGCGGCTGTTATCGTTTGCCAAATAAAATTACCCTTGATAAAAAAAACGCTGCTGGTAATCTACCCCTTTCCCTTAACCGATCTTCTCCAAAAACAATAGGTCTTGAGTACTCTACAAATCAGGGGTGTATGCAAAAAATTATTTGATTATGTTTGAATTTGCGGCTCTTATCGTTTGCCATAGAAAATACCCTTTCAAACATAAAACGTTGCCGGTAAACTACCCCTTCCCCTTAACCGATCTTCACCAAAAACAATAGGCCTTGAGAACTCTATAATTCAGTGCAGTATGCAAAAAAGTATTTGATTATGTTTGAATTTGCGGCTGTTATCGTTTGCCATAGAAAATACCCTTGTTAAAACATAAAATGTTGCAGGTAAACTACCCCTTTCCCTTAACCGATCTGTACCAAAATCAATAGGTCTTGAGAACTCTACAATTCAGGGCTGCATGCAAAATATTATTTGATTGTGTTTGAATTTGCGGCTGTTATTGTTTGCCATAGAAACAAATTACACTTGATTTTAAAAAAAACGTTGCTGGTAAACTACCCTTTTCCCTTAACCGATCTTCACCAAAAATAACAGGTCTTGAGTACTCTACAAATCAGGGGTGTATGCAAAAAATTATTTGATTCTGTTTGAATTTGCGGCTGTTATCGTTTGCTATAGAAAAAAATCTATAGACAGACAGACACATACACAGACAGACACACACACAGACACTTTTCGAAAAACGACTTTTTTTCATGTTTTGAGTGTAGTACAATCAGAATCTGCAATAATCTCGAACACGATTTTTTTGCCATCACCATACTTCCATTTCCTTAAGGAACATGGAAGTAAAAATGTGCTGTATTTTTATCATAATACTACGTGCAATTTGTCAGACAAAAAGCCTAACAAAATCCGGACAGGCCGGACATGCTTATTTTTAGCCGGACTAAACTTTAAACTAATATGTCCGGCTAACCGTATAACCGTAGACGCTGTAGTGAGTTGCCGCTAGAAAGCGATGATCACTCATTTCTTACTTATTGTACACTTTTTACTTCCATACTACTTAAGGAAATGGAAGTATTGTGATGGCAAAAAAAATCGTGTTCGAGATTATTGCAGATTCTGATTGTACTACACTCAAAACATGAAAAAAAGTCGTTTTTCGAAAAGTGTCTGTGTGTCTGTCTGTCTGTCTGTCTGTCTGTATGTGTGTCTATCTGTAGATTTTTGTTCTATGGCAAACGATAACAGCCGCAAATTCAAACAGAATCAAATAATGTTTTGCATATAGCTCTGATTTGTAGAGTACTCGCGACCTATTATTTTTGGTGAAGATTGGTTGATGGAAAGGGGTAGTTTACCTGCAACGGTCTTTTTTTATCAAGGGTAATTTTGTTTGTTTGGCAAACGATAACAGCCGCAAATTCAAACAGAATCAAATAATGTTTCGCATACAGCCCTGAATTGTAGAGTTCTCAAGATCTGTTGATTTTGGTGAAGATCGGTTAAGGGAAAGGGGTAGTTTACCGGCAACGTTTTATGTTTTAACAAGGGTATTTTCTATGGCAAATGATAACAGCCGCAAATTCAAACAGAATCAAACAATATTTTGCATACTTCCCTGAATTGTAGAGAACTCAAGGCCTTTTGATTTTGGTGAAGATCGGTTAAGGAGAAGGGGTAGTTTACCTGCAACCTTTTACGTTTTAACAACAGTAAAATACTTGAAAATTCATTTAAACTTTCTCAAACAATGGTAATTGTTAAAAATAAAATAATTTTGTTGCCAGGAAATAAAATTATAATTTTTTCATTTTAATGTAGATCATGTATGACAGAAAATATATCGTTCGTGGCAGGCAAGCATATCTCAGTTATGTAATGTTTACGTTTCCATTTTATTATTATGACTACCGCAATAAAAAGGCAGGGAACACACACACACACACACACACACACACACACACACACAAAATTCGCGTTATTCTGGCCTCATTCATGTTTATTTTCTTACATTTGCACGCTTTTTAAATGGAAAGTGCCGAAACCCATACCAACATAACGCGTGCAAGCCGAAAAAGTGTCCAACGTGGATAGCGATTTGCTTCCTGTGGATCGCTGGGCAGTGTAACTGCACGTGTTTACAGAGGAACGACTCATAGACAGACTTTTCGTCTTTAGGGAATGAACCCTCTGCAAGATGCTGAGGGTCCATGAGTGACTTCGGAGCGCTCCTTCTTTTCCGCGTGTTTGTTCTGTGAACGTACACTGTAGATTGGCAGCTTTACTCTAAGCAACGCTCAATAGGAAATGTTGAAAATTTTTGTCCACGGTGTACCCTCATACACACTAAACCTGCTCTGATGTTTTAATTACGGACATCATAATATTAAAACTTTGGAAACTTGAGCACTACTTAATGGAGATCAATCATTAACTTATACAAGCCATTAATTGTATGCATATTTTTTATATATATGTGTACAACGTTATCGGCAACAAAGAAGTAGTTTTTGTTAAAATTCCTTCCCGGGATATTTGGCCGTAGTCCAATGTTTTCTACAAAACCAGACGTTTCGGCAATGCCATCGACTTCCATCATCAGTGAAAATCGAGTGCGATAATGTGAGGTGGTATACGTTAGTGACCACAGTACTGTGGTTAAGGCTGAAGCAGTAAGTAGAAAGAAGTAGTTTCTATGGTAATATTTCATTTCGAAAATGATTTTAAATATAAATCTTAGAATATGGAAGTCATGTATGGTTCTCCATACCGATATTTTAAGTTTTTACTCTCTTGCTTTTATTGTTTATATATAATTACAATAAAATAATGTTACAAGTCTTTTAGACACCTTTTCCGGAAAGGGAAGTTTCAAAAAATGTTTTCCATTTTCTATAATCTTTTATTTCGCCTTCATGTAAAAAATTAATAGAATTAAATGTAAGTAGTTATAATTACGGTGAAAGCGTCTTAAATTGTTCTGGGGCCAAAGTCTGTGGCTTCCGTCTATAGAATTGGCTTGCTTAGGCCTAATAGACGTTTCGAATTTCCGAACTGAACTAACGATTCTTCGAATTAAACTCGATATGTTCCTTTCATATTAAAGGAATATTTACTTTTCGAAACCTTAAAATAGTTTGCCGCTGATTTGTCCCGGATTATAAGGATTGTAAGACTTGCAATACCGATCGTGTGACTCCTCCATTGCAGCATAGATACAGGAGAAAAAATTTGTTTTGTTGGTTTTTACGATACAGTAATATCGCACAACGCTCCATAAAAGTGAGCTTAAACATGCTGGTAAATAGTGTAGTTAATATAAACGTCAGGCACAGTGTATCGTGTGTCGCTACAGCCAGTATGTAATTTAGATCGGACTTGTTTACACGTCTATGCACCAAACGTAGCCATATCGTCGTTAAAACCGATGTAATAAGCGGTTTCTACTGCAATTGAAATTGGTAAGTTTTTACCACTCCGTAAACACATTTTTATTCCGGCCGGCTCCGTAATACTTCTTCAGTCGTTTCCGTGTTCATTGGTTTGGTGCTTGAAAAATAAATCTTGGTGCAATGTAATCGTTGTTCACTGTTACAAATATAATTTTCTACGAAAATGGATTTTGAAAAGTTACGTATTCATTGCAAGCGACCGTGTCCTGTTCTAAAGACGTTTTCAGGCGAATTTTCTGTAGCGTCTGAAGCGGTGCGGACCCGTTGTGGTTGTCTACTACAGGTGGGCCGATATAACAGGTATTTTGGAACGGATATAACAGTGACTGAAAAGTTGAAATACCTGTTCCAATTACTCGTGGCCTCGCGGTTCCGAGTCGCGGGACCCCCCTACGCAACTGACGAATAAAAAGTAAACGAGTATTACGAGTACACGAGTACAAAGCCATTTTTAGGTGCTGAATACTTCATTCTGCGCATGTGCCGATTGCCACACAAGTACGAAGCAAAACAGTGAGGTTCAGAATATCTCTATGCCAGAGAGATGAAGTTGTTTTAAAAAAATTTTTAAATTTCATACTGAAGTTACATTTATTGTGCTGTGTTATTCCCCTTTGTTATAATAACAAATTATATCTTATACTAGTCACTAACTTGGTAAATTTTGAAAAAGCGAATTGTATTGTGTTATAACCTACAGAGTGGCTGATAGGCCATAAAGGGCTAGTACTTTTTGTTAATGTGATTTCGGAGATGATTTTAACTCCACTGCACATCTCACGTAAATTCTACGTGCACTGTAAATTTCATTGCTTGAGTTTCGCAACTGATTTGTCTAACCAAAATAATTTAATACTAAATCTATGTCAGTTTGTTAACTCCTGATGAAAACTAAAATTAGTATTCCCAAAGGGAGATAGGCCTTTGTTTCTTATTTTCTTTTAAACAGTAACAGCTTAATAAAGTCACATTGTAAAGTAACACTGTTAATACTTTCAGTTTCAATTTTTTTCTTATAACAAATTACATAATACAGATATATGTATAATACATATATAATAACAGGTATTCTACGTGTCATTTTTTTGGAACGGTTTCGTTCGTGCCTGTTATTCTCAAATACTATTTTAGTACACCTCTAAACAAGAGATTGAGTTTCAAATACTGTATATACTGTGCTCTTTCTCCACCGTGCGGAGCAAACCGTAAATCTTTCTTCCCTCTCGTGTGGTGCTAATACTAATCAATCCAACCTCTAGCGAACCTAGCAACAAGCTCCTGCGACTCATTTGCATGAGACATAAATAGGTACAGTTTATAAATACGTTCAGAGTATTTCCTAGTTAACAGATCTCCATATTTAGAGTAAAATTCGTCAATCGTTGACGGTTATAATTCTTGTTTAATCCCGGCTCTCTCTTATCACAGAGGGTTTTATTATAAAGACTTAAGTTACCCTCTTTTGGCTTTTGAAGTGCTGCAATTGTTCGCCTTCAGAATGGTCAGTATTTGTGAGTCGTAAACCAGGTCTGTGGAATTACCACAGCATTATTATATCTTATTACTGGTTGTATATTGTAACGATACATATCCTCACCGTACATGAAAGAACCATGATAAGATAAGAAAACAATCAATGACTAGTAGTAGTATACCTAATAAATAAGAAGATATGTAAATAAGTGTGTATTAAGCATAACATTCAGTCCACAAACTAAACCAAAACAGTGAATGAAGAAAAAATAAATGATAAATAATGAAAAAATAGTAATTATGAAGAAAGTTAGAAAAAAAAACATAGTAACGTGATAAACCCAATGAACCCAATAGATATGGTAAGTGAGAGGACAAACAAACCAACGGTAAAACTCGGTAGAATAAAGTGAAGATATAATGAGTAAGCAACAAGACAATGAAATAAACTAGCAACTATACAATAGTGAGTTGAAGACCACAGTAACTACAGAGTAACATAAATGTGTAGTGAAACTAAAATAAACTCAACGAAAGAAACTGAACTAAAAAACCTGGTAACCACCAGGGTCAATATAAATAAAAATGTTAAACAAATAAAAAAAAAACAATAATAATAAAAGAGCTAGGATCAGACAGTAGTTAAACTGATAGAAAATACAATGCAATAGAATAAATAAGATTAGAAATATGTGTATTAGTTTAAGGAAAAAGTGTAAAAAAAACATATATTAAGGGGGAGTGAAATGATAAGTGTGAAAAAAGGAAAATAGTGATGTTCAGAGATCATGTAATAAACCAGTGGAGAGTGAGAAAGTGAATTAGTGGTCTTGCATATAAACTAATTCATATGAAGAACCAGTAGATGGAATCAATAATTGTTAAGTTTTATATACATGGTGAAGCCATAATTTTGTTATGTTATAATTATTTGTTCAAATGTTTATTAATTGTTCAAGAACAGTCGTTGAAAACTGTTAAAAAGTGTTAATATTATGTACAGAGTAAAATATTATATTATGTAAAAATTATTGTGAAAGAATGGCAAAATACTAAGCCTATAGGCCAAAAGAAATGAGCTAACTTTAAAACAGAACTAAAATATCTGATATAGTCCTAACCAGACCAAATACTACGAAGTAGAAGCCTGACCTTAATGAAGCAGGGAAGGCACTGGTAGAATTATATGTAAAAACTCATAATTGTAATAACCAGATGGATAGAGAAAGTAATAATAGCACATAAGACAAGCCATTGAACTGACATGTTGTCAATATTATTGTTGTTATAAAGATATCATTAATAGGTATTTAAAACTGTGATGTTATATGTAGTAAAGAGGTATCAACAATTAATGCAACATTTTAAAACTTTTGGTACGATGTTTTAAGACTGTAAGGTGATTTTAAAAGTATTTTTTGTGCTGATTTCAAATCTGGTTTTAGTTTCTCTGTATCACGTAAGATTTTTATACAATTCAATTTCGAAGTTTTAAAAAATCGAATTTTGTGAACAGGGAAAATTATTATTTGATTGTGATTTCAAAATTGTTTATGTTTTAATCCTGCATACAATCACAACACATGGCGATGCAGTAGACAATGGTATACACTCACTTAAAAATGTTATAATTATTACGAAAACACAACACATATATGACAATTTAATTCCTCTTCTTCGCTGAATTCACTGCTTCAAGATCTTTCTGACGTGGGTTGAAACTTCTCTTCCGTGATTGTCTCCCTTCACCAGTGCCGCCTCTTTTTAGCATAAAACAGTAGTCGGCCATCATGTTGGCATTCCACCTTCCCTGGTATCTCTTTTCCATGTCCTTGATATCCTGGTGGAAACGTTCGCCTTGTTCTTCACTGACATCGCCGAGGTTCGCAGGGAAAAAGTCAACATGTGAGTGTAGGAAGTGAAGCTTTACACTCATGTTACATCCTAATTTCATGAAACTCTGCAACACTCTTTTAACCATGGTTTTGTACTCTGGATGTTTGTGGTTGCCCAAAAAGTTGACAACAACTTCTTTAAACGAAACCCAGGCCCTTTTTTCCACTGGATTCATTGTACTTTCAAACAAATTGTCTTTCATTAACTTTCTTATCTGCGGTCCCACGAAGATCCCTTCTTTAGGTTTCTCATAAGATACTTTCGGAAATCTTGTTACCAAGTACTGGAAACAGTCACCATCTTTTGGAAGAGCTTTAGTGAACTGTTTCATTAATCCGAGTTTGATGTGCAGAGGAGGTAATAGTATCTTGCTTCGTTGAACAAGTGGTACATTTATTATGTTCTGTGAACCGGGTTGGAAGGTTTTTCTTTTGGGCCAGTCTGTCTTCTTCCAATGTTTGTCTCTGGCTCGACTATCCCATTCACAAATGAAACAAGGCATTTTTGTGTAGCCGGATTGTTGACCAAGTAACATACCTACTACTTTTAAATCCCCACAAATTGTCCATGTTTTTCATAATTCACGTATTTTAGCAGAGCTTTGAGATTTACATACGTCTCCTTGAGATGGACTGAATGTGCAATGGGTACTGAATCAAACAAATTTCCATTGTGTAAAAGTACACCTTTGAGGCTAGTTTTGGACGAGTCTATAAATAACCTCCACTCACTTGGATTGTAAGTGACGTTAAAGAAATTCAATAAACCCTCAATATCACAACAATAAACCAGAGAGTCTTCTTCTTTAAAGAATTTCATTAATTCCTTCTCTATGGACCTATACCAAGAGAACGTAACTCCGGGTAGTAGAAGATTTTTTGCATTCAATCTTGACCCAAGCAATTGGGCGGCATCTTTTGTCAGGTTCAAGTCACGAGTAATATTATTAAGTTCATTTTGACTGAATAATTTTGGTGCAGAATCTTCTTCCGGGTTGTAATCATCAGCATTATCGCTTTCATTTTCTGAGCTGCTCGCCAGTGGCACATCTTCAAGAACGGGAGGCGGAACTGGGATAGGGAGAGAATTACAATGCGTAACTGGTCGTAAGGCCGAAGGAATGTTCGGATATTGTATATCCTTCTTACTTTTTGCGTTATGACCTTGAATTTTAACCATACAAAAATAGCAATCGTTAACATGATTTTGTGGCTCCCTCCAAACCATTGGGATTGCAAAAGGCATTGATTTTTTTGCACCATTTTTCCACAGTCTCAGTCCCTCAACACATGTACGACATACCTTGTGTGGTGCCCAGCTTTTGTCTTCATCACCAAGCCTTATGCCGAAGTACGCGTAATACACGTTTCTCACAAAACTATTAATGTCCTGTCTTTGCTTACCAGTTACGTAGCTACCACAAATATAACAGAACACGTTTGGGTTATTCAAACACTTCCGGGAACTCATTTCTACAGAAAGTTCACAAACTATATATGACAGCACAAATATAACCTCACAGCACTATAGCATGTAAACAATGAACTACTGTTTCCCGCCTAACAGCCAGCTGGGTGTAACAAGTGTGGCCAACTAATCCCTCTTACCGAAATAAACTTTCCCTCCCCCACAATAAAATTTCCCCTTGTGAAACTTACGTGTAAATAAAAGATGAGTTCATTTGATTTGCAAAAAAACTGTACGTGATAGAAAGAAACGGATTGCAGATCTGGAATCAGCGCAAAAAAAATGCTTTAGGAACACCTAAGACTACAGAAACATAGAAAATCATGTTGCATAATTATTGTTAGTAGTAAGGACAACTCTGTTAGAACATATTAAAATACTGTAGTAAAGAAGGCAATAGGAAATGTTAAGAAAAAAACTTAAATTTATAAAGGTGCTAAAATACGTGATACTGGGCCGAAATGGGCCACATAAGGTATCAAAATACTTCAATTTTACTAAACAATAACACCGTATAAATCAAATTTAACTTAATCTAAAAATAAACAGGGAGTAATTTGAGGTGACAGAAATAAAATTCAGAGATTTCGAATAATTAACGTCACGTGACCAGGGGTCGGGAAATAAGGACCAATCAGAGCTCAAAAAAGCTGGTCATAATCGTTGACTAAAAGGAAAAATTCGTTTACTCTATTGTTAACTTTTAAACCAAACAGATCAACTCCATGTAGCAGAGTCACATTTTTTTTATGAATAGCCAAAAGTAAATATAAAGAGACGCAAAAAACGAAATAAGAAATTAAGGAAAACCATTAAAAATTACACGAGAAAACAATACTAATAGAAGAAATCGAAAATCGAATGAAAAAATGATGATCTACTCAAACTAACACATCCCAAGTATGAAAAGCGTAACGTCGAGTTGGTGAGATTTTGGTAACCTAATAACGAAACTTTAACATAATAACACTTGTGAAATTTAACAAAACTTTATTCAACAACATTGTGGACATTAAATTATTAAAACACTATTTAATTTAAAGAAATTAGTCGAAGCAGATTTTCGGGCCACTCAGTTGCAGCCCGACGGCCATTTTGAATGACGATTCCGCCATTTTCGATTGACTTTTGGGACAGAACCGAGAGTAGTAATACATTTTAACTCAAACATTATTTTAATTTTATTAGTTATTAAGAATGTTGTTTAACAAATTGTAATGTATTGTATTTTATCCTGAAGCATTTTCTGGTCTTTCCTAACAGCTCAAAGAATCCACTACCAGATAAAGAAATAATATTGTCATTGATTTTAAACATTTTTTGTTCGAGTCGAGTTTGGTGAGCGAGTCGATACGGCCAATATCCCGTTCGATTCACGAGCCGATAAACTGACCCAGGTTTTAAACATTATCAAATAAACAAATTTGTTAACCGAAAAAGCATTTTATTTTTTGAGAGTGAATTAAGATAAAGGATTTTCAGATGACAAGGAAGAAGAGAAATACGGCGAGAGTGAAGAACATTGAGAAATTAGGAGACAAAACCGGATAACCTACAAGACTGAGTCGAATCAGTAATCGATTGTGGAAAAACAACAGAATCTCTTCCACTTTTAAAGATCAATTATTTTGGCAACATTTCAAAACAGTACGGATGCGAACACCGCTCTAACAACAGTAGCCTCTTTGACGACCTCTCATTGCTTGATCACTCTTTTAATTAAAGTAACTAAATAATAAAAAATCAAATAAAAAATAAAATAAAATAAAATAATAACAATAATTCAATAAATAATAATTTTATTTCAAACTAATAAATTTTAAAGAAGATAAGAGCACGCTCACATAAACGGAGCTTAACATATTGGCCCACCAACTGGTGGGGCATAATAAATAATAATTAATTAACAAAGAAAAGAAAGAATCGGATCATAATTGGTGCTTATCAATATTTTTATCACACCGCACATGAACTACGATTTATTTTATCGAGTCAATATCATCAGCACTTGTTTCCGCATCGTATAGGGCGTAGTAACCCAAATACTTACTCCTTTGTTCAGAAGTTTTGTTGCCAAGAATTAATGTTCATTCCAAGTGGGTCACATTCACGTCTTCTAGTTTTAAAGTTTTATTACGTTTCTTATCAGATCGTGTTTCTGACGGTGGCGAGTTTATTATGCGACCAAAGTCGTCACGGCAACCTTTACACTCGCTACTACTAAATTGGCGTGCGTCGTAATAAAGCAGACTGTGGCGGTGGTCACGTACAGATCGATCTCGTGCTTAACGCTTCGATACAACGTCCCTTCCCTGTTGTCTCATTTTACTGTCTGCGCACATATTAAATATTTTTATAATTTTTTCCTCGAATTAATAACAACGCTATACATAGTAGGTTGGCGTACGCTTTATTTTCCGTAGCGACAAACGTTTATCTCATTCTTTGATGAGGCATTCCCTCATTTGTTCGACTGTCTGGGTATCAGTTGAACCACTGAGGATGCCTCATCGAAGATTAAACTAAATGTTTGTTGCTAAAAAGTAAATAAAATAAAATAATTCAAAGGAGATCGTAGTAACATTTCTTGATTTCAAAAAGGCCTTTGATTCTGTTGATGGAGAAACTATACGAGTAGATAAAATAATCCGAGAATTTGGTGTTAAATCTAAATTGGCAACTCTAATCCGTGAAACCCTTACGGACACAATCTCAAAAATAAAATTCATTGGAGAAATATCTCAACCGTTCAAAATAAATACAGATGTAAGACAGGGTGATGGTTTATCCCCAATTCTTTTCAACTGTGTCCTGGAGAAAGTAGTGAGAATTTGGAATGAAAAATTAAAGGAATGCAAAATATCAACAATCATGTTGGGAAGAAGGAACCAACGTATTGAAATAAACTGTTTGACATTCGCAGATGACTTTGCTATACTTTCTGAACATCTGACACCTGCAGTAGGACAAGTTAATTTTTTAGAGACATAGCCAGTAGAACAGGCTTAAGAATTTCTGCAGAAAAAAAAACAAATTTCTCAAAAACATTAAAAATTCGACAAAATTCTTGTTAACAGATATTGGTCGAACAGAGAGGGTTCGAAAATTTAAGCATCTAGGAAAATAATTCAAGAGAATGGTTTAGAAAAATCTGCTACAGAAAAAAGGATTCATAAGATGGAAAAGACATATTGTATAACTAAAGATATTTACAATAAAAAGTGCATATCTAAAAATGCGAAAATCATTACAGTACTGTAGTGAAGCCAGAATACCTATATGCAAGTGAATGTCTAGCATTGAATTATAATTTAGACAAACTAGAAATATTGGAAAGACGAATTATTAGGAAAATATTAGGCCTACGAAAAACTTAAGAAGGTTGGAAATTAAGAAGTAATGATGAAATATATCAAAGTATAGAAAATATAACAGAAACAATGAGAAAAAGAAGACTATTTTTTTTTTTTGGACATTTATATAGAGTGGATGACAATAGGTTGACAGAGCAAATCTTCAAATAACTGTGGGGGAAGAAGTCAACATCAAGTTGGATTAAAGAAGTCCAAAAGGATTTAGAAAAAACTAATAGGCCTATAAACGCAGAAGAAGCAATTGAAAGAGAAGTTTTTCGGGCATTTTTGTTAAAAATGGAAGGAGTCCAGGGTAGGAGAGAGAAAAACGCAGGTTCAAAGTGGACTGAAGACAGGAAGAAGAGACACAGTGAAAAGATGAAAGAATATTGGAGAAAAAGAAAAGAACAAAGAGTAAGAAATTGAAATTGGCATATAGTCCTTAGATGGCCGATAAAAAAAAATAATATCTATGGTTAATGTAAAATAGTGTTATTTTTAATACTTTATAATTGTTTATAGAAATGCGTTACATGCACTGAGACAAGTTATTGTACCCAATCATAGGCACGTGTTAGAAAAAACGAACAGAATTACGAATTGTCAACTATATTATCTGATATGCGTGGAAGTTGCGGGAGCTTGAAATGAAACTGACGATGTAACTAATTTCAAAGTCAATATATACCGACCTCGAATACAGTGGGAGCAGCCGAGCAGGTCTCACGGCCGAGTAGACAAGCAACTAGTACACCTTCAGAAGCAATACGATAGGTGCACAGTTCTTGTGAAACCTGTCGTGTGACAGTATACTGGTTCTGGAGACGGACGTGCCGTGTTTCCTATCTTTCTTATGAAATATTTAGGAAAAACTCATTCACTTTTACTTATTTAAAATTTTTATTATTAATATAGGGTTCATTTTCAGTTTACAAGAGTGTACTAAAGCAGTATAACCAATGGTTGATTTACAAAATTGTAGGTTCCGGAACGCATCAATTCAAAAGTTGTAGGGTACAGACACAAATATACTTTATAGGCCTACTTTATATAAGGTCGAGACCTTTTTCACTAAACAGTCTGTTTTCAATAGATTTTTTTCAGTGCTCATAAACTTTTTCAGGATCTACGGGATTATTGTTTTCCCTACCTTCCTTTTTTTGAAGCGGAAAGTTAAGTTTTGTACTGTTTTCAGGGCCATAGTATATTGGGGGCCTAGTACTGATTTTCTGCTTTCAAATAAAGAAACTGTAATTTTCAGTTTTTCGTTGGCAAAACCCAGACCAACGTTGCGATTCTGCAAAAAAAAAAGAACGATAGTGGTTAAGATAAAGATTAGTGGTGGTGTTTGATTTTGACAAATGTTTAGTTTCGTAGTGGGGCTGATGAGGGGCACAATTTAAAAAGTAGTAGTAAATTTTTGTAATAATTAGGTTTTTCTTTTCATATTTTTTTCGGTAATTTATCTTTGGATCCAAGAGGTTCCGGAACGCCGTTCCGGCGCGTTCCTCCTGAAATCAAGCCCTGAGTATAACTTACAAATATAGTCCTAAATGTTCAATATTCAGATTGTGTGTGCGTGTATGTGTGTGAGAGAGAGAATACACTTTTTATACAAGTTTTTGAATATAATTGAAATAAAACTGAAATAGTTTTTGAATACGATATACTATTTTGAGTGGTTCGTAGTGAACGTAGGTCCATTTGTATAAGTTAAAACGATACACTCTACGTTTATAGTCCAGCAGAACATTGCTGTATACAGTATATGTAATCAGTTTCACAGAAACGAATGTGAGCATAAAACATAATAATGTGTAGTGTACTCTACGGTAATAGGAATTGCAGGCGGTGCTCAGACAACATTACGTTTGGACTTGATGAGAACAAACAGCTGCAGCTACTACGTGAAACGTCACGCCTGTTCAAATCGTCATCACCGTTGTTTGTTAAAATTGCTATACTTGTTTGTGATTCACAGGAACTAACGGTTAAATCCACTATTAAACTAATTGTTAAACGTTAACGTCGGTACTGATCTGACGGCACATTTTGAATATCGCTTAGTGGACAGACACCTCGTTTAGAGGGTAAACAAATTTTCCAGTCATGTCGCACATGTGCACAACAGTCTTGTACAGTGTTTCATTGTGTGAACATCGGTTGCAACAAGGCTGACGAGAACATTAGAAGCATGTTTGTGATAGAGACAGTGAGACGGAGAAGTATTATCACTTTCTCTCTCCCCTCTCCTCTCTAGACACTTTACACTACACTCGTGAGTGGGGGTAATTCTGTAGCGGGTTCGATGCAGATCACCGCTCTAAAGAGGCTCTCAGGCTTTTAGTAACGTGACAGCCTTTCTTGGTCGCTAAGCTGCACCGACCCAGCGAATGAATTACCCCCCACTTACAAGTATAGGTAATTTGTCTAGAGGGAAGAGAAGCGAGACAACGCGATAATACTACACCGCCTCACTAATGCACTACTTCTGTGTTTGTCATAGGCCTACACATGCTTCTTATGTTCTTGTAGTCATGTAGAAAAAACCGTACTAGACGGGTTATGCACATGCGCGAAATGAATGGAACATGTTGTTAGTCTCGCAAGTGGTGTGCGTCCACTGTGCATCTCGAAGTCAGTGTTCAATTTCTATCATCAGTTCTATAACTCAGTGGCGTACCTAGGCCACTGGTGGCCCGGGGAAGATATCTTTCTGAGGCCCTTCCTCCCATAAGACGGGTGTTTATAATCTAATTTATCTTTAGGTAATACTTAGTATTTAAGTCTTTAAATCTAATAACTGTATTGATACACATAGTCAGGAAACTTTATAAGAAACTGTAGTAATGTTTGAAATAAAGTCCACTTACATATTGTAAATACAAAATTTAAAGAAATAATTAAAGTATATATTTTTATAGACTGAATTAAATTTATTACAATACTTTATAATATACAATAAACTTTGTATACTGTAAAACAAATTTATCATTGATGCAAACAATGCAGTCTTTTTCAAGTCAGTTAGCAGTTTTAGGTCAAATAAGGTGAACTTTCTAAAATGGCCGTTTTCTAGTTCTGGCCTCGGAAAATTCGACTAACTGACCCGATTTCCGCACTCCGAATTATTCACTGTTCGGTAAAAATTCTGATTTTAAATAAATTGTTGGTGTTCTCAAAATGTTAAATGTTGTTCACTGGTGTAATCTCTTTTAGCGTAGATCTACATGTTATGTAATCTCTTTTAGCGTAGATCTACATGTTATCACCCGATATTTCTCCGCTGTTTACATTTTCATACCGAGGCACTGCATTCGTGAGTCGCTGCCGCTGCCGTTGCCGTCCGTGCTGTTTGGGGTTCAATTTGCGACTTCCGACTGCGTGGTGAGGTATTGACACCAGATACAACTGACGCTTCGTTTCTAGTATGAGTATATTTCTAATAAACCTAGCTTACTAAACTTACCTGTATAAGTTTTTTTTTTTTTTAATATCTGTGAACACTTTATGAGGTAGTGATGTAAGGTAGATTCCAAAATAATATAAAAAAACCTTTGGAATCGATCTACCCGGATCTCTCCTAATGTTGCCTTCAGGACGTGGCAATAGAACATTTGCAAATAAAATAATAAATTTACCAAAAAAACTTAATCTTCCAAATGTGGAGGCCCCCTACTAAGCGGGGGCCCGGGGCGGTCCGCTACGGCTATAACCAACTCACTTTGCATGGTGTTCGTGCTCAAGGTGTACTGGTCAGCCGGTCTACGATATGCGGGCCTTAGTCAGTAACACCGTAACATGTACAAGTGAACACGTACAGCTCTCCTACCTATCTTGCCGCTCGTCGCTGCACATGGGCAAATGCTGTGGTGTAAACTTTAGGAAGCAACAAACCGTGGGCCTAATGTTCGACGGAAGATGCCGGTGACGACGGTATGATGATGATAATTGAATGTTTCGCAGAAACACAGAAAACACTCCATGTTGGGGTCTGTTTTTACAAGCAGAATTCAAAAGAATATTTGAGCAATTCGTATTTAATCGTATAGACTACATACGTAGCCTATGTTTCCTCTTCTCTACCATTCGTTTACAGTTGTGTATTCTTACTTAGATCTGCTGTACCTCTTAACAGATTTCCGTTTTATGTATATTAGAAAACAACAAATTTCATCATCGTCATCATCATCATCATCATCATCTCTGCTTCACGGTTTAAGCTGCACTGCCTGTTCCGGAAACCGTCTCGCCTTCGGACGCCCCACACTACGATACCCTGTGTGTTTATAATTCAAGGCAAGTTTGAGAAGGCGATCTTGCTGCAATATTATTCTGGTTTCTGCCAGTAATAAAATCTCCCCTGGCTGCGTTACGGGCGCTACGCAGGGACAGCTGAGTGGAGGGAGGGACTGCCACCTTAATGCCTCTGAGTTTGCATGATTATCATTCAGTGTTTTCTTCCCTAGGCTCTTCCGCTCTCTCCGCTGTTGAGAAACTTCTCTTCCACCTTCGAGACCGTTGGCCGGTTTTCGCCTGTAACCCCAGGCTGGGACCCTTACTGGGTACTACCATCCGGAGCCAGATGGACCCAGGTTTTTTAACGAAGTTGTTACTCCTCCTTCCCCGTTATTTGCGAGATGAGTCCCGGGCTTGTCACCGGCAGTGGCGGAGTTAGTAATCAATTTATGCGTATTTTTTATTTTTGTCTCAACGGTTAAAAATATGCACTTCTGTAATTTTAGTTTTGACTCAGCTTATACGATCTTGTGAATCCCACCAACAAAAACTCTTTTGGCTTATTTTTTTGGATATTTGGAACACATATTTTATATTGTTACGACGGTCTACTTGATCGTCGTAGGTACAGTGGAAACAAAATAAGTACAAGACACCAATTAAGTCACTAATCACACCTTTAATTGTTAAGTAAAACAGTTCGTAATTAGCAACACAGTGTCTACAACAAATCAAATGAAAATTGTTCACACGCAATAAAATGTCCACTAATATTAAAACTCAATTGTATTACAATTATACCGTCCGAATATAAAACGCAACACTTCACTAATAACTACTTGAACGTACACAGTAATAACTCGAACCGCTCTGTAAATATATCGCACTAATACTCTCAAACCGCACAGTCAAAAATTCGCCTCATACTAAACTGAACGTCGTTTGAGTACAGGTATTTATAGCTAGTCGAATATCTAGACGATTCCTAATTGCGTCGTAGCGTGCGTATGAACTACGTAATTAATCTTGACACAGTCCGCACGGCTGGCGGCATCGAGAACTTTCTCGTAGATGCGGATACAAGCACGTACACCACACGTATACACTCTGGATCTCTCTGGAACGTTGACAAACACGTAGATTGTTCGTGATGCCGTAACACTGCCGCCTCCTTGAGCATGTTCGTCCCGAACTGGCAAACCGTCTCCGAAGTAACACTCGACCAGGCGATCTACGTGGACGTCCTTGCGAAGGATAATTTTCCCGTTCATCGAATTCAGTCTCGTGTGATCCGAACATCACGTTCCCAGGAATGCGAGTCTTTCGCGCAACCACTAGTTTCGCTGGAATCACTCCAGTTGCGTCATGTACTGATGACCTAATTACCACTGGCTGATCCAAGTTTGTTTGGTTCTCGTCAACAACCTTTTGCGTAACCTCATCTTCAGCCACTTTACCCTCGGGCGCTTCTATCAGCTCAGAAACAAGCAAGAGTTTTGTCTCGACACCCATAGTTGGCTTTCCAATCACTTCTTTTGTCGTTATACTAATTTGTACTTCCTCTGCTAGTTCTTCCTCCATTTCCGCTTGCAACAGGGAGGGTTCATCTTGACCAGACTTGTTGACTTTTTCTTCGACTAATGCCACTCGCTTAATCGAATGGTTGGTAGACCCTGTCATTTTAGCCATGCAAAGCTTTATCTTCTCTTGGTCAACCTTCAGGACATTCTCTCCTAAGCCCACAACGAATCCGTAGGCATTCATAATGTCCGTTCCAAGAATCACTTCATCGACAATGTCTGCAACGAGCATTTGGTGGCTAAACTCAAGGAGACCCAGGCGTACACGTACGTCTACCTTTCCTAGTACCTTGACAGGGCTTCCAGTCACAGTCTGTATTGTACAAGAGCTAATTAGAGGATGGCGGTTACAGACTAAGTCAGGGCGCACAATGGACACTGTTGCGTCCGTGTCAACTGTAAATGATGTTGGTTTACCATCCGCAAATCCATTAACAATCAAGTTTCCACTGATCTTATGTAGCGTGGAAACTGTGTGCTGTTCTGGGGCTTTACTTCTCGAATTGGTGCGATCAGTCTCTTCTCTCGGTATCTTCTTCTCCCAACAGTCTACCTGTAGATGGCCACGTTTTCCACAGTTGTAACATTTCGGTCTTCTGTCTTTTTCAAATCGTTGCGACTCTCTTGAACTTTTGAATTGTTTGTCCGACAACATTGTTTTTCTGCACCCATCGTAACGGTAATGTGATACAGGGATCTTCTGACTGCAACGTGATGGCACAAACCCGTTAATGTAGCGGGACGCTGACTTGGCAGCTTCAAACTCCAGGGCGTGAACAAGAGCTTCTGAGCTATCTCGGTGTCTTGCCATTCGTAACACTTGCTGAAGTTCACAATCTCCGATGCCATCAATAAATGTCTGCACCGCAAACCTTATTCGGAAGTCTTCTGGTGCTTCAGGAAAGGCCAATCTAATCAATCTGTCGATACTTGCTTCAAATTCTTGAAGACTTTCCCCGGAACGTTGTCGTCTTGTTCTCAACTGAGCGTAGTACACCTCTCGCAAATGTTTATCACCGTAGCGTAATTCAAGAGGTTTTATCAACTCGGCATAGATGTTCTGGCTGTCAGGTGGTACTTTCTGTAGTAATTCTACCGCGGGTCCTTTTAATGCAAGAACGAGTGAAACAGCCTTGTCTTTCTCTGTCCAATTATTTGCGCATGCAGCAGCTTCAAATTGGCGGAGGTACGTTGCCCAATGACTGCTTCCGTCAAAGGTTGGAGCTTTGACACCAACTGTCCCTACTGCAGGCAAAGTGACTTTCTCTATTAACTTACTTTCTGTGTCTTTTTCTGTCTTTATCACTGGTACAGTCTGTTCAGAAATTTGTTTTGGTTGAATCTTCATGCACTGTTCGACTTCACTTTTAATTTGTTCTCTTATGTTTGCCATTGAGATTTCTACTGCAGATATTTTATTTGCCACAGATTCTTCTATAACAGATATTTTTGTAGACATCGATTCTTCAACAATCGAGACAGATTTTTCTACTTCAGCTATTTTTAATGTCATTGATTCTTGTACCTCCGATATTTTAGTAACTTGTTTATTAAGCTCACCGCGTAGGATACCCAATTCTGCGGTACTGTGTTCTTGCAACTGTTTCTGCATAACTTCAAAGAGAGCTTCCGTTTTATCTGCTTCTTGCTTACGTTTTTCATCCTGCCGTTTTTCTGCTTCTTCCGCCTCCTGCCTGCGTTTCTCATCCTGTCGTTTTTCTGCTTCTTCCGCCTCCTGTCTGCGTTTCTCATCCTGTCGTTTCTCTGCTTCTTCCTGTGTCTGCCGAAGCAGTGTTTGTAAAGCTTCCATCATCTGACTGGGATCCATTTTATTAATTAATTACGAACTACACTCGTCTTGTACAAAGTGTCCACTGTTAACCGTTCTATGCCAGTTCTGACACCACTGTTACGACGGTCTACTCGATCGTCGTAGGTACAGTGGAAACAAAATAAGTACAAGACATCAATCAAGTCACTAATCACACCTTTAATTGTTAAAACAGTTCGTAATTAACAACACAGTGTCTACAACAAATCAAATGAAAATTGTTCACACGCAATAAAATGTCCACTAATATTAAAACTCAATTGTATTACAATTATACTGTCCGAATATAAAACGCGACACTTCACTAGTAACTACTTGAACGTACACAGTAATAACTCGAACCGCTCTGTAAATATATCGCACTAATACTTTCGAACCGCACAGTCAAAAATTCGCCTCATACTAAACTGAACGTCTTTTGAGTACCTGTATTTATACCTAGTCGAATATCTAGACGATTCCTAATTGCGTCGTAGCGTGCGTATGAACTACGTAATTAATCTTGACACAGTCCGCACGGCTGGCGGCATCGAGAACTTTCTCGTAGATGCGGATACAAGCACGTACACCACACGCATACACTCTGGATCTCTCTGGAACGTTCGACAAACACGTAGATTGTTCGTGATGCCGTAACAATATTTAACGTTAGCTCCTATTCTCTTCGAATCAGCTATTCGATTGCCAGAATCATTACTTCACATAATTTACGCTAACACTAATTCCAGTGATTATGAGTTTGCCAGTGCGTTTTAGTTTTTATTGAAGTAATGACTTACTTGACTTAAGTCCTTAAATTCCTAGGTGGAACATAGGGCCTCGACGAAATTTCTCCAGCGCGTTCTGCCCATTGCTAGGGCCTTCACCTCCCTCCATGTCTTGTTGATACAAACCAGCTCTCTTTCCATAGTCCTCTTCCAGGTGTTCCTCGGTCTCCACGTCTGCGGCTACCTTGCGGATTCCAATTCAGTGCCTCCCTAGCGATATTTTCTGGTACTCCATTAATGAAGTAATGCTTTGAGTTAATTGGTAATAAGAGGGGAACAAATTTGTTTACTGTAGAATTAATTCTGTACGTTTCAGATATTAATCTTGAAACATCGTTTCTTGTTATTCAGTCTCATTCGGAATTAGTGAATTTGGGACCGTATTGCTTAAATATAAAGTTGTAAGTGGCGTCATTACACAGAATTCTTAGATCCAGGTTTTTTTCATCCGCCAGTACTGACTTATTTCTTAGCTTTTAGTCACTAAGTGTTCGCAGTTTCTCAGACCGAAGCGATCAGCCTTGTTTCACTTATTTTCAGGCGGAGCGGAACTCGTTACTCTCTCGTTCAGACATTCAAAGAAATTGGAGTAGTCATCAAAATTATATATTAAAACTAATTGTCTCGTAAAATTCAGATTCATGAACATCTGCTTTGCAGGTTGGAGACACGTAGTAGTAGGTCTAGTGGTATGCAATTATTTTTAATAAATTGTGACAATATCAGTAGCCATGATAAGAGCTGTGAAAATCAAATGTCGTTTACAGTAAAAAAAATATTTTTTGGCCTATTTTGTTTCTTTTTTTTTTGCAAAAATGATGTGATGAGAGTTTTATTTTAATCGCATAATTTCTATTGCCTAGTTTTTTAAGTCACATTTTAATTTGTTATAAACAGACAAAATTAAAATAATCACTATATTGAAAAACGAATGATGCAGAAATTACCTCCAACAACGCCCACGTAACTCGTGTGTAGATTTCGTGCCAAGTTATTGCATACGGAAACGGTAGATTTGTCAAACACACATCACTGTAGAATACTAATTGCTGCTGTATTCAGGTGCGCGCGCGCGTGGGCGTGTGTTCGCTCGGCCATTGACTACGAAACGAATATTATATAGTACTCGTTAGTAAATAGGCGCTGTCGTTTATGTCTCTCGCTTTTAACAAACTAACAGATTTGCTTGCACTTCTCTTCATACCCGTAACACAACACTCGCCTCATGGTTTATGTGGATGGGAACGATTAAGTTTCCAAGTGTTATTAGATACAATTATTACTCGCTAATTGTCCATTGCATATCAAATGTGAGAGTAACTCGAGAAAGAAGAAATAAATAAATTCAGTAGCCGCGTTGCGAAGTGGTCCAACCGTTAACAAAACATATTAAAGTATCGGTATGGAGAACCATACATGACTTCCATGTTCTAAGATTTATATTTTAAATAATTTTCGAAATGAAATATTTCCATAGGAACTACTTCTTTCTTCAGCCTTAACCACAGTACTGTTGTCACTAACGTAGACCACCTCACGTTAGCGCACTCGATTCTCACTGATGATGGGAGTCGATGGCACTGCCGAAACGTCTGGTTTTGCAAAAAATATGGACCACGGCCAAACAACCCGGGGAGGAATTTTCACAACAACCTACTTCTTTGTCGACGATATCGTAGTACACATATAAAAAATTATCCCATCCCCTTTAACTATCATTTTCGTTTATAGAAAATAACCCCCTACCCTTTCAACTACCCTTTTCATTTATAGATATTTCGTCTACCTTTCTACAGTGTCTTATTATGACATTCTTTTCAAGATACTTTATTTATAAAAATTAAGTACTTTACTCTTGTTAAACATACAATGTTGCTGGTAAACTACCCCTTCCCCGTAACCGATCTTCACCAGAATCGATAGGCGGTTGAGTCCTCTACAACTCAGGCACATGTGCAAAAATGATTTGATTCTGTTTGAATTTGCGGCAGTTATCGTATGCCATAAAATATTCCACACACACACACACTTTTCGGAAAATTACTTTTCTTCATGTTTTGAGGGTAGTACAATCAGAATCAGCCCTTATCTCGAACACGATTTTTTCGCCATCACCATACCGGTACTTCCATTTCCTTATGGAACAGGGAAGTAAAAGTAAGGTAATAAAAATATGAGAAAACGGAAATAATTAAAAATAATGTACTAGCAATAAATACTACTGATTGTCATTGTGTGTAAACAGTAAGAGACTCGTGCACGCATCACGTAGTCGCAGTGGGGAGTAATGTAACTTTAGTTTACGCGTTTTCCTTCAAATTGTTTCTACCTGTCAGTGTTTTTCAAACGTCATTCCGTTCTAATTGAATTCAGTGAAGTCTCTCGAAATCCTTGGGGAAACATCTCGAAACATGTTCGGTCACTTCCACAGTTTTATTGTATTTGATAACTACGAGAGACAATTGGCCCTTACACCGCAGTTCGCAGAATATAAGCGGACTGTAGCGTAATACGGTTTGTGAAATTCCGCTTGTACTTTTTGTAAATTCAGTAGTGTGATGAAAACCCCCTAAAACACTGTACAGGCTAAGTAATAATAGTACGGAGATACTATAGACGGGATAAAATTATATAGCAGACCTAAGTAAACTTACTCGGTTTTTTATTTATTCACGACTCGTTTCCCACAGATATTCCTACAAATAAAGGTGTGAGACAAGGGTGCCCTATTTCACCGACACTTTTTAATATCTACATGGACGACATATTTCGGCGATGGACAGCAAAAGTTGACTCGGGAATATCACTTCAGCGAAATATTCCTGTAAATGCATCGCTTTATGCAGATGACAAGGTAATGATACAGAACACAGAAGACCAGTTACAGCGGGCGATATTTACGTTTAATACCATCATACAAGAGTATGGGCTACAGATCTCTGTTACAGAATCTAAATCGATGGCATGTCAGGGCAGGTATCCTATAAGAACTAAGATAGTCGTGAATAATCAGATTTTGGATAATGTTAGTCATTTTAATTACCTGGGTTATAATATCTCATATGGAACTGATATTGATTGGGATAGTAAGATAACAAAATTTAGACGCATCTGTGGAACGATTCATAGGTAACCTGAAAAATAAAACACTGAAGGGTACCCGAATGAAATCTTATAAAACTGTGGTTGTCCCCACATTCCTGTATGCTTAATAGACATGGACTCTTGGTAAATGGGATGTGTAGAGGATTCAGGCAGCCGAAATGAAATTTCTAAGAAGGCGCAATGTTGTTCCCTCTGGGATCGGAGAAGGAGCGGGGATATTAGACGCGATTTAAACATTGTATCATTGCACCAGAAGATTGAAGACCACAGAAGGAAATGGTGTGAACACTTGAATCTCACCTGTGGCTACCTTGGGTTATCACCCTAACTAAACACTGTAAAATAAAGTTAAGACCCAAGTTGTTATTACAGTATTAGCGACCAGCCAATTTCCTGCTCGTAATAAGTGCATGGATATACGTATTCACGCATAGCCTAATCTCGTATCATTTTCTAATGTAAGACCGACGCTGCTAACTAGAGATGAACTGGCTGGTTCCTTTTGCTTTAATAAACATAATACTAGTTTATTGTCGTATTGATAGGCAAACGATGTTAAGTTTATTCGTGTTTACGGACCTTGCTATTAGGACAGTCTAGTGACCTACTCTTTATAGTTTAAGAAACTGATTTTTTTTATAAATTATCCACGGGTACAGTTGTTACAGTAATATTAATTGTTATGATTCTCTCTGTCGAAGAGAAGTTACGTCAGCAATAACATTTAGTCAGATGCTTCAGACAAGGAAGTGGCTTCCCTAAATCTGCTACACAAGTCGGCAAAACATTTTTCACCCTTGACAGTGTATTTACCAGAGCTCAGACTTTATAATTTTCTAATTTATTAACCACTATTAAAGTTTTGTAAGTCGACTAGCGACTTTGTATCAGTTTTGGTATTTAAACCACCGTCAGGTCGAAACCAACCTGTGTTGCTTTACTAGTTACAAAGCTTAGATAATAATGTAATGGACAGAAAATTTTTTAAAACTATCATCATCATCACAACACGGCGTAGGCAAGGTGCTGCCTGTTCCGCCTTCAAAAATCCTCCAGCTACCTCTTCCTGGGTCTACCCACACACCTGTGTCCTACAGGTTTGTATTTCCAGACTTGTTTGGTCAGTCTGGAATCTGGCATTCTTTCTAAGTGTTCTTTCTATCGTTGTTTGTAATCCTTTAATTTTTCATACGAACACCTCTCTAAGAACGCCATTTCCGAGGCCTGTATTTTACGGTCTTGTTTCTTGGTCGTTGTCCAACAAAGAAACAAGTATTAAAAGATTATAAACTCTGAATAAATAGTGAAGCCACTAACACTTCATGGAATTTAAATATTTACCGGTGACCAACAAGACTGCGAACATAGTCGGTTGAAGTCGGAGAGTTCACCATGTCGCTGTGGTCAAGGCAACCACTGAAGACCAAACAAACCAAGAACAAGAGATTTTTTTGTTTTTGTTTATCTGATTCGTTACAGTTTGCAAGGAACGTACGAAATACGAGAAATGGATCAACAGTACGCAACCGTAGACTCGGCCTTCAGTGGACGGACCCCTTCCCCCTAATTATTGTTAGCGTTACTTTACAGTTCTAAAGTGTTGTTGTTTATAACTATCTTAGTCCTCACTGGATATTTACCTTTAAAGGCCATGGTTTTGGGTCTTTCTTACCGAAATTGTCAGTGAGCACAAAAATTAAATTTTATAAGACAATTGCAATACCAACGTTGATTTATGCGAGTGAAGCGTGGGTCATGACAAAATAGGAAAGCGGCAAGATGCAGAGTGCTGAAATGCAGTTTCTTCGAAATACTGTAAATTATACATCGGAAGATAGAATAAGGAATGAAGATATCAGAGCAGAACTCGAAGTAAAGGACATAAATGAAATTATTTCAATTTACAGATGACAATGGTGGGATCATCTGCAAAGGATGACAGAGGATCGATTGTCGAAAGCGGCACTGAACTATAAAGCCATTGGTAGAAGAAACGTTGGTCGTCCGAGGATGATATGGGTGCCGGAACAGGTTTATATAACCGAATCCTTGAAGAGGATAAGAAGAAGAAGAAGAAGAAGTTACTTTACAGTTTTCGGATCAGTAAACATAACACGATATACAATCGATTACTTACGGTACTTAAATGATATGTCACAATAGACAGTGTTAATTAATAAACCGTACCATTTTTAACGTGTTAAAAGCTAGTCTACATAGCCTAACCATTATTTCCTGACAGCGAGGTTCTCAGAATTAGGCCTACGATCTATTTGAATGATTGTGGATCAGAATTACGATCCACGTTCAAAACGCGTACTAGTCTATATTACCCGGTCGTAAAAGGTTTGGTGTACAGCTGTGTCCGCATTAAGTTCACTTTATAAGTCTGTGGTAAAATAACATTGAAACGGTAGGTTACAGAGTTTTGTAACATATACAGCTTATAAAAACGCAAGAGGTAAGCGCAGAGTAATGTTTCTCACGAGGAAAATGTTTATTAAACAGAAAAAACTGGAAATCTACACAGTAGCTTAGTACAAATAATTAGAAATTATTTTCAGAATGAAAAAGGCGTACGTAGCGGCGAATTTACTCGTATTTATAAGCAGCATTCCACGGTAAGATTAACGCTTACATAAATTACAAGCGGTTCTCGTGCGGTGCGGTCGAGCGGAGCAGGAAATAGGGTAATTATTTTAAAGCATTCTTTTTGAAAGTGACCACAGCCCTTTTGTTAATCTGTGGTTGAAACGCGACACCCTTTTAATAACGTTTTGGTGAATGGGATGTAGGAAGCTCAAGATTTAACGCCAGACCTTTTGTGGTACTGCGAACGTCTAATACATTGGTGTTACTGAACTCAAACTTATGACCCACGACACAGTAGTGCTTACCTTCAGTTTTATATCAGGTGTGGGTATATAATACCCACTGCTCTCAGTCTTTGTCTATGTCTACCAGTAGCGTGGCGTCCATGTAACCGCTGTTGCCGGCGCCAATAGTACTGGAAATGAAACAAAATAATATTAATTATATTACAGAATAAATACTTTAGTTATTAAATAATTTGAAATCCGAACAATATTAGGAGGGAAACTTGAAGAAACGCATAGCATTGCTTTCGAACTGCTGGGCGCTTGCACCGTCTTGTGTTGCTGGCTCAGACATTGGCAGTTTTACTGCGTACGGTGATCGACACCGTAGTAGTTGTCACTGTACAAACTGTGGAGGGGGGGGACACATTCGTCCACCTAATGTGTTGCCGCTGTATAAACCGGTAAAAGGCTCAGTTAGGAGCTGTGTTCGTTTTTGGAACTGACGTGCAGCAGATACTACGTACCTACTTGTGTTTTGTTCGTTTAATCATGTGTTTCTCAGTTTGTCTTTATTATTTTTAATTCTATTATTTGTGTTCTGATGTATTCTGTGTAAGTATAATGAGAGTCAGATCCCGTTGAACCGGGACCCTCTTCTTCTCCTAGCAAATGATAGAAAATGCTCTAAAAAGAACATTTGTGACAAGGAAAAATTCGAATTAATTTTTATGTTAAGTTTTAGCCCTATCATAACCGGAAACATGTGTTATGTACCCACGTCACGCCACTATCTCTACCACTCTTTCTTTTATAATAGGCCTACACACGTACACGCGTGTTTAGTGTATTATTTATCATATTCATAACGTTATGCACTCAGCGAAGCTCGGCATTGCCTCTTCGAAATATCCCCTGAAACCTCGTAAATAAGCCGTAAGCTGTAGGCTGTAATGTGACTAGTTGTAACGCTTGTGTGGCGTGTGCGGTTTGAGGAATGGTCGCGCGGAAATTAGGAGAGACTTACGAGGTATTAGCGAAACCACTGTGACCCTTGTATTGCCAGCGGTAAATCCGACGTTATACAAAACATATAAACTTCGTCATACAGTTGTTCATTAAGAACAGCTTTCGTGACAGTAACGGTATTACAGTTAGTAGGCTACACTATTTACTGCAGTGTTTCGCATCTGTTGTTTTTTCAATCCTTGTTAACAGTAGGCCGATCTTTCGGAAATATATTTAGTGAAATATGTGTTTAGTTTAAATTGTTAACACAGAAAAGCCGGGAAGTTATTAACTTTAAATCCTTGCCATTCTTTTCATGTGCATTGTATTTATTTTGAAAACAGTTGTTTGCTGAAGTATAGGCTATACTGTTTCTCTGAAACGTTCTTTGCTGAAGTATAGGCCTACTGTTTCTCTGAAACGTTCTTTCCCAACTGTATCGACCTCTTAATGAGCACTGATTCCTTGATTGCGAAAATAAACGTTAAGCGTTTCGTGTTCTGTAGAAGAAAATACAGAAAAAATATCTATTTGAAAAAGCCCGCTCGAGTTCTTGAAATTAATGTCTGTTTTGTTTCTGAATTCCTGGACAACCTTAGACAGATCATTTCTTTAACCTAAAGATGTACCTTAAACATGTGAAACAAAGCACATTTAACCTTTAGTGGGCGCGACTCAAATGACTGATGATCGTTCCAACAAAATGCGATGAAACTTACAGAGGATGTTAGTACTTATGAGGAATTAAAGTCATTAACTTTGGCGTCTGCAGAGTAGAGATATCTCTCTTGTCTATCCGTTTATATTCTTAATTTAATTAATAAATTTGTGTTAGTGGTTATAATCACAAACAGAATTAACACTGTTGCACGCCTCTATAGAAAAATTATTCCGATTAGCGCTTTCAAGCTTCACAGCTCATCATCGGATCGGAAATTTCTGTGCACTGAAAGCGTTTCTGTCCTTTCATTTTAGGTAAACTGTATTATATGGCAATTCATCGTTTATATGGTATTTCATCACGTTTGTATTGACACTTTGTATGCTTGTGCAGGAAAAAAATTCTGTTAATTAGTAACTTTTTTCGTTTGCTTCATAGTTTCATTGAAGGTGTGACAAGGAAAATACGTGCATTCGTCTTTCTCTACGTTCTCGTTTATATTACCAGTTTTTAAACACATTTAAATGTTTACGTGTTTCAGTTTTATAAAATATTTTTTAAAAAAAACTTCATAAAGCAGCAGCAGCACAACGAAACTAATATAATCGATCGCAAGTAATTTATCGATTGATCATTACCTGTAAAAGCTAATATCAGTACGTAATGACGGCTTTGCATTAGACGTCGTCTTTCCCTTTAAAGATTAGCGTAAAGATAATTAGATTTGTGCGGCTTGAAGCTCTCGCAACGTATTAAACTGTTCACAGATCAAGTGTTTCAAAAGTAGTCTGCAAGAGCGTCAAGCTTCCCCTTTCATTATCTTTCTGCGGCACTTATAAAGAGCTTAACGGAAATTAGTTTTTTCTCATCATCACCTGTATTTATAGCCCGGTTTAGTTTGAATAACTTCCGCAGATTCTGCTACGTAATAGTTTTCTTTTCTTTAATATAAACTTTTCACAAAGTAAGGAAGTACAGTTTTTTTTTTTATTATTTAATTAATGTAATGGTTTACTGCAGACAGTTAGGTAAGTTGAACGTAAGGTTTCAGCTATGATTGTGTTACGGCTGTGTGAGTGACACCCTGTGACGGATTATAGACGCACATGGAACGGAAATACATACCAGCTTCTGGCAGCCTGCCCACGCTGCTGATACCCACCTACGAGTTTGTATCAACACGCGACGCTGAACACAAAGCATACAAAAAAGAAACAGTATGAACATAAATACAACGACACAAGATTTAAAACATTTTAAACTACTTGCTTTCTGACAAGCCAAATAATGGACTATACTTTGATCACTCGGCAGTGATAGTGTAGAGAGGAGCAATAACAATGTTTGCGGTTCTTTCCTTTCTTCGTAACATTTATTACAGTTACTTATGTACACGTATCTGGATTGCAGACTAACTATATAACACACTTTCATAACTGCAGTTGAATTATTAAATATCTTTGGAAGCGAAAAATGCACAAGGGAAGATGGGTAAACTAAAACGAAATAATTCTTCAAATGCATTCATTATTTCATATTAATCAAAAATTCGTAGACTGATAGTTAAAATATGAAGGAAAGCGTAATTTCGCTGAAACAAAGTTTCAATACTTTTCGAATAATGACAGTTAATATAAATGTTTACAAAGTTGGTTATTTCTGTTATTTTACTATTGTTAAAAACAATATTTTTATTTCAAAATTTTATTTCACTAAATCGTTTATAAAATTGCTGTTATCATGAAAAGGAGTGCTAAGTAAAATATTTAAATGTCGGAATCGTCTTTCTTACATCAAAGCGAATTAGATTCGGGTTTAAATTAAAATTCCTTTTTGTTTGATGTTAACATTCCTATGGAGTTACTGTAATAGTTATTATAATTGTGTGATATCCGCGAAAGTGCAAGATAATCCGTGTAGTGTATACGGACACTTGAAGCTAACTGGAAATGTGTAAGCCTAACACACTTACAGTTTTTCAAAATTTTCACTGTTTTTTTTTTATGTTCTAGTGCCCAAAATTTTTGAAATGTTAAAAACCGAACACTAACAGATTTTGATTTTAATTTGATTCCGGACGTTGATTTTTACAATTTTTTTCTAAACTTTGATCCCTTACATTTTTGCTTCGCGTCCCTTAATTTTGGGGGGGTTACTAACTTCAAAAACAAAATATGCCTGTGGAGTAAATACTTGTGCTAAGTGTAATGAAAATCGGTTGGTGTAGTCAAACGTTATCGTTCGACATATCCTAAATGAAAAGACAGAATGACAGGTAGATAGATAGACAGACAGACAGATGCCAAACGGTCGAGTTAAAACCGAGACGGTGGCTCGTTCAAAAACTACAAAATAAACCGCACAGCTTATAAACACGTAAAGTAGTAGGCCTAACACCCAAGACCAGACTATTGTCGGGAAATAAAGATTTAGGTTTGGTCCTCTGTACACATACATGAGAGATATCGCCTACTCAGATACCTCATTACCGCATATTTCTTATTCCCTTCCTTTCCTTATGGAGTCTTTCTTTATATGTGTTAAATCACTTGTAATAATGAAATACATGCTGTTATGAGATCATTTTTGTTCTGGCCTTACAAACGGAATCGAACAATAAGACTATTCTGAAGGTACACTAATACCATCCCATATACGAGGGTCAGTTGAGAAGTGCGCGGAGCGACATCTATAACTTTGAAAAACGGACAGATCGCTAATTCTTTGATAAAAACGGTCTAGCGCCAATGAAAATTCACAACGAAATGACAGATGCGTTAGGGAATGCTGCACCTTCAAAAACAATAATACTTCGTATATGGGTTTTCGAGTTTAAACGTGGTCATACAAAAGATTATCCCCGCGTGGACACCGCAAAAGTGCATCACTCCAAATGCACAAAGGTTTGTCATAACAAGTCCTTGGCTTAACTATGATACACACGCTAATGTGAATGCTTGTGACATCAGCAATGGCATACTCCCAATCGGCGGTTTTCCAATACCGTGTAAGCAAATGGCATTTTTTTAACGATACCTGAAGTTGATGCATTTTTTGGTAGCCCACCCTGGGAATCATCTTCAGTGCTCGTATGACCATGTTTAAACTCGAGAACCCACTTACAAAAATAACACATTTGCCTTCTTGGTTGTGAATATTCATTGGCGCTAGACAGTTTTTAGCCAAGAATTCAATGACAGCACGACGTTTGATTTTGCCCATATTTTTAAACACGTGTACAGTAAATTTTGAACATCTGATAAGCAATGAATAATCTGGTAGACAGATTTGGAAATTAACACGTGTTTATAAGAAATACGAATCTTGCAACACACGAAACAATTTAGTTCTACCGCTAAGCTATACCTAGATGTCGCTCAGCGAACTTTTCAACTAACCCTCGTAAACACGTAATTTATATAAATATTTTTGTAATAAGCGTGCTTAGCCTATAAGGTGGACATCATATCCTTCGTACCTATGTTAATGGGAAACAGCACTAGCCTATTACTTCTCGTTTGCTTTCCAAATAAGTAGAGAAAGGGAAGGAGAATTTGTCCCACTTATTTATTTCTATAAATCCGAGCATAAAGTGCTGTACAAACTAAACAAAAATTCTTAATGGTTGGACCATAAGTAACGTTTACAACACTATTTGTACATTCAGGCTACAAAGCTGTATTTACGAGTCAGTTGAAAAGTTCGCGGAGCGACAACTAAAGCTTAGCGGTAAAACTAAAATTTTTCGTGTGCTGCAAGATTTATATTTTATGTGAACTCGTATTAATTTAAAAATGTATCTATCAATGTATTCATTGTTTAGAAGCTGTTTAAAATTGACGCGTCATGCGTGGTTTGAAAAACGGACAAAGTCAAACATCGTGGTGTGATTCTTTGTTAAAAATTGTTTAGCGCCAACGGAAATTCAAAACAAAATTGTAAATGTGTCAGGAGATGTTGCGACTTCAAAACCAACGGTTTGTAAGTAGGCACTTGAGTTTAAACGTGGTCGTACGAGCATCGAAAACGTGGTCGTACGAGCTTTGGAAACGTGGTCGCACTGGACTCCCAAAAAATGCAACAACTCCAGATGTGGCAGCCATCTTACACAGCGCTTTTTCACACCAAGTTCTTGAGTTAATGTATCATGAACACGCTCATATGCGAAGCCTATGATTTCAGCAACGTCATCCACTCCTCAATCTGCGGTCTTCCAACACCCTATGAAATTTTTTCAATAATATCATTTTTTGTTGCATTGTTTGAACGTCCACTGCTGGAATCGTCTTCAGTGCTTGTACGACAACGTTTAAACTCGAGTATGCCCCACATACCGTTGTTTATGAAGGCGCAGCATCTCCTGACACATTTACAATTTCGTTTTGATTTTTTCATTGGCACTAAAACGTTTTCAAGAGAGAATTCATCACAACACGATGATTGATTTTGTGCATTTTAAAAACACGCGTGACAGGAAAATTTTAAAGAGCTGGTAAAAAGTGAATAAATTGACAGATATGTCTGGAAATTAACAGATGTTCACGCGAAATGTACGTCTTGCAGGACACGAAAGATTTTGGTTCTACCATTGAGGTATAAATGTGGCGACCTTTTAAACCGACCCTCGTACCTGGAAGGTAGCATAGGTTGGAGTACGTAATAAAACCTACTGACAGCTGACATTTTCTCTCTTTAATTTTTTACTCCGTGTTAGACTAGGGAGTACGACCGGACGCGGGATTGCTACCCTCCTTTCCCGCAGCACTTAAGAAGGCTGTTACTTCGAGTTCAGTTGTCTAGTTTTTGTATTTTATTGCTTCCAATGTGAACAATAACAATAACAACCATGATTACAATGAATCTAGACCACGTCTTAACAGGCCGGAAAACAATAATAATCAACAAGTCTGGTTGTTGTCAACAAGTTCACTTGTACCACATCCGTATTGAACTCCGTAGTCCACGAAGAGAACGGTTTTGAGGCGGGTAAACAGGACAGTCGCTAGACGAGGGCACAAATCGCGTACATGCTCAAAACCAATTAACGCAATAAACTACAATGTAGTGTTACTGAAATTCTAATTTACTTCATCATCATCATCTTCAATGATTAAACCAAGGATGGTTTGTTTCGGTCTCAAACAGGCAAAGGTTATAGCTGGTCACTCCAGCGCTTCCTCGGACGTCCCACACCTCTCCGTTCCCTCGGCTTATAGTTCCATAGTTGTTTGGGGATGCGCAGTCATCCGTTCGGCAAAGATGTTCCTACCAATGCAGTCGATACTGGGCAATCCTGTCGAGTATACTCATAATGTTCAGCTCCTGCCGTATATCTGTGTTTCTTCTACGATCATGGAGAGTATACCCTGCCACGTGCCTGAGAAATCTCATTTCAGCCGCTTGGATGCGACTGGCCTGGCCTCTCATTAGAGTCCAATTCTCAGACCCATAACGAAGTGCGGGAAGACCGATGGGTCTTCTACAAATTCACCTTGTAGAATTTTAGGCGTGTTCCTTTACTTGCTGACTTAAGAGTTCGCCTTATGGTCCCACACATAAGGTTGAACTTATGCAATTTATTCACCACGTCGTTGCTTGCATTATAAGACACACTGTAGTCCAGGTATCCAAAATTGTTGAGTTGTTCCAGGACAGTACCATCTATAACAATTTTTGCCCGTACGGTATCAGTCCACGAAAAGCCATCGACGTGGTCTTAAGCGTGGATATTTCCAATCCAGAAATGTATACCCATCTGCAACCTGTTTTCCGAGACCGACAGAATAGCCTGATCGTCTGCAAACAACAAAGTGTCAGTTGTAGAGTGACCAATCTAATTTACTTCAGTTACCAAGTTACACTGAAAGTAGATTTTATTTCTATGTTTGCAGTATCATAATTTGGTCGATAAATGCGGTTTCCTTATGCAGAAGCTACCATGACAAATGATAACGTGTAGTCGGCACAGAAGCAAGCCGTGTTGTTATGCATTCTGTCTAGCGAACTTACAATGTAAGCGTGACAGGTTCATGTTGCCTGCATTTCTCGTTGTTAAATATTTAACACTCTACGCAGAGGTGCGTGCACGTAAGCGTAGACGTCTCAAAGGTACGTTACGTTCTTATGGTATGCCACATTCCCTGACGTCTCAAGGCGAGCTCGCATTTACATACACAAGCTCCCATATTGATGAATGAAAATAATACGGCTTAAGATACGTGAGCTAGTAACGTTGGAATGAAAGGGTGGAGAAACGTCGTGTGCGCTTTAGACGAGTATGTGGCTACTGTTGGTATCGAGAATGTTCGTGATGATATTGTTACGACGGTCTAGTGGAAAACAAATTACAAGGCACCAATCAAATCACTAATCACCAGCTTTAATTATCACAATTAAACAGTTTGTAATCAACAAGCGATAGTCTCCTGCAACAAATCAAAAATAAAAATTGTTCGCACGCAATGTCAGCTAATACAAAACACAATTGTATTACAATTGCCCTGCACAATTATAAAGCACATGACACTTCGCCACAATACTTCGAACGCACTGTGTAAATCGCCCGACAATAACTGAACTAAGCGCCGCTGAATACCTATATTTATACCCCGATAAAATTCCAGAATCGTCCATACTACGCATCAGCGCTACACAATAGAGTAACTGATTGCGGCCTTGACACGATGCGCGCGGCCGGCGAAGTCTAGTAAAGTCTCGCTGACGCACGTTGAGATCACGTACGCACACAGCATTACAGTCGGATTCCACTGGAACATACGAGAAACACGTAGAATGTTTTTTAATGGTGTAACGCTTTTTCTGCATTACGTAACAATATTTTAAACGCTGAAGATTCCGAGTTCCCTACGCAAGAGTCTTCAAACGTTGAAACAGTATGGAAAAATTGTCAGCTTATCATTAGCCTTCCAAGAAGTCTCCGGTAAAACTGGTATAGGTCTATCATCTTGCTCTGGTCCGTTCTGCCGAATTTTTCATTTACCAGCTTTTTATTCTCCTATTTCTGCTTTTCAGTTTCAAATATATTCTCAGGAAATAATCTATTTAAAAATAAAATTTATTATATATGCGTTTTAAAACTTATAAAGAGATGCAGATATTAACATAAAATTAAATAATGTATTTAATGATTTTAAACCATTATTTAAAATCAACCGAGTACTTAAAAGTTTGTAACGGACGTCAGAAACAGAACGTTTTATGTATTTGATTGAAGGCTAGGCTTAGTATTGTACAGTATATCCCAAAAATAACCGCAGATACAAATAATGCGCGGTTAATATTCAGGACAACAGTTTACAACAAATTTTCCAAGTGACCTCCGTTTGCGTCTAGACATGCATGTACACGTTTTGTCCTGCTTTGAAAAGACTCGTCTCAGTTCCACAGGAGCAGTGGCACCAACGGTATTGAGCTACAGGTGTTAGGATGTTTCTATTAACTGAAGGTTTAATTGCTCCCCAAAAACAAACAAAAATCAGACGGTGACAGACCACGTAATCTATGTGGCGTAAAAATAAGTAACTGAATGTACGCGTTTTTTAAGTAAAAAGGTTTTGTGTCCCATTAAATCGGACGTTAAACATTCCAGGTTTTTTGAACATGAATTATTCTGTTCCAACACCTTCTTGTACAGGAAATCTGTTATCTTTAGAGCATCATGAGCAGTGGCGGGTTATCCGTAACGCTAATCAGAAAATTTTTTGAAGATAATAAATGTGAAACACAGAAAAAATAACAAATGACCACAATCCAAAATCATAAAAAGATGTGTGCACACTTTTTGACGATCTTCTAATAGAATTGAGCACTTTGTGCCACAACTAAAATTGCTAGAGGCTTTTTTTTAAATCGTTCGAATGAAGATGATATATTCCATGACACTACAGTTTGTCCGCTCAAAGTATTAAACTGGATTATTGATTGTAAAATGATTGATGTATTTTCGAATTTATACATTGCTTATTGCCTGTTTTTCACGATTCCAATAGCTAATTGGTAATCTGAAAGAGAGCATTTTCTCCATTAAAACGGTTGAAGATATGTTGAGTTCAAGAATGGAAGATGAGAGATTATCTTCGTTAGCAAGGTTGAATACTGAAAGCGAGATACTTGAATAACTCGATTTAGAAGAAATTATACAAGACTCCGTTAAGGCAAAATCAAGAAAAGATGGATCGATTAGTATTTTCTAGGCTTAAGTACTACTGTACTCATTGTAATAATTATTTAGCTAAATATTTGTTGTAATTTGAGACTTTAATAATATATTTTTTAACTTTCGAAATTGTGTATGCAATTCATCAGTATAAAATGGGTAAAAGGTTGAATTTTGAATCGGGGGAGAGGCACCAGTCTGATGGCAGCATAGGGCACTTCTAATCCGACCCTGATCATGAGAATGGGTTACCGAAGAACCAAAGGCTGTTTAAAATAAGTCTGTCGCCGAACACTTCACGCGGTAAACTCGGCCAAAAATTGGCGGTGTGATCTACGGCTCCATCTTTTTAGAAACACTTGAGAAATTTCCTTCTCCGTGTGGTTCTCCGATGAATCGGTTCGTTGAAACAACGGCCTGAATGTGTTGTGTAATGGAAAGAGTGTGTTATTATCTCTTTAAGTGATACAGCATACCAAACGCAAAGTTGTTCGCCGTATAAGGGCTGATTGAGTATCCCATAGGGATTAATCACTGAACACGCTCGACTGTTTTACCTGTTGACATAGTCGAATAAACGAAGGCATTCTTCAGCTATATAAATTATGAGTCAAGAATATTTTCTCCGTTTATACTAATGAAATTCTTGAACTAGTGGCGATATTTAACACATTTATTACAGTCAGAATTGTATTACTTTTTTTTACATTTATTTGTGCAGTCTGTTAATACATAACAATAAGCATAAATGTTCACAGAATAGCCTACATGACATGAAGAGAACTAGTCTATTGACTAGTTCTCTGTATGAGTATTTAAATGTAATATGGTATGTACAGTATGTTTATAGTGTTAGAGTCTAGGTAAGTCCAGAGAAAATGTTTACTTTAAGACATCTTGTCTGTAGGCTGTTGTCTAGTAGATTTATGGCTAAAGGATTCGTGTGCTCTTCAAGTCGTTTCGCATATCTTTCGCTGAACATCGCAATGGTTTCACTAAGTGAGGGCAGGTCCAGGTCTCTATAGATGACTTTGTTGCTGATGACCCACTGTGCGTTGGTTATGTCACGGAACACCTTGGTCTGAAACCTTTCCATTAAGGCGACATTGGATTTTTAATAGATGCAGTTCCCGAAAGCTGTAAGCCGTATGTCCATACAGGCTTGAAGACAGTGTTGTACACCAACAGCTTGTTTCGCGTTGACAGTAATGATTTTCTGCCCAGGAGCCAATAATGCTTGCGAAACTTGGTGTCCAGTTGTTTTCTCTTCATCCAAATGTGATTGCGCCAAGTCAGTTTTTTGTCTAGGTGGATGCCCAAGTATTTTACAGACTACCAGGCTACCAGGATAGCCTTGTTATTTAATTTCACAATTGATGTTGTCCCGTGGCATTTTGCGAAGGTGATGTGTGCTGATTTAGTTTCATTTAATTGTAGTCTCCACTTCTTTGGCCGTTTTTCAGTCGCATGTAGCGAATTCTGTAGTAAAATGGTTGCTTCCATCGGACTTTTTTGTACAGCAAGGATTGCAGTATCATCAGTGTACGTAGGAGTAATGATTTCTATGTACTGCTTTTTGAGATGACTGCCTGCAGCGAAAATTCGAACTGGTTTATTTGCGCTTTGTGTTCTACGGTCCTAAACATCAAGTAAATTATCTTTTTAATAAAACGGAAGAGAGTCTATGTGCGTCTTTAACTGAGTACTTTCTTGAAATTCGTTAATCAATTTTTGTGCAGTACTGCGGTGGGGTAACTTTCGAAAGTGTCTGGGGACAATTTTCAATAAACATCTGCTTCATGTGTCCTGTGTATTCGCTACCACAACGAAACCAAAAAAAAAAAATATTAGCTTCATGTGTCAAAACATTTGTCACACATTTAAGCCTAGAAATTAAGGCTAGTTGAAAGTGCCAAGAGTATCCAGACGTGAGAAAATTAGAAATGTAGTCATTAAGGACAGAATGAATGTGAAAAATACAATTGTTGATTTTATCCAAACAAACAAAAAATACAATGGTATGGATACACGAAAAGAATGGCACAGGAAAGATTGCCAAGGAGAGTTATGGAAGAAGGAAAAGAGGAAGACCACCTATCACCCGGATAGAAGAAATTCAGACTTTGGATGGACAAGCAGCAGTGGAAGATGAGAATTCAATCACTTCTGTAATCTTTGCTTCCGGAAAATGTGTAAACATTGTACAGCCTGAATAAAGAAGAAGAAAATACAAACAAATTTTTCAATGTTGAAACATGTTTTCAGTGGTGACACCTATAATGAAACATCATTTATTTCGTAACTCCTGGAAACACAAAGGTTATGTCTTCTTCTTCTGCAATACAAGGATTAGGCATTTGCCTGTTCCGTCCTCACAATCTTACGACCACCGTTTTCGTGGTCTTCCTATATCTCTTTTCCCTCCTGGGTTGTAGTTATGTATTTTTTGAGTATTCTCCCATTTCCCATTCTATTTACGTGTTGTTTCCATCTTTCTTTATATTCAGTTATTTTTTCATTTGTTGCATATACATTTAGTTCATTTCGCACGTCTTCATTTCTTACTAAATCTCTTCTTGTGCAGCCTTTGACCCGTCTCAAAAATCTCATTTCTGCTGCCTGTATTTTGCTGTCTCCTTTTTTTGGTATTTACCCAACTTTTACTCCCATACATACGTACAGGTACAGCCATCGTTTTATACAATTTTATCCTTGTGTCTTTTCGTGTTTTGTTATTTAATGTTCTATTTATTGTGCCACATATTGCGTGGAACTTATTTATTTTATTTTCCATATCATTGTCATAATTGTAGCTTGTGTCGCAGCCCAAGTACATAGGTTATGTGCGACACTTATTTAAGTACATGTTAGTGAAACTGGTGCACAGTTACTTTTGGTTTGTCCTGTATAAGCAATGAAGAAAAATGATCGTTTATACAATACGATTTCAGCTATATATTTGTATTTCGTTTAAGCCTAATGAAAGCTGTACAGAGAAAAATTCATTTAACGATGTACTTTTAAGAAGAAGAAATTGTCTTTTTAATGTTCTGTCATAATTAATGGAACCATCTCGCAGTTAGTGCCGGGTCGGGCGATCGCAGTTAAAAACAGAATTGACAAAGTGCTGTCAGACTTTAAAAAACCGTTAACGTTCTCAGTATCCAGTTGTAAAGAAGGAGCGTCAACCACCGTTAGCCATGATTGTCTTTATAAGTTTCTTTGTGCTTGAACGAATTATATATAGAGAACAATGGATTCATTATATTTCACAATAATTCATTTATTATAAAACCACCCGTACCATTACGCCGACGTCAAATAAATTGGAGATATTCACTTAGTTATAAATTGAATTCTTTAATACAATCGGATAACAGAGTAACGTTAAAACATTTCATTATGGTAGAAAGAAATGTAGTAATTATATTGTGCGAAATAAACGGAATGGGATGACTTAAATGTCACGATGACTATATACGTATATACACATTCCATACCTTTCACTCGGCGAAGCCGATCACACGATCTGAAAGCGTCCATTCTTTTATTCTGCCCGGCGCGTCTCTTTACAGCGATATCTTCAGTTGTGTCGTACGAACGCCAAGAATCTTTTTCATAAAATAACACAAACAGTCGATCAATAAAAATAAATAAAATAAAACAAAACGGACTAATAAAAATAAAAACTATACATATTTGTTGTTGATATACCTACATTCGAACAGTAGTCTTTAAGATTATGTAGGCTTCGTGAGTGTTTAGAAATATACGTGTGCATACACCGAAGTACGTTTACGGTATTATATGTTACAGATATTGTAATTCCTGTGCTGATTCTTTTACTATTGTTATTTTACAAAAAAGTAAGTATAGTTTAGAGAAAACATAAAGTTTAAAATAGCTGTCGCTGAAAAGTCCGTAAGCTAGGAACCGGTATTCAACTAAGAGCAGCTAAAAACATGGGAAGAATAGAATACATCATTGAAAACCAACGTAATGTATTATTATTATTGGGCTCTTCAGTCTTCCGACTGGTTTGTACCCTCCCCGCATATACCAGTGTTGCGTGTGTTACGGAGTCTCTCACAGGTATATGGGACCTACAGTTTAACGCCGGATCCGAACGGTATAATTGGGGAGGGTTTAGACTAAGGCAGGACACCTCTCGCTGGTTTTGCCATCGCCTTGCGAGGGAGAACGGTCGTATCTAAATCAGACGACCCCGGCGGGAATCGAACCCGCGCCGACAGCGTACGAGCGCCACACGCTAGCCACTACGCCACGACAGCTCCCGTAATGTATTAAGTGTATAGAATTTAAGCTGTATTGAAAAGTGTAGTCTACACTGGCATATCAAAGAAGAAAAATAATGCGAAGAGAAAATCGTGAGCAAATTAAGGCATGAAAACTCTTCAGTTTTTGTTACCGCAAATATTCTTTTAAACCGATAAACTTTCAAGAGAACTCGATGTAGGCGTAAAGATTACGACAGTGAACATCTTTTTTTTCTTCTAAAATTCAAAGTTACGAGGTTCATCATTTTTATAAAGTAGGTTTTATTAATGATAATGTGGTGTCGTGTCGGTCGGTGTAGGAGACTGTTACGATGTCCGATAAGAGAGAGATTTACGATTCAGAAAGGAAACAAGTAGCCCTACCTGGACAGAGGAGGGAAATGTGCTTATCGTATAACATAGGAAAACAGTCCCTTGATGCTCCCAAGCAGTGAAAAAGAGTTCACCGACAGACTGACGTGTGTTTTAACAAAGGAAGGTACACAATTTTTTTCATTTCCTGCTCTGTGTCAGCTGCAGGAAAACATTGTCTCGTGGTTTTCTTTTTTTGCACAATGAAGATTAGCTCCCACCACTTACCCGTATTCAGTGTTTTGGACCATCATAAGGTACCCATCATTTCAATGCCACAGTCCCCCGTAGCTTTAAAGTACCTCGGCAGTGATGCCAATTCTAACGCCAGATGATTTTTCTAATTCCGATTTTATTACGTATAAAATCATTGTTCGTTGTATTGATCAGACTTCCTCTAATGTTGTTAGTTTGGTCATTCGTCTTGCAAAGACCTGCTTATTATTGTCTCTGCGCATCATTTACCATGGCTCTGACGGTAACGCTATTTCTGTTTTTATATCTTATGATGTCTACTGTTTATTCGTGAGATTCGGTATGCCAGGCGTCTATACTTATTATACTGGATTTCTATACATAGGCCTACACTTTTCAAATATTCGTTCTTGCCCACTTGTGTATTGTTTTTAATAAAACTGATAATCCATTTAACGTTTTGTTGTTTCTTTCTCTGGTGTGTTTGAGGTTGAAACCCGCTCGTATTAATCTTTCAGTGTGAGTTAGAAATTCTTTTACTATTTTTCTAGACATTTCTTATCTCAAACGTTTTGGACACGTCTGATATTCTATCTTTATAAGTTAGTCGCTTGAGTGTTCGTAACTTTATAAACGGAGACACTGCCCAGAAAGTTTGTTAGCGCTTTGCTTGCTGTAACATTTCTGACTGATGTTCTCCATTTGTCCCGATCAGAACATCTGTGACAGTCTAATCTTATATTTACCATCAGACGATTTAAAACCGTTGTGGATGATTTGCAAAAAGGGTTTATGTTACCAGTAAGCTGTCACTTATAGCAGACTACAGTGGGGTGATTCATTGTCATTCTTCGTGTCCAATCCACATTTGCCTATGAATCACATAAATATTATGAATAGAGAATAGTGGATAACATTTTGAGTCTCCTACCTTTGCGCTAAAGCTATAGAGAACGACATAAAACGTTTTCGAGTCATCCAAAACTTTATTCTTGAACTATGTTGGATGAACATTTCGTTCATCCAAGCCATCGGTTATTGCCATGCACATCTGTTTTTTCCTTGGCTTGGATTCCAGCGTTAGTATCATCATTCCACGTACATTTCTTCGTAAAACATTCCGAGTTTGATATTGTTACGACGGTCACACTGATCATCGTATTGTACAGTGGAAAACAAAGTACAAGACACCAATGAAGTCACTAATCACTAGCTTTAATTAATCACAAATACAGTTTATAATCAACTTGTACAATAATCCGAGCAAAGTTTGTCCACAAGCAATAGTAATGTCAGCTAATAGAGTCCCGCATAATCATAACACTTCGCCACAATACTTCGAACCTCACTTGAACAAATCGCCACTTAAACTGAACTGAACTGACCCTGTCGCTGGATGCTTATATTTACAGTATACACCGCTGAGATTCCAGAATAATCTGTCACTTTTTCGATGACGTGTTAAACAGGCGCTCTCGAATCCACTAGAAACAGTCTCACTGTCTGGCCTTGAACACAGTGCCCGACCGTTGCGGTCCGGAATAGCCTCGATTGTTGTCCCATGATAAGTGTCACGTAATCGTCTTTCATCACAAAGCAGCAATATGTACGCACACAAACATTACAGATGGAATCTGTTGGGATACCCGAGAAAAGAGCGGAACAACGTTCTCCAATGTACCAGAATGTTCCGTATTGGTTAACAATATTTTTTATTGACCACAATAGCGAATAGTATTGTTTAGTTTTTCAAAGTGTCCTTTGTCCTTCCAATGAAGGTCGCATATTCCAAAGGTTTGTTCGTCTAATCTTTCAAACCAACGTTTACCTACTGAACGTTGATAGTCTCGTTTTGTTATTTTATTCTGCTTCACACTTATTTTTTGTTGAGAGACGAGCTTAGACGTAGCATAGAGCTGCTGAAACGATTCACTGAGTTAGAAAACCTGATAGACTTGAAACGCCGATAACACAAATTTATAAATGTCGTTTCCACACTTCAGTTCACATAAACGTATAAGCCTGCCACAATATGGTGTACTTGGTATCGTTGTGATAGTTTTGCAAAATAGCCAGTCCGTTTCCAAAAGTGTTTCATCAGATCTGTAACTATTATTTCCAGTTATTCCGCTGATATTATTTGCACATTGAATAAAATTCCTCATAAGTTGATCTCCCACATAGACTTGTGTGATACCAAGCTGAATTTGTGTGATATTTTCCAAAATTTTCAAATGTGAAGACTATATTGAGATTGTGGTTAGAATTCTTTTTAATTTGTTATCCCATATGGATTTTTGCGATTTTGTCAAGGCCGGATAATAGCAGGTACAATATCAACAGCACAAATTACACATAATCAATTTTCTCTTTAAACGTATTGTTAATTGAGACAGATAGTGCTGAATCTACAAGAACTTATGTCTGAGAAGAGGGAAATAAGTACAGACAGGGACATCTAACCAGTGGATGTTGAAAATTCAAGAGTACACAAGGTGCTGTTGAATGAAACAACATGAGAAAAATATGAGGCGCGCGCTAGTCGCACATGGTATGGTGGAGTACATTCAGATAATAATTTAATGGAAAGGAGATTGGTATAGATAAGTAAGTCACTATGCGGACTATTATAATTTACTAAATATAGTCCAGTAAACGGCAACGCGTTCGAATTGTATACGCTGCACAAGCCTCTCAGAGTATTAAACATTAATGTTTAGAAACATAGCTTTGCAAAAACTCTTCAGAAACATCAGTCATGCTTATCATAAACTGGCATTCAGTATCTTTTTCTCCTTATATACCTAATCACGAAAATAACATCTCGAATCTGTAGATTCTTTTACTGGCAACTTTTTAACAGTCGTGGTCGTTAGGTATTTTCGCAAGTTGCAACAGAATTTTAATTAACAAAAGTTTCAGTCCAGAATAACGAAATTTTCCGTTAGAGACACGTTGAAAAAGTTGTTTGTTCGTAGTATTTTGGCGATATATATTTCAGCGTCCGTTGCTTTCCAACTTCATCTCCGCTATCGTTACTATCTGCTGTTCTACTTCTTTGCACTAGTTTAGTGATGTTTATTTGCCCGAAGCAGTCGTGACTAAAGTTTTAATTGTTACACCAGTCTGTATGTGTGTATGCGTGCGCGCTTGAGCGACGACGTAATGATAACGAGCAATCCTATTTGTGTGTTCACGGTGCTCGGCACTAATCAAGTGCTCGTTCTGCAACAAAGCCGCACTACAAGTTAACCGTTCGTATTTTGTTTTTGTGTTCGTAATTGCATTACTGTGTGACAGAACGTCTGTAACGTGTCATTACATCTCGTTAATTGACAACGAACACAGTAGTTAATGTACGGCACTTCGTCTTTCATTCATGTTTCGTGATTTTGTTTCGATTTTATAATTGATATTTTTTGGGGAAAATTTTGAAAAGTCCGTTTGAATTTTACTTTTTATGTAGTGGAGTCTTCCAAGGAAACCAAAGCCTGAAAGCCGTATACTTTATTTTCAGCTTGAAACATGAGGTGTAACAGCTGCTGCAGACATGATTTTAACATGATAATGTTTTTAGGCTGAGGGTCATTCCAAAAAAATGTAACGTCATCGAAAAATGTAACGCTTCCACACTTTCGATTCCCCACAGTCTAGAAATCTTCGGTCTCTGTCCTTTTAACATGATAATGTTTGTTGTATAGTAAATATATTTGTTTTGTAGTAAATATTTGTTATATGCATGTTATACGTTTCAAAAACCTAAAAACATTATCATGCTTCGATGTTTCGGTTTCGTCGAAATTTCTTTAAATTTTTCTATGTTTCTCTCTCCTCTCCTATGGCACCACAGCCCTTGTTGGGCCCTGGTCTCCTTCAATTATTCCCCCCATTCTCTTCTGTCGGTAGCCATCCTCCTCCGGGAACGCACTTTCAGTATTTCTTTCGCATCCTCATCCACCGCGTCCTCCCATCTTCTCCTCGGTCTTCCCACTGGTCTTATTCCGTGGATTCTGGTATTCAATAGTTTTCGTGGTATTCTGTCTTCTCCCATCCTGGCTACATGACCAGCCCACCTTAGACGCTGTAGTTTTATGTATTGTGTTAGTGGTGGTTCTTTATACATTTGATACAATTCAAAGTTATACCTTATTCTCCAGTCGTGTACGTCATTAACTGGTCCCAGGATTCTTCGTAATATGTTTCTTTCAAAGATTGCTGCTTTGGAGTTCAGGATACACGTTTCGCAGCCGTAGTTTAGGATGGGTCTTATTATTGATTTGCATATCCTTAGTTTCGTGTTTCTGTGGATGTCTTTGGATCTGAAGATACTTGATGTGGCGAAATACGCTTTATTGGCTTGGACTATCCTGTTGCGGATTTCGGCTTCTTCTCTGCCGTTTTTTTCTAATATGGTTCCCAAGTATTTCAAGTTGTCCAGTTTTTCGATATTGTCAATTGTTCCGTAGTTTTCGATGTTTAGTATTTTCAAATTCATTCCCTTATAGGTTAGCTATTTATTTGATATAGATTACGCTTTTGTTCCGTTTTGTTCATGTTTCGTTTTCTTCACGTCTCGGCTTCTAAACACTAACCATATACTTCGTTACACAGTTTGTTTTCTTTTGTCACTTTGATGTGACCAGCCTTACACATCATTTCGTAAAATATCCATAACGTCACGTTTTACAAGCATCACACTGATACAAGCACACATCCAGAAGTGTACCGTATTTGTACATTGTACTGTGTGTACACAATTTTACCATAATGTCATTTTGGGGTCTTCACCATTCTGAAGTGCTATTCTGTCGTTTGAAATGCTAGTCAAGTCCTGTTGCAGAATTGGGCTTGCGAATCGTGGAGGTATCTAAAGGTGTCTTTCAAAACGAAGCATTTAGCAGACTAGCAACAAAAGTGACAGTGTGAAGATGGAGCCTGGTTACAATACATATGTGAACACAATTTTCCTCTCAGTTACTAATTATAAAACTGTAATTTATTTACTCAAACGTTTTGTTTCAGATGCCCTCACCATTGAACAATTATTTCATCAAATAATTTATTAGTAAGTAGCACGCAGCGCCCTTATTTTGAATTAAATCTTCCATGCAGTATCCTAGTGTCTCAGCTGTTGGAATAAAGTCGTATCCTGTTAAGTCGTGTGCTATTTCAGAGTATGTTAACTAATAAAACTGTTCGGAATCGTCATAGTACTTGCTAGTTGCAGGCCAGTAAAAAGTCAGAAGAGAGAGTAAAGAAACCTCCCGTAACTTAACGTAATGCATGCCAGTTTGGTAGAGACCAAACATAAAAAGGGCTGAGTATATTATTATTTACGAGGGTCAGTTGAAAAGTTCGCGGAGCGACATCTGTAGCTCACTGATAGAACTAAAATCTTTCGTGTGGTGCAAGACGTATATTTCGCGTGAACACCTGTTAATATCCAGATATTTCTGTCAATTTATTCACTTTTTACCAGCTGTTTTAAATTTTTCTATCACGCGTGTTTTTAAAATGCACAAAATCAATCATCGTGTTGTGATGAATTCTATGTGAAAAAGTTTTAGCGCCAATGGAAAATCAAAACGAATTTGTAAATGTGTTAGGAGATGCTGCGCCTTCAGAAACAACGGTAAGTGGGGCACACTCCAGTTTAAACGTGGTCGTACAAGCACTGAAGACGAACCCAGCAGTGGACGTCCAAAAAGTGCAACAAAAAATGGCATTATTGAACACATTTCATTGGGTATTGGATGACCGCAGATTGAGGAGTGGATGACGTTGCTGAAACCATAGGCATCTCATATGAGGGTGGACATCATACTTTAACTCAAGAACTTGGTGTGAAAAAGCGTTGTGTAAATGGCTGCCACATCTGGAGTTGTTGCATTTTTTGGGAGTCCAGTGCGACCACGTTTCCAAAGCTCGTACGACCACGTTTTCGATGCTCGTACGACCACGTTTAAACTCAAGTGACTACTTACAAACCGTTGGTTTTGAAGTTGCAGCATCTCCTCACACATTTACAATTGCGTATTGAATTTCCGTTGGCGCTAAACAATTTTTAACAAAGAATCACACCACGATGTTTGATTTTGTCCGTTTTTCAAACCACGCATGACAAGTCAATTTAAAACAGCTTCTAAACAATGAATAAATTGATAGATAGATTCGGAAATTAACACGAGTTCACATAAAATACAAATCTTGCAGCACATGAAAAATTTTAGTTTTACCGCTAAGCTACAGATGTCGCTCCGCGGACTTTTCAATTGACCCTCGTAAGTAACGTTTCGTAGTGTATAGTCACTACAATATGAGTTGCTGTAGAGAAACGTTAGATTCATTGCCATCACTGTTGACGTTATGGACCCTGTCTGCGGATTTGATGTTGAATGTGAAAATCCAGTCGGTGTTGATTGGTCCGATTTAATCATAACGTCAAACCCTAGAATGAAACAGTAAACCACGCTGCGTTTGCTGTGCACATTGGTCGTAATGTAACGATTTGAACTGAACCGTAACGTAATTGAAAGACTGCATTACGTACGATCCACTGCAGGCTTTACGGCTTCCAAACGAATCGGTAATCGGAAATAACCAGTGCTGGATTTATCACTAGGCCGACTAGGGCCGCGGGCTCAGAGGGGGCCGTAAGCTACAGATATATTTTTTTTTAACAGAAGTATTTTTATAAAAGTAGGAGGCACTTTGATTTATTTAAGTATGCTTTTTTGAAATCAAATGATCAATTTTTGTTAATAATACAAATGGAAGCCCGTTCATATTTAAATATTGCGCTCTTATTTTTAAGACGTTGGCATCCTTGAAAACTAATTGCGCATGCGAATTTTGAACGCCCGCTATATTGCCCCCGAATTACACGACCGTGGTACCACCCTTGTTTGTTATCATTGTTTATCTGGTTTGTGACTGAACAGTTTGCGATTAGAGGTTATGTTTGTTTTTATTTTGTTTTGAATGTAAAGAAGGTTTTTGGCTTTGAGTGGTTTCGTTGATACTTATTAATGTGAAAACGTTATGATAGTATTAATCTCACATCAAATTACTTCTGCAGTACATATATTACTTCAAACTCAGCCGGGGAGGGGGGCCGCTCAGAAAACTTGGCCTAGGGCCTCAATAATCTAAAATCCGCCACTGGTAATAACAACACTGTTTTTTTTATAATATCATATTTTAAACATAGTGTTCATATATTATAATAAATTGTTATTGGTAAATATATAAAATTTGCGTACTGTAAAACCTAATGTGCGATAATGCGGTCACTTTGTAAGTTATTACCACTCGCGTGCCTCCTAGCACGCACAAAATCACTTTCGTTCGAGTATATCGTGTTATATCAGTTACTCAAATAGATTTACATAAACGAAACTAATTTTTATGCAGACGTGTTTGTGTGTTTATGTATTTTATGCGTGATTAAAAGGGTCATTTAAAAACATTTTTTTTACATACCAGTTCCTTTCATTATATAAATAAAAACCTAACCAGGAGCGTATTTACGGTGGCGGGACGAATGGACCGGACCCTATCCCCAGAGTGTCAAAAAAGGTGACGAATTTTGACTCTCTTAATTTGTACTCTGTTTTACTACTTTGTAAACTGTGAGCTAATGTAGTAGTTACTCTAATATACAAACAGGTTTATTACACAGCATTATCGTATACGTTTGAAATATGAACTATAGGAAAATCAATTCAGCCAATAAGTATCTTGTAAACAATGTTTCAGTAACATGTGTTTCTATTGTGCTATTGCCTTTTGCTTTAAAGGGACTGACTTCATCCACTTTAAAGATAGTAATGTCGATTAGTCGTAACTTGTTTTTTCTTTTGTATGAAGCCGACCCCCCCCCCAGGCCAAATTCTAGATACGCCACTGAATCTAAAGCAAGGTTTGCTGTAAGTGTAGTGAAAATTTGCTGCTTATCGGCGTTAGACTAATGTCAAATTCAAATTTGCAGTAAAGCCCCTTTTTTCGAGAAACGTGAAGTGCATAGGATTAACACAGCTGACCGGTGGCAGGACAGATACCATGTGAAATTGATAAGTTCTCTTCATTTTCAATCTATAATATGTGGTCACGTGTTTGAACCTTGCGCGTGTGTGAACATGTGTGTTTTCTTAACCGTGTGTCGAAATAGTGTAAACGTATCTCATTTGTAAGAAACATAAAATCAAAAAATAATAGCAGCAAATGTGAAAATGACTGGAGAAATGCATATTTTTGCCGGCTCGTTTGTAGTATTTCCTGGTCCCTCGTCCATAGTTGTACTGAGACATTAGTTGTGCAGACATGAGTAACAGCAACTCTCTACAGAGATCACAGTTAAGTCTAATTCACAGCATAGTCTAATTGTGCATTTTGCAGTACGACTATGTATGTAATATGTGGCCTCCGGCAGGCCTACGTAACATCCTATCAGACTTATAACATTCGTCATAATATTATTATTCCCGCTGTATAATGTTTACACATTTTCCGGAACCAAAGATTACAGAAGTAATTGAATTCTCATCTTCCACTGCTACTTGTCCATGCAAAGAGCTTCTTCAATTTCTTGTTCCGTCAGTATAGTCTGAATTTCCTCTTTCCAGGTGATACGTGGTCTTCCTCTTTTCCTTCTTCCTGGTGGGGTCCATTCCATAAATCTACTTGGCAATCTTTCCTGTGCCATTCGTTTCGTGTGTCCATACATTTGTAATTTTTTTGTTTGAATAAAATCGACAATTGAATTTTTCACATTCATTCTGTCCTTAATGACTTCATTTCTAATTTTCTCACGTCTGGATACTCTTGCCGAACGTCTCCAAAAGTCCACCTCTGCTGTCATTAAGTGTGTTCTGTGTGTTTATTAGTAGTCCAAACTTCTACATTTTTCATAATAAGTTAATTAATAATTTATCAACAAACGGATGTTCTGTTGGTATAATATTACTTGACGTCGAATACGCAGCGACTTTACGTCGTCTTCGTCGCTGCGCTGTGCTAACACTGTGTCGGCATCGCTCCCACAGTACTTTCCGATATTTCGTTTCTGATCAACTCAAATTTATTTCGTAGGCTGTCACGGCCGGAGTTTTTTTGTATCGGCCATCTAAGGACCACTTGCCAATTTCAATTCTTAATTCTTTGTTCTTTTCTTTTTCTCCAGCATTCTTTCATCTTTTCACTGTGCCTCTTCTTCCTGTCTTCAGTCCACTTTGAACCTGGGTTTTTCTCTCTCCTACCCTGGATTCCTTCCATTTTTAACACCTCTGCCCGAAAATCGTCTCTTTCAGTGGCTTCTTCTGCGTGTAGGCCTATATTATTTTTTTCTAAATCATTTTGGACTTCTTTAATTCAACTTGATGTTGACTTCTTCCCCCACAGATATTTGAAGAGCTGCTTTGTTAACCTGTTGTCGTCCATTTTATATAAATGTCCAAAAAATAATAGTTAATGCTTGATGCCTTTACTTGGTGAAAATCCATTGTAAATTATAGTAAAAAATAAAACCATAAAATAGTTTTAGTGATTTCCACTCGTCATATTTTTTTACTATAAAAAATAATAGTCTTCTTTTTCTCATTGTTTCTGTTATATTTTCTGTACTTTGATATATTTCATTATTACTTCTCAATTTCCAACGGCCGGAGTCTTTATTAATAAAAGAGTTTACGATGTCGATTGCTTTGATATGTAATTGTTTGTCTAAGACGTTCTTATTAGACAATGACACATCAAAACAGTCTACCACGGCCCAGCAGCACGGACATCGTAAACTCTTTCATTAATCAAATTAACTCATTTTCATTACAGATGTTACCAGCCAAAGCGTAAAACGCGTTTTTCTTTTGATTGGTATTCGAGGATAAGAACTTGTTTGCCTGTGAAAAATGTAAATTATGCGTGAAATTGTTAAACGAAGATTGTACAAATAACGGGAATAAGTAGACCTACTATTGGACTACTACTAATGATAATGTGATGTGTTTATACACACACTTATTGCTTACTAATGGTACCTATATTCTCAATCTTCTATTGTGGTTTACTCATTGTTCATAACCTAAAGGTAACATACATGTGATTTATAATAAAGTTTTAATAACTCACGTTCTTAAACACGATCGATTTCGGTCATAGACCATCGTCAGGACGTATACACTGTGCACTTGCGGTCACTGTATTCTAAAACAGTTGCTATTTATAAAAAACGAATTCGCAAACACGTCGTTTCACGATAATCAGTGTTTACGAATTCGTTTTTTTGTAAATAGTAACAGTTTTACAATATACACTGTGACCGCTAGTGTACAGTGTACAGCATGTGTCATGACGATGGTCTATGACCGAAATCGATCGACATTAAGAATGTGAAATTAATCAAAACTTTATTATAAATCATATATGTATGGTAACTTTAGGTTATGAACAATGAATGCACCGCAATAGAAGGAGTTTTATTGTTTAACAGTGTTCAGATATATAGTGTATGTATACCATTTCCGTTCTTAGCTTACTCCTGCTGTAAACAAACGGGCGTGACACATCTGAAACGCTATTTGCTGCTTGACTTAGAGGCGTGTCACTCTGGAAGAAGGAGTACAGACTGGTTACATATAATGTTGATACGTGTCACTGTGTTTGCAATATCACTTCTGATCCTTTGAAACGCTATTTGCTGCTTGACTTAGAGGCGTGTCACTCTGACAGAAGGAGTACAGACTGGTTACATATAATGTTGATACGTGTCACTGTGTTTGCAATATCACTTCTGATCCTTTGAAACGCTATTTGCTGCTTGACTTAGAGGCGTGTCACTCTGACAGAAGGAGTACAGACTGGTTACATATAATGTTGATACGTGTCACTGTGTTTGGAATATCACTTCTGATCCTTTGAACACTACTTTCTAAAAAAAAAACAGTAAATTCGGAAGTACGTTTTTCTAAGTCTTTGATAGCAAGAGTCGGGTATTTTCATTTAACTTATTAAAAACGTTAAAGACTATTAATTTGTCACCACTTTTTAACGTTTTACCCCGTTTGTGTTTCGTAACAGACACATTTGATGGGCCAGTTGTGCTATCCATCTTAACACAAAATATTACAAACAATGCTCTGAAAATTAAAAAAAAAAGCAATACGTTTTACCAGCTTACACTAAAGGCGTCGGTTACACTAAAGGCATTTCACCAACTTGCACTAAACACACCAAATACGTTGCACTGAGACACACACACACACACACTTTACACTCGTACCCTTAAACGCTAACTCGTTACGGTATTTTCAAACAGCGGCGATAAAGTCCTACTATGTATTCATAAAGATGATTAAACGTAATAAAAAAACCACTTGTCGCAGTAACTAAAGACAACAGGTAGGAGAAAGACAACTCTGACATGACTGTACGGACATTCTGCACATGCGCGTAACACATTACTGTGTGAACAGCGTCGACGCCCCTGACCAAAAGTGTTTCAGATCAGCCACGTGGGTTTATTTACATCAGAACGGAAACAGTATAAATAAGTGGCTTGAAATTACCAGGTCAAAACGAATACGTTTATATATAGACAGATGTTGGAGGTGATTAGACATTATTAATAGGGCTGCTATTTACCTTTATAAATAACAAAACAATAAATCTCGGATATCTCTGACTAGCATCCGTAATGTTATGGTAGGTGAGAATGTGTATGAAGTATACGGTTTACTAAGAAAATCATATGCAATAGTAAAGTGAAAATACGTGAAATCTGAAAGTTAATATAAACAATCCCACCAGAGGCAACCAGACAACGATAATAAATCGCGTGTAATAGTTTTGAATATTGCCTCAGTACTGTGGTGATAAGTGTGGCTATCAGGAAGTCAGAGTAGAAAAGAATCTCACGGGGGGGGGGGGGAGCTGCCTGTTAAAGAGGAATTTGCAATGCGTTAAAGAGACAGACAAGCATTAGAAGACTATTAGGAAGTGGGGTGGAAAGTTAGGAAACGACTTAGCGGAATTAATCGAATTCCTGACAGCAAGTGTTACAATCAGGTGTATTCTCGAAAACCTGTGCTTCTTCCGGAAGACATACAAACCGTGTCCCGCCCAGCCGTTGTCTAATTTTATAGGCAGTGGCGGCTGGTGGTTCTACATTTTGGTGGTTGCAGTAGTTGCGAGGGGAGGGAAGGTTAAAAGAACACATTAAACAGGAGGCAGACGTATCAACTACATATGTGCATCATACATAGTGCTGTCGTATGGACAAAAATTGAAAGTTACTGTTTTCCAATTGTTTGAGCAGTTAATTGTGGGAAACTCCAAGTAAGTTGTGTCAAGACAGTTCATCTAACAAGCATAATGCAAGCGATTGAGCATCATGTTTAGGAGGAGCAATGAAACCCCCAGAATCTTTCAACCTGTTTACCTTTTATTATATAACGATACACTATGACCATTTGAAAAACATCAGCAAAATCAGAGGTCTCGTCAGCAACTACAGCCAAATAATCCGCTTCTTGTATCTTACTCGTTATTTCTTCATGGCATATTTCTAACATTATATTTAAAGGTTCACTTTGAATGGTTTTTGAGATGCCCTTAAATACAGTTGCTTCCTCTAAATGCTTTTTCATCGCTGTGTCAAGCTCAGAACTGAAACCAATTAAGCCTCGAAATATACCAGGATCTGATGACGATTCAGTCTCATCATGACCCCGCAAAGGTAATTCAAAAGCTCCACAGAAGCGGATACAGTTTATTATTATATTTAAGACATACCGATTATTGCGTACTCTTTCGTTGTGTAATACAACATTTCGTCTATATTCACTGTCCAGCTGCTATGCTATACGTACCAAAAAGAGAAAACTGAAAAGCATTCTTTATATGTACACTTAACGCCTGATGATATCTTATTTTTTCGGATAGATAACCAGCCGCCACTGCTTATAGGTATGATTTCACATTATAGTCCTGTACTTCCTAACTTCGTTTCTTCCTTCATTTCGTCTTTATTTATGACTATTGTAGCCTCACATTTTATGTTTGCCGTTTTACAGACCCCCTCAAAGATATATGTATTATATGTAAAATTAATTAATTTGGTATAGAAAATATTTCGTTCATTTTGTACGTAGCTGCAGAAAGTAAGACGTGAACTAAAGACAGATATATTTAGCTTACGGTATTACTTCAGAACTTTTTAATGTTCTTAAGTAATAGTTAGACTGTAATTGGTTTTTACGCTTCTCAGTCAAGTTAATTAAATTTGCCGCCTTCTGAGTTCTAGGTTAACTCGTATACATCGCTGGTGACATTTCTCCCCATGAAATCTGTGAGTAACAAGCGCTCGCTATACGGGTTGGCACCTACGCCACGTACGGCGATTATTAATTACGCCAAAGGGCAGCGGCACCTATTAATTTCAACGTTGAATCCGTAAATAGCGTAAAATATGTTTACAGCGCGCGCGTGCGGGATGGGGACGGTTAAGTGAGTTCCTGTCAACCAAAACGCTTGTAACAAATGCTTTTGCACACATACACGCGCGCGCAAGTAACACATCGTTTTGGAGCGCGGAATGAAGGCACAGTGTCGAATAATCCAGTTAACTTTAATTTTAATACAATGAAAAACAACTAAATATGTTTTCTCCGTGCATGAAATGAATTGTAGTACTGCTGTTGTAGAGAAAGTTTTGTCAGTGCGTGTTAACGAAAGGGTAGTTTTTTTTTAATTTTACATGTTAAAACTGGTCTTAAGACCAGCCATCAACTTATCTCTAATACCTTTTAGTACTAAATACATATCAGCCAAATTAAGTCCAATGACATCCTTTAGTTAGTTCTGGTGTTCTTAACTAAACACTCTCACCCGCACACAATGCTCTGCTTTTATAACACTAAACAATACACAAGTTCAAATGGCTTTGTTCTCTTCAGTCTTCGGAACACGTGTTGATTGTCCAGCAGCTGAAAAACTTCTGCACTTTCGTGGAGGTGAAGGCTTTCTTCATGCTTCTTCGCAAACCTTTTAATCTCTTCTTTAATTGTTGGAATACATAGATCTCTGTGGATATCGGCGTTTCTAACATACCATGGTGCATTCACCATGGTCCGCAAAACTTTGTTTTGGAATGTTTGTATTATCCTGCTGTTACTATCTTTTGCGCACCGCCAGAGTTGAATTCCATACAGCCAGGTGGGTTTAATTATCTGATTATAGATCAGACTTTTACTGCATAAAGACAGATTGGGATGATTTCCTATGAGCCATTTATATTGTCGGAATTTTATGTTAAGATCCTCTTTTTACTTTTTTACGTGCTCTTTCCATCTCAGTTTGGTATCCAATGTCATACCCAGGTGTTTGGCTTTGTTTCCATCTCAGTTTGGTATCCAATGTCATACCCAGGTGTTTGGCTTTGTTTCCATCTCAGTTTGGTATCCAATGTCATACCCAGGTGTTTGGCTTTGTTTTCATAAGGAGCTACCGTTCCATTTATGACCAATGATGGAAGATAATTCAATATTTTATTAGTGAAATTAATGTTTGCCGATTTGGCTTCGTTAAGTTTAATTTTTCACTATTTGGTCCATTCATATATGGTATTGCTAGCTTTCTGCAATAATCGCGTTGAAGTAACCTCATCTTGCCCTGTAGTAAGCAAAGCTGTATCATCAGCAAAAGTAGCCAGTTTTGCTTGTTCTAAGTTTGGTATGTCACTGGTAAATAATACATACAATACAGGCCCAAGAACACTGCCCTGTGGTACTCCCGCCTGCACGTCTTTTAGGTCTGAACATGCTTCATCTTGTTTAACTCTAAACAATCTATTACATATGTACGAGGTAAGGATTTCTACATATTGTCTAGGTAACATTTTATTTAACTTGTAAATTAATCCTTCATGCCACACCGTGAAAGGGTAGTTTCAAATTCAAAATTCAACGAAACGCAAACGACTTTTTAATTTTGGGAAAACCCAGATTTCTGTCACGAGTCAACGACTTCAGCCAGTATAACGCTGACTCGAAGGAAGCGCGTTCAAAAATTACGAATTCATACCGACACGTTACCGCGTTGGACAACTTCATAAATATTAATACTCATTTCGTACCCTTGTGTACGTTAGGCCGCTTCTCTAAGCAATCACTAGAAACTGTCCTCTCGGGACCTTTGCGTTAATTAAAGTGAATAGTAACAACAAAGCCTTTTGATGGGAAAATAACTTTTCCGTGGTAAAGGAGAAGGGTTTATGATCTGGTTTCACGCGTAAACGCTGTCTCTATCGCTATCTTTTGTTAGGGGGGGGGGGGATTGTATTGGTACTTACGCTTGCATGCTACAAAGCGATACGATTTGGTTTTTATCATAGATAAAGTGTAAGTTTACATTGTGATAAAAAATGTGTTACGTACACCTTCTGTGTATATCTCTCTCTCTCTCTCTCTCTCTCTCTGTCTCTCTCTCTCTCTCTCTCTCTCTCTCTCTCTCTCTCTCTCTCTTCCGTATGGGATCTGTTTTTTTTTTTTTTTTTTTACATATAAAGCACGCACACTACCTCCCCCGCTAAACAAACAAACGTACCCAACAAAACGAGTGTCGGATATCCGGTATTATACTAAACCAGAATAATTTCTGTTATCAGTGTCAAGTGATTTTTCTAATTGTTGTGTCTTTTCAAGTGACGGTTATTACAAGTGGCATTGTTGTTGTAATATTAAAATTATGTCTATGTGAGTGGTGCTAAAGATATATGTGATAAAGCAGTGATTATATTGGTGATCAAACAAAAGTCAGTTTGCGAGGACAACCACAGCTGGATACGTAGTTAATGTCTGACAGCCGAGGAGAACTACATATTAGCAAACATGTTTACCTGTCTCTGGCAGTTCTGGTCATGGTAAGTCTGAATGTACTGTGTGCACATCGTAATGTGTGTTATCTAGTTTTGTGTGTGTGTGTGTGTGTGCGCGTGCGTGCGTGCGTGCGTGCGTGCGCGCATCCTATATATGTATATGATTGTGTGTGTACGTTCCGATGTGAATCGCTTAATTTTTATAGTTGCATAAAAATAATTTTTGTGTGGTTTTTATCAGAGCTCATAAGTTGACACCAATGTTCTGACGTTAGTCATCCGAGGCAATACACTGTTACGACGGTCTAACTGATCGTCGTATGGTACAGTGGAAAACAAAATACAAGACACCAATTAAGTCACTAATCTCTAGCTTTAATTATCACAATTAAACGGTTTGTAATCAACAAGATAGTCTCCTACAACAAATCAAATAAAAATTGTTCACACGAAATAATAATGTTAACGAGTCTCGCACAATTATAAAACACATAACACTTCTCCACAATACTTCGAACCGCACTGGAATAGATTGCCACTAAAAAAAATAAGCGTCGCTGAGTACTAGTATTTATACACCGCTAAAATTCCAGAATATTCCGTAATAGGCGTCTACTAGAAAACACTAGAGCGTAATTGATTGCGGCGTTGAACACAGCGCGCGCGGACCGGTATGTTCTGGAAAAGTCTCGTTACGGACGCGTGACAAGTGTCACGTAATTGTCCTTCATCTCAAAATAGCAGCAATATGTGCGCACACACACATTATAGCCGAGAAACATGTAGCATGTTCTGTAATGGCGTAACGATACGAAGATACAGTGGATCCGAGCAGAAGCGAAGCTTACTTTATAATAAAACGAACGCTTGACCCTTACGTTTACACATGAAATAACCTTCAATAGTCTGGGCTTTCATAGTCATATGCACCTGTTTTCAGTCGTTAGAAACGGGGAACTGTATTTTCGTCTTAGCTGTCTTTGGGCTACATTCTCGCCTGAAAGGTCATCGCAGCACGTCGACTTCTGTTCTTCCGAAACTGTGCTGTGTGACATGTCGTATGTTGTTCTACTGTTCACTCCATTGTGTGACCTTCCCCGTATTGTGAGCCGAGCAATCGTTACCTTGTGTCGTCGTAGGAAACAGAACAAGTCTTTTTGTGAAATCGTCGTTTGTTGTACTTCGATTTTAAGAACTATACTAGGCCTATTTTGGATTCACTTATTATTATAAGGACTTTTATAGATACTTCACTTTGTGTTTCGGTTTCAGTAATTATATAAATAGATATGAACAAGCAATCGTGGTGTAATCTGCTTACTACATTGCAAGAGTTCTTCTTCTTCTTCTTCTTCTTCTTCTTCTTCTTCTTCTTCTTCTTCTTCTTCTTCTTCTTCTTCTTCTTCTTCTTCTTCTTCTGCTTCCCCTTCTTCTTCTTCTTCTTCTTCTTCTTCTTCTTCTTCTTCTTCTTCTTCTTCTTCTTCTTCTTCTTCTTCTTCTTCTTCTTCTATGACGTCACAGTTCGGAGTCGAACCTTAGCTTCCATAATCATCCGCCTCCATTTCTTAGTCGTTTGCGTTTAATCCCGTCCATATTCCGAGGCATGATTATTGCTTCCTGAACATATTGGTTTTACGGGGAGACCAACCCCCAACCTGGACGGCCGGATCATCTTTATTCAGAGTTTCCGTCCCCTAGACCAGCTGGTTTCACTACAGCTTAGAGCCTGGTCTACCCTGATTTTCTGTCAGGGTTTACTCCCTTAGCCTTTGAATATCCCTCTTCATCGCAAGGCAGCGATTCTCTCTATTTATTTCAAGGATAATGGGTTTCCTCTTCCGCCTTTTGCGCCATACCGTGGGCTCCCTACTCTGCCGCATCCGCCGTTGAGGTCTTCACCGTAACCTTGGCTAGGGGCCCTTACAGGGTGCTACCATCCGGAGCCAGATGGACCCAGGTTTTTTTACGAGGTGTTACTCCTCTCCCTACTCCTTCCTTATCGCTTGCGAGATGAGGCCCCGGGCTTGGGACCAGCAGTGTTAAACAACACCGTTGGCAGATAAAAGTTACTGTACAGTTAATGTAGCTAAGTGTTGTTTTAGAATATCTGTCTGTCTTCCCAGTTTGCGCTTCTTACACATCTAGAATAAAAGTTCGCAACCTTTATCTTCCGGTCAGTTTCCAACACTTGGTTTAGCCTATCTTTATTATGTCTACTGCCCAGTTACATCAAACATAATGTAACTTTAATGAAACATAACATTCCAATATAGTATTCAAATCAACGCTCTAATTTGCTTAGGTGTTCGAGTGTTATCTTCTATTTTCATGGTCATATATCTATATTTCTTCTACATTTAATTTTGTTCTGTCTCTTCCTTTTTAATAAATTAATCTTTTCACTTTTACACTAGATAGAAGTCCATAAAGTTTCACGAGAACTGACTGCTAGAGCATAACGCTAACTTACTTGCTACATACCCTGTGCATTGGATCACACCCCAATATCCCGTGTAGGGGGGGGGATACACACCGTAGTCCATTGTATTAACCATGGTGGAATATTTTGATTACGCTTTTAGTTTATTAAACTAAAAGCTAATGTCCTACACAGTCGCCTGCTAGTCGCCACATGCCTCATTGGAGAACATTCAGGTAATTTAATCGAACGGAGACTGGTGTGGATAAGTAAATCACTGTGTGGACTATTATAATTTCACAAAATATAGTCAAGTAAACTATGGTATGGAAACTATACTTAAGTTATGAACTGTACAGAAACACACGTGTCTGCTATGCTTTATTTTGTAAACGAAATATAATGTTTCGGTAGCTTGGGAGTTAGATGTAGATAAGCTGTAATCTGTCGGGCACAGCAACGCGTTCGAATTTTATACGCTGTACAAGGCTCTCCTCTCTGAAAGTATTAAACGTGAAATTACTAGACTGGAGCAAAGATCGTCTCGTCTCGTCTAGTTCAATTATTCGTGTTTGCAAAATGTTATTACGTTGTACAGTGTGTACGTTAGCATAAAGTGTGCGCTGAATATTGGAAATATTTGCATAGCGGGGGAAGCTGTTTCGTCTAACTACTATTTGCGTTCATCCTTTTGTATTTCCCTACACAGAAGCTTATCTATAAAATCTCTTCTAACGCTAATGCAATGCGCGCCGTCTCTCTTCCTTTGTGTTGCGCGCGTTATCATTATACAACATTGCAAAACTATTTCAGCAATTTTACAAAAGCTACACCGGCAGCGGTAAAGAGGAATCTGAATAACCGTTAAACACTTTATACTAATAATTAAAATAATTTAAATGCTAAAACGCGAATTGCTGACGGGTTCACATTTTTTTTGCTCCCTTTTCTTCATCACGTGTATTTTTCACTAATTTTCCTGGTTTGTTTCGTTTTTTACGTATGGTTTTGATAAATGTTCTTTCTCCGCCTTTGTAGTTCAAACAATGGATGTTCCAAATTATTTTCAGTCAGTCCTTACAAGCGCTCCATGCTCCACGAGTTAACTAACTTTTAGTTTATTTTAAAGAACATGTACGAAGAAAAGCAATAAAACTGAAGTTGAAGTAATACTTAAGAACTGAGTTGTCATTAGAAATAAGGCCTTAATTTAGTAGTGACCGCTGATCAATAAATTTTAACGATGGAACGTTGTTTAGCGAGGATCGGTCAATAAGTTTAACACAAATTTTACATTACAAAGGTTTTTTTTAAAAAAATATATAAACACTTGGTACGTTTCACAGTTTTTATTTAACTCTGACAGCTGTTTCAGCTTCTCACGCTATTGTCAAAGAGATCAGTGAACAACTAAACTGAAGATGTTAGGGTGGTGAAATCTGATTAGGGCGTGTATCCGGACATGTGTGGGTGTGAAAATGGGGGGGGGGGATTGTAGGAGCTAAGGGAAGGTCAAGTGTCTGTAAAAACTAAATATAATCTGAATGCAAAATATAAAAATTTTGGTGATACACAGAATTAAGTTTGTAAATTTTACAGTCACAGAATAATACAAATTTTACATTATTTATGTTATACTTATTGACCGATCCTCGCTAAACCTTCCATTGTTAAAAAAATTAAAAATAAGATTTTTGTACTGAACAATGCGTTTAGGAATACTGTAAATCTAAAAGATCGCCAATCTTGTGTTCTTCATTTCGAGATTATGATTTTGATGTGTGTCACGCTTCCTTCGTCTTGCTATATTGGGTCCTTCAGTCTTTCGACTGGTTTGTACCCTCCCCACATATACCCGTGGTGCGTTTGTTACGGAGTCTCTCACAGGTATATGGCACCTACAGTTTAACGCCGGATCCGAACGGCATTGTTGGGGACGGTTTATACTAGGCAGGATACCTCTCGCTGGTTTTCCATCGCCTTTCGAGGGGGAACGGTCGTATCTAAATCAGAAGGACCCCGCGGGATTCGAACGCACGCCGAGAGAGTAGCAGCGCCACACGCTATTTTCTTGTTATATAAATTATCACAATTTCGCAAATGAAAAGCTACTGGAAGAGACTTTAGAAAACTTTGTTTTCTAATAAACTTGTTTCCACTTTCTTATGTTTCAATTATGAGAGTCGTGAGTGGGCTTCTGTCGCGCATTGAAACTGCGACCGTTTCCGTAAAGAACACAGACAGCGTGCACCACGCCTCGTTCAAGCCGTGTGCGCTTAATTTTCATACTCGCTAAGTGCGATCAGGCTTAAGGGAGTATGTTGTTGCATACGTTATGTAGGTATCCGAATATAACTACTGGATATTTTATAATTTAACACTATTGAGTATGTGTTTGATCATAATGGTAGTTTACGGGTCTGTTATGTGTATAGCCTATCAGAAATTTGTTGTGAACTGTTACATAGTGGTTTACGAGACAACTGAAAAAAATATATAAACTCAAAGAAAACTAAAGAAGAAATGTCAATTGTCGGTGGCAAGGTGGAATAAGCGTTCTGTAGAGTTAAGGTCAGTTGAGGCTGCAGTTTGCATGAAACTGGCAAAAAGGGGAATGCGACTTAACTGAATTTTTCTTTTCTTATAAACGAAAAATGAACTAATAAATAAAGAAAAGTTAATTTGGGACAACTTTTCGATTTCAGATATTACAAAACTGTCGCATAGCCTACAGGTTGGGAGACAAAAGTGTTTTGTAAGATAATTTTCTGGACGTGTCGTTTATCGAGGAAGTATAGAGCATTTTTACGTTCAAAGAACGTAGGTTAGACGCACAAATTATACTTTCATGTAGAATATCATCACCGTCAGTAACATAAAATAAACTGAAGAAATTTCGTATTTTCAGACGTATGCAATCTTGAAAATTATAACTTATGAGCTCTTTCACCCAGATTAAATTACTAACAAACATTATGTAATTCAAGGCATAAATAGTCAGTCCGTATTTGTGGCTTTAGGAATTAATACATAACGTTAATCTAACTTTAAAAGAATATAAAGTATTCGTATGAGGATAGCGTGACATAAATTCCCTAAATACTAAGTAACTGACTCGCCGTTGCTAACAGGAAATATCAACAGTAGCACTAAGGTCATGAAAGTATCAATCATGATCGCTACACCAGTCAAGAACACGTAAAATTGCCGGTACATAGCAATGCATTTAGGCTTTCTCCGCTATTCCTTTACTTTAACACCTGAAAACAGCTGATTTGTATATGTTTTCGCAATGCACAGTATATTATCCACTGTATTTATACTTTTTTTATTTGAAAAACAAGTAAGCTCCGTGAGCAGCAGAACTCGCACGCTGTTTTGAACGAAATACATTTATCGTTAGATAATTTTTAATATTAGGTAATTTTTCAGTTATTAGAAAAATTACGAAAAGGCCAATTACTCTATTATTTTTCCCCTTTTTATAAAACAACAATTTAAGGTAGACAATCATCAATAAACACTAAAAATTCTATACTACTGTATCGGTTTTCTTTAGTATCATAATGACTAAATGACGAATAATTGAGCCCTAACTTTTAAGTATATGCATATTTTCATATATATCTGTAGGCTTATATTAATGTTCTGTACGAATATATACAACTGATAACAATATGTGAGGTTTTTTTTTTGCAAACATGGCTTACAAACTTTGTGAAGGCGGTCCAAAATGTCTAACAGGTGTTGAGACATCTTAATTTTGTCAAATTATTACTACGTTAAAGTAAAATTCCAGGTAACTTGATGCCTCATGTAGACGTTTAGAATTTACTTAAGATTTTGACTCCCCCCCCAAGTTAGAATGTTTTAGAGTAAACACTACATTCGTTCTGGGTCAAAATTCTCTTCAGTCTGATACGCAGCACGGATTTTTCAATATTTTCAAATTTTTTATCCCCTTTTATTGCCGTGTTGTTCTAACATTTTGAAATTTCAAAACTTGTATAACATTTTTTTGTTAAAATTCTCTTCAATTTTTATAATACACGTGGATTTTTACGATTTTACTAAAATTTTGATCTATTTTTTGGGCCTTGGCGTTCCAAAGTTTTTAAATTTCCAGAACTGAACACTACATTTAGAAATACATTGAAATTCAATTTGGACCCAAAAATTTGTTTTTAGGATTTTATCAACATTTTGCCTCTCACATTTTTGTCTCTTGCCACGTTTTTTTTTGGGGGGGGGGGTAATCTAAAAACAACGGGAGTATGAGTGATAACTATATGGACTTGTTTTACAACAATATAGGCATATCCAAGTTTTGTGGAAATACCTCAAGCAAGTAGACAGGCTAATAGGGAGAGAGACAAATGGTTGAATTAAATTTAACAACTCGCTTCGCACGTTCGTTACATCACATGTAAAGTAAATAGCAACAATAAACATACTTTATACGTACACCTTTAAAAATAACAGATGTGACAGATGTAAAATTAAGAGGCACACATGGTCTTGTAGCCACTTACCGTGCTCTGATATCGTTGCCACTTTATGTCACATACGTATGCACTCGTAGAGACCCGATACTGTACAATTAACAGGCACACATGGTCTTGTAGCCACTTACCGTGCTCTGATATCGTTGTCACTTTATGTCACATACGTATGCACTCGTAGAGACCCGATACTGTACAATTAACAGGCACACATGGTCTTGTAGCCACTTACCGTGCTCTGATATCGTTGTCACTTTATGTCACATACGTATGCACTCGTAGAGACCCGATACTGTACAATTAACAGGCACACATGGTCTTGTAGCCACTAACCGTGCTCTGATATCGTTGTCACTTTATGTCACATACGTATGCACTCGTAGAGACCCGATACTGTACAATTAACAGGCACACATGGTCTTGTAGCCACTTACCGTGCTCTGATATCGTTGTCACTTTATGTCACATACGTATGCACTCGTAGAGACCCGATACTGTACAATTAACAGGCACACATGGTCTTGTAGCCACTAACCGTGCTCTGATATCGTTGTCACTTTATGTCACATACGTATGCACTCGTAGAGACCCGATACTGTACAATGCGTGTTGTAGGTTTGCGTAGGCGCTAGTCATACTGTTCAGACACATCTCAAACTCTTATCCGACGGACTCAATAATGTTTGTGAAGCATAATTCCATAATATCCTACTATACTACGAGTTGAACAACATGTACTATCGTCCTATACACTTCAGTTATTACAGTGTTATCCTGAAGGCGGCCACAGATTTCGAAGGTGGAAACGTCAAGAAAATTATAGCGGATATCCATGGTATAAAGCGGTGATGTACTAAGACGTGATTGAACATTTCGCGGAATTACCGTTTCTTCTATAATATACTACGGCTAATAATATCGCGTTTATACAACCAATCTTCTTTGGCTAAACGTAGGCATCCGGCGATGCCAAACTTGACTTTCAAACATTTCAACAGGGCGGCAAACCGCGTGTTCATTGGTTTCAGAGATGTCTTTTCTTTCCATTTATTTTGCTTCTTACGTCGCCAAAAATGGACACTTTTGTGAACTTTTATCGTCAGATTAACATGAAATATATAAATATGAGTGTATCACTACCGACTGGGAACACAAAGTTTTTTATTGGTAAAAGCGTAGAAGTTTTACCTTATAGCCTGAACCAGTTTTCGCTGATTATAAGCTTCGTCAGAGGCTGCCACTGGGAGCGCTGTCCGTCTTGTTCTTGGCGACGGCGCCGACTTTTGACGGATCGATGTTGTGTGTGTGTGGGGCGTGATATGTTCGAATAATATGTGTGATTTGAATTGTGTCTGTTCGTTTAGGATGTCATTTTTATGTATTTTTGTGTGTTTGTGTATTTCCAATTGTTCAAGAGTGTCTAGTTTTCGACCCTTTGTGTGTACGTGTAGAATATCCGTGATGTTGCCGATGTTTTTGTGTGTGCGGTTTGCTTCAATGAGGTGGTTTGCAAAGGTGGATTCGGTAGTGGAGTGTAGTGCCTTTCTCTGTTCAATATATCTTTGTCTGAAGCAACGTTCTGTCTGGCTTATGCAGAATTTGTTGCAATCTGAGCAATTTAGTTTGTAAACACCAGGTAAATCAAATTTGTTTTGTTGTTTTTATATAACACAAAACAAACAACAGATAAAGACAGAAAACAACAAATTCATAACACTAACATGCATCAATAACGACACTGAAAAAGTAGACCGTAGAATCAAAAAAGCAGGATACAGAATCGCATACAAAACTGCAAACAAAACGGAACACACACTATCGAAACACACACGCACAAAGAACAAAACAAATTTGATCTACCTGGTGTTTACAAACTAAATTGCTCAGATTGCAACAAATTCTATATAGGCCAGACAGGACGTTGCTTCAAACAAAGATACGTTGAACACACAAAGGCACTACACTCCACTACCGAATCCACCTTTACAAACCACCTCATTGAAGCAAACCACACACACAAAAACATCGACAATACATGGATATTCTACACGTACACACAAAAGGCCGAAAACTAGACACTCTTGAACAATTGAAATACACAAACACACAAACTTACATAAAAACGACATCTTAAACGAACAGACACAATTCAAATCACACATATTATTCGAACATATCACGCCCCACACACACAACATTGATCCTTCAAAAGTCGGCGCCGTCGCCCAGAACAAGATGGACAGCGCTCCCAGTGGCAGCCTCTGACGAAGCTTATAATCAGCGAAAACTGGTTCAGGCTATAAGGTAAAACTTTTGTATTTTTACCAATAAAAAACTTTGTGTTCCGGGTTGGTAGTGATGTACTTATATTTAGTTATCAACGGACACCTCATTGACAACAAAATCCAAGAATGAAATATATACAGTACTTTAAATTTTTTGTATACCTTTACAATAAATAATTATTAGTACTAACTGTAGTCGGTGAAAAATACAAAATGTAAATTCATAAAATGTAATGATAAAGACAAAGTCTCCTCGGGAATGTTTCAATTTCAGTTATATTTGTATTACATTTCATCATCATTTATTACAATACAGTACTACTATATCCTACTTCAGACCAGTGCACTCCTGACTTCGTATGTATGCATTTAGCAACTGGTACTATAAATGTACTAGCCGGATTGCTGTAATAGCGGTCGGTATATAACACAGCCCTTATTGTTTTCTAACAACAACGAAACTAGTGTATAACGGCACACACTACGCTTCGCTCTATTATTGGTTGCCTGAGGGCTTTGTAAAATCTCGTAAGGATAGTAAAAAACCGTGCGAGTATTCATATGAAATTTTATATTACTGAAGCTTCTACATATGAAGTAGTGAAATTATATATTTTAGAGTAAATAGCCTACTATCAAACCGTATGAGTATGCGCAATAACCCTGAAGCTAAATAAAAATTACTGTTTACCGAGTTCTTGAATATTTTTTTGTGAAGAGCATTCAGCAATTCACATATAATAATAAATCCCTTATTTAAGGTAAAAGTAGTATTTAAAATAAAAGTCGTAAAAAGTTCACAACCGATTAAATCAATGTTCTGACTCACTAATTAATACACTTATATAATTTACTTACAAAAGAAAGTAGTTTGAGGATTTAAAAATAAGTTTTCTTTATGTTTTTAGTTTATGTGTACGATTTCTTTCACATTTAAATTCTTCGTAACGAAATTAGTAGCTCAAGATTTAGTTATATGCCTACTGTAGTAAATCGATGATATTGGGAAATCCATCATCTGGTAATTAATAAAATCGCTATCGTTTGGGACATATTAAAGTCATAGGCGTCTCATATGAGCGAGTGCATCATAATTTAACTCAAGAGCTTGGTGTGAAAAAACGCTGTGCAAGATAACTGCCGCATCTGGAGTTGTTGCATTTTTTGGGCGTCCTGTGCGACCACGTTTTCAATGCTCGTACGACCTCGTTTAAACTCAAGTGTCTACTTACAAACCGTTGGTTTTGAAGTCGCAGCATCTCCTGACGCATTTACAATTTTGTTTTGAATTTCCGTTGGCGCTAAACAATTTTTAACGAAAAATCACACCTCCATGTTTGATTTTGTCTGTTTTTAAAAATACCGATGACACGTCAATTTTAAACAGCTTCTAAACAATGAATAAATTGATAGATAGATTTGTAAATTAATACGAGTTCACATAAAATACAAATCTTGCAGCACACGAAAAATTTTAGTTTTACCGCTAAGCTACAGATGTCGCTCCGCGAACTTTTCAACCGACTCTCGTAAATACAGCTTTGTAGCCTGAATGTACAAATGGAGTGTTGTAAACGTTACTTATGGTCTAACCATTAAGAATTTTTGTTTAGTTTGTATAGCACTTTATGCTCGGATTTATAGAAATAAAATAAGTGGGACAAATTCTCCTTCCCTTTCTCTACTTATTTGGAAAGCAAACGAGAAGTAATAGGCTAGTGCTGTTTCCCATTAACAAAGGTACGAGGGATATGATGTCCACCTTATAGGCTAAGATTTATAGTTGTCGCTCCGCGAACTTTTCAACTGATCCTCGTATGTTAAACCGAAAACAGTGTTGATATTCGATACGTTACTATCTAGATAGATACGCGACATACAGAGCAGCTGCCTTTCGACTTCTGTGGTTTGTGCGGTCGAAATCCCGTATTTTGTGACCTCTTCGGTATTACATATCAGCGACTGCTGTCGTCTTCCTGGCGGCAATATAATGTATTCGATTTTTTCATCGACAGAAGACATTGTTTTAAATCCGTAATATACAATAAAAAGTAAAGAAAAAATAATAATAAATGTACGTTGAATTTTGTAAGGTAACATTTCTTAGAACATATTAATAGTACGGGCCAACTGTTTTCATAATTTAACAGGGTTTTGGAAACCTGACGGGGCCACCGTATCAGACTACCTGCCTGCTACGTTAACAGCCTTCGAAAGAGTCGTATTGTTTATTTTCATTGCACTTAAGCAAGTCGTCTATTCATACATATTTAAGGAAATCCTCGACCAACGTGATTCCGTCTAGTTTCTTAAAGGCCATTTTATTTAGTCGGTGTACAGTGTTCTATCAACATCGTGTTTTCTTGAAGCGTGGAGCATTAAAACTACAGTGTGTAATCCAGTTCAGTGTGTTTTGTTACTTCACATTTTAAGCGGTAAACTGAACAGCGAGATAGATTTCAACCGTATAGACTCATTGAAAAATTATATACTAAAGAGAGGCCTTAAAAACTGTGCTGAAGACTGGAAGCTTATGAAAAAAAATCAACTGACTGTGTAAAGTGTGGAGGAAACATGCATATTAGTTACGGGCAAAATGGAAACTTGATTTAAAGATGTGGGGCAAAAAACCGTCGAGTGAAAAAACATGTATGAGAGAGTACGTACTATCTTTGGACTCTCACGCGTTCTTCCCGTCACCTCGTTGTCCGTTTTAATTGCGTGGATTTTGAAGTGTCCCTTTTCTGTCATTGTGAGAGTGTGGTTTGTCACAGCCAACGGCAAGAAAATTAATACTTTCTTTTAGAGAAATTCTTGTTGTGTGGCTGATAGAAAATTCTTATAAAATTGGGGGATGTAGGGTAAACTGTCGAAGTTGATGAAAATCCATTCGGTAGACGGAAATACAATCGCGGGCGACTAAGTAAGATTTGTTGGGTGTCGGTGGAACCCAAAACTAATGAGTATCTTTCCATGTTATCTTATGCGGCTAGAGATACATTCTACAGAAGCGGTTAAGAAAAATATATAGTAAGTACTTAGAGACATTAGTCTTATTTTGTTAGCACAAACGGTAACAGAATAGTTACTGTTCAATCCGAGTACGCTCATTTTATTTTAAAATGTACCTCAAACAATTTAACGGGGCCATCCTAACTTTTATCTGTTATACCTGTTATTGTATTTTGGAACAGTAAGAGACCCTTTTAAGGTCGTAAATGCGATCGTTTACTACTAGAATAAAAAGCAGGCAGTCTGACTAGATACCCCGTCAGGTTTCCATAACCCATTTAACATTTATACACATCACTTTTTCTAGGTCATGTATCACGGTTCTGACATATCATGTAGCGAGTTATCAAATTTCTTATCCTTTATTTACAGCTTCAGTCGTTGTTCAATAGTCCGTTTTTTCATGGTTTAGAGCATTCGTAACTTTTTTCTTCTATACAAAGTAGGGTTGTTGCCCCTCGTTCATCTCCCAATCTGGAGAACCAAGGAGTGTAAGTTTGGTGTCCCCATCGCCTAGAACAGCAGCTTCTACCCAGCCTGCAGTCAGTCCTTCCTTTAGTTCTACATCGCAATTTCCGTCACCTGGTCACAAGGCAGTGGATTCCGATTGTTTGACCCCAGAAGGTAGGTTGCTTCTTCCACCAGCTCCCCCGTCTTCACCGACGATCTTCATCTCGATCTTCACAGCCGTTGAGGCCTTCGTCCTATTCACTGGGTCCTCAGTGGAACTTAGCCACCGACTAAGTTCAGACGATAGAAAATTAAAATTCTACATATCGTGTTGTGAAAGTTGAAAAAATGCAGAAGTTTTAGAATAAATAACATCGGTAAGACGAACGGGACCAGACCCCCTTCCCCAGAAGGTCACAAAAGTTGACGAATTTCGTTAATTCCTTATTTTTTAGGTTGTTTTATTATTTTTTCAGCTGTGTACGCTAATACAGTAATAACTCTTTATGAAATACACAAACAGATTTATTGCACATCATTAACACATACGTTTGGTATATATGATAGGCAATAAGTATATCTTGAAACAATGTTTCAGTAGCGCGTATTTTTATTGTGTTATTACCGTTTACTTTAATGGGACTGATTTCAGCAGCTTTAAAGATAATAATGTTAATTAGTCTTAACTTGTTTTTCTTCTGTATGAAACCGACCTGGCACCGGACCCCACCCCCAAAGGCCAAATTCTAGATACGCCACTGGTAACAGAAGCGTTCCGTCCGAATAACGGAGCTGTATCCGTTGCATTGTTTCACGAAGTAAAGAGCAAAACTTATTTTACGAATTCAGAATGTATGTTGTAGCCTCTGCAAAAAATAATTATATGTTATATAGGGTGATTCAAAATTGCACAGCAATCTCTCGGGGGCTCATTCTATAGCCAAAAATAAGAAAAAAAGTTCATATAAACATAGGTCCGAAAACGGTTCGTTAGTGAGTTACGGCTCGCGAACCAGTTCGCCCCGATTTCTGCTCCCACGGTAAATGACACCGTACTGAAATTCGTGAGTATAAAGTGAAGGGTAAATTTGGTGGTTTCTTATAGGTTTTGATTTGAAAATTAGAATAAAAGAGATCCCAGACCTCTATCTTAATTAGGTTTTAAGAAAAACTGGGTAAAACACAAAACATTGGAGTTGAAAAACGCACATTTTTAGATTTGGGATAAAATAACTTCGTTAATTTGCTAATAAACAAATAAAAATTTCTTACTTTGCAGATAATTTAATTATGAGAAGACTGGTGTGTATAATGTCTATTAAAAGTAAGTACAAATTTTAGAAATTTGGCTTTAATTCAAAACAAAACAGACCAAAATGCGCCAGAAAGGTGTTACAATTTACAAGAAATGGTATTGTAAACTTTCGAAACACCTACACTTGGGCAGACGAAAACCCACGAGACTGCCCCCAAGACATGACCAACATACTTTTTCATTTAATGTGTGTGGTGCGGTCTTCTGGGTGATAATCTCTTAGACCCTTTTTTCTTACCACCAAGGCTTAATGGAAGACAATACTTACATTTTTTGCAAACGAATCTGATGGAACTCTTGGAAGATATTCCACTTGGAGGTAGAGTGCAGATGTGGTTTTTGAATGACGGTGCATCTGGTCACTACTGTCATGATTTGATGAACCATTTAAATAATACATTTGGTAAGCGATGGATTTGTCGAAACGGACCAGTAAAATGGCCATCTCGATCTCCCGATCTCACGCCAGCATAATGTATAATAATAGTATAATGTCTGTTTCGAGTATATTACACAAATAACAGGAAATAAAATAAAATTTCAATACGCGAATTAAATGTATACTTAAGTACCCCTCGTGACCATGTCTGAGCGACATGGAGACGGTCATCGCAATATTAAGTACATATTCACGTTTACACCGGCGCGTAAGCAGAGCTGAGAGCTGAGAGTCCAGCTCCGTGTGACTGACGTGTAGCTTATCCAATCAATTTAACGTGGACACAATACAACTGTCGTGACGTATTGTGTTGCACGGGTTGTTCACCCGCCACACGTGATTTCCTATTTATTGTGCACTGTCCGTTTCCCGGAATGGATTCCTCCGGCCTCACAGCTGACCCGTCCGTGTATCGTACGTATATTTCTTAAATTTTAACCCTAACCGCTGACGCTGATTTGATTTCAACAACAGCGAAGTCAGTTTCAGTGAAGAACTTGAAGTAAATATTCAGCCACTTCTGAATCACGCAAGTGCATATTTTAGAACTAACCGGTACGTTAAGTGTTTTGTTTGTTTTGTGGAACGTGCTTATTATTATATTCGGTTTGACAAAGTTTCAGTCATATTGAAAACCAACTTTATCACTACTTATTGCCACACTGCTAAATACTTCGTTCTTGACGACCGCTTTCGGTGTCTACTGAAACCCCCCTTTTTTTATTTTTCCAAGTTTTTGTAATTTTTTTTGAATTTTATTTAATTTTATTTTTATTAAGTTTTTTTTTGTAAAAGGGGAGAGACATCATATTTAGAACTAGGTAAAAAAACCTAGAGGAAGCAAAAGTGTGCAAGGCCCAAATACCATTACAGACATGTCCCCCCAGGTGAATGACAGGACTTGCAAATGAAAAACTCTTTTAACCAACAAGCGTGTGCTTTATTCAACCTGCAAGATTTTACATACATGACAAGTTCGTGATTGTGTGAGCACACCATTAAAGGCAGAATTATATATATATATATGTATATCCATTAATTCATAATGTCACAAAGTAAGTGAATTGATATTAAACTAATTGCAAAATTTCTGCCTGATTATGTATGAGTCAAAGTTAGTAATAATCTCATTCATAAAGCAATACTAATCCATCAGTGTTGTATAATATCAAATAGGCTAGCCTGTTGTCTCAGTAAGCACATTTATGGTTATTCTCTTTTTAAAATCCGTTACATATTTCCAAAAAAAAAAGGTATATATATAGTAAAATTACACACACAAACACATATACGACATGAATAACAAAACATCCCTCATTTCAACACTAACCTCGTCATAAACCCATTCCAACTACAGTAAATAAATGCACCCTAATATGTATAGATAGGTACAAATATAAATGACAACGTAAATGGAATATCTCAGCTCCTAAGCATAGATTTGCCAGCATATTCACAAGCATAGTTCACACCAGAGAATGTAAGTGACCGCCCCGAAACTCAACCAGCCAAACGACCCCTTACCTTAATCATTAAGCGTTAAGTATGTGTGTGAAAGAAAATAGTTTCTCATCTAAAGCATCAGACAGCCCCCGTTACGTTATTAAAACTCGGCCATGACCAGATGACATGATAGCACGAGATGATTAACTCCCTAATGGTCTTAATTAGATGAAAGTTAGATCTTACAGCAAACTGCGGATGTGTGTGTATGTGTGTAACTTCTTACACATTATACAGTTATAAGATACTTCATTAGGTGTACTGTGGTAATGTTCACACATGCAATAACATAATTGAACATGAGAGTTTGTGCTAGAGTATAATGTTCAGAACTTCACGAGTGAGCTTCTGGCGGCTTCTGTGCATTCACATGTTGTAGAGAGAGAAATAGATAATCAGAATTTTCCCACCTGGATTGTCCGGTGTACTTAGTTCGTATAGGCGCGGATCAGTGATGTCACAGTCGTGTCACAAATCCCTGGTGCAGCTTAGCACTTGAAAAGTCCTCGACTGACGGCATTGTGGCTATAAGTTCGTCTCTGCCATTAGGGTGGACAGATGTTCGTCCACCCCTGACACCCATCTCGCCCTTGGTCGAGCACCTGGACATACAATAGGTTGTAGAGGGTGTCATAAAGAAAATCACGCCACTTAGGCCGTCCACATTAAATACCAACACTAACTTTAAGCAGCAACAGCGCACACACACATCGCCACTAATTCATATTAAACAGTATTAAGCTGCTCAGCTGTGACTTATTTCACTCGTCTAGCAATTACTTTCTTAATGTTTCACTGAAATATTCAAATTGATTAGCTGTGTCTTTTGTAGTTATTAATTACATCAAAACAGCTGAGTGCAAGATACATTAGCATATTCTCTATTGAAATCAACTTGACCCACGACTCTCACATTCATAATTTAATTAAATTTAATTTAATTTGATTTTGTAATAGCATTAATGCCCAGATTAAAAACTGCTCTATACGCACACACACACACACACAAGCATAACTCATAATGAAAGCTGAAACACGAAATATATTTGGGGTTAGAATATTTTCAGAACCCGCAGACTTGCACGTACCTGGAACAACACTTTATCTAGCCTATCATAGTGATAGGTTCGGAAGTCCTGGATAGAAGTTTGCCGCCAGCCGAGACCAGATGAACAGGTTGGAGGATCAAGCAGAAATGAGGCCGATACAACGTTTCGGTCCAGCCAAGTAACCTCCGAAAGCAGGAATGTACAGACACAGCTGGCTGGCAGCGCCAGCTGTATTGCGTAGCTGCACAACCGTTTGTGTGTATAACCGACCGGCAACAAACTATCGTAGCAGGGTGGCCGAGCGTGACGTCAGCGGCGCTCGTTTTTAAAATACTAATAATACGTTGCCGAAGCCAGTACGGCACACCCTCACCCCAAAAGGGCAACATGGTTGACCCAAAACAAACAAGTCCTCAAGCACGACGGCTGCGGGAAACCTGGAAAATCTCAGATTCTAAATCCGCTCTTGGTGAGTTCAGTAACACAGGAAAGCGAAAAGGCAGAAGGAAGAGGTGTGAGTTAGTGAGTGTGTGTCTGAAAGAGAAGATGTAAGTGTGAGTCCTGCATGCTCGCCGGGCCCTGGACCGCATGCAGATATAAGAGACAGAAAAGAACAGGAGAAAGAGAAGAATCGCAGGATCCCGCTTTGAGTACTGACCACCAAGGCCTCCCAATTCCAATAACTGAGATCCAGGAACCCCAAATAGTATTCCCCCCTTTTTTTATGGGACTAACTGTCATCCCTAACTCATGTCCTATGGCAAAACTTTAGCTTCGAAATATGAGTGGTTACTCTTTCAACATCCCCTCCGGGATCACCCAATTTCACTGTGACGGGCGACACAAACCGAAGAATGCGGTATGGTCCCGACCAACGATAACAGAGTTTAGCGGCCCTCCTATTTATGGCTGAGCTGATCGGATGGCTCTGGCAGTAGACCAAGTCGCCAATCTTAAATGGGTTCGGAATTCGCCCCTGATTGTAGCGACTACGGACGCGTTCGTGCTCACGAAGCAAATTCCTCCGGACCTCCCGCCATCTGTCCACAGTCGTGACCTCAGGATCGTTCGGCAGAAGATCATCAATGTGCCACAAATTGTCCAACGGCAAACTCGGCGAGAACCCAAACATGACTTCAAAGGGTACGGCCTTGTGACTCTCGTGTAGGGCCGTGTTAAATGCCAATTGCAACCACTTTAAATTTTGGTCCCAACAATCCTGTTGTTCAGCATGATAGGCGATAAGCGCTGAACGGAGATTCCGGTTAAATCTCTCCGCGTGGGACGGTTGAGGGTAATACGGGGAAGTGGTCACATGTTTGATGCCGTTAGCGAAACACATTCGCCGGAAATCTTTTGAAATGAACTGTGGTCCATTGTCAGAGACAATGGTGGACGGAAAACCGAAATGCTGAAAGACATGGGTCTGTAGCATAAGGATAGTTGAGCGAGTGTTTGCCTGTCGTAAGGGCAGTAGCCAGACAAACTTGGAAAAAGCATCCACGCAAACAAGTAGGTAAGCATTACCTGACTTGCTACGAGGGAAAGGTCCCACGTAGTCTATGAATAACTTCTCCATGGGTTTGCTCGCCACATCAGATGACAATAGACCCAATTTAGTGTTTTGAGCAGGCTTACTCAAGCCACAGAGATGACATGCTTTCACACGAGCCGCGATGTCCCTGTCCATGCCCTTCCAGATGAAATGCCTCCTAATACTGGAAATGGTCTTCGAAATTCCCTTATGGCCACCTATTGGGGAATCATGATAGTAGCTGAAGACCATTGGCACGAGCTTGCTAGGCAGCACAACCTTCGGGGCACGTCCTTTTCGTTCTCGGCAGCACAGGACGCCCTTGGACAGAAAATATGGTACCTGCACGTTACCCTCTTTTAGGTGTTGGATGATAGAACCCAAACTCTTCATCATTTAACTGATGGGGTAACACATCAGTAAAAGCCAAAGGAAAATCCAGCAGAACGGAACAGGGTTGCTCAGAATTGGCCTCGCTGGGTTGGGAGAACATACGTGACAAGGCGTCTGCAACAACATTTTGTGTTCCCCTGATGTGTTGCACTTTGAATTTAAAGGATGAGATCTTGACCACCCAACGCCCTATTTTACCCAGCTGCCGGGGATGAGCGAGAAGCCAGGAGAGAGCCTGATTATCGGTCTCCAACAGGAACTCAGCGTGTTCCAAGAAACGCCTGAACTTATCTAGAGCGTACACAACAGCAAGACACTCTAGTTCATACACTGAAGACTTCCTCTCTTGTTGGGTCAAGGTCCGGGATATAAATGCCACCGGCTGCCTAGCACCATCGACTTCCTGGGACAGCACCGCCCCGAGCGCAACAGAACTCGCGTCCGTTTGCAAAAGGAATTTTTTTGAAAAATCAGGCATCCTCAACACAGGGGGAGAGACGATCGCCTCCTTGAGGGTATCAAAGGCCCGCTGTTGCCTCTCTCCCCACACAAATTTGGTACCCTTTTTCCTGAGTTCGTTTAAAGGTACAGCAATCTCCGCGGCATTAGGGATAAATCTACGGTAAAAATTGACCATGCCAACAAATCTGGCAACACCTTTCACATCCCTAGGGGGAGAAAAATCCCGGATGCCTTGTGTCCTCTCCGGGTCGACCGTCACACCCCCATATGAGACGAGATGCCCTAAAAACGAAATACTCCTTTGTGCAAATTTTACCTTGTCTGGATTGATAGTGAGGCCAGCACTCCTCAATCGGCACATCACCTCTCTCAGGTGACCCAGATGCTCCTCGAACGTTTTACTGTAGACCAAGAGGTCATCAAGATAATTAAAGATGAATTTAAATTTTACGTCATGGAATACAGTGTCAAGTAGTCGCGTGAGGGTTTGAGCCCCCACTGCCAGACCCATGGGCACCCTAGTATATTGATAAAGATTCCATGGCACACAGAATGCCGTATAAGGACGGCTTTCCTTAGACAGAGGAATCTGATGATAAGCGGCATTGAGGTCAAAGATGGTGAAGTACCTGGCCCCACTAAACCAATCGAACGCGGAATGTAAATCGGGAAGAGGAACTGAATCCACCTCAATATTAGCATTGAGTTTGCGATAGTCTATGACCATACGCTGTTTACCTCCAGGCTTGGGCACCAGGAATGCTGGACTTGCATAACTAGAGTTGGAAGGTTCTATGACCCCTTGTTTAAGCAACTCTTGAACCTTCTCTCTTAGGACATCCATCTTTGGAGGGGCGAATTTGTATGGGTGTGAGCGTACTACGGCGGAGTCCGTTAAACGGATCTTATATTCCAAAAGATGTGTGAGCCCCAGGTTGGGAGTTAATACAGTGGGGAACTGCTCACACAAATGATCTAAAGCATGCCTCTGGGACGGGGTGAGATGGTCTCTTTCTGAATCGGGACACACAACCTCTTGGACAGCTCCCTTAGCTCCCTGGTACCCAAGGAAAGGAATGACAACCTCCCGATTGAATTTAAAATAACAGTGGTGCGCTTGAAGATCTAAAACGAGACCACTCTTGGAGATGAAATCGGCATCCACAATGCAGTCGACTCCCAGAGCCGGAGAAACCAAAAATCGCCACACCCATGAAAAACACTCGATTTTAATACTCAGGGAAACCACCCGGGAGATGGGCAGAATTTCCCGCGATGCAGTCCAGCATACCACGGAAGACCGATCCGACCCTAATAGTAAGCCCTGTTGTTCAAGGTCCTCACATACTCTAGATGAAATTATGGATCGGGCTGATCCAGAGTCAACCAAGGCTCTGAGCTGACCCTTTTTCAACTCGACCAACAGGAAAGGGCATACTGAACTGTAGTTGGGGACAGTTCGCAGGACCTTGGAGCCGAATGACCCGGGATTAGCTATCCGCCTGGGGTTAAGTGAAACCGGAAGAGAACGGCCTAACGGGGAAGACCACTCCCGACTTATCTTCCCCGAGAATTTACGTTTTTTGAAAGGTTACCTTTTCGGGAAGTCCCTTGACGCTGTCTAGCATCGTTACAGTAGCGCGCGACGTGACCGGATCTATGACACCTAGAACAGAATAATTCTCGTACTTCACAGCTCTGAACCGGCGCAGGCCTAGGACCCCAAGACCCGGGCTGCCCGACTCGTCGCTCGAAATTAGGGCGTTCTGAACGCCTCCTAGCCTCGCGGGCTCTAATCTCGTCATTACCCTGTATAGTGGTCGACTCGGCGCACAGCCGGTCTAAATCAATAAAACTTTGGGGACGGGCAGCGAATGTCAAACGTGACCGTTCCTCCGGCATCACGCCCTGCAAAATAGTATGAATGAAATCAGACTCTGACAACCCCAGCCTCAGGATCCGGGCCGCGTCTTTAACACTGGAAATGAAATGAGCAAGGGACTCTCCGCTTGCTTGAACTCTATAGAAATGTTTGTGTCGTAACCGGTCGTGTAACCTTCCCGGTACGAAAGCGTCCAGGACTTCCCGATGGAAATGGTCTATGGCACCACCATCCCTAAGGGTACTTGTCACGCGCTCAGCCATAGATCCCCGACAGTACGGGTAAATGAGCTCAAGCAAAGTCCGCTCCGACAGCCCAGGGAAATCGGCCAACTGAAAAAATACACGCAAGAATCTCAAAAGCGCCTCAGGATCCAGACCATCGACAACTGGGAGACGCTGAATGACATCCGACAGTGGGTTAGGAAGCTTGTGATAGCTTGCGGTGGCCATATCGGAACAGGCAGGAACATGCACAGGGGGTTCCACCCTGGCTGCCGTCTCAACAGAAGAAGAAGAAGAACCGGAATTCGGATCTACGTGGCAACGCTGGCCGAGAGAAAACTCCCGCAATGCCATCGCCACTTGCTCCCTAAGAGTGACAACATTTTTCTCTAATTCCGAGGTGGTAGCCTGTGATTCAGCATTCTGTAAACGGCATAGAACGTGTTGTAAACGTTGGCGCACCCTCTGTCTAGCCGTAGAGGTGGGTGCCGCCGACTGCAGGCCTTCGGCCAAATCGAGCAGTTCTACAAATTTTTCCGAGCACAGCTCCACCTCGGCGGTGACATCCGTAAGTAATACTCTCCCACTCGGTGCCTCACCGGAGGCAAGAGCCTCACGGAGTTGCTTCCTTAATGAAACAACAGTCTCCTGCGGCTTCCGTCCCCGGAACCGGACCTCCCACTCGAGCTCATCTTTTACAAACAAATCCACATTTACCGAAATGGACATGACCGCGCAATCCACACACACACCACGTAAAAGCAAGAATTAAAGAGAACGACAGGAAGAACTTGATCATACAAGTGGCTCCAGAATGCTCTAGCGATACGACGAGATGGGTGTCATAAAAGCAGAGAAACAGCCATGCAAAATGCCCAGAAGAGAACACAACACAAAACAACCAAACTAACTCACTAAATACAACACACAAATACCCATAAAATTCGATATAATCGAAAATATAAACTATCACATCCATGCCCTTGGTCGGACCATAACCGCATTCAAAATACACGATACCGCAATGCAACGCCCTCAATAAACAATTACCATATAACTGGGATGCTACCAAACACGTTGTCTAATCCAAGAGACAAGTCATAATCAAACTCAACAAGTACCGACGGCCCTCATCATGTCCAGACTCCGTATGAGCTCCAGGGTATGTGCAAGTGCAACCAATCAGCACACATTCATTAAAAAAAATTAATCACATTCTTATAACCCCTTTTCAAAATTCATCTTACACTCAACATCACAAAATAATCACTTAAACACTAACACATATTAAATTATTTTAAACTTCATTAACCCCTTATTCATTTTATAAAATGTGCTCTTTTTTCTGGTTGTTCATTCTGTTAATTTATTACACTACCCTTAAGTTTTCTTACAACACTTGGATTCTAATCAAAAATAATTTGAAATAATTTGCAAGCCCTAACACCAGCTGACATGTCTGGAGCCACACTAAGTTTCATTTAAGAAAATAAATATAAGTCCCCAGATTCTAAAATTTCTCAAGTTCAACAGATAAAAAAAATAAGGCAGAAATAATACCTACTATCCACCCAGAATCATAACAACCACGCTCTGAACTACCATTTGAAACCCCCCTTTTTTTATTTTTCCAAGTTTTTGTAATTTTTTTTGAATTTTATTTAATTTTATTTTTATTAAGTTTTTTTTTGTAAAAGGGGAGAGACATCATATTTAGAACTAGGTAAAAAAACCTAGAGGAAGCAAAAGTGTGCAAGGCCCAAATACCATTACAGACATGTCCCCCCAGGTGAATGACAGGACTTGCAAATGAAAAACTCTTTTAACCAACAAGCGTGTGCTTTATTCAACCTGCAAGATTTTACATACATGACAAGTTCGTGATTGTGTGAGCACACCATTAAAGGCAGAATTATATATATATATATATGTATATCCATTAATTCATAATGTCACAAAGTAAGTGAATTGATATTAAACTAATTGCAAAATTTCTGCCTGATTATGTATGAGTCAAAGTTAGTAATAATCTCATTCATAAAGCAATACTAATCCATCAGTGTTGTATAATATCAAATAGGCTAGCCTGTTGTCTCAGTAAGCACATTTATGGTTATTCTCTTTTTAAAATCCGTTACATATTTCCAAAAAAAAAAGGTATATATATAGTAAAATTACACACACAAACACATATACGACATGAATAACAAAACATCCCTCATTTCAACACTAACCTCGTCATAAACCCATTCCAACTACAGTAAATAAATGCACCCTAATATGTATAGATAGGTACAAATATAAATGACAACGTAAATGGAATATCTCAGCTCCTAAGCATAGATTTGCCAGCATATTCACAAGCATAGTTCACACCAGAGAATGTAAGTGACCGCCCCGAAACTCAACCAGCCAAACGACCCCTTACCTTAATCATTAAGCGTTAAGTATGTGTGTGAAAGAAAATAGTTTCTCATCTAAAGCATCAGACAGCCCCCGTTACGTTATTAAAACTCGGCCATGACCAGATGACATGATAGCACGAGATGATTAACTCCCTAATGGTCTTAATTAGATGAAAGTTAGATCTTACAGCAAACTGCGGATGTGTGTGTATGTGTGTAACTTCTTACACATTATACAGTTATAAGATACTTCATTAGGTGTACTGTGGTAATGTTCACACATGCAATAACATAATTGAACATGAGAGTTTGTGCTAGAGTATAATGTTCAGAACTTCACGAGTGAGCTTCTGGCGGCTTCTGTGCATTCACATGTTGTAGAGAGAGAAATAGATAGTCAGAATTTTCCCACCTGGATTGTCCGGTGTACTTAGTTCGTATAGGCGCGGATCAGTGATGTCACAGTCGTGTCACAAATCCCTGGTGCAGCTTAGCACTTGAAAAGTCCTCGACTGACGGCATTGTGGCTATAAGTTCGTCTCTGCCATTAGGGTGGACAGATGTTCGTCCACCCCTGACACCCATCTCGCCCTTGGTCGAGCACCTGGACATACAATAGGTTGTAGAGGGTGTCATAAAGAAAATCACGCCACTTAGGCCGTCCACATTAAATACCAACACTAACTTTAAGCAGCAACAGCGCACACACACATCGCCACTAATTCATATTAAACAGTATTAAGCTGCTCAGCTGTGACTTATTTCACTCGTCTAGCAATTCCTTTCTTAATGTTTCACTGAAATATTCAAATTGATTAGCTGTGTCTTTTGTAGTTATTAATTACATCAAAACAGCTGAGTGCAAGATACATTAGCATATTCTCTATTGAAATCAACTTGACCCACGACTCTCACATTCATAATTTAATTAAATTTAATTTAATTTGATTTTGTAATAGCATTAATGCCCAGATTAAAAACTGCTCTATACGCACACACACACACACAAGCATAACTCATAATGAAAGCTGAAACACGAAATATATTTGGGGTTAGAATATTTTCAGAACCCGCAGACTTGCACGTACCTGGAACAACACTTTATCTAGCCTATCATAGTGATAGGTTCGGAAGTCCTGGATAGAAGTTTGCCGCCAGCCGAGACCAGATGAACAGGTTGGAGGATCAAGCAGAAATGAGGCCGATACAACGTTTCGGTCCAGCCAAGTAACCTCCGAAAGCAGGAATGTACAGACACAGCTGGCTGGCAGCGCCAGCTGTATTGCGTAGCTGCACAACCGTTTGTGTGTATAACTGACCGGCAACAAACTATCGCAGCAGGGTGGCCGAGCGTGACGTCAGCGGCGCTCGTTTTTAAAATACTAATAATACGTTGCCGAAGCCAGTACGGCACACTACACCACCCTGAAGATGTTTTAGACCAGACGTAGGTCGTTTAAGGCCTGAAGATGGTGGAGACACCGAAAGGCCTCGTCAAGAACGAAGTATTTACCAGTGTGGCAATAAGTAGTGACAAAGTTGGTGTTAAGATGGCTGCTAATAAAACTAACAAAACTGGCATAATGAAAACGTTTCTTGTTATCTGCTTTGGTGAGTGAACGGATCGTAATTTGTATAGTCCATTTAGAAATAGTTGGCTCTACACTTCGATCAGTTTTTCTCTTTAATATTGATGACAATGAATCACAAAATACATTTAATTTTTTTTTTTGTTTAAGAAAATAAGCGTTTAAGAAGATATTTGTTACTGGCAAAAAACAATTACGAGATTACTTCATTATAGTTTACTTTATTTTTATTTGTGTATTTTTAACAAAATAAAATCCATGAAAGTAATGATACAGTTTCTATTAGTTGAATACAGCAGTATTGTAATTTTTCTAGATGGTTTTTAACATTGAAAATGTTTATAAGGACGTGTCGCACATTTGCGGCCGATCGCTGGTGCGTGATCGAAAATGGGAACCGGTGAGTTTCCATAGAAACTACTTCTTTGTTGTCAATAACGTAGTACATGTAGTAGTAGTAACGTAGTAGCTTATGAATGCGACTACATTTAACTTATAATCTGTACATTGATAAATGAAGAATGAATTCATTGATTGGTGAGTGAAGAATGAATTCATTGATTGGTGAATGAACATAAATATATATATTTTTTAGATTTATTGAAGCATTTTCAATGCCCTTCTCTGTGCATTGCATTTGTGCAATGCCTGTAATTTTTTTTTTTTATAAATTGACCTATAAATTTGGTTTCAGATTACCTTTTAGTAGATTCCGTTTGTTTGGATTAGGTGTTTTTCTTTTACAAAAATTAATAATAGCTATTTGAAAAATCATTAAAACGGGTATTATTTTTTAATCAGTTGTACTATCAGATTTAGCGTTGTACTCACAAAATTTGTTTCCAACAACAAACAATAATAAGCATTAACTAAATTTTTCGACCGCAGGAAAGAACAAATATACTGCATAGCCTATACATTTTATTGAAGTCCGCAGATTAGTAGTGACCGTGAATCAGTATTTTTAAAAACTGTTTAGTTAATACCAGAATCTCTCAAAAACTGTCATTTTATTTAAGACAGACGAATGGTTACTTAACAAGAAAACATTGACGTCAAACAGAGTTTTAAGATTAGCCACGGCTGTTAGTTACATAACGGCCCAAAAAATCTCCCCGCAATCAACGCTTTTAACGCCCATTATCTTTAACAGAGTTGTAAAACGTAATATACCTACCGCTATCTGTGATAGGTAAAAAGTGAAAATAGGCCTACTAACTTTTTCTGATATATTGAATTTATTTGAGCTATAATATTAAATCACCTTGTTAGGGTTTTTATTTAACTGAACATACGAACGAACAGTAAAATGTTACATGTGTAGTGTACTGTCAACAAGACTGTGATTTGGTGTAACGAAAAAGTTAAGTGCTGTTATCAAATTGGCTGTGACTACAAAAATCAGTGTGCAGAAAAACTGGCTACTGGCAAAAATGGATTGGAATAAAATAAATGCGCGAATAAATATATATATATATATATATATATATATAAGAATACCCTTCACGAAGTTTGATTGCCCAGGTGATAGGTGTTAAAGTTCAAAAGTTACTGCTCTAAACAGAATAGGAACAACTCTGAAACTCATCGCTTTGAAATACGAGAATTGTTCAATAGGAACACGTTTAGAGGCTGTAAAGCATTTTTTTATTCAACGATTTTAAAACACGTCTCCATTAACATTAAGGCATGAGTCCCACTGTTGCACTAATCTGTAGATTCCCTGCTGGTAAAATTCTTGCGGCTGTTTGGAGAACCATTCGCTAACAGCAAACTCTACCTCAGCGTCCGATTTGAACCGCCGTCCTTTTAATGATTTCTTTAATGGGTCAAAAACATGATAATCGCACGGGGATAAGTCGGAACTGTAAGGTGGATGTTGTAAGACTTCCCATTTCATACGACCAAGCAGATCAAGAATCGTCTGGGCTACATGGGGTCGAGCATTATCATGCAGAAGAATGACACCATTTGTGATCTTCCCGGGACGTTTATTCTTGATGCTGACCCGTAAGCGTTTTAAGCTGTCTGCATTTCGCTCAGCGTTGATGTTGACACCAGGTTCTTTAAAATCTAAGAGCAGCACACCCTGATAATCAAAAAATACGGTCACCATTACTTTTCCTGCCGAAGGTTGGGACTGACATTTTTTCGCCTTCGGAGATTGTCCATGCTTCCACTGCATACTCTGACGTTTGGATTCTGGTCCGTAGTGATACACCAAGACTCACCACTGGCAACAGTTTGTTGTAGAAAGGCATTACATTGTTGTTGATAGCGCATCAAATGATTTCTCATAGCGCTTTCATTCTCATATAAATTTCCATTGGCTGACGCCCCCCAGCGGCCAAAAACTGAATAACGGTACGCAGATTATCTTTGGACGGATTTTATATCATAGAAAATTTTTCAACCCACTCCCAACTGCAAATTAAAAGAAAAGAGCAAACTGCAAATATTTTTGACAGACGCGTCACTATTACTTAAACAGACAATATAAACAAATGAATTCCGTTGCCATGGTGACAAAGTCACGGGTGCGCAGATCAAACGTGTTTCTATTGAACAATCCTCGTAAGTAAACAGTAAGTTAAAATTTAAAATAATAAAGTAGTAAATGTAAACGAATATATAGTTCGTTTCGCCAGGGTTTCCCCTGACTTTCCTATAAAAAACCTCACTCCTCTCATACATCAAGATTCGCGAGGGTCTGTTTTGTACACATCTTCTTGCTGTTAGATTGGCTTTTTATATCTCGTCCCTGTTGCATTAATGTCAGCTTTAAAAAAGTCGGATGTTAAAACTCATCAAAATACATCTTCAGTTATAAGCTGTCACTGCAGTTTTAATATATTGTATTCCTAATTGAATTAAACATTTTTGATTACAAGGCAACATTATATCTCAAAAAATTTGTATTTCTTATTTCTGTTCTTCTTGAGCCATCGTCTTTCGTACCCTTCCCCCATATATACCAATAGCGCGTATGTTACACATTTTCTCACAGGCATATGGAACATACAGTATAACGCCGGATCCGATCAGAAAAGGTAGGGAGGGGCTTATTCTAGGCAGTATATCTATAGCTGGTTTGCCATCACCTTGCGAGGGGGAGAACGGTCGTGTGTAAATCAGCTGACCCCAGCGGGAATAGAACACGCGTCGATAACGTAGCAACGCCACTCGCTAGCCACTGCGACACGACATCACCTCTTATCTGTATAATTGTTGTTTTGAACTAACATTAATTATACAGTGTTCTTTTTATCGAAGGTAGACTCTGAATACGACTGCAACATGAACGCGTACATCCATGGCCGGCTCTAGTAGAAGGCCGGGATATTAAACGTGGCAACGTTGCGTCTGAGGCCTATAAGTGTAGTGTAATAAAATAGCTAAAGTGAACATGTTATATTTTGATTTATTTTTATAGCATTACTAAAAGCACGAGTAGGCCTATTTATAGCTAATTCTAAATTATAGGTCTGTGAGCAGTTAGTACTATACGTTGAAGTTGAAGAAATTAGTGAATTAGTGTTACGCCTAATGAATTAATTTTGTTCCAATTATTGAATTCGTATCATATGAATGAGTTAATTATTATATTTCTTAAATAATGTAACAGTATTTTACATAATAAACTTTTAAGATGCAAAAATGAAGAATTATAAGACTGCTGTTAACCGGCAATTAAAAATGACGCGATTTGATTATTGAAATACGTAAATTAAGAGATCGTCTAGTCGGCCTCAAATATCAGCTGGTTCCAGTGTTGTCACGTTTAATATTCCGGCCTTCTACTAGAGCCGGCCATGGCACATCATTAACGTAAAGGAGTCTGAGTAACTGCATTAAAAATTCGAAACAAACACAGGTTTACTTCGATGTATGTACCGGTATTTACAAGTAGTCGAGTTTATGGGGCTAACTGTATAAATGAATTGTAGTTTATAAAAGTTTCGTGCGGAGTTTCAGAGAATACAGGTGGTAAAGATAGAAAGTAAGTGTGACGGAGACGGAAAGTAACATAGTGTGCGCGGAACACCATTAGATAGAACGCTGTCGTCTGAATATTTTATTAGCAAACACAGCTGGAACGTCAATAGTATCTATCACAGCGACATTATATTGACTGTTTAAACCTTTTGTCTAAAGTTTATGACTCGCTGTCTGCGCTCATACTTTCCTGTGTCTTTAATCACATTTACAGCCGAGCAGGGCCTGTTTATTTTATCACAATAAATACGCGGTATTTTCAAAAAGGCCTGTCGTCCGTTCTCTCTTTTTATACGTTTGTTGTGTGTGTGTGTGTGTGTGTGTGTGTGTGTGTGTGTGTGTGTGTGTGTGTGTGTGTGTGTGTGTGTGTGTGTGTGTGTGTGCGTGCGTGCGCGCTTTACATACTGAGTCCCATATTATAGTGTACAAGATTCTGACACAATGTTACGACGGTCTAGTGATCGTCGTATGATACAGTGTAAAACAAAATACAAGACACCAATTAAGTCACTAATAACCAGCTTTAATTATTTCAATTAAACAGTTTGTAATCAACAAAATAGTCTCTTACAACAAATCAAATAAAAATTGTTCACACGCAATAAAATGTCACTAATATAAAACTCAATTGCATTACAATTGTCCCGCACGATTGTAAAACACATAACACTTCGCCACAATACTTCGAACGCATTGTATAAATCGCCACTCAAACGCACTGTGTAATCGCCCGACAATAACTAACTTGACCGTCGCTGAATGGCTGTATTTATACCCTGCTGATTTCCAGAATAATCTGACACTTTAGATGACTTGTTAAACAAATAGGCGCTCTCGAGAATCCACTAGAAACAGTGTCTTTGAACACACTGCGCTGACTGGTATGGTCTGGTCAACCCGATAGTTGACGCGCAATTGTCTTTCACTGCAAAGTAGCAGCATTCTGTACGCACACTCACATTACAGCAGGAATATTCGAGAAACTTGTAGAACGTTCCGTATTACGTAACACGTTTTCCGCATTACGTAACAATATGTATGGAAGATGCGGTCAGATATTATTAGCTGTCAAGAATAAAGTTCTTCCTTCGCTTATTGGACGTGGCAGTTTTTAATCTTGCCAATTTTTTTTTTTGAAAATTGTTTCTACGGACTGCAGCGATTAAAAACCAACTGTAGAAATTATCTGCAAAAATGTATTTAGTCGCTAAAAGCTTTACAATCAGTTTGAGTCTGATAACAATCGGTCTTTTTTTGCATCATCATAAACAATGCCAGAGAAGAGTGCATGTGAATTACAATTTTTGAGGCTTAAAATAAGACCAACGACTGGCTACGCAAACTGTAAAATTACGTAGCCAACGTCACTTCAGCGTAAACATGAAATGGCTGTATTTAAAAAATTTAACGCTGCTTCGTAACATAAGTATGATTGATAAAAGAATTTATATCCGGGCTGTTTGGCAGTGGTCGATTGCTTTGTTCTGTCATTGTCTAAAAGTTTATTGTTTTTACCTCGGTTAGGGGTACGTTCGTACGTTCGGCTCTCTACCATTTTGTCGAACACTTTATAAACTTTTTCTACTGAAGAAGGCCTCCAGTGGGTGACCGAAACGTTCAGACAATGTTGAACCAAGCAATCTACAGGCCAAACAGCCCGGATGTAAATTCTTTTACCAATGACTCCGACCGTGACAGCCTACGTAATAAATAAGTATGAGTACTGAGAAAAAGTCTTGAGTTATAGGCCTACTGACAATCCTACAACATATTGTTACGACATCACAGAACAATCTACGTGTTTCTCGAACGATCCAGTGGAATACGGCTAAATGTTGTGGCGTACGTGATTTCAACATGCGCTCGCGAGACTTTTCTGGAAGCTGCCAGCCGCGCGTACTGTGTCAAGGCTACAATTAATTACGTCGTAGTGTCTAGGTAACGCGCAATATGGAATAATCTAGTATTTCGGGGGGGTATAAATACCAGTACTCAACGACGTTCAGTTTCAGTTATAGATGCGATATATTACAGTCCGGTTCGAGTTATTATCGGGCGATATTACTCTGTGCGTTCAAGTGGTTAATAGTGAAGTGGTGTGTTTTATAATCGGGCGGTATAATTGTAATACAATTGTGTGTTGTATTAGTTGACATTTTATTGCGTGTGAACAATTTTTACTTGATTTGTTGTAAGAGACTATCTTGTTAATTACAAACTGTTTAATTGTGACAATTAAAGCTGGCGATTAGAGACGTAATTGGTGTCTTGTATTTTGTTTTCCACTGTACCATACGACGATCAAGTAGACCATCGTAACAATATGAAGGCTACGTACAAATCCTTGAATGTGCATCAGATTTTTAATTCATAAGCTCTTAACAGGAGATGTAACACAATGTCACTGTCTGAACCGCTTGGTTAACCTTACAGCTGTATGGACGTTACAGCAAATAAATAAATGATTTCGGTTTTCTAAGAAATGGAACAACTGTTATGATTCAGAAAAGCGCCGGGTACTAACGATAGTTTGTGTCTACGAGTAGTAGAGGAGAGGATAACATTATAATTACACAATCTGTAAAGCAAGTGGAAAGTTGCATGCAGTTGGAAACCAATACATTGGCAGCGAAACAAATTTAGGTCAGAGAAAAAAAGAACGGAGTGATCGAGAAAGGAGAGAAAGAGAGGGAGGGAGAGAGAACGGTAGTGAGAGACAGAATTGTTTTGAAGTAGGCTGCTGTAAAGCCCGTAGCGTGCTATTGTTGGTATCTTCATTGTTTTAGTCTCGGAGCCTTCTCGCCCATTTCTAAACTTTAATAACCTCTATTGTTTCTATTTTTCATGGTGAAACTGAAAATTATGTAAGAAAATCTTGTTTCTCGATTTCCATATATGTTTGTGTGCACTCGATTGAAAGTATAACACATGAAAATTGTGTACTAAGAAGCATCTCGAGCAATGACAGCAATTATTCATAGGCTGTGGGACAAACTCGTATATACAGTGAGAGAATTTTTAATAGATAAAAAGGAAATCGAAAACAGAGGGAAGCGAATTTAGAAAAAAAAATTAAAAAGTGCCCAATTTTTTCAGGAAAAAGGACAAGAAGAGGACAAATGCCATGTGCACTGACGAAGAGAGAGAGAGAGAGAGAGAGAGAGAGAGAGAGAGAGAGAGAGAGAGAGAGAGAGAGAGAGAGAGAGAGAGAGAGAGAGAGAGAGAGAGACATCGATCAAGAAGAAGGAGATATGGGAGAGGAGGAAGAGAGAGGAGAGGAAGGGAGGAACCAGTTGAACCAAACGTAGACCACAGTGGCTCATACGAAAAAAATAATAATACAATTCTATATACAAACAATTTCTGTTAAGCAAAATCTCTGAACACAAAAATGTATATGAACGTAAAAAATCTCAATAAAAGTCACGTACAAGAAAAACAGTGCAACTTTAAACATTTAAGTAGAGCATCCCGGTTTTTAATATAAGTTTGTGCATTAATTTGTATTTTACTGACCTACGTTACGGCTTAAGACAACCAGTGTTCCAACGGTGAGGTTACAAACGCATCTGTTTATGTCATGCGTCTTCGTCCGGACGTAGGGACCAACGAGACGTGTAGAAATTTGTATCACGTTTACCCATCATAGGATTCATTTGACCGCTGTCCCAGGCGGGTTTTCTTCAATTTCAATAATTTTGCTGTCACTTTAAAACTATAATGAACCGAAAGCACTTAATAATATCACTATGCAGACGTTACGGATATATTAGGTTGTAGTATCCATTCGCAAATCAGTACGTCGTGCGTAGTTAACTCTATTTTTCCATCTAAAAATTAAAAAAATCGTTTCACAGTGAAGAAACCAATACATCATAGTAATGAAAATTATTATTTTACAAATAGATATGAATGGATACGTAAGGGTACGTGCATAGCGCGGAATACTAGTATAGGAGCTTCGCATAGATGATCGCACATAGCATATCGCACATGTATAAGAGGATGAAATAATGTCTAATACATGAGAAGAGTGAACAGTATCCCGCCGTGCACACCGAACTAGGAGATAGAGTTGCTTGTGGACATACATGAGTTTATTTTCACACCGGCTGTAATCTGTGTGAGTATTCTATGCTAGTATTCCGAGCTATGCACTTACCCTTAGTGGCAACAGAGCGTATTGTTTAGGAGCAGGTGACCGTGTGACGGTTGGACGATGCAAGACGACGCTCGAGTTTGATTTATTTGTTAAACGTTTAGTTGTTTTTTACATTGTGTACAATTACGTACATTATACGAGGGACATTTAATAATTAAAGAGACAAATTGATCTAGAGAAAAAACGGTTGGCAGGAAAAATTAGGTACTTTTAGGACTTCATGTTGGCATCCCTGGGATGATCTCTGAGCAGCTGTTTCATGAAAATTGTTTTGCTTATAACCTCAAAATCTCATTTAACAATGGCAAGTCCGCTAGAAGTTTCCACATCAGTTGAACAACGTTCAGTGATTCGATTTTTACTTTTTGAAGGTGATACCCCTCTAATATCTATTATGGAATGACTAAACAGTATGGTGAAAGTTGCATGAATCGCGGAAATTTTTATAAGTGGGTGGATCAGTTCAAAAACGGTCGAACCTCAGTGACAGACGAACAGCGATCTGGACGTCCAAAGGAAGTTTCAACTCCTGCGCTTGAATCTCGAATAGACAATATGATTCGTGAAGACCGTCGTGTTACAGTTGAACAAATGGCTGAAAATTTGCAAGTAAGTGTTGGTGCAGTTTATAGCATTATCAGTGACAAGCTTAGGTACCGCAAAACAAGTGCAAGATGGGTTCCAAAAGAGTTAACGCAACAACACAAGGACGAGAGACTCGGAGTGTGCACAGAGCTGAAGCAACGCTATTGGCTGGGAGACACTACCACACCACCCGTATAGCCCAGACTTGGCACCATCAGATTTCCACCTGTTTGGCCCACTCAAGGAATCGCTACGTGGTAAGAAATTCAACAACAACGAAGAAGTCACAAAATTTGTGGGAGACTGGTTCAAACGTCAAGATAAAGAATTCTTTGTTGCAGGCATAAAAAAGCTTATTCATCGTTGGGACAAGTGTATTAGTGTTGGGGGGGAGTATGTTGAAAAATAGAAAAATTGTCATTTTGTAAAAATACACCATTTTTTCTCTAGATAAGTTTGTCTCTTTAATTATTGAATGTCCCTCGTATATTGTCTTTGTGTGTACATTTTCTTATGTATGATAATATATTGTGTAGTTTGTGACGAGTTTGTTGTTTGTTATTAGGTTGGACCCACCGGTGACGACGCCTCTCTCCAGTCCAGCAGTCATCACCATGGCCACAGTCAAGAAGGTAATCATATATAGTCCTTTGTGTTAAATATCAAGAATGGCTCCGCAGGGAGGAAATTGGGGAAATTTATTTTTCGTATATCTTTAACAGAATTTTGCAGAATCCGGTTTATGTGTGTGTTTTTTTTAACTATTGTCTGACAAGCTTAGTTTTAGTTTTCAAAAACGACGCAAAATATCAGTCAAAAATCAAATCGAAATAAAAAGCAGATTTTTGTTAAACAAGAAACTCGAAACGTTTGAGACGTTTTTAAACGTTTACAAAATTAAAGAATATTTCCATCTGCCCCCAAAGTTATGTATGCTTTTCCTCTACCCCAAAAATTGAGCTTGTCTGAATCTGCTCCTGCAAATTTACTGTAGCACTTTCTTATCTGACACAAAACGTTAAACGCGTCACCAACGTAGAGTGAGCCGAGATCGTTTTTAAAGCTACAAAAAATTGTTAATCCACAAATTCACAGCGCAGTTACAATGTAGGATATTGTTACGATGGTCTAGTGATCGTCGTATGGTACAGTGGAAAACAAAATACAATACACCAATTATGTCACTAATCACCAGCTTTAATTATCACAATTAAACAGTTTGTAATCAACACGCGATAGTCTCTTACAACAAATCAAATAAAAATTGTTCACACGCAATAAAAACGTCAACTAATATAAAACACAATTGTATTACAATTGTCCCGCACAGTTATAAAAGACATGGCACTTCGCCACAATACTTCGAACCGCACTGTGTAAATTAGCCGATAATAACTGAACTAAGCGCCGCTGAATACCTATATTTATACCCCGCTAAAATTCCAGAGTCGTCCATACTACGCATCAGCGCTACACTAGAGCGTAATTGATTGCGGCCTTGACACAGTGCGTGCGGCGGGCGAAGTCTAGAAAAGTCTCGCTAACGCATGTTAAGATATCACGTACGCACACAGCATTACAGCCGGATTCCACTGGAACATCCGAGAGACACGTAGAATGTTCTGTAATGGTGTAATACTTTTTCTGCATTACGTAACAATATATATGTAATAATAATTTGCTTTCAGTTCACAGAACGCAACATTATTAAACATGTATGTAGTATTAAAATGTGAAAGTAATGCCCTGGATCAGTAGTAACAGTAACTGGAACTGTTGCTTGCAATCGTACAGTATTTACGGAATTCCACCACATTTCTGTCGTAATCCGTGCGGCAAGAAAGAGCAGACAAATATTTGGCTTCGTTTTTTATTAGCGACTAAGTTAAGGAGAGTGGTTTTATTGACAGGACCTTTCATCCGTTCGTGCGTTTGACAGCGTAAGAGGGTTAGCTTATACAGCACGTAACTGAAAAGGGCTCGAGATAAATGCGATCGCACAAGTAGTTTAAAATTGATAATAATAAAGACTAGACGTCCTTTCAACTGTGTCCTGGAGAAAGTAGTGAGAATTTGAAATGAAAAATTAAAGGAATGCAAAATATCACCAATCATGTGGGGAAGAAGGAACAAACGTATTGAAATAAACTGTTTGGGCATTCGGAGATGACTTTGCTATACTTTCTGAACATCTTACATCTGCAGTAACACAAGTTAATTGTTTAGAGGACATAGCCAGTAGCACAGGCTTAAGAATTTCTGCAGAAAAAAAATGTCTCACGAACATTAAAAATGCGCCAAAATTCCTGGTAACAGATATTGATCGAATAGAGAGGGTTCGAAAATTTAAGTATCTAGGAGAAACAATTCAAGAGAATGGGTTATAAAAATCTGCTATAGAAGAAAGGATTCATAAGATGGAAAGGGCATATGGTATAACTAAAGATATTTACAATAAAAAGTGCATATCTAAAAATGCGAAAATAAGGCATTACAGTAAAGTAGTGAAGCCAGAATGCCTATATGCAAGTGAATGTCTACATTGAATTATAATTTAGACAAACTAAAAATATTGGAAAGACGAATTGTTAGGAAACTATTAGGCCAACGAAAAACTTCGGAAAGTTGGAAATTAAGAAGTAATGATGAAATATATCAAAGTATAGAAAATATAACAGAAACAATGAGAAAAAGACGACTATTATTTTTTTGACATTTATATAGAATGGACTTAATTTATTTATTTTATTTATTATTATTATTTAATTTATAAGTTAACAAAGCAGATTTTCAAATATCTGTGGGGGAAGAAGTCAACATCAAGTTGGATTAAAGAAGTCCAAAAGGATTTAGAAAAAAATAATATACACTCAGAAGAAGCCACTGAAAGAGACGTTTTCCGGGCAAAAGTGTTAAAAATGGAAGGAGTCCAGGGTAGGAGAGAGAAAAACGCAGGTTCAAAGTGGACTGAAGACAGGAAGAAGATACACAGTGAAAAGATGAAAGAATATTGGAGAAAAAGAAAAGAACAAAGAATAAAGAACTGAAATTGGCATGTGGTCCTTAAATGGCCGATGCAAAAAAAAAAAAAAATAGTATACTGTAATAGCTATTTTTGTCTGACATCATATTCGCGAATAATTTTACTAATGTAGAGGCTAATAGTTTAAAAGTTGTTAGTACACATAAGCAAAATTCGTTGCAGACTGCTCTATGCTTTGATGTTTTTATTTGTTGTTATAAAACTATATTTATAAACTTCATCTAATCAACGGATGGACAATAAATCTTTCTAAGGCAGTGGTTCCCAAAGTGGGGTCCGCGGAGCAACTGCAATTACAGCCAGCTGACGTCTGGTTATGTATAATGACTGACTATCCTGAACTCACAAAAAAAGCTTTGAAGTGTTTAACTGTGTCTCCTTTTACTTATTTGTGTGAAACCGAATTTTTTCAGCTCACGTACTTGAAGTCAAAGTTAAGAAATAAACTTGATGTCGTGAGTAACTTAACATTGAATGTGTCAGACATTAAACCAATATTGCAGAGATTATTGTCCAAAAGCAGCTTCATTGTTCACATTCAATTATGACTAATATATTAATATTATAATTTGCAAGTTAAGAGAATTTTGATTTTAATACATTTTAATTCAAATGCACGAGTATAGGGCTATATCATATTTACTGTTTGTTTTATTTCAGAAATCAGATGGGGTCCGTGAAATTTTTGATTTTTTTTATGGGGTCCGCGGACTGAAAAGTTTGGGAACCACTGTTCTAGGGAGTTTCCACGGCTATCGCTGCCACTCCTATACCTGACCTCTACCCTCTACCCATTCCTATATTTTATATTTTGTGTCGGTTCTCCTGTAAATGATTGTTTTTTTTTTCGAGTTAGGACTGTCATGCATTTTACGGATTCCAGTAGCCTGGACGTGTATCGCCCCCAACTCACCGGATACTTTGTAGTGTATACTACGCTTGTCACTTCTAACTTGTGGTCTCGATATTAAGCTTGGTTTTGTTGTTGGTGGTGGATTGTCGATTAAATAATAGCAGCCTCAGTTTGGCAGTGGTGGCTGGTGGTTGAAAACTTTGGTGGTTGCAGTTGGGTTGGATGGTATTAAATTGTTTAATTCTCTCTGTAGAAAATGTCCAAGCCTCCTCCCCTCCAAACAATACACAAGGAAGCATAATACTGTAATGCATTTTAGTGTCACACCTACGTAACCAGGAATATTTATTGTATAAATCTTTTTTAAATTTACGATTAAATATTCTGTTACCTGATTTTACACTTTGATTAAAATTTGAAAAGTGTGGTGTAGGCCTACCTACTCTCTTAATTTCAATTTTTTCTCAGTAGGACGTAAACTGAATAGCGTTTTCGTTAAGTTTACGACAGAATTCATTACGTCCTACCAGTTAAATATAATAAATATCTTACACTATGACTCCTTTTATATGTACTGTAGTATTATTTACGTTTAACGATGAATTGGACTGACACTTAACTGTCATTATTATAACGAATTCAACTAACGTAACTATTTAATTGTTAGTAACAATATAACCTTACAAATTCCAACCTGGCGAACACGTGTTATTTACCAACAAACAGACTGGTGGCGCCGTGACGTACAGGCGGGGTTTGCAATCCCTAATCACACCAAGCGAGCCCATATTGTTGGAATAGGAACACCCGAGTCTAGCCAGCCAGAGCACTTCTTTCCCCATATACAAAGCGCGTCACAGTTGGTGCGTACACCGCCGACAAGAGCGTGTACGGTTTTTAGTATTGCTCTGTGCTTTTGAATCGGCAAATTATTAATTACGTTGATTATGCTTGAAAACACTATTTTTAGTTATTGATTTATTCATAATTCTACAATTTAAAATGCAATTCGGGATTTAACGGGGGTTGTGCGACCATGCAACCTAAGCACGGGGCGCCACTGCAGTTTGGTAACTTTTCAACACGGTGAAGTAGACACTTGACTCGACGGGGCGCTTCCAAACTTACCTTAGTCTAGCTGTGTGCGTTGTATAAATAGAGCCCAACAGAAATAACTCCATTGTCTGCGGCTTTCCATTTGCGGCCACGGCGCTTTCATTCCTAATCGTTTCGGCTTCTTTATGTTTTTGTTGTTTATTTTCTTAGCTTTGTAAATACCAGAGTCCGCGTGTGTACGCCATAACGTGGTGGATAAATTGACGAGGCTGTTCCCGACTGTGGTATAACGCGGTATATTGTAGGCGAATTCGGTCGTCATTTGAACGTTTTACCCACATTTTGTGACCATTTCTAGAGCACCAAAATGCCTTGTAAAGCTGCTCAAAAATACATAAAGTGAATCATGTACAGAATACTTTGCACATACTTAGCCCCAGTGGTTGATTTCTAAAATTATAGGCTCCGGAACGCATCAGTTTTTGAAACGTTGTACAGACACAAATATACTTATATTTTATATTAGCTCGAGATCTTGTTTACTAAGCAATCTGTTTTCAATAGATTTCTTCAGCGCCTCATAAAATATTTTAGGGTCTACGGCATTATTGTTTTCCGTAGCGGTACCTTTCTTGTTTTTGAAGCGGAACTCCGAAAAAGTTAAGTTTTGTACCGCTTTCAGGGCCATAGAATAATGGGGACTTGGTACTGATTTTTTGCTATCAAATATAGAAGCTGTAATTTTCAGTTTTTCATTGGCAAAACCCAGACCAACATTGCGATTCTGTAAAAAAAAAAATTAATGTTAGTACGTAGTTAAGATAAAGATTAGTGCTAGTGTTTGATTTTGACAAATGTTTAGTTTTGTAGTAGGGCTGATGTGGGGCACAATTTAAAAAGTAGTAGTAAATGTTTGTAATAAATAGGTTTTTCTTTTTGTATCCGGTAATTTATTTTTGGATCCAAGAGGTTCCGGAACGCCGTTCCGGCGCGTCCCCCTGAAATCAAGCCCTGCTTAGGGCTATGTTTCAGTCAAAACAGTAACATATTGTATTGTATCCAAATAAATCTTCAGCATTACATATTTTTCGCTTTCACATAACGACAAGTCTGTTAAAATTTAAACAACGAATTTAACGAGAAGTATTACGTTTTGAGAGACTCAGAGCGCGTTAAACAAGGCCATCGCGTACGTATTTCATGAATGTGTATTTGGGTGGGCGGGCTTATGCGAGTGTAAAGGGAGCTGAGAGCAGCAAATGGGCAGGCTCAAACTAGAGAGCAATTTAAAAAAGCGCTCACTAATAATGGTAAAGGAAAGAATTGTTTTGCTACTACGAAGAGAAGACGGTAGTCTGTATTCAATGGTTCGGAAACGAACAAGTCGTATCTCATCGGGAGCAGCGTGGCCGCCCACCCACTACACACGTTACAGATGTGACGTATCGATTGCCGGCCGCTGGAAATTGCATTCTTACGGACGTACGCAAGCGCGCGCCCCTGTCGTGCTAAATAAAATTATTTCATTAATTACGTGATTGTACCCTTTCGTATGCGAGCACTGAATTGCTCACAGCAATTCTACGTACATGTTTGGTGTACAAGGATACTGATCTAACGTGTGCATGCATCCGTGTTCCTGAGTTGTACAGCGTCGTATATTTTTGTTTAAGTTGTATTTGATTTGCTAGTCCTGTTTGTTATAAAATAAATTTTATTTTTCGAGGGTAGGTGAAAATATCTATAGACACTAGGAACCCCGTAGTTCCTAGTAGTGTGTGATTCTAACCCACTAAAAACGCCTACAACTGAGCAAGGTCATCCAGCAAATTCTCATTCATGTTTCCTTCACGCGTGATGGGGTGAAGCCCAGTGGCTAATCCCAAATTATTCTGTCTTTCTCTCACGGAAAGTTTTATGGATCTATACATATTAGTTGCTTTCTATCGCGATGCGACTTTTGTCTTTTGAGTCGCCTCAGGACGTGTGGAGTTTCTTCCACTACGTGTCGCATTATGTGGATCTGAATCCTCTGATCATGTTCGTCTCCATATTTTGTTATTATTTCGCTGACATATTCTGCATTGAGGTCTCTGTGTAGGTTGTCGTTCCTTATTTACCAAGGGACAATTAAGTCCACACAGGCTTCAGAACTTGTTTGTACAACAGCAGTTTGTTTTCAACTATTAGTTGCGAGTTTCTCCCTAACAGCCAGTACATTTTTCTGTATTTTATGTTCAGCTCCTCCTTATTTTTTTTTTACGTGCTCTTTCCATTTAAGCTTTGTATCCAGCGTCATACTTAGATACTTTGCTGTGCTAGCATATGGCACTTCCAGCCCATATGCTAATATAAACCCTTACTGGATCTACTTTTCTGTCGGTGAAGTTGATATGAACTGATTTTGATTCATTAAGTTTGATTCTCCACCGCTTGGTCGATGCACATACTTCTGCGATAGAGCTCTGGAGCTTGTTTGCTGCTGCTTCAACCTCGTCGCCCACTGTTAGGATTGCAGTATCGTCGCCACGGCAACTTCCTCACGATTAGGCAAATGCCTCGTGTACAATAGATACAAGATGGGTCCCAGCACACTGCCTTGCGGAACACCCGCAGAAATCCTCTTCAATTCTGAGTACTCGTTCCCACATTTAACACGAAAATATCGGTCATACAATAAAAATGAACTAACATCGTATTTTTGGGGTGAAGTGTAGGCCTACTTTCATTTTAAATTAGCGACTGTCCTTCAATCCCGTTTCATTGACGCTGGAGACTGTTGCGTGAGGTGCAAGTTCATGCCTCAGTAAAACAAGGTTAAATTTTCTGCTCCCCGACTACAGTGACAAAAGCAGAATTTCGTATGGCGGTTAAGCACACAATATCTTCAAAAGCACATGGTAAATCTAAACTTAGAGTAGTGGTAAGATTTTGGCTCTGAAACATTTTAGATTATCAGCATCTAACAAGTTTAATAGTAATACTAGCTTATTTGTATATATTTATTGTTTACTTATATTATCTGACGTGAATAAATTTATATGTTAAGACCTCTTTCGTTGAGTATTTCGATAGGGTAGGGTAATATGATTGTATACGTAAGAAGGACTGTATGGAAAGTACGCAGATATTTTATGTCCAGTATTTTGTCTCTCTATGTAAATTGTTGTTGTATGTTGAGTATAAAGAAAATCGAACAAATTCTTAGGTGATCGCATGAACAGGTCTCAACCCGAAGATCAACCGGTACCACCGTCCTACAGTATGTCGAGCTTCAGTTGTTCTTTAAATATTCTTTTTCAAACCCGACCTCAGAATTCTCAGTTATTTTGGACTGAAACTATTTTTTAAACGAAAGTAATTAATCTTCAAAATTATTTAGCTTCAAAAAATAATTTAAGAAGAGAAATTCTGAAGTTCAGTCAGCATGAAAAATTAACTACCTTTTTTTAAAGTACATATATGTTTAGATTTTTTTTTGCATGTAGCCTATGTATCTATGCCAGACACGATTTTTCACTGTGAACAATGTGAAATAAAAGACCAGGAAAAGACTATCTGATACCCACCTTTTTCTGTTTGTGTAAGATTCTTCCTGACAAATTATTCACTATAATATTAAAAAAAAGCTTGCTGAAGCGATGCAAAGCCACATTTCATTGAATTTATATTAGTGTGTAAAAAACATGTGTTTATATTTTAGTCGACTCTATACTAATTAGGGACTTATCCACGGGGGAAGTAATCAGAGAAATTCCTCCCCACCAAAACAGATCTTGAAAAGACGTTTTTCACAATCCTGTCGAGAGGAAATTGTTTTTTTTTTGTCGAGCAAAATTATTTTTATTTTCAAAATATTCAAGAACGCTGATCAAGAATAGTCGAAAACTGTATTTTAAATAATTATTTATTTTTAAATAAGATATTTGAAAGAGGGAGCACTTCCTTCTTTATATATTTGCTCCCCCTCCCCAAGTCATCTTCCAAAACACCTCTCCTGACCCGCTCCTGGTAATATGTTCTGTGATAAATAAAAACGTTTTAGCAAAATAAATAAGACTAGTTTTCGATAGTACTGGGCCTAAAAATGTAGGCATACTAATTTAACATCAAGGCGAGTTGCACACAGCAAGCAGTAGATCTTCATCAAGTTACATTATAATTAAGATGATCTCAAGCATGAAAAGGGTTGAGCAACCTGGTCTAGGTGTGTACATATACGTACGTCTGAAACACCAAATATCGTGGTACACGCGTACGCGTCATTACGATGCCCCTGAGACAGGCCAGGCAGGTCTCGCACACTTCTCCAGTTAAGTAATTCTAGCCGTATTCATACATTACCGTGTGTTAGGCATCTCTAATTTTTATGTTAATTAAAACTGAAAAATATGACAACTGTCCACGTCATAATATTGTCTTTGCTCTAAGTTATTTAGACGTAAAATGCAAAAAGGGAAAAAAATAAAATACAGTGTTTAAAATGTCGTTTAGTTTAAGAGCACAAAATCGCTGCTAAGAATTACTTCCAAATCTTAGCGTAACGCTGTAAACCCTAAACGTATCAAAAGAAAACTGCCAAATAGCTAAGAGAATGATACATTTCCAACGAAGCCGCTCCAACAGATTACGTACCCTTTGTTACAGCTAAGCGCTCAGATTAGCTCATAGGATGTATCATACAACAGTGTGGGAACTGCTATAATCTTATAAAATTTTAGCTGCATGTCTTCTAACGTCTTATACTGAAGACTTCATATAACTGTACCACGTATCCTTTGAAATGTATTTATTTTGTTGGTGCTGATGACTCTGTCTTCTTCGCGAGAAATGTCGCGGCCTAAGTACTGAAAGTGTGAGACCTTTTCTAAAATAGTATTCTTGATAACAATTTTTGTTTTTAGGGGATATTTACCATAAAATGCCATAGTTTTAGTTTTCGACAAACATATTTTCATATCGTAAAGGGAACTCAGGTGATAAAGTTTATAGTCAGGTAACTGTAACTAGTCAGTGTCAGTGTCAGCGTCTTCTGTTATAACTTGGTCGTCCGCAAACAGCATTGTATTCAGGCATGTGTTGCGACTGATCTTATGCCGGAGTTCATTTTTTATTTTTTCCATTCTCTAATGAGATCGTCTATATATACTATAACGTTAATTTACCGCTCTTTTTAATTATCACTATACTAATACAACATTATCTTTACTGGATGTTAATTAGTCACTTGTTTGTGTGTAAAATATGATGTTAAGACAGTGTTAGTTAATAAATTATAGGATTTATATCCAGCAACGGTAATTAATGTTAACATGAATTCTACTGAAGCTCCAAATAATTTTATATGTTTACATATGCTTGATGATTATGCATACTATGTCATTCTGTCGAATAATTATATTTGTTCCCTATCTCAGGTACGTATTAAATAAATAAACGCATACACAAATTTCAGTATACTTGAGGCATTTATTATTTTCATACTAGTTCTTATTTAACATATTATGCTCATTCGAAATATTAAATACTCTCTACTTCAATAGCAATTCATCTTACGAGCTCTGTCTCAAGGTTTTAATTTGAGTTTCAACGTCAATAGTTCATGTTTTTCCGATATAAGAATTATCTTTACTAAGACACACATGAGTGTTTTAGCATGCCAAAGCTTTTACGTGAGTTCTTTTAATAGGACAGACAGGTGTTTGTTAAGTATTAATTAATACATAAAATTTTACTTTTGGTATGTTATTCCTTTCTACGGCGTCTGAACTGCGTAGAGTTCATCGCTCACTCCTTCGATTGATAATGTCATTGAAGGTACGTACCTCATCTCGTGGTTTATCCTTGTACACACACTTCACTTAGAATATCACACCCCGGCATCTTCCTATATTGCAATAGAATACTGACAGGTAACCAGTTATAGTGTTTTAGATTTTTGAAGTTCAATTTACGGTTTTCACAAGACTGTTATAGACACATATTGCGATCTTATTCATTTTATAAGTTATGTACTACTATATTCTTAGTTCGCACTTGTTAATCTCGATCGTATTGCATACGTTGTTGTCAACTTTGTTCTATGAAATAACGTATAAGTGACACTGCGTTACAATCATTTATACATATCGGATTTTAGTACGTTTTCAGTTAATTCGCGGACTTTCACTATCAACGGATTCTGAACTTCCGTCACGACTCCTAACTGTTAAGTTACGCTTTTAAGAAACTTATATCATACTTCGTCAACACTTCTGATCGTCACTCCGAAAATTTACTATTAGACTTCTGACTCTCTCACTCTTTCGAAAATGTATCTTAGACTCCTCTGTTTGCGTTCTCGGCTTATTTTATATACTCAATCCACCGAATTCCCACTCTAGATTCTCTTCGCCCATCGGTTCCTTCCCATTGGTTATCGTTTGTCTCTTCCACGGGAATATCCTCCTATTTTCCCTCACTTGATAATCTGTCAAATTCTCATTCGTTTTCGTTCTAGCTTTCTTAGAAACTTGCTATTAAAAACCCGCCTCCGTTGAGCTCTGGCTTCTGATAGGATATTTCATTTCCTACCCCCATCGGCTTCCTTTTTGGATACACCCTTCGTCCCTGGCGGTAGTTAGATTTCACGCATGTCAATCATCCTGACCTTTGTTCTTCTGTTCCTTTCAGACAAATTTCTCTAATTACCACAGCTGCATCTACTTAGCAAGTACACTTAACATCGCTATAAATTTCCCAGTCTTCCCTTGTCATGCCCCTGCTGACTTCTGCTACTCACAAGCGTGACCAATTTCTGCATTGTCTTATTCTGTCCATCTGCGTCCTTGTTAGTTCACACGCGCTTGGTGTGGTCGTTTCTAAGTAACGTCACCTCTGCTACTGTTTCTCTGTGTCTTAGCTAGAAACCTCTCACTTTACTTCGCTCCCCGCCGTCTTTGTTAATTGGTTCACCCATTGTACCCGTATCTCACCGGATATGTCCTTTGTTCGTAATAAATCTGGTCGATCTTTTCCTTTCATTGAGAACAGTGTCTCGTTGCGTCGTTGATGGGTTCAGACATGTGGTGTGGCCTGATTTCGTTATTCTGTATCTGCTTCCCGCGACGATAGCTTTCTCAGTAATACTCCCGTGACTCTGATGTCTTTGTTTTCTTAGTTTACAGCTCGACACCCCTTAATTTCTTTAGGTGACCATCTGCTATCTCGGATTTATGGCCTGTGCAGAACCATGCTCGGCCGTAGCTAAAGGATTTTACGCTCCTTTTGTCCTAACTGCATCTGGTAATGTCCTTTCATTCGTCATTGTCAAATCAACAGCTGCCTCTTGTGTCATCTTTCTTTTATACAAAACAATTTTTCAGTTTTGGCGTTACAATACTATAACGATTTGTCTATATCGTTAACGAGCCACACGTTTGGTAGCACAATTTATTTGCAACGATACTTACGTTACAAATTTACAACGGGTGTAATCGTAATAATAATAACAACGTGAATTGTTTAGAATCTTTCAAACATTTATTAATTAAAAATTTCAAAAATATGCAAGTTAAAAACTTCATTAGTATTTGCATGTGTGTATTTGTAGTACACTTACTTGTTAATAAAATACAAGTAATGTCTCATATTAGGCATAGAAACATAAAATACAAACTTATAACTATAAATAACATTGATTATGATATAATATTGCTCTCGACTTGCTCAGTTTCTTTAATTCTTATTAAATTCTCTAATTTTTCATTTTAAATTATTATTATTGTATAATGCATCTCTTATTTATGACATATTAATTACTTTTTTACTTAAAAAATTAATATTTACTTTCAAAATTAATTTAAATATCTTCCTTAAATTATCATTTCAAAAATATACTTTCATAAATTCAAATATTACTATAAATTACTATACAATAAACAGTTAGGGCCTACATTTAAAAATTATTAATTTCACTTTTTGAAATTATATTGTCTTTCTTTTACATTGTTTTATTGTCTTTCATTGAGTCTTTTGTTTTTGATGAATACATGGATTTATTTCACCTTAATCGTGGTGGTAATTTCTCAGCGTATCCTCTTCTGGTCCTGAGTCCTTGATCCTGGTTCCTCCGTAGTCGGTGTAGTCCTAGAGTCCGCTCCCCATCCTTCGGATCCTCTCGGTAGTCCGATGACTCGTACCGTACGGCTGGAATCTATACCATGTAGTTGGATGCTCCCTCGTCTCCAGTAATAGCCTCTGGCAGCAGCGGTGATCTCACGAAAGTGATGAAGTTGTCGGGCATAGCCTCCGGCTGCCGCTGTGGTTGAACGAGAAAGAGAAAAAAGCTGGTGTGTCACGCGTATTTATACTCTTGGGCGCAAAAATCATGTCTCGACAATTCTCTGTATGAATCAGTCTGTCGTAGCGTCCCTTTATAAAAACGATTATTTACACACTTATTTCACTGGTTTTCGCAACATGCGAAGTCTTTTGCAAATTTCCCGATATTCATCTGGTCGGTAATTTTTATATGTACAACTGTTTGTTAACCGCTTTTCTCTATCTAAATTATTATAGGTTTTATTTACATTTATTTGCACTGTATTTGCACTTTTTATTGTTTTCGCACAATCGTTTGTATACGCGTGCGTCTTTATATTATTCACACTATGGCATATTTTGTTTTGTGATATTTTACACACACTTATCACAATTTAAATAATTTATTTATTGATTAACGTTTATTTAGGGGTGACGCTTTGCAGGAATTAATTGGCCGCACTCACACACGTAAGATACACGTGTACACAGACGCAGCTGTGTGTGGCGTGACTTTCCTGTTCAAGCAGGCAAATTCGTTGATCCCCTTTACAGCTTTCTATCTGAATTATTATACTACTGACAATATTGATTATTTATTTTAATTTACATTAATTATCTTGACTAATTTTGCAATGCACAGTACCATACACATGCGTACTGTTGCAATATATTAAACAGAGTTGGTGACAAACTGCATCTCTGTCTTACTCTTTGATTGATGAAAATTTTTGTTGTTAATTCGCTACCAGTGTCCCTAAGTAAACTTTGTGAAAAGTTGATGAGATGTTTTGGGAATCCTCTTTTACCCGTAACTGTCCAAAGCTTGACCTTTTTAATCTTATCAAAGCCTTTTTCATAGTCGACGAATCTCAAGATTAAATTCTCACCTTTCTGAATAAACTGCTTCAAAGAGAAAACATCGTCAATGCCGGAAACACTTGTTCCTCTAGTAAAACAGTGTCTGAGATGTAATGAAACATTTGCTTAATTATCTTACTATAGATTTTGTATTTAAGGACCTGGTTTGGCATGAATACAACTTGACTTATTCCGTGCAGCAGCAGTGCAGAAAGATAACATAGTCTGTACGATATCCAGCATCCGAAACGGATAGGAACTATCACAAGAAGAAGATAGATTTTGTAAGCTGCTTTCACTAAATTTATGCCCCGATAATTTGAAGTATCATTCCTCAATATAGAAATCACTTTCACTATTTTCCTCTCATCTGGATTGCACGTAGTGACCAAAATCTGTTAGATAAATATAATATTCTATGTTCTAAGCACGAGCCACCATATTTCAATAATTCCAAGTTTATCCCATCTAATCCGGGGCTTTCCGGTTCTTACTTTTACATAATGCATTTAGCAATTCTCTCATTTCTATGAGATCTACTTCCGTCCACACTTTACTCTCCAGTTCTTCATTAATACTCGGATCATTCCATGAATTTTTAAAATGATTTATCCATCTTTCTTTTGGAATAATACTCATTTGAGCAGTATCTCTTTCTTCTCTATTAAGATGCCTCATGATGTATGTTTTTTAACATGTCGGTTACGCTCTGCCTTACTTATAAATGTATCCCAAGATGCTTTATGTGCATCTCTCACTAATAATTTCGTGGCATTCCGTATCTGGTTGTAGTTTTCTTTAGATTCTTCAGTTCGATTTTGTAGATGATTTCTATCTGCTTTATGTTTTGTCTCTGTGGCCTCCTTAATCTCATCGTCCTGTCAGTGCCCTTATTAGTATTTTGTTGTTGTTGTTTTTTTTTTTTGTATCGACCATCTAAGGACTACATGCCAATTTCAATTCTTCATTCTTTGTTTTTTCTTTTTCTCCAATATTCTTTCATCTTTTCACTGTGTCTCTTCTTCCTGCCTTCAGTCCACTTTGAACCTACGTTTTTCTCTCTCCTGCCCTGAACTCCTTCCATTTTTAACACTTTTGCCCGAAAAATGTCTCTTACAGTTGCTTCTTCTGCGTGTATATTATTTTTTTCTAAATCCTTTTGGACTTATTTAATCCAGCTTGATGTTGACTTCTTCCCCAATAGATATTTGAAGATCTGCTTTGTTAACCTATTGTCGTCCATTCTACATAAATCTCCAAACAATTATAGTCTTCTTTTTCTCATTGTTTCTGTTATATTTTCTATACTTTGATATATTTCATCATTACTTTTTATATTCTTGTTATATTGTATTCTGTTGTGTATTATACGATACGATTTTTTGTTATTGATTTATTTTTCTAAACTTTAATATTGTAGGAAGCCTCAATACTTACGTACTGAAATACGTAGGTATTTATTTAAGCATAGTAGACGACACACGAATTGAATTACACTATCGTATAAACACGGAAACAATTACGTTTTTTATTGTGGACAATGAAAGAAAATAGTGTAGAAACATTTGTAGAAAATCGTCGCGGATTCCAGTTCGGACGCCATACTGGATTCCAAAAGACACATTAAAGAATGTAAAACAGTTGAGGTATTTGTCTCTCAAACGGATCGAAGACTCTCCGAGGCGGACAAAACATCAAACTCAATATTGCTGCCGCCCGGTGCAGTCACGTGTACCCTCTGGTCGACGTAATTAACATTTTTATTTAATAAAACCCATTTCAGCTTGTTTAATTTTTTCAAGTGTGTAATTAGGGTTGCAAACGTATTGGTCAGCGAGTACTTTAATTAGTTGACATACATGTTATATGTCATAATATGTCATATTATAATACATATATTTTATATTAGACAAACTGGGAGGGGTTTCCTAAAAAGATTTAACGAGCACACACCAAAACATAATTTAAAAAATCGGACTTCACTTAATAACATAAAATCAAACTATGCGCGACATTTAATTTCAAGCAATCACACAGACTTCACACGTCAAATTTAGAACCCTTACACATTTGTAATAAAGGCCAGTATATGAACGTTTTAGAGGAGTTCGAAATTTACAAAGCATACATAACACACACAGTCAGAATTTCATATTGAATGACCATCTGAACTTTAAATCGAACCCGCTGTACGATACAGCCTTGATCTTGCAAAAACATACGTAGACAACTGCAGTATCCGGTCAGCCTTCGTAGGGTGGGCACCTGTTTTAAGAATTCAGTATGTGATTTTAACACTCGACGATCTCAACTGAGTAAAGGAATCTGATGATAGAACATAAGTTCCGAAACGCGTAATTCTAAATAATAAAACAAAGTTACACGACGGATATAAGGTAATTTATTAATTTAATCAGTTGTTTGCCATTATTTTGAAACCGATGCCGTTCATTTTAGATCAATTTAAATTTCATCTAAACTAAGCGTGGTAGTTATGAATAGCAACCAAGATTCGAGGTAGACAGCTTAACAGCTATTGTTGAATTCAGACGTCATATTTGCCAAACCTTTCATTCCCGCCGTTAAACCATTAAACTATGTTCAGAGTATTTCAGATCATCAAAAGAAACAATTCGTGTGTAACACAATGTAGTAAAATTGACAAACACATCCGAGTTACATTAAAACCGTCGTCACATCAACTTAAAAATGTAGGTACATCCAGGACCTGACTTAAAGGTTTCAGCGCCCTACGCTGGTGTTTTTTGCGACCCTCCCTCCTTTTTACCTTCCAATCTCTCAAACAACGAGTATTACGCACGATTTACTCATATGTTATAGGCTATTTAATTATTTAGGAACATGTGATTTGTATAAACAAAAATTTGTCTTGTTTCCATTTCAATAACGTAAATTTATTTATTACAATAGTATGAGCAAGTTGACAAACTATAAGTAACGGGAATATTACAAAAGTTCCATACTTTACTTAACCATTACATAAGGTAAATAAAAACGCTACGAACTAAAGTTTTTTCAAATAATTTTCATGTCCATTATTAATTGCTTAAAATTTTAGTTTACTTAAACTTATTTTTCTGATTTGTGCAGTTCTAATAATGAACTATGTAATTGAAAAAATTCTATGTAGAAAATCATTTTCAATCAATAGAAGAACCAGGAATTTCATTTCATTTTTGGCCCAAGGTTTAGGGCTGAAAAACGATTTTTCTCCGCCACAATTTGTGCCTTACATTCTCAAAAAATTTCGCAAAGCGAATTCAACATAAGAAATATTGATTCCACACTACATGATTTTAAGAACTTTAAGAGTCTACATGGATCAGAATGCTTCTTTCCTTTTGATTTGGTTATGTTTGGTTTGGTTAGGTTCGGTTTCTTCTATTTCACAAAATTTACTTTCTTTCAAAAATATTTTTAAATGAACACACTCTGCAGGAAACGGTAATCCAAGTGTGAAATATACATTTTCAACAAGTTGCTAGGGTTTTTACATCGGAATTTTCCATTTTATTTATTTATTTTTTTTACATTGGCAACATGAGTTTTTTTTATTAATTTGTTCTCTTAAATTAAGAGAAGCTTTGATAATTTAAGCCCCCTCCCCAGAAAAGCTTGAGCCCTAGGCTACAGCCTTCTCAGTGTAATGGCAAATCAGGCTCTGCGTACATCACACTGTACAATATTTTTTTATAGTAATTGGTGATATTTTCATAGATATTTATATATTTGTATTTTACCAATAGGAATTACGTTTGTGTACTCTCGTTTCCTTATTTCGCGTATAAATCTGTCACTAACATGACTCAACTCAAGCCTGGCATTATAACCTCCTCCCTTTTGGTTTAAGCCCGGAACAAAATAATCAGTCATCCACCTTTGTCATGATTTTCTAGAGTCGTTTTTTAAGACGAGTTTCACCACAACGTGAATTAGTTTAGAATCATTTTTCATGACGTGTTTTACTTTCCATTTATCTCTGTTAACACATCCGTGGTCTAGCGGCTAACGTTCTCACCTTCGTACCAGTCTCACGGGAGTCCCCCAGCATCGTGAATATCCTGGCAGAGAAGGTCAGAATTCCGAATGGTCAATAAACAACTCGTGCGCTGCCAGTAGAGGCTTGCTGCTTGCCCTCTGTAAAATGTCGTTTGGTTGGCTACGGCCTGATAGAGCTACAATGCTCAGAATTTCTTTTAAATCCACAATTTTTAAAAATTCTATACGATATTTTGGCTTATAATAAACTGATCTGTATTAACATGTATTAATATAACTAAAATTTAGTCCATTTTAAAAAATGTTAATATTATTAACCTGCATTTAGAAGAAATTTAGAGTTTTTATAACTGTACCACATATCCTTTTAAATTTATTTATTTTGTTGGTGGTGATTCTGTCTACTTCGTTAGGAATTTCGCAGTCCAAGTACTGGAAGTACTTCTGTTAGTATATAATTACCTTAATATCCACTTTAGCGATACACAGTTTCGTCACTGATGACGCGTTTCGGGACTAAGTCCCATCCTCAGATACATAATTAATAAATTAAAATATTAAAATCACGACCATGATACTGGTCAAGTCAAAATAAATAAAATAAATTATAAATCGCATGTAATAAGTTTTGCTAACCACGGCTGGAGCTCCCGCATGCGTTCACCCGCAACCGCGATTGTCACGCGACTGGTCAAAGATTAAGACAAACTGATTGCAGTGTCGAACAGGTAATTTGACGCAAAATTTACCTGGTCATTTAATAAACTGTTTTTGGTGTTACTATCTTTTAAAGCTTTATAAATTTCAAATTCCTCCAGACTATCCATCCGTCTACCCTTTTTACAAATATGCAACGCTGTTAAATTTTCTTCGAAGTTCGTATATTTATGTCCGCTTGATATTAAATGTTGTGCAAAGTTGGACTTATTATTACTTGGCTTAGGAATATGTTCTAGAAATCTTTTATAAAAACATCTGCCAGATTGACCGATATAGAACGCATCACAATCATCACATTTTATTTTATATACACCACATTGCTTTTTTAATGGTAATTTGTTTTTGTTTTTGAAATAATTTCCTAAATTATTATTTGTTTTAAATGATAAAATATAGTTATTATCTTTAAGAACGGGTCTTAAAATATTTGGCATAATACCTGTGAAATTAGCCGAAAGATATTTATAATTTTTGTTACTTGCTTTTATAGAGTTTGAATTTTTATTTTCTAAACGTTTCCTATGCCTATTTATTATTTTGTCAACTATTGTAGATTTATACCCGTTATTTATTGCTATTTGTTTGATAGTGCTAACCTCATTTAAGTAGTCCTCCTTTTCGAGGGGAACATTTAAAAGTCTGTTGACAAGACTATTAAACACTGCCACTTTTTGTGTAACGGGATGATATGAATCATAGTGTATTACTGTGTCAGTACTAGTGTGTTTTCTAAAGATTTTGTATTTTAAATTATTCCCGTTGTGTAATACAGTGAGGTCTAAAAAATTGATACTTTTGTTGTTTTCGATCTCCATAGTAAATTTTAATTTGTTATGAATTTTGTTTAGGTAATTTTTAAATAATTCTATTTGTCTGGCATTCCCGTTAAAAATAATAAAGGTATCATCTACATATCTGGAGTAATGGATGATTTTACTGGCGAAATAATTATCATTTAAAATTTTGGTATTTTCTAAATGGTTTAGATATAGGTCCGCCAGGATGCCAGAAAGTGGAGATCCCATGGCAAGTCCTTCATTCTGTTTATAATATGCATTTTCAAATGAAAAATAGTTTTGATGAAGAATGGTTTTTAGTATCATCATCAGTTGGTTAACTTTCTGTATTTCTAAAGAACCTTTATTCATTAAATTATGCCTGAGTAAAGTTAAAGTTTCATCAATAGGCACATTAGTGTATAAATCTACTATGTCGAATGATACTAGTTTGTAGTTTGGTTGAATTGTAACGTGGTTTATATTGTTGATAAAATCCTTATAGCTTTTAACACTCCGATTATTTTCTAAGTTGGTGTGCTCTCTGATGATTTTTACTAAGGTTTTAGCTATTTTATAACCGGGGGCAGTTGTAAAATTAACTAATGGTCTAATTGGAGTGTTCTGTTTATGTACTTTCGGAAGACCCCTTAAACAAGGCGCACTAGCATTTATTGGTTTTAGTGAGGATTGTGTGCGTTTATCAAATAGTTGCGTGCATTTATTTATTGTTTTATTCAGTTCTAAAGTGTACTTCTTAGTGGGGTCGGATGTCAACTTAGTAATATTGTTGTCATTTATAAAGTTGTGTACTTTTTGTGTGTATTCGTCAAGTTTCAGCATGGCTATAGAATTTCCCTTATCTACCTTGGTTATGTAAATATTATTATTAGAAAGTTTTTTATTTAGTTGTATAGCTATGCGTTGTTCATGTTGTGCTTTAGTGTAATTAACTTTATTTTGTATAAGCTTATTGTTCTTGTTTTTAATGATTTTATTAAACTTATTATTTACTAATACTCTTATTTCATTTTGTTTACCTGGGTCAGGAATGTTTTTTATCACTGACTCGGCTTCAATTATTTCTTTAATTAAGTTATGTTTATTTTTAAGGTTGGGGGGAAAATTGTAATTTAGACCTTTGCTGATAAGTTTTGTCTCTGCGTCAGTTAAAGTGACGTCAGTTGTATTTATTACTCTAGGGTAGAAAATGTGCGTGCGTTCGATGTTATCTTTATATTTACTATTACTTAACTGGCTGATTTTAATTGCCTGTTTATGTTTGTGAAGTCTAATCTTATTTGTAACGTATTTGTTAATTTGCTCTATGATACTATCGATCAAAGCAGGATGTACCATGTTATATAATTCCAATTGAGATTTATACATAGCCAAATTCAATGATATTTTTTTGCTATATAGAAATTTAATCTCTTCTTTGATCCTAAACGTGCTAGCATATTGTTCGGTTTTTCTGGCTAGTTTGGAGGAATTATTAATCTTAATTTTAGCATAATTTGGGATTAAATTTTGTCGTAAACATGTTTTATTAAATTTTATATGTAAATTGGTTTTGAATAATTTAAGTTTAAGATTTTGATATTTATACGCGATACTTGCCTTGTATGGCTCCATGTTAATTACTTATTTGTTTGCGTACCGTATCACTTATTATATGATATATAATTACCTTAATATCCACTTTAGCGATACACAGTTTCGTCACTGATGACGCGTTTCGGGACTAAGTCCCATCCTCAGATACATAATTAATAAATTAAAATATTAAAATCACGACCATGATACTGGTCAAGTCAAAATAAATAAAATAAATTATAAATCGCATGTAATAAGTTTTGCTAACCACGGCTGGAGCTCCCGCATGCGTTCACCCGCAACCGCGATTGTCACGCGACTGGTCAAAGATTAAGACAAACTGATTGCAGTGTCGAACAGGTAATTTGACGCAAAATTTACCTGGTCATTTAATAAACTGTTTTTGGTGTTACTATCTTTTAAAGCTTTATAAATTTCAAATTCCTCCAGACTATCCATCCGTCTACCCTTTTTACAAATATGCAACGCTGTTAAATTTTCTTCGAAGTTCGTATATTTATGTCCGCTTGATATTAAATGTTGTGCAAAGTTGGACTTATTATTACTTGGCTTAGGAATATGTTCTAGAAATCTTTTATAAAAACATCTGCCAGATTGACCGATATAGAACGCATCACAATCATCACATTTTATTTTATATACACCACATTGCTTTTTTAATGGTAATTTGTTTTTGTTTTTGAAATAATTTCCTAAATTATTATTTGTTTTAAATGATAAAATATAGTTATTATCTTTAAGAACGGGTCTTAAAATATTTGGCATAATACCTGTGAAATTAGCCGAAAGATATTTATAATTTTTGTTACTTGCTTTTATAGAGTTTGAATTTTTATTTTCTAAACGTTTCCTATGCCTATTTATTATTTTGTCAACTATTGTAGATTTATACCCGTTATTTATTGCTATTTGTTTGATAGTGCTAACCTCATTTAAGTAGTCCTCCTTTTCGAGGGGAACATTTAAAAGTCTGTTGACAAGACTATTAAACACTGCCACTTTTTGTGTAACGGGATGATATGAATCATAGTGTATTACTGTGTCAGTACTAGTGTGTTTTCTAAAGATTTTGTATTTTAAATTATTCCCGTTGTGTAATACAGTGAGGTCTAAAAAATTGATACTTTTGTTGTTTTCGATCTCCATAGTAAATTTTAATTTGTTATGAATTTTGTTTAGGTAATTTTTAAATAATTCTATTTGTCTGGCATTCCCGTTAAAAATAATAAAGGTATCATCTACATATCTGGAGTAATGGATGATTTTACTGGCGAAATAATTATCATTTAAAATTTTGGTATTTTCTAAATGGTTTAGATATAGGTCCGCCAGGATGCCAGAAAGTGGAGATCCCATGGCAAGTCCTTCATTCTGTTTATAATATGCATTTTCAAATGAAAAATAGTTTTGATGAAGAATGGTTTTTAGTATCATCATCAGTTGGTTAACTTTCTGTATTTCTAAAGAACCTTTATTCATTAAATTATGCCTGAGTAAAGTTAAAGTTTCATCAATAGGCACATTAGTGTATAAATCTACTATGTCGAATGATACTAGTTTGTAGTTTGGTTGAATTGTAACGTGGTTTATATTGTTGATAAAATCCTTATAGCTTTTAACACTCCGATTATTTTCTAAGTTGGTGTGCTCTCTGATGATTTTTACTAAGGTTTTAGCTATTTTATAACCGGGGGCAGTTGTAAAATTAACTAATGGTCTAATTGGAGTGTTCTGTTTATGTACTTTCGGAAGACCCCTTAAACAAGGCGCACTAGCATTTATTGGTTTTAGTGAGGATTGTGTGCGTTTATCAAATAGTTGCGTGCATTTATTTATTGTTTTATTCAGTTCTAAAGTGTACTTCTTAGTGGGGTCGGATGTCAACTTAGTAATATTGTTGTCATTTATAAAGTTGTGTACTTTTTGTGTGTATTCGTCAAGTTTCAGCATGGCTATAGAATTTCCCTTATCTACCTTGGTTATGTAAATATTATTATTAGAAAGTTTTTTATTTAGTTGTATAGCTATGCGTTGTTCATGTTGTGCTTTAGTGTAATTAACTTTATTTTGTATAAGCTTATTGTTCTTGTTTTTAATGATTTTATTAAACTTATTATTTACTAATACTCTTATTTCATTTTGTTTACCTGGGTCAGGAATGTTTTTTATCACTGACTCGGCTTCAATTATTTCTTTAATTAAGTTATGTTTATTTTTAAGGTTGGGGGGAAAATTGTAATTTAGACCTTTGCTGATAAGTTTTGTCTCTGCGTCAGTTAAAGTGACGTCAGTTGTATTTATTACTCTAGGGTAGAAAATGTGCGTGCGTTCGATGTTATCTTTATATTTACTATTACTTAACTGGCTGATTTTAATTGCCTGTTTATGTTTGTGAAGTCTAATCTTATTTGTAACGTATTTGTTAATTTGCTCTATGATACTATCGATCAAAGCAGGATGTACCATGTTATATAATTCCAATTGAGATTTATACATAGCCAAATTCAATGATATTTTTTTGCTATATAGAAATTTAATCTCTTCTTTGATCCTAAACGTGCTAGCATATTGTTCGGTTTTTCTGGCTAGTTTGGAGGAATTATTAATCTTAATTTTAGCATAATTTGGGATTAAATTTTGTCGTAAACATGTTTTATTAAATTTTATATGTAAATTGGTTTTGAATAATTTAAGTTTAAGATTTTGATATTTATACGCGATACTTGCCTTGTATGGCTCCATGTTAATTACTTATTTGTTTGCGTACCGTATCACTTATTATATGATATATAATTACCTTAATATCCACTTTAGCGATACACAGTTTCGTCACTGATGACGCGTTTCGGGACTAAGTCCCATCCTCAGATACATAATTAATAAATTAAAATATTAAAATCACGACCATGATACTGGTCAAGTCAAAATAAATAAAATAAATTATAAATCGCATGTAATAAGTTTTGCTAACCACGGCTGGAGCTCCCGCATGCGTTCACCCGCAACCGCGATTGTCACGCGACTGGTCAAAGATTAAGACAAACTGATTGCAGTGTCGAACAGGTAATTTGACGCAAAATTTACCTGGTCATTTAATAAACTGTTTTTGGTGTTACTATCTTTTAAAGCTTTATAAATTTCAAATTCCTCCAGACTATCCATCCGTCTACCCTTTTTACAAATATGCAACGCTGTTAAATTTTCTTCGAAGTTCGTATATTTATGTCCGCTTGATATTAAATGTTGTGCAAAGTTGGACTTATTATTACTTGGCTTAGGAATATGTTCTAGAAATCTTTTATAAAAACATCTGCCAGATTGACCGATATAGAACGCATCACAATCATCACATTTTATTTTATATACACCACATTGCTTTTTTAATGGTAATTTGTTTTTGTTTTTGAAATAATTTCCTAAATTATTATTTGTTTTAAATGATAAAATATAGTTATTATCTTTAAGAACGGGTCTTAAAATATTTGGCATAATACCTGTGAAATTAGCCGAAAGATATTTATAATTTTTGTTACTTGCTTTTATAGAGTTTGAATTTTTATTTTCTAAACGTTTCCTATGCCTATTTATTATTTTGTCAACTATTGTAGATTTATACCCGTTATTTATTGCTATTTGTTTGATAGTGCTAACCTCATTTAAGTAGTCCTCCTTTTCGAGGGGAACATTTAAAAGTCTGTTGACAAGACTATTAAACACTGCCACTTTTTGTGTAACGGGATGATATGAATCATAGTGTATTACTGTGTCAGTACTAGTGTGTTTTCTAAAGATTTTGTATTTTAAATTATTCCCGTTGTGTAATACAGTGAGGTCTAAAAAATTGATACTTTTGTTGTTTTCGATCTCCATAGTAAATTTTAATTTGTTATGAATTTTGTTTAGGTAATTTTTAAATAATTCTATTTGTCTGGCATTCCCGTTAAAAATAATAAAGGTATCATCTACATATCTGGAGTAATGGATGATTTTACTGGCGAAATAATTATCATTTAAAATTTTGGTATTTTCTAAATGGTTTAGATATAGGTCCGCCAGGATGCCAGAAAGTGGAGATCCCATGGCAAGTCCTTCATTCTGTTTATAATATGCATTTTCAAATGAAAAATAGTTTTGATGAAGAATGGTTTTTAGTATCATCATCAGTTGGTTAACTTTCTGTATTTCTAAAGAACCTTTATTCATTAAATTATGCCTGAGTAAAGTTAAAGTTTCATCAATAGGCACATTAGTGTATAAATCTACTATGTCGAATGATACTAGTTTGTAGTTTGGTTGAATTGTAACGTGGTTTATATTGTTGATAAAATCCTTATAGCTTTTAACACTCCGATTATTTTCTAAGTTGGTGTGCTCTCTGATGATTTTTACTAAGGTTTTAGCTATTTTATAACCGGGGGCAGTTGTAAAATTAACTAATGGTCTAATTGGAGTGTTCTGTTTATGTACTTTCGGAAGACCCCTTAAACAAGGCGCACTAGCATTTATTGGTTTTAGTGAGGATTGTGTGCGTTTATCAAATAGTTGCGTGCATTTATTTATTGTTTTATTCAGTTCTAAAGTGTACTTCTTAGTGGGGTCGGATGTCAACTTAGTAATATTGTTGTCATTTATAAAGTTGTGTACTTTTTGTGTGTATTCGTCAAGTTTCAGCATGGCTATAGAATTTCCCTTATCTACCTTGGTTATGTAAATATTATTATTAGAAAGTTTTTTATTTAGTTGTATAGCTATGCGTTGTTCATGTTGTGCTTTAGTGTAATTAACTTTATTTTGTATAAGCTTATTGTTCTTGTTTTTAATGATTTTATTAAACTTATTATTTACTAATACTCTTATTTCATTTTGTTTACCTGGGTCAGGAATGTTTTTTATCACTGACTCGGCTTCAATTATTTCTTTAATTAAGTTATGTTTATTTTTAAGGTTGGGGGGAAAATTGTAATTTAGACCTTTGCTGATAAGTTTTGTCTCTGCGTCAGTTAAAGTGACGTCAGTTGTATTTATTACTCTAGGGTAGAAAATGTGCGTGCGTTCGATGTTATCTTTATATTTACTATTACTTAACTGGCTGATTTTAATTGCCTGTTTATGTTTGTGAAGTCTAATCTTATTTGTAACGTATTTGTTAATTTGCTCTATGATACTATCGATCAAAGCAGGATGTACCATGTTATATAATTCCAATTGAGATTTATACATAGCCAAATTCAATGATATTTTTTTGCTATATAGAAATTTAATCTCTTCTTTGATCCTAAACGTGCTAGCATATTGTTCGGTTTTTCTGGCTAGTTTGGAGGAATTATTAATCTTAATTTTAGCATAATTTGGGATTAAATTTTGTCGTAAACATGTTTTATTAAATTTTATATGTAAATTGGTTTTGAATAATTTAAGTTTAAGATTTTGATATTTATACGCGATACTTGCCTTGTATGGCTCCATGTTAATTACTTATTTGTTTGCGTACCGTATCACTTATTATATGATATATAATTACCTTAATATCCACTTTAGCGATACACAGTTTCGTCACTGATGACGCGTTTCGGGACTAAGTCCCATCCTCAGATACATAATTAATAAATTAAAATATTAAAATCACGACCATGATACTGGTCAAGTCAAAATAAATAAAATAAATTATAAATCGCATGTAATAAGTTTTGCTAACCACGGCTGGAGCTCCCGCATGCGTTCACCCGCAACCGCGATTGTCACGCGACTGGTCAAAGATTAAGACAAACTGATTGCAGTGTCGAACAGGTAATTTGACGCAAAATTTACCTGGTCATTTAATAAACTGTTTTTGGTGTTACTATCTTTTAAAGCTTTATAAATTTCAAATTCCTCCAGACTATCCATCCGTCTACCCTTTTTACAAATATGCAACGCTGTTAAATTTTCTTCGAAGTTCGTATATTTATGTCCGCTTGATATTAAATGTTGTGCAAAGTTGGACTTATTATTACTTGGCTTAGGAATATGTTCTAGAAATCTTTTATAAAAACATCTGCCAGATTGACCGATATAGAACGCATCACAATCATCACATTTTATTTTATATACACCACATTGCTTTTTTAATGGTAATTTGTTTTTGTTTTTGAAATAATTTCCTAAATTATTATTTGTTTTAAATGATAAAATATAGTTATTATCTTTAAGAACGGGTCTTAAAATATTTGGCATAATACCTGTGAAATTAGCCGAAAGATATTTATAATTTTTGTTACTTGCTTTTATAGAGTTTGAATTTTTATTTTCTAAACGTTTCCTATGCCTATTTATTATTTTGTCAACTATTGTAGATTTATACCCGTTATTTATTGCTATTTGTTTGATAGTGCTAACCTCATTTAAGTAGTCCTCCTTTTCGAGGGGAACATTTAAAAGTCTGTTGACAAGACTATTAAACACTGCCACTTTTTGTGTAACGGGATGATATGAATCATAGTGTATTACTGTGTCAGTACTAGTGTGTTTTCTAAAGATTTTGTATTTTAAATTATTCCCGTTGTGTAATACAGTGAGGTCTAAAAAATTGATACTTTTGTTGTTTTCGATCTCCATAGTAAATTTTAATTTGTTATGAATTTTGTTTAGGTAATTTTTAAATAATTCTATTTGTCTGGCATTCCCGTTAAAAATAATAAAGGTATCATCTACATATCTGGAGTAATGGATGATTTTACTGGCGAAATAATTATCATTTAAAATTTTGGTATTTTCTAAATGGTTTAGATATAGGTCCGCCAGGATGCCAGAAAGTGGAGATCCCATGGCAAGTCCTTCATTCTGTTTATAATATGCATTTTCAAATGAAAAATAGTTTTGATGAAGAATGGTTTTTAGTATCATCATCAGTTGGTTAACTTTCTGTATTTCTAAAGAACCTTTATTCATTAAATTATGCCTGAGTAAAGTTAAAGTTTCATCAATAGGCACATTAGTGTATAAATCTACTATGTCGACATAAATACTATGTATAAATACTATGTATCATTCGACATAGTAGATTTATACACTAATGTGCCTATTGATGAAACTTTAACTTTACTCAGGCATAATTTAATGAATAAAGGTTCTTTAGAAATACAGAAAGTTAACCAACTGATGATGATACTAAAAACCATTCTTCATCAAAACTATTTTTCATTTGAAAATGCATATTATAAACAGAATGAAGGACTTGCCATGGGATCTCCACTTTCTGGCATCCTGGCGGACCTATATCTAAACCATTTAGAAAATACCAAAATTTTAAATGATAATTATTTCGCCAGTAAAATCATCCATTACTCCAGATATGTAGATGATACCTTTATTATTTTTAACGGGAATGCCAGACAAATAGAATTATTTAAAAATTACCTAAACAAAATTCATAACAAATTAAAATTTACTATGGAGATCGAAAACAACAAAAGTATCAATTTTTTAGACCTCACTGTATTACACAACGGGAATAATTTAAAATACAAAATCTTTAGAAAACACACTAGTACTGACACAGTAATACACTATGATTCATATCATCCCGTTACACAAAAAGTGGCAGTGTTTAATAGTCTTGTCAACAGACTTTTAAATGTTCCCCTCGAAAAGGAGGACTACTTAAATGAGGTTAGCACTATCAAACAAATAGCAATAAATAACGGGTATAAATCTACAATAGTTGACAAAATAATAAATAGGCATAGGAAACGTTTAGAAAATAAAAATTCAAACTCTATAAAAGCAAGTAACAAAAATTATAAATATCTTTCGGCTAATTTCACAGGTATTATGCCAAATATTTTAAGACCCGTTCTTAAAGATAATAACTATATTTTATCATTTAAAACAAATAATAATTTAGGAAATTATTTCAAAAACAAAAACAAATTACCATTAAAAAAGCAATGTGGTGTATATAAAATAAAATGTGATGATTGTGATGCGTTCTATATCGGTCAATCTGGCAGATGTTTTTATAAAAGATTTCTAGAACATATTCCTAAGCCAAGTAATAATAAGTCCAACTTTGCACAACATTTAATATCAAGCGGACATAAATATACGAACTTCGAAGAAAATTTAACAGCGTTGCATATTTGTAAAAAGGGTAGACGGATGGATAGTCTGGAGGAATTTGAAATTTATAAAGCTTTAAAAGATAGTAACACCAAAAACAGTTTATTAAATGACCAGGTAAATTTTGCGTCAAATTACCTGTTCGACACTGCAATCAGTTTGTCTTAATCTTTGACCAGTCGCGTGACAATCGCGGTTGCGGGTGAACGCATGCGGGAGCTCCAGCCGTGGTTAGCAAAACTTATTACATGCGATTTATAATTTATTTTATTTATTTTGACTTGACCAGTATCATGGTCGTGATTTTAATATTTTAATTTATTAATTATGTATCTGAGGATGGGACTTAGTCCCGAAACGCGTCATCAGTGACGAAACTGTGTATCGCTAAAGTGGATATTAAGGTAATTATATATCATATAATAAGTGATACGGTACGCAAACAAATAAGTAATTAACATGGAGCCATACAAGGCAAGTATCGCGTATAAATATCAAAATCTTAAACTTAAATTATTCAAAACCAATTTACATATAAAATTTAATAAAACATGTTTACGACAAAATTTAATCCCAAATTATGCTAAAATTAAGATTAATAATTCCTCCAAACTAGCCAGAAAAACCGAACAATATGCTAGCACGTTTAGGATCAAAGAAGAGATTAAATTTCTATATAGCAAAAAAATATCATTGAATTTGGCTATGTATAAATCTCAATTGGAATTATATAACATGGTACATCCTGCTTTGATCGATAGTATCATAGAGCAAATTAACAAATACGTTACAAATAAGATTAGACTTCACAAACATAAACAGGCAATTAAAATCAGCCAGTTAAGTAATAGTAAATATAAAGATAACATCGAACGCACGCACATTTTCTACCCTAGAGTAATAAATACAACTGACGTCACTTTAACTGACGCAGAGACAAAACTTATCAGCAAAGGTCTAAATTACAATTTTCCCCCCAACCTTAAAAATAAACATAACTTAATTAAAGAAATAATTGAAGCCGAGTCAGTGATAAAAAACATTCCTGACCCAGGTAAACAAAATGAAATAAGAGTATTAGTAAATAATAAGTTTAATAAAATCATTAAAAACAAGAACAATAAGCTTATACAAAATAAAGTTAATTACACTAAAGCACAACATGAACAACGCATAGCTATACAACTAAATAAAAAACTTTCTAATAATAATATTTACATAACCAAGGTAGATAAGGGAAATTCTATAGCCATGCTGAAACTTGACGAATACACACAAAAAGTACACAACTTTATAAATGACAACAATATTACTAAGTTGACATCCGACCCCACTAAGAAGTACACTTTAGAACTGAATAAAACAATAAATAAATGCACGCAACTATTTGATAAACGCACACAATCCTCACTAAAACCAATAAATGCTAGTGCGCCTTGTTTAAGGGGTCTTCCGAAAGTACATAAACAGAACACTCCAATTAGACCATTAGTTAATTTTACAACTGCCCCCGGTTATAAAATAGCTAAAACCTTAGTAAAAATCATCAGAGAGCACACCAACTTAGAAAATAATCGGAGTGTTAAAAGCTATAAGGATTTTATCAACAATATAAACCACGTTACAATTCAACCAAACTACAAACTAGTATCATTCGACATAGTAGATTTATACACTAATGTGCCTATTGATGAAACTTTAACTTTACTCAGGCATAATTTAATGAATAAAGGTTCTTTAGAAATACAGAAAGTTAACCAACTGATGATGATACTAAAAACCATTCTTCATCAAAACTATTTTTCATTTGAAAATGCATATTATAAACAGAATGAAGGACTTGCCATGGGATCTCCACTTTCTGGCATCCTGGCGGACCTATATCTAAACCATTTAGAAAATACCAAAATTTTAAATGATAATTATTTCGCCAGTAAAATCATCCATTACTCCAGATATGTAGATGATACCTTTATTATTTTTAACGGGAATGCCAGACAAATAGAATTATTTAAAAATTACCTAAACAAAATTCATAACAAATTAAAATTTACTATGGAGATCGAAAACAACAAAAGTATCAATTTTTTAGACCTCACTGTATTACACAACGGGAATAATTTAAAATACAAAATCTTTAGAAAACACACTAGTACTGACACAGTAATACACTATGATTCATATCATCCCGTTACACAAAAAGTGGCAGTGTTTAATAGTCTTGTCAACAGACTTTTAAATGTTCCCCTCGAAAAGGAGGACTACTTAAATGAGGTTAGCACTATCAAACAAATAGCAATAAATAACGGGTATAAATCTACAATAGTTGACAAAATAATAAATAGGCATAGGAAACGTTTAGAAAATAAAAATTCAAACTCTATAAAAGCAAGTAACAAAAATTATAAATATCTTTCGGCTAATTTCACAGGTATTATGCCAAATATTTTAAGACCCGTTCTTAAAGATAATAACTATATTTTATCATTTAAAACAAATAATAATTTAGGAAATTATTTCAAAAACAAAAACAAATTACCATTAAAAAAGCAATGTGGTGTATATAAAATAAAATGTGATGATTGTGATGCGTTCTATATCGGTCAATCTGGCAGATGTTTTTATAAAAGATTTCTAGAACATATTCCTAAGCCAAGTAATAATAAGTCCAACTTTGCACAACATTTAATATCAAGCGGACATAAATATACGAACTTCGAAGAAAATTTAACAGCGTTGCATATTTGTAAAAAGGGTAGACGGATGGATAGTCTGGAGGAATTTGAAATTTATAAAGCTTTAAAAGATAGTAACACCAAAAACAGTTTATTAAATGACCAGGTAAATTTTGCGTCAAATTACCTGTTCGACACTGCAATCAGTTTGTCTTAATCTTTGACCAGTCGCGTGACAATCGCGGTTGCGGGTGAACGCATGCGGGAGCTCCAGCCGTGGTTAGCAAAACTTATTACATGCGATTTATAATTTATTTTATTTATTTTGACTTGACCAGTATCATGGTCGTGATTTTAATATTTTAATTTATTAATTATGTATCTGAGGATGGGACTTAGTCCCGAAACGCGTCATCAGTGACGAAACTGTGTATCGCTAAAGTGGATATTAAGGTAATTATATATCATATAATAAGTGATACGGTACGCAAACAAATAAGTAATTAACATGGAGCCATACAAGGCAAGTATCGCGTATAAATATCAAAATCTTAAACTTAAATTATTCAAAACCAATTTACATATAAAATTTAATAAAACATGTTTACGACAAAATTTAATCCCAAATTATGCTAAAATTAAGATTAATAATTCCTCCAAACTAGCCAGAAAAACCGAACAATATGCTAGCACGTTTAGGATCAAAGAAGAGATTAAATTTCTATATAGCAAAAAAATATCATTGAATTTGGCTATGTATAAATCTCAATTGGAATTATATAACATGGTACATCCTGCTTTGATCGATAGTATCATAGAGCAAATTAACAAATACGTTACAAATAAGATTAGACTTCACAAACATAAACAGGCAATTAAAATCAGCCAGTTAAGTAATAGTAAATATAAAGATAACATCGAACGCACGCACATTTTCTACCCTAGAGTAATAAATACAACTGACGTCACTTTAACTGACGCAGAGACAAAACTTATCAGCAAAGGTCTAAATTACAATTTTCCCCCCAACCTTAAAAATAAACATAACTTAATTAAAGAAATAATTGAAGCCGAGTCAGTGATAAAAAACATTCCTGACCCAGGTAAACAAAATGAAATAAGAGTATTAGTAAATAATAAGTTTAATAAAATCATTAAAAACAAGAACAATAAGCTTATACAAAATAAAGTTAATTACACTAAAGCACAACATGAACAACGCATAGCTATACAACTAAATAAAAAACTTTCTAATAATAATATTTACATAACCAAGGTAGATAAGGGAAATTCTATAGCCATGCTGAAACTTGACGAATACACACAAAAAGTACACAACTTTATAAATGACAACAATATTACTAAGTTGACATCCGACCCCACTAAGAAGTACACTTTAGAACTGAATAAAACAATAAATAAATGCACGCAACTATTTGATAAACGCACACAATCCTCACTAAAACCAATAAATGCTAGTGCGCCTTGTTTAAGGGGTCTTCCGAAAGTACATAAACAGAACACTCCAATTAGACCATTAGTTAATTTTACAACTGGCCCCGGTTATAAAATAGCTAAAACCTTAGTAAAAATCATCAGAGAGCACACCAACTTAGAAAATAATCGGAGTGTTAAAAGCTATAAGGATTTTATCAACAATATAAACCACGTTACAATTCAACCAAACTACAAACTAGTATCATTCGACATAGTAGATTTATACACTAATGTGCCTATTGATGAAACTTTAACTTTACTCAGGCATAATTTAATGAATAAAGGTTCTTTAGAAATACAGAAAGTTAACCAACTGATGATGATACTAAAAACCATTCTTCATCAAAACTATTTTTCATTTGAAAATGCATATTATAAACAGAATGAAGGACTTGCCATGGGATCTCCACTTTCTGGCATCCTGGCGGACCTATATCTAAACCATTTAGAAAATACCAAAATTTTAAATGATAATTATTTCGCCAGTAAAATCATCCATTACTCCAGATATGTAGATGATACCTTTATTATTTTTAACGGGAATGCCAGACAAATAGAATTATTTAAAAATTACCTAAACAAAATTCATAACAAATTAAAATTTACTATGGAGATCGAAAACAACAAAAGTATCAATTTTTTAGACCTCACTGTATTACACAACGGGAATAATTTAAAATACAAAATCTTTAGAAAACACACTAGTACTGACACAGTAATACACTATGATTCATATCATCCCGTTACACAAAAAGTGGCAGTGTTTAATAGTCTTGTCAACAGACTTTTAAATGTTCCCCTCGAAAAGGAGGACTACTTAAATGAGGTTAGCACTATCAAACAAATAGCAATAAATAACGGGTATAAATCTACAATAGTTGACAAAATAATAAATAGGCATAGGAAACGTTTAGAAAATAAAAATTCAAACTCTATAAAAGCAAGTAACAAAAATTATAAATATCTTTCGGCTAATTTCACAGGTATTATGCCAAATATTTTAAGACCCGTTCTTAAAGATAATAACTATATTTTATCATTTAAAACAAATAATAATTTAGGAAATTATTTCAAAAACAAAAACAAATTACCATTAAAAAAGCAATGTGGTGTATATAAAATAAAATGTGATGATTGTGATGCGTTCTATATCGGTCAATCTGGCAGATGTTTTTATAAAAGATTTCTAGAACATATTCCTAAGCCAAGTAATAATAAGTCCAACTTTGCACAACATTTAATATCAAGCGGACATAAATATACGAACTTCGAAGAAAATTTAACAGCGTTGCATATTTGTAAAAAGGGTAGACGGATGGATAGTCTGGAGGAATTTGAAATTTATAAAGCTTTAAAAGATAGTAACACCAAAAACAGTTTATTAAATGACCAGGTAAATTTTGCGTCAAATTACCTGTTCGACACTGCAATCAGTTTGTCTTAATCTTTGACCAGTCGCGTGACAATCGCGGTTGCGGGTGAACGCATGCGGGAGCTCCAGCCGTGGTTAGCAAAACTTATTACATGCGATTTATAATTTATTTTATTTATTTTGACTTGACCAGTATCATGGTCGTGATTTTAATATTTTAATTTATTAATTATGTATCTGAGGATGGGACTTAGTCCCGAAACGCGTCATCAGTGACGAAACTGTGTATCGCTAAAGTGGATATTAAGGTAATTATATATCATATAATAAGTGATACGGTACGCAAACAAATAAGTAATTAACATGGAGCCATACAAGGCAAGTATCGCGTATAAATATCAAAATCTTAAACTTAAATTATTCAAAACCAATTTACATATAAAATTTAATAAAACATGTTTACGACAAAATTTAATCCCAAATTATGCTAAAATTAAGATTAATAATTCCTCCAAACTAGCCAGAAAAACCGAACAATATGCTAGCACGTTTAGGATCAAAGAAGAGATTAAATTTCTATATAGCAAAAAAATATCATTGAATTTGGCTATGTATAAATCTCAATTGGAATTATATAACATGGTACATCCTGCTTTGATCGATAGTATCATAGAGCAAATTAACAAATACGTTACAAATAAGATTAGACTTCACAAACATAAACAGGCAATTAAAATCAGCCAGTTAAGTAATAGTAAATATAAAGATAACATCGAACGCACGCACATTTTCTACCCTAGAGTAATAAATACAACTGACGTCACTTTAACTGACGCAGAGACAAAACTTATCAGCAAAGGTCTAAATTACAATTTTCCCCCCAACCTTAAAAATAAACATAACTTAATTAAAGAAATAATTGAAGCCGAGTCAGTGATAAAAAACATTCCTGACCCAGGTAAACAAAATGAAATAAGAGTATTAGTAAATAATAAGTTTAATAAAATCATTAAAAACAAGAACAATAAGCTTATACAAAATAAAGTTAATTACACTAAAGCACAACATGAACAACGCATAGCTATACAACTAAATAAAAAACTTTCTAATAATAATATTTACATAACCAAGGTAGATAAGGGAAATTCTATAGCCATGCTGAAACTTGACGAATACACACAAAAAGTACACAACTTTATAAATGACAACAATATTACTAAGTTGACATCCGACCCCACTAAGAAGTACACTTTAGAACTGAATAAAACAATAAATAAATGCACGCAACTATTTGATAAACGCACACAATCCTCACTAAAACCAATAAATGCTAGTGCGCCTTGTTTAAGGGGTCTTCCGAAAGTACATAAACAGAACACTCCAATTAGACCATTAGTTAATTTTACAACTGCCCCCGGTTATAAAATAGCTAAAACCTTAGTAAAAATCATCAGAGAGCACACCAACTTAGAAAATAATCGGAGTGTTAAAAGCTATAAGGATTTTATCAACAATATAAACCACGTTACAATTCAACCAAACTACAAACTAGTATCATTCGACATAGTAGATTTATACACTAATGTGCCTATTGATGAAACTTTAACTTTACTCAGGCATAATTTAATGAATAAAGGTTCTTTAGAAATACAGAAAGTTAACCAACTGATGATGATACTAAAAACCATTCTTCATCAAAACTATTTTTCATTTGAAAATGCATATTATAAACAGAATGAAGGACTTGCCATGGGATCTCCACTTTCTGGCATCCTGGCGGACCTATATCTAAACCATTTAGAAAATACCAAAATTTTAAATGATAATTATTTCGCCAGTAAAATCATCCATTACTCCAGATATGTAGATGATACCTTTATTATTTTTAACGGGAATGCCAGACAAATAGAATTATTTAAAAATTACCTAAACAAAATTCATAACAAATTAAAATTTACTATGGAGATCGAAAACAACAAAAGTATCAATTTTTTAGACCTCACTGTATTACACAACGGGAATAATTTAAAATACAAAATCTTTAGAAAACACACTAGTACTGACACAGTAATACACTATGATTCATATCATCCCGTTACACAAAAAGTGGCAGTGTTTAATAGTCTTGTCAACAGACTTTTAAATGTTCCCCTCGAAAAGGAGGACTACTTAAATGAGGTTAGCACTATCAAACAAATAGCAATAAATAACGGGTATAAATCTACAATAGTTGACAAAATAATAAATAGGCATAGGAAACGTTTAGAAAATAAAAATTCAAACTCTATAAAAGCAAGTAACAAAAATTATAAATATCTTTCGGCTAATTTCACAGGTATTATGCCAAATATTTTAAGACCCGTTCTTAAAGATAATAACTATATTTTATCATTTAAAACAAATAATAATTTAGGAAATTATTTCAAAAACAAAAACAAATTACCATTAAAAAAGCAATGTGGTGTATATAAAATAAAATGTGATGATTGTGATGCGTTCTATATCGGTCAATCTGGCAGATGTTTTTATAAAAGATTTCTAGAACATATTCCTAAGCCAAGTAATAATAAGTCCAACTTTGCACAACATTTAATATCAAGCGGACATAAATATACGAACTTCGAAGAAAATTTAACAGCGTTGCATATTTGTAAAAAGGGTAGACGGATGGATAGTCTGGAGGAATTTGAAATTTATAAAGCTTTAAAAGATAGTAACACCAAAAACAGTTTATTAAATGACCAGGTAAATTTTGCGTCAAATTACCTGTTCGACACTGCAATCAGTTTGTCTTAATCTTTGACCAGTCGCGTGACAATCGCGGTTGCGGGTGAACGCATGCGGGAGCTCCAGCCGTGGTTAGCAAAACTTATTACATGCGATTTATAATTTATTTTATTTATTTTGACTTGACCAGTATCATGGTCGTGATTTTAATATTTTAATTTATTAATTATGTATCTGAGGATGGGACTTAGTCCCGAAACGCGTCATCAGTGACGAAACTGTGTATCGCTAAAGTGGATATTAAGGTAATTATATATCATATAATAAGTGATACGGTACGCAAACAAATAAGTAATTAACATGGAGCCATACAAGGCAAGTATCGCGTATAAATATCAAAATCTTAAACTTAAATTATTCAAAACCAATTTACATATAAAATTTAATAAAACATGTTTACGACAAAATTTAATCCCAAATTATGCTAAAATTAAGATTAATAATTCCTCCAAACTAGCCAGAAAAACCGAACAATATGCTAGCACGTTTAGGATCAAAGAAGAGATTAAATTTCTATATAGCAAAAAAATATCATTGAATTTGGCTATGTATAAATCTCAATTGGAATTATATAACATGGTACATCCTGCTTTGATCGATAGTATCATAGAGCAAATTAACAAATACGTTACAAATAAGATTAGACTTCACAAACATAAACAGGCAATTAAAATCAGCCAGTTAAGTAATAGTAAATATAAAGATAACATCGAACGCACGCACATTTTCTACCCTAGAGTAATAAATACAACTGACGTCACTTTAACTGACGCAGAGACAAAACTTATCAGCAAAGGTCTAAATTACAATTTTCCCCCCAACCTTAAAAATAAACATAACTTAATTAAAGAAATAATTGAAGCCGAGTCAGTGATAAAAAACATTCCTGACCCAGGTAAACAAAATGAAATAAGAGTATTAGTAAATAATAAGTTTAATAAAATCATTAAAAACAAGAACAATAAGCTTATACAAAATAAAGTTAATTACACTAAAGCACAACATGAACAACGCATAGCTATACAACTAAATAAAAAACTTTCTAATAATAATATTTACATAACCAAGGTAGATAAGGGAAATTCTATAGCCATGCTGAAACTTGACGAATACACACAAAAAGTACACAACTTTATAAATGACAACAATATTACTAAGTTGACATCCGACCCCACTAAGAAGTACACTTTAGAACTGAATAAAACAATAAATAAATGCACGCAACTATTTGATAAACGCACACAATCCTCACTAAAACCAATAAATGCTAGTGCGCCTTGTTTAAGGGGTCTTCCGAAAGTACATAAACAGAACACTCCAATTAGACCATTAGTTAATTTTACAACTGCCCCCGGTTATAAAATAGCTAAAACCTTAGTAAAAATCATCAGAGAGCACACCAACTTAGAAAATAATCGGAGTGTTAAAAGCTATAAGGATTTTATCAACAATATAAACCACGTTACAATTCAACCAAACTACAAACTAGTATCATTCGACATAGTAGATTTATACACTAATGTGCCTATTGATGAAACTTTAACTTTACTCAGGCATAATTTAATGAATAAAGGTTCTTTAGAAATACAGAAAGTTAACCAACTGATGATGATACTAAAAACCATTCTTCATCAAAACTATTTTTCATTTGAAAATGCATATTATAAACAGAATGAAGGACTTGCCATGGGATCTCCACTTTCTGGCATCCTGGCGGACCTATATCTAAACCATTTAGAAAATACCAAAATTTTAAATGATAATTATTTCGCCAGTAAAATCATCCATTACTCCAGATATGTAGATGATACCTTTATTATTTTTAACGGGAATGCCAGACAAATAGAATTATTTAAAAATTACCTAAACAAAATTCATAACAAATTAAAATTTACTATGGAGATCGAAAACAACAAAAGTATCAATTTTTTAGACCTCACTGTATTACACAACGGGAATAATTTAAAATACAAAATCTTTAGAAAACACACTAGTACTGACACAGTAATACACTATGATTCATATCATCCCGTTACACAAAAAGTGGCAGTGTTTAATAGTCTTGTCAACAGACTTTTAAATGTTCCCCTCGAAAAGGAGGACTACTTAAATGAGGTTAGCACTATCAAACAAATAGCAATAAATAACGGGTATAAATCTACAATAGTTGACAAAATAATAAATAGGCATAGGAAACGTTTAGAAAATAAAAATTCAAACTCTATAAAAGCAAGTAACAAAAATTATAAATATCTTTCGGCTAATTTCACAGGTATTATGCCAAATATTTTAAGACCCGTTCTTAAAGATAATAACTATATTTTATCATTTAAAACAAATAATAATTTAGGAAATTATTTCAAAAACAAAAACAAATTACCATTAAAAAAGCAATGTGGTGTATATAAAATAAAATGTGATGATTGTGATGCGTTCTATATCGGTCAATCTGGCAGATGTTTTTATAAAAGATTTCTAGAACATATTCCTAAGCCAAGTAATAATAAGTCCAACTTTGCACAACATTTAATATCAAGCGGACATAAATATACGAACTTCGAAGAAAATTTAACAGCGTTGCATATTTGTAAAAAGGGTAGACGGATGGATAGTCTGGAGGAATTTGAAATTTATAAAGCTTTAAAAGATAGTAACACCAAAAACAGTTTATTAAATGACCAGGTAAATTTTGCGTCAAATTACCTGTTCGACACTGCAATCAGTTTGTCTTAATCTTTGACCAGTCGCGTGACAATCGCGGTTGCGGGTGAACGCATGCGGGAGCTCCAGCCGTGGTTAGCAAAACTTATTACATGCGATTTATAATTTATTTTATTTATTTTGACTTGACCAGTATCATGGTCGTGATTTTAATATTTTAATTTATTAATTATGTATCTGAGGATGGGACTTAGTCCCGAAACGCGTCATCAGTGACGAAACTGTGTATCGCTAAAGTGGATATTAAGGTAATTATATATCATATAATAAGTGATACGGTACGCAAACAAATAAGTAATTAACTTCTGTTAGTACTCTGTTAGTACTGAAAATATTAGTACACTTCTTTTAATATACAATCCGTAAACTTTACAATTTTTAATGTTTACTCTTTATTGCAAAAGACTGCGTGCGTAGTTGATAATTAACGATTAACGATTAAGCTAATAACAAAAAAATAATAAATTAATTTCAATAATTAATAATAAATTAAACGATTTATGAATGTTTTATAATTAATTATTAATCACTTTAATTAATTAATAATAAATTAATTCGTTTTGTTAACGAAATTGTTAGCTCAAAAAAAGCGCATTCAAAATTATTATAAAACAGAAAGTGTAAACTAAAAGTTTATTATTAACGAAGAAACTAATAACAAACAAAAACAAAAAGTTTTAACAAATTGTTAACAAAACTATTAGCTGCAGAAAACCCATTCCAAAATGTTGCACATTTTACATTTTGTTTTCGAAACAGTAAGTGTAAACTGAAACGACGTTTCAGTTAATACACGTCTACGCTTTTCATAACCATAAATTTCTTCACTTCGTAACAAATATTCAATTCTTGTGTCACGTCTTCAGCCTTGATCAAATATGGCGATGTAACTACATAATATGCAGACTAAACCGCGCACGTGTCCAATGCTGGAAGCTCTCTCAGAATCATCTCAGACAGTTTACAATTTGTTTTGTTTAATTTTCTCTCTAGGTTGAAAGCAATCGCATCCTTCAGTACTTAATGGACGCAGACGCTTTGGACTGTACTCGCATAACATACTGACATGTGGTTATTGTCGATCACTTGTATGACTCAGTCACTTGGCTGACATGTGTCAGGTCGCTTCTACTGTACAGCAAGTTCGCATTGTCATACAGTATCTGCCCTTCGTTACTATCATATTTGGGTTCAGAAAACGATTCAATTTGGCGGCTGATCCATTAACATAGAAATAATAGTGAAAAGTCGGCATGATATCTGAGTATTTGATTTAGTAAAACAGGAGATTCGCATATGCAGTTATTCAAGTAAGCGGCACTTAATGTAGATGTTTCTAATGCGGTCGCCCTAATTTAGAAAAGATAAGTGGCACAATTCATTGATTTTTTACATTTTTTAAATACCTCACGTCACCAGGTTTTGAATATTACGGAAATAGCATATGATAGCCTAAACAGAGAAGCTTGCAAATAATGAGACGTAATATCCGGTTGTTACTGAGAAGTAGTCTGTTCGTTTTTAGAAGGCAAAACGTCCCCAGTTTATTATGTACGCTTGTAAAATGTTGTATTCCCCTCAAACAAATAAACAAAAAGCTAAATATGCGATTTTTTAAATTTCCTATTTGCTATTTTCGAACCCAAATAGTTAATTGTTTTATTAGCTAACTAGCCTACCATACGTCTTTTATAGAACAAAATTTAAAGTCTTAGAAATTGATTGTAGTCTACCCAAAATTAATACAGTACAGTAACTATTTTACAACTAAATTATCTGATCTAACACAAAACAATAAATACGGTACTCCAGAATAGAAACTTTCCATAACAGAATGATAGGCGTATTTCTATAAAACAAGAAAATAAACCTTAACGTATTTTTTTGTTTATTTTTATTTGTATTTGATACATTACCATTCGTATCAGACAAAGCCAGGCTAAACAGTTGTTGAGTGTGTCGCTTCTACTGCTGATCCAATTTTAATACAGCAAATTTCCATTGTCACATAGTATCTGTCCTTCGTTAGAATCGTATTTGGGTTCAGAAAACTATTCAATTTGGAGGCTGATCCATTAACATCGATATAAAAGTGAAACGCTGCTCGGCATGATATCTGAGTATTTGATTTAGTAATAAAAAGTGCAGTAATAATTTAATAAGCTTTAATACAGAATGTCTATAATATTTGTACAACCGACTCGGAGTCAAACGGATAGATTTTTTCGTTACTACCGCAAAAACTAAAAACTGGAAATCCATCTCAATTTCGTTGCGTGGAGGTAATTATACTTGGATTGTGATAAAATATTTCACGATGAACAGAAAAATTTCGGTACGTGAAGGATTTCGTTACTTGGAGGTTAGTTATTTGCAAGTTCAAGTGTTTTACATAGGTGTAATTATAAACAAAATACAAACACGGTATATTTAATAATTTGACAAAATTAATATCTCTCAACACCCGTTGCAAAAGGGACCGCCTTCAAAACGTTTGTACGCTGTGTTTGAAAAAAACTGTACATACAGATAGTAAAATATGCACCGATGTTATTGTATTTATGAAAAGTTTTACATGTATTCTGGCATCTGTGGAAACATACATATAGATAGACATACGACCACACTATTTGGTATTTAGCTATTTTATTGTTATAAGTGTAACTAAACAAAAGAATTTAATCTTCATTGTATGGTTGTATCCAGGTCTTGATTTCAGGGGGAACGCGCGGGAACGGCTTCGGAACCTATGGATCCAAAAATAAATTACCGAAAAAATATATGAAAATAAAAACGTAATTATTACAAAATATAATACTACTTTTTAAATTGTGCCCTCATCAACCTCTCTACAGAACTAAACGTTTGTCAAAATCAAACACCACCACTAATCTTTATCTTAACTAATATCGTTTAAAAAAATGTCCCAATAACCTATGGAGAAAATTAAATTAAAAAACTTGCTTCAAAATTAAAACAACATGAAAGGCTACTGTTTGGTAGCTTCCGAGAATATGTGCATTCCGGAATTTTTCCGGAGTCTTTCTACCTTGAAATATGCTATTGAATCAATAGGTGTAACTTCAAGTGAATGTGAGAGGGCTGATTTCTGGCCATCATACAGCATTGGACACAAAGAGTAAGGAAAGGTCAAGAAAAATACAATATGACGACACAATAATGAAACTATGGAAACTTTTTAAAATGTTCGAGCCACCGAAACCATCACTTAGATTTTGATTGAGGCTCCGGGATGATGCCATCATGAGTGACATGTTTTCGATTGTCGTGCGGCTAACAGGACGATGAAGCTCTTAAGAAATATCAGCAAACTTTATTACCTTTTTAGATACAAGTTTATAAATATGTTACATATTTTATAAGGCTTTAAAAGTATAGACCTTCTTTGTAATAACCTGATGTAAACTTATACGCTAATATAAAATATTATATATGTGTATCCGTACAAATATTTGTGTCTATACAACTTTGTCTAATATAGACCTATCTGTCTAATATATTTGTGTCTGTACAACTTTTAAATTGATGCGTTCGGGCACTTATAATTTTAGAAAGCAAACACTGACTGTATCCTTCACAATTGTTATTCTACTAAAAAATGTAGTAAAGTGATCGGGATTTTCGTAATTTTTCCGATAATAGATGTAACATAGAAATGTATGTTATAACAGACGTGTTTCGTCCAAAACAGAGAGCGACTGGTATGTGTTCCAACGGGTAGGCAGTGCTGCGTATTGATCATACACGGTCAGTGTACAGTAGATAGTCTACGGCAGTTGCATACCGGTATATACTGTAGGCTAATAGTTACTGAACTGTCAAGTGGATGCCCTACTGAACTCCACTGCAGCCCACATTCTCTCATTGGATTATTTGCTTTTTTTGTTTCTTTTCTATTGGAATTTTACTCATTATTAGTTTAGCTGACCTTCCACAGTCACTCGCCGTTGCAAATACGATTGTTTGAGCATGCGCCCATGTGTTTGTGTATCTCTTTGTCTTGGAATCGTGATTTAAAAATATCCAGGCTTGTTTGATTTTTTTTTGTATACTTTGGCACTTATTCAAAAGTTGAGCGCCTTTCTAGATTTTGTAATGATCATATTCTCAAAAGTGTTATAATACCTTGGTCAGTTCGTAAAGAAGTGTGAAAATAAGCTAATTGACTGAATTTTTTATGCGTGGGAGCTGTGCTTCTACTAAGTTATGAAACACTTGTCACTCTTCTTCAGATACTTGACACTGATCTTCATTGTTTTTCCGAATTCCTGAAAAAACATTTATTTTTTAGCAATAGTATTGCTCCAAACTATATTACATGTTTATATAATTAGTCCATAATACTGTTAAGTCATAAGTAATTAATAAATTGCGAACGGATAATAGATATCGTTATATATTGAATGTTCTAGATCTGCAAAACGATAGTGTCAGCTATCTAGCTGACATTGTTGTCTAGGTGGGCGTTTTTGTTGTTTCTGCAAAACGAAAACGAACTGTTCGTTTAAAAAAAAACTTCTGTTTTTAAAAACAGTTAGAAAAAAACAGGTTGAATTAATGAACTGTTGCTATCACATTTACTGATTTTACCATTGTATTGTTAAACGTTTTGTTTTGAGCATTTCAAATAACTGTTCATTTTAGTATTTTTCTTATATGGATGGTTATGTAACTTAAACAGTTGCATTAAGTCAATGTTTCTCTTATTTACCAGTATTTTCAAAGGCACTTGTTTTAAATTATTTCATCAAAACTTATGGGGGAATATCTGAATAATATTTTTATAGTAACTGAAATAAAACTGAATATAGCCTAATTCTGCGATAAACAGAACGAGGCCAGTACAATAATCGAACGCAATTCAACGAACGTTGCAGTAAAAACGAACAGTTTACTCGTAACAGTTCAACAAACGTACACATAAAAATAGTGTACGCCAAACAGCACAACGAAAGTTCCAATGAAAACGAACGGGTTACTCCGAACAGAGAACTGTACTAGAACAGTTGCGTTGCCAATACCGTTGTCCACGCCACGTTCGCTTTTAAACGGAGAACAGTTTGTCTCCGCGGAAAAGAAAATTCTTTCGTTTTTTTTTCAGAAAACTGGTTTTTCCAAACAGCTGTGCGTTTTTGTTCCCAGCACTAGAGTGTCAGGCGTCCTGTCGTACGATCTAGTCGGTTTCGATCATCGATTCATCGATTTGCTCCGATTACCGAATTTTAACGAAAATATACGAGTAAATTGTCAGATTTGAAACCTAGAATCGTGTTTTGCAGTGCAGATAAACAACAGTTTATAAAGACAAAACGTACCTTTACGTTTTGTTATTCCCGTGTACTGTTTGGTATCATTTTTTAGTACTTTTTCTGCTTATTATATTGTTATCATTCTGTACTGTCCGGCGAGATCGTGGTTGACGCGGGCACACCTTCTTCGCTTGCGATAGGCGGAGCCCGAGACGGGCGGCCACTTCGGCCCGAAGTCAAGCAGAAGAAGACTTTTGATGGCAGCTGTCTAGTAAGTCCTACTGTGTGGAGTGGAAGTGTGGGCAGACTCCCTGAATCGTAAGATGTACAGGAAGAAAATACCCGAGGCCCCAAGACGAAGTACTCTTCGGTTGTCATTGGTCTACCGCACGGTTTTAGAGCAGGCTGTCTTGCTCGTTGCCGGAGTAATGTCGACCTTCTCGTCAAGGAGCGTATATCGTCTTTCAGAGGAAGAAGGAGGTAGGTAGTGAAGCTGCACGCCGAGAGGCACGTAGCCAGATGATGGAAAACTGGCAGAGAGCTTGAGAACAAGAAGAGCGATGTCACTGGACGAGCAGCCTCATCAAGCAGGTGCACCCGTGAGCAGAGAGGAAGCACGAGGAGATCGACTGTTCCTTTACTCAGTTTCTGACTGGACACGGTATTTTTTTTGTCTTATCGGAAGAATGTTGAAAAGGCTGAGTCACCAGAGTGCCTGTACTGCCCCGGAGCCGCGGACGATGTCTCCGATACCTTCTTTGTGTACGTTTAGATGGGACCAACGCAGGAGACGTAGGAGAGGATGTTAGGCAGATCTCCTCGGATAACACCGTCGAAGTGATGCTTCGAGGGGAGGACACCTCGGACCGTGTAGCACGCTTCGCAGAAGAGACTTCGACGAAGAAGATAGACTTGAACAACATAATACAGAAGAAGAATTACAAGCCAGACGTGAGGCATAGGGCTGAAGGACAATAGGTGTAACCCGAAGTAGTGTGTTAAACAGTTCCAGGTTAGTGTCGTAGAAGAGGAAAGGGAGGTGGTTTTTTTAGTGGGACCCACGGAAACCGGAAATGTCCCTTTCGAACATTTGTTCAGAAAAATTTTCCACCTACCTCGTAAAAGAAAAAAATATTAAAACTCATAACGTGTACTCAGTGTATATACAGTATAATGTTCTCCTACACATGTTATACTATTCAGTTATATTCAGTAGCGTGGCGTCCATGTAACTGCTGTTGTCGGCACCAACAGTAGGACAAATAAGAGAAAATAATATTAATTATATCACAGAACTTGAAATCCGAACAATATTAGTAGGGAAACTTGAAGAAAAGCATAGCATTGCTTTAGAACTGCTGGGCACTTGCACCGTCCTGTGTTGCCGGCTCAGACATCGGCAGTGCTTTATTCCGTACGGTAATTGACCTCGTAGTAGTTGTCACTGTACTGACTGTGGATGGGGGAGGGGGCACATTCGTCCACTCAAATGTGTCGCCGCTGTATAAACCGGCAAAATGCTCAGTTAGCAGCTATGTTCGTTTTCGGAACCGACGTGCAGCAGTTACTATGTACCTATTTGTGTTTTGTTCGTCATGTGTTTTTCTGTTGTCTTTATTATTTTTAATTAGATTATTTGTGTCCTGATTTATTCTGTGCAAGTATAATGGAGTCAGATCCCGTTGACCTTCTTCTTCTGCCAGCGAATGATAGAAAATACTCTAAAAAAATAGTTTGGTTCTAAAAAGAACTCTTGGTACTAGGAAAAATTCTAATTAATTTTTAGGCTAAGTTTTAGGTCTATCACGATCGGCAACAGCTGTTATGTCCCCACGCAACACAACTGATATATTACTACTTTAAGTATTACTGTAGTAATTAGAAGAGACAAGACAGGAATAGCGCAGAGAAACAAATACAAACGGTACAAAAAGGATGGCGTGGTTGTTACTGCGTTTGTTCGTCACCGACAATAACGTTCGATTTTGGAAGTCCAGTTTGAAAGTCTCTGTAATGAGTTCTACTGTGGTTCCGTTAAGGTTCGATATTTTTCTGATTTGTTCGGCCTGTAACACCGTTACTACTCGCTCGGCTGTTCTTCACGAGTGGGATTGGCGCTGCGAGGATGCCCTTTATGTGGTTGGCGATTACAGTAAATCTGTCCGTGGGGTAATTTGTTACGTCTTTCCCATATCGGTGTATTAAGACACACTACGTCAATAAAACGACAGGAACGCAAAGCTAATAAAAATTTTAGCAACACCCTATAAAGCCCGAAGTATCTGCGAGATTAACAATAACTTCATTTATTACGTTTAATGTGTTTTAAATGGCCCATCGCCGTCAACATAAAAACGACATAAAAAAATAATTCATTGTCCGCGTAAATGTAAATGTAGGCACATTAGCACATGTCTTGGCCTTTCAAAAACAAGTGAAAATCGTCTATTTACAATTTCGTTTTGATTTTCCATTGGCGCTAAAACGTTTTTAATAGAGAATTCATCACAACACAATGTTTGATTTTGTGCATTTTAAAAACACGCATGACAGGAAAATTTCAAATAGCTGGTAAAAAGTGAATAAATTGACAGATAATAGATAAATTAACAGGTGTTCACGCGAAATATAAACGTACGTCTTGCAGCACACGAAAGATTTTAGTTCTACCACTGAGCTACAGATGTCGCCCCGCGAACTTTTCAATTGACCCTCGTATTTTCTGGAATCTGCTGGCCAGCCATAAATCTCACGGTCAGTCGCTACAGCGTATATTATATTCAAAAATCAAGCATCCAATGGTACAGCATTCAATATCCAGTTTTCCTATTTACTGTCCTACCGTGTACTTAACCGCAATGTGCTCTGTGGCGCCAGAGGCAGCAGTGTAAAAATTTCACACAAAAGTCGGCCAATACACAAAGGGGTTCATTGCAGTGAATACAAATACGTCCAATTTCAAAGAAATCGATACTTTTGAAAGATTCTCGTTCCAAAATAATCCATTTCATTTGTGATCAGCGGTAGAGATTAGTTTCAAAATATATTTTCATAAGACTAAATAAACGAATAATCACTAGTGTACGTCACGAGGATGGACTCTCCCATATTCTCTTTAACTGTGTCATAGATAAAGTCATGAAAACCTTCCATAAAGCCAATCCCACTAAGGTTAGAATAGGTAACAAATCCAAAGGCGTAGAATTAAGCTGTTTAGCTTTCGCGGATGATCTTGCCATCTTCGCACACTCCGAAGAAGAAGCAAGAAAACAAGTAGAAGATCTCAAGGAGATGGCGGAGAAAACTGGCCTCCAAATCTCCTTTGCTAAAACGGAAATTATGACCACCCTATTTAAATTCCCGAAAACGAGCCTGGACACTACGTATGGAGAAATAAAATATACTAAAAATTTTAAATATCTTGGGGAAAACATATCCCGAAACGCCTCAGACAAAGAATCCTTTATGATAAGTAAACTCAAATTAGCAAAGGCCTTTAACCCGGGAATTGTACGGAAAGGAAACCCTTTCCAGAAGTGATCATGCCATTTCCCTTTCCGCCATTATAGCACTGTGATCAGGCTGGTGATCATGTATGGAGTGGAAACAATGTGCTTTCAAAATTTGGAACTTCTTCTTAAAATTGAACGAAGTATTCTTCGGAAAATTTATGGCCCCAAGAAAACCGAAGATGGATACAGGCACAGACACAAATAAGAGCTGTACAGGGATCTGGAAGATCTGGAAACGGCTTTCCGAAGGAAAAGGTTGAGATTCCTTGGACATGTGGTTCGGATGGATCGTTCCAGATTAAATAAACAAATTTTCAACTAATATTTGGCAACTTTCCACTCTGAACGGATACACCAAACAATTTAAGGAGGGAATGATGAAACTGGGTACCCCTTTGAACGACTGTGTGGATAGAAATACATACAGGAACAAAATTCAAAATCTTAAGGTTCTCTGCGGTGAGAAGAAGATGAGAAAGGGGTGGACAGTGGAAAGGCATAGTGTGCGATGGCCTTCTGGCAGGAGAAAAAAAGGAAATGATATTCGCGTGGTCCACGGCTGGCCTGTGCGTGTAAAAAAAACCAACAATCATGTTCCTGTAAACCTAAAAAGGTGTGACAAATAAAAGACAATATACTCCTTGGCAAGGTATGTGAGATCAGAAACACCCATCTTCCTTCTTCAACGTTCTTGTCGTCTTCTATATATAGGCCTACGTCTTCAAGCTTTTAAAAAATCGAGTTTATATTATTGACTCTTTTAATCCTAAAAGTTGTTTTAAATGTTTTAAACTATTTTCCGACTGATGTGGAAACACAATTATCTCGGCTGAAACTTTCCCGTGGTATATTATAGCTTGTTAGAATGATCCGCTGAAAGTAATTAATGTCAGTAGAGACCAAGCTGCAAGAGAGCAGAGACGACACTCAGGTCCGCTAAACGTATTAACATCAGTAAAGACCAAAGTGAAAAAGAATAGCGATGGGTTGTCTCAAACGTGGAGCTGAGTATTTATTTAAAGCGCCTGAAGGCACGAGGTGTATCCCCTGTAATTGTTTTGCCAGCAACGATTACGGCGCAAACACGGAAAAGATTTTCTCAGAGTGAGCGCTACGCTCTGCTCTCAGGCATTTGTAAAAGTTCCTTTGCAACAACTTATACGTGTCTGCGAGTTTCCGTTACTCTCACCCCCCCCCCCCCGTTGCTTTTACAATAGTTTCTGCAAGTGCTATCTGGATCTGTTCTCGCTTCGATATAATAATGGACGGTGTAAAGTGCTCGACTTTGGCACAGCGATATTTTGTTCTTGTTTCGTTACCGGTTCGAATCCAAGTTGGAGTCCTAGGCCTTACCAGCATTACCAGAATTCTGGAGCAGTGTGGTAAAATTACGATTTGCGCGTATCTATCGAGGCGATGAGCACACATGCCCTTACAACACTTAAATATAATCGGTTGAGCAGGATTGATTGCTGTGCTTAAGTCATTTAAAGGAAGTCATCCTTAGGCTTGAATTGGATTGATAGATGCAAGTGTATGACGGTTTGCGTTAAGCGTAATCACTTTTTTTAACATTCATATTTTGTTATAAAGTAATCAACACACTTGTGAGCCGATAGTAGATGGTAGTCGAGGAAGGGGGATCGCTGCAACGAAACTGTGATCTTTAACTAATCTGCTTACTTTTTTGTTTTATTTGTGGTCGTTTCTATATATAATCTGCCCGACTCTAAACAGACACTCATTTAATACAATTTTTGTTTTGTTTTAAATTTTCTTAACGGCTTTACTGTGAACACTGTCCTGAACAACATGTTCTGGAAACGCTACAGGATCTCTTACGTTTGAGTTACTGCTTTATGCCGTACGTCCAGATTGGCTTCAAAATGGTCTTAGAGAGAAGGAGTTTGTGACCTCCTTCCGAGTAACCAGCGCGTATGTCTAAAATTATGCCGAACAGGGCCGGCCTTAGAAGGTGCGGGGCCCGATTAGGAAAACTTTTGGGGGCCCCCTTAGCTACGTCCGTGCCAAGGTCGTAGAATCATAAAAATATAAAAGTCTACATACATTTTAATATAAAATTGCATACATATAAGCCTACATGTAACAAACAAAATGTGTATATCACCTCTGAAATGTACATGGTGACAATACCACTTGATTTAATGACTGTGAAATGATTTATTAAAAATATTAATTTATTTTTATTCAGAAAAAAAATCAAAATTTAAGTACACTGTTGGAAACAAATTATCTTTTTTAGACTCATAAAAACCACTCAACATTCATAAACTATAAATGAGTTATATAGTTATTGCCTTTTTTATGAAACTGTTATTTTTCTTGCTTTTTTCCCCGCAAAGTCTTTTATAATTTTATCTAAGTTTAAACCCTGCTAATATCAGATTAAATGGACATAATTGCCAAACTATTCAAACGCTCTTGCTGAATTGATGATCTCAAGTAAGTTTTGATCAGTTTTAGCTTGGAAAAACTCCTTTCTCCAGATGCCACAGTCGCTGGGAGTGTCAGAAAAATCCGAAGAGCAATAAATAAATTTGGAAATGCGGTAGACCTGTTGTTGCAAGCAAGGAATTCAAGCATTTTTATGGGGTTTTGTATCTTTGATGGGAGAATTGGCCCCGAGTCTTGAATACAGGCTCAACTTCTAGGTCTTTGGCAAGTTCACTAGCATCAATCAAGGCTTCATCAAAACCTTTTCCCCTGTATGTCTTTAACCAGTTACATAGGTTTTGGAATGAAGAAACCTGCAGCAACATCCATACTATTACTCTGAAGTTCCTTACTCACATAATTTACTTGAAAGAGTAAGGAGTGCAAAAAAACTAGTGAGACCAGGAACTTGTATTTTCTTATTTGACTGACTAACGATGCAGAATCGCTTTTTGCTTGAGCATTTGCTTGTTCAGTGTTTTCTGCTAACTCTTCTAGTGGATTACAAATTTGCTTGAGCATCATCAGTGTTTCTGCTAACTCTTCTAGTGGATTACAAATTTGCTTGAGCATCATCAGTGTTTCTGCTAACTCTTCTAGTGGATTACAAATTTTCTTGAGCATCATCAGTGTTTCTGCTAACTCTTCTAGTGGATTACAAATTTGCTTGAGCATCATCAGTGTTTCTGCTAACTCTTCTAGTGGATTACAAATTTGCTTGAGCATCATCAGTGTTTCTGCTAACTCTTCTAGTGGATTACAAATTTCAGCAGCTGGGTACCGTACATCCTTGACACTTTCCATTCTATATACTAACGATTCAGCATCGCTTTTTGCTTGAGCATCATCAGTGTTTCTGCTAACTCTTCTAGTGGATTACAAATTTGCTTGAGCATCATCAGTGTTTCTGCTAACTCTTCTAGTGGATTACAAATTTCAGCAGCTGGGTACCGTACATCCTTGACACTTTCCATTCTACATTCCCATCGTGTTTCAGAAAGATGTTTTACAGACAGACCTGTCACATGTTTTCTAAAAATAATCCGTCTATTAGTAGATGATGCAAAAAGGATGTAATTACGCTGCAGAGTTCCAAAGAAAGTCATTACATCTGGACATGCAATCGCTTTGATGAATCGCTTTGAACCTTTGTGTCTCTTAAAGAAAACCATTTTCGTTGGAGGTTATACCCATAAAATAAAAAAAATTTTCTTATTCAATATTTTTTACATCAAGTCAAAGAGAGAAAAAACGTACGAAAAACTCAACTTAAAATACACGTCCGCCATTTTGTTAAATTACAACTTAATCAATTGAATTTAGGTACAACCTCCGGTAAATTTAATATATTTTAAATTATTTTTGAAATTTTGATTTTAGATCATTTTTGCGACTGCCACAGTGTACACAGTTTTCCTGTGCACGTGTGCACGCCCGAGTTCCGGCGTACATACTGAACGCGATATTGCTTTTATGTGGCTGAATTTTTTTTGTTATACACAAAATATTAATAAATATATAGTAAAAGTTTATATTCATAAGTCTTTTTTATTGTATGAAAAAGTCACAAATTTCACGTACTTTTCAGGCAATTAAACAAGAATCTCCCCTTAATGTCCGATCCATATATATATATATATATATATCATAAAGAATTTAGCAGACATCACATTATTACACTCATAAGTAATAAACTTGACTTAAATCGTACAATTTTTGTGAGTGAAGCGTATAGGGTAAAGAAATGTAATTTTTTCTTCTTATTAGTTAATCGAAGTAGATGGAAAAGTCAATTGAAACATCTTATAATTTGTTGATTTATCATTCTAAAGTTTTTAATTCAATATTCTCATTTTTAATGAAAAAAAAGTTTATTTTATTCAGTCAATGATTTTGAATGTTGTTAATTAAAAATTTATTATTGCCAAACATTACATTATGAATTAAAAAAGCGCATATGAAGAATCATGAAGATGAAGCAAGTATACTTTTTAAAAAATTATAATAAAAGAGTAATTTTTATTTATCAATGGAGATTTTGATTATTTCCAATCAATAAATACATCTTTTTAATAATAGTTTTTTAAATGTAAGAAATAAATAAATAAAAAATTATATTTAAAATATATTAAAATGTTTTTTTAAATTTATTATATTTTTAAATAAATAACTACTCGTTATACTGAGTAGATATCCATTTATTACTAACATGAATGTTAATGAACTCAAAGATTCTTGAAATTAAAAATTATATACCAATAAATATTGTATATTTTTTCATATGTATTTCTAAGTAGAGTTATACATGCGTGCGTAAACATAAGCAAACGGAGAATTTTTTTAATACTGAGAATTCCATGCGAACTCTCTCCTCGCTAAATACAGTACTTTTGTTTTGACGTGCTCGCCCTGTGATAATTTTCTTGTGTACACACCTACACGCAAGATGCGCGTGACTTATTACCAAAACTATAATACTGAAATTTTTCAAAGCAGCTAACAGATCATTTTGAATTACGCATTTTCTAATTTATCAATAAGATTTATCACGAAATTACCTTTCTTTGCCCTAAATCTAGCGTCTCCATTTGATTCTTACATGGTGTGAGAGTATTTTGTGTGCATTTATGGATTTAACCTCAAAATTTGTCTGTAAGCATCAAATACGCACAAAATGCTCTGCCCCATGTTACGAACAAATAAAGTTGACCACTTTAATTGATAAAATGTTTTGATTATTTAATTTCTATTATATACATATAAAAAAGTTTGTACAAAGTCTAAATACGTATATATACGAGCTCTTCTCCTATTCACATACTTTGTAACACCAATATTATATAATAATACTAATAAATTTTAAGATACGACTGAGACCTCATTTCTACAATTTTGAATTAGTTTGAACACATTTTTTATTACTAATATCCAATTATTATCAAAAATCTACTACTATGCAAAATTTAAGTTTTATTTCTTTTAAAATAGACGAAAAATCGCTCACAAATTAAGAATAACAAGTTCAAGACCAAATAAATACTTACAATATTAATTTCCAACTATCTATCTTTGCCTTTGTTTTAATGACATACCAGTATGTTTTTTTTTTAAATGAACAATGAGCTTAACAAGCTAAAGATACAGAAATTAAGAAAACAATTCCGATTATCCGGCATCGATCGCGTTCGTAATAACCTCGCGTTGCTGTAATGTATACTGTACCATGTGTAGATACTACGCTACACTCATTGTCTATGACTGTTGGTAAATAGGGACATCTATTAAAATTCGGTTGCGTTAAACTGCAGAGTCGTTAAAAACCGCTCGAAATTTAAACACATGAAACTTAATCATTTATGTACATATATGCATTTTTTTATTTTCTCCATTTATGGATAATCTTATGTAATGTATTTGGTGTGTGTATTTGACAAGCCAAAAGTAGATTACACTCTAGCGCGGGGCCCGATTGGGAGCAATCGGTCCAATCGGCTTAAGGCCGGCTCTGATGCCGAAGCTGTTTGGATTCGAAATAAAATCCTCCTTTTTGTAGTGTTTGCTGTAAAATTTGTGAACGTATTATATTCGAGTCTGATCTCAGAAATGAACATACAGAAACAACAGGTAAACGAGAACAATGAGGATAATGAGAAGACGGCTTTTGTTAGAATAAATTACATTTCAGCACAAATCTAATAGCATTCGGTGTTTAGGCCAATAATGTAACACCAATGTCAGGGCAAAATATATGAGTCTGTAATAGTCGTGGTCTTATTTTCGCGTGAATACTGTATTTCTCCTCACGATAACTGGCGTACAATGTTATTTCATATCAATCTATATACTCGGATGTCTTGTGTAGATGTGGGGAACATGTGGTTCAGTATTTTTCGGTATTATATTGGTAGTTTTCTATGAAAAACTGTATAAACTTGAAGAGTTTTCTGTAAAAACTGTATCTTACTTGAAGAGTGTATGTACTATAATATTATATATTACATATATAATCAAATTATAATTACATCTACAAGTAAAATATTCTTATTTTTTATCATTTTAGTCTGCATAAAAATAAGAACATTCTACTTCCAGTAGTAATTGTAATTTGATATATAATTCACGAATCGACCAAGAAACTTGAAGAGTTACTTACAACTCGTAAGTAATAAAAAATGGACGTATGTGTACGAATATACAATTTATACCAGTGTGTGCGTGTGCGTGCGTGCGTGCGTGCGTGTGTGCGTGCGTGTGTGTGCGTGCGTGCGTGCGTGCGTGCGTGCGTGCGTGCGTGCGTGTGTGTGTGTGTGTGTGTGTGTGTGTGTGTGTGTGTGTGTGTGTGTGTGTGTGTGTGTGTGTGTGTGTGTGTGTGTGTGTGTGTGTGTGTGTGTGTGTGTGTGTGTGTGTGTGTGTGTGTGTAAAATTTATACAATGTACAATTTATTATTAATAATAATCTTCGGTTTTTGTACAAGAAAGTTTGTACAACAAAATTTTTTTGAACAATTGACTACAAATTTTTTAATTTATATACGATGATGATACTGTAGTTACATACTATTGAAACATTGTAATTCACAAAATAATAAAATATATTCTTGTACAAAAAGGATTATTGTTATTAATAATAATATAAATTATACAAGGAAAATGAGCAAATATGAATGTACAATTTATACTGTGTGTGTGTGCGCGCGCGCCTACAATTTTTACATTATACACACAATGTATATGTTACAGTTAAATTTTATTTTTGTATACAGTTTCATGGAAATTAATAATAATGACTTCCACTTGTACCGTTAACCACCTTACAAGTGCCGGTCAAGGTAGACTGTCGTCTTTAGCCGTTCGGCATACAAAGAAGGGAGCATTATACTTCACCCGCCCAATATTACTGAATGTCAGGTATACTTATTTCTGCTGGCTGAGTCAACGTGGTGGCAGAAAAGCAAGCCTCCAGTTTAGGTCACTGTCCGGGAATTGAACTCGGAACCTAACCAAGATTACTATCCAAGCGATTATTAGTCTACTAAACACGATTACATGAACGTTAATTATTTGTTGGATACTTTCAATACTTTGCAAACCGTAAAGTTTACCTTAACGTTATCCGCAAAAAGTTATCGTTGACACATCAATCTATCTTTCTTGTTTCTCTGTCAATGCCCAACGTTTCATCCATACAGTAAAACAGGTTTGGCCACAGTCTTTTAAAAGTTTACCTTTGTAACAGGATATTACCTTTACAAGACAGTTAAAACGGTTATTGTGTTGTGATATGCTTTTTATTGTGTTTGTTGTGATATCAAACAACACTAAACATATAAACTATATAAACTCTAACGGCCTTTTTTATTTAACACACATATATTATATATTTAATGATAGATAAAATGTTACTTACCCGTGACTTTTACTTTACCTGGGCGCCAGAACAAATCCCAGATACAAATGACACGGATTCAGCTTACCTCAGAGCATAGAGACACACTATCTCAGGATTCGTTCAGTGAATGTGGAATTCAAGAGGAATCGTTACAAATAACACTTTAAAATTTGCTTGAGTTTGTTTAATTAACGATTAAATGTTATTTTATTAATGTTCTTTCAAAGCTAAGTTAAGGACTTATTGCTAACCTAACTCTTATTATTAATGAGTGTGCGTGAAAAGTGAAGATTAAAACGTCCAAACGACCAATTGTTCTTATCTGGTTTAATTAAGAAAATTTTTATCTCCCAAACCAGTGCTAAAGAACTGGTCTGCAATAATTTGCACGTTCAATACTACACCTCACCTTCCATTCAACACTCCTATATTAATTTATAGCTAATCTTACTAATTAAATACAAATTATGAATTTACTTAGTGTCTTTTTAAAAAATTGTTTATTGCTTTTTATTAGTTATTTTGTTTTGTTAATTTCATTGATCAATGAATCTATTTCTTACTGATTGATGCGTCGACCGTAGATAGAAATCCGTAGTGATCCTCCTTTTCATGGTTCGGCACAGAAGAAATGATGTTGACCAAAACGTTGACCGATGATACTGGGCAATTACAGATGCTGTAGCTCTCTGTTGCACAGGTCACTTCACAAATAAATAAATTATTAATTAATTAATTAATGCGTTGTTACACAGCGAGAGTTGTTATCGACCTAGTTCCTCTGCAACTGCGGACTACTTCCCGAACGGTTTATTTAAATAAGACTTTGCGTGGTTTGTGAAATTTAGCACGTATTTAACACACGTCTTGCTCATTTAAGATTCGAACGAAGAGTCTCGATTCCCCAAGTCTGAGTTGGCGTCTCTTCTGAATACAGCTTTGTGATTGGTTGTTCCAAATAAATCATGCGTTTTCCATTTGAAACAATATCGAACAAGTCGACCAAACGCCCCTTAACAGGTTTGAGATGGTAGAGAATTACTGGCTAATTTCATACTTCCTCTGTTTGCAAATCGTTTGATTATGGGTATTTGCAAACGTGATTTCACAGATCTGACCACAGAATTACTGACCATAGAATTGCTTAGGTCTTTCTCTGTAAGTGTGTGAAAACACCTAATTCGTACCTAGCCTAATTCTCTAGTTATTTCTCTTGGCGTTCTTCTTCTGTATAACTTCTGTAAATGTTAATTATATTGGTTGATATTTTGGCTACTTATAGAGCTTTAATTGCTGAACACTATGCAGGTTTCAGAATTGCTGTATATTTATTAGTTTTGAAGATATTCCAGTTTTAACTAATAAAAATAATTGAATAAAAATTCATGTCTGTGCCGGCAACATTCGTAGCAGTGGCGATGTTAGACAGAGATAGCTGTGATTATACCCTCCCTCTCTTGCTTACGCCTCTATACTCGCACAGTATGGCACTTTCATATAACGATCTGATGGGTCGGCTTTATGAATCGTTATAAAACCTATAAAATTTATATACCTAATTGTTTGTGAAACGATAAAAATCCAGTTGATTTGTGTGTAGGTAAATGATCCGTCGTGAAAATGGGATCCACGTGCTCTTGCCACGGTGCATATTGTTTGTTTGTTATATGTGACCGCAGGGAAACGTAGTCTCACACCAATATTCTGGTCGTACGTTCTGTCAGATAGCGGATCAAGCGATTGTACCAGGCAGTTTCAATTTTTTGTTTGTGATCGAATCCGTAATAAATTCTGGTAAAACTGTAACCCAGAGTCATCAAAACACGATGCTAATTAAAACGTGTAGTCTTTACCCCCTATCTAGCCGTGCCACTACAGATGGCTATGGAAACGCATACACGTGTAGCCTTATGAGGTAGTGTAAATGCATGTAGGTTGTAGGCTATGACAGCGCTTGCCCGTATATTTACGTAGACTACCTCTGTAGTGTTCTGTCACTACAGCGTCATTTCTATTAATGACCTAATTTGTACACTGACTTAAGGACAGTAAGTATAGAATGGCTGAAGTGACATTCTAATATCAAATTGAGTCGTCAGTCTCCAGGGGCATATTTACGGAGGGGGGGCGAACGGACCTGACCCCCTCCCCCAGAGGATCGGAAAAAGTTGACGAATTTTAGTTAATCTCTTAATTTGTAGGCTGTTTTATAAGATTTTTCAGCTGTGAACGTTAATGTAGTACTAACTCTTTTTACTTCCATGTTCTATAAGGAAACGAAAGTATGGTGATGGCGAAAAAATTCGTGTGGCGAAAACAAATGATAAGGACTGATTCTGATTGTACTATCTCAACACAGGAAGAAAAGTCATTTTCCGAATTTCCGAATGCGCATGTCTGTCTGTGTGTCTATGGGTAGAATTTTTTCTGTGGCAAACGATAACTGCCGCAAATTCAAACAGAATCAAATAATTTTTTGCATATGTGCCCGAGTTGTAGAGGATTCAAGACCTGTTGATTTTGGTCAAGATCGTACAACGTAAGCCTATATGTTACGCTACCTTAGATATTATTTTATAGACATAATTCATAATACATCATGTGTTTGGCAAGTAAGAATTGTTAAATTGTAATGTAATCATATATAACGATACAAATGAACGTCTCCTAGTTATATAAAAATTTAATATTATACAGGCGACAGTAAAGCTCCAGACGTTTTGAAAATGTATTGTCAGAAAACAACTTTCTAGTCATAAAGATATAGAATGCTTTGTTTGCTCATAGTAACAAAGAATACAGAGTACCGTTAGCAGGGTGGTAAAAACAACCTTGGACTTACAAAGGAATAGGCGGCGAAAGCGGTTTGAACACGAGAAAGTCAGCGTCATTTTGCAAGTTAACGTACACGCGGGAAGAACTCGCATGCCCAATGTTATAGCCAACCAAAAATAGCGTCACTTGGAAGCGCGAACTATTATCAGCTGCTGAATGGGTGAATTCGAATTTACCGGTAAAAAGTTGAACAGATAGCCAATTGGGGTATTTTTAGTTTGACAGTGGGGAGCGTAGTGCGATCAACCATATAAATATTACCCTTGTAAGAACGCTAAGAAGTCTCTTGTTTTGCGTCTTAGAGTATTAATCTGGAGTTTTTTTAGTCTCGGAGTCTTAGATATGAATCTTAGAGTCTTAGATATCAATCAGAGGAGTTTAGTTGAATCAGTCGAAGGAGTAATCTATCAGTCTTTGTTGTGACAATATTCTTCTTTAAGTAGACATGAAAGAATTAATAAATCAAATTATTATTCAGTAATTATATATCTACAATCCAACCAGAAACTGTTCAAGCTAATACGAAGTAGCAAGCGGTTCGCGAGTGACTAAACTTAATTTAGTGCGTCATCAAGAGAGAAGAAGTATATTTACTATGTGCGTGTAATCTGAATTAAGTAAAGGCAGAAGTATACTTATTATGTGCGCGTAATACGGAGTATATAGCCGAATTTAAGGTCGAAGTGCGCGAGCGTCAGTTGTTATCGCGTACGAGTGAAATCAAAGGCAGAGCAAGTAGTGATAAAGAGTGATGTGTGGGAAGTGAGTAACGAAGAATGCAAGAAATGGATAATCATAAATCAAGTAACAAATTTAAATTCAATTGATTACTAAAATAGATCCAATGTAATATAGTCGTCTATCCATGGTTCACCCGTTTCATTCTGAAAGAATTCACGAGTATGTTGAGATGCTAATGGTATTCTATATCTTATGACATGGAAAGAAATAATTATTAAATATATATGTACTTTGTATATATTAATTCATAATTGTGAAAGGAGATAATCATTAAACACATATATGTAATCTGGTAGGTTAAATCGTAAATGTATTGCTCAATGAATAATAGTTGAAAAGATTCAATTTGTCTAGATTACCCTATTGTTGAACAATGATAAATTTATAAATGATTTAATACTTTGTTCATAAATACGATATATTTAATTGTAGTAGATGATTTAAGAAGTTATTTCTTTTGTAGAAAATGCGTAATGAATGATGATGTTGTTTAATATATAAAATTTTGAATATTATATTTCTATGCCTATTGCTAAAATGTATGTATCAATATCTCTTGTTTGTGTAAATGTAATACAAATACAAATAAGTAATTAGCATCTGAACAGAAGCGTTATTATTTTAATAACCCCTGAGATCTTAAATATCTCTGGCGCCCAGCAATTTAAATAAAGTACTAATCATATTTGATATGATAAATATAATTGAAATATCACGTAAACTTTGTAAATTATACTAGTTGGCGCTATCACACGGAGCTTTATCCACGATTGAAGCTAAGCGAGAGTGATATTTGACGCAACCAACGTGTGGCTTAATAAATAAATTTCACACTAAAGAGTGATAATCGGTTAAGAGAAGGGGGAAGTTTACCTGCAACGTTTTGTGTTGTAACAAGAGTAAAGTACTTAATTTTGATAAATAAAGTATCCTGGAAATAAGGTCATAATAATCCACTGTAGAAAGCTAGATGAAATATCTATAAACGAAAAGGGTAGTTGAAGGGGGCGTGGGTAACTTTCTGTAAATGAAAATGATAGTTGAAGGGGGAGGGGATAATTTTTAATTTGTGTACTACTTTATCGGCAACAAAGAAGTAGTTTGTTGTTAAAATTCCTTCCCGGGCTGTTTGACCGTGGTCCAATGTTTTCTGCAAAACCAGACCTTTCGGCAGTGCCATCGACTGCCATCATCAGTCAAAATGGAGTGCGCTAACGTGAGGTGGTATACGTTAGTGACCACAGTACTGTGATTAAGGCTGAAGCAAGAAGTAGAAAGAAGTAGTTCTTATGGAAATATTTCATATCGAAAATGACTTTAAATATAAATCTTAGAACATGGAAGTCATCTATGGTTCTCCATACCGATATTTCTTCTCTCGTAAACAAGATATTTTAGTAACTGAAACTGGACGCGACTACGTGACAGTAAGAAGTAACTTATTTTACAAAGAATAAAATCTACACAAAACTGTACGATAACTACAGACGCATGATGCCACCTAATAGTACAGTATAGTGATTATTTTCCTTTCTATAATGGTAGAATAACTGAACAATTTTGGATACAAGCAACTTTTGTCTGTACAAGCTTTCTTAATATATAAAAATTATCGAATAATAATAATCATACAAGAAGAACAACGCTGCTTAACAGTTGTTTTAAGTAATATATTAACATCACGTAAGGCCCTGCATAGTCTCCGTTGTATATTGAAACACATGGCAACTTGGTCTTATAAAAATCTTCGGTTCTAGCTTATGGAAATATGTCATTTCGAAAATGATTTTAAATATAAATCTTAGAACATGGAAGTCATGTATGGTTCTCCGTACCGATATTTAAATATCCAAACATGTTTACTACACAGCGTTTCAGCATACGTTTGAAATATGACACACAGGAAAATCAATTCAGTCAGTTAGTACCGTGTAAACAACGTTTCAATAACGCGTATTTTTATTCTGATTCCAGGATGTCACCGCACGTTTTTCGAGCACTTTAAACATAGTAATGTTGATTAGTCTTAACTTAGTTTTTCCTTTGTATGAAGCCGACTCGACAGCCCCCCCCCCCAAAGCCAAATTGTAGATACATCACTGTCAGTCGCAGGAGGAGTAGAGCTGGCCGCTGCGGTTGTTTGAGGTTTTTAACGGAGGATCACAGCTCAGTAGTCCGGAACCGTGTATCATTCAAGCAGTTGGTATCTGGCCACGTGCCTTTAGCTATTACTACGTATTAAACTCGATGCTAATTAGAAGGTGTGGAACTGACCATTCATATTTAGGCGTGAGTCGTACTACTACTGGAGGTTAGACCTTACTTCCAGTTGCCCAAACTCTCTGAATACTGCCACGCCGTTCGCCAGTTTACGTCTGCAGTAGCACAATAACAGTAACTATAATTCGTGACTCCGTTTGGTCACGAGAAAGACAAAAGCCAGTATTGTGTTCTATTGTACGCGCTTGCGTACAGTGGCATTTCTTTTTAAAAGATTGTACAAGCCTCTGCGTTATTTAAAACAATGGATTCATTAACAATGGTCCAAAGAAATAATAATAGTTTTTCTATCGGTCACGTTGTCAAGAAACGTGAATCTAAATATACACTCCATACTCGCTTTGCCGGGTCTGGAAGCAATGTTGCAAGCAGGGTCGGATTACAAGCGCGTTGTGCCCTATGCTGCCATTAGACGGGTGCCCCCCCCCCCCCCGGTTCAAAATTCAACCTTTTATCCATTACTTACATTGATAAATGGCATACACAGTTTCGGAAGTTAACAATTATTTTATTAAACTCTCAAATTACGACAAATATTTAGCTAAATAGTGATTACAATGACCATAGTAGTACTTAATTTTAGAAAATACTAATAGATTTTTGTCTTGATTTTGCCTTAACGAAGTCTTGTATAATTTCTACTAAATCGAGCGATTCAAGTATCTCGCTTTCAACATTCAACCTTGCTAACGCAGATAATCTCTCATCTCCCATAGTTGAACTCAACATATCTTTAATGCGTTTTAATACAGAAAATGGTCTTTCAGATTTGCAATTAGCTATTGGAATCATAAAAAGCAGACTACAGTATAAGCAATGTATAGATTCAGAAATACATCAATCATTTTACAATAATAATCCAGTTTAATACTTTGAGCGGACAAACCGTAGTATCATGGAATCTATCATCTTCATTCGAACTATTTGGAATAAATCTATTTCTTTCAGTTTTACTCGTGGCACAGAGTGCTTCAATTCTATTAGAAGATCGTTATTCAAATCATTCGAGTAAACTTCTATAAGAGCTTTCGCTTGAGTTTCCAACTCGATACTCTCCATGGTTAATAACTACATAAGAAAACCAAACAGTTGTGTAATGTGATCATAAACTTTGCTTCACTTAGTTAATTCAGCTGGATGGTGCCCCCTCTGACAGCTGACAGCTGAGTCCCTGGTGCCCGGTGCTGCAGCATACCCTAGCGTTATGGATAATCCGACACTGGTCGCAAGTGAATAGCAGTGAATATTGCGAGAGATCGTTGGTTTGACAGATCCCGTGGATACAAGATTGTAGATGTAGTACGCTATTTACTTCTGTACTGTTCATTTTTATAATCAAATTTAGTTTAAAGACTGACGCTTCAGGAAACTAGACTGTTCCCTGCTGTTCAGAAACTTACATATCAATGCGCTGTCCAGGTGTAGTCTAATAACGTACGCGTGCTCACTCACACGTAGAGCTTTTTAAACTTAAAGAGTAAACTGTAAACAGTATCAACTGAGGTATAATTCACGTCGTAGTAATGCCAATAAGACCGATTCTGAGGTTAGGACAATGCGTGCAATTTGCCCAAAATTCCACTGAGAGAGATACGCATTATGACAAATGAGTAGAAAACCAGACGACGAAATGAGTGTATAAAAGTCGATCAAACTTGAAAAAATGCAGGCCTACACCAGTATCGAAATGTAGGCCTACACCAGTATCGAAATGCAGGCCTACACCAGTATCGAAATGCAGGCCTACACCAGTATCGAAATGCAGGCCTACACCAGTATCGAAATGTAGGCCTACACCAGTATCGAAGTGTAGGCCTACACCAGTATCGAAATGTAGGCCTACACCAGTATCGAAATTGGAAGAACAAACGTTTCGGCCTCATAATCGGAAGCCATCATCAGTTTCTAAAACGATCGGCACAGACGGCCAACTCATCCCACAGTTAAGTTAAAGATTATGTATTGTTACGACATTACAGAACAATCTACGGTTTATCGAATATTCCAGACGAATCCGGCTGTAATGTTGCGTGCGTACGTGATTTCATCATGTGCGCACCAGAATTTTCTAGGCGTCGCCAGCCACGCGCACTGTGTCAAGGCCGCAATAATTGCGTCCTAGTGTAGAGCTGATGCGTAGTGTATGGATCTTTCTGGATTTTCGGCGGGATATAAACACAAGTGCTCAGCGACGTTCAGTTCAGTTTGCGTTGCGATTTATTGGAATGCGGTTCGTAGTATTATAGTTCAGTTATTATCGGGCGATTACACAGTGAGTTTGAGTTGCGAATTATTACAGTGTGGTTCAACGTATTGTGGCGGAGTGTTATGTGTTTTATTTAATTGTGCGAGACAGCTGTAATACAATTGTGTTTTATATTAGTTCACATTTTATTGTGTGTGAAAATTTTTTATTTGATTTGTTATAAGAGATCATCTTGTTGATTACAAACTGTTTAATTTTGATAAATAAAGCTGGTGATTAGTGACGTAATTGGTGTCTTGTATTTTGTTTTCCACTGTACCATACGACGATCATTTAGACCGTCGCCGTCGCGTCGTAACAGTATTTTGCCTGAGAAGGCCCACTTATATAAACTTTTCTGCCATCACGATCTTAGCTGGAAAGAAGGATCAACCGATCAGCATCATGTGCTATCTGATTGGCTGGGGAACACAGCATGCCAAATCCTATTTAATATGAGACTTAAATAGGATTCATAGCGACGGAACCATGATTGGAGATTTGTACGGCCGAGGGTAGTACGCACTGAAGATTGCACGAAACTTTTTTTTTACGTTTATTTATGCAATATGTTAATACATAACAATAAGCATAATTGTTCACAGAATACATGGCATGAAGAAAACTAGTCCATTGACTAGTTCCCGTATGAGTATTTAAAAGTAACGTATTTTGTACAATATATTTATAGTGTTAGAGCCTAGGTAAGTTCAGTGGAAATGTTAACTTTAAACGTTTTGTCTGCAGTAAGAGGTTTAAGTTTAGATGTCATACTGGGTAATGATTTTTTGCAAAGGACGAAAGCCGTCATAAATTTTAAGGAGAAAGTGATAGAATTAGATGGGGGTGACCGGTCGGTAAGAGTAAAATTTGAACAGATAATAGATAAAGTTAGAACGTGCGGAGTTAGAATACTACAGAAGAGTGTAAGTGAAAATAGTATAGATACTAGGATAAGTGCATGTATAGAGGCAGAGTATATGAGTGAGTTTGGAGGTGAAAAGAGTAATATTAATGATGCAGTGTGGGAGTTAAGGGCGGATGAATTTTGTAGTGAAGGTGAGGTGGTAAGGAGTGGCCAGCGTGCAGCGTTGTGGCAAGTGATAGAGCGGTATAGAGGAGTGTTTGCCGAGGTTCCAGGAAGGGATTCGTGTGCTCTTCAAGGCGTTTCACATATCTTTCGCTGAACATCGCAATGGTTTCACTGACTGAGAGCATGTCCACTGGACATTGTCCAGGTCTCTGTAGATGTCTTTGTTGATGTTGAACCACGGTGCGGTGGTTATGGCACGCAACACCGTGGTCTGAGACCTTTCCATTATGGCGATATTGGATTTTTAGATGCAGTTGCCGAAACCTGTAAGCCGTATGTCCACACAGGCTTGAAGACAGTGCTGTACACCAACAGCTTGTTTCGCATTGACAGTAGTGATTTTCTGCCCAGGTGCCAATAATGCTTGCGAACTTGGTGTCCAGTTGTTTCTCTTCATCCAAATGTGTTTGCGCCAAGTCAGTTTTTCCTCTAGGTGGATGCCCAAGTATTTTACAGAGTCGGCTACCGGGATAGCCTTGTTATTTAATTTCACAACTGATGTTGTCGCGTGGCATTTTGTGAAGGTGATGTGTACTGATTTAGTTTCATTTAATTGTATTCTCCACTTCTTTGCCCATGAAGAGAAATTAAAGAGAGAGAATGTCAGCTGTCAATAGAGGTTTTACTACATACTCCAACCTATGCTACTTTCCAGATAAATACAGCTTTGTAGCCTGAATGTACAAATACAGCGCAGTAAACGTTCCTTATTGTCTAGCCATTAAGAATTTTTGTTTAGTTTAACCAATTTCATGCATAAGTAGTGTACAGCACTTTACGCTCGGCTTTATAGAAATAAATAAGTAGGACAAATTCTCCTTCCCTTTGTCCTACTTATTTGGGAAGCGAACGAGAAGTAATAGTTTGTGCTGTTTCCCATTAACATAAGTACGAGAGATATGATGTCCATCCTATAGGCTAAGCATGCTTATTACAAAAAGAAGTTTAGCCTATATATTACGTGTTTATATGGGATGGTATTAGTGTGGTGCCTTTACAAGGTGGATGCTTTAGTATTTTACAGAGTCGGCTATCACGAAACATATAACGTATATTTAGTCAATATTACATTTGTTGATTTACAGATCAGCACAGGGCGACCACGTAAACGATGTAAGTGGCGGTTAGCCCGCGATAAAGTCAACTCTGCAGTTTTATAAGCGGAAGCAGAATACATTTTGTAAATAGCTATTTGAAACTTTGTTTTGCACTTGTAATAAACAGGATTACGAGTAAAACAGTCTAGCTACGCGGGAACTAACATTAAAGTGCACAGAGGTGACTGCACTTACGTACGCGCATAAACACATCGCATTGCCACTGAACGATTTCCGCTCAGCTAAAATGCAGCAACTTTCGTTGATAACGTGCCGAGACGCTAAGCGCAACGCTTTCAGTAGAGATTGTTACGCTCCCGGTAGACATCCTAACGCACTTCTCTGTATCTGTTTGCCCAAGTTTTCAGTTAATGGCGTAGTATAAATTAATGACCACAGTAATATTTATTAGCAGTCTCTCGTTGTATAATTTGGCAGTAGTAATGGCGGGAGGGGGGATTAGACACTTCATCATGGTAACTTAACGGCAGCAGCACCAGACAGATGCACAATCAATATGTACGTGGAGAGGTCATGTGGGGTCATGTTTCGACCTTGCGACTTTCGTCCCATACGACCGGTTTTACCGCATTACTGATCATCCCGTTTTTATATGTCACATTGATGGTACTCTTAAAGTATGCACCGCATAGGCAATTAGTATACGAGTGCGCCCGCGCGCGTGATCACGCACCTTTCAGTATGCGACAGGGTTTTTCATTTGGCAACCGTAAGTAATACGCGATTTCGCGAAAATTACTCTCCAGTCGCTTCCAAAGTGCTGTTTATTCTAACATACGAATTCATAGCACGGTTCGTGAAGCTGCTCGAGATCAAGGGAGTCGCGGACTTATGCCATTTACTTAGAACAGCTTTGGTTACTGTCAATACGAGTCTGGTTTTACGTTCCATCCGCATATATGTTTTCGATTCCTGTTAGATGGTTTTGCCTGTTTCTTGACTTAAAAAAAAGTGAATCTAGTGTTAATCACTTGACTATTGAAATACCAAGTGAAAATGTAAAACTTGTATTCTGAATGAACAACCTCAGACAAACACGTTCAACAATTAAAATTTACAATCATATTGATTCTTAATTCAGGAAATTATAAATAATCGTATTCTCGGGACAAATAAAGTAATTAATTACACAAACACTCTTTGAAAGAGTGTGGTCTACAACAGTGGTTCACAAACTTTTCAGTCCGCAGACCCCCCCCCCCACCACCACCACAAATAATTTAAAAAATCACGGACCCCGTCCGAGTTATGAAATAAAACAAACAGTAAATATGATATACACTCTTATATTTTAATTAAAATGTATTAAAATCAAAATTCTCTTAACTTGAAAAATTATAATATTAATGATATCAAACATAGTTTAATGTGAACAATGAAGATGCTTTTGAACAATTAGCTCTGCGATATTAGGTTTAATGTCTTATAATTTCAATATTAAGTCACTCTCGACATCAAGTTTATTTCTTAATTTTGGCTTCAAGTACGTGAGCAGGGCGAATGCGGTTTCACACAAATAAGTAAAGGGAAACACCGTTAAACGCTTCAAAGCTTTCTTTGCGAATTCAGGGGAGTAAGTGATTACATATAACCAGACGTTAGCTAGCTGTAATTGCGAAAACTATAATTTTAATGAACTGTCAGTTGAAAGTTCTGCAAATGAATCTTCTTTTCGTAGTGTAAGAGAGAGGTCTAGTCAGTTCGGCTGACAGATCTGCTACACGACTTGATTTAAAGACATTATTAAATCCATTAGTTTGAAATTACTTTTAAAATTAGTTAGTTTGAACCCAAAACAAAAATACTGGATTCTTGTACTAATTGTTTTAAGATTCTAAAATTTAGATTTTAGAGCACAAAAAATCGGGGAATATTGTGATATATTCTAATTTTTCTGAAAAGTTTCTGCGGGCCCTACTTTGGGAACCACTGGTCTGTAATAAAAATGTGCGGCCTACAATAAAAATCTTATCGTAATAAGAGCTCCGACAACAGATATATTACAAAGTTCGCATTTATTCAAAACTGGTGGTAGACATTTGTACTTTCTCGTCAGACTGAGAATCTACTAGTATTTACTGAGTAAACTTTGAATGCTTATTAAATAATTGCTCAAGTTTTTAACATATAGACGTGTTCGCGTAGCTTATAAAACCTTCATATTCGCGCTTAGACACGCTCAACAGGTATCTATATTGTAATGCTATATTTTTATACACGACTTCAGCGAGTGTATTCTATTTTCGTGCGTTTCAGATCTTCCAGTAAACAATAAAATCCGTTTTGGACGATGCCAGACCAAATCTGTCCCCAGATAGTAGCCTGTGTTTTATGTCCGTAGAACTGTCCATAGACATAGAACTGTCATTTATGTTCAGTTGATGTCATCTTAACACATCGTCTGCAATCCCTTACGGCAAATCATTTTGAAAGATAACGTTATGTAACTACGCGAAAGACTAGGTCAGGTTGGTTTTTTTAATAATTTTTTAAATAATTTTTAATAATTAATGACAAGACTTAAGAGAATTCAGGTTGTTTCGTTCTTCTTGGTGTATGAATCGAAAACCAAAGCATTCTCCTTGTTATAAACATAAGTTAATTCTTTTCAGAGCATAATAACTCGTAAGTAGAAACAAAATGCGGTTGTGAAGTAATAACAAGCAACAGTTTCACCTGTACAAGCAACAGTAAATTGCCTAGAGTACTGATCAATAGCAATAACAAGGTCATAGTATTTTGTTAAAAGGTACTATTTTGTAACCATATACCAATTTTGCAGTGATAGTACTTTTTTAAAAGTAGTCGACCCCTACCCTGACCAGTACTCAGAAATATATAATTTTTTCCAAGAAACTTTAGAAAATTTGTTGCTCTCTACACCAATAGTTTTTGTACTTTAGATTGGGCGCGCTTACAGTATTTACACAAACATTGTCACAGCCCTATATACTTTAACTTATTTATGTTTCCATAAATAATTCTGCAATGTCTCCCATAATTTCTATTAAATATACGTTCTAATAACATTATTATTATTATTTCTCCCATAATACTCCTTTGTGTGCCATTAATCTCCAAAGAATCTGTACTAAATATTCAAGTATATTTGTTATTCAAGTATTTTTTATAGGCCTATATGAATGTGTTACTTCCATGTTTCAGAAGGAAATGTAAGTATGGTGATGGCGAAAAAAATCGTGTTCGAGATGGGCTGATTCTGATTGTACTACCCTCAAAACATGAAGAAAAGTCATTTTCCGAAAAGTGTCTATGTGTCTGTGTGTAGAATTTTTTCTATGGCGAACGATACCTGCCGCAAATTCAAACAGAATCAAGCATTCATGGAAGGTGAGGAAGGGAGGGAGAGAAAGAAAAAGAGAGATTAGTGACAATATGTAAGTCGGTTGTTAGTGACAGCGTTAGTTCCGTAGCAGTTGACAGATTATAACTAATCAGTATGCACGCTCTATTGCTTCTAGACACATTCTGCATTTACATAAAGCTCTTAGGGCGAAAGTGTCACAGATTTAAAGCTGTATTTATCGCCATAGTATACAACTTCCATTTTGTATTATTTGCAACCGTGAATAGCTAATGGGATTTTATTGCCCTGTGCCTTTGTGGTGTGCAAAGCTTTGTTCATACCCGAGAGAGAGACGTATATTTCCCTTAATCCGTCCTGCTGTTCACTTAACGAAATGCACAGGCGAGCGTAAATGTTTTCAAAAGTGGGATCCTTTTAAAGAAACATTCCTCAAGTTAGACGTAGGCTATATACGAGAATGTTTTTTAAACGGTCACAGTGATGGAGTAACATTATTTCGACAAAGCCGTCTGACTATTACACTCCCGGTCTACCGGTTTAACATTCTACTATCGCGTCCTGTTAGCTTTCCATTTATGAATTTCATTGTTTGTAGTTTTTGTTATGTCGATATGTGGCCACAGTTTGTGTTACTTTGTCGAAGTCTTATGCAAATGTTACGCTTTTCACACTGAATCATTTAACGGCTGTTAAACAATGTTAATAATCTTTAATATGAATACAGCAAAACTTAATAGAAATGACTGGTTTTATAAAAATACTATGACAAACTGTGAATCTACTGTTGATTTATATCATTAATCGTCTACTAAAATTCATAACTAATATTCTCAATTGTCGTCACTGAGATTTTCTTTAATATTATGAAATGTTTCATTGAAAAGGTTCAGGGAAGAATAAGTTTTATCTAATAATGTACTTTTAACCTTAAATAGCTCTCTAGTAAATCATGTTGAGACAAATGGCAATATAAGTTGGTTTTTTATTATGTTTAGATTATGTTTTTATTATATTATGTTTGGCTTTGGAACGCGCTCCTAGAATATTGTGTTGAAAACTGTAATCACTCTATCTATGGATCTTGACTCTTTCTGTCTCTTATGTTGTTATAAGATTTTATAAAAACTGTAGCATCTGCCACAACATAAGCCGAAGATGTGTCAGCTCTATTCGTGATTGGCTGGAAGTTTAAACACTCACGGAAAGCGTCTGTCGACTTACGAAATGTGTATGTCTGAGGAATATTGAGAATAGACTAGATCTGCAGAGTAAAGAAAGAAAACGCACAAGACGTTGGAAGCGTTAAACACACAACAAATATCGGAAACGAACCTACGCACTTACGAAAGTGTAAATACAGGCTGCCTTAGCTTGTACATAGAGGACCTGTTTAAATCGAAAAGTGTTAAAATCACCCAACTTTACACATTAAACTGAACCGAATAAAACAAACATTCAAGCTTAGCTGCTTAGCCGTAAACTGTAGTTACTTATAACGAATTGGGAGGTTGGCGTCGGCCATTACATATTGGGAGTTTCGCACTGACAAGATGGCGGCTCTGCCCGGGAACATTTAAAATACTTTAAACAAACTGAACATTAATAATTTGTTATAGTAATTTAAAAAATATTTAAAAATTTGAATTGTACTAATCGTGTGTTTGTATTTTTTTTTTTTTTTTATATGCTACATTCCCTGGGGTTTAAAATCTATATGTGCATGCTTTAAAACAAAAAATTAATTATTAATTTTGTTTTATTTCAATCAACAGTAGTGCCAATAGTAGCACTACACACGCACGAGCGCGCGCGCGCACACACACACACACACACACGCACATGGCAACTATGAAATTTAAAAACGTTAACAATTGATAATTAGTGTTTACAAGACATGTTTTTTTATTACTAGGTGATCAGTTTATGCGTGTAGATTATGTTAATACAGGTGGACCATAATTCGCTTGACAAAAAAAACACGTTTTTTTTAATAAATTTTACCGATGAAAGGTTTCCAGAGGTTTGGTCATTGACTACACAAAAATTTAAAAATATTAATTGTCCCGTTCTTACAATATTTACTGTCATTATCAGGGTTTGTATACAGATAACATAGAAATAATTAATTACACATGTAATGACTATTGATATATGTCAAATATTCGACTTATTAATAGGTAAGAAGAATGATAATTAAGAATATGATTAATGATAATTAAGATTAATGATTAATGATATTAATAATCATATTAATGATTATTAAGAATAATAAGTGCAATAGTAATAATAATAATATGTATGTGCAATAGTTATTATTATTCTTTATGTGTATAGGCCCTACATACACAACAAAACCTCGAGACCTGTATAGGCGTATTATTTATTTCTATACTTCCCGTATTCAAGTCCTGATCTAGTGTCAACTAACTTATGATTGCCCACTTTGTAATACGTACTAAACTAATGACGCTAATGAGTTATTACGTATACGTCAAGGTAGGGGGGGGGGTCACTGTTCCATGATCTAAGCGCGCATCGACTTTGTGCGGTATCAGTTGTATGTCTCTACTTCATATTTTCTGTAAATATGTCCGAGTATTGTACAAGCAGTGTCTGCCTGTAGTAAGCCGTTCGCACACGTGCACATCTAGTCCAAGAGCTGACCGTAAAAATTCCAGCCAATAAGTAAACAGAAGAAAATGTTTTGAAAATGGTAGTTCACACAGCGAGAATGGAAAAAATCATTTTGTGCCTGGGCGGAAGTTGTTCAATAATTTTTTCTACCCCACCCCCGCAAAATTTTTTGCACAGCAATTCAGCCAATAAAGTAACAACTTAAAATTACTGCGAAAACTTAGTGTTTATATAGTTAAGTAAAAAAATATTTTTGTGCCTCATTAAATCTTGTTGGAATGTTTTGGCACAATTGTTTTTTTATTTGTTTTTTTGAGCTGTTACTATACCCATCGAGTAACAGCTTCAAATCATGATTAAATTCAAGTTTATACTTTCTTTTAATGAAATATGCATTTGTGCCACGTCTAAGCCTGTCAGAAGTACCTGGCACAAAGCTTTGTATTTCTAAAAATAACATGGAATTCCCATCCGCATAGGTTCTCCTTGCAGGTATATTTCCAGCTGGTAATTTTAGAAAACTATTGTATTATTATTATTATTATTATTTTTATTTTTATTTATTTTTAGACGCATGCCTCGAAAGAGTATGAGCGACCAGTTGATTTAACTCTAGAACAAACAATCAGTGCCGATGCAGCTAATTCTCTAACAGGTATAAGCCATTTCACCAATTCCATTACCGCCAGGCAACGTTGGGCGTTGAGTCATAGCATACGAACAAAAATTATATCCACAGTCTTACAAAACTTGAAAATAACCGAAGCAAAATGATACCGTCAAAGAATTAGACCCGCATAGAATAAATAAAGACCAAAAATGCTTAGAAAACATAATCGATAAGATAAATAAAAATATAAATCCATTTGATGAAAGAATAGATAATAATAGTTCATTTAATATTGTCACCGGTCGGACTGCGTCTAAAGAGACTGCTTGTTTTCTACTGAATGTATATAAATTAGGCGAAGAACAGAAAGAAAATTTTATAATAGCTTGCAATAATGATCGCGATAGATTTGAAGCATCAATAAAAAAGAATATCATTAAGAATTTTGCGTCGGAATGTCTGAGAAAAATGCAAAAAATTACTGATGGTAGTAAAAACGTCTTAATTAAAATGGAGCGTGATATTTTTGGCCGGTTGCTGGAAATTGCCTTAGAAGAAAAAATTGATATGGCGCAATGTTTATCATATCCATTATCACCAGCACCACCTGCTTTATGCAAATGTACTGGGGAAATACACAAAACAGATAAATCAGCACTTAAAAAAATATTACACTCTTCTAACGAGAATTTACCACCAACTCGAATAGATGTTGATATAATTGATGGGTTTTACTTTTTATACCATTTAGGTCCATCAGTTCCTCAAACGTTTGATAAAATAGCAGAAGTAATATTGTCAAAAATTTGTAATACAACCGCATCCGAAATTCATATCATTTTTGATCAATATTTCATCCCCTCGATTAAGGAAATAGAAAGGCTCAATCGTAATGAAATTAGTACTCCTTATACAATACTTGGACCATCACAAAAGAGGTCCAATGATTTTTATAAGGCTTTAAAAAATATTAAATTCAAAGAAGCATTAATTTCTTTTTTTATCAGAATATTGGTGTTATAATAATGTGGTACCATTTTTGCGCAATAAAAAAGTTTATATTACAAATAGAGATCAATGTTTCTTATATCGAATTATGGATAATACTGTTTTAAAAACAGTTGAACAAAATTACGATTATCACCATGAAGAAGCTGATACCCGAATCATTTATCATTGGAGTAAACTGGAAAATAATAAAAAGCTCATGATTAAAGCGTCTGACACCGACATCCTTGTTATTGTACTTGGAAATATACATAAATTACTGACATTAGAAATATATTTAAGCACGATAGGATCAAAGCCTAACGTAATAAATTGTATAAATTGTACAAAATTAGCTGAAACACTTGGTGATCTTTTGTGTCGTGCTTTGCCCGGTTTTCACGTATACACAGGGTGTGATTACACCGCTAGTTTTTATAGGAAAGGAAAGGTAAAGCCATTTAAAGAATTAGAAAAAAATCTGCAAGTTCAACATGTATTTGCTTGTTTAAACAAAATTGAACAAATTGATAATATGAAGAACATGGAAATATTACAAGAATTTACATCCAAATTTTACGGCATAAATTGTAAGAGCGTAAACGATGCCAGATTGTTAATTTTTCAAAGTCGATTTTCATCAACGTCGCGGTCGGTCGCGGAATATTTTGTAAAAAAAGTGAAAAGCTTTGATTCAACCCTAATTCCTCCATGCTGGAGATCACTGAAACAAAAGATCTTACGTACAATTTATGTAACGTCAATGTGGCAAAATGCTACAGAAGTAAACTGCGTCAAACTGTTACCAAAACAATGCGGTTGGATTGTCGATGACGACAAAATCGAACCACTTTAGTTCGAAGGTGAGCCCACACCTCTTTTAGTTGAAGACATTGTCCGTAAACTTTGAATCTACTGATTCTAATTTCCCTACAAATTATTTGGATCATTAGAATAAAGATCATTAGAAACTGGTGTTCAGAATTTTTATATGAAAACAAATTTTTAAAACTGGATTTTGCTAATAGACGAAGATATAGAATTTAATGAAGTTGATAATGATAGTGATGATTATAATGATGTTGGGTAAAAATTAAAAAAGTAGTAATTAACGCATGAAAAAATGAACTAAATTAATAATATTACAATTTTCTGTATAGTTCAATTCATTTAATTATAAGTGCGTTAAAGACCAATTTAATTATATTATGTATGTATGTTTTGTAAAATGCTGTAATAAATCATTATTACTTTTTGTAAATAGTGATAATTATTCCCATTCCCATAGTGTTTACCATTTTATTCCCAAATACTCATGTAATATATGATACTAGATATTGCATGTCATTGCGTCACTCTCTATCTTATTTTAGTGGTATATTGAAAAAATAGAGTATTCAGAAATACAGTACAATGGCATAGCATAGCATTCGTAATCACTAATTGGACGAACAACAATAGTTTTCTAAAATTACCAGCTGGAAATATACCTGCGAGGAGAACCTATGCGGATGGGAATTCCATGTTATTTTTAGGAATACAAAGCTTTGTGCCAGGTACTTCTGACAGGCTTAGACGTGGCACAAATGCATATTTCATTAAAAGAAAGTATAAACTTGAATTTAATCATGATTTGAAGCTGTTACTCGATGGGTATAGTAACAGCTCAAAAAAACAAATAAAAAAACAATTGTGCCAAAACATTCCAACAAGATTTAATGAGGCACAAAAATATTTTTTTACTCAACTATATAAACACTAAGTTTTCGCAGTAATTTTAAGTTGTTACTTTATTGGCTGGATTGCTGTGCAAAAAAATTTGCGGGGTGGGGTAGAAAAAATTATTGAACAACTTCCGCCCAGGCACAAAATGATTTTTTCCATTCTCGCTGTGTGAACTACCATGTTCAAAACATTTTCTTCTGTTTACTTATTGGCTGGAATTTTTACCGTCAGCTCTCAGTCTAATCGGTGTTTGCTTTTTTTTTTAAGTAAAATCATATAAATTGCCTTTTTATAAATTCATACTTTCAATATCTTGCGGCGAGACATATTGATTTCTCAACGACCGTGCGTTTTAAAGACACGCACTCCGTAAGGTGTACAATCATTGCTGCGTGGCTACGTATGTACGGAATTCACGACTCGTCTGGCACGGTTGGAGAAAGTTGACTAGCGTATTCATTCCATTCATCGGGCGCTTTTATGTGCGCGGCGGTAGGAAAATAAATAAAATACAACGTCGACGAGGTGTTACAATATTTACACGCTCTGCGCCGTCTACTCGACGCTGTGCATTAACGTAGTTTTAATTACATTACCGACATACACGGCGAGGGAAGGAAGCATGCGCACTGTTACAGTAGGCGCAAAAATACTTGACGAGCAAAGAAGTACGTTAAACTCTTCAATTACAGAAGTTCTTTTGTTACACAATCATACATTTTCAGTGGCGGATTATCTATAACGCTAGGGTATACTGCACACCGGGCACCAGGGCTGCAGCTGTCAGAGGGGGCACCATTCAGCTGAACTGATACTCAATTGTTTGGTTTTCTTACGCAGTTATTAACCATGGAGAGTGTCGAGTTGGAAAATCAAGCGAAAGCTCTTACAGAAGTTTACTCGAATGATTTGAATAACAATCCTCTATGCTCTGTATGACGGTGGTTGGCGTGTGGACTCTTGGCCTACCTGCTGCCTCTCCACCATTGTAATACTTCCGCCCGGGCTCGACAGCAGCTAATTGCCGCGTGAGTCACCTCACTGTGCGTCCAATATGAAACAATTTTTTTTTTTTGCCTCGCCCAATACTGGTAAAATTTTGTTATATTTGAAATCAGCGAAATAATCCGATAAAAATGACAACAAACACGACTATGGAATATTAAAAAATTGGGCGTTATAAAACACTATGCACTGAAGATGTGTATTAAAGTAGTTGTTGAGCTTTTACCTTGAAACACCTTAAAATATAATATTTTTTTAGTTTTTCGAACGATTTGAAAAAACAAACTATTTCTTGCAATTTTACTCGTGGCACAAAGTGCTTCAGTTCCACTATGCTCTGTATAACGGTGGTTGGCGTGTGGACCCTTGGCCTACCTGCTGCCTCTCCACCATTGTAATACTCCCGCCCGAGCATAGTCGAACTGACAACACTTTGTGCCACGAGTAAAATTGCAAGAAATAGTTTGTTTTTTCAAATCGTTCGAATGAAGAATCCATGATACTACAGTTGTCCGCTCAAAGTATTAAACTGGATTACTGATATTAAAATGATTGTTGTACTTTCGAATGTATAAGACTTACATTGCTAATCGTCTGCTTTTTACGATTCCAATAAGTAACTGCGAATCTGAAAAATCATTTTCTGTATTAAAACGCATTAAAGATACCGGTATATTGAGTACAACTATGGGAGATGAGAGATTATCTTCGTTAGCAAGGTTGAATATTGAAAGCGAGATATTTGAATCTCTCGATTTAGAAGAAATTATGCTAGACTTCATTAAGGCAAAATCAAGAAAAAATTGTACGATTAGTTTTTCTAAGCTTAAGTACTACTATGCCCATTGTAATCACTGTTTAGTTAAATATTTGTTGTAATTTGAGAGTTTAATAAAATAATTGTTATCTTTCGAAATTTTGTATGCCATTTATCAGTGTAAATAATGGGTAAAAGGTTGAATTTTGATCGGGGGAGGGGGCACAGTCTGATGGTTGGCTAGGGCACCACGCGCTTCTAATCCGCCCCTGTACGTTTTATAGCGTGTGATGTCAAACGAACGTTGTAACTTCCGACGCGCAATGACTGCACAACGGATCGCGTAAAATTACATGGAGATTACGCGTCTGCCGAGAGTCGTCTTTACTTTGTAACCTGATGTAAACATATCTGCGCATGACCTTGTCAAGGTCAGTATGTTACTTTTTAAAGGAAGTTCTGGAATGTCGTGAAGAATGACTGCAAATTTAATTCTCGGCTAATGGAGAATTTGAATGGATTTGCCGAGAATTCTCCATTTGGCGAATGGTAATTTTTTCTCGGCTAATGGAGAATTTGAATGGAATTGTTGCTATCCTCGCTTCCAGACAATTAATTACCAAGCGAGCGTCTGGACCAACAGTTGACAAGACTGTGTCCCGCAAGCTGAACAAGATGACTGTCGGCGCGCCGGTCTAGGGTTACGTTCACGCTTTGCGTCTTGGACAGAGGGCTTCGGGTTAGCGGCCAAAGTCCACCGTCGAATCTCTCCTCCCATGTTCAGAAACGGACTTGGTGTTCGATCCTTGGACGTCTTGCACGTAAAGTTTATGTACGAACGGCAAGGCCCAGGACAACCCTCCTCATGTCTGGCTTCGGCAGGTACTGTGTGATAGTTGAAAACGGCCTCGGCGCACACTGTACTGAGTGAATTAGTCCGACTAGGCGTTGTAGCAGCAAAAAAATCTGTCTTAGACCGGATCTTGAAGCAGGGAACCTTGACGCAGGATCTCCTGAAGGAAGCTCTGTACTTGATTAACTATAGTGGATCGGCTCGGGGGCATTTATCCACATACTCCAAGTGATTGTTTGATGATGGTATTGGCCAGTAACGCGCATTGTGCGAATAAAAAACGATAGATAGTCGGGGAGGCTGATAGACTGGAGACCACGAAGTGACTGGGCTGTTGCAGACTGAGGACGACCGTCATCAAAACAGGTAGATAGCTATGTCCACACTAGTGCGCTTTTCGTGCATTTGAGGCATGCGCAGTACAACCTTCCTCTAGCGAACGTAACGCATGCACAAAGCATGCCTCAAAATCAGTTGAAGGTCAACGTTTTTCGTAACACATTCAGTAACGCACGTGCTTCCACCACCAGTGGATCTTCTTTCAACATTCCGTGCAACTTCATAGTTTTACAGAAACGTTTTGTTCTGTTTTCGTGATTACTGTGACTGTGTTTATTGTTTCTCATGTCGGCAGAACAAACGTTGGCCTTTATTGAAGATTATAGGTCACATTGCGGACAAAAATTGTACAAACAAAATAAAAAGAAATTATGCGTACGCTGTTTTGGCTACGAGGTATGAACTGACTGTGAAAGAACCCCGGGAAACATTGATGAAATGAATTGCTAGGATACTTTATATAAGTACATCAATGAAGTAAATGAATTACCAGTAGCCAAATACCTAAGTGTGATTGCTAATTTCACTTCAGCTGGTATTGCTTCTCTAAAGCGAGTATTTTCTTTTGCGAACTTAGGCTTCACTATTTGTAAAATCATGTAAAAGTTCGTTCTATACATTCGCGTAAAGTTCCTAAACAGAACCTTACCATCCAGGCTTCACATACCCGCGTTCTTAAATAATCTTTGAACCATATCGAGCGTTGATATTTTTCACGCCTTTTTCTAACTCTTGTCAGCACTAAAAATGCAGCACTTATACCCGCTAACATAGCAGTACCAGTCACGTCCATTTTCACGTTTACACTGGAGAAACATTGAAAACTGTGACGCACAGGTGTAGACACTTTTGTGGCATGCGTTCAGTACTTTCGGTCTAAGGCATGCGGAAGAACTACTCGGTGTTGAAAGCAGAATAGAAAATTGAAGGCGAAGTTTAAGTTGAAAGCGCACAAGTGTGGACATAAGAAATAACAGCGACATTCAGTTAACAACAAAGGTTTATGCTGAAAGGAGAATGTAATGTAAAATATTCGGATTTATTGTCTGCCTTTGTCTGAATCTATTAGTCTGAATCCATGTAAGGTATCCCTGAAAGTTATGGATGGATTCTTAACTTTCACATACGCGCACATACGCTCGCACGCACTGTAATATGTCACCTCATTCTCTGTCTGTCTCTCTCTGTCTGTCTGTCTGTCTCTCTCTCTCTCTCCATCTCGAATCCCACATTCCAAGTAAGCCTAGTCATGAACATGAACGTCTCCTAGCGTTTCTTAAAGCAGTGTTCTGTCTGAACTAGTTGTGCATTTCTTTGCCTCGTACGCATAATGGTTTCCAATCCTTCATACATATTACGTCTGTCTCAGCGCTTACCTCTATAACATAATTTTTGTGTACATTTTTCGTCCTTTCTAAAGCGTTAAAATTTACGTGTGACTTAATAGTTATTTTTAATCGTTTTTCGATTACTATTATGTACTCGTATCTACCACAGTAGATGCACAGAGAAAAGAATATTTTCGAGCGGAGCTTGGCATATTTCTGTTCGCAATAAAATTTGTGAATAATACAGGTGCAGATTTAAAGACCATCTGGATAGGAAACTGGTCAGCAGGATTCCCAAGGTAATTCGTATTTATACTATCCCCAGTATTAGCGTCTGACCTTCGAAAGGCTAACTGTGTATTTTAACTATTATTTGTCATTTTTGATTGTTTAACTATTCTGTAGGCTCACAGTGGAACATAATGTAAATATCTTAGAAACAGAATAAATGATGTCTTACAACTTTTATAATTACAAAACACTCGTATTACGGCAAAACAGCGGTTTTTAATAATGATTTTATACAAATTTACTTTAAACAAATAAATCTTAAATGGATAAATATTTCATTAAATGATATTATAATGATCGTTTCGAGCATTCTTCGTTGACTATTTTCTTTCTAACCGTCTCCAAATCCGTGTTCCCGACTCTTCGAGCCTATCTCTATCCTTTCTACTCATTGCCCATGCATATTGTTACGACATTACAGAACAATCTACGTGTTTCTCGGCTCTTCCAGCTGTAATGTGTGTGTGTGTGTGTGCGTACGTATTGCTGCTACTTTGAGTTGAAGCACAATTACGTGACACCTGTCACACGTCCGTGGTCGAGATTGATCCAGACTCACCGGTCCGCGCGCGCTGTGTTCAAGGCCGCAATCAATTACGTTCTAGTGTTTTCGAGTAGTGTTGACGCGTAGTATGGATTATTCTGGAATTTCAGCGGGGTATAAATATAACCATTCAGCGACGGTCAGTTTAGTTTAAGTGGCGATTTATTCTAGTGCGGTTCGAAGTATTGTGGCGAAGTGTTACGTGTTTTATAATTGTGCGAGACTCTATTAGTTGACATTATCATTACGTGTGAACAATCTTTATTTGATTTATTGTAAGAGGCTATCTTGTTGACTATCTCGTTGTATGAAACTGTTTAATTGTGATAATTAAAGCTGGTGATTAGTGACTTAATTGATGTCTTGTATTTTGTTTTCCACTGTACCATACGACGATCAGTAGACCGTCATAACAATATGATCCATAAAGTAACACGCTCCATATAAAACACTTAACACCAGCCACTGCTTCAAGCTCATTCTTCTACAAAAAATTCGTTTTTTCTATCGAGGCTCCCCTTGCTATGGCTATTCTGTTTCTCGTCTCTAGCTTACTACATTTAAGTTACGTCTTTATACGGGCGCTATCTCAGCGCTAACATCACTGTATCATCAGTGTATCGTGAACAACTTATTTTTCTTCCTGAAGTGTTAATTGCTTCGTTTTCAACTAAACTACTTCATTATCATTTCCTCACACATATTAACAACACGTACAGTGGCTAAGAATATTCTGGTCTGACACCTCTCCCAATGTCAAACCAATCTGTTATAGACATATTATTATTTTCACAACTGTCCTTTCAGTCGTGTAAAAACTCTTGTTACAAATTTATTACAAGTTTATACATATATTTTATTTATATATATTTTCCATTATTACGTTTTCTTTATTAATACAGAAACGATTAATAGTTTGTTATTACTAGATGGAAAGAGGAGTAGGTAACATTTCCAATGATCGATTTTTTATTGCGGTTATAAGGCTTAACGAGTCGAAAAATAACGACGTAGATTGTAATAAATACTTCTGACTCTGCGGCCACAATTTATGCCTTTATGTTACCAAAAGGCTCTTATTAGCTTGTGAAAATTCCTTTTCAAAGTATATAAACTAGAAAATATAAGTATGTGTCACTTTTGTAAAGTAAACGCGCACGCGCGCGCGTGTGTCAGCGATTGGGAGGGGGGGTTGCGTTCCTTTATTGTTTTCAAGGTCACTCCATGAATTGATACTTCAAGCCGTAAAATACGTTACTTGTAAACATTTAATGAAGATAACCATCAGAATTATAGACCTATATATTTAAATTGTGAGCAGTAGGGGCCTATTAAAGAATCTCACTTAATCTCACATATGATTAAATAAATGTAATTACGTTAGTAACTTTTATAAGGTGATGATAAAATTTCTGAGTCGCGCACAATTGGTCGTGTTTTATGGCCTAAAGTAATTACATAGTGCCAAATTTCTTCAAGGAAACAATAAACAGATAATAAACGAGTAAACAGATAACAACCAGTTTACCGAATTGAAAAAGTTTCCAAAATGTGTAACAAATAAGTTATGTTTCGCTTTACCTAATAAGGTTACGGTTTTCTGTAAGACTTTCCTCCTCCTCCCCTCCTCCTCCCCCCAGGATTAGGTGACATCACCTGTTCCTGTTCTATTTTCAAACCATCTTTTGCGTGGTCTTCCCACATCTCTTTTCCCTTTAGGCGCATATTGTAAAACTTGTTGAAGTAGCCTTTTCGCTTCCATTCTATATATATGTTCAATCCATCTCAGCTTACATTCCTCGATCCTTGCATTCACAGACAGTATACCCGATTCATGTCGTTATCACATCATTTCCAATTCTATCGTTTCGTGTACATCCCTTTACGTATCTCTGCAGCTTGTATATGACATATTTTTTAGATAATAACCATGTTTTGGAACCGTATAAAAGAGTGGGGACTGCCATTACGTTATAGAACTTCATTTGAGTTTCCTTTCTCTTAATTAATAATGTCGCAGTAAATATTATAAATCATTAATTACAAATGTAGGCACGCAATAATTGACACTTATCATGACTATCATGGCGTCACAACCCTTGGTGGGCCATAGCTTACTTCAATCGTTTGTACCAATAGTTTTTAGGTGCTCTTCTATATTATCCAAAAATGTTATTCTTGGTCTTACTCGCTTGCGCTGACCAAAAGCGCTCCCCAACAACGTTTTTTTCCTTAGCAACGGGCAGCACACACTAACACTCAACTGGCCGGTCGCTTCCGAAATATTGTTTTTATACCTATTCTGAGTGGCGAAGCACGTTACCGGATTGCCGTACATTCCGAACCGACCAGCCGGTGGAAAGCGTTGTGCCTTCCTACAGGTCACAAAACGTCATGTACTGTCGCAGCAGCACCTTGGCTACCGAACAAGGAATGTGGTGACGTATGCCATTCCACTGCACACATTACTGGCCACACTTTTAAAATACGTTTAACACAGTTTCGGTGTGACTTGACTGTCTCTCACACGGTATTTCTTGTAGCGAATTAGAAAAAAAACACTTTAACAAAATATTCAATAAATAACACTGTCATATAATGTTCGAACGCTCAACCTAATACGCACACAACATTACAACTAAATACGTCTGAACAATGTTTACAGAACCAGTAATACCTCACAAACACAAGCACGCACTATCATTCAGTAGACCCCCCCCCGCTCCTCAGGCGTCTCGGCAGCAAAACTGATGGGCGTTCAGTATGCCACGTATGTTTCTTATCTCCTTATCGTAACAATCGATTTTAAATGATAACCACGTTTTCTTTTTTTAATATTAGTATTGTAAATCCGATTTGTTTCACGTATTCTGCGATGTATCTTCTTCACTGGCAAAGCTGAGATACCGCATGTAGTCATTCAGTTGAACAGTGTCAGTCAGTTGACTGGGAAAGAGCCAATCACGCATCTCAATTTAATTTTCTTTCCTCCTTGGAAGACACTAATGTGTAAAAAAAAGAACAGTTATGTCACAGCGGTTGGAAATAATCAGCTGCTTTGGCGATGTTAATGATTTATATACCGAGGTCTGTTTCACACTGCATCACGACGTGTATAAACAGATAATCAATATCGGCTGCTGAGACTTGTCGGTCTGTGGACGCTGTAGTTGATTTGAATATAGCGAGAATTGCAGCATTCGAGTGTCAGTTTATGGAGCCTATTTGTCAAAGCCAATGTGTACATGAAATTCTTGTTAACGAGGACACGAAACGACGATTATAACAAAAAACAAAACAGTTCGTTTGAGCTGTAATTATTAGTTCGCATTTGCCGATTAAAATGCTGCTTATTATTTTAAAACTGCCTTGTAAAACTTACACAAAACGATTACATTACGATTTCAGAATACATAAAGCTCTCCTGGAGGTTATTAATATTAATTTTTTTTCATATATGAGACGTCTAAAATAGGAAATTGAAAATATTCTGAAAATCGAGAAACCAAACTTTAAAAACCGATTACATTTTTTCGTTTTACGTAAGTTGAGACATACAGTAGGCCTACGCAATGATATCTTGTAGGAAAACCGTTTTTATGGTACCGTTATGAACGCCAAACGGTTCACCCATTCTGTGATATATCATCACATGTTTGATAACAATACTAATAGAGCGTGGCCTTCGACCAGAAAAAATGTTGTTATTAAAAGTTCCGCCCACAAAAGTCTACGAGTGAAACACCAAATCTACCATTTTGTTCTTTTAGCTCGTACATTATTGTAATTTGTTTTCTCGAAAACACTGGCAAATTACACCATGTCTAATTGATAAGCATCTTTGATGAATAAGACATTATATGCGAAAGATTGTCTTATACTGTATCTATAATGGAAAACGTTCATTTTTAGACGTTCTTTTCTATTCATGCAAGTACCATCTCATTAAAAGTTTTTAGCTGTTCGGTACATTTCAGTATGCTAGACTCGGGAGCACGAAGGAAGGCGACAGATAGAGATCTCCATGCGCAGCGAGAGACAGAGCGATTTACTGCGATGTTGCCAGACTGTTTTCGTCAACTGTCACTTTCTTCTACCGCTAGGCGCTTCACGTCTGGCATTTAGCAACGTTGGAACAAGCTCCGGTTTCTGACTCCGCCCCTCGCTTGAAGAACTGATACACACTAAATACATTTCCCAAGCTTGTTTGTACAACACTTGGCGTGTTTTCTCTTTGTCAGCCACATCTAGCAATAAACTAACTAATGAAACTCACAACACAAAAGCAAAAACACTAAAAAATCGTCAACAAACATCGCTAACGCGTTTCGAAGGGCAGTCACAGCAGAAACGAACGACTGACGCCTATTGGCTCACACGATCACGTGATACTGTCTTGCTGGCGCGCAGCTCACCCTCGTCGCCTTCCTTCGTGCTCCAGAGACTAGTGGCGGCAGACCACGTACGGAATGTTAACGAAAATACAAGAAACCTTTTCAGTAAGATCGGATGCGTTTTCAAAACATGTTCACTGTATTCGTGGAAAACTAAATTTTACAAACCTTATTTTATTATAATCAATCATTGTCCAAGTGTCGGACTTTCATTCTAGATGAAGTATCACATAACAAAAAAAATTAAAGTTTACAATTTTCCCCCCAGTCTATTGTTTTTTTTTCAGTCTGTAGTGCATAGAGTAGGCCTATCATTGTAAGTAATATTCAACTATCAACTATGTTGAACTTCTGACGAATTTCGTCTTCAAATATAATCAGTTTTCCATGGTCGTTTATAAATGTTACTATAAATTACAAAATTACTATCTCGATTACAAAATTTTTCTTTAAGCTAGTATAAGCGAAAGGTTTCTCCATAAGAAAAATGCATTTCTCTATCTCGCCCATAGTCTCATGTGACTGTTGGACAAGGTATTATAAGTGGTACTGAATCGGGTGGACCAGAAAAATCAAAGAATATATTTATAATAATGTCTTACGCTTAATTAATAGTTTCGCTCTCCTTACAGTTCAAAATATAAAATGGTGTAGAAAGGTAGTAAAAGATATCAGTAGCACGGCTGTGTATATCTGCGGCTTATATTGTGTTGTGTAAGACAGTTCCTACTGTAGCAACCCTCTGTAGTTGCTAGTGCAGCAGTGAGTTGACTCCTCAGCAGTGGCGTGCCAAAGTCTTCGTGCGCCCGGGGCGGTCCACTTCTCTTACGCCCCCATTTTAGGGGTATAGAATACTCCTCCAGCCCTAACTAAAAATGGGAATAGATTTTTTTTTTGTAAACCTCTGATAACAGTGAATTTATGGTAAAATAATATTTTCACATTACATTTTAACTTTTTTTTTAAAGCCTACATCGTAAAATTATACAAATATAATAATTATTACACAGTTAAGCTTTTCTACATAAAAGCTACCTAGAAGTTAAAAAATAAATTCATTATTCATATTTCGACTTGCTAAAGTATGGTAAAAAATAACAGTACAATTGAAATGATTTGAAAAATAATGTAGATAGCACAACCAAAGCTTAAAAATCAAAATTATTCAAACAAATTTTGAAATCAACTTTTTATAACAAGCCATGAAAATACTCGAATGTAAATTCATATTTTGAATTACCAAAAATAAAAAAGTTGTGCCTAGCAATAGCAGTTTTAAATCCTTACTTTGCGTACTTTAGCCTCGGCAAACTTGTTAATGACATCATTGAAGTCAATTGTTTTTGTCACTGATTTTTCAATAGATAAAATTGCTAAACTATTTAGTCTTGTTTGGATCATTGTTGATCTTAAATAGCTTTTTATTAATTTTAATTTTGAAAAACTTCTTTCACAAGAAGAAATTGAAACACATGCGGTCAAAAAAAACTTTAGCGCTAAGAAAATATTTGGTACAGATTCTTGAAAATCTAGGTCCACAACATACTGGAGCATTTGTAGCGAAGACCACTTTTTTGACATGTCTTCAGTTATGCTCGCAGCATGCAGATGTCTTCTCAGTCGTTTTATCTCTGGTACAATAGCTTCTTCTTCAAGTTCATCCATTTTTTCAGAGAGATTTGTGACTAATTCTCTAAGAGTATCGTCTGTTGCTGTAATCAGGTTATGGGGTTCAATGATGGAAAACGTGCTGCAAATAGTTTCCATGGACTTCATTCTTGTTTTAAGTTCCTGAGTGAACCTGTCCATGCACTCAAGCATGCTTCTTTTGAGCTCTTCATGAAGTGTTAAGCCCACATCCTTGGCCTTTTCTCCTGGCATGACTATTTTAAATTTCCGTCGCCCAGCTCTCTGCACAGGAATGTTAAGTTCTTCACAGGTCTGCTCTGCAAAAAGCAAAGCATTGTCAGGGAGCTCACCACGGCTTTCATCAAAAAAGAGCTTTAAAGTTTGCATTTTCTCTATCGATTTGTCAAGGGTGATTCCTTCTATCTGCAGGTACTTTTGTGTATGATTGATCTCTTCTAGTGCATGTGCCCACAAAAAAATGTATGATAAAAAGGAAAAGTCACAAATGGTCTTTAATAAAATTCCACCTTTACTTCTTGTGTCAATGTCAATATTTTCTGATGGGTCGCATAACTTTTCCACGGCTTGTACAATATTTGGAAAATTCACTATTACAGATTTTACAGCAACATGGTGTGCGCTCCACCTTGTCTCACACTATCTTTTCACTGAGGCTCCTACGACCTCAAGCAACACATCCCATCTATGGGTAGAGACTGAAAAAAAATTGTAAATACTTTCTAGGGTTCCAAAAAATGTAATGCTAGAAGGAATTGTCGCAAATGCGTGAACACCACACAAATTTAGAGAGTGATTGGCGCAAGGAACGAATAGAGCTTTTGGATTTATTCCTAAAATTCTTGCCTGAACGCCAGTATGCACACCCGCCATCGTAGATGCATTGTCATAGCCTTGACTACGACACATTTGTATGTCTAGTGCATCTTGTTCTATAGTTTCCAAAATTTCTTGTGTAATATCATGTCCCTTTTTTCCACTAAGAGAGAAAAATCCTAAAAAGGATTCTCTTATTTCAACTTTACCCATTTCAATGTGCACATATCTTATAACTTCGGACATTTGATCACTGTGCGATACATCAGGTGTTGAATCAAAAAGAATTCCAAAATATTTAGCATTTTTTATGTCGTCTAAACTTTTGTTTTTGACGGTTGCCCCCAAAATACTAATAAACTCATTTTGTGTCTTAGCAGATAAGTAAGTGGTCAACACTTTTTTTGATGGACCAGAAGACTGTTGTATTCGAACCAAATGTTCCTTTAAAACTGGGTCGTAGTGGGACAGAAGATCAACCAATTCAAGAAAGTTGCCCCTGTTTTCAGAAACTTCACTTTCTCTATGTCCACGAAAGGGGAGATTCTGTTTTGACAACAATAAGGTTATATCTAAGAGACGGTGTAAAACGTCTCTCCATGTTTTTCTCTGTAGGTCCTGCTCTTGCTGATATAAAGCATCAACAGTACTTTTGGACTCCAATTGGGCTGCCAGTGTTTTCCATTTTTCAAGAGAGGTTAAATGCTCTTCTGAATATTCATGGTGAGAAACTTTAGGATTTAATTTCCACCACTTGTCAAACCCAGAAACAAACTTTGATGTCCCAGATTCTTTGAAGTTGGTTGAGAAAAGCCTACAACAGAAACAAAAAAGCATTTTTTTGGTTGGAGAATAAATCATCCATTTTCTAAGGATCCTTTCGCCGTTTGGAAGATATTTATAAAACCAATTTGTTGTCAACTGGCGGCTTTCTCCTTTGGTTTTTCTCCTTGTCTTTGAACCACATTGAAAGGGCCATCTTTATTCTGAAAAGATTCGCTTCCTCGTTTTAAAAACTCTATTCTAAGATCATCGGGCAGAGGAAAGGGCCAATCACCAATATCCGAGTAAAAGTTAATTTTATCGCCTTCATCACAATTTTTAACATCTTGATGTTTTTATTCTAAAGATTCTAAGATATTTTCTTTTACTTCTTCTATTTTTCTCTCTTTATCACTTTCCTTTGTTATTGCTAGATCATCTTTTATTTCGCAACTTTCTTTAGTAATATTTTCTAACTCAACATCGTTAAAAACTTCTGCATTCAAATCTTCTTTGCCTTTCCCTTCTTTATCTTCTTGTGAACGTTCTGATGTCGTTTCTATATCATTCGACACTTCTTCTTCTTCGTCACATTTCCTTGAACCAGGATTTTTTGTAGGCTGTATAAATTTTAACAGCGCACCGGACAAAGATTTTGCTTCTTCTTCTCTTTTCTTTTTAATTTTCCTTCCTTCTGCCCCACTAGGACGATGGCGCTTCATTTCTAGTTTCTGAAACAAAAAACTTGTCACAGTGAAAGCAACTACTGGTTACTGTTTCATTTCTTTGGCAAACAAAAATGATTAAACATATAATCGTTATTCCAGGGTTAAGTTTTAGGCCTATATCACTCACGTTCTTGCACAATTTTTAATAATTTTAGGTTGATACCCTTCGAACCACTCGATTTTGACACATTATGTAAACTTTATTTTTATCTTCTTTTCTATTGTCATGACCATGACTCAACCACTCGTATTATTTTGCCCGACATTTTATAAACAGTCGTAAAAATTTAAAACACAACGTACAGGTCCAAAGAAAAATAACAACTAAGGAAAATTTAGATTTGTATAAATGGAAGGAGAACGGGTTTCATAAAAGTATTCTGAAGAAAAACAGTTCCAAATGTTAGAGTTCATGGAATGCAAAGGACTCTGAGCGGTGTACGTATTTTCCGGAAACAATGTCTTTAACTAGAACACAATCTGCTAACTGAAATCCAACGCATGATTTAATTATTTATCGATATTTTTAAATTAATAAACAATTAAACATAAAATGTCAACTCTTATTATGTGTTTAAATGTATAAAATTTTATATTCCTACCGTAGTTTCGTCGTATTACGTATTTTTATCATTATAAAACTGACCGAAAACAAGTATTTAGTTAAGTATAGTTTAATTTTTACCTTAAATAGAAGTTATTATCAGGAGCAAGGAAGTCCCGAAAACCAGCGTCAACTTTTAAAAAACCAACAATCACATTGTCACATTGACTGTAAACAAGGCACTTGACACTTGACCAAACAAAGAAAAACAGTGCAGGTGTGGAGTAGGAGTGACAGTGGCAGGTGTTGGAGGGGCACCGGAGGGCAGCGCTGTTGAGGGTGAATCATTCCATACGCGCATGCGCCATGGGCTTCATTCACGGAGCCTGGGCGGCCTGGCCTAGCATGCAGTATTCTTCAAATCAATCATTATGAGATCATATCAGGATCATAAAATGTTATACACAAATCACGATATAAACTTCCAATTTCAGTAATGTAATTTTTTTTATTCTCCACTTTTACGCCCCCCCCTCCCATGGTGCCCGGGGCGGACCCCCCGCCCCGCCCCCCTTGAACGCAACTGCTCCTCAGAGCCCATTAAGAAGAGCAAATGAAACAAAAATCATTTTGACTTCAATCATTACGGTCTACTTTAGAAAAATTTGCAAAATTATTTCATTTTGATATTAATAGATGTTTCGAGGCTTGTGTTAATTTGTAGTGTAGTATCATCTCTCCACGCGGGCACAAAATCTGTCTCTGTGTAATTAATTATTACAGCGTCAGTGACAAGGGGCGATGAAATAATTAATATTCCGACAGTGTCGGCCTGTACCACAGATACGTCGCTTACTTATTAATACAACGTGAGCAGACGAGCCATTGTTATTACAGGAGACACCTGTTCATCGTCGTCTTGTTCTGAGTAAACAGGAAACTGCTGCTAAGCATTATGCTCTGCTGACGAGATCTATCCAATGTCGAGATAAAAACTTTCCGTATGAGCTCTTTGTCGTACTTATCAAGACGGTAATTGAATCAAACAACTGAAGACAAAGCTAACTTAGACCCAGTACAAAACGCTCTGTACATATTGTTCTTCGTTCTTTATATAAATCAGTTGAAATATATGCTGAGAATCGTCACTTAAAATGTATGTAAGTACAGTAACTCGAGATAGCTGCGTCTCCTGCCAAATCGCCATTGTATTTTGTACACTGTACTAGTCAGTCGTGTGTTGTCTTTAGGGCTACTTCCCACACGCTCTGATATGTGCTTATACGAGATCGAAGTCTTGTATTTATAGTCCTTTAAGCAAAAGTAATAAGGAGACAGTTGCCCTTTGAAACGTAATGTTTCCCCTCATACAAAGTTTTGTAATATCTTTACAAAAGTATCAATTAGTAATCGATAATTACAGAACTACTTTGTAATTGCTTTCAAAATTAAACCTAATGCTCTTACAAATAATCATTACAGCTACAGCGCAATGTTGCTCTAGAGCTCATAAGCAGCTCTATAGAGTGCAAACATAAAACGTGTGTGTGTGTGTGTGTGTGTGTGTGTTGACGGATGAATCTGCCTGTCAGAGTAGGGAGAGCATGTGGCGCTGCTTCATTTCAGCAATAGGTAGTTAAGGTAGTTGCCCTAGGATGGGCAAGCTCGATTTGCGCCTCATTTTTATGCCCGGCGAAAGGTTCGAAAAAGGGTCTAATAATCCTTATCATGATCAGCGCCTCGTACATAGTAGGTACATAGGTAGCTGAATATTCTGTCCATCGGGGGAGTTGAAAAACCTTGTTTCACGACTATGCACCTCCTTGTAATTCGCATATAAGCATAATCGTGACCCTTTGCCGGTGAATGTAATTAACAGAGAAGCCATATCTAATTCCGTTAAAAGAATGGTTGACAGTATAGACGAAGACCGTCAAAACTCGTGCGGTTAGAGATAAATAAAAACCCCGAGGTAAGCCGCGTGAGGCGCACATCATGCTGTCCCTCGCGAGATTCTTTTGGCTTCGGGGCGCACTTCATGCTCAGTACCTGGCTCACCGTCTCTGTTGAGGCGCAGATCGAGTGAGCCGGTTAGGATTTTTTCAGTTCCTTTTCGTATTGTCAGGAGAGTGTAAAAGTAACATATATTTCTCATTTAGTTTTCAGTTACCGAAGTTTATAACTTACACTATACGAATGTCAATACGAACGAAAAGCAATCTCCAAGGGAAGACACACGAAGACAGTATAGTGTAGGATGTTGTTGATAAACCTGCTTATTATAGAGTTAGTTGTGTAAACACGATACGAACTTATATAAAGTCTGAACAAGACTGATGTGAACAATCGATAAAGAAGATTATACAAACGTACAGAGCATCATATACAACGTAATCCAATTGCTTTATGTTATCATTTTATATTTAACAAATACGAGAGTAGTAATTAATACCAATTATTAGAAACTATAAATATTATGTTGCGTTTCACATTAAATGTTAAAATGTTATTCACCTATCACCTGTCTGTAAGAAGCAATAACTTACAGATATCTTGCATTAACTTAAGTTCATTAACTATCTTGCATCACTTCTTTTCACTTTATTGAAAGTTTGTGTATATATAAACGTTAAAGATAAATTGTACATTCAAATATAGAGACTGCCAGAGCTGTTGGGTTGCGCGTCGTGAGACGACCCAATGGTTTCCTAGTACCGAGCCTCCGGTATAGGGGCTCCTGCCTAGTGATCCTGTCCAGACGGAATATTAATTAATTATTTAGTGGCCGCTACAACGACATGCTCGTACTAGGTCGACTAGTACAGTATTTGTAGAGGCCGTCACCAAGAATCACCTGGACGTATTCGGTACTTGCCAAGGCCAGCTATGAGAGGGTTTGTCTGGGTCCTCGCAGCTCGGACGTAAAATTTACGTGCAAGTCGCCTTGCGGTGTCTTCCAAGGAACGGACACCGAGTCCTCTTCTCAACAGTCAAGAAGAAAACCGATAGGGGCTTTGGCCGCTAGCCGAAGGCCCCTATCGAGAACGCTTTGCAATAAACGGTTGCGAGGTAACCCCAGACGGGAATGGCGTAGGTAATGATCGGCAACAGATACGCGTTGATGGTCAACTTACCCAGCTTGCGGGTCATAGCCTTGTTGACAAGTATCGGAAACAGTTGCGCGAGACGAGCGGACGCTCTCTTTTGCATCATCTCAGCGTGGGCACGCCAGGTGAGCCGACGATCAAGGTGGACACCGAGGTATTTAACCTCTCTCGACCAGGGCAAATACGTTCTACCGAGTCTCACTCGTCCTCGTGGTTCTTTCCGGCGCTTTGAGAATAGCACCGCGGAGCTCTTGGTGTCGTTGACGGCAACTTTCCAGCTTTCCGTCCACGTCGAATACGCATCGAGTGCGCTCTGGAGTCGTGGGATAGCCCTGTCAGCGTTCTGATCGGCGGTATAGACCGCCGTGTCGTCGGCAAACAGGGCCATCTGAACTCCAGGCTCTCTGGGTGCGTCGTTGACGTACCGGAGAACAGAAGAGGCCCTAGCACGCTACCTTGAGGTACCCCGGCTGTAATGCGTCTCTCGGAAGAGACATGGTCATCTATTCGCACGCAGAAAGTCCTCTCCGTCAGAAAGCTAGCAATCAAGCGAAGTAGCAGTCTGGGAGCTGGATTTCCCGGAGCTTGAACAAGAGCCCGTCGTGCCAGACATTATCAAAGGCCTTCCCACATCTAGGAAACAAGCGACAGTCTGCTCTTTTCGACAGCCGGCGCCCGTTATGTATTCCACCAGTCTCATCAGCTGATGAGTGGTGGAATGGCCCACACGGAAACCGAACTGTTCGAGGACCAGTACATCGAATTTTCGTAGATGGTCTAGGACTCTCCGTTGTACGAGACGTTCGAGAACCTTTGACGTGGCTGACAGTAGACTAATGGGCCGGAGGTTGCCGGGACGGGAAGCATCCTTTCCCTGCTTCGGGATCACTATGACCGTCGCCTTACGCAATTTCTGGGGAAAATAGGCCAGTCTTAGACACGCGTTGAACAGCGCAACCAAGTAAATTACTCCTTGCTCCGGGAGTCGAGTAAGAGCGGCGTTCGAGACGCCGTCCGGGCCAGGAGCTTTTCTCGGTACGAGTTCAACGAGCCGATCTGTGACCTTTTCCCAAGTAATGGGTTCGGGCTCCGCAGTGATCGGAAGAGACAGAAAGTCTTCCACTTCGTTCTCGACTTCTTCATCGAAGTCCCAGTCCATGGGCGGGTTAGGAGCGAACTGTCGCTCGAAACACGCGCCCAAGTACTCGGCCTTCGCCTCCGGGCGAGCCAGGATTTGACCGAAAGGTCCAGCAATGGCTGGGATACGAAGTCGGCGCTTCTTCCCTACCAACGCCTAAGGTATCTGGTAAGGGTTACTTTCGTCCGATCCGTCCCCTGCTTGGCCCACGGCGAGTTCTCAACAGCATCTCCGGTAGGCCTGCATTTCACGACGTAAAATGCCGGTCGCCCGGTTGTATGCTGCCTTGTCGGCCGGATCACAGGTCCGCTGCTAGCGTCTCCGGAGGCGATTTCTCTCGCAAGCGAGAGCACTCGTCTCCACTGGGATCCGCTGCCAGTGGGGCGTGACGCCAGGCTTCATCCTGAAAGACGCGTCGATCGCAGATACGACAGCCTCGTCAAACGCGGCAACTGCCTCGTCGATTTGGCGGACGGTTTCGAGTGGTCCCGCCTCTGGCAATCGGCGACTTAACGCCAGGCCATAGCGGTCCCATTCTACCACCTTCCTGACATCTCTGCGTACGACGTGTAACAAGATGGGGAGATGATCGGACGATAGTTCCGTTAGCGCGGACACATGGACCGGGCAGTCAATTCCTTGGATCACCGCTATGTCCAAGACATCGGGAGCCGCGCGGAGTTGTGAGGAGTAGAACGTAGGTTGGGCGGGCCCAATCACTGTTACCCTGCGTGAATCAGCAAACCTGCGTAAGCGCTTCCTGTTTGGGGCAGTCAAACGACTGTTCCAATCGCGATGCTTACAATTCAGGTCGCCGGCCATGATGACCCTTCTGTGTGCATCGAACGCGACAGCAGGATCGGGGTGAAGGAGCTCTTTTTGCGGCGGTTTATACGCCGCTACCAAGAGTACACCGCCTAGAGTGTTCAACATCTCCACAGCGGTAACTTCCAGGTGAGTCGTTGCAGGCAAGACGACTCGGTGATGCTCTAGACTGAGCCTCACCGCGACGGCAGTACCGCCACCAGCAGTGCCCGGTCTGTCGTTTCGATAGCACACATAGTTGGCCAGTCGTAACCGATTCGCAGGGGTCAAGTGGGTCTCATTGAGAAGTACTACATCGGGTTTGAGTCGGGCCAGTAATTCTTAGAGTTCCTGGATCTTGTTAGCCAACCCGTTGGCGTTCCAGGAAAGAATGGAGAGGTCTCGTTTGAGGACCCGACTCATAGAAGTCCTACACAAGTGGCGGCTTCCACCAAGAGCATGAACCTCTCGGTTATATCAGCAGTCTCCAAGCGGGAGCGGATGGAACTGAAGGTCTGGGCAACTTTGCGGAGGTCGAATTCCGCAAGGAAGTCCTTGACGACCTGGTGGTCGTCAGGTACGGCTTTTGAGGCAGAGTGCTCGGAGACTGTTTTGCGCGTAAGAGCGCCGAGACTTATCAATCGGGGGATTGGTGGAAGCCAAGGATGTTTTAGGGCCAGGTGTAGCGGAGGTGCTAGGAAGAGGGACAGATGCGATTTCGTCGGTCTTAACGCGATTCGCAGGCTGTCTGGCCTGTGCAGCTGGGTTGGCAGGAGCCCGGGAGCGAGCGCCACGGGGGTAACGATGCCGCTTGTTTTTGCCTGCATTAGGAAACCGCGCGGGCGGGAGGTCAGGCGAGGCTGCTTCTAAAGCAGGGTCAGGATTCTCCGGTGTTGAGGAGGGTGAGTTGTCTCAGGCTTCACAACCGAGATGTTTGTTAAAGGCTGGTCTGTCTCACTTCTTTGAGATGACGCGAGGTTTCGGCGCTTTTTCGCTTGAGGTGGGACAGGGGCCTGGGAAGGAGCCTGAGTCGGGGTTGCCTGTACCACAGGTGTTTGCTTCGGGCCTTTACTACGTTTACGTTGCTTGTTTACAACTGTGGCGAAAGACACGGCAGCCATAGCAGGAGGCGAAGGGCCTGGCTGCTCGGTTGCAGGTCTAGAACCAGCTTCCGGATGCCTCGGTGGTGGCAGGCGCCCTTTCGGCTTTCGCCGCTCGAGCTCCCGCTGAAAATATACCACGCTCCGTGGTTTATTTATTTTTATTTTTTTAATAGATCATTATTTGCTTATGATATGTTCAGAGAATTAGACAGAGTGTTGTTAGGCTCCAAGAGAATACACGAGAAAAAAATAACTTTATCTAAGTGGCCACACATTACTAGTCTTCGCATTGTTGTTGAAAGAAGAGGTCCCGAGAATTTCGCTCCCGCCGACATGGTCACTGAAATATTCCTTCAATAAACACGAGCAAGTTTTAGCGAACTTTTCTGCGTCTTGTCGTGCAGAAAAGAAAATACACTTTCGATTGTTCTCTCTCAAACTGTAGATTTCTTGAGAACTGATGATTTAAAAAATTTGTATAACCATATCTAATTAACATACAGCGTATTGACGTATAGGTCTACAGTACTGACATAGATCAATGCATATATTCACATTCAAAAATTCTTCTGCTCTTCTGACTGTTAGTGAGCAGTTCGAATTCGATCGTGAACTGTAGGAAAGGTGTTAAAGAAAATACTGTTTGCTGAAACGCACTTACTCGTCTGAGAAAAAAACTGTCGCTGACTCGTATTTGTACACTGGTGGTGTGGGGATGAGGACAATTCTATTACACGTTTGAGACCACTTTTACACGAGACAACGTACAGTATAGGCTACTCCTAAACGAGACATCACACAGCGGTGAAAATGGTTTCGTCACATGATTGTAATTTTTAAAATATGGTGTTAAGATATATTTAATACCGACATACAACAATAATGAACCCACTTTCATTATGTTTTAGATAACTGCGTTATAGGCTAATTATAATTATAGGAAACGCGTTTCAATGGACTTGTGAAGTTTTAAAGCTAGGAAATTAGATATTTTTGTTACTAGAATAAGTACATCGAACACAGGATATCATTAGATATCAGCATGTGTCCGATGCAGAATTTGTGAATCCGCATGACTTACAAAATGCGTTAAACACTTAAAGTAAATACAGAAAATAAAGTTGCCAGTCTATATGAAGAGTTCTTCGATTACACTGGCCAACAAAAAAATAAATAAATAAATAAAAATTGTAATTTCCCTGGAAGTCACAGAAAGGAAAATATAAAAAAAAATCTTGGGATCAATAAAAGATAGAGAACAGTACAGAAGACGCCACAATAATGAGTTGTACACACATGTTGAGAAAATCACAGACATCATTAGAAAAAGAAGAATTTACTTTATACTAACATGTTTTAACTGAATGGGGGTTGTAATTGATATTTGTAGAGCCCCAGGATTGGCCGTGCCATTTATATTTAACAAATTTGACTCTAATTAAATTTGTTATGCCCCACGTTCTTTGGGAGCCATTTATATTTAATGCAATTATGCTAATTTATATGAATTATTAAATTATTCAATTAATTTGAATATTTATCAAACCAATATGATTTACATAAGTATGTTATTCTGACAATCCAATGGGTGATTTGAGTGTATGCACTGTTAATTAGCATAATTATTGAGACTCTTTGTAAGCAATAAGATAAAATTACTTGAAACATGACAAATTAATTATTCGAGGTTAATTGCAATAATGAACGCAAGATATGGGTACGCAATAAATACTTATTTATTACACATTATTCATTACGCAAATTCTTGACCTACAAATGACATCATGCCCTGTAAATACATTCAACAAAACACATAATAACATAAATCATAATAATGTTCGTTTCGTTGTTCCCTGAAAAACAAGACATACAATGCTATCAAATACAACACAATAATCTGTATACATGCACAAACAATAAACAATCAAATATACTTCATTCTAAGCTAAATGCGTTCATTAATGCCCTCAGATGGATGACTTTAATATTTAACATTATTAATTTTACGATTTATATAGATCTCTCGGGAGTAGCTCTTTGAAAAGAGACAGTGCAGTAGTATGTATCAACTAGTATTTAAAAACATAAGGACTTAACTTGTAAAATGCATATCCACAAATTCCATCGGTGAGAGATTCTATCCGTTAATGGGTTCCTTGTACATGGTTATCGCTGTTGATCGATGCGCACTGACACTTTTCACTTGTGATAATTCCACTTGCGTTATGTGTAGTGTGAGGTAGGAATTTATCCGCTTGTGTATAAGTGTCTTTACAGTTTTACGTGTTAAAGGTGCAATCATCAGCATTGTTGTGGTTTGATTCAGGGCTTGCTGTAAGCGTGTTTCAGGTAGCTAATTACTTTGTCTACCTTGGACGTGATGTGTGCACTAGCGTTCGTGTTAATCCACTTAGTTCACATGCCCAAAATTTAGAATCATTATGGTTGGATAGTGTTTTATAATGTCTGAGATTGCCGCACAATGTTTTACTATCGAAATGTTAATTCACTCGTACTGCATTATATTGCGTTGCGAGCCGAACGTACTCGTACGTCTCTCGTATACACCTGGCATTTAACGATATTGATGTATATTCGCATGCTTGTCACTGCGTTAAGTTCGGTAACTCGGATAATCTATCGAACACACGTTTTGTAGAACTAAGATTGAGTTGAAATGTCTAAGTTCGACTAAGACCGAGACTTGGTTATAACTATATCACTGACTGACTAACTGACTTGGAAGTTGAGTAAGTCGGAGTAAGTACCGAGTAACTATTACGACTGTTAATCATATTACTACTATCACTACTACTGAACAATTACTACTATATTACTGCCGTATTACTACTGTATTATTGCCGTCTTACTGCTCTATTACTACCGCTCCGTGTCTTCGTAAACAGTTTTTATCAATCACCATATGCCAGGGTTCAAGTTTCTCACCTCCACGCCTACGGCCGTTGTTGATAGGTTCATAATTTCCTTCCACCTTGTAGATTCTTGGTCATCGGTTTCCTGATTCGTCGTCCAAGTCGTCACTACTCTCTCCACCAGTTCCTTTGGAAGATGCCAAACTCTGGTTGGTCGTTGGGCATCCCCCGAAGTACTCCAGCGACGAACGTTGCGTCGTTTCTTGGAAATGGAGCAATTGCCCGCCTGTCTATCAACCTTTTGTTTCCCTGTTGTCGAGGCTCTCTGATATAGCTTTTGTTAAGAGTCTGCAGCGTTCTGGTCCATTGTTCGTTCACCCTTCATTTTTTTCCGTTGGGCTTGTTTTCATGCTGGGCTGAGTACGTATCTCGTATTCATTGAATACCCGTCCCATTGTCTACATATTCGTCAAGATTTCTCTGCACCCTTTGTTGTTGAGTGTTTCTTTCATACATACGCGTATTACAACTTAACCCCCACAGCATGTGTTCCATCTTGCTTCTGCGTAAGCAGGCTACTGGACTCTGCCCTTTTGTTTGGTTTGTTTTGGTGTCGTAAATCGTAGCTAAGTTTGTTCTGTCAACGATGTTCCCAGTTTTCTATTGTTGCGTGTACTCGGACGTTTCTTCATTGTTTCTCCACTGGCGTCGGGTCTGACGTGTGTCTAATCGTTCTTATTTACGACTCGGGCCTGGGTTGTTAACTCGAGTGTGCGAGCGTACCTCTTGATCACAAAATTATATAATTTTTGAAAATTTTGAACACTATATTGTCCCCAAATTAGATTGGATGTTGGGTCATCAGGAGACATCTGATCCAATTTCTGCGCTCTGTCCCAGTCGTGGACGTCTGGCTTGGAATGGTCATGGTTGGATGACCTATTTTCTCTCATATGGTGCAACTGATAGTCATTCCCTATTTTTTGGGTCTTATATGATTACATGAATTTATTGCCGCCGATCTGAGTGAAATGAACGCATTTTTTACATACTATCCGTCTATATGTGGTTATACAATATTATTTCATGTTAATAATTGAAATAAAATATTTACATCTAATCATTAGACAGTTTGTTTCGTTTCTTATGCTACATTCTTACGTTATACATATATAACATGATAAATGAGTTGATGATTCGCTAGCAGTAAAATCAATTAATCGTACATTGATGAATCACATAATAACAAACAATACCTTTAATTCACTTCTAGTGTCCCACAACGGTAGTCACTAAATAAACAAATACATACATAAGATTAACTTGTGACACATATTATAATTGATTACATTAATTAATGAAATATGCATAATCAATAAACAACTAAGGATTCATCCTACCTCATGATATGTACCTTGATACTTATTCCTAAGGTTACAAAATGATTGTCTCATGTTTAAATTATTAATTATACACTACCTACTCAATTCACTTTATCATTATTAATATATTGCTTCACAATTATCTAATGCCCTGTACCATAAATGTCCCTTTGATACACGGTACACGTTATCAAGTTATTTTATGTACATCAATGATTAGGTATCTAATTGACACTCTAAATGAAAGAATACATCGTAATTACAAACAAAATTGACATTAAAGTTTCAATTATACATAGTACAAAAAATTTACATTATTCGTTGGCTAGCTGGACTGGCCCCGCGGGACAATTACCTGATTCGCGTGTTCCGCTTTTTAGCCATCTAGCAGCCGGTGTTGTTCTTATCTTCTTGCATAACTCGTACCTCTTTCGCCGGCTCATGATACGCCTTAATCTGTCGCACGTTAAATCTTCCTCGTACTTTATCGCTGTCGCATTCCACGAGCTCGTACGTGGCCTCGCCGAGGATACGGTTAATCTTATAAGGTCCTGAAAATAGTTCAAAGAACTTGTCGATCTTTTTCATCATAGCGTCCGATTGATGGTATGTTCTTACCAACACCTTGTCGCCTATTGCGAACTTCGTTATTTTTTTTTGCTCTCGTTGCAACGCTTCGCGTGCCTCTCCCTTTTCTCCTTGATCTTTACAAATATATTATTATCGAGCTTTCCTTCAATATTAATAATTCCTTTGTCTAAGCATTGTTCCCATGCTCGTGTCGGTCTTGTACCGAGGTGTGCCTCATGAGGGGTAACTTCGATTGTCTCGTGGTACACCTCGTTCAAGCACGCTTCTATCGTCTTTACGTATTGGGACCATTTAGTGTGTCGGTCATTCACGAAGATCCGGAACAAGTTGCCAAGTTGCCGGTTAATCCTCTTGGCAAGATTAGTACAAGGGTTTCGTATTGCGGTAAACTTCGGTTGGATATTTAATTCCTTTAATCCGTTGGTCCACTTTTTGGAAGTGAACTGTGTCCCGTTGTCCGTCAAAATGGCCCTTGGTTGTCCGAATTCTTCACAATAACTTTTTATTCTCCGCAACGTCATGGCAGTCGTTGCCCTTCGGAGCGTAAATAACTTGACGTACTTCGTGAAATTATCTACCATCACGAGCAAATATTTAACGCCACCTGCTCCTGTCGGTAGGGGTCCATAATAATCCGCGCTTACCAGATCTCCTCTTGCTGTGGTACCACCGCACGGGTACCACCAAACAGCACTTTGTTGTTGGTATCTTTGCACTTCTGGCAAACGTCGCACGCTTGGATATAAGTTTTGACCCTTTTCAACATCTGGTCGCACGTGAGATGTTCCTGGAGCATCTTCACGCACTTCTTCGTCCCCAAATGTCCAAACATCTGATGAATCTCAGCGATTATATCCCTTGATGCGTTAGCAGAAACGTATAGTTTCCACTCGTTCCGCTGCCGCCTATATAATTTATTATTGACATACTTATAAAATTTATTTAAATTTTGATCTAAACTTCCATCTTTAATTTTATTAATAATTATCTTGAGTTTGTTATCCTCCATTTGGTGTTTTCCAATATCTTTGATCATTTTTCGTACTTCGTTTTTCATTTTAATGGTGAAGTGATTGACCAAGTATTCGTGTGTATTATCATAAACTTCGTCTAGTTTCGTATCGTGCGGTAGAATGTCTGCTACAATTTTGTCTTTGCCTTTGCAGTGGATGATATCGAATTTATACTCTTGTACAGCGAGAATCCATCGCGTAATCCTCGAATTATTCAGATGGCATTTATTCATGAACGTCAATGCCTTGTTGTCAGTTATTATTGTCAATGGTTGACCGAGAATGTACATGCGGAATTTTTCTAAGCACCTGACAATACTTAAGAGTTCTTTTTCTGTGGTATAGTAGTTCCGCTCGGCACCTTTGAATGTTTTACTTGTGAAAGCAATCACGCCAATCTCCCCTTCTTCATTAAGCTGATAAAGTTGGCCACCGTATGCGAAATCGCTAGCATCACATTGTACATAGTATCTCTGGTTTGGGCGCGGAAATCTTAAAACTACGGCATCAACAAATAAGTTCTTAACTTTCATAAAACAATCGTCTAACTCAGCTGTCCATGAAAACATGCGACTTTTCTCCAATAATTCATGTAGAGGATGCGTGGTCTCTGCATATTTACTGTAGAACCTTTTAACTGTTTCTGGTTCTTGGGCTTCGGGAATTCCATAATGGCTTTTATTTTCTCGTCTGTAGCTTGGATTCCACGTGTTGTCAGCTGGTATCCAAGATACGAGATTTTTTGTCTGAAAAACTGTGATTTATTGAGGTTAACGGTCAAGTTTGTTTTGTTGAGGTTATTTAACAGTGCTTCCAGATGTGCTAGGTGCGTTTGAACGTCGTTGGAATAGCACAAGCAATCATCAACGTATATGAGTGTGTTTCTTTTAACTTCTTCATCCAAGGCTGTATCCAATCCGCGTGTCAGTGCCGCCGAACTGGTACTGAGGCCGAATGGTGTTACAGTGAATTGGTAGCACCTTCCCTCATACATGAACGCGGTGTACTTTCTGCATTCTTGTTTCAATGGCACCTGCCAAAAGCTACTGGACAAATCAACGGTAGATAAGTAGCGCATCTCACTACACCTTGCCAAAATTTCGTTGATCGGGGAAACGCCTTCATAGTCGGGTATCGTTACGCCATTTATCTTTCTTGCATCGAGACATAAACGGACTCTTCCATCTCTTTTGATTACTGTGACGAGTGGATTTATGAACGGGCTTGTGCATCGTTCTATCACTCCGGACTGCAGCATCCTGTCAATCTCATCCTTTACCTTTTCCTTATAAGCAAGTGGTACAGGCCAACCCCGTTGAAAGTAGGGCGTCCTGTCCGTGACTTGAAATTCATGCTCGTATCCTTCTAACCTTCCCGGGCATTCCCTGAACACTCTCCTATTCTTTATTAGTATTTCCCTCAATCGTTCTAATATATCTCATCTTGACAATCCATGCTTTCTATCTTCTCGTTGATATTCCTCAGAATCTCTTCTTCCTCTCCATTATTTAATAGTTCGATGTTCATGATGGGTACGGCGCGCACCTCTTCATTAGCTGCATTCCTTAATTCGATCTTCTTATTTCCGATTTCAATGCGACATCCCACTTCCTGTAAAAAACTTATTCCTAATATGCATGGCTTAATGAGATCTGGGATTACCAAGAAAACACATTCATTTTTTATTCCGTCAATTTCAATAGCGCACAGTATCTGCTTTCTGATTAATTTAGATTTATTCCCAACGGCACTAATGATGAGGGAATTATTCATTGGTAAAATCTCGTAGGGTTCAATGTCCTTCTTATTCACGTTGAACCATTCTTCTGATAGGCCGTTGATGACAGAGCCTGTGTCAATCAGAGCCGACACAGTAATGCCGTTGTTAAATTTGATAAGTATCTCGGGACACTTTAATATTTGTTTAATAATTTCTTCGTCATCTTCTTGTAGCAGGTCATTTCTCAAGTCCGGTAATAGAATGTTGACATTATTGGTGGAGTCGGGTTTGTTTACAAAAACTAAGTCACTCGCTGTGCAGGGGTGTTTTTTTTTTTTACCATTGTTGTCGGTATTCGTCCTTGGGGTGATGTCGTCGACCGCTCTACTCGTGCTCGCCGAACTGTTAACGAAATCAACAGTGTTTATTCCGTTGTACTGCTTGTCACCGTAGCGGGTGCCCTGTGGTCGCCCCTGCCAAACCTGTTTCTTGCCACTTGCACTCTTATTTGGAAAGTTACCCTTCGATCGGTTGGTGGTTCCGCTTTCTTCATTAGCTGGCCGGTAATGTGTTCGCCTGCTATTTTCATTGTTCGGCTGAATACTTGTGTATTCCGTGATTAAAGCCTCAAAGTTTGGTATCGTGGTGATCCCGCGCGTGATTACAGCGATCTGCAGGTCTCTACCAAAATGCCTAGAAATTTTCCTTATTAACTGTCGATCAGTCAACGTGGGAGTTAATTGTCGGCTTTCTAATAGGATCCTCTCGATATACTGAATAGCCGTAATCGGTCCGTGCCACTCAAATTTCCCATATTCAAGGTTATCACGGATGATATCTTGTCGCTCTAAACCCCAATATTTCAATGTGAACGCCTCCTTGAACTCTTCAAACGTGGATATCTGGTCCCGGATTACGCGCCACCATATACTAGCGTCCTTTTCTAGGTGCTTCCCGATCCATTTAATATCACTGTTTGAATAATACAGCTCCTGGAACTCCGACAATTCCTTCAGGAACTCCATCGGGAATCTGTCGGTTCCATCGTATTTTAGTTCCACCTGTATCTGTCCGTTGACCGTTCTACTTGGCCCAGACTCCCCTTCGGTTATCTGCCGCCGTAATCTTTCTAATTGACACTTCAGTTCTTGAATGTGGGTTGTCTTCTCTTTGACGTTTTCGTCCAGTTTCTGCTCTGTCGTCTTCTGTCTGCCGTCTACTTCTTCAATTTTTTGTTGTAGTATGTTGTTTGTTTCTCCCAGTTCTTGTTGCTGCTGTTTAAGTGTGTGGTATAATTCGGCTTTTAATTCTTCTTGTTTCTTGTGGTTATTATTGATGTGCGAGTCTAATTTATTGTGGACCTTCTTAATACTCGTTTGTGTGTTTTGTGCGAGGTTCTTTACTTCTTGACGATCTGACTCCCTGGTTTCCCACACTTCTTCGAACTTTTTAGTGGTGTCGTCCGTTAATTCTTTCATAGCGTCCTCCTGTTTATTCTGGACTTCACTTACTTTGTCATCACAAATGGTCTTGTAGTCACGCATTTCCGCTTGTACTTGCGCGATCTGTTCGGCCATCTGTCGCTTGACCTCTTCTTTATGACTATCTAGTTTTTCTTCTAGTTTGTCAAACTTTTCATTCTGTTTGTCAAACTTCTCATTTTGTTCCCTTTTGACTTCTAAATTTTCATTAATTACTTTAAAACTTTTATTGGTTTCTTCCTTCTGCTGGTCGAATTTCCCATTAATTACTTTCATGAAATCCATCAGTGAACGCAGTGTCACCTCTTCTTGTGGTTGTTGGGACTCCTGTCCTCGCGCTCTGACGTCTGACGTCTCCTCAGTCATGCTCAGCTCGACCGTTGAGTTTTCTTCTCCGTTATCGGGTATACCTAACTGGTTGTTGATTTCGAAACTCATACTGTCCGAACTACTGGCCATTTTAGCTTTACTCCTTGTTAACATCCAGTCAAGCTAACCTTACACTATAGATCTTATTGTAATATATTATTTTACTTAGTCTAACTACTGCCTGCTCTCTTTTGCCATGCGATGGGCGCCATTTATATTTAACTGAATGGGGGTTGTAATTGATATTTGTAGAGCCCCACGATTGGCTGTGCATTTATATTTAACAAATTTGACTCTAATTAAATTTGTTATGCCCCACGTTCTTTGGGAGCCATTTATATTTAATGCAATTATGCTAATTTATATGAATTATTAAATTATTCAATTAATTTGAATATTTATCAAACCAATATGATTTACATAAGTATGTTATTCTGACAATCCAGTGGGTGATTTGAGTGTATGCACTGTTAATTAGCATAATTATTGAGACTCTTTGTAAGCAATAAGATAAAATTACTTGAAACATGACAAATTAATTATTCGAGGTTAATTGCAATAATGAACGCAAGATATGGGTACGCAATAAATACTTATTTATTACACATTATTCATTACGCAAATTCTTGACCTACAAATGACATCATGCCCTGTAAATACATTCAACAAAACACATAATAACATAAATCATAATAATGTTCGTTTCGTTGTTCCCTGAAAAACAAGACATACAATGCTATCAAATACAACACAATAATCTGTATACATGCACAAACAATAAACAATCAAATATACTTCATTCTAAGCTAAATGCGTTCATTAATGCCCTCAGATGGATGACTTTAATATTTAACATTATTAATTTTACGATTTATATAGATCTCTCGGGAGTAGCTCTTTGAAAAGAGACAGTGCAGTAGTATGTATCAACTAGTATTTAAAAACATAAGGACTTAACTTGTAAAATGCATATCCACAAATTCCATCGGTGGGAGATTCTATCCGTTAATGGGTTCCTTGTACATGGTTATCGCTGTTGATCGATGCGCACTGACACTTTTCACTTGTGATAATTCCACTTGCGTTATGTGTAGTGTGAGGTCGGAATTTATCCGCTTGTGTATAAGTGTCTTTACAGTTTTACGTGTTAAAGGTGCAATCATCAGCATTGTTGTGGTTTGATTCAGGGCTTGCTGTAAGCGTGTTTCAGGTAGCTAATTACTTTGTCTACCTTGGACGTGATGTGTGCTATGTGTGCACTAGTGTTCGTGTTAATCCACTTAGTTCACATGCCCAAAATTTAGAATCATTATGGTTGGATAGTGTTTTATAATGTCTGAGATTGTCGCACAATGTTTTACTATCGAAATGTTAATTCACTCGTACTGCATTATATTGCGTTGCGAGCCGAACGTACTCGTACGTCTCTCGTATACACCTGGCATTTAACGATATTGATGTATATTCGCATGCTTGTCACTGCGTTAAGTTCGGTAACTCGGATAATCTATCGAACACACGTTTTGTAGAACTAAGATTGAGTTGAAATGTCTAAGTTCGACTAAGACCGAGACTTGGTTATAACTATATCACTGACTGACTAACTGACTTGGAAGTTGAGTAAGTCGGAGTAAGTACCGAGTAACTATTACGACTGTTAATCATATTACTACTATCACTACTACTGAACAATTACTACTATATTACTGCCGTATTACTACTGTATTATTGCCGTCTTACTGCTCTATTACTACCGCTCCGCGTCTTCGTAAACAGTTTTTATCAATCACCATATGCCAGGGTTCAAGTTTCTCACCCCCACGCCTACGGCCGTTGTTGATAGGTTCATAATTTCCTTCCACCTTGTAGATTCTTGGTCATCGGTTTCCTGATTCGTCGTCCAAGTCGTCACTACTCTCTCCACCAGTTCCTTTGGAAGATGCCAAACTCTGGTTGGTCGTTGGGCATCCCCCGAGGTACTCCAGCGACGAACGTTGTGTCGTTTCTTGGAAATGGAGCAATTGCCCGCCTGTCTATCAACCTTTTGTTTCCCTGTTGTCGAGGCTCTCTGATATAGCTTTTGTTAAGAGTCTGCAGTGTTCTTGTCCATTGTTCGTTCACCCTTCATTTTTTCCGTCAATTACCAACTCTTCGCTGGGCGTCACTCCTAGACGGCTCCCACGCTTTCTAGTTGTAAATCTGACTTGACGTTGGGCTTGTTTTCATGCTGGGCTGAGTACGTATCTCGTATTCATTGAATACCCGTCCCATTGTCTACATATTCGTCAAGATTTCTCTGCACCCTTTGTTGTTGAGTGTTTCTTTCATACATACGGGTGTTACAACTTAACCCCCACAGCATGTGTTCCATCTCGCTTCTGCATAACCAGGCTACTGGACTCTGCCCTTTTGTTTGGTTTGTTTTGGTGTCGTAAATCGTAGCTAAGTTTGTTCTGTCAACGATGTTCCCAGTTTTCTATTGTTGCGAGTACTCGGACGTTTCTTCATTGTTTCTCCACTGGCGTCGGGTCTGACGTGTGTCTAATCGTTCTTATTTACGACTCGGGCCTGGGTTGTTAACTCGAGTGTGCGAGCGTACCTCTTGATCACAAAATTATAAAATTTTTGAACACTATAATGTTCAGGGACAGACTAACAGGGAAGATTTTTAACTATTTCAGAATCATTAAAATGTCCAATACGTGGTTCAAAGAAACAGAAAAATATATAGAAGAACTCCATATTACTGAAGAAGTCATTGAAGAATGCTTGCCACTCAAAAAGAAATTTAAAAAGTTCCAAGGTTTTCAGGAAACCCCAAGAAAAGGACAGGTGTCATCTGGACTGACGGAAGGAGGGAGAGACATCGATCAAGAATGAAGGAGCTATGGAAGAGGAGAAGGGAGGAGGAACCAGTTGAACCAAACCTAGTCCACAATGGGTTATAGGAAAAAAAGAATAAGAATTGACTATTTTAGAGTCAGAAAGATTTGTTTATGTTGGCCAGTGTTACTGACGAACAAACGTATACTTAATGGACGGACGCTTTCTTTAAACAGTCGGTCTTTAGTTGGTTTGCGACAAAATTGATTTGTATCTCCTTCATGTACCAACATTCGATGTGTAAAAAGTATTTCACGGTGCAAATACAGTAGAGAAGCATTACCAAGTGTAACGAGGACAGTTAGGTGGCGGTTATATTGCATCAGAATTCGTAAGAAAATGTGGTCGTACGAAATCGTGAGAGTTCGTGAGAAGTTAACAAACCCATTGTTGTTCATAGACGCGGTTAGTTTGCTTCCGACCTCTGCTTACGAATACTCACGAATTTGTATGTCTAGTCGTATGCGACCAAAATAATTTGTTTTTTCATCAGTTTTCGCACGAAATTTCCGTTGGAAGTTCTAGATCACCTCATACCAAGACATAGCTGTCGGTCGCCAGCGATTTACAACAGTCGTACGATTTCGGAAAGAAAGTGTTTCCACGCTATTCTTACGATTTCCTACGAATTGCATCAGAATTTGTGGTCGTGCGAATTCGTGAGAACTCGCGAGTAACGATTCGTAGAAAATCGTAAGAATAGCGTGGAAACACTTTCTTTCCGAAATCGTACGAATGCTGTAAATCGCTGGCGACCGACAATGGTTTCTTGCTATGAGGTGATCTAGAACTTCCAACGGAAATTTCGTACGAAAACTGATGAAAAAACAAATTATTTTGGTCTCATACGACTAGACATACGAATTCGTGAGTATTCGTAAGCAGAGGTCGAAGGCAAACTAACCGCGTCTATGAACAACAGTGGGTTTTTCACTTCTGACAAATTTTCACGAACTCTCACGATTTCGTACGGCCACATTTTCTTACGAATTCTGATGAAATGTAACCGCCGCGTTAACCTTCTGTACCGATTGTTTAGGATTAATACTGAGCTGAATAGCTGAGTCTTCCCTTATCTCGTGCTACAGATAAATGCTATGGCGTCGCGTCCGTTGAAGCGTGCGATAACGTAAATTGAATTTATCGGCTGACCTTTGGGCAGTGCAACTGACAGCCTGCAATTGTCTCACGTTGTCGTAGTCTGTCTTCAGTTCATACTGTAATACACAGCGGAATTTTGATAGTAATAATTGATGCGGACGACAACTAACTATTAAAGATCCTAAATCCAATAAGAATTAAGAATGTCTACAGCTGTCGTTGCCTTCTTTATCTCAATCATTTTTTCGTTCATTTCTGTTCCACCAGTCTTCGGCTTCTAGTCGTCTCCTTTCCAGCGGTTCATTACTCAATTTGAAAAGGAGACAACTAGAAGCCGAAGACTGGTGGAACAAAACTTTCTACAAGATTTTCTACGTCATCTCCCGCTCGTCGGACTCCAGTCTGGTTACTGTCGGTCTGGCTTTATCCGTCCGTCTTGCATTACAGTACTGGTAGCATACTGATCGTTTTTATTCTCTGTATAATCTAGTAAGTTCTTCTCTATTCGCAAATAATTCCGTCTCTCGAATTCCTCGTTTGTGATTCTATCATCCTCGTGAAGTTACAACTCTTTCTTTACCTCTTCCCCAGAAATTACATTTGTATTACAGTAGTTTTTGATTGTGGAAAATTCAATTGTTGACTTTATTCAAATAAAAAATTTACAATGATGTGGACACACGAAAAGAATGGCACAGGAAAGATTGCCAAGGAGAGTTATGGAATGGACCCCCCCCCCCCAGGAAGAAGGAAAAGGGGAAGACCACCTATCACCTGGATAGAAGAAATTCAGAGTATATTGAGGGAACGAGAAATTGAAGAAGATCTTTGGATGGACAAGCAGCAGTGAAAGATGAGAATTAACTCACTTCTGTAAATTTTTGGTTCCGGAAAATGTGTAAACATTGTACAGCGGAGTAAGGAAAAAGTAAATTGAGTAGTTTTGTTTCTATTGTCAGGCCATTACAGAACGTTCTACATGTTTCTCGGCTATCCCAGCAGTGCCCAGCTGTAATGTTGTGTGCGTACGTGACGCTTAACATGCGAGGCAGTGTTACGTAATGCGGAACATGCTCGTACATTCGGTAGTGTTGTTCGACAGGCTTCTCAACTAGCCCAATAGTGCGTGTTTCTACCAAGGCCGTGCTGAAGTATCCTCTAGAATTTTCGATTGCTTGTTAAGGACGCATATTATGGAACCCTGCAGACTATAAATACCCCACACCTGCCGTTTAGTTTTCAGTTTATGTCGGCGATTTACACAGTGCGTATCAAGTGGTGTATTAATGAAAGTGAAGTATGTAATTCTTTATAGTTGACATTATTATACGTGTGAACAGATTAACTTGAATTATTGTACGAGTATAATATTGTTGGATAACTTGTTGATTACAAACTGTTTATTTGTGATAATTAAAGCTGGTTTTTTAGTGACTTCATTGGTGTCTTGTATTTTGTTTCCCACTGCACCATAGTGAGACCGTCGTAACAATATTCTCTATGTATGCCACGCAGATTTCTGATCCATAAGTCCGTATTGCTTAGTGATGTTAATTCTCAACTGTGTGATTTGTCTGTCTCACATAAGAGCTGTTAGTAGAGTTTCGAGTTTGCTGCACTTCATCTATTCTTCCGTTGTGGTATTTTTTTTTTTTTTTAATTACCCAAGTGCAGTATGTAAATTTACCTCTTGTATAACTCGATTCAATTTCTAGATTTTTAAATTCTTGTGTTATCAAACAGTCCGTTTTGTTTACATTTACTTTGAGACCGTTTCGTATGTACTCTGCAGCTAGTTTTCATACCATTTCTTACCATGCTAGTTAACTCACATCCTCTTATTCTTTTCTCGCTTTTGCCCGGGGCATCTGTAAAGCTTAGGATATGAACGTAGTCTTTCTAAACTGAAATTCCCATTTCTTTACATTTCCTTTTCGTGAGGTTTCGAGATTATTATAGGAAGATTTTTAACATAGTCGAGAGTGTGAAGCAATCTCTTGCAGTAGCCCTTTCGTACATAGTGATCTTCTTTCTAGTTTTATGAATACATTGTTGTCTTTATTCATGTTTTTACGGCTCTTGCTAAGCTGTTTAGTATTTCTAGTTGTGCATAAGTTTCCGTAATTTTATTTAGTTATTTGTATAAGCACCTAGTAACAGACTACTTATTTTAAGGTCTGTAGAATCACTGTGGCAGCCTTGTTTTTCTACTTTTTATACTAAAAATGGTTTAGTGTAGAGTACTGTAAATGCACGGTGAAAGTAGCTTACTCCTTGCCTATTTCTATGTAATCGTTTTCCCTACCGCCTATACTCTTCGTGTGCTTGTTAACTACGCACTCGAAATTAGTCTGGAACATCTGCGGGCTGTATATACTCAATAGCGGCTGGCTTAGTTAGTTACAGCCGGCGATTTATTCAAGTGCGGATCGAAGTGTTGTGGCGAAGTGATTATTGTGTTATTTCTTTAGTGCGCAACTCTGTTACTTGACATTATTATTACGTGTAAAGAAATTTAACTTGGATTATTGTACGATACTATCTTGTTGATTACAAATTGTTATTTGTGACTCATTTAAGATGGTTATTAGTGACTTTATTGGTGTATTGTATTTTGTTTTCACTGTCCCATACGACGATCAGTGAGTCGGTCGTAACAATATAGTGAGAACAGATAGTTTAATATAAGTTATTATTAATTTATAACAGTGGATGCCTGAAACGTAATGAAATATGTCTAAGTACCTATACGCAAGGACAAATTGAATGATAATGTAAAACATTTCTCTAAAAAAGTGTTATCGACTTAAAGCAGCATTCGAATCAGTTACAGTTATTGGGAGTTACTGATGACTGCGGAATACCAGCGGGTTTTCTTGAACTTCTTGAAATAAGAAATCGCATTGAGCAGATTTTTTTTGTTAATAAAAGGAAAATAATAGAAAACTAAAATCAGAAACCTAACCAACTGTTCATACGACAAGTATGACCAATGTGATTCTGACTTTTACACACGAGCGCGCGCGCGCACACGCACACAAATCGTTCAGCAAATCGTTTCTCGTATTACGAATCTGTAGTTGTTGGAAACATACACGCTTTTGACGTCATTTCAATGTATAAGACCTATTGACGATTGTTAGGCCTAATGGAAGCACATTGTTGTGCTTCTTTAAATGTTATTACTTTGCTTTTTTATCGTAAACACTATGGCTACACCGACATCAATTTTGGTTCGTAGAAAAATATGATTAATGTACTTAGGCGTACAATATTTCCTGAACGCAATTATTTAAAGAACATTCGTTCATTCCATAGAATCCACACTTGTAAAATATTGTTAGCCTATCTGTTGCTATTGCCACAAAAAAGAATACTGTTTGAAAAGTAGGCCTACCTGTATTGAACGCACCTAGTGTATGTGCAGGGACACGCGTTAGTGAAAATTTGATATGAAAATTGTCGTAGCGAGGCGCAAGGGATCGATAAAATAAAATATGTATTCAAGTTCGAACGTGCTACGAGCAGAGTAAAACTCGGACCGTGTGAATAATTATTTAAAATCGATAGCAATGGCACTGAATTTGGTGAACGGTGTAAGAGCCAACAGGGCTGGTAACGAATCGATTAATGTCCTCCAGCCGAAACTACAGTTCATGCGAGAGTTCAGTTCGTACACGACTCCTCTGTAAGTGCTCTTGAGAAGTTGCCAAATTGTTAACGTGAGCAAGTGCATCATGAAGGGCGATACTATTTCTCAAGTTACTTTTGCGTTTTTAAATAATCGTATTATTGTCCTTTATAAATAGTATGAACAAAGTACGATGCAGACACAATAAAAAAGATTATAGAGTACGCGCGCTTGCTTAAAGTCGTAGGCTATGTAAAAAAAATTGAACAGTGTCTGCATTTTATTAAGTTATTCAGATTTAAGCTTTGAAACGCCTTTCATTTTGCTAATTGTTGAAGGTTTTAACAGTAAATATAAATGTAAAATATATTTAATTAAAAATTAAAAAATTTTTAAGACGCCAGGACTCTAAAAAGTGGGAGTAAATTTTGATAAAATTGCAAAAACTCATGTCGGGATTATAGGGAATTTTAACTAAAATTTGAATGTAATGTTAAGTTTTGGAAATTTCGCCAGGGCCCAAAACGTTGGTTAAAATTTTAATAAAATTGCAAATTTCGTGTGGGGTATCGAATGAAAGAGAATGTTAAAAAAATCTGAATATAGTGTACAGTTTGAGAAATTTCAAAATGTTTGGGCCACAGGACCCAAAAAAAAACAAAGAAAAAAATTGAGAAAATTGTAAAAGTCTATCCGGGTGTCAGCTAAGCGGACGTTTAACACAAATCCGAATATTGTCTGTTCTACTTAAATATTGTTTTACTAAAAAATTTAGAAGTGTAATCAACATTTTCGTATATTTCTTAAATTAAAAAATGTATAACATTGAAATTTAGATAATAATATAAATAGCCTACTACTATAGTATACTAATAAATATCCTAAAATATTAATATTAATATAGTCTAATAATATAATTAACCAATTTCGCTCACAAAACAGTCAGTAAGTTCTGCACCTGAGGGAACTTACTAGTATTTAAAATTTTTGTAATAAAATTTGCTTATGTATTTACTTAAAATAAAATTTACTTACAAACCTCTGATGATACTGATATTTTTCAGTGAAACGTGCGTCAGGTGTTGAAAAGAAAATACGAAATTACACTACTTGCAGAAGAAACAAATTGAATAACATCACAATATTAGATGTAAAGTAGGATGTCAATATAGCTTCACAGTTTGTTAAACAACTCTAACTACCCTAACATTTACTAAGAGCTCCATATTATCAGAAAAAAAGATTTCTTTAAAAATTGAAGCCCAATCTATATATAGAAATGTTGAGAAATTCCAATTTCGTTTCCGGTAACCCTAAAAAAAAATGATGAAAGATTGTATAATATTCTATTGCTAATTAACTGATTAAACGAATTCTTAATTTAGTACTGATCGTAAGTCAATAAATTTTAACGATAGAAGGTTTAGCGAGAGGATCTGTCAATAAGTATAACACGAATTTTACATTATTTGTGTCAACGTTTTGACAATATTTATTGTTATCATTAGGGCCTGTATACCGGATACAAGAGATAATATCAAACACAACAGGATCAATTAATTGAATCCTAGTAAGTGTGTGTGTGCGCGCGCGCATGCGAGTGTGAGGGATTTCACGTGCTCGCACACAAACAAACACATTCACCCAATTAATTGATCTTGTCATGTTTGATATTTTCTCTTGTATCTGTGAACAGGTCCTGATCATCATCCTCAAGGTTTAAACCAAGAATGGTTTGTTCCGGTCTCAAATAGGCAAATATTACAGGTGGTCACTCCAGCGCTTCCTCGGACGTTCCACACCTCCCCGTCCCCTCGGCTTATAGTTCCATAGTTGTTTGGGGATGCGGCAGTCATCCATTCGGCAAAGATGTTCCCACCAATTCAGCCGATACTGGGCGATCCTGTCGAGTATACTCATAATATTCAGTTCCTGCCGTTTATCTGTGTTTCTTCTATGATCATGGAGACTATACCCTGCCACGTGCCTGAGAAATCTCACTTCAGCTGCTTGGATGGGACTGGCCTGGCCTTTCGTTAAAGTCCAATTCTCATACCCATAAAGAAGTGTGGGAAGAGCCATCACCTTGTAGAATTTTAGGCGCGTTCCTTTACTTGCTGACTTAAGGGTTCGCCTGATGGTCCCGCACATAAGGTTGAACTTATGTAGCACGTCGTTATTTGGATTATAACAGGTCCTGATGATGACAATGAATATTGTCAAAACGTTGACACAAATAATGTAAAATTTGTGTTATAGACATCCTGGCTAAACATACCATCGTTAAAAATTAACTGATTAAAGTTTGTGTGTTTCTCATTTAAAATGTATAATTAAAACAAACATGTAAAGTAACCCAAGTGAAACGTGCATTAAAAATTTACTTTCACATTTTAATCAAGCTGTTCTATAAAATATCCAAAATAATTCAAAATTCCAATCCCTCAAACTCATACCCTTTACTTGGAAGCGTTTTATGTTTACCTTCCTTTCCTAACGTAATCTCTCTGCAGTAAAATAATCTGTCTTACAATTTGTTTTATGTTTGCATTGCGACAATTTCCATAAAATAGCCATAAACAATTCTGTTAAAAATTCTCTCAGTGACATTCAATAGCAGTTTGAATTAAAAATGACAGACCATAGATTCTGTTCAGCAAAAATGAAAAATCAATAGTCCTTGGCTCATCAAATGAGATATCAAATCCAACGAAAAGGATTTTAATCAATACTTATACGGATACAGCAAATACCATAAAAAATGACTTAAATGACAAAAATCCAATGTATAAAGTGTATAATAATGACTTATTAAGTACCAGTACTCGAAAAGTAGAGGCTTTAGGGATCAAACCATAGTTTGTTGGTTCTAACTGAATTGCAGCATCTAACTCTAAGGATATGTAGAATATTCGTGGCTTCAAGAAAAGGATACCTTTACACTCTTTATCATTTAATAAGCAATAACTCAGCTTTCAGCAAATTGGATGGAAGAAGTCATTCTATTTATTAATCCAAGTTAATTCGTTGCTTACAACATGATTGTTATCTATGTACTGGTTACTAGTTGTTCCATGATGAACGGGTTGTTATGTCTTTGTTTATGTCACAAACATATGGGAAGTGATCATTTAAAAATAACTGCTACAAGTCATATCGCTTTTGAAAAAAAGTAAGTGTTCCCAATTGTAATCAGGCCCGGCTCCAGGCAGGGGCGAACCGTGCCACCGGCCAGGGCGGCAGATTCCGGGATGTTAAATTTTAAAATTGAGGGAAATATAAACTTATTCCCTTAATTTCATCACAATATGTAAGATCAGTAAGAATTACTTTATGTATAAAGTCAGCGGAGTTTAACGAAGAGTCGAAAAATCGTGAACGAGAGAACGTAAAGCTTGTATTGCTTGTATTGTCTCTACAATTTGTATTGTAGCCGTTCGCCGCATCGTAAACGCGAAAAAGTTATAGTTATTTGATAAACACAACAATGAAAACATTCCTAGTCGTCATTTGAAGGCAATCGCCGTATCTTTAGAGTAGGTCTAGTGTGCGTGAATGTGTTCAGAGTTAAAATAGGGAGGGGCGGACTCATAAATACCGCAAAGGGCGGCAGAAGCGCTGGGACCGGCCCTGATTGTAATGCATCAATGTTAACAGAGCAGTCTTCCCAAATAGTATTTTTCAAATACAAAATTAAATTACAATCTCACTCACCTCTGTGTGTGTGTGTGTGTGTGTGTGTGTGTGTGTGTGTGTGTGTGTGTGTGTGTGTGTGTGTGTGTGTGTGTGTGTGTGTGTGCGTGCGCGTGCGTGCGTGTGTGTGTGTGTGTGTGTGTGTGTTGACATGAAACCCATGCATGTGATATATATGCAGCAGTATTTACATATACAATTATTCATAGTTACATAGGAATTTACTGAATTGAGTGTAGCAGTAATTAAGTATAAACCTTGTATACTTAAACTATACCGTTAAGTATTTAATTATACTTATAATTAAATTATACTGCTGTATAATACTATTTAATGATAATTTTCAGACCCAGGGGAGTGGAACGCCAACAAAAAAGAACCAATCACAACTAAGATCACCTGTGATAAAACGCCCTCTATCAGCACCTGTTGCATTACAAGGCTGGCTGCACAAGCAAGGAAGTGATGGACTCATGTTGTGGAAGAAGAGATGGTTTGTGTTATCCGAGTACTGTCTCTTCTATTATAAAAGTAAATATATAATATTCATCATTGTTCTCTTTTACTATTTTCTAATTTTTTGCTGTTTATTTGTATTATTGTAGACAAACGTTTTTCCATTTTTCCCATCTCATGAAAAGTTCCAACTGAATGGTACAGCTTTTGCTGCATTATGTAAATATTCAAAATTTTATTTCAGAAATGGATTGCCGTTGTGCCTGATCCTTTTTAAAGTAAAGTGAGAATTTAGTGTGTGTGCATGTGTATTACATGTGCTGCATTTTGCACTTGTGCAGATTAGTTCAAATTGATGAACAGAATAAGTTTAAAAACAATAGCCTATAAACGTGCAAAATAATTTTGTTACACCCGTTTTTTCATTATTACACAGTTAAACAGTTTTTAAGAGGAGAAGATTATTTGGAGCCTTTTCTATAAATACAAAGCCCTTATAGAAGCTGAATGTAACTATATGTTTGTAACTGACTTAACAGTATCTTAACTCAGTAACAAATAATTGATTAATGCCTATTTAGTGACTGAATTATTTTTGTAAACTGCCAACAAAGTATTTCATAACTTATGTTGTCTAAAGGATTTAATTATAGTTACATATACTGTGATGATTTTGTACATTGGATTGTAGAAAAATAATCATTTATTTGTAAACAACCATAGTTATGGGATTAACACATTCTTAGTTTTTTAAAGTTATACTGAACAAAAAATATTTGATATTTTGTAGTAAAAACAAATTGATTCCAAGGCTGTAAATTGTATACTTGTACGAAAATCCTATAAAAACCTATAAAAAATTATCACAAAATCACACTTTTGTAGAAACATTACTATCAGAGTTCCAGCAAATCTTGTTGTTCATTTTAAACACTTTAAAAAAAATTGCAAATAGCCACAGTATGATATGAAATAGAATATTCAGTAAAATGTCAATAAATTATTATTTTTCTACAAAAATTTTAAAAACAATGTCAGGTAGTTTTTTACAAATTCTCATAGGATTTTCATAAAACATGTAATTTATGGTCTTTAACAATTTTCAAAGTTCACTAGTTCAACTTCCATCTGAAATAAACAATCTTGTGTTTTTCATTGATGTTTTGGCAAATTGATGTTTTTAACAAAGTATGGAAGGAGTTTCTGAAATACCCTATAAAAATATGTCTTTGAGAGAGAGTGAGGGTGACAGAGAGAGAAAGAGAGAGAGAAAAGAAAGAGCATACATGTACTTGTACATAACAATAAAATTTGTATGTGCCTATGAATGATTGGGTATGTCCTGTCTTCTTGAAATAAGTATCAATGCTGTGCGTATGATTTATTAACTAGGAAAAATCTCCATTATATCTTTTACATTAACAGGTTATAGGTAGCCTTTTACAATCATTGTATTCTTGAAAACATGGATAAGTGATACAACTTAGTGTAGACCATTACAATGTTTAAAAATTAACCAATGTTCATCATGTGTAGGTTCTGAAGAAGAAAAGCTGCTGGGCTCTATACTATTGCCATCGTACAAAATCTCACCTTGTTCAGCTGAAGACAAAGTGTACCGTAAATTCAGTTTCAAAGCGGAACATGCCAACATGCGCACATATTATTTTGCTGCAGACTCGCAACAACTTATGGCACAATGGATGAATGCACTCAGTCTTGCTTCAATATTACAAGAAAGCAACAGGTGAATATACTTCATGTCTACCATGAGGGTGCTCCCAGTTATGTTTCTAGGCTTTTCAACTTCAACTTAATTTATTTTTGTATCTTGACATACTTGTATTCTCCTTAAGTTGTATTGGGCATATTATTTTGTTCTCTGTTGCCAAACAGGGGTCTCCAAACTACGGCCTGCGGCCCAGATCCAGCCCACGAAGGGTCATTGTCCGACCCGCGGCAACCCGGCCGATGCTACGTGCAGTTTTTAAATATATCAAATATTATAACCTTTTACTAAATAACTAAACAAGAAATAAATATAAAATCAAAGTTCAGGGCTAACTTGTCAGACGAACACCTGAAATCCATTCTAGTGAAAGGAGCATCAAAATTTGATCCAAAATGACAGGCATTATATGTCAGAAGCAACTCCACACATCCCATACATATATAAAAAAGCCAAAAAATAATACATAAGAAATATCTTTGAAAGTTATTTTTTCCTTACTTTTATTTACATTGTTTTGAATAAATAAATTTTTGTTCTTTGGATAAGTCTGCTTAATTGTTATTTAAATACCTATTTTATTGACTTGATTATTTCGTAAACTTAAAAAAAAATAAGTTCACTATATATAGATGTGTGTGTTGTTGGGCTGCCTGACTTTCAATATTTTTCAATTTGGCCCTCAAGTGAAAAAGTTTGGAGACCCCTGGTTTATGCTCATCGTTTTCCACAGTTATTGTTCTTTTATTGTTAGAGGATAACGTAACATCAATTGTTATTGTCTTGTATTTATTTTATATTTATATGTTATGAGCCTGAACTGATTTTTAAACTATTTCTGATCAGAAATTTATGGTGAATTGATAGTAGTAGCAACACCCATACAAACACTGAAGAGAAAAATGTTTACTCTTCCACATATTTTATAAGAAAACAGGTTAGTGTGCAATACATATAACAGCAATGTCATCAATTTTTAAATAGGACGGTACTTTTAATTTCTGTTTCTATTCACTATGAATTATATAACAAATGTAAAAATTGTGTGTAAAAGTATTTTTGTATAATCAAATAAAAATATTACACTGGTTATGTAGTGTTAAAATTATAAGATGGATGGCTTACTGCACAGTTGCATAGTTGTATATCCAAAATTTGAAACCATTAAAAAGAGGAATCAGTAATTTTTCATAGTATGAGGACGAATGGCTAATAATATTGTATTAATAAAATGTTCATTTTATTCATCTCAAGTCCATTTTATAGAATGTGCTATCTGAAATATAAATAAAAGTTGAAAGTTGTCTGAAGGCACTAAGCATCTGTATTACCAGATGGTAAATTTTGTTCATTTTTTCAGAGTACATTTTCTCATTTCAGTGTAAGATCAATAAATTAATTACCAGTTACCCGCTAAGTAATTACGTACTAAATTAAGTACCACAGGTTATATAATTTTTTACAAAGATATAATAATAAATATCTCGGATTAAAGCAAGTGTGAGACCCATTTCTAGTTTACAGACTTTATTAACTACTGTTGTACAGTTTTCAGGGGAGTAAAAGATTTTATGCTCTTGACAGATGTGGACTGATAATACTTGAAATATATTATATTAGACATGCTCAGTTATTTTCAATTAAAGTCTTTTGACCTGTTAGAGACAGTTCGTAGAGTACTTTTCAAAAAAGATTAAGAAGTACACATTTTTGTAATGGTGGGAAAACAAGAATCCAGAATGATTATGGAGATTGTTAATTCTGAACGCCAGCTCATCTAATTTGTTAAGTGGATAGAAGCTTCTAAAAAATATGTCCTTTAAAATTGCTATGTCTTGTAACTTTTTTTATACATTAAGCATCTAACTCCTTGAATTCAGAAGGAAATGCTTATGTAATTTTACATCTCAACTCAGCATATGAAAATAGTGTTAAATGTTTATGAATAGTATAATCATTAATGTAACAAAGATTATATAATTCCAAATAAGTCACACTATGATACGAAGAGTTACACTAAAATATGATATACTGTGACACTAAAAGCATAACACTCAATAGTATTCAGTGCTCAAGGATACTCAGTAAAATATCAATAACATATATGTTTGGAGGAACGATCATGTATGCAGATAGTCCTCTAATTAGACATTTAACAGTCTACATTTTGCTCTTTTTGACATAAAATATTGGTTCCCTTTATTCAAGTTTTGTACTATAGCTTCAGACTTACATACATTCCACACTAGTGGAAGGGTAAGTGGACAAGTGTGAACAGTTGCATTTATTCATTATTACTCCTACTATTGCAGAGGTCATTGCACTGATTGTAGTATTTTGTAGTGATCATGTGACTATAAATTTAAAGAGTAATATCCAGTTTCAGTACAGTGTAATGTTTTGTAGTTTTCACAACTGATATTACTAATTTACATATAAAATAGGAACACTAAAATAAATAAAAATACAATATAAATATATTACACGGTACTTTGACTTTTGGACAATTCAGTGTTTGAACAGGTTTTCTGTAACGCATTATGTAGAAAAGTTGAGGATCTGCTGTAATGTATTTGAAATAATTTGTTTATTGTATATCCACCAGGTTGTTCATTGACTTTATCTGACATGATCACATAGTAAATGCAAAATATATGTATTAACTCTGAAAATTTGAAGTTTGCAGTTGATTCTGTAGGAAAGCTATCTGTTAAAACTTACAAGTCACTTGCATCAACGATACAATCACCTAAGAAAATTGGAAAAAAACACAGAAAAAATACCTGTGAATTTGAAATCTTTCTTCCTTGACAATTTTTGATAGTGTGAAGAAATAGTAGCCAATTTACTTAATAAATGTGTCAATGTCAACTTTATTGACCTAAAGAGTCATCAGCAATTATGAAACTAAACATATGTACTGAACAATAATAAATCTCTCAAAGAAGCATTTATGATGATAGTGATGTGTTCAGGGCTGGCCTAAGAGCAAAATGCTGTGTGTGCAAGAATGAGTTTTGGCGCCCCTTACAATGAAAATGGGTATAGAAAACCCTCCAAAAAATGGTATGGGTGCTCTATAACTGAAATTTGTCGGAACTTAATAACTGAAGTTGGCATTTTAAAGGGATTAAAAACCAAAAACTAAAACTAATAAGTAGTAATAAATAGTAAATATTAAAGTAAAGTATTTAGTACCTTTTCATTATTTTTATTTTTTTAAATGACTTCTTCTAGTACTAATTCTTTTAACTGACTTTTTCAAACTTCAATAGGCGTGCTGTACTGTACTTGTGTAAAGAACAAACTCCTAACAAATTCTTTTTCTCAGTTTATTGTTTTGTCAGGTAGAAAATAACAGACACATTTTTTTACTACAACAAAAGTTTTATTTGATTTAATATTCATGAAAAATACATTTCAGTTTGAATATATTAATATTAAAAAAAGTTATGTCAGTACATTAGAAAAAGTACGAAAAAGTTCAGAAATATAAACTTTGGTATTCACTTTTCTCGAAAAGGTACGTCAATATAACTATAAATTGATAGTAGTAGTGTAAAAGATCAAGAAAATTGATTAAAATAATCTGTATTATACACTTAGCAGTGGACCTTCCTAGCTTTAGCAGCCGAAAATGTTTTTATTAGTGCATCATAATCTAATGACAATGAAATATCGTTTTCAATGGACAAAATTGCAAGGTTGTTGAGTCTTTCTTGCGAAAGAGTAGACCTTAGGTAGGTTTTTATTAATTTTAATTTTGAAAAACTTCGCTCCGCCGACGCTACCGACATTGGTATTGTCAGAAGTATTCGCAAAGCAACCCACACATTTACATAAGCGTCTGCAGATCCAGTTTCCAACAGAAAGTTCAGCACGTTCAGAGGCGTTTTCCTGCCTAAAATCAAACAAAAAGGAATTAAAAGACTGCTTTTTAATTTTGGAAATTAAAAAACTTTGAAAAATAATAATTTTGTTTGAGACCAAAACAATTATGAATTAACTGACCGAACAATAAATCAAGATGATAAATTTTGAATAGCTAAAACGTAAAAGTAAAACGTACCTTTATTTGGCATGAGGTCCTTGATAGAGATCAGCTCCTCGCATAACTCAGCTCCTTTGATGTCACTGTCATCCCCATCTGAAAGGAGGTCTTCTAGGTCTTTGCATTTAACAAACAAGTCCTCTCTCTTGGGCAATTCATCAAGTTTAAAAAGAAACTCAACTTTTGACATTTTGGCCTTAAGCTGTTCGAACCTCTCTTGCACAGCCATTTGGGCAGTTTCAACAAGTGGTATAAAAAAGTCAACTCTAAAACGCTCTTGGGGGTCAATCGGTGCTTCATCATTAGCTTCGTAATCAAACTGCTTCTTCTTCCTTCTAACCCGGGGTGTTTTGAATTTTTCTTCGACTTCTAAATCTTCAGCCAACTCTTTGGCTTTCACTAAACAACTAACAAATCCATTTTCGCGAAAGTCCGTCAAAAAGTCCCCAACGGACTTCAAAATAGCTACAGCTTGAGGTAAGTTGACGATCTTTGATTGCCATATCTTACTAGCAATGTTTATTTGAAACAGGACATCACACCATGCAGTCAATGACACTAAGAAACCAAAATCTTCAATTGTTTCGGACAAGGAATTTGCCTCACTTCTAACCTCGTCTTCAAATGATGCATCCTCGTGCAGGTCCCAAAGTGCTTGTCGGATTTGCACAATCTGGTATCTTACTGCTTTGAGTGATTCAATACGTGCTTCCCAGTGAGTTACACAAAGTTCTTTCAATGTGAGAGAAGGCCCAAATACTGATGACGCCTTATATGATTGTGACAGACTCTCTAACAATTTGCTCCAACGTTTTGTTGATGAGCTAAAAAACACAAACAATCGTTGAATTGTTCCAAAAAGGGTAACTGTTGGTACTGAGGTTTTTGCGGCATCACTTAGTACCAAGTTTAGGCTGTGACAGCCACATGGTACAAAAAAAGCTCTCTTGGTTTTTTCTAAAATTTGTTTTTGTAGTCCAGAGTGTTTTCCTTTCATATTTGCCCCATTATCATATCCCTGGCCTCTGCAATTAGAAATGTCCAAGTCGTACTCTTGCAGTTTTTTTAAGACTGTTTCTGACATTCCCTTCCCTGAAGTGTCTGTTATTTCAAAGAAATCTAGGAAACTTTCACAAATTTCAACTTTTTTCTCTGTTGTTTCATAAACGTACCTCAAAACAACAGAGAACTGTTCTTTCCTACTTAAATCGGGTGTGTAGTCGAGAATCAGTGCATAGTATTTGACTCCTTTAATTCTGCTTAGTATTTCTTCTCTTACTTTGTCTCCCATCAGAGTCAATAATTCGTTTTGTATGTTTTTCCCCAAGTATGACAGACACCTTTGTTTTTCATTTGCCAATACTCTACATATATGTTCTTTCATTACAGGATCAAATTGGGCAATTAGTTCAACAAGCCCTAAATAATTTCCATTGTCCTTTTTGTACAGGGTTTCATTTCTTCCTCGGAAAGCCATTTGGTGCTGGGCAAGAAATTGTGTTATGGCAAGAAGTCGTTTAAGAACATTCTGCCATCGTTCTTTTTCGTAGGCAATTATTTTCTGGTTTTCATCATCAATTGTTTTACCTGTGCTCAGTCTCCTTTCCGCCTCCACCCACCTTTCATAACACTTTAGGTGATTAGGGGAAGTTTCATGACGTGTCAGTATAGTTCCAATGTGCCTCCAGTCACAGTTTCCGCTTTGATCTGATAAAGTTTTATTGGAACGTGCAGTACTAAATATCTTACAACAAAAACAGTAAACACTATTGTTTTGTTGAGACTACAATAGCCAACGTCTCTTAACTTTTTCACCATTTGGAGCCAGCCGATAGTAAAATACATTAGAAAATGACCTCTTTGTTCCATCTTTGGGATATCTCTCTAAATATGGAGAGAACGGCCCTTCAGCTATAATGCAATCACGATCGTTTGGATTAAGATGTGTAGGCCATGTAGCAGGATCTTTTAATGGAAATGAAACTGTAACATCAACATCCGCCGAGCTGGGGCCACCATTTTCTTGTTCTTCCAATGAATGAGTTACAGTTACAGGTTCTTGACCTTGACAAGTTTCATCGGCTGTATTTGTTGCGATTTCATGAATACCAGTTTCAGTTTGTAAACTATCTCTACACTATGGTAGTTGTAGTTCTTGTCCCTTAGAGTGCTCGTCTTTTTCACTGAGCTTAGGTTCATCAGTTAGGGCTACGTCATTCGTAGCTACATTTTCTGTACTAGAGACAGGGTTTTGTGGTTTTGATAAATACTTGCATAGTAATTTAGCACTGGCTTCCGCTTCTTTTAAGGATTTAGCTTTCCACTTCCTATTTTGACATTCAGTTTGGAAAACATTTTTAGTTTATTAACATCACAAATAGAGTTATCACAATTCACAAAACACAAAACTAATATTTATCACAAAACACAAAACTAATTACTAATATGCAGACGTCAACTGGATACACTTGTCACGACTCACGTCAGATAACGACTGCCACCTGTCGCAGCACAGATACAGCACCAGACGTCGACGTGACAGATAGACTAAACATGTGATAGTGATTGTGACTCACTATCTACAACTGTTCAGTTCTGTCAAAACAACGGAGCGGAGCGTTTGGAGCCAGTAGCCAGTCTCTTTACTGTACTTTCAAGCATCATTTTATTTGTTGAACAAAAGTTATTAACATATTCAAATGAATAATTTGCATTCAAAATTACATAAAAATTTAAATTTTTACCATATTATTTTTTTTTTATTTTTTCTCATTTCGGCGCCCCTCCCAAAATCGCATGTGTGCGACCGCACACGTCGCACACGCCTTAGGCCGGCCCTGGATGTGTTTATATGTATATGGTTAAGATAAGTATATTGAAAGGAAGAATATATTTCCAAATTCCCAACTGTTATTCAGTTTTTGGATATCATTCAAATAACAAAAGTATATTTTAAAAATACACGTATAAAGTGTTTCAGCCTGTGATTGTTCATAAATTAGCATGTCCACTAAAATCACAGCTTCTAATGTAGCTTAAAATTTTAGTATCTGTATGTGACTGAAAAATGAAAGTGTAATTCCTATGTTATTTTTACAATTTTGTAAAACTTGTTAATAATCATGTGTGTATTTTATGTTTCAGCTGGGAGGAGCACAAACCAGGAGGGACTACAAACACAGTATCATCTCATCAGAGTGGAACGACAGATGACTGTGATTCTGGCTTCCATGGGAACTATCGACCACAGACATCAACAAATGAAAACTCTGTCGAGTGTTCAACACCTAGTAATGGTTGGAGAGGAAATCAAGTCTCGGGATACCAACCACTGTACGCTAATGCCCCACCAAAACCAAGGAGATTAAATAATGACACGTCTTCTCCTGAAAGATCACCAGAGAGGCCTTCAGAAGATTCAGGAAGGCTTTCAAGAATGGCTCAGCCACAAGAATATGCACTGAGAAATGACAGGGCTTACCATTATAATGCACAGCATTCACATAGACCTCCCGTATTGCTTCCTAATTCTAATCAATCATTAAGTAATTCAGAGAGGAGAACGCCTGATACATATGGCCGATCAAATTCAACCACTCCACAAACTGGGAAAATTATTACATCAAAACCAAAAATATCGGATTATGAAGATGTATATCAGAATAGTCCAGACATATTATTAACAGGTAATCATCCGTTGTATAGTAATGCTCAACCAGTTCAGTACAGGAGGCGACAAGACTGCACTTCATCATCTTCAAGAGATACACCAAACGAAAACCATAGACGTTTTCCACCAAGGCCTCATAGTGCTGACTTCTTAGACTACGATTCTAGAAGATATTACCAGTCACCAACTCCACAGAGTAGTGATTCTGGAAATATAAATATGTACTATAGTGGTCAGAGATTGGTACCTTCACAACCAGTACGGCCTAAGTCTAGTTTAGATATAATGAACACAGATGTGAATTACTGTGATGGCTATCATTGGTCAGAGGAAAGCTATGCAAGGAAAATGAGACAATCAGCATCGTATGTAACGCCACAATTACACAATACATCAAACTCATCAAGAGCAACTACACCGTCTGTGAGACAGGTTCCGGTTATTTCAACGCCAACTTTTTATAACACCAGTGTCATGAACGGTGAATTAGCTAGTGTAGCAATGCGAGGACATTCAGAATTAATACACCAACAAGAAAGACGCTGGAGTGAATATGTTGAATCTAGAACAAATAATAATCAGTTTGTTAGATCTGCTAGTGCCAGGTTACCACGCCAACAAAACCAAGAAGACAGATATGATGATGACTGTTCTGAAAGAAGTTCCCAGTCAAACTACAAAAGGCGAAACAGTACAGATAATAGGGATGGAACGAATAAAACACAGCAGGTATATAAATATTTTGCTACATTATAAATATTGATCATAGATTATAGCAGCTAGTTGTTTAGAACTACCTGCCATTTAAATTTAAAAATTATAAGAATACGTCTAAAACATGAAATTGGTTAATGTCTTTGAATTAGTTTTTGTAGTTCTTCTTCAACCACATTTTTAAAATAGTCATCATTATAGGAATATAAGGTGGTGAAATGTAGGTCTGTGTTCTTAAATGGTAATATGCACCTAAACGTAATAATTTTAACAAAAATAAAATTAAATCAGTCACGCAAGGAATTAGCAGAGTTTCAAATTGGGGTCCCTTGTTTTAATTTAGATAAACTGTATTTTTTTATCATTACATGCTTTTAAAATATTTGAATAATACTTATAATCAGATTTTACTGAAGCTATTTTAATCTCCGACTTCAGGACTAAATAGATTTCCATAATCTATTTCTAGTTCCATGCTCTAAGAAAAATACTTAATTAAACAATGAGATAGAATAAAATGAAAAACTAATATTAATGAACTGTGTATAATTAACATTGTCACACTTTAAGATCACTATATATCAGAATATGTTATTTTAGTCATACACTACACATTTTAGCTGTATGGGGAATAATTGTAGTCTGTCCTTTGTTTATAAAGTTGATTATTATAAATGCCTGTTAGGATGGGGCTGAGTGCAGAGCCCAGCTATTATTATGGTAACATTCACTTACTTTCTTAATAGTTTAGGATTTACTACTGATCATATATTTGAAAGTGATATGTTTAAGTAATTAAACCCCTACTTTATTTGCTGGTGTAAATGTACCATTTTTAGCTGTATTTATTTTTACTGGTTTATTATGTTTTGCTAAGAAAAACTCCAGTTAATGTTGACAGTTGTCAAAATATGCTTAATAGACCAGATTCTAGAAGCCATTTCAGTTGATTACGTATATGAATCTTTATTGCTTCAAAAAAAATAGATCCTACAATTCCAACACCATATTTTATTCCAAGTGGGCATTAAGAGACATCTATAAGAGGGTTGTTAATGGTGGTGTGTGATGCAGCCATCATGATGTTAAGCTCTAGCAACTCTATGGACAGCATAATATTATAGAACTTATTACAATAGACTTAAATGTTTGGGCATGTTATTACTAAGTCCTTCCAAATGTTATTACAGGAGAACAGATTTTTAGGTGCTAAAACTGGAAATATTTATTTTTATATGGTAAAAAACGAAAAAAATATTCCTTAAAAAGTTAAAAAATATTTTCTTTTAGTGTAACATAATCAAACAGGTTGTAACTGGATTTTTATACATACTCACCAAACTTGCTGGTCAACTGTCAGTTTCTTCTTGAAAATGTAATTAGAGTTGCAGTGCACAATATACTCTATCTCCATCTCTAAATTGTCCATTACAGATCTCTCTCGAGTATCATGGAAAAAAGCTTGATACTGGGAAATGGACTGTTCTTCATCACATGAAGTTAGTCTGGCATACTCAAAATTTTAAACATCACTTACACTTACAAGTCAATGTCTACTTGCTGATCTAGAATTTGGACAACTTTACTTACAAATACATACCCAATTTGTACTTACAAGTGTTTTTTTTCCAAACACAACTTTGAATTTAAATTTTTAAGGTTTGAATTTTTGGTTCTGTGAGAGAACTGATTTTGCTTTCAACAAAATGTATTTCATTGACAGTTTCTGTTAAGAGGTTTGTTGTTTTTCAAGTTTTTTTTTATTGAATCTCTCAAGAAACTCAAATTAGCAGAAATATATGCCAACTCATTTCTTACACCTATGTCTTTTAACAGATTTTGAAGGATCTCTATTGATGAAGCACCATGTTTATCCAATTTATCAACAACTAATTAAACACTATCAAAATTATTTGCATAATATAACAATGCAGGAAGCCAAGACCTCCAGTGAGTGAAAATGGGGAATGGTGGTAATGGAAGTTTAGGATAATGGTAATTCTCGTAGGGGATTTAAATAAACACTTTCTTTCTATTTAATACCAATCTGTCCACATTACAATACAAGGGTCAGATAGTCTCACACACTCTGTGTATACCATGCACAACACAGGTAACATGTGTCAACTTCGGACAGCTGACACAAAGGGCTTCCACTACTTTCTTCATATACGACGCTGCATCCGGTAATAAAAAGCAATACATTATTGTAATTCATACCCTTTGGCCACAACAAATGCATGCTTTCATTGAATACTTCACAACACTCCATAGGTACCAAATGTGATGAGGAAGAGTGTCCTGTTTCAGCTAAAAGCACTTGTTTTAAACTAGGACGTGAAGCCGCAGCAATATGTTGCCGGATAGATGTTGCATAATTTGCAATTGTTGATCCACTTTTATGGATTTTCTACAAGGCTGGCAATATAGTATCTTTCAATTTGAACTGAATATACCTTTAAATTCTTTAGCATATTGCTGTAACCAGGCACTTTCACTACATTTTACCTTCAGCATACTGGCGAGCACTGTGCAAGGCAAAAAATATACTATCATGTAACATGAGAACTGATGCACAGTGACAATAAATTAGGTAATTAGCTGGTTTAATGCCTGCAAAATGGACAAATGTCTCCCACCCTTCCTTGTGACCAGGAGTATTGTTAAGTTGCCAATTGTGTTGCTTTATCTTTTCTGTGGTAATAAGGTAATACTTATAGGTTTATAAGGTTTATACTTAGTGTTACTTAAACATGAAACTACGTCAATGTGTAATACCCACAGCAAGTATGGCTATCAAGTGTTTAGTCTGACATCATAGTTATCTAAATATAATTAATTCACTACCGACTCGGAACACAAAGTTTTTTATGGGTAAAAACGTAAAAGTTTTACCTTATAGCCTGAACCAGGTTTCGCTTTTAAAAAGCTTCTTCAGAGGCTGCCGTTGGGAGTACTGTCCATCTTGTTGTTGGGGACGGTATCAACTTTTGAAAGATCGATATTTGTGTGTGGGGTGTGATATGTTCAAATAATGCGTGCGATTTGAATTGTGTCTGTCCTATGTAGAATTTGTTGCAATCTGAGCAATTTAGTTTGTAAATACCAGGTAGATCGAATTTGTTTTGTGCTTTGTGTATGTGTTTTGATCGTGTGTGTTTGGTTGTTGATGTGTGTTAGTGTTATGTCTTTGTCTGTTGTTTGTTTTGTGTTTTGTGTAGAGTTTATTGACTATTGTTCTGTCATATCCGTTGGATTCTGCTAGGTATTTTATCGTGTTTAGTTCATCTTTGTAGTCTTTTTCATCTAGTGGGATGCTGTTGAGTCTATGTATCATAGTTCTGAAGGCAGCTAGTTTGTGTTGTATTGGGTGATTGGAGGAGTTGTGTATTAGTGTGTCAGTTGTAGTCAGTTTTCTATATAATTTGTGCCTGTGTTCAAATTTTGTGATGGAGAGGTCTTAGAAGTTTATGCTATTGTTGTGTTTGTATTCGGCAGTAAAGGTTATGTTTTTGTGTATTTTGTTTGTGTGCGTTAGTAACTGCTCACATTGTCTTTTGTTTCCCCTAAAAAACTTTGTGTTCTGAGTCGGTAGTGAATTATTTATATTTAGTTAAGTAACGGACACGTCATGGACAATGAAATCCAAGAATCATAGTTATGTGGGCAGAAATATAAAATACTATGAAATGTGTGTTTAATGTATAAATGACAGGCACTTGACTGAGTAAACTAAAACATAATGGCTCATTCTCTTGTAAAACGCAGAAGTTACACCATTAATATGCAACACTGCATACAGCTCATTAAGGTTATTCCCGAAAAACTTAACATTAAAATGTTAAAAATATGTGATAATAACCTATTTATGAAAAATATTTAATTACATAAAAAAATATGTTGTTGTTTTCTAATGGCAGGACATTGAATCATTCCATTTGTCTTCTGGCATCCCAATAGAGTTTTGGTAGATTCCCTGTCTCTTGATAAGAGTGATCCAATCCCGAACACACAAGAAGATGGTCTCTGTTCATCACTGTATTCAGCTGCTTACAAATTGTGCAGTGGTGAGATTTGTAGATCTTAATACGATGGAGGTGTTTAGCAAGGCAGTTGTGACCAGTATTGAGTCTGAAGTTCGCTGCTGCTTGGTTTCTGGGTATATTTTTGTTTTTGTCCCAAGTGTTTCCAATGTTTTTCCACCGTTTACCACTAGACGCAAGGCTGGTCTCATTGATGAACATCTCTTGTGTTTTGTTTTTAACAAGTCTTTTGATTGTTCTTGTGCTGTGTAGTGTTTTTCTCCCTTGCAATGTTGTACCCTTTTTAGCTAGCAGGTCGGCTGTTTCATTCCCACTTATTCCTACATGTGAGGGGATCCACTGGTGAATTATTGTTTTCCCTTATTTACTGAGAAGGTTTATTGCATCCTTTGTTTCTTTTACAGTGCTATCTATAGGCTGTCTGTTTGATGCGATAGACTGGATTGCAGACTTGGAGTCAACAAGAAAAACAGTTTTTTTAAAAGCTAGTGGTCTGAGTAAGAGTTGTTGTAATGCCATATGTATTGCCTTTACTTCTCCGTCAAAACTGGTTTTATTTTCTCCCACTGAAATGTAGTGGGAGAACAGTTCACAATGTACTCCTGCGCCAGCCTTTCCATGTTTTCCTATGAGCGATCCGTCTGTATAGATTCTAAGGTACTCATCCTGGGGATATCTTTCATTGATGGTTGCTAGTGCCATTTGGTGCAAGATTGTGGGAGGTACATCTTGCTTTTTCATATCAGACAGAAGAGAGAGATGGGTGTTGATTGTTTGGTATTCTGTAGGTTTAATTTTTGGGCAAAAACGTTCTATTTCAGTTGTGATGCCCAGCAGTGTCAAGTACTTGTTGGCAGTATTAACTGGTAATGTCTGGGTCTTCAGATGTGTCCCGTCTTGGCTATTTTTTGCCCATTTTGCTTGTGGTAAGGCTTTTATTTTGGCCAGAGAGATGGCAGCTTGTTGGTTTATTTCTGAAGTGATCGGTAAGTGGCCTGTGTACAACTGAAGAGAAAGGGCAGGTGTGGTCTTCACACCTCCGCTAATCAGCCGTAGGGCATTGTTTTGTGTTGTTTCCAATGTCTTCAGATTAGAGTTGCTGGCTGTTACAAGTATCTCACTTCCATATGTCATGACTGGTTTTATATAGGTTTTGTATATGGTATTCAGAGTGTCCTGCGTACCTCCCCAAGTAGCTCCAGCAAGACGCTTTATAAGTCTCAGTTTTTGATTGACTTTATTTGCTATGTTTGTCACATGGTCCTTCCAAGATAGTTTGTTATCCATGTGTACACCTAATGTATTTTGTACATTCGCTTTTCGGAAGGTTTAGATTGTTGATCTTCAAATTGAAGTTGTCATTTTTATGGCGCATCGTGAAAAATTGGTAAGCAGTCTTTGAGATGTTAATTTTCATGTTGTTCTCAGAGGCCCAGTTGTGCAAGGAGTCCAAGGTTTCGTTCATTCTTTGTTCTAATATATTCTGCTGCTTGGCATTGTTTTTGGCTGAGGTCCAAATGACTACAGCTAAATACATATAAAAATATTTATTTACCTAAAAGTTCGTTCCCTAGTTATGTATTATATAATATGAATTTTATGTTAGTGATTGATTTTCTGAACTTTAGTATTACAGGAAACCTTAACATTTGCTTGTTAAATAGGTATTTTAAATGAGTGCATAAGGTAACAGACAAACAAGTTGAATGGATCTGTCCATAGATATCCAAATTGAAGACATTCACTTATAGAATCTGTTATTAATCACTTATTAATATTACTCACTTATATAGTCATTCTTATATTATTCATTTATTAATATCTGATATTAATTGGATTTTTCCTGTACATCTCTCTCCATCAAAGACCAATTTCAATGCAAAAATTGATGTATCAATAGACAAACACTGTTGTTTTCTGAATACACTTTAATGTTACAAAGTGGTAACAAGTTAATACATGGAAAACATTTACCTGTGAAAAAATATGCAAACATGTAATCAAACATTGTCTTTTCAATTTTCAACTTCCAGATTTGTTTGTCTTCAACATTATTGAAAATAATAATCCACATTGTTATTATTAATAATAATTGTTATTGTAATAATTATTACAATAGTATTTGCAATAATGATTATAATAATAATTACTATTATGTTATAATAATAATTTTTTATCAATTGTTAAGTTTTGCTTTGTTATATTATTTATTACCTTTGTATTCACAGAGAGAAGAATCAATGAAGCGATTGTTGGAATGGAAACAAAGAATGTTGCAATCACCACTGACTCGTAAGTCATCAGGCTCATCAACAAGAGGAACAGCACAAAATGAATTATCAAAATATTATAAACAGCAAGTGCTACGTGAATTAGCAAATCAAGAAGCACGTGCTAGAAACTTAACCAGTCAGAGTCCTACAGTCAATTATAGTACTCACCAGACACAATGGAACAGGCTGCCTTTAAATTACACAGTGGACGGCTGGAAGAAAGATGTGTGGGAAAAAGAAACTTCTCAATTGGAACACAGGATTTCTAGAAGAAAGCATTCAGAGGATTCTAGCAGCAGGACAAACAGAAGTAGATCTCAAGATGGAAGAAGGTCAGCGTCGTCTGTTAATAGATATAACAGTTATTCATCAGATGATGAAGGTAAGCCTTGTGTATTTAAATTACATTTTTCTAATATCGATATTGCCATGAGTCAGTTTTTAATTGTAGAAAAAAGATCTGTTGTTTTCTTCACAAAAAATGAAACTGCCAGTACTTAGTCTGCTGGTTTGTTAAAATATTAAATTCAAATTTAATATAGAAAAATTAATAAGTGTTTGTAGAATTACATTTTTTAAATTACATATAAAAGTTAGCTAATTATTATCCCTTATTCACATATAAAATATTATAAAATAAGCACACCATATTTAAAATTATACCACATTTACTACCATCCCTACCATTAAGTGAATGGTATAGTAAGTGTGACTCATTATTTATTTTACAATGTAACATTTCAGTTTATTTATATTTGTACAATCTTTGTGTACTGTTGTCAGTATATGTAGTTTTTATGATAAATTTCCTGTAGATTGGCTGCAAATCTGGCTTGTAGTGGAGATCTTCATACCCAGAAATCTTATTATAACTTTTACCTTGCTTTTCTTTCATGTCTTCTGTACAGGTTTCTGTAAAATCCAATACAGGTATACAGAGTGTCCCGGGAGGAGAGGGAAATAATTTGAGAAATGGTTCTATAGTGTAAAAGAAGAAAAAAAGTTCATATAAACATATGTCCGGAAACGCTTTGTAAGCGAGTTACGGCTAGCGAAAGATTTCGCCCGGGTTTCGGTTCCCCCGGGTAAATGAAGACTTTCTGAAATTCTGGGAAGGTAAATTAAGGGGCGAATTCTGTTGTTTTTTATGGTTTTTGAACTGAAAAATCGAATAAAACAGGTCGCAGAACTGTATCTCCCATAACTTTCATGATATCCGATGTAAAACAGAAAAATATTTGCCTAAAAACGTATTCTATTGTTTTTAACCAAAATTGGAATTTTTTGTTGATTTTTATTGACTTTATTTACACAGTTTTTCTCAGAATTAAATTCTTTACAAGTTTTGTTTTTAACTTTTATGCAATTATTAATCATTTAACAAAGTTATTGTACTTCTGACCTAAAAACTTTTTTAGGTTGGAAGTATAATAACTTTGTTAAATGATTAATAAATGCATAAAAGTTAAAAACAAAACTTGTAAAGAATTTAATTCTGAGAAAAACTGTGTAAATAAAGTCAATAAAAATCAACAAAAAATTCCAAGTTTGGTTAAAAACAATAGAATACGTTTTTAGGCAAATATTTTTCTGTTTTACATCGGATATCATGAAAGTTATGGGAGATACAGTTCTGTGACCTGTTTTATTCGATTTTTCAGGTCAAAAACCATAAGAAACAACAGAATTCGCCCCTTAATTTACCTTCCCAGAATTTCAGAAAGTCTTCATTTACCCGGGGGAACCGAAACCCGGGTGAAATCTTTCGCTAGCCGTAACTTGCTTACAAAGCGTTTCCGGACATATGTTTATATGAACTTTTTTCTTCTTTTACACTATAGAACCATTTCTCAAATTATTTCCCTCTCCTCCTGGGACACCCTGTATAAACGATAAAATATTATACAAACCAATTTGTGTGATATAAAATGTCAGTATCTAAAATAAACAATATAAAATTTGTGTGTTCTGCCAAGATTTTTGAATTCTTGGTTACAAAAGAATGAAATCAAAAAATGTTTTGTTTGTGATTCAGGGCATATTTTAAGGAATTTCCACTAGGCAGCACTAAACCAACCAATGTATAAATGTATGTACGCGCGCGTGTTCGTGTATATATATATATGTATTTGTGTGTATCACTGGTCTACTTAAAGACATATAAAGAACTGTAATTAGATATATTTATATAGAGACTGAGGTTGGCAAAAGCTTAAACACTATGAGTTTGTTTAATTTTAAGTAATTTTTTTAATGAAAAATGCATAGACATTTTATATTAAATTGCTTTACAACTAAATAAGTTAGTTAAGAAAGAAAAAGGAGAAAGTATGCTAGTAACAAAATATTTGCAATTTGCACACTATACAGACAATGCTGAAAGCTAATATACGCAAATGCAAACATGCCTTCGTGATTTGGTTATTTCTCTCCTTTTTTCTCACTTTTTGGCACCAGCACTAATACCTGCAACTAGGTGGCACTAGTTCTGCCTAGTTTTTTCCTTAAAATATGCTCTGTTTTGATTACAAATTTATTTTCAAAAAACTGTAGCCTTTCATATTTATTTCAGTATTCATACGATGATATTGCAGTACAGCAATATTGAGTTTCCTTTGTACTATGTTTACTGACAGAAAAACAACTGTTAAAAATTTGTAAATTCAAACTATATACCACTACAAATCAGTATAAGATATTGACAGTTGTGTATATCCTTACAAAATGACTTACTCATTAATAAAATAATACAGTGAATGTTAAAAGTATTATAAGAACACTTTATGCTGTTCTCTGTGTAGTGTAGTATATTTACCATGTGAGGTAATCCTGGTGACTTTATTGGAACTTTTTACTGTACTATAAGAAAGCTGAAACATTAGTTGATCCATTAGTTGCTATACAATGGCTGCATAAATGAGTGCAGAACTGTTGTGAGGCAGCAATGTCCTTAATTTTTGATTTAGTAGCCACAACAACTACTATCTATTTGTGATAATGGATATTCAATGAAATTCTTTGCCTGAAGGTTTACACAATAATTGGGTATAAGCAACAAGTAGCAAGGTTTTAATAAGTTGTAAGTTTCAATTTGAAATTACTGTAGATTTAAAGAAACAGCGAGTACATATAAACATGCCATTTGTTAAATCAAGCACATCACGTAGAATTTTATAAAAATTGTTGTGAATTAATATGATAAAAATAATATATAAACAGTATAATATCTAAATAATATCATTAGCCAGTTGTTTTCACTTTGTAATTGTGTTTTTCTTCCATTTAGATGTTTTCTAATATATCCAGTACAACAATATCATTACCTAATTAGCAGTAAATAAGTCTTCATATAAAAAATTTATAATATTATAATAATTATATAATTATGTAACCTTTAACCTGTTTTTCCATGGGAAATGAACTATATATAATGTACAAAACTGTACATACTCTATACAAAATATTGTCCATTATTATGTACAAAATACATAAGAATGGTCAAGCGAGTGAAGTAATGAGAGGGAAGAACTAATTGGTGACGTAATCGCAGAGAATATGTACAAATTGGTTAAAATTTAATATGTTTTTGAAATGAAGAGCTCATTTTCTTTTGTTGTATTTTGACTTTAACCAGTCAAATCTTAATTTAAATAGAAGTTAATTCTGGCTTGATAATATACTATATAAAATACTGTACTTAATTAATAATTTTGGTTCTGTATGGTTCAACATAACTAACAGCATGTCAACTGTTCTGTCTGGTATCAGGGTAAGTTCTTCATTCATTTTAAATTTATGTGTAACTAACACTCAATTCTATGTGTAATCAATCGGAAATTTATTGTGCAAACAAATTGTTTAAATGTGTGCCTATGAGAGAGGAGGAGAAAGCAAAGGGGGAGAGGGAATTAAAGTGAAAATGAGTGAATGTGTGATTACCTTCATGTAAATCCTGTTTTCCTTTAATGGCGTGATGGAAAGCAATATGTATCTATAGTAAACATAGTATAGTAAACAAATCTGATCTCTCCTCCTTTTGCCAAGTAGTTAATATTTGCGCCTCAGTACAATAATTATTAAGGTCAAGTCTTATTCCACATTGACCCAGCAGTGTGAGTCCAATTGAAGGCTGCAACAGGCTGTGCATGGCTGTAGATTTTTAAAATATGGATAGAGAATTATAAGAGACTCGTTACTCCTCCCTTTTATTAAATTAGGGCCTTATAGGGCTGTTTTCATCAGGATAAAATTACATAATTTGTATTTGTATAATTACTAATAAATACATAAATTATATAACTAATGTATGCCACATAAAATAGACTAACACTAAACACCAAAATAACAGTTTTCAGTTAGACATTGGCACTTGTTTATATTTCATGAACTTATATGATTGAATATGTCCCGAATAATATAACAGTAAATCAATAAAATATGTAACATATTTTTGCAGTATCTTTGTTCACATAATATGCTTGTATGCAATCCTGAACTGTTATTAACTGTGGATATAATACAGATACAAAACTTGTAAAGCTTTCAAATATAAAATGTAGTTAAAATATTTAAATTAATAAGTTTAATATTAAATAAATTATAAGTGATGGTAGTTTATAATTCTGTAGTAAAGTCTAACTGCAACTTTATATTACACATAAGAACTAAAATAGAGTTAGGGTTAGGCTGTAAATTGGGGCTTTGAATTATGTTTTCAAAATAAACTATCATCACTGTAATTCCAATATCTTAGTGCTTTATTTTTTTTATGGTGAAAAGTGTTGGGCAAAGCGTGTACAGACAGTATCTTGCCTGGCCTTGTTGTTTACTGCTGTGCTTTATCATAGAAAGATCAAATCACGTTATGATTTGTAAAGGTTGTAAGCATTTACACTGTTCTATTTGTCAGAGTAATGAAGCTGTATCCCAGACTATAAGGCTAGGTGGCCACCAGATGCGGAGTGAAGCAGAGCGGAGCATAGTTGAGCGCAGTGGACTTGAGCTGAGTCACTTAGGGGGCGGCAATAGAAAGCGGAGTGTAGTTGAGTTGCGTTTATAACCTCGGTGATGTCAGACGTCCTAAATTTCAAACTGCGGTGAATTTCACACTCTTTTTGATGATTTGACCGCTGATCAATTTAAAAATTATTTCAGAATCTCATGCAACCAGTTTAATGAACTTCTCGATATTATTCATAATGATATAACAGCATGTGATACTAATTATCGGAAGGCGATAGGACCAAAAGAGAAGTTAGCAATTTGTTTAAGGTAATTTTTATTTATATATTAATTACAACAATTGAATTTTACAGAAACCAATTACTAAGTTACAAAAATTGTTGAATAAGAATCGTTGTCCTATGGTTGTCAGTAGGAAGGTGGTGTGGTGGGGGAAGCGGAGTCAGCTTCCAAACGGACCTCGGCTGAGGCAAAGCTGAGCGGAGTTGACTCGAGCGACGTCGCTTCACTCCACTCTACTCAGCTCCGCTTTCGGTGGCCGCTCTTTCATTGAACAACGTTGTTTGAATTTTACAAGCTCAGTCCACTCCACTCAACTCCGCTCCGCTCTGCTCCGCTTCTGGTGGCCGCCCAACCTAAAGTTTAGGTTTTATGAATTTTGTGTGATATACTTTAAAATAAAATCAGAAACCAACTTAATATTAAAACCAGTTAAATAGTAGTAAGCTGGAACAGTTCTGCAGTGAAACCAGTACCACATTGTTCATAAATTTTGCTTGTAGCCTATGAAAATTACAAATTATATCATTCAGCTCTTCAAATACTGTAACAAAAATTGTAAGTTATACTGAGTTCAGACAGTACCTGCTGATAACAATAATAGTTCTAACGTTTTATGTAAAGGTAGTTATATTAATTTTTCAAAGAAGGAAAGAAAATATCTTAAAATGGAAAAAGTAATGATTTAATTGTTAATTACTAAGATCATAATCTGTTACATTTATAAAGTCTTATGATAACTAAATATTATATTATATTACCACTTTATTACTGTACAAGTCTATGTATATAGTTATGTAGTCTTATATTAACTGTGTAGGTGTATTCACAGATTTATAAAACTGAAAATATTAAGGCAAATGTTTGTCTTGTAATAGGTAAGGCAAATATTTGTAAAACTTAAAAAAGATTTTTTGTACAAGACATGACTTACAATCGCTGTCAGAGATACTGTAATAATTGTGCTGTCAGTTCAATTAGTAGGTAGTTTATAGTCTGTCATGAACGTAAATGCTTACTAACCAATGGTAGCAAATGGTAAATGAAACAAAGCTTATTTATTTCTTATAAGGGTTTCTATATGGCTGTCTCTTTAGCTTATATATATATAACAGCATTATCCTACAGTTGGTCTGCATGTGACAAGGGAAGCAATGGAAATCATGAGGATAAATTAATTTGGGTTTGGAACTATGGAATGAAATATGCGTTACTAATATATTTATGTAGATAAAAGTGTACTCCTGCCTGTTGGGGTTCCTCGTAAGTTAACATACAGAAAATTTATTTAACAGTTTCATTATGTCTTTTGCATGGAAAACAATTTTAGCCACACAGGGAAATTTACTTTGCATGTTTCCTGGACATTTCTTTAATTATTGTTTAATTTCAGTTCTGTACTTTACATTGAATGCTTCTCAGATAGTATTTGATAATGTGTACATTTTAAATGTTTTATTTGGTTTTAGTTTATCACATATTTTATCATCCTTTTGTGTATGAATTGTATATTGCTTTTGTACAATCATTTAAATTGCATGACTATAAAATATTTCTTTAAACAGAATATAAAACCACAATAATAAGGATTATTATTTTTATTTTATAACAGTAATGGGAACATTATTTTGTATCATTAGAGTGTATTAAGTTACTGCTTGAATTAACTTATATAAGTCAATCAGAGATAACCTGTATAGCTCTCGTAGTCAACCAATATATGATCTATTTTCTTATATACCTATATCTGAACCATTACATTTTTTGTTAATTTCTCAACTTATTAACTTTATGTAGTAAATAAAATTATTTTTACTACCAGTGATATTCCGTTCCCTATTTCAAGAATAATGCAATCTGAAAATGACTACTCTTTACTCTGGTTCTCTGAATATACAATGATAAACAGTTTTAGTCATTTTTCATGTTTTGTGTCACCAATATATAGAATGAAACTTGCATGCATGGATATTTAAGATTACTTCTGAACGTAGTACTTTACATGTATGCCCAGTACTTAAAAACAATGTTTTTTACATACAAGATAATAAGTTTTTTGAAGATGTTTGCAATTTCACTAAATACATTTTGTCATTTTAGAATGAAAAAGTGGATAATTCAGATGCCAACAATATTTCAAGTGACAATGGTATACATGTGTACATGAGTAGTCATGTCATTTGTTTACTTTTGTTTACGCACTGATGATGATGGTGTTTTATAGATTAAATGTTGGTATTTATAAAACGATTTGTATTATTTAAAAGCATTCAAAGTTTACCACTTGCAACTTTGGAATTATTAGACTTATAACAATTATATTAAAAAACACTTTGTACTTTCCACATTACCGTTACTTGTTCTTGTTTTGAAGTAATCTATGATATTTGTGTGCCAATGTGTGTGTTTGTGTTTATAACTTATATATGTGATAATAGAATCCAAGGAGATAACCAAAATTGTTAAAGAAGCATTCCATTTAAAGTATGATTAATAAAGTAACTGTACTTTTCTTGTCAGTAAAATTTTACTGTTCAAATTTAATGAGTAATTTTGGGTTATTGGTATGGTTCAGAACATGAGGAAGCTCGAGGCATTCGGAAAAGGGTACGAAGGTCCTCACAGGCAGGCAGATCAAGAGTCAACAGTTTAGAAGGGAAGTCAGCCTCTAAAGTCCCATCCTCTACATCACTGAATAATCCAATCTCATCACCTATTCCTGACTATGAAAATATTTCATTAAATGATAGCAGTTGTAACCATAGAAAATACTTGAAGGAAAGAATGTGTGACGGTAGTGAACAGACAAGATCAACAAATGAATTACCTCCAGACTCAAGTTATACGAGTTCATATAATTACATTCCAGAAGTGAACAAACAAGAAGAACTGAACAAACTACCAACTGACAAAAATTCTGAAAAGAAAAAAGTAGTTGAAAATTGTAGTTTAACACAAAGTTTGAGCAATGAAAAATTTACAAAATGTGATAAAGAAAATATTAAAACAATAAGCGAAGACAGTAAAATTGAAAATATCAGTTTTGATGACAGGTACACAGTTAGCAGTAAGCATTCTGATAGTGGTTATGACACCTTACAGACAGGTGGAATTTTGCCAGCTGATCCTGAAGTTAGTGATTTACTAAGATTTAGATTTGACAAAAAGAGAAGTCCAAGTTCAGTCGTAGCATATCCAGTCCACACTAAAACTGTGAAAAACAATAACAGTGATGATAATGAAAGCTGGGGCTCAAAAATTGATGAGTCAAGATTAATTAAAGTATTTTCTTATCAGTACATTAAATCTGGAAAAGATGATGCTAAAGTTAATGATGAAGAGATTAAATCATCAAAAGCATCATTATCAAGGCGTCTAGAAACACCCCCTCAGAACATAGTTCAAAATAGAATTAAAGTATTTGAAAATAATAAGGAAGAAGAAAACAAGAGAAAAGAAAATAAATTAAAAATGCAGGAACCACTGAAAATGTCACCACCAATGTATCATCCGAATGAAGCATATGTTTCTTCATTAAGGGCTCTTGGAAACAGCAATGAAAACATCGACACTCTAACCAAATCAAAAGAAGAATTAAGTAATTTGAAGAAAGCAAAGAGATCTAGTTTACATGGATTTGTTTTGGGTGATGCTGTTTCTATGCTAGATGAAGAAGCTAAGCAAGCAAGAAAAGAAATATTATCTGCTAGTAAAAATCCAAAGTCAGTACGGGACTTGCTAGCTGATTTCGAACGTAAATCTCAGCTAGCTAAAGAACAGCTTGCTGCAGAAGAACGGTCTAATCAAGAAAGTCCAGGAAAGCGTTGTGTCTTTAGTGATACAGAAACTTTGTTATACGACACATCAAGTGATATTGAAGGTAATTCAGATGGTGCTATTACTTCTGTTCACCATCATCCAGAAATTGTTGTCAGTGATGATGATAAAAATAACAACAGAAATGACGAAGAAGACAGGGATGAAGAGGTTGCTGCAGCATTGGGTGAAAGAGACACTTTCTTTAGTTCTTGTCGTGACTTGGGTAGGAAACAGGAATCTGATATAAGGAAAAGGAGCACATCAAAATCAAACTTAGTTGAAGAAACCAATGATGTAGAAATTGTTATGACTCCAGGCTATTTAAGGCTAAGTATGGCTGAATCGATGGTAACTCATGAGGATTCAGAATCACATTCTAGTTCACCACATCCACATCCATCACAAGATGCTGATAAATCCAACTTAAATTCAGGTGAATCAAAGAACAATGATAGCAACAGCCCTGAGGAACATTATATGCCAATGACACCATCAAAAAAAAGTGTCTTAGCACCATCAAGTGATGGCTTCCATGTTCGGAGTAATTCAGCATCACAAACACTTATTATGGAAAACTTATTAGGAGAAGAAAGTTCGTATGTTGAAATGACACAGGATGGGATGATTCATTCACTACTAGCTCCTGAAAGTAACCTGTCTTCATTTTTATCAAAACAAGATCTTCAAAGGCTGAATTCAGCAGGTTCCAATTCAGATGCAAAGTACTGTGAAATTGGGAAAGACAGTACTCATTATGAATTTCTCTATAGAGCTAGTACACATACTGAACCAGTATACATGGAAGTTGGCTCATTACAAGATGATAAAAAATTGAATGATCTTGAGTTGAAAGAATTAGTAAAAGAGCCAACTGAACAGTCACAAGATTCTATATTTAAAAGAGATGTTGAAGGTGCTGAGCAACCACCAACACCTCCAAGAGCAATTCTGCCAGATATCCTTAATTCTTCTTCAAACCCTACACAAAAGCAACCTTCTGTCAAATCAGATAGCTCAGATGCCGATGATGAAGCTTCCAAAGATCTCGATTCTTTAGATGCTCCTCGACACCCAAGATTTAGCCTATCAGACACTTTTAGACCAGCATCATATTACCTTGGAGCAAGCATAAGTGAAAGAACTTTAATTGGATTGGCATCTGAACATCAAGATTCTTCGGACAGCGATTTGGTTTCTCCACCTCCAATACCAACCAGTCCTCCTCCATTAGACGATTTAGAAACTTCATTAGAGTCATCGATAGACATGAAAAAGCTGTCTCCTGTTCAGATGAAATGTGACAGTAAAAGTGATAATGACAAAGATGACGGTAGAACTCTCTGGAATCCATCTCCACTACATGGAAAAGATTTACGGACAATTCATGATAGAGTGGAATGTTTAATAATTTCTCCAGGTTTGGATGACCCTCTCAGCTCAGAAACAGATTCAGTGGAGTCAACCAAAAGAGACAGACTTTTAAAACGCCGTCCGGTGTCTGCAGATATACTGAACAGTTTAAGAGATCCAGAATTTCTTCAGTCTTCACCATCAAGTGGAAGGAGATCAAGAGGCAGTGACTTGGATTCAATTGGAAGTAGAAATGGGCTTGCTGTGGATTTAGAAGATGGGGAGTGTATTGATTTTGATCAGTATTTAGGAGACTTACAAGGTGGAACTCAGTTAAGTGCAGCAAAAGCACTGAATGATTTTAATTATGGATGCTATGGATTGTATCAAAAAGATAAGTACAATTTAAATGACACTCCTTCACCAAGTTTTTTACCTAAACCAGGCAATGCTGGTATAGTACGGCCGTTTATACCAGATGGACATGTAAATATGACAAACAGTACAAATTATGGAGTTAACTATACAAGTAATCATATACATCAGATTCAAAATAAACCCCAGTCTTATGGAACACATAGTGGTGATGAGGTACATTATGAAAATTTGCAAGGATTATTTCCTCCACCATCACCACTTCCCCCTCCCCCTTCTCCTCCTCCTCCCCCTCCATCTGATGAAAGTTCTGAGCAGAACCCATCATCAAGTATTCCATTAAGTGAAGTTCACCCTGTGGTACCAGACACATCACGAACAATTGACAGACAGATTCCGTCTTTGCGATCTGAACTTGAGTATAGTCAACAAGCAGGTGCACCATATTATTATTCTGATCTTTTAAAAGTTGAAGATACCACAGCACTGTTGACAAACAGAGTAGTTGCTCAACCTAGAGCAACTAGAATACAGACATTAAACAACCAAAGACAAGATTTAAGAGATTCTAGAGAAGAGGTAAATTTCTTAAATAAGAGAAATGACATAGGAAGGAGAGTGAATGCAATTCACCAAATGTCATCTTCTGATCCAACCAGTGACATGAATGAAGCAGCTAGGTTAGCAGAAGAACTTAGAACAACTTCAGCTCATTTCTTAGGTTCAGCTAATAAATGTGGACGTTTTGATGAAAGAAATTTGTATGAAGCAGATACACTACAAAGAAGGAAAGCCGTTGCATTAATGGAACAAAGATCACAATCTCAGACACCTGATTTAAGAAGCAGCAGTACAAGAAATCTCTATCCTCATGGTTTACGTGATAAAACAGATACAGCAACGTCATCACTGTCCAGAAACACCCAGCAACATGAATCTCAGCAACCAAGGAGGCGCTCTCGCTCATTAGAAGGACTCCTGGATGAATCTGAATTTTTTCGTTCACCAGAACAAAGGCAAAGTAGAGTGTCACCTGGAAATGCAATATCAAGGCTTCTCCAGACTACACAACAATCCCAAACAGCACGAAATACTGGAACATCAGTACCAAATATATCAAATCCTCAGCCACCCTCTCGAGCAAGGGAACCACCACCTCCACCAGACGTGTGGGAGGAAGACTCTTTATGGAGAGAAAGTTTAAGAAGAGTTAGCTTACGTCATACAAGGTCATTAGATGATTTAGATAGACAGCCTGCCAGTGCATCAAATAGTGTAAATAATAATAAGAAAATGAAACAAGTAAGTCAAGAAGCAACATATGTTAATGATAGTGTAGCCAGACCAAGAGCAAATCAGAGAGAATATGAAGAGGATTATAGAGAAGGCAGACCAGTTTCAAGAACTACAAGGTCTTCCAATGGTGCAACTGCTGTTGATGAGAATCAAATTGATGATGGTGTTCATTATGAAAGACTTGTTCGTGATACAGAAATATTAGAAAGAACCAGAAGAGGTCAAACATATCTTGAAGGATATATTTGGGATGAAGAAAGGGAAATGTTTCATAGAGGAGATAAGTCAGCACAGCCTATTCGTGATCCACCCAGAAAACCATCACAGCCTTTTTTAGAGGTCGGCTTATACCCTACACGCCCACCATCTTTCGAGATAGACAGAGAGAAACTTCGACAGTGGGATCTAATGTCGAGTGCACCAGCGGGAATGCTAGGAGCTGGCAGAACCCCTGGTGGAGCTCCCGTGTCTCTCCACAAGAAACCCCCTGCCACTTTGTCACATGCAGACGAGACTGTCGGATCAACCATAGTGAACCCAAGGGAAAACACCCCTCCCAGCTCCCCAGGTATGTTTTTTATATATTATATGTTTCATAAGTAGTTTATTAAAATTTCATATGAATAACATAGTTTATACAAGTAACCATTCATGATTTGATGTTGCTATTGGAATATAAAAAGTTATGTAATTAATAAATGTGAATTAACTACTTGATAAGTTTCTGTTATCACAAAAACATAGATGCATTATCTGTGGACACCACTATTATATGTCTTTGAATTGTAGATTGAAGTAACTTAATTAGGAAGCTATAGGTGTGGTCACACATTTAAGGTTTTTAACTATGGAACTGTGTGCCATTGGAAGTGATATTAATTAATAGTTTGACACATAGTAAAAACAATGTCTACATTGTTTGTACATCTTCTGTTAAATTCAGATTAAATTAATGTTACATAATCCTCATGAACAGCGATTAGAAACATAGACATCTTTACTGCAATATAGGCATCTTATTATTACGTACCATTAAAGTAATTATGAAAATAAGATAGGACATGCTACCTATATGAACCATTTAACATATAAGGTGGGCAGTGTAGTCCATGGTACATTTCAGTTCCTTGGTATTATTCCATGTTACCATGGTACTCATTTTCACTGAGTCGACCTAGAATTGTTAACTGTACCTTTACATTGTGGGAAGCCAGGAATCAAAGACAGGGCTTCTAGATTTGTAGGTGAGCACTATATCTGATAGACCACTAGACATCTTAGAAATTGTAGTCATAAATCAATATCACCCCTAAAATCTAATGTTTTATTGGAATATATATGGTTTAAGATATTTGAATTATGGGCTTTTCTCTTTTACAATTAATGAGACACACGATACAACAATCCCTTTTGTTTGTTTTGATAGTGTAATTTACCATTAGTAATGTCAAATTAATATACATTTTTGCAACAATATTACGCCTCTCTAATGTTTTCTTTTCATTTTTTTTTAACGGTGAATTGTGGGAGGCCTTAATGAGCCAAAGCGTGCCTCAATATATGAGTCAAACTTTGTTTTGAAAAATAGTCATCCTTTTGTGGGAAGGTAGAGAATAAGCTAATTTAATTCTTCTTAATTTCTTTGCCTTGAATTGTTAGTTCAGTAATATTTTGTCTGATATTTCTTTTGTATTTATTTTATGAATTTGCTAACTGCTATAATTTTTTAAGACCTGAAGATGTCAGTAATGACGAAAAGCTTAGTCGAACAATAAAAAATTATAGCAGTTAGCAAATTCATAAAAGAAATAGTAAGGATGGCTGCTAATTTAAACAATACGAAAGATATTTCTTTTGATTTCTTTTGAAATTTTTTATTTTCACATTCTGTTTTATATCTTCTGTTTCATATAGAAACTGACCATTCATTACAGCAGTAGTCATGTATTTAAAGTGACTACTTTTAAGTGTTTTTTTTTTTAATGAACGTACACATACATACACTTGCATTATTATAATATACCATTAGTATATAATAGTTTAGTAAACATAATGTTAAAATTATAACTGTATTAAGCTTGTGCAATATTACAGTCCACATTTGATTTTGTCGTCAGCAAATAAAGTGGTCTTAGGAATATATGAATGTAATCTGCAGAGTTACTACTCCACACACATATTATATTTCCGTTTGTGCTGATAGGTCTAATTTGTAGGCTGTTTCAAAGAATTATCTCTTTGCTGAATTAAAGGACCTCTTCTGGGTGACTGTATTTTACCCTGTATCAGTTTTCAAGTGTATCATTGTAGAAAATGTATGCATGGCATTCAGATGTAATTAAATTATCATCTGTGATATCATCTCTGTTTCTGTCATATATTACTCAACCAATGACGAATTCATAGTGTTGTCCACATTGTACAAGTATAACAAATGTATGTATACTGAAATTTATTTCCTAATGAAAATACCACAGTACATAATACTAAATATTACTGCATCCAAGTTCTATAGTTATCCCATTAAGTAACATATTTTACACATTATAAAACAAGTGTGTGTATGAGATTATCGTCACCAGCATTAGTGTTTATCTGCCCCCTGCTGAGCAAAGCCTTTCATAGTGATTGCTTAGCGATTTGACTCGAGCAGTTCTTGTTAAGTTTACTGTATTATGGATCTTAACCAGATCATTCCCTCCCCCCATATCGTAAAGACCATTGTTGAGACCTTTTTATGTCTCTTGGCCTCTAATTTAGCAACCTCTATCTTTGTTCTTCTCACCTCATCTTCTGCCCACTTTCATATAATTTTCTCAATTCTGTTAATGATATCATCTATTCTAAGTTGGCATGTAATTACAGGAAGCATTGATTAAAACTTTCCTCTTTAACACAGTTGAAATAGTTTATTATTCACAAAATTGTTCATCTTTCAAAGGTACCCTTTGACTGGCACTTTACAGCATTGCAACTCTAGTACTTGTTACTATTTTACAATGTCCCACTTCATTCACAGTTGTCAGAACTTTACCTCCTCAGCTGGGGAGCATTATTAAATATATGTTTGACTTTTCCATATCTATATATATAAAACTCAAAGTCTGAGGATTTATGGGTACTGAATACAAATCCACACCGTTATATACCGATTGCCACCAAATTTTGCACAGGTAACCTTTGACACAAGGCGCAAAATACTGTCTAACTTAGAATTTGATATTTTGCCCCATTCGCACAATTTAGGCCCTTTTAATTATGCCTTTTTGTTGACGTGTATAAAGATGTTAACAACACCATGGAGACCAGAAATAATTACCATAGTAACAAGTAAATAAACAAATGATATTTAGCGGCATTGGTAATGTACCTTTATCCATTCCTGCAGTTTTTAATGTTTTTAATATGCAATTGTATCGATATATTTTGTAATTTTGTATACAGATACGTCTATATATTTTGATATTATCTTAAACGATTGTAAAATTTATGTTTTGTCACCGGACAAAAGGCTTGCCGCATGACAAATGGCGCCAATCGTACACTCTAGTTATTTTAGTGGCCCTAAAAAGGACCGAGTGGCGAGAACGGAGATGTTGGTAGTGCCGCGCTGAGATGTTCGGCGGCTGCGTCTGCTGTTCGTGGCGTACTGCAGTCCTCCTCTTCTTTTGGCACCGGTTGTAGAGTCGGCTGCCGGCCCAGCGAAACCCATCGCTGGCGCGGAACTGGAGGGCGAAGACGCAAGAACGCCGGTGCTATTCTTTGGCCATTCCTTCCGGCTGACTCCGCACCGATGTCGTCCGAGGGAGGAGAGGAGATGAAGTTCGTCCGATGGTGTGGCGATGAAGTGTGTGTCAAAATTTTCTCCCGGGGCTGGTTTTATGCACTCACCGGGATCACTGATTCGCTAGCTCCGAACACGCAGTTGGTCACGTCTCAGCGGCTGCTGATGCTGGATTGGCTCGCTCCGAGCACGTAGTTGGTCACGTCTCAGCCGCTGGTAACAGAGAGCAGATGTTCGCATACCGCTGCCGTCACAGTTTATATGTACTTCTGATGATGCAATGAATAAGTAATGAAATATATTAAATACTACTAATGTAATATATTAAATACTACTACTAAAGATGTCAGCAACACCATGGAGACCAGAATTAATTACCATAGTAACAAATAAATAAACAAAAGCTATTTAGCGGCATCGGAACTGTACATTTATCCATTCCTGCAGTACATTTTTGATGTTTTATATAATATATGATTGTATCGATATATTATGATATGGAAAGTGTACTAATTGTAAATTGTCCTATTACTTAATGCAAAGTGAAAATGTGTTGTTTTATTTGTGAGGTTAGGTGACAACGGTTTTTGATTTTTAGTTTATTGCTGAAATAAATAAAAGCCATGGTTGAGGAAAGCATAACGTTTAATGTGTTATACAATGCTTCTAACACAGTAATACTTAAAATAAAGAATTTAGCGTTTTTGATTTAACAGGTGCTTTATAAATATCTCCAAAGGCTTTATAAACTGGTACTTTTAAATCTCCAAAGGCTGTTGCACCAACTTAATAATTTAGTACAAGTTAAAATAGCACAAGTATTGAAAACAGCTTTGGAGAGAATTTGACTAATGAGTACAAAATTGTTATACGAGGTGACAGAATGCCAAATACTGTAGACACAGACAATAAAAATTATTTTAAAATACTTATTAAAAGCCAAATATTCGTGTGCAAAGCCACAGGTAATTATTCATAAATCAAACTCCTTGCTTTTCTGATTGGGCTCATTAATCACTTTTTCATCTCTACAGCATTTTCAATAAACACAACATCATCTACATATCTCATATTCGAAAAACATATTTCTTTAATTTTTATCCTCTGTTTTCACAGTCTTATTTTCTGAACACATGCTACAACACCTGCCGTACTCCATATGCCATAGGTATTTTATTTGATAGCATGTGCAATCTGATGTGAACTACTGAATTTGTCTGAAGGTATTTCAGACTAAATCTTCAAATTCTCATTCCTATCACTTGGTCAAATGCCTTCACAATAGCTTTGTGTACACTGAGTCAAAAAGTAATGTTATAATCAACAGATCGTGTACAAAATTAAATAGTTTTCCATACAGAAATTATTGGATTTAGTTTTTGTTTTGAATGCCTATGGTGTTGTAACTGCTTCTAAATTGTGCTCAGTAAGCGTTTATTGAAGTATTGGTACCATTAAGTAGCTTTCCTAAGTCTGTATGTTGATGTTGCAGAAACAAAATGATTTGTAGTGTCTAAGTCACATCTAGCCTACTTTTTGTGTATTCAAACTACTATTCTGTATTTCTACATTCTTTTTTGTATTTCTGATGTAATATAGACAGGATTTTCCATGATGGCAGGTTATTGATGATAAGCAGGAAGACAGCTGTTGACGGTAACAAGGAATCTACCAGTTATACCCTAAGAGCTGATACTGCTTGCCTGCAGAATTTACCTATAGACATATTGTATTGTCAACCTATAGATTTTAATTGTCAATGTATACAGTGGAAGTTGTCCCTGTAAACCCCCTTGGCTATGCCATTGTTCTTATGCATTTTTAAAAGTGTCTGGTTAATTGTATTGTTTGATGTATCTGTTTTGTTTTTCTGCACTGGTAATTCTTCCATACAGGAGTGTTTCTGTTATTACTCTGTCATAACCTGATGATTTTAGTTGTGAATAATTTGCAGTACACTTTGATAATTTTGATCTTTAATATATTTGAAATGTCATTAAGCTTAATTATTTTATTGTATCTTTGTATGTATATGCTTGAATTATATGTTACTCTCTTCATTTTTATATAAGTCTTTATAGAACTTTTGTACACATTTTGTATATTATTTTATACAAAAATATAAAATAATATTCTGTTGTATATTATTTTATCTCATGGTTGCCTTTTATATTTCATGGTTGCCATCATTCATTGTCTGCATAGTCCATCTTATTTTGTTCTTTTTATTGTCTTATTTTATTACATAACATTTCCGGTATCATGGTTTCAGATTTCTTGCTCCAAGGTTTTTCTTAGCATTTTCCAACTTCAACTTACACTGTACTCAACTTTGCAATGCATATTTTTATTATTTCTCCTTTTCTTTACTGCCTAAGTGATTTTGTCTGGAATGATATGTTTTAGTTGTTTTCCATTGTTACTTTAGGTGTTTCTTGTTGTGCCACTGTTGTTTCAATTAATTCCTTATTTAAGGTTTAAATGTTTATTTCATTCTTTGAATACCTGTGTTTGTTTTTCAGTTTCATTTTATAATTCATTGTTATGGATTTAATGTTTTTTTATCTATAAAGACCTTACTGGTTTTTCTGTCTTCTATAATGATTTTTTACTTTAGTGATACCAATGTTTAGTGATAATTTTATTCGTACAAGCTTGTGATACTATTTGCATTTCCATTTATCATGGATATATATTTCTTTTCTCTAATCATACTACAATTTGATCATTTTTCAATATTGTTTACCTTTGTATGTCATTTTCTAATCTCATTTTTACTGAAGAATTATATATATACTGTGAGGTACATAATCCATCTCCTTTTTTATTTCTCTCCTCAAATCCAAAGAGTCCACATTCTCTGTCATCTTTCTTCTTCTTCATCTTTTGCATTAAACTCTTCTATGAACATTGTATACTTTGTTTCTTTCAAGTTTATCAGTCTAAAAGATCACTGTATATCTTCTACTTAATTTTTACTACTTATGCTAGTATAGTGAAATTAAGATTCGTATCTTTATACTCCTACATATTTTAAAATTTATTTATACAGCATTTTTTCTCATTTATGATGTATTACCTCCAGTCCTTCCATTCTAAGTGTCTGTGTTAAAATTTTTGCATGTGAAGATTATTCATTTGGGAAAACTTTCTTAATAATTTAATTATGTTGATATTTGTTTATATATTTTTCATTCTCCCTAGACATTCTTCATTCTAGACATCAGAGATAGGAGAGTGTTTTACTTTCAGAGTATTTACTTGTTCAGACACTATTTTGAAAGAACTTGGATATTCTGAGGATCTTTAATGCAGTGGTTCCCCCCCTCACACATATTTCTTTTGTATTGGTCAGCTAGTGACTTGCATGTTTTTAGGGGCAATTTTCTACATCAGAGGATAACATTGCTGATACCAGTGTTATCTAATAAAGGCTAAATTTAATAGGAAACAGTATATCTATACTATTTCTGAACAATGGGATGAAAATAACTGTAAAGGATTGACTTCACTGTAAGGTATAGATCGCTCTGGCTTGAGCTACAAGAAATACTAGTTCAAATCGGTTTACTGCAGTCAGGTTTTAGATTACTTCTTGGTCCATTTTGCTTCAATTCATATAAAATATTGTGTAAAATAACAAAACTCTTTTTCTCCTGTAAGTATTCTAATGTATGTGTGTGCTTCAGTTAAATATTAATCAGAGATCAGATTGAATCAGAATTCTTACCTAATTTCAGTGTAACTTCTGAAGTCATTCTGCACATAATATTATTTGATTTGCATATAGTATTTTCATCTTTGTATAAGGCCAGCATACACGTTGTTATATTACCTCCTATCAGGATTCATTACTTTGTACCTGACATTGGAGAAATAGGTCTAAATAAGCAATATGGGGATTGTATAATGTGTGTAATAACATGTATTGTACAACTCTGTTTATCCACATTCGTCATTAATTATTATAATCATATCTTTGTGATTGTTGGTAGGTTGACAGTTAGAAAATGATAAATTAGAAAATGTAAAAGTCAGAAGACGTGATAGAAAATATACTAATGTCTTCTGACAGCACAGAAGCGGCATATTTTCAAAGCCAAATGCTAGCTCTGTTGTATGATATGGAACTGATAATGCATGAATTGTGTGTGTGTGTGTGTGTGTGTGTGTGTGTGTGTGTGTGTGTGTGTGTGTGTGTGTGTGTGTGTGTGTGTGTGTGTGTGTGTGTGTGTGATCACAGTGCATTCCAGTGCATGTCATCAGCACATAACTGGTACACTATAAGCAGAGTAATGTACAAGTTCCGTGTACATTCCTACCTGCAGCACATTCTCCTTTCAATGCTTAATGCTGCTGTATTAACTAGGTTGCCTTGAATGCTTTTTTACAGTCCAGATGACAAATGAATTCTATTTACGTTTTGTCATTTTGTTGATGATATTTTAATATTTACCTCAATTTCCTCAACAGTGTCGAAGTATTAAGAAAAAAAGAATCCATACTGTAGTAAATAATATATATACATAACATCCATTATTAGTTCTTGTTCTAAACACATAAATATCTATTATTTATTACTTCGAATCTTATTATTTTTAATTTACCAAGTGACTAGTTAATTATTATTCAAACAACTGTAATATTTTACATTGATATATGTATTATTTTAAACATTCATTTTTTATTACTATGTGTTCAATTAGATCCACGTACGTACTAATTAACTAAATAGTATATGTTATACTACTCTTGAAAATAACATTGATCATAAATTTACAAAATTTTAGTTACACTGCCTGACATGAGAATCGTCATCATCTTTTTATATCTCATAATCACTAATCAATCAGAGTTCATGTAATATTGTTTATTGAAGTTCTCTGAATTGACATAAACAAACACATGGCCATTTAGTTGTCTTTGGTTGACAGAAAGTTATCTTTATCTTTTTTAAATCCGTAAATTTGTAGTGACCATCAGTCAATTAATTTTTCTGGCGAAGGGTTTGTGAGGATTGGTCAAAAAGTATAACACAAATTTTAAATTATTTGTGTCGACATTTCAACAGTATTTATTGTCATCATCAGGACCTGTGTATGAATACAAAAGAAAATGTCAAACACAAAAGATCAGTTGTTTGAGTGAATGTGTTTGTGTATGTGACTGTGTGTGCGGGAAGTAAAACATTTGATGATGTAAAACAAACTGTTTCAACTCCTTCACATACACAAGGATACACACATACGAATGCACACCTGGTGATGACAATAAATATTGTCGAAACATCGACACAAATAATTTAAAATTTGTGTTATACTTTTTGACCGATCCTCACAAACCCTTCACCAAAAAGATTTATCTTTTTTATAATATGTTTTGAGTAACTTGTTACAATGATCTGACATTAGAACTGTTCAACTAGTACTAATCATGGTTTCAAAGGTCAGATTTAAAGATGTATAAACAGTGAAGGGGGATTTTGAGGCAAATTAACTTTATTTCCTGAGAAAACAAAAGTATTTATTAAAATTGTATGTTTGAGTTTTAGAGTATAATACACCTTCTGTGTTGCTGGCATTAGATTAATGGTTTTATTGTAACTTCACATGCACACCTTTTCAACCTGTGAACCATTTATGTTAGCATACCTTTTCTTCAGAAAAACCATAACATTTAAGTAAACATACTAAGAATACTTAACATTATATAGTAACTTATCACTGAATATTTTATTAAATTGTTCTCTAAATTTTATAATTAGGTTTTACATTGTAGACTTAATGTGTAAAAAATGTTGTATTTCTTGTACTGTTTACATATATAAGTGTAACGTATATACAGTTGTGTTCAGCCCAATTAAACTGCATGTTTTTGAGTCATTTGTAATGTGTAATTAATAGTATTCTACATACATAAATTCTATATGGTGATAGGAAAGCAACTGTCAAAAACTGATTATAATTAGAGCAGTAAGAAAATAATCACCATCATCTCTCATTCTGAAATCTGTAGGGGGTTTTTCATAACATTGCACACATACATGTGTAAGAGTTTTATAGACTCTCGGATTTTGTTGTCCATGACGTGTCCGTTACTTAACTAAATATAATTATTTCACTACCGACTCGGAACACAAAGTTTTTTATGGGTAAAAACGTAAGTATAATTATTTCACTACCGACTCGCAACACAAAGTTTTTTATGGGTAAAAACGTAAAAGTTTTACCTTTTAACCTGAACCGGTTTTCGCTTTTAAAAAAGCTTTTTCAGAGGCTGCCGTTGTGAGCACTGTCTGTCCTGTTGTTGGTGACGGTATCGATTTTTGAAAGATCGATGTTGTGTGTGTGGGGAGTGAAATGTTCGAATAATGCGTGTGATTTGATTTGTGTCTGTTCGTTTAGGATGTCGTTTTTCGTGTGTTTGTATATTTCCAATTGTTCTAGAGTGTCTAGTTTTCGGCCTTTTGTGTGTATGTGTAGAATGTCCATATTATTATTGATGTTTCTGTATGTGTGTTCCGAGTCAGTAGTGAAATAATTATATTTAGTTTTATAGATTTCTACCTATACTTTTTATATTTTATATTTTGAGACTAATTTTTCCCACATGAATGCCAATTTATGATCTAATTTTCAACAGTTTATGCTATTATTATTATTGTTGTTGTTATTATTATTATTGTTACTAATAATGTGATTATCTTTACTTATAATGCATATGCTAGTGTCCCCTGCCACTTCACTTGATGACCTCTTGTTGTGAGACTGTAAAATATAGCCACGTTTTTGTGTGGCTGCTTTCTACTATATAAAGCAGTTGCATAGCCAGGATTTTTTTTATGGTACCAGGTGATTGATGATAAGCTGGAAAGAAGATCAGGAGAAAAAGAAGGTCTGGTGATAGTACAGGATTCACCAGTTGTAGCCTAATTACTGTATATGTTATTAGTGAGCTGGTACTACTTGGTTGCAGATTTTCCTTACATGACTACAATGGTAACATCTCCAACTATATCCATAGGCCCCTTCACTATGCAAAGGTATATGGGGCATGTGTGGGCTATAATATCAAAACAGCTAGCAAACATTTAGTTTCCTTTGTTAGATGTAGATTTTGTATCACACGAACCATCCCGTTTTCTGGCGTTGTCCTTGAAAGAATGCTTACAATATTACTGTATCTTGTAGTCTTTAATGTATGTATACCCAGTTTTCCAAGATATACATACATACGTCCTCGGCGCTACAGCCCAGTCCGGGCCCTGGCCTCCAAAAGAAATCATCCCCACTGGTCTCTACTCCCGGCCAATGTCCACCAGTTTGCTGCATCCAGCCTCACTGTCTCCTTACCAACCTGGTCCAGCCATCTTGTACGTGTCCAGCCCCTCTTTCTCCTTCCCATCAGCAAATAATTCATGATTTTTTTTGGGATTCTATCCTCCGCTATTCTCTGCACATGTCCGGTCCAACGCAATCTGTTAATTTGTTTTCCAAGATATAAATATTGTTATAGTTTCATAATTTTCATCTTATATGAACCAGCTCTGCCCTAGTCTTTGAACATGTCTTGCACCTATGTATTGGATGCTCTGTATACTTCTTTCTAGTTCAATATTTGGACTTTTTTTAAGACATAATCTTATAGCCTACATGTACTCTAACCCTGTCAATATCATCTGCATACTCTGTTTTCTTTGTTAAATATGTTACTAAGTAAATGAATTGTTATTTCCTTGTCTAGTCAAACCAGAAGAATGTTAAAACATGTCAAGGATAAGTTCACTTCTTTGGCTGAGTAACTTTGATCTTAAACCCAAGTACACATGGGAAAATATTATTAAAGACAGTGGTGAGTCCATATCGAGCTTAAACCTGTCTGTCTACTTATCATTTGAGTTGTTCAGTATCATGCACAGTGATGTAACCAGCTTTTGAAAACCTAGGAGCAGTTTTGCCCTTAGCACCACCTGAGGCTAGACAATATAAAGGGGGGGGGGGTCTCAAGTATGTACCAGAATATCCCCAAGGTAATTTTTGAAAATTAGTATCAAAGTGTTTTATTATTTTCCTAGCTTGTGTATAGATTTCCAGAACCTGTATCTTATATTTTTTTTATTTATTTGGCTGGATATTGTGTTTTTGTAAGTGCTTAGAGTCTTTCTTATTCTATTGTATTCCTTTCGAGTTGGTCCCTCTATCATATTCATCCCTGCTTCATTTCTTTATATTTGACTAGTTTTCTCTACTCAATGACATACTAATACTTTTTGTAACATTATGTTTTTTCGTATATACATATAAAAGTAAACATATACTTTTTCAGTAGTCATGAAATCATGTAGTTCGCTCCTTCATCAACATAGTTTCTTTGAAATTCTTCTTTTTTCAATAAACTATTGCTGACTCCATGCGTGGTCAGCAATACTCCTTAGTTTTAAATTTGTTATATCTGTTTTCATTTTTCATTTACACACTTACTCCCTCTTTGTTTTAACAAAGAAATGATCTGTTTCTGATGCTGCACCTAGCATTAGAAACTTCTGAGTAGCATCTGTGTTTGTTATTCTGTTTTGGACTATGAATACCTACTTAAACCTCACTTGTCCATTACATTTGTTAGTTTGGTGTCAAGACTTCAGTGTTGTAACAATCAATTATCAATTAATGACTGATACAATCTTAAAATATAAACATTCAAAAAGGGGTATATGTATCATTTTTCAAAGTCTATATATTTTGTTTACAAAGAACCACTTTATGAGATAATTTACTACAGTTTATTTTATTAAATTAATTTTGCTTATAATGTATATGGCAGAGTCCATAAGCTTTGTTGTTGTCCAAATGAAAGTGAAGTCTGAATGTGGAGACTTTCAGTTGGAAAGTCAGATGACGATATAGTAACTATCACAACTGAGCGATCTTCGCCTCTACTCAGTTGCTTCCATCTCTCTCTCTCTCTCTCTCTCTCTCTCTCTCTCTCTCTCTCTCTCTCTCTCTCTCTCTCTCTCTCTCCCCCCCATGGAGAGCAAGGGGGATTGCCGTTGTTTGACTAACGATAGACGAAATTGGCTGATTGGAAAAAGAATGGAAACATTTAGGTGAACCAAGGAATAAAGTTATTGAAACACCTCGATGAGAATGGATAAAAAGTTGGATAGATAAGCATTATAACAGAGAAAAATGGGTAACCTACTACTTGCGGTTTTACCTGGAAGCTGGGGGGGGGGGGGCAACAGACGGTATGTACAGAGTGAATGGTCGGTAGACAGACGAAATAAAATTAACAGAATTGGACAATATTGAATCAGATGAAGGACAGAAAATTTTAGGCAATTAGCTTTACTTCGTACGTTGATCGATCCCCGACATCCTCAGCACCCCCAGTGCCATGTGCTACTGCTGTAGTGTTCGCTGCCTATTCGTAAACTCAAGCTTGGGGTGTATTATATTTAATTACTCGCTGTTTTGAAACCTTTGAGTTCATTAGAGTCTTTAACATTAGGAAACATGCATTTTATTTCAGACTAGTTTCGCGTATTTCTATAAAGATTGCGCTTTAAAACGTTACATAACGCTTTATCAGTTATAGTATTAATAACCGATCTTCTTGCCCGCTTTGTTGGGTAACAAGAAAAACCTGGAGGTAATTCCACGGACAAACGACGTCCGTTGTACAATAGGACCGGTTCTTCCACAATTACAGGTAGCAGAAAGAACGTACACGATGCATAAGAAAAAAAGAAGCTACGGGGCTAGGCGAGATAGCTGGAAGCTACGTACGAATTGAGTGTGTTATTCAGTTGTAAAGAGATCTAACAATATATCTGTCGTATTCGTAGCGTATTGTGTATGTGACCGCATTTATCTATTACGCCCAAATGAATTGCTAAATGATTGCTCAAATCTCGTGTCACACATTTTAAGCATCAAAATTAATTCATTTGTCACTGCCTTGCGTCACTGTTTCAAGTTAACTACAGATAAAAGTGGCACCAGGTAAACACACGTGTGATAAAAATTACAATCCGATATTCGCATCTGTAATCCGGCAAACCTGTTTAATAACTGGAACATTAATTTAATCGATTTTTAAAAATCTATTTTTATATATTAATATAACGAGTGGAGCCCAAAATAGCTGCGCTTCCGAAGAAATGTGTTTTGTAGTAAAAAAAAATGTAGGTTAAATCTAATATTGTTGCCATTGAGTAGCAGACGACAGTCTCGCCAGCGCATGCGCAACAGTCAATGGTACGCGCTTTAAAACGCCGCTACTGTCAGTCCACAATCTGCCGGTCGCGTTTGTGGTCGTTGTATAGGGCAGTTTTGACGTTTCGTGTCCGTCGCATCACTCTCTCTCTCTCTCTCTCTCTCTCTATCCGATAGTCACAGTATGGGCGGTAAAGTGGGCTTGTTTTGTGCACACTACTGTTGGTCCAGGATCTGTTCCGGGAAAAATCTGCCATGTAAGTTTTTTGCGATAATTGACATCTTGTAAATTTTGAATTTTGTTAATACGATGATTGACTCTTGTAAACTTTTAAATATGCTTACAAGTTTCAGATGTGTAGTACTGATTCTAATATTAAAAATATGAATTTTTAATTACGAACGAATTACGTAGACCTGTGTATTTAGGTCCACATTAGATTGCAGTTATTGACCTGTGTGTGTGTGTGTGTGTGTGCGTGTGCGTGTGTGTGTGTGTTTCCAGTAGTAATTCGCATAGTCCAGTTTTACACTTACAACGTCTTTTAAGTATCAGCAAACCTAATTATCACAGAAGAAATTAATACGTAATTAGTTGTCAATAAAAAATTAAGGGGAGACATTCGATGGTTTGACCACTAAAAAAAGTTTTGACTGTTAGCGGGCGATACAATTTACCCATGTTTCCTCAGTCATTAGAGAATACAAAGTATCCATTAGTTAAGTAGGCTGATTTCAGTTTGTACACATTTATTAGTACCAAATGTAGACTATAAAAAATGTAGTAATATAAAAAATTTATAACATAAAAATGTTCTAATAAACATACATATTCCCTGTAGGTCTAAAGCGCATTGTCAAAAGAATATCCTAAAGCAACATAAAGTTAAACAAAGAACTACATTAAAAGTAATAAAATAAATCACTTACCATTGCAGCTTAAAGGATCCGTCTTCTATTAATAAACACGTAATATCTATTTGTAATATTTAATAAATATTTAAATCGAGACGTTTTAAAATGGAACTTTCCTGTCTTAATTGCTGTAAAGTCGGTTATTAAATCAGTATAATCTAAAGATGAAGTAATGTCGTTTTCAGTTGAAAGTATTGCTGGATTTGATATACCCTGTCTTGAGATATTGTTAATCGTGGTACGATTTAATCGATTTAACTTTACTAAACGATCTTTCACAAGAAGACGCAGACACTGATAAGGTAACAAAAAATGTTTAAAGCTTTTGTTAATGTTTTGTAGGCATATAATCTCATTGAAGAAATGTATTGTAGCAGTCCCTGAGGTGTAAAGTTCATTTGTTCTCCGTTAACTTTTGCCCCTTTTTAATAAAAGTCTTTAACGTAAAGTGTGCTTAGAACGTGATTAGTTGAATTCTTTACTTCAGATTAGTCACATCCTGCGTTCAAGCAGTGATCGCTGTGGACACAGCTAATGTACATTGTAGCAGCATCCGGTGACAATGAAAACTATCGCAGTGAAAGCAGTGAAGTCGCGAGTCACCTGTGTCTTCGCGGCGCGATTTCCCTTTGACATCGAGCCGGACATCTTTCTTTACAGTTTCCGATAACGGCATTCCTTGGCATACGCTGCCTCTCCCCTCCACGCGATTTCTTTTTCCCGCGAGTGTCCCGATTTGTTTATGACGCTGAGATTTTCTTTCTTGTTTCTTGGGTTTCGTTGTCCATGACGTGTCCGTTAATTTAACTAAATATAATTAAATCACTACCGACTCGGAACACACAGTTTCTTATGGGTAAAAGTTTTACCTTATAGCCTGAACTAGTTTTCGCTTTTAAGAAGCTTCTTCAGAGGCTGCCGTTGAGAGCACTGTCCGTCTTGTTCATGGCGACGGTATCGACTTTTGGAGGATCGATGTTGTGTGTGGGGTGCGTGATATGTTCGAATAATGCGTGTGATTTGAATTGTGTCTGTTCGTGTAGGATGTCGTTTTTATGTGTTTCCTGTGTTTGTATATTTCCAATTGTTCGAGACTGTCCAGTTTATTACGGCCTTTTGTGTGTACGTGTAGAATGTCCATGTTATTGTCGATGTTTTTGTATGTGTGGTTGGCTTCAATGAAGTGGTTTGCAAGCTGGATTCGGTAGTGGAGTGGAGTGCCTTTGTGTGTCCAATGTAGAATTTGTTGCGACTGAGCAGTTTAGTTTGTAAACAATTTTTGTTTCATATGTTTAAAGGTGTCGTAGACTCCGTAGACTTACTTTTTTCTATCCCGGATCAAGCGCATTAGTAATTGATTAATGATCGAAACATTTGTTTTGCTTTTTGTATAAGATGACTCTTTTCGTTGATGACATTTAAATGGTACTCGGAAGTCGTTACTTAGTACGACCTTGACCAAAGAATTTCCTCCAGGCTCGTCCAAACGGCAATTTGTAGGCTATTGTTATGAACGCTGCAGTAAATAACAATCATCCTATTATCTTTCTGGCAAACAGTTAAAGCGTAGTTCTGAACGTACTCGGCAGATATGAAATAACGATGAATTAAGCTGAAAGAGCTTTTAAAACAACCAGATAATTGTTAGTATGGGTAAATACACGTTGCTACATCAGTAAGAGGTAGGCGAACAAGAGGCAGCATGAGGTAGGTTTGCATGCTATCTTTATACAAACTGTTTTTATTATTGCGAAAAACCAACAGTAAAGGTAAAAACAATAAATGCTCGCGTGTATTTGTCTGCTAGGAAGAAAGAAAGGGGGATGAGAGAACGAGAGAGAGAGAGAGAGAGAGAGAGAGAGAGAGAGTCCTTTGAATCGCTGGACTACTACAGTAGTAGTATTGTAGTAGTCCTTATTCAAGTACTACTACAATAAATGCGTTATGTATATCTGAAAGAGCGCAGAAACGTGCATTGAAGGCATTTCACGTTTCTGTAAGATGTACAACTCTGAGTATCTGGTTGTCGGGAGATTTATGGATTCGTCGACAAACCATACAGCACTCAGGAAATGGTAGTGAAGCGTTAAATGGGAATTTCAATTTTTTGGGTCAGGGATTATTAAATAGACACTTCACGAGCGACACGCCAAATTGTGTAAACAATTTGAACGAAATATTAAGGCAAATTAGGTCGTACGTTCCAAATTAGTGTAATTAATAAATAACACTTGATATTGTCATAGAAAAGGCTGCTTATAAGTTTACCGAGGACATCGGAATATTTTTGAACGATACCACTCGGACGGGCCAGAGTACTAACATATACTTTGGAATAGCGTACCAACACATATATAATAATAGTTCGATAAGTATTTGCATAAACGAACCGGTAGAACGCCGGCTTTCGTGTTGGAGCCGTGATCCGTCAACCCCTCCCTGCGAATACACGCACCCTAGTTAGTACTGGCGGCTCCTCTCTCTCTCTCTCTCTCTCTCTCTATAGGCCAGTTAATATACGAGGGATGACTAAGAACAAGACTTGGGGTGGCAAGGGGAAATAACCGATCCCATAAAATTATCCAGCCCCCTTTTAGTTTGCAGAGGGACGTGAACTGTAGTAATTTTTATTTCTGCTAGGTGGAACAAAACCAAAACCGCTAGAAAGTACAGCCGAACAAAGTACTACGCGGGTGTTTGCTGAACTGTGATCTGACGGGGACGTGTACTTGGTATTGTGAACCGACTGTACAAACTGTCAGACACTGTGAAGTAACCATACGCACTAACGTGTTTACCACAGTATAATATTTTACTGATTGATAATTTATGAATGAAAGCATAATAAGAGTTGAGTGGACGGATTCGATTTGTATGAACCTAAACTGTTTGTGAACCTTCCTGTTACCGTATTCCGCGCTTTACGTACGCTCCATTCATTGATTATCACGTAAATTATCGTCACTTCACAAAGCCGTTGATACACTAAAATTAAAATATTATTATGCTGTAATAATAAATATTATGATGCCGTATTATGCCCAGATCTGCAAATCCATAGAATCGGAAAGTGTAGCGAAATTCAAATATTTGGGAAGCATTATTTCAGAAGATGGAACGACAAAAAATGACATCAAAAATAGGATACAACAGGGAAAAAAGGTTGTATAGCAAACTATTCGTTTGCTAAACTCGTTACTTTGGTCGAACAAAATGAAACTGCAAACTAAACTGACAATCTACACAACTATTGTGGATCCCATTTTTAACTTATGGTTGCGAATGCTGGCAACTTTCAGGTAAAGAGAAAAAGATGATAGAAACTGTGGAAATGGACTTCTTAAGAAGAGCGTGTAATATTTATAGAATTCAACATGTTTGAAACGAAGATATAAGAAGGAAAACAGGGCGCGTATTTACAACAGCAGAAAGAATAGAGTCAAGACAGTTGCTATGGTATGGTCACGTAATGAGGATGGAGGAGAAGCGATGGCCAAAGAAAGCATTGACTTACACACCACAAAACAGGAGAAGAAAAAGGAAGCCTGACAACACAATGGAGAACAGGAACTAGGAAAAGCATGAGAGATCGAGCTATTGAAGGTGATGACTGGAAGGATAGAGAAAAATGGCGATCGAAATGCGGGATGCGGCATATACTGTAGGACCCCCTACGGCTAATAAAAAAAAATCCCGTAATATTTGGCTACACGGGCTTTGTAATAATATTATACAGTCGTACATGTGAAGCGTCTGTTGGCTTAGGATGTACGGGTTATTCCGTGTTTCTAAAGACATTTTTTTAGTAAACAGTTTGGTCTAAACGTCGGTGGCGCATTCGTCGTCCTGTCGGGTCACTTCCACCGTCGGCTGGATGTGACACACAGTACTTTTCACTATGATTTTTATAATTGCTCATCATATACATTAGTTGCACGTCATTAGTGTCTCCTATTCAGTTTCATATATGACGTACGCTTCCGTTGCGTCAACAATAAGGAAGCTTTGCGCAATCTTACCCCCCCCCCCAATTGATCATCTCCCTGAACCTGTGTACCGGTATATTGTAATTAACGTTTACTTCTACAGTTACAGTTTTGCCACTTCAAACGGGAAATTACGAATATCCTGCGGTCCTTCCTTACGTAGTTCTACAGTTAAGAACTCAGCGTGACAGTCCTTAACACATACTGAAAACGTGTTTTTTATAGTCATAAAATTTTAAAACGTTTTCCAATTATATTGATGTACATTTTTTTTTAATGTTGTGAGCTAGAGCAGTGGCTATTAATCTTTGTGAGGTTGCGACTCGGAAAATTCGTTATGTAGGCCTACAAACCGAGGGCTCGGCCCCATTAAAATCCCTCGTACGTATAATTGCGAAGGCCTTATCATCCATGTTACTTGTTACTACTTTACAGGTTGTTGGCCGTGTTTAGTTTTGTAATGTTGTGAGCTAGAGCAGTGGCTATTAATCTTTGTGAGGTTGCGACTCGGAAAATTCGTTATGTAGGCCTACAAACCGAGGGCTCGGCCCCATTAAAATCCCTCGTACGTATAATTGCGAAGGCCTTATCATCCATGTTACTTGTTACTACTTTACAGGTTGTTGGCCGTGTTTCGTTTTGTTAAAAACGATCACTTCGTCACAGGTATAGGTATACCAGTCTTTGGAACATCTATAAAGTGCTCTGAGGATAATTAAACTTCAGACAGTAACAAAGACGAGATAATAACGAGGCAATAACGAAGACGAGTAATAACGAGGCAATAACAGAGACGAGGTAACAACGAGGTAGTAACGAAGACGAGGTAATAACAAAGACGAGGCAATAACAAAGACGAGGTAACAACGAGGCAGTAACGAAGACTAGGTAATAACGAGGCAGTAACGACGACGAGGTAATAACGAGGCAATAACAAAGACGAGGTAATAACGAGGCAGTAACGAAGTCGAGGTAATAACGAGGCAGTAACGAAGACGAGGTAACAACGAGTCAGTAACGAAGACGAGGTAAGAACGAGGCAGTAACGAAGACGAGGTAACAACGAGGCAGTAGCGAAGACGAGGTAACAACGAGGCAGTAACGAAGACGAGGTAAGAACGAGGCAGTAACGAAGACGAGGTAAGAACGAGGCAGTAGCGAAGACGAGGTAACAACGAGGCAGTAGCGAAGACGAGGTAACAACGAGGCAGTAACGAAGACGAGGTAATAACGAGGCAGTAACGAAGACGAGGTAATAACGAGGTAACAACGAGGCAGTAACGAAGACGAGGTAATAACGAGCCAATAAACGTCAGGCAATAACGAAGGATCGTTTTTAACCATGAGGCCCGATAGTTTTCCCCTGATGACAAATAAGGTCATCGTACTTACTTTCCTAATTTTTTTAAAGTTTATTCATTAAATTAACTCGAGTAGTATTAATCTGGAAGCACTGTACGTAGGTAATAAAAAACTTTATATTTTAAATGGAACCATTTAAATACCAATTAAATAAATGTGACATTGTCAGGCTAATAAAGTGAATAACTCCAGTTGTAACTGCAAACTGAGCATTTTGACACATTCACGAATACCGTACTTGTCAGAATATTTTCACCACCAAATATCTGTTCATGAAAAACGTTAGAAACTAAAATGATAGATTCCAGGAGAACGTTTCACGGTCCGGTATAATTGATGTCAGGGCTGGTAGCTGTTTCTGGTCGTTTCACAGCAGTCCAACTGTCACAAAGGGATTAGCATTTGTTTCATGCTCATACTCATACGCTCACGCTCCGTGTCGTTTGTGTGCGCTGATTACCGTTTTAAAATTATCCATTTGTTACTTAAGAAGATCAGACTGTCGCGACATTCTGTGTAGGCTACCGACAGTACACATCTTCTGCTGACGGATTTGATGATACCCTGGTATTAGCTGCTATTACCTCGGTGTGTACAATATATGGCTGATCGTACCATATAAATATTTCTAAATATAATTAAATCACTACCGGACTCGGAACACAAAGTTTTTTTATGGGTAAAAACGTAAAAGTCTTACCTTAAGCCTATAGCCTGAACCAGTTTTCGCTTATTATAAGCTTCGTCTATATTATATTATTATATACATCTTATTATAATACAGACGAAGCTTATAATAAGCGATAACTGGTTCAGGCTATAGGCTTAAGGTAAAACTTTTACGTTTTTACCCATAAAAATCTTTGTGTTCCGAGTCCGGTAGTGATTTAATTATATTTAGTTAATCAACGGACACGTCATGGACAACGAAATCCAAGAATAAATATTTCTTATATTTTACACGTGGTAAATAGAATTTTAATGTAACCCAGAGTCGCATTTTTTTTATTGTATAAACTTTTTTTTTACTAAATGAAAAAATCAACAATAAATGCAACGCTACGCTACCTTTTTTGTTTAAGAATGTTTAGTAAATACCGTTGGGTAAATACGAGACTTTGATATTTTCATAGTCTTGATAAATTCCTGTTTCTGTACCAATCAGCACCAACATTTTCTATTTCAGCTAGGAAAACAACTCGTTGGGTTGGTCAGCTGCCTGTTGTAGGCGAAGTACTGCAACCACAGTATGATGGTCACTAGTGACAATCGGCATTGACAAGATACGGTTAGGCCTATAAATTAAATAAAATGTAGCCAGTACGATGATATATTTCATTATCGTTCATGCAGGCCTACATAAACTTGCACGGACGGTAACACTTGCTGCGTCATTGTCAGCAAGCCCAATCGGAAATGTATGTGCGTCTATATTTCGTATTTCAGTGGCAACAAAATCACGCTGGCTGGCCACGACTTGGTTCTATTTTCGTTACGTCTAACATTTTCCATATGCTTGGGGTAAACAGTAACACATTAAGTGAGTAATTTTGTTTCTCTTTATGGCCGCGTATATGTTGGTTTTATTTTGTTTGTGTCTTTGTAATTTAGTGTTTTAGTGAGTATAACTCTGGTTGTCGACGATTGTGTTCCTCTTCCAAGAAAACGACTCATCATCGACTCTAAAAATCTTCGTAAACAGATCTGTATACATTTTTTCGGTTTCAATAGCATTTTATTTTATTTACGTTAAAACAGTTAAACTTTTAGTCTACGACTCGGCGTATCGTCTTCAGGCAGCGTAGGTTTAAACTGACTAAAATGTATAAAACCTATTTGGAAAATCGTTATTGTAAAAGAGAATTATGATTGGGTATATTCTGTAGTATGTATCGTGTGTATATTATACGGTATAATGTGTTTGCTACATTGTATTTAAAAGTGTACCTGAGTATTCGTTTTTGATTTATTTTCGTTGTTTATGGTGAAACGTCTTTTTCAGTTTTGTCTGCCTATTATATCTCTGTGTAGGGTTTTAATTTTTTTAATTATAAGTCATTTAATTTAAATAATTCGCGTCAACATTTGTACACCGCTGTAACAGTTTTTTACTTCCCTGCTATCAGCTCGCTGTTTCATAATTGCCCGTCTCAGAGTTCAATTTTATGCCACTAAAAGTGCTACGCCAATATGAAACTTTGACTGGTGACTGAGAATGAGTGACAAACTGTATGTAGCGTTACATTACGATGTTCCAACTAGAGGTGAGCTGATATACCCATAACAGGTAATTTGGAACGATATTTTTGTGAAACGGATATAACAGTGACTGAAAAGTCGAAATACCCGGTCCGAATCCTCGCGGTTCCGTACCCGTCTACGCAACTAACGAATAAACAAGTAAACGAGTACTACGATTATTACGATTACACGAGTACAAAGCCACTTTTTGGTGCTGACTACTTCATTCCGTGCATGTGTCGATTGCCATACTAGTACGAAACGAAGCAAAACAGCGAGGTTCAGAATATCTCTATGCCAAAGAGACGAAGCTGTTTTTAATAAATGACAAAAATAATGATATTACATTTATTCTCGTGTGTTATGCAAATATATAATACAGATTATAATAACAAATTATGTATTATACTAGTCACCAACTTGGTAAATTTTGAAAAAGCGAATTGTATTGTGTTATAACCCACAGAGTGGCTGATAGGCCATATAGTATTTTTTGTTAATATGATTTCGGAGACTGCACTGCACATCTCACGTACATTTTTTTGACATTATTTGTTGTGCTGTTAAGTGCGCTCTAAATTTCATTGCCTTTGTCTAACCAAAACGGATTCAATAATTTAATATTAAATCTATGTCAGTTTGTTTACTCCTAGTGAAAACTTAAATTAGTATTCCCAAAGGAACATAGGCCTATAAATTCTCTTGTTTCTTATTTTCTTTTAAACAGTAACAGCTTAATGAAGTCACAGTGTAAAATAAGACTATTAATACTTTTAGTTTCAGTTTATTTCTTATAACACAAATATAATTCAGGTATATATATATATATAATAGGTAAGTATAATAACAGGTATGTGTATTTTTTTTTGGAACGGTTTCGTTCGTACCTGTTATTTTCAAATACTAGTTTAGCACACCTCTAGTTCGAAGTTCTCGATTTGAACTTGATTAGTCAAAACGTATTCTGAATTTTTACCTCTGTGTATACGAAATTATTATTTAGTGCAGTGTTGGGCCTATTGAAATCTTAACACCAAATATCATCTAGATTTACAAATATTAAAAAAAATTATTTATTTTTCTCCTCCTGTAGAGGTTCTTGTTTGCCGTAATTGAACAATTTTTGTCGTAAGAAGCCTTTGTATTTCGCAGACGAATTAGAAATCTTTATAACACTTTTGACCATACTTATACATCATAGGTTTTTCATACAGCCTACAATATTAACATTTGATGATAGCATGAGTAGGCATAATTACTTCCTCTTGTAGGCTGGAATGTTAATGTAACTAATAATTACAGTAAACCTCCGTCATAACAGGGTCCGTTAAAACGGACCCCGATTATAACAGACAACTCTAAGAAACGTGGAATGTTGAAAAATTAAAGACAATCAGGTCCAAAAATTGCACTTGATGCGTAGCAACGCTGGACAATGCGAGCGAAGTAGAAGACCAGTTGAACGTTGGTCACTGAGTATCTTCAACAGTCACAAAATGAAAACATATCGTCTTGTTATGATCACTTGCGACACTCGTCTGAGTTATTGATTACAGAAATTAACTCTAATTAATCAGAATCAAAAATTAGTATTTTTTAAGGCAGTAAATATGGAAAGTGATTCTGACATGTAAGTATCTTGTTTTTGAAAACTATAGACACTGGACAAAGCTTTTACTATAATTATGACTATTTGGGTAATATATAGTGTTCTTTACAATGGCTTAAATTGTTAATACAATTATGTATACAGTATTTTGTATAAGATGTAACTGTTTTTTATTGGTGTAGTGCTCTGCTCTTATCACACACACACACACACACACACACACACACACACACACACACACACACACACACACACACACACACACACACACACACACACACACACACACACACAGCAAAATAGTTTATATTTTACCTACTTATTTTAAATGAGTCATATTGTTATATATAGTTACAACGGATTTTCAATATAACGGATACCTCAGAGCCCCTACTGCTCTATTGTAACGGGGGATTACTTTATTACGTGTTTGTTAAGACAAGAATGTAGATATTGTTATATGATCAAACATTTTTACGCACAGAGCTGTTTTCCTGCGGTACTTAAGTAGGAAAAACTAAACGTGCTGGGCCCAAAGTAAGATTTCTGTCTGTCTCTCTCCCAGGGTTTGCGCCCCTCATTCCAGGAAACGCCGGTTTAACAATGTTAGGGACGTTCTCATTAAGTGAAGAGGTCCTGCCTTGTTATCAGACAGGTGAACACATTTTCATAATTGCATAGCCGACAATTATTGTTGCCATTCAAATCCATATTGTTAATAAAGTAGACAACCCCTGGGAACACTCGAGTCGACAGCACGACTAAAACACGCTTCCAGCAAACGTCAAGAGATCGTAGCGGCCTTTGACGACGTGTGTGTGTGGGGGGGGGGGAGGCCTAATTAGTGGTTGGATTTATAAAATAAGATATTCGAATCATCAACATTCAGAGAATAGTTTTCTATTTATTCATTAGCAAAAACAATTGTAGGCAAATTGAGAAACCATCGATTGGCTGGTACTAATGTAAATGAACTGGATGTGAGACGGAGCAGCACTACAAATGTAACCACCGGTGGTCCCCCCTGTAGAGTAACAAAGTGGTTCACCACCCCAGTAGGCCTACTGTTGATAACTGAAGTAAAATCTCCATGTTTGGAGGGAAGCAATAAAGAAGTCTTTTTCAAATTTCAAAATGCTGTACGAAAGGAAATTTCTGTGTAAAATAGTATTCATTTTGTTAGAAGGTTTTAAACATTCAATCAGGTGTTAAGTATTTAGAATAGGAATACAAAATAATTCTATTCGTGGACAAACTGTGTTGTCTATGTTTCATAAACAACCTGTCTGCTTAAAGAGGAAATATGCTTTGTACGCCCTGTACAAGAACGAACCACGTTCATATGGACAAGAGTTCACATCAGAGTTTTATTAAACGGGTAGTTGAATGTAGCAAGTGATGTGTAGAATTCACTAAGCAGATTAGTGAGCGTGCGTTAATAATCAAGTTCACTTGCACAGCATATTTTAAGGAATGTGCACTAGGCGGCACTAAACCAACCTGTGTGTGTGTGATTTTTATATAATATTTAAAATTATGTAATTTGAATTTAACTCGACCATGATCATGTTCATTCTTTACTCGTGACATTAACTGTAAAAATAGATACAAATGGTTCAGACATTAGGAAAATTAAAAAAAAAAAAACACGTCAAACACTCAAATGGATTAATTATAATTAATTATGTAATATTCAATAAGTACATTACAATGTGATGTGGACAATACAACTACATGGAGGCCTGTTACAAATACAAAGCCTTTTTCACTGGTGTACTTAAAAATATATAAAGTGTTGTAATTAGATTGGCAAAAGCTTAAACATTATAAGTTTGTTTAATTTTAAGTAATTTTTTTTAATGAAAAGTGCATAAACATTTCATATTAAATTGCTTTACAACTAAATAAGTTAGTTAAGAAAGAAAAAGGAAAAGTATGCTAGTAACAAAATATTTCCTTAATTCCCATCAAAGGTACAAACTTAAAAAATAGAGTCTTTTGAAAAAACTTCTTGATGTAATCATGATGTTTGTTTAGTTCATCATCAGGAAGTCTTCGCCTTTGTTCTTTGGCTTGTAAGAACATTGTCACAATTCGCACACTATACAGACAATGCTGAAAGCTAATGTAGGCCTACGCAAAGCAAACGCGCCTTCGTAATTTGCTGATTTCTCCCCTTTTTTCTCACTTTTCGGCACTGGACTGGCACTAATACCTGCCACTAGGCGGCACTAGTGCTGCCTAGTTTATTGCTTAAAATATGCTCTGTTCACTTGGCTGATTGTTAAAAGTTTTCATACCTTTTCGTGATCAGATTTTTTAATTTGCCAGAATTTTGTAGTGAACTTACATTTTGAGTTTTATTAGTTGTTAAGTAAACAAAGCATTCAGCAAATAACATGTTGGGAATACATTTTGCTGATGCATTTATGATGTTTCGAATATTTTATGGGCATATTTGCGTAGTAGTGAACACAAATTCCGTACATTTTAAATATAAAAATTTATAGTTGAATCTGTCTCGTCAGCGCATGAGCATTGTGTTTTTGGAGCCAGAGAGAGAGAGAGAGAGAGAGAGAGAGAGAGAGAGAGAGAGAGAGAGAGAGAGAGAGAGAGAGCTTTATTGTTGTGTTAGGTGAGTCCCAACGTGTCATAATTCAGCTTGCTCAATACAAATTACCTGTAATGGTAACATTTTGTTTTAAAATTTGATTCTAGTCCGATGGGTACGATAAGTACCTGTTGCTCGTCCCAGTTTGTTATCAGTCACCTGCTGCTACAGTTATTCGCAAATTTTAACGCCGTTATTCCACTACTTTAGTCAGGTATTTATTTATTTTTTACGACTAAATATTTTGTTTTAATGTTAATTTTTCAAAATGACTCGTTTTAATTCACCTAACAAAATTTTTGATATGTTTAGCTGGAAAACCCGTATATTTAGATCAGTTAACATAATTCGAATAATCCTCAATATGAATTATGCCAAGAGAACAATTTTTTCTTAAATTGATCTTTAAGACTGATTTGAAGATTGACAATGTAACTTCTGTTGTTTTCGCAAACTGGAGACTTTTAAAAACGTTTTGACTATAGTATAATTGCAACGATCCCCGTTTTGCAAGTTGTCATTCAAATGTATAATTTTCTTACTATAGGATTGTAATGACCGACGCCAACAATGACACATCCTTCGGCCGTGATTTTTTCTCATGGTTCAAGGGTTAGAGAAATACCCCAACTTTGGATAGTACGTTTCCCAGTCGTTTATCTTGACATTATAACAAGTTCGTTTACTTTTTATCTAACGGCAACAATAAAAGCGAAGTTCAGAAAGAATTCACCTCGTTTTGTTAAAAAATTCACTAGAGCAGAAGCGATCTCGTCCTTGTACAACCAGTGAATTTCACTGTAGTGTGAAATTCTCTACCGATCATATATGTTACTCTGATTGGAGGTTTATCAGACTTCGACAGTTTGGATATGCTAGGTTTTCTCCGAGGTTTAATCTGCCACAGGTTCTGGCGCGTAGTTCAGGTATGGTGGCAAGACATTATGCAGTAGTCTACGCGCGCTGTTGATAGCTCCCTCAAGTTAGTTACTGGTAGCTCGTGATTAAGCTTTGGTTGCCCTATTCTATACTTAGCCTGTAGAATATGTACCGAATTCTTGTCAAGTCAATCTGCCTACAGGTTGCATACAACTTTCTATATTTAATAACTATAATATTATGTGGAGATGGATCATTTCCAGTGAAATTGTTTTGATTAATCTCTCATATGTGTACTGTGTTATTTCTAACCGGCACAGTTCGTACCTCATTGCCGTCTAGTACTCAGTGTCGTTAGTCGTTTGTAGCGTACGTTTCTGGTATCGCACGCACACGGCAACAATTTCACCGACAACTCGACAACAGTTGTTCGGCAAGAAAGCGGAACGTCGACAATATGCTTTTTAGTGCTCACAATTAAACGTGAAATTAACGTTTTAATTTGTTTGTTTGCTTCTGTAGTCATTTAATTACGGAGTTGACGTACGCAGAACGACGTTTCCGGAACCAGTGGGTGGATCAAAAGTCACAAGCGTGTCTCGTGCCGGTCAAGGCTAAACAGTTACTGCAGAGAGAGACCTGTTTCACTTGGTCCGGTTACCGTGTTGTTCACGGAAGTATCGTTTGTCGACAGAGACGTGTCGACGCATGTCGTAACTGGAACGTTTCCCAGACACTTATTGCCAACCAACTACTACTGTTATGTCAGTGTTCGTCTGTGAAAGTAAAAAATTTTTTAAGCAACTTTCTAGTATATTGCGAACTCAAATGAAGTTTCTTAGCCACTTTTCTAATAAATAGCTGAACCGAAAAGATGTCTTCCTATAAGTAGGTATTGTTTCCAAACTGTGCATTTCGTATAGTCCAAGCCGACTGGTCCAACATTCCCTGTTAAGTAATTAACATAATCATTCACCCAATTATATGGCCATCAGATAGCGAACCTAATCACTTTTTTCACTGTTCGTTATCGTTATCAACTAACTATTTAATCTTTTTTGTAAGCTAAACTCGTTGGCACTTGATAAAAGTGATTCCGACTTGATTAAAACAATATAAATTGTAAATTAGCGAATTAAATTAATCGAAACTGTAGTCTGTGCATTCTTTTGATTCAGACCAGACATCTTACTTAGACTTCCACGTCTTTAGTCAATTTTGAGTTTGAATTATCGCCGCTTACGAGTCAAAACTTTGTGGTTGTTACCCGCGGCTTTGCACGCGAATATTTGACTTTTAATAAGTATTTTATTATAATTTTTATTGTCTATGTCTATATGTCGTTCTGTCAGCTCGTGTAACAATTTTGTACTTATTAGTCAAATTCTCTCCAAAGCTGTTTTCAACACTTCGACTATTTTAACTTGTACTAAATTATTATGTTGGTGCAACAGCATTTGGAGATTTAAAAGTACCCGTTTATAAAGCGTTTGGAGATATTTATAAAGTATCTGTTAAATCAAAAACGCTAAATTCTTTATTTTAAGTGTTACTGTGTTGGAAGCATTGTATAACACATTAAACATTGTTTTCCTCAACCATGGCTATTTATTTCAGCAGTAAACTAAAAACCAAAAACCGTTGTCACCTAACCTCACAAATGAAAACAACACGTATTTTCGCTTTGCATTAACCCATAGGACAATTTACAATTAGTACACTTCTTCTTTTCCACATCGTAATATATCGATACAATTGTATATTACATAAAACATCGAAAATCTACTGCTGGAATGGATAAATGTACAGTTCCGATGCCGCTAAATAGCTTTTGTTTATTTACTTGTTAACATGGTAATTAACTCTGGTCTCCATGGTATTGACATCTTTATACGCGTCAACGAAAAGGCATAATTAAAAGGGCCTAAATCGTGCGAACGGGGCAAAATATCAGATTACAAATTAGACAGTATTTTGCGCCTTGTGTCAAAGTTTACCTGTGCAAAATTTAGTGGCAATCGGTGTAACGGTGTGGATTTGTATTCAGTACCCATAAATTCTCAGACTTTGAGTTTTATATATATGTATAGATAAATCATTTACCCTCTAACGTCGTAATCGTCAGGACCATTTTGAGTTAACCGATACTAACCGGGAGACGTACTGGTTGACACGACAGCGTCGTAGAACCCGGAACTATTAGAGGCCATAAGAATAATAGGCCTACAAATCTTCATGTTGTTGCCTGTATACTACTGTAGGGTATATGTACTCCGCGTTCCACGCACGAAGAACAATTTTATGTCACCATAGAAATGAAAGTCAGTATTAACCGAAATTGCTAAAGAAAAACTCACCACTTATTGCGTGCCAGGTTAGATTAATGTGAAAGTATAACGCAGTGACGAAAGGACGCGACGTCTATTGAGTTTTCACAGCTTCTGAGAATTATAACCACTCACGAAGTGAATTAACATTATGGTCACCGTAAGTGAATTAATATTATGGTAACCGTAAACATATTGAAAGGGTGTCTGTTGTTTTACATGTTAAATGATATTGGATTTTAGGTTTTTGTATAAAGCCTTTACCTATTAATACTGTGAATGTCGTCTTTTAAAAATTTATTGTAGGTCTATATATATATATACTCGTAGATTGAGTATGAACATTTTTTTAAATTAATTTTCATGTTTTACGATTGTCACGTTTTTCACAATAAATATTTGAATATTTATGTCAGCTATAATTACATTGTATCAGTGTGTTGTAATGGTTAAAATTAAATAATTCATTTACCTTTCAATGAGACTAATACTGTTTCGTTTTAAATTACATCATCACCCTGAAAGCAAGATATGGGTACTCAAGCCGTCTCCATAATATTAGTGTCTCCTTTTTGCACCACCCAAGTGGTTAAGGAGTTTGGCAGAGTAGACTGCCTTATGTAAGCCGCTCGACATACAAGAAACGTTTTGTGGCCAACATTACGCTTCAGCCGCCCGTTCGTACCCCAGCAAGTTATCCCAGGTGGTTATTTTCACAGAGTCGATCGAACAGAAAACTGATAATGCATCTTGATTTTATGGTGTACCCTCCCCCATTATCATCATCATCAGCCGTGGCTCTACAACCCTTGGTGGGTCTTGGCCTGCTCCAAGAGTCGATTCCATTCCTCTCTATTGCGTGCCCTGGCTTTCCAGTTTCTTATGTTCAGCTTTCCGAGGTCCTTCTCTATCTGGTCTTTGAATCTACTTCGGGGTCTTCCCCTTTTCCTACTACTCATTAGTTTCTGGTAGTAAATACGTAGGCTGTCCTTCCTCTATGTGTCCAACCCACCTTAGCCTGTATATTTTGATTATCCTGACATATCCGGCTCTTTGCAAAGATTGTATAGTTCATCATTATAGCGCCTGCGCCACATTCCATTTTCTTGTACTCCGTCATATTGTTCCTACAATCCGTCTTTCACAGCAACCTAGAAATCTCTCGCTATTTTTTGTCATTGTCCAGGTTTCTGAAGCATATGTCAGCACTGGCCTGATAAGTGTTTTGTAAATTTTGCATTTCATGTTTCTTGAGATGAAGCTAGATGTCAGGTGCTTTTTTAATCCATAATATGTTTTATTTGCGAGATATATTCTTCTTCTTAATATTCTCCCCCTTTATATATGTTTAAATTTTCAAAGTTTTATTCTTTAAAATTTTACACTTACTTGGTAGGCAGATAAAACCCACACAATTCCCGTTAATTCCAGTCTCATTTATCCGTTATCAGCACAAACACATACGACTACCCATGAGAGAAAGACGACAAAATGCGTGAAGCGACATGGATTAGTTCCCTATGGATCACTGGTCGGTGTGACATCACGTAATTACAGTGGAAAAGACAACAGAAATTTCATCGCGTCTTCGAGTTTCTGGAATTCGACAGAGTTCTCTTTCTTCGGCTACCTGCGTCTCCTCTTCTGTGAGATATACACTGTAACTCTTTTTAGATTGAGGAATGCTCAATAGGGCCTTAAATGAGGGTCTAAGTTGGATATAGCCATTCCCCCCCTCACACACACACACACACACACACACACACACACACACACACACACACACACACACACACACACACACACAACCCAGTTCTGATATTGTGACATAAACGGTTGTGTTCATGTATATCAAAGTTAACTATAATATGTAGCACTGATAATATGTTTAACTAATACTAAATCCAACGTTCCCAATAAATATGTAATTAGCCTACACAGAATAGAATGCACCGACGGCAATAATTTTTTTTAGGAAAACTAAGAAATATTGTACGATACATTCGTTCAGCACACGAGTGCTTCCTTGTAACCACATATGTGTGTATTAAAACATCTCTTTTAACCAAACACCAGTTTCCAAACACACTGAACGTTGAATTAATTATAAATATACAAAACGTTACAATCGGGAAATTCCGAGTATCCCAAATTTAATAGTAGTTTTACGTGTAAAAACATATTAATAATGCTACATATTTCAAATATGTGGATTTAAATATATTAATCGGTATTTTTTTGTTTACGATCGTAATTAGTAAACAAAGTTGTGGTTTATTGTCATGGCAATTCTGATTTTCGAATGTAGGACATTTTCTATTAGTCCAATGAGTTTTTGTTTTATTTATTTTCAGGATTATGAGTACTGTTTATTTTGTGTATCCGTTATATTTTGCTAGTTGTTTAATTATGTCTTTTTTTTGCCTTTAGTTGTGGGAAACACTACTTGAAGAACGATACAAATAAAAATTAATCAATATGAATTACTTAAAATGTGTAGTAGTAGGTCTAATGTTGATTTCCATAAGTAAAAACGTTCGTAACTGTATTTCCAAAACAGTCAAAATGACTAGTCCTAAGGCTTTCACGGCCGGTGTCAGTGTATAAGTAAAGTTTTCCGGGCTGTTTGGCCGTGGTCTATGGTTTAATGACAAACCAAACGTTTCAACAGCACCATTGGCTGCCATCACCAGTGGCATTAAAAGAAATCCAAGGCCTCCTGAACGTAGGTTGTTCGCGTCAGGCTCACACTACTGTGGTAAAGGCTGAAACCACAATACTGTGGGTCTGACGCGAACAACCTACGTTCAGGAGGCCTTGGATTTCTTTTAATTCCACTGATGATGGCAGCCAATGCTGCTGTTGAAACGTTTGGTTTGTCATTAAACCATAGACCACGGCCAAACAGTCCGGAAAACTTTACTTATACAGTCAAAATGAGTGTTATGAACAGACATTACAACAACAATAACATAGTAAATCATTAATCAGCTGTCGTAATCAGGTATAACTCTCTTGTGGACGGATGTCAGACGATTACGTATATTTTAATACGTTACTTGTATTAGAAAATAGTAATTTATATTTTAAGAACGCTGTGTGTGTGTGTTTTAATTCATTAGTATAAAATATTTATACTTCCGTAGGCCTACATTTTAAAACAAAAATAGATCATATGAACATATAAAAAGTGTGTTTATAGACATATATTTATAAACTTTCATATAAAATTTTAAGAAACGATTTCTAGATTTATAATCAAACACACCAGCCTTTTGAAAACTTTTGCGTAATTAGTTGCATTCCGCTGATTTGCAGGCGTGTATAACTTACCGTTTGTAGGCGTTTGTATTACCTGTTCACTCTTGAAACGTAAATAATATAATTTAGGTTGTACACATAAAGTCTGAGACGTAACTACCTGCACAAAAAATACGTGGCGTGTTATCAAAGATCAGTGCGCGTACAAAGATGTAAGCAAGCGCCGACAGACGTTTTCATTAATTACGGCCATGTGTTACGTGTAATCCGCGCCAGTCGTCGTCGTCGTCGTCGTCGTCAATCCTACACGTGTCTGCGAATGATCGCGCACGTATTTGTACATCAATTACACCGTCCATTGGCGCGTGGCGGGGCGGGGGGTGACACGAGTATTCATTAAATTACTGGGAGAGAGAGGAGTGTTGAGGGGAGGGGCGCCTCGACGACGGCGACGACGCCAGCAGCGCGTCCATAATGTCCGGCTTCCTGTACATTATACAGTACCAATATTACTGCACCAATTTAACACGTCTGCCGTACTTCGTTTCATAAGTAAATGCTGTCTTTAAGAGAATTTGTTAAAGACGTCTGCTTGTATTGGTCGAAAGTTACGCACTTTAATTTGTAGTTATATGCATGGCGGCGACGTGATCTATTTTGACAGCTGTTAGTTTCCGTGTGCAACCGGTCGTCAACTCCGAGCTTCATCCGCGTTTGAACACGTAAAGAAGTACAGTCCATGCTAAGAAATTTAACAAAATTTGCCCACAATATGATAAACTCGAATAATTATTGTAAATACTAACCAGTTTTTTTTTTAGCCATCTAAGGACCACATGCCAATTTCTATTATTTATTCTCTGTTCTTTTCTTTTTCCAATATTCTTTCATCTTTTCACTGTCTCTCTTCTTCCTGTCTTCAGTCCACTTTGAACCTGCGTTTTTCTCTCCTGACTTGGACTCCTTCCATTTTTAACACTTTTGCCCGAAAAACGTCTCTTTCAATTGCTTCTTCTGCGTGTATATTATTTTTTTCTAAATTTTTGGACTTTTTTAATCCAACTTGATGGTGACTTCTTCCCTCACAGATATTACTAACCAGTTTATTAATAATTACATTCGATTTTTCAGATTTATTGACATCGTTAATAGAAAAGGTTTTATCACTATAATGCCCAAATTATTAACCTTTAGGACAACGAGAAACTTGTACTTTTTTAGGATTTCTTGGATAAATTGTTAACTTCTTCAATTTTTTGAGAAACTTACAATTTCTTCTTTTATGGACAAGTAATTATGCAACTGCAATGCCCATACCATTATCATTTAATGATATAGATTTAATTTTAGTGTTGAAATCAAGTAATTATGCAACTACAATACCCTTACCATTCTCATTTAATGATATAGATTTAATTTTAGTGTTGAAATTTTCGCACTTTGAACGCAATTAAAATCCATTTCCAATTTTAGTTTATTTAGTTACACTCTTTTCGCAGGTTTCTATTCCAAAAGTGAAGTATTTTAACTCACAACGTAATGCTATCTCAGTATTTTGCACGATGTGAGAACATGAACTACATCATCTCCAGGTTTTTTTTTAATGAATTTTAATGTAAATTTTACGAATTTTGTGTTCACATACTACTCTACTGTATCAAGTTCAACTGCAGGTTTCTGTTGTCTGTTGTTGAACAAGTACAGTCCATCTTGTTATTTGATTAACAGTCTCTGTAATTCCAACTTTGTCGTGCTAACTTGCTGACCTGCGACCCGTCATGCTCCGGACAAGGCCTTTCAGTTTCTCCGCCATTATCAAGTCCTAAACCACGACCTGTCAAGTAGGACTTGATAATGGCGGAGAAACTGAAAGGCCTCGTCCGAAGCATGACGGGTAGCAGTTCAGCAAGTCTCTCTCTCGTCTAGGTTAGCAGCCCATAGGCTGGTTGGCAGCAGCTCGCCATTCTTCACGCTTCTCTGCTTCTCTTTTCAACTCACAATATGATGTGCAGTTCATATCGACCATAAGCTGTTTCATGTAGTCTAAACGGGGTCGTCCACTGAGATTCTTCCCTACGATTGTTCCTTCTATTATTTTCTTAACCAACCCATTGTGTCGTAGTGTATGCCCTATAAACTGAGCTCTTCTGCCTTTTAAATTTCGTAGAAAGCTCTTCTCTTCCTGAGCTCTTCTAAAGACTTCCTCATTCGTTATCTTCTCCCTCCAGCTTATCTTGAATATTCTTCTGATAAACCACGACCTCTCAAGTAGAGCTTGATAATGTTGGAGAATCTGAAAGGCCTCGTCCGAAGCATGACATGCAGTAGTTCAGCAAGTAAGCACGACAAAATTTGAATTAAAGTATAGTCTTCACCACTTCTTGATTTACTTCACTTATCATTGTCAGTTCAAAATCGGTTATATTTTAGACTTCTTATATATTTATTTATATGCCTTAGTACCGTGTCTGTTGTTAATTAAATTTTATTAGTTTTGCATACAGTAATTTACTGTCATCATCATCATCATCATCATCTACAAGGATTAAACCAAGGATGGTTTGTTCCGGTCTCAAATAGGCAAGGATTACAGCTGGTCACTCCAGCGCTTCCTCGGACGTCCCACACCTCTCCGTCCCCTCGGCTTATAGTTCCATGATGTTTGGGGATGCGGCAGTCATCCATTCACCCGATACTGGGCAATCCTGTCCGAGTATACTCATAATATTCAGTTCCTGCCGTATATCTGTGTTTCGTCTATGATCGTGGAGAGTATACCCTGCCACGTGCCTGAGAAATCTCATTTCAGCCGCTTGGATGCGACTGGCCTGGCCTTTCGTTAAAGTCCAATTCTCAGACCCATAAAGAACTGTGGGAAGAGCCATCACCTTGTAGAATTTTAGGTGTGTTCCTTTATTTGCTGACTTAAGGGTTCGCCTGATGGTCCCGCACATAAGGTTGAACTTATGCAACTTATTCACAACGTCGTTGCTTGCATTATAAGACACACTGTAGCCCAGGTATTCAAAACTGCTAACTTGTTCCAGGCCAGTACCATCTATAACAATTAAGTAATTTACTGTACTGAATTTATTTGTACTTAATTACAGGACTCCTATCATTGTAGGCATGAGATTGGGTATCCAGTTAACTGTAAGCAGCAATGTTTTCTGCCGTTCTCATTGATTTTCGCCTTTCGATTTATTTTTCTGTAAATCTCTGCATTTTGCAGATATTTATACAAAATATTTTCGTCTTTGAGGTGATAATTATTCTACTTACACTGTCTGTTGCCACTTCTGAAGTTGAGGATATATTAATCTATCGTTGTTAACTTGACTTTCGAAATTGTGTAACAGGTTTTAAGATGACACCCTGTGTTCTTTGAAAATCCGGCCTGTTCGCCTAATTCGTACCAAACATTATTCGCCTCCTCCATGAAATAACTTAATGATAACAAATAACTCCAAACAACTGAAACAGACATTACGTCCATAGTTCCTTCCTCTTATACAAAATATGTTATCAACATCGATGAAGTTTTATGAAACTTACGTCGGCATTCTTGTAACTTTTATTTCGAATTTCTCAAAGGAGCTGCGAATACCGTTAACCGCATTTTTGTGACGTAGTGTGTGAAATTTTATTCTCTTACTATAGACTTAGACTGGGTATTGATGATCGTGCATAATATTCTGTGCCCAGGATGAAATTATCGTAGTATAGGTAGAACCGGAATACCCCGCTTGGCTACAATTATCGTTAAATAATACTTGAACTTGGAGCACGAGGCCCGACAGCGTGTAAACAAGGCGTTGTAATTAATTGAACAAACGTTGCGTTATTATACAGTAGCCGGAGCCAGAGCCGCGACAGAATAGTTTCCTTCAACCGCCCACAACAGAAAGTGATTTTAATTACTGTGCTCGTGTGCGTGTGCCTGCCTGGGTGGCAGTTGACTTCACGTAGGCCTACACTCTGTGCAACGAAAACTTATATGAAAGCATTACTTCAGCACCGTTTATTACATTTCGAACGCGTTTGTCGTCGCCGAGTTACACAAATGTGGTCTTTAACGTTTCACTTAACTGCATATGACAGCGAACACTGAACAGTCACACTCTGTGACGTATGTTACTGTTTTTCATGTTTCCCTCGTTTAAGTAGAACAACGGTTAGATAACGAGACAACCAAGTTTTGATGCATAATTTAACTGTATTTGTGGCCAACTTTACTATTACAACGCTTTTCATGAGATCTCAGTTACAGACAGTTGTTTTAGTCCACAAAAAAACTGCGTGTAAAAATGAACAGTTTGATCAGCGTCGCCACTTAGGACCCCCCCCCCCCCCGTCAGGCATTGTTTACGATAATCATTATTTCAATATGCAGTTTTAATTACTGAAAACTATTTCAGCTACAGTTCGCTAAAGCGCGTAGGTATTGAAAGCGAGACGTTAATATGTATGTATAATTTGCGCTCCTTGAAATATTTAGGCCTTAGGCCTACGTCAGATCTTCTTTTTCCATTGTCAGCAGTAATAGGGAATAGCGATCGGGGTGGGGATCGTATGTTTGCGTTACATAAGCTTCAAGAATGAAACAGGAACACGTTTTTTAATATGTAAACAAAACTACGATAGTATTGCTCAATATTGAAAAGGCAAAGCGGATCTGGCATTCGTTTTCCCACTGTGTATCGGTTTCAAGTTCCGCCGGATTTTCTGTGCAACCATTGTGACCCGTTAGAATTTATGTTTAAAACTTACTGTAGGTTGTGTAGTGTATTATACAATAAGTGTAATGTGTTTTGTAGCGTAATTATTAAAACAACGCATAAGTGACTGTTAATTACTGTACCGAGTAGCTACATTAAAATTTCGTCCATTCGATGATGTCTGTAATACAGAGTAATTATAACTGACTGGACAATATTGTTACGACGGTCTCACTGATCGTCGTATGGTACAGTGGAAACACATACAGACACCAATGAAATCACTAATAACCAGCTTTAATTATCACAAGTAACAGTTTGCAATCAACAAGTTATTCAACAAGATTATACTCGTACAATAATTCAAGTTAGCTGTCCTCACAAATAATAATGTCAACAAAGAATTCCGCACTTTTACTAATACACCACTTAAAATGCACACTGTAAATCGCCCGACAATAACTCGAACCTCACTTGAATAAATCGCCACTTAAACTCAGCTGAGTAATCGCCGACGTAAGACTGACTCTAAGCGGCAGCTGTCGTTGTTTAAATAGATAGCACAAGTGTTCCAGAATAATCCATAATACGCGTCAACACTGCACTAGAACGTAATTGATTGCGACCTTGAACACAGTGCGCTCTGGAATAGTTTCGTTGATGCACGTTAAGAATCACGTGCGTACACACCACTACAGCTGGGCTCTGCTGGGATAGCCGAGAAACGCGTAGAATGTTCTGTAATCGCCTAACAATATCTTCATTTTCCTCTTCATCTAATGGCCGTAGTTAAGCGGTGCTATTCTCGACCAACTTTCATGTCTCCGGTCGTGACAGAGGAAGCCGCGGCAGACAGCGCACCTCGACATAGGTCAGAAAAAATGGGGTCCCACCTTAAAAAAAAACCCCCGTCTGGCAAATTAATATCCAAATAAGCTCAGGGTTATACCGTTGTTGCCATCACGTTGTGCAGCTTACACCACTTTCGAAGTAAGTAACAGTACGTACTTGGATTTCGTTGTCCGTGACGTGTCCGTTACTTAACTAAATATAATTATTTCACTACCTTCTCGGAACACATAGTTTTTTTATGGGTAAAAACTCCAACAACAAGACGAACAGTGCTCTCAGCGGCAGCCTCTGAAGAAGCTTTTTAAAAGCGAAAACCGGTTCAGGTTATAAGGTAAAACTTTTACGTTTTTACCCATAAAAAACTTTGTGTTCCGAGAAGGTAGTGAAATAATTATATTTAGTAACAGTACGTGTTAAGGTCTTCACTCGTGATACGTGTAACAGACACTCGTGATCATCAATGCAAATATAACTAAAACGGATAGAATCGAGTAAATGTTTTTTTTTTTCTTCAGGAAAGTCTTCATTATGATTGTATTACATTAATTTCGTTGTTTTCTTGTGTGCTATCGTTCAATTGGAAGTTGACAGTCTGGATGTCAGTACAATGCATAATTTTCCATATCCACAGGAGGGCTAAGAGGTTTAAAGCCCCCTTTCAAGACATAGAGTCTTGCAAATTTCATAATTATAAATACTGTACTAACGTAAAAACCGGGGAATTTTAAATATCCAAAAATATCCTATAAAAAAATTAAGTTATTCAGCCACACTGAAAATCGAATGCTGAAGCACAAATCCTACTTCCCACGACCGCCTTCAATTTATTTTGAAATTAGCTCTCTTCCTAATCAAGTTCCGTCACTGATAAATGCTATTCTGTTCAGTGCTATTTGCGCTTTTCCTACCTTGATTAGGTTTTAACGTTTCAGTTCATGTTGTTGACATTCCTTTCAGATTACACATTTAGGAGGATTTATGGAATGTTAGAAATCTTTATACCAATCTGTTGTGACTGGCGACCAGTCAGAAGCCACTGCCCTTAACAGAAAACTACATATAAACCAAAAAGTTAGTATTCGTGTGTATGTAATGCCTATAAGTGAATTACGAAATGCAATGCGACCTCTATGTTATCCATTCACAGGGACCTATTGTGTCGCACAATCGTCACAATTCAATAAACAGACGTTTGTCACCTTGAAAAATTGAAAACGTAGCAGTTTGTTAACTGACTTTGTAGTGTACAGCGTCGATCACAATGGAAGCGTGACACCGAATAAAATGTATACACGAACTGGACAGTGTGTAGTTTCAAAAGACCTAATTTGACGTGGCAGTACTCCCCCAGTGGTAACTGCACTGTGAACGGTTAACATGACTGGTAAATTACTGAAAACTTGACACGTACTTGATTTCATAAGACATTTGAGCGAAAGTTATTTCGTGTAACAACGATTTTCTTCTGACACAGGTTTATCACGTCATTTCTGTTTTATTTTGCTTTTGTTGTTAAACTGTAGGTGACAGTATTCGAGGTCGTGTAGATACTGTATCTGAAAACGAAAATAGACGGGAAAGTTGTGTTGCCGACACTCCAGCATTGGTGCCGCTGTTATCTAAACCAGACAGTTGTTTTGATAATAATTTAATTACTTATAACCGTAATCATTAACATTTCTGATGTTTATCTTTCATATTTTTAGCGCTCAACCGTGTTCAGCTAGATATCAGATGTGTTATAGTTTTTGTTTCTTCGTATTTGTGACCGTAATAACTTGTTAACATTATTACTACTTGAATTTGCAACAAAGTTTCTACTGAAGCTTGCACAAAATTATTTATGTTATTTTGAACGTCTATTAAATCTATGTTTATTTATTAACATCTATTATTAATAAACGCATACAAAAACCCAGAAATATATAAATCTAATTTGGCCACACATGCAGTAAACACAGGACATCAATTCCCAGACATAACCAACATGACACTAATAAAACACAAACCACACAAAGGCACCATAATGAACATTTGGGAAAATTTACAAATATACAAACATAAAACACAAAACAAACTAATACCTGAAAAAATACAAATCAGTACAAAACATGACACAATTTTCAAAGATCTCAGCATCGAAAATATACAAAATACTAATAGGCTATATAGGCCTACACCACAATCACACACAATAATACCAATTTAAAGTGCCAAAGGCCAACAGGAAACAACAACAACAACAACAACCAACCAACACACAAGTACTTCACAAGACTCAGAATTAGGAAAGCTGTGGAAGGGAACACAAAGCGTCCCGAAATATGTTCCAAATAAGGAAAAAATACATCTTGAGGTAAACTCATTATAAATATTATATATATATATATATTATATACATCAAGAAATATACTGTAGTAAAAAGTGTTTTAATTAATAAAGGGTATTAATTTTCTTCATTTTGTATGTCAGAAATTATCTGTTATATTTTGTTCTCATGTGAACCGACATCAAGAGTACCTCCGGAGGTTTGGCGATACGAATAAAATAATTTACGTAAGGAAATGTTCTACATTTTGGAAATACATTTTTATATTAAAATACATTTTCCGTAGATAGTCGTCGTGTAAGAAATTCTAAAGTAACGTCTTTTATTATACCGCCAACATATACTTCATTACTATAGTGTTTGAAGCTCGATTACATTTCTGTAATGTCAGTATTGTACATATTATTTAAACACGCTAACAATTCCAACCCATCTGTACAGATCTCACGTGTCTTTTATTTTAATGTTGACGTAAAATCATAGTTCAAGAACCGAATAACACAATACTGGTGAGTCATCGTCAGAACGTATTCGTATTGTTTAATCGGGCCTGTTATGTTTTGTTTCGTTTTAAATGAGGTTCAGTCCATGAAATTTGAATTCTGTTAGTCCGATGTGCCCAGTAATCCGAAACGTAGTTTCAAAACTTATCAGTATCGCTACTTTGCTACTGTATTGTAAAGGTAATCCGACTTTTGCAATAAGGCTATTACGACTTCAGTGTACACTGCGCAAAACAAAACGTTTGTAGCTTACATACTTCCTAAGTAATACTAACCGTTAAAATAGACCAAAGACCGTAGACAAAGGCTCAATAAAATGAAGAAACAAAAATTTCAATTTTTTTAAAAGGATTCTAATCAACATGCAGTGAGTTTATAATATTTATTAAAAAAAAAAAAAAACAGAATTTATTTACAAAAAAATTAAACAAAAATTATTTCTGAAGTTTTATATTTATTTATAAAAAATAGAAAAGGATACGTTCAGGAATAAAGTACTGTATTTTTCATAATTAAAATTCAACTTTGGTCAACGTTGTTTAGTGTGACACTTTAATTTAATCAGTCCATTTTCCAAATTCATTATCCATGAATCAGCGAGCGTTTTATTTCAGTTTTGCATCAGAACACGGTAATATGTACCGTATTGCCATAAATGCTTTACATAGCCTATTACATTAACTGAAATGCAATACAATGCAGTGTTTTACTTTAGGTTTTGTAGATTGCAGAGTACACTACATGTATGACATTTGCATTACATTTTTACTCGTTTTGGGAAAACGTATTTAGTTGTAACTAACCATTGCATATTTCACTTAAGATAGCTCTACAATATAGCGTTGACATGTGAATACCGGTAGTTCAGAAATTCCCGCTAATACGAAACGGTCGCACATTTTTACCGGGATTGGACTGTACGAAGAGAGGAGCACGATCGTCTGTGGGTTACGTGTACGCAGATTGTAAACTTCCGAAAGAATACCATGTAGCGTGTGAATTTCGTCGTAATAAAAACACATTGTTTTGGCGAAACCAGTATAAACCAGTAACCATTAAGTACCAAAGAAATCTATACGGTGATTCTTAATTTGCGTATGTTATTCAACAAGCACTATAAACGGCTGATAATAACAGTCAGTACGAGTTCTAATAATTTGTAAGTTAATATTATGGCATTGCCGAAAACTACAACAACTAATCACTTAACAATAGCACTAATACATCACCATAAGCCCTGTAAAATAACTCGTAGAACTGACTAGCTGGAACTGCAGCCGTCTGTAAACAAAAAATATAAATAACGATGTGGTAGTCGAGAAAGCATTGGACTTGTTTAGTCGGTCTTTAACTAGAGTTCTGACGGGGCTTGTAGTTGTCGGTTGTTTACGCATAGCTTTGCCGTGAATCGGAAGTTGTATACTCGGCAGGTTTCACGTCACACGTTGTTTAAGGCGTGTCGTGGTATTTCCTTACTAGAGACAGTGTACAATTCACAGTTAGGCCTACTTTCCTTATCAGCTGTAGCTTGGTATATTGTGTTCAGCCTAACAGTCGATATAGGCCAGGCTACAAGTTTATTGATATAGTGCAGGTATATGTAGATTGTGTTATGTGCTAATATTTATAGCTGTGTCAAGCATAACGGTAATATTTTTTTTGTTTACACTGTATAATAATTGAGACTAATTATCACCATCTTCATTCTAAGGATAGGGGACCTTACATAACCTGTTCCAGAACCCATCTCCTCCTCGGTCTACCGACATCTTACTTTCCATTAGACTCATATCTCAAGGCTGCCGCTGATATTTGGTTTGCGGTTCAAGTATACGGCTTAACCCCTTCACCTCCTTTTGTCCCTAATCTTCTTGTACAAAGATTCGATTTTTAATTCTCTTTAAATGTCTTAACTCCTTTTCTTATCCAGGGGGGGGGTACTTGTGTATTATCTTGTGTACTTCTTTAAAGTTTCTGATTTCAGCACCTTGAATTTTCTTTCCTTCCCTTTTATCAAGAGTCCATGTTTCACTTGTCTACAGAAAGATGAGAATAGCTACTGCTTCATGCGGATATCCTTTAGTTGTTTTATTTTTCAGTCATCGGTGGATTCTTCCGCAGATGTTTCTTAAATTGTTTAACCTTTTTATGCTAATCAATGTCGGATTCGCACAAAATACACGTTCAAGGTAATTAACAGGACAGATTTTTACTAAAATTTGTGTACGTTTACCTTTGTTCTAATCGAATGTTTACCTACAAATGCCACAGTGTTTTTATTTTGTGACAAAGATTTTCAGCCCATAATTTGGAATGATGTTATAAACTGTAAATGCCTTTCGTAATTATACCGTGTTCTTTTTTGTATTATTACTATCGTCTGCTAAGAGCAAGAAATTTACATGTTTCTTTCCTTGAAGTGATATTCCTGAGTCAACTTTTCCTTTCAACGTCCGAAATGTATCGTCTGTGCATCTGCTGTCGGTGAAATTGGGACCAGTGTGTAACGTCTTTGTTTGTAGGAATACCTCCATTTAGCTTTCTGTCCACAGCTCAGAAAACGGTTGTTTTTTAATAGAGGTTTTGAAAAACTTTTAAGTAATTGAGAAGGAAAACTCTTCGTTCCATTAAGCTCAAGACTATAATAGTAAATGTTCAAGACTTAAGTTCTTTATAGTCAATGTTTAACACTGTCAAAACACGCCCGGTAGCAGGCTACACCTATAAATCACCAGTTCTCATTCTCCCCTCGTCGAGAGCTCATCCTAAGCTCGGAACACGGCGTAATGACGGGCTTTCCCGTTGCTTGCAGCCCCCGACCTTTCTCTCTTATTCTTAAAGGTCATTCGTTATATCTGAAAATGCTACTTGCGTTCTAAATGTATTTTCTTCTCTTTTAAATTATTAGCTTAGTGTAAAGATTGCATCGTTGCGTCTTTCCTGATGTGGTTTCGTTTTTTCTCTGGAAATGAAGCATCTGCTATTGGTTTCAGCGATTCTTTTGCTATTCCAGAGTAGACTTTGTTGTATCTAGGATAGAAGCTTTTCTGTAATTATCTGTTTTTGTCCAAATTCCTTTTTTAAAATATTGTAATTATTATTGCTTTTGACGTTATTTAGGAATTTTGTGTTTTTCCAGCACATATTCAGAAAGTCTGATAGACGCAGATGCAATAGAATGCCTCCTTATTTTAGAAATTCCGTATTATACGATTTGAACCATGAGATTTTCTGTTGTCTAATTTAGAGTATCCTTCTAGAGTTATAGTGTCAATCTCGTTCAATCATGTCTTGTGTGACAGACTTCACCTGTTTCCCTTCCTTCTTCTTCCTCTTTTTCCTCGATACTGTATCATAGCTGAGCCATGCAAATGTTCGGTATTTAAAATGGATCTTGGATCTTTACCAGACCGCCAGTTTGTTTGATTAACAATAATTTTTCTTTAATTCTGGATTCTTTAGATTCTTCTTCACTTGCTTTGGGAGGGGGGTTGATGAATTTAGGTATTAAATTTATGTTCTTTGTTTCTGAGATATTGTTTCTTCCACTTCTTTTACCCACATTTTTAGACCACTTCTTCTTCTTCTTCTTCTTCTTCTTCTTCTTCTTCTTCTTCTTCTTCTTCTTCTTCTTCTTCTTCTTCTTCTTCTTCTTCTTCTTCTTCTTCTTCTAAATCTTTTTAATAACAGCTGTTGGCTCTTTTGCCTATTTGTATCTTAATTTGTTTAATATTACATCATTCCTCAGTTAGATTGGTGATGCAGGCTTTCTGTTGAAGTATATATTTATTCTTTTTTCATAGAGTCTTCGAATACGTTCTTGGGTATGCGTACGTACCCAAATACTTTTCCCATTTCCTTTTTTATAGATGTTTTAATCTTCTTCCATTCCGTGTAAAACTCTATCTATTCTTTGTTCTTACTTAAGTAAGAACGGGGTTAGAGCAAACATTATATTGCCTGTACACTTTTGTGTGAGTAGTTTGTTTTGCTAATTTCTTATTTATTATTATAAAAGCTCTAACCCTTGTTACTGGTCAGGTGTATTTGTGAATATCTATCTTGCGAAACAAGTTATTAATTACATTCAACTCGATAAATGTAACAGATTGTCTTAAAACGTTTTTCAGCGCTTCGTAGTGTTTTCATCCCTATTATGTTTGAGATAAGAATTTCCCCAACTCTGGGATTCGTATCCCTCGTTAACAGAATCTTACGATTCTGACTGAAAATAACATGATCAAATATTTAAAATTCCTAATGCATCCTTTTTAATTACCTGCAGCGTAAGGTAAAGGAAATCAAGTGGCTGACAAGTGAAAGCTGGTTTCCTTAGGCGTACACTTACGTGTTCAGTTAAACAAACAGACACGCTCACCGTATTTGCATGGTACATCTGTCCAAACACAGGCCCGTGAAAGCCGCGAATCAAGCGTTTGATTGCCCAATATTGACGTTAACGCACGGCAACTTGTGTCAGACGTAATTTTATCGTTTTTTTAATTTTCGAACACAGCTGAAATGTGTGCACGTTGGATCCGCCCCCACGCGTGTCTGACAAGCAAGATTGTGGAATTGATTTTTAACTTTTTAACTGTTCGAGTGTGTTGTATGATTTGTGTGTGTGTGTATGGGGGGGGGGGGTCGTGTGTATTTGAACGTAGTGAGGCCGACTTAACAGTAACTGTAGTATAAGACAGTTCTGAATCCGATCAGGCTCCACAGTTGCCGTGCAATTTGCTTCCAGTTTGATATTGCATTATTTACAGTATGTCATAATGCATGCAACGACGTTGTGTATAAGTAACATAAGTTCAACTTTATATGCGGGACCATTAGGCGAACCCTTAAGTCAGCAAGTAAAGGAAAATGACTAAAATTCTACAAGATGGTGGCTCTTCCCACACTTCTTTATGGGTCTGACAATTGGACTTTAACGAAAAGCCAGATCAGTCGCATCCAAGCGGCTGAAATGAGATTTCTAAGACACGTGGCAGGGTATACTCTCCATGATCATAGAAGAAACACAGATATACGCAGGAACTGAATGTTATGGGTATACTGGACAGGATCGCCCAGTATCGGCTGAATTGGTGGGAACTTCTTTGCCGAATGGATGACTGCCGCATCTCCAAACAACTCTGGAACTATAAGCCGAGGGGACGGAAAGGCGTGGAACGTTCGAGGAAGCGCTGGAGTGACCAGCTCTAATCTTTGCCTATTTGAGACCGGAATAAACCATCCTTGGTTTAATCCGTGAAGATGATGCTGATTATTATTGTTATTATTATTATTTACAGTATAGTTACTCATTTACGGTCTAATTCGATTGTTGTTTTGATATTACCACTAATATTACTACAGGTTCTGTTATAATACCGGTGTCGACGTACGGTGTAGTAGGCCTATCTGTATTGAAGTGCACTGATGTATTCAGACGGGCGAGTAACTGTTCCCAACTTCCTATGCTTTGAACCGTCTTTCCGTATGACAATCGATAACTAAACGTCTCTCTGAGATTACTGGTGTAGATCTCTCTACTTTTTAATCCAACACACTGTATAATACGATGATGAACTGTACGCAACTATTGAATGTTGGTAAATTGATTATTGTTTCAATACTATTAACACCTACAGCAACTGTTTTCACGGTCTGTTGCGTTGTGGTAATAAACTAAATCTTATTTGTCATATAGCAGTAAGTGTGGGAATGGATGACAGTAGAGAGTATATACTGTAATAAATGGTGTATGTGTGTGTTCCTGATTTAAAGTAAACGTAGTATGCTCTTTGTATTTATTCGTAGGGTTATCCGATAAACATCACGAGCTGGTAACCGTAAATTGTTTCGCTAATTTTTTAATTTTAGTTTTTTGTGTTTTCTGTAAACATAATACGAGTTAAGAGGTTACAATATGTTAAGTATTAAAGTAATTATTCTACAACACAACAAAACGTTACTGTAACGGATTGCAGCCGTGCGTGTTATAAATAGTTCTAAAAAGGCTTTAACCGTTTTTTTTCCGACTTCATTTTTGTTCCGTGGTGCCTTAAAGCTAATTTCTTTTTTAATAAACACTGCACTCAGATTTGGTCTAAATTTCCCTTTTATTCTGATATTCGGCATGGAGTTTACAATTTTTCCAACTTTTTGGTGCCAACATTTTGATGCCTAATACAATATTTTTAAATTACCAAATCTGAACGGTACATTTAGATTTTTTAAAGATTCTCTTTAATTTGCTACCCTAGACGGATTTTTAGATTTTCCAATATTTTGTTCCCTAGTATTTTAGTCTCCCACCCTTCCATTTTTTGGAGGCTCAATCTCAAAAAGAATCGTGGTCAGTAGAGTAAAGTTGTGGACATGCATATTTTTTTTTTACGTAAATCGGTTGGTGCATTGAAAAGTTATTGTGAGCATCCCCCAGATAGATAGATATAACTAAATTTCTCTTGCTCGTAAACTGTTGTGGTTTCCGTTAGTAATAACAACACTGTTTTCCAGTTAACAACACGTCTTTTTATTACTTTTAACACCAAACGTTTCGCCCAACAGAGCACAAAGTCTTGACCCACCCCTATTTGTAAATGATAACCCCGCACACAATGTTACAAACAAGCCCATTACAACGAAGTATCCCCGTTCAATAACCCAAAAGAGTTACAACAAATTATTATTTTAGAAATTAAAACATAATACACAATAGAAATATTTAATCACAATAACATTTTACCATTTATACATCACATATATTCTTTTTTTTTATCGGCCATGTAAGGACCATATAGCCTACCAATTTCAATTCTTTATTCTTTGTTCTTTTCTTTTTATCCAATAATGTTTTCACTGTCTCTCTTCTTCCTGTCTTCAGTCCACTTTGAACCTGCGTTTCTCTCTCTTCTACCTTGGACGCCTTCCATTTTTAACACTTTTGCCCGAAAAACGTCTCTTTCAAGTGCTTCTTCTGGGTGTATATTATTTTTTTCTAAATTCTTTTCGACTTCTTTAATCCAAATTGATGTCGAGTTCTTCCCCCAAAGTTATTTGAAGATCTGCTTTGTTAACCTATTGTCGTCCATTCTATATAAATGTCCAAAAAATAATAGTCTTCTTTTTCTCATTGTTTCTGTTATATTTTCTATATTCATATTCCATTTTATTTATTACGATGATATAGTCACCTTATTTAAAACTGGTTTCCAAACTCCCTGCAACTTACATCTATCATCTCTGTTAAAGTTGTTCTTTTTTTTCTTATTTCTATTGCCTCTCGTCATCTGCGGCAAATGGTTCTGAGTCTTGGCCATAACGGCCGTTACTTGAAATAAAATAATGTGTTTATTTTCACAGCTGTGCTCCGCTATTGGTGATTTCTCTGTGTCTCCTTTCTTCGTGTGCCTCGTGTGTTCTTGCAATCTCGTGATCACCAGTCTCGCGTTTCGCCCACGTACACATCACCACAACTGCATGGAACTTTGTAGGCGCCAGGAGTTGAGAGAGGTATCTTGTCTTTCGCCCTGCGTTAATCGTGTTTGGCCTACCTTCCTAATCGGCTTGAAAATAGGCTGAATGTTGTGTTTTTTTTAAATCCGGGCGATTTTTGTCAGTAGTAGGCCTACGACGTATATACGGCAAGTAAGACATTCTAAGGTGTAAGAACGACAAGGAAGCCAGACGGAACATTGGGGTACGCTGCTTATAGAAAACCGACACATACAAATCGTTACCTGAATGCTGAGTCACATCACCATTTGGCACAAAACTCGTTAATAAGTGGAGCGGTATGTATATATCGGATGACGAAAACCGGACTACGCAACAGGGTGTACTAAGGAAGTGCTTCGCAGTCATGTGTACAGCGACATAGAGATCAGGCGAGCCTTCAAAAATCAGTTACGCAAAAGCAGTAATAAATGTCTTGAAAAACTTGAGTCGACTTCAGTATGGGGTTGCGGAAGCTTCCAATTTTACTTATTTTAATATCTTTCCTTTTCTAATCGGTTTACGGCGTTCTTCCGATGTTCTAAACGCCGCGAAGCATTTATTACAATAACCAACTAGTTTTATTAACGTATTTCCACCGGTTTAGTTGGGCAACATTACGTTCATTCTACCAGAGACACTGCGCCTACATTCTTGGTTGCGATTGGCTTTGCAAAACAAATCAATGAGGATCAATCATTGAGACTGAGGATTTCAGCCAGAGAATAGGAATTTCTCAGTTCATGAAAATAAACACAAGTGTTTAGAAGAGAACTTGGATGGAACATTTTTATCGCCACGGATGAGCGAAATTGAAGAATGTTTTTTAACTCTAGCCCGTGGCCCACCTTGTTTAGCCAGCGCACTAAAAATGTGATGTATATCCGTGAAAGAGGTGCTGCATAAGTGAAGCACCAGTGTTTCGTACATTGGTCGATTCGTTCGTCATTTATGACTTGGTTTTGGCGGTTTAATCGATACTAAAAAAAGTTTATTTATAAAAATTCGATGATTAGCGCCTGTATATAATGGTTTAGATGTCTGATAATACAGCCGAAGAGGGCAGCACGAGGAATCTTTTCTTATAGACCCCAAGGAAAGTCATCATTAGGCGTACTCAACACATTCAAGGAGTAAAAGTAGGAAGACTTTTGAAAACGAGCAAAACGGAGACAGATAGATACGATTCCAAACGGAGACAGACAGATAGATAGATACGATTCTTAAACGGAGACAGACAGATAGATAGATACGATTTTTAAACGGAGACAGACAGATAGATAGATACGATTCTTAAACGGAGACAGACAGATAGATAGATACGATTCTTAAACGGAGATAGACAGATAGATAGATACGATTCTAAACGGAGACAGACAGATAGATAGATACGACTCTAAACGGAGACAGATAGATAGATAGATACGATTCTTAAACGGAGACAGACAGATAGATAGATACGATTCTAAACGGAGACAGATAGGTAGATAGATACGATTCTTAAACGGAGACAGACAGATAGATAGATACGATTCTTAAACGGAGACAGCCAGATAGATAGATACGATTCTTAAAATTATTATTAATCGATGGCGCAATACACTCATTACAGATTATAAGATTTCAGACGTTAGCCATCGTCAGTTTAAATTAGTAAACACGACGTTTCGACCTCTGTGGAATCAGACGTCGTCTTCAGGCAAACAAGAAATTAATACAAAGGTAAATCTATCACTAACAAATAGATATCGTCAAAACTCCAAACCTTAGTTATACAAATGTAGTGCTAAAATAATAATAAACAGTACTCACCATTCCGTCAAAGAAGGATTCCTCCCGTGGTTACAACGTACCCCCGTAAGCTCTATAGACCTGATTATATAGAGGTCGAAACGTCATGTTTATTGATTTTAACTAATTGACTTACGATGTCCGAAATCTTATAATTTGTAATGAGATAGATAGATAGATTTTCTAGGAATTACTAGTATGTTTATGTCCTTATATTACTAGTACTAGTAGTTTTTATCTTTTATATTAGAAGAACATAACACATTAAGCTGTGTATTTACCACCGCTGGATAATTCTCGCCGATAAGTGTCTCATTTTGCTTGTGTAAGCAACCAGATATATGTCATTCGCGCACATATGATATCGCGTCATCGCTGTTATATTCAGTTTAATTGAAGTTTTTTAATTACGAATTCAACTAACGTTAATTACTTTTGAGTTCATTAACGTTCGAGTAACAGACGTCTGTGTAACTGATATGCATGTGTATAAATCCACACGTCAAAGTTTCAACTATAGGCCTATTACTGACAACGCAGACGTATCAACTTATCATTAGAACAATATTTCTTGCTCTACTTCGTACTGGCAGTTTGTTTCTATTACCACAATTTTTTTATACATTCTGTATAATGGTTATCATTCACTTTATTATTTTTGAAGCAGTAGAGAAAAGGGTCCATGTCATGTATGTAATATTTAACAGATTAAGTGTGTGTGTGTATGCGCGCGCTAGTGTTTCCAACTTGGCCGACATATTTAATATACTTTTAGTTAAATATCTTGTACGGGATACTGTATCGAATACGGGATTTTTTACATTTTTATAATATCCAGTTCTGTTTTACAATAGTTAGATCTTGGTATTCCCATGTTTGGAAACAGTCCCTAGACAGACGGACAGAAGATGCACGGGGCGTCTTGCGCCCTGGTTTGTGTGCTTTGTCCAGGCCGGTTCTTACAGTGCAGTTCGGTCGTTCACTAGCAGAAAGGTCTTACGGAGTGGTTCACGAGTACCCTATAAATGTGCATGACATAGGTCACATGTTCAAGATTATCGCTCCACCCAGTCACCAGGCGTGAGGCGCACCTGCGTAGTAGGTCCCTTAAGGCATCGCCCGCAGAGAAGCGCTTGTGTGGTCGACAGGCTCGACTGCCGGAGGCGAATTGTCCGTGACGATGGGTTACCAATGGCTCCCGCACTTGCACACCTCGCGATTTCCCATACCCTGAGTTTCTGACCAGCCGAGACGGCAAAGCAGGTGCTCACTAGTTGTTAAAAACACTGTGCTGTCTATCTTATGATGGCAGACGCTTTTTTGAGCTTTCATAGCCACAGCCTTAGGGATGTACCAGGCAGGATGCAACGAGCTCATTAAGGTGGGGGTGGGGGGACAAGAATCGCTAACATACGGTAGTCGACTATAACCAGAAGTAGCGTGAAACTAGTACCTCTTTTTTGTCTTTGTATTAATCCGTCTGCGTCGCGAATGCGCTTAAGCGAGTATGTTGTATGCATAAACGTGAGAGAAGGGGGAAGAGAAGTGTCCATTTTTATACGTTCGTATTTGCACTCTGCAAATTGTTAAGTTCGGTAATGCCAGTAACAGGTCTTCGACAGGAAACTCTTGTTGATAGAGACATTGATTTTAGCGGAAATATTCTGAATTATGCTCTGTATGACACCGGGTTGGCGTGTGGACCCTTGGCCTACCTGCTGCCTCTCCCCCATTGTAATACTTCCGCCCGGGCTCGACAGCAGCTAATTGCCGCGTGAGTCGTCTCACTGTGCGTCCAGTATGAAACAATTTTTTTTTGCCTCGTCCAATACTGGTAAAACTTTGTTATATTTGAAATCAGCGAAATAATACGATGAAAATGACACCAAACACGACTAAGGAATATTAAAAAAAGCACTATACATTGAAGATGTGTATTAAAGTAGTTGTTGAGCTTTTACCTTGAAACACCTTAAAATTGAATATTTTTTAGTCGTGTTTGGCGTCATTTTCATCGTATTATTTCGATATATAGGTGTGGAGTCTTTTGTGGAACTTAACTGTATTCTCGTGTTTTCTTCCATACGAGTGCTGATTGATCCTCGTGCTTACAAGGCGTGACAGATCTGGAATTTTCCAAACACGTACTACTGGCAGAATTTTCATACGCTCCAAAGTTTCTTACGTATCGATCTATTGGCTTCATCTCTTCTCTTGTCATAGAAGCAAAATGACCAGGTTCGAATCTAATTTAGTTAAATTTAATTGAACGAGCGAACCGAGTTCTCAGTTTTAAATCGACCGTTTGGCATTTGTCTGCCTGTCTTCCGTCGTCTACTTGGGATATGTCTCATGATAGCTTTTAAACTCATCTACCGATTTTCGTAAAACTTGGCATGCCTGTTCATACTTTTATCCAACCTGTTTTTGAGATTCATTCCCCCAAAAATAGTTGTTGGGAGGGAAAAATGTTAGGCGTAAAAATTGTGAAAAATCGAAAGAAGCACATGTGGGGCATCAAATTAAAGGGAATTTTAACCACAATCTGAGTATAGTTTTTTATTTTTGAAAATCTCAAAATTTTGGGACCCCCAGATAAAAAATTGTGAAAATCTAGCAAGAAGTCGGACTAAATGAACCCAAATCCGAATGTTTCGAATTTTTAGTTTTTATTATACGATTGTGTGTAATTATATGTGGGATTTTTGTAATTTTTTCCATTACTGGAAAATTATATAACATCCAAATTTATTTAAGCCTAATAATAGGCCTACATGTACTTCGTTCAAAATAGTGAACGAGTTATGCAGCTCAGGGATCATACTAGTATTAATGTTTTTATTAAAAAAGGCACATATTAATTACAGGTATAAAACAGCTACCAGCACATATGCTAGTTAACTCATTAAGTCTCGAGTGCGCGGGGAACGAGTTTGTTCTATTTGCTTACTTGATTTGAAAAAACGTGAAAACGCTATTTAAAAAGATGAAGCGTTACGAGTGATATACTATTTCGACTTTAGCATAGTTTTTGTAGAGAAACAAAAGTGTGAATGGAACCTATTGGAAACTCAGTTTTCAGTTGCTTGAATAGGTGCTTTTATCGCTAACATCATGTTTGTAGCTGTCATTATTCAACTTTAAGAGTACTTAAAGTCGTCAGACGTGTTCGGAAACATGACAGTGGAAATACTAATTGGCTGTACAGTGTATTTCAACTGGTGTTAACGCGGACAATGGCAGGCTCTCGACCGATTTCGTCAATCATGGATGACACCTTTGTACAACAAATAAAACTGTAACTTCATTTAAAAAGCTGTAAAGTATAGTACACACATAAATTAACTTAAAAATGTGAAAGTTAATCAGACCTGTACCAAAGAAAGAAATCAGTTTTTAGTTGTTGGCTACATGACTATTTCAACACACCGGCTTACGTTTAGCTTCCTATTTGAAAACAATGAAAGAGTGATGGCATAACTTAATTCCTGTTTTCCACGAAACTACGTCCAACAATTCTTTTCATAATGTTATAATAATAGTATATATTAAAATAATAAGGCTAGAAAAACTTCAGAAACTTCTGTCGATTTGGAATCCGTTTTCGATGTTTCTGCATTGTATCCCTAGAGAACTGTGTTACCTGAAACTTGTTTCAAAATTCTTTTATTATAAAACTTTTTTTTTTATTCGTGCGAATTGAAAAACATAATCTTTATTACGAGGGTCACTTGAAAAGTTCGCGGAGCGACATCTGTAGCTCAGTGGTAGAATTAAAATCTTTCGTGTGCTCCAAGACGTATATTTCGCGTGAACATCTAACTGTCAATTTATTCACTTTTTACCAGCTGTTTGAAATTTTCCTGTCACGCGTGTTTTTAAAATGGGCAAAATCAAACATCGCGTTGTGATGAATTCTCTGTTAAAAACGTTTTAGCGCTAATGAAAAAGCAAAACGAAATTGTAAATGTGTTAGGAGATGCTGCGCCTTCCGAAACAACGGTAAGTGCGGCACACTCGCGTTTAAACGTGGTCGTACAAGCACTGAAGACTATCCCAGCAGTGGACGTCCAAAAAGTGCAACAAAAAATTGCATTATTGAAAAAATTTCATAGGGTGTTGGAAGACCCCAGATTGAGGAGTGGATGACGTTGCTGAAATCATAGGCATCTCATATGAGCGTGTCCATCATCCTTTAACTCAAGAACTTGGTGTTAAAAAGCGTTGTGCAAGATGTGTGCCGCATCTGGAGTTGTTGCACTTTTTGGGCGTCCAGTGCGACCACGTTTAAAATCAAGTGACTACAAACCGTTGGTTTCGAAGTCGTAGCATCTCCTGACACATTTACAATTTCGTTTTGAATTTCCGTTGGCGCCAAACAATTTTTAACGAAGAATCACACCACGATGTTTGATTTTGTCGTTCTTTCAAAACACGCATGACACGTAAATTTTAAACAGCTTCTAAACAATGAACAAATTGATAGGTATATTTGGAAATTAACATGAGTTCACATAAAATACAAATCTTGCAGCACACGAAAAATTTTAGTTTTACCGCTAAGCTACAGTTGTCGCTCCGCGAACTTTTCAACTGACCCTCGTATAAACGCCGTGCAAATATAAAATATAAAAATGCTTTGTGGTCACCTCTGTGTAAATTATTTATGATTGTAGTAAGTGATTCTGTAAATCACTAAATAAGTGATTGTGATTTTCTTGTTACGTTCATAGCACGTGGTAAATAACGGTTGAATCAAATACCCACTTCCGTTGACTGAACAAATATTACAGTACGCTACGTCACATGGATTTTGTTAAACTCTTTCGAGTAGTTTCAGATCCGACACATATAGTATCTAGTTATCGTCTATACCTTGGGATGAGGGCGATCACACTTACAAAAGCACACTAAGGGAACCGAGCTACGGTCTGAATATTGGCTCATACACGAAATCGTTTATCGGCAGCCACTTGCAGTGGATAACACCACTTTTTGTGGGATAAAACTTCAAAAATCCAGTAACACAAGTTTATTTACTTTTGGTGTTTATCACTACAATCGTATTGAAAAATAACATTGATCCATACCGTATATAGATGGAGAAAGTCGTACGTTGTGGTCAGTTTGTTTTAGATTCGACTCGGATTTCAAAATGTAATTTAACCGTTCAGATTAGTGATTTAAAACAAAATGTTTATGTTCAACTTTTCAAAAAAAGAATTTCATAGACACATAAGTACAGAGTGACGTATTCATCAGTATGATTTAAATTTACGAAAGGATATCAAAGAAGTTTTCGCGTAAAGCAGAAGTAATATGTACGGAAGAGGTTTCAGTCATAACAGTTTTGTAAAACCGTTAGGACTGATTTGATTTTGTTTCGGGGGGGGGGTCATAAAATCTCAGAGTATGGTTCTGTTGCCCAGAGACTATCACACCAAAAAATGTAACTGTTTCATCTACTACCAACTTATTCTTCTGCGTTTTTTTACACGTACAGGCAGGCCGTGGACCACGCGAATATCATTTCCTTTTCTTCTCCTGCCAGAAGGCACTCATCCGTACATTATGCGCCGCCTTCCTTTCCACTGTCCACCCCTTTCTCGCCTTCTCACCGCAGAGAACCTCAAGATTTTGAATTTTGTTTCTGTATGCATTTCTATCCACACAGTCCTTCAAAAAGAGACCCAGTTTCATCATTTCCTCCTTGAGTTGTTTGGTGTATCCGTTCAGACTGGAAAGTTGCCAAATATAGTTGAAAATTTGTTTATTTAATCTAGACCGATCCATCTGAACCATATATCCAAGGAATATCAGTCTTTTCCTTCGGAAAGCCGTTTCCAGAACTTCCAGATCCCTGTACAGCTCTTCTTTGGGTCTATACCTGTACCCATCTTCGGTTTTCTTGTGGCCATAAATTTTCCGAAGAATTCTTCGTTCAAATTTTAAGAAGAGGTTCCAAATTTTGAAAGCACATTGTTACACTCCATACATGATCACAGTGCTATAATGGCGGACTTTCGTACTTCTGGAAAGGTTTTTCTTTCCGTACAGTTCCCGGTTTAGAGTAAAGGCCTTTGGTAATTTGAGTTTCCATATCTTAAAGGATTCTTTGTCTGAGGCGTTTCGGGATAGGTTTTCCCCGATACGTCTTCTGCGATATTTATTTTTAAATATTTTATTTTCACACGCAAATAGGTACTCACATATAGTCCTATGCATGTATTATTTTAGAAACATTTATTTGACCTCCGAAACAGAGGTTCAAAGAGAGTGATGATTTTTTAGACCAAAACATCACTTTCTCCTACCCAACAAGAATATTCAAGGCAACGCACATTATCTGTAGGTTCTCACGTGCTATAGTCGGGATGCCGGTGATACAGAGAATTGTGGTGACAAACATGTTGTATCTAATTCCTTATCATTTCCCTTGCACATCGTAGTTTTTCGTAACACTATATAGAAATTTTCCGTGGATTTCATTATAATTTTTAATATGACATATGTTGCACTATGATCGTTTGGTACTGTTTACACAGGAAACGGGTACCTTACAGATTTATCATTGTTTACGCTTTTCGTAAATATTTTATCAATTCGATAATTTAGGAACCTACATATGAGTCATCTAGTTTCAAAACCAGATACCGTACATCCACTTTTTTCACATTCACATTTTTTCGCATTTTCCTATACTTTATTACCTTCTACATGGCCCTATCTATTTCACACGTTTCTAAAACAGATGCATCCTTATTAAAATTGGAGTTGAAATTGCTGGTTAGTTGCAAAACCAGCTCTCCTGCATTTTTTGGATGTGTCTGGTTTTGAAACTAAACGACTCATAGGTACGCAAAAGTTACTCTGAAAGAGGAATCATGAATTATTCTTAATTTAAACTAAACGTGTTAAGCAAATTAAATTAATGTGATAACGTCGTTTGACTAATAGCGGAGAGAGAAGTAAAAGGTCTTATTCAAATTGTGTCTGATTCGAGTGCATCGGAGTAATGTTGGTTTATTGGGTGTATATAGAACACAGTAACGAATGAACGTTTTACAATGGGAGAGTATCACAAAATAAATGCCCTAAATGTAGATGCGATGGTAGGAAGGGATTGCGAAGGACGCCTGGCGCCACGATGCTCGAGTAATTGCGACGCTGTCTGGGAGGGATGCTGGACGAGACGAAAGGCTTAAAGCTTGTGCAGTCTTGCTTTCAGATTTATTAGATTTACAGTACACAACAGTGCAGTATACACAGAAGCTGCACATAAAGTACGTACCTACTATAACACTATGCGACCTACTCTCCCTTTGTATCTGTGTTTATACCAACCTGTGCGCGCGTGCATGTAGGTATGTGTTTATATCCACCCTCTCCCCCACACACATACAAATACATTCACACAGTATACGCGAACGTATATATCTATATGTAGTGACAGCGGTAACCTTTAGAGGTGTGTGTGTGTGTGTGTGTGTGTGTGTGTGTGTGTGTGTGTGTGTGTGTGTGTGTGTGTGTGTGTGTGTGTGTGTGTGTGTGTGTGTGTGTGTGTGTGTTTGACAGCGAGATAATAAGGTTGTCCGTACAAACAGCTTAACGTAAAACGTTAATTAAGTAGGCCTACTAGTGTATTTTTATAGACTACGCTTATTATCGTTCTTTACATGTTTTCGAGCACAGTTTGCATGTTTACATGTTTTCAGTTATTCGTGTGCAGTATAAATTATGTCACAAACTTCAAGTTTTTGTTTTTGTGTTTGCGAACTATCTCAGAAGTTAGGGATAACAACAGAAAAATGCTAACGTGTAATTTTCTTAAACATATAATTTTCTATTTCTCGTTTTGGCCAAACTGTTATACAGGGATACATTATTTCTGAGATCTAATGGATAGGAGTGAGAAATGGACGTTTCACTGTATATATATTAGGCCTATGGCACAACGTGAAGTATAAACCTACTGTCGGTGCCGGATTAAGGGGGGGGGGCATGCCCGACCATTTAAAAATTCTCATTTTCGAACGAATAAATAAAATTTTCCGAGCAAGCGAAATATTAAAAACCGCAATGACAAGGAGAGTAGCTGAAGTGCGGATCACGGATTTAAATGAAACTTGGGCACATGTTTAGGTACATAAGGTTGTGGTAAAAGCCAAAGCAGTAGAGTTTAACGCTAAAAATGAAAAGTAAAGTATAAAATAAAAAAATATGTGTGTAAAAATACAGTTTAAGAACAATATTTTGTTTATTATATTTATTAAATGATCGTCTGAATAAAGTAAAGTATTGTGCAAAACGCGAATATTTCACACATGGGCCCCTTGATCTTAAGTAGCCTTAATCCGGCCATGCTTACTGTTTAGTTCAGAAAGTTATGCGTTGTTTAAACGCTCTAGAGGAAAAGGGCGGACCCTAAAACGCTTCTGGGAAGTGATTAAAATTATTTTTAACCAACGTCGTTACAAAAGTTTTTAAAAAGTCTTTCATATCAGAAAACCGAATTAAGGAATTATTTATTTGTATACCTTGACAAGTGATTTATGGTACGCGACTTATATCAGTCTTCTCTCCTCTTCAGAATGATATTTAGTATATCGATGCCATCACAAAGCTTCGCATCAGATTTTAGCTTTTTATCGCGTTTTGTGATAACAGACTTTTGTAGTGAGCGAAAACTTTGCGCAGAAATAATTCAGTTTAACGTTTTTACAGCTGTTTTGACATGAACATTCTAAATGACTGTTTTAACTAGCCATTAAAAACACTGAAACGTGACTTGTTAACAGACGTTTCACGTGACTTATCGAACGCTTTTGTGAAGATGTGAATTTTGTACCCTAAGGAAGCTGAAATATTGTGTTACACAGATTTACCGAAGACACCGAAAAAATGGGCAGATCTACCGAAAAATGGAAAATAACGGTACAGCCTACTAGCCTCTTGTCAACTATAGATCATGACATACATAATTAAGACGACCCTGTCTCGCGTGGAGCGACCTTGTATGTCATCCTAATCTGAGTAATATCGTTGCATTTCACCTGTACATAGGTGCAGCAGCCGCTGTAAAATGCCAAGCCCGTTAGTAAGTGTGGTTTTGTAGCGGATGCCGCTGAAGAAATGTACTACTTGGCAGAGGTCTTGGCGAAACCAGTGAACGACCTCGCGACCTGCTTCATTCATTTTCCTAGTCTTTTGCATACACAACTGTAGAGTCTTGAGTAATTTTGGTGTTGGCAGTACTTGGCGAAGTGTAGGCACTGGATTGATGAACATTACATATTATAATCACGTACACGTAACAACGTATGTCGTAGTGAAACAACGGTTAACTTCACGCATTTGTTAGCGAGCATTTACGTTCAGCTGTCAGTTATTCCAAGCTTCTTATCCTCATGAAAAAAAACTAATATTTTTTTTAATTAAGAAAGTTGTGTTAGTGGTTATAATCACAAACAGAATAATCACTGTTGCACACCACTGTAGAAAAATTTTTCCGATTAGCGCTTTCAAGCTGCACAACTCATCGTCAGATCGGAAATAACCTTATTTTTCTTTTACAATTTCTTTTCTACGTACCCCAAACCAAAATTATATAATATCTCTTCTTACTCTAAATATGAGTGTGTTCTTAAGAACTCTATATGTCTGACATATAATTCCCTATTATATTTATTAATTAAGCCGTAAAGTGACCTTATTTCTAATTTTATACACAAATTCTCACTTTGTTCTTTTACTTTTTTAGCTACCGCGTTCTTATTTTTGATTTTAACTTGCGCGTATTTCGGAATTACATTATTAACCAGACATTGTTTATCGAACCATATTTTACTTAAGACCCTCTTCAATTTGACTTTTAACTTGAGATATTTAAAGACTTTGTTTACCTTATTGTTGTCGTTTATTACCTCATTGTTGTCGTTCATTACCTGTCGTCGATTGCACATCTTATCAGAAATTTAATTAAGAAAGTTGTGTTAGTGGTTATAATCACAAACAGAATTAACACTGTTGCACACTACTATAGAAAAATTATTCCTATGAGCTGTGAAGCTTGAAAGCGCTAATAGGAATAATTTGTCTATAGTGGTGTGCAACAGTGATTATTCTGTTTGTAATAGTTTTTCTAAAACAATACATTTATGAAGTGCCATTTAAAAATTAACTCTTTAGAAAATTTTTACCTAATTTGTAATCTGTATTGCCCAGCGAACATAAAAAATGCGTAGTATCTAGCAGAAGTAATTCAGTTAGGTATTCTTATGGTGCGTCATGACGAGTTATGACACGAAGCTTTTTCGTTATTGTTTCACACATTATTATTATGACACGAAGCTAATTTATTATATTATGCTTGTTACTTCTGCTCATTAACACTGAGCGTCCAATTAATTAACTTCGCCCGTCATTTATATTTATTGTAGACATAGCTGTAATTCACTTTTGCGATAGTAAGCTGATATTTGTCGTAGGCCGTATGGAAGTCCTGTCGCAACGTCTAGTGATTTAATTTTGTGGGCGAAGCGGTGAAACGCCACAAAGTGAGCGCGGAGCTACCTTCCGTATAAAATATCCATTTACAATTTCCAGCTAACTCTGTAAAATTTCCGTTTACCACACACAAGAGCACGCATGTTAATTGAGTTAAAGTAATGGTATCCGTTTATGAGACGTGATTGTTGTCATTTTTTCAGTAATAAATTCATTCTCGTTTCATATACATTTAGAACTTCTGTTTGTGTAAATATGTTATTTTGTATACTTAAATATTAGATACTATTTTTTTATCGGCCATCTAAGGACCACATGCCAATTTCAATTCTTTATTCTTTGTTCTTTTCTTTTTCTCCAATATTCTTTCATCCTTTCTCTGTGTCTCTTCTTCCTGTCTTCAGTCGACTTTGAACCTGCGTTTTTCTCTCTCCTACCGTGGACTCCTTCCATTTTTAACACTTGCCTGCAAAACGTCTCTTTCAATTGCTTCTTCTGCGTGTATATTATTTTTGTCTACATCCTTTCGGACTTCTTTAATCCAACTTGACGTTTACTTCTTCCCCCACAGATAGAGCAATTGAAATTGTATAGAGTGCAAAAGTAGGAATTAAATTTCGAGATAAGATCGGATTGTTAGTCCGAAATGATGGTTTTTCGTGGTTTACTCCACTAGGTTCTTCCGCTCTCTCTGCCGTTGGGAACTGAGATGCCTCATCCGCCTTCGAGACCGTTGACCGGGTTTTACCTGTAACACTAGGCAGGGGCTCTTACTAGGTGCTATGAACCCAGGTTTTTGAAGAGGTCTGCTTCTCTAAGACTCTTCCGCACGTCCTGCTGTTGGATCATTGAGATCTCTTCCACCATTCCGTCCGTTGGTCTTCACAGAGGTCCGTTAGCATCTGTAGAGTGTGGCCACAGAAGGTCCCAGGGGGCACGATGGGGACGTGGACCCCCCATTAGTTACTTTATTTTTAAGTCGTCTTATGAGAGTGCGTGCAAGCGCCCATGTGACTATACACACGTGCGGCGCATAACCAGACAGAAGATTATAATGTGTACTGACAAATTAAAATACATTTGTAATTTGAAAGCTTAACGCGAGTTGGCAGTTTCACTAACTGCTTCCTTGAGGTAGTAAACCGATAGTCGTGTTTTATTACAGGAAGCAAATAGTAAAGAAAAAAGACACTAAATTAAATTAAAATAAAGGCGGAGGAAGAGATGTGCTAAAGTAAACAGCGTCGTATCCGATTCCAAACAGTGATAGGGGCGGTGTAAATAAAGGCGGAGGAAGAGATGTGCTAAAGTAAACAGCGTCGTATCCGATTCCAAACAGTGATAGGGGCGGTGTAAATAAAGGCGGAGGAAGAGATGTGCTAAAGTAAACAGCGTTGTATCCGATTCCAAACAGTGATAGGGGCGGTGTAAATAAAGGCGGAGGAAGAGATGTGCTAAAGTAAACAGCGTCGTATTCGATTCCAAACAGTGATAGGGGCGGTGTAAATAATGGCGGAGGAAGAGATGTGCTAAAATAAACAGCGTCGTATCCGATTCCAAACAGAGATAGGTGCGGTGTAAATAAGGGTGTCAGTTACAGATTATAGACTCTTCGAATACGACTGTCCTGTAAATAGTTTATGTATTTAAACTGACTCTGTTCTATAAACAGTTTTCTTGTTTAAATAAATTTGTCGTTTTCATAATCTGTATAGGCCTGCATACTTGATTTTCTGAACTGTCTGAACTTCTGTAAATTTGCATCAACTTCTACAAATTTTAAGATTTTCTTTAAATGAATAAAAATAAGTTTCGCATAGATTTGTTTTATGAATTTTGAATGTATCAGGACGATAAGACGCAGTTGCATTGATTAGGCTGAGCACAGATTGCGTAGACAGTTTTGACTAGTGGTTACGGCTAACAGCGTATCCAAAGGTATAATGTTGAACACTGAAACTGTTATGTGGATCTAAATTAGTGAATGTTAGCTTTTTGGATAGATTTAAATCGGTCCAGAGTCCCTTAGCAGTTGATTCAATGAAATGGATATTATTAAGTACCCGTGTTAATGGATTAATTAACAACTACTTCAAAATCGTGGATTAAGTATTAACTTACATTACTGGTTTAAATAAAGGTGTTCGAATTATGTAAACTAACTGTAACTTATTGAATTTTAGTTACAATTTTTTAACTTGAAAGAAAAATTAAAAGATTACAAACAACGATGTAAACAACACTTAGAAAGAATGTCAGATTCCAGACTGGCCAAACAAGTCTGAAAATACAAACCTGTAGAGCACAGGTATTTAGGTAGATGCAGGAAGAGATGACTGGAGGATCTTTGAAGGTGGAACAGGCAGAACCTTGCCTATGCCACGTTGTGAAGATGATGATGATGATGATGATGATGATGAATTGTAATGTATTGTTGAAATAAGATTTAATGACCTTAGTCACTCGTGGGTCCTGTGAATGTAACATCTATCTATTCAAGACTTCTTATTCATAATTACATGGCCAGTAACAAGATATTACTGTGCGTCCATGTGTTTCTAAAATGACTAAACTACAGTTTATATCACTATCGATCCAAATAGGTCACCAAACCTACTTGTTCACTAAACCTTCTGACCAGGGGCATATTTACAGGAAGGGGGGAACGGGCCGGACCCCCACAGAAGGTCGAAAAAAATAACGAATTTTGTTAATCTCTTAACTTGTAGGCTGTTTTATTATTTCTTCAGCTGTCTACGCTAATATACGAGGGTAAGTCAAAAAGTAAAGGCAAATTTTTAAAAACGAACTTTTTATTGTGAAAACAAGATGACAAGTAACATCATTTCTCTACATAATCTCCCTCAACTTCTATGCACTTGGTCCATCTCTTGACAAGCTTCGTAATTCCGTCCTGGAAGAAGATTTGTGGCATCGTGCACAGCCACTCGCGCACCGCCTCCACAACCTCGTTATCCGACGAAAACTTGGATTCACGCAGGTGCTCCTTCATCGGACCAAAAAGGTGAAAATCACTTGGAGCTAGGTCAGGACTGTACGGCGGATGCTCCAGCAGCTCAAAACCAAGATCTTGAATGCACTGGATCGTTTTCCCCGCAGTATGAGGACGGGCATTGTCCTGAAGCAAAAGCACACCTTTTGAAAGTTTTCCTCGCCTCTTTGTTTTGATTTTGGGTTTCAGATCTCGCAGTAGCTCACAGCAGCAGTCACTATTCACTGTTTGACCTTTAGGAGTGTAATGAATTAGAAGTGGACCTTTCATATCCCAATACACTGTCATCATCAACTTTTCTGCAGAAACTTGTCTTTTGAACTTTTTTGCTGTAGGCGAGGATGGATGTTTCCACACCATACTCTGCCGCTTACTCTGTGGTTCGAAGTGATGGACCCACGTCTCATCAACGGTTACTATGCGACTGAGAAACTCTTCTCCTTCCTCTTCTAAACGCCTTAAATGTGATTTCGAAATTTCCAAACGTTTCTGTTTGTGCTGGTCTGTCAGTCGATGTGGTACCCAACGAGCACACACTTTCCGATAATTTAATGATTCTGCTGAACCGTAGCTAATGTTCAACGCATGCGCAATATCATCAATTTTGACACGACGATCATCATGAATCATTCGCTCAACTGTCCCGATGTTCTTGTCCGTCTTCGAAGTGGATGGCCTACCTGAACGCTCTTCATCGCAGATAGATACACGACCATTTTTAAAGCGATTTATCCACTCATAAATTTTGCGTTCACTAAGACAGCTCTCTCCGTACTGCTGCTGCATTCTGCGAATAATCTCCGCAGGTTTAGTCCCTTCAGAGTGCAGAAAACGTACCACTCCCCTCATTTCTTCCTTGGTGCACACGGACAACGGGGTACTCATAATAAAATGCCCTGAAATGACTACGAATGGAGCTGAGCACTGAAACAACACAGCTAAAGAACAAAAAAACTTTGAGGTTATGATATGTCATTGTTCAGTCAGTGCTGCCATCCATTGCAGCAGGGAAAATAAAATTTACCTTTACTTTTTGACTTACCCTGACTCTTTTTCAAATATACAAACTAGCTTATTACACAGCATTAGCGTATACGTGCGTTTGAAATATGAAATATAGGAAAATCAATTCAGTCAAAAATTATCGTGTAAACAATGTTTCAATTGCGCGTATTTATATTGTGTTGTTACCGTTTAATTTACTGGAACTGATTTCAACCACTTTAAAGATAGTAATGTTGATTTATTGGCTTATTTTTTCTTTTGTATGAAGCCGACACGACCGCGGACTCCCTCCAAGGCTAAATTCTATATACGTAGGGTTACCATATGACCTAGGTGAACAAAGAGGACAACCTGAAAAGTTAACAGCATGATCGTTAACGGATCCAAAAAATTTGACAGTAAAAACATTATACATTATGGGTGAGAGGCTACTCATGATTACGTTAAGCATTTTTCAGAGTTTATACAATGTAATTTTTGTGATACAACAAGAAAATGTTTACAGACAAAACTTAAAACTTTTAGTTAGAAGTGGAACTTACATAGGAAAAGAATATTTGCTATATTTATTTTTAATCATAGCAATAATTAATTTAATACTAATCAGTCTGAATCGGATTCAGTCTAAATGTTCAATTGTGTCTTTATGGTGCCATTGGTATTTATCAGATAAACCAATTCCCATCAAAATATTTTTATTTTCTAATAAATAATCATAGAACTGAATACATGAAAGCCTTTTAAAGTTGTACTGTACACAAATTATACCTTTAACATTTTCTACCATTAACCTATTTCTCTTTTTGGTCCACTGTGAACTGACCAGAGAAAATAGCCGTTCTACGTTTTTCAGTAGAAAAAAAGCGCGTGACTACACTTTTCAGTTTTACGAAAAAAAGAGGACATTGCCTTTTTATTTAATCCTCCCGGCCAGGTTTTTAACACTAAAAAAGAGGACGTATGGTAACCCTAATATAGGCCTACGCCACTACTTCAGAGGATGTTCATTTTGCATATAGCGGTGCGTAATTGTGAACTAGTTAATAAATGTGTAGAAGTGAACTACTTTACGCATTTCGGTTTTATAAGACGTAGGCCTAAATGCAGTTGAGAACAAGCTTCTTGAATAACGTTAAACGAATTTCGAACTTCCATTTCGGATTTGGTTCCTTCTCGGCTGTAGACAAAGCCGGCGTGGCTATTAATGAAAGAAAATTTAACATATTTTGGATCCTTTGATGAGTCGACGAACGTACATGTCGTAGTAGAACTCGCAACGGTTTTGTCTGCTCTTTTCGTCGTTGTATTGTTTGTCGCGACACCGACGTGAAATTATAATCAGTCCAAGTTGATTGCCGACCGGTGACGAAGGGAACTGCAAATCGATTGGATTGGATTGTACACAAAAATGGAGCGCTGTGTAGTGCATAGAAACAAAATTAAATGAATCGTGTATTCGTGGGTACAGGGCTTGCAGGTGTTATCCCGTATGATATATGTAGTGAATAATCCCCCTCCTGTGTGCTGTAAAGTCCGGCGGATCCTCTCTATTTTCTCTCTCTTTCTCTTTTCTGTCTCTCTCACTCTCTCTCTCTCACACACACACACACACACACACTCACTCCCCTCCCTGTTCTCTTTATATCTCTGTGCACTTCTCATTTAAATTGCGCTAGCAGGTGACTGCGGTAGGTAATAGTTTGTTGATTGATTACGATATTTAGTTTATACGACGTTGTTTTATGTGTTAATTATGATAGTGATAGTTGGTATCCTTAAATGCATATCCAAATTCCTCGCTCACCCAGGAAAGAGAGTACTTCATGCATAAGCATCCTGCTGTAACGTTACTTAATGTTACAAAGTGTGTTAGCAAAATGGTTTATAATTATTATAGTCCTCTCAGTTCCCGATTATAAACCTTTATTCGATACTTTGCTCCCACTGCTGTGGTGACATCGTCAGTCGTCGAATGTCAGCGGTAAATGTGGTGAAGTTTAAGAGCGTAAACGTATGGTACACACCATGGCCTCCACAAAGGGGGTCCAGCGTATGCCGTGGCATAGGGGCCTGGGCCTCAGGGAGCTCGGGACAGTGAAAAAAAATACGACAGACAGCAGAGTTTTTTTGTGGTGTAGGTAGACGACAGAACGCAATCTTTGTTTATTGTGATCTTATTTTAATTTTATGATAATTGTGATAAAAGGATGGGCCCTCATTTATCACATTATTCTCATGAAAGCATTTATAAAACAGTTTTGAATCTGAAAAGAATCCACTAAATCTATTCTAATCTACTTATGACAAAAACCTTCAAGCTATATTTGTGAACTTCTGTCTTGCCCTTAGGCTCTTCTGTACTATTCCAGTTACAGTTTCGTCTGCTGAAAGATCTTTCAGCAGATTAGCGAATTTACTGAAAACTTGGTAGAGAAGCACTACCTCCCAAGAAAGGCTTAATAATTTGCGAATTTTAGCTATTAAAATATCGGTATGGAGAACCATACATGACTTCCATATTCTAAGATTTATTTTTAAAATCATTTTCAGCCAAACAGCCAGGCTGTGTCTTACCTGCCTTTTTATTGCTGTATTAAATGAAAAATATTATATTACATTAAAATGAAAAAATTATAATTTTATTGCCTGGCAACAAAATTATTTTATTTTTAACAATTACCATTGTTTCAAAAAGTTTAAATAAATTTTCAAGTACTTTACTCTTGTTAAAACGTAAAAGGTTGCAGGTAAACTACCCCTTCCCCTTAACCGATCTTCACCAAAATCGAAAGTCATTGCGACCTCTACAATTCAGGGACGTATGCAAAACATTATTTGATTATGTTTGAATTTGCTGCTGTTATCGTTTGCCATAGAAAATACGCTTGATAAAAAAACGTTGCAGGTAAACTACCCCTTCCCCTTAACCGATCTTCACCAAAAACAACAGGTCTTGAGTACTCTGCAAATCAGGGCTGTATGCAAAACATTATTTGATTCTGTTCGAATTTGCGGCTGTTATCGTTTGCCATAGAAAATACCCTTGTTAAAAAAACGTTGCAGGTAAACTACCCCTTTCCCTCAACCGATCTTCACCAAAAACAATAGGTCTTGAGAACTCTACAATTTAGGGCTGTATGCAAATAATCTTTTGATTCTGTTTGAATTTGCGGCTGTTATCGTTTGCCATAGGAAATACCCTTGTTAAAACATAAAACGTTACAGGTAAACTACCCCTTTCCCTTAACCGATCTTCACCAAAAACAATAGGTCTTGAGTACTCTACAAATCAGGGCTGTATGCAAAACATTATTTGATTCTGTTTGAATTTGCGGCTGTTATCGTTTGGCAAAAAAAAAAAATTTCCCTTGATAAAAAAAAAACCGTTGCAGGTAAACTACCCCTTTCCCTCAACCGAACTTCACCAAAAACAATAGGTCTTGAGAACTCTATAATTTAGGGCTGTATGCAAATAATCTTTTGATTCTGTTTGAATTTGCGGCTGTTATCGTTTGCCATAGGAAATACCCTTGTTAAAACATAAAACGTTACAGGTAAACTACCCCTTTCCCTTAACCGATCTTCACCAAAATCAACAGATCTTGAGAACTCTACAATTCAGGGCCGTATGCGAAACATTATTTGATTCTGTTTGAATTTGCGGCTGTTATCGTTTGCCAAACAAACAAAATTACCCTTGCTAAAAAAAAACCGTTGCAGGTAAACTACCCCTTTCCCTTAACCGATCTTCACCAAAAACAATAGGTCGCGAGTACTCTGCAAATCAAGGCTGCATGCAAAAAATTATTTGATTCTGTTTGAATTTGCGGCAGTTATCGTTTGCCATAGAAAAAAAATCTACAGATAGACAGACAGACAGACACACAGATAGACACACAGACAGACAGACACACACACAGACACTTTTCGGAAAACGACTTTTTTTCATGTTTTGAGTGTAGTAGAATCAGAATCTGCAATAATCTCGAACACGATTTTTTTTGCCATCACCATACTTCCATTCCTTAAGGAATATGGAAGTAAAATGAATTGGCTAAGAGTATTGATTTTTCAGATGTTATTGACCAGTTTGCTCAAATGAAACCAAGAAAAAACTTTGCACTACTTAAAGCCATTTTAGAAGCTAGGCATCTCTCTTTCACTTATGATTGTGTATGATCTTAGACATATTATTGTTTTTTGTTTATTTTTATAACAATTGTAGGCCTACCACTTATGTACTGATAAACATAGATCGTGTTTATTTTTTGTCTTATAAAAGTTAGTTTCAGTAGATGGTTGAGGTAAAAAATTAGTTAATTATTTGATTTGATTGGCAACTTAAAATTTGAAAGATTGCAAATTTAAAGTACTCTAAGTAGTTTGTTAATTATGTTTTACTTTAAAACGATACGTCTAAAATTTTCTATCTAATAAAAAGACTTTCAACCTATTTAGCATTTTTATTATTAGCCTGTTTACAGAAAAATGCTTTTAGACACGAGTAATATGTTTGTCTAATAAGAAAAAGACTGTAAAACAAGAGGGGTTTTGAACGGCGAAGGGGGCCGGAAGGTGTCTGCCATAGGGGCCCAGGAAAGATTTATTTATTTATTTATTATTATGGTCGTGGTACATACATGCCACTGTGATAATATTTTACAACACACACACGCTGAATCAATAAACCTAGCGGAATACTAAGAAGCGAATGATTTTCCATTTGGAAAATCGAGAAAAGGCAATCGAGCAAGGGAAAGTTGTTGTAGAATGTGTATCAGTGTCGTTAACCCAATTCCGGAACAGACCGTGAAGATGAGTGAATGACACACTGTGTCCGCGCGTGTAATTGCTTCTTTTCACCCAATATATTATGTTCTACTTAGCGTTATTGTCAGTAAACTAGAAGTAATGCGCTGCTCGGCACAGTTGGTTTCATATGGTTGTAGTCTGTGTAACAATAAACTTTCTGTAACATATTTCTGTATTCTCTGCGTACAGAATGCTTCCACCCCGAAAACCGACCATTTTTTCTGCCATAAGAAGAATCGTGTGTAAGAATTTTGTAGAAGAAGGAAAGTATGGATTATTTTAAAAAACAATAAAAGCTAAATTTCTTCTGTCAGTTTTTTATATAACTTGTTTTTTTAACATGTTAAAACTGGTCTGTAAGACCAGCCATCAATTTATCTCCAATACCTCTTAATACTAAATACATATCAGCCAAATTAAGTCCGATGACATCCTTTAGTTAGTTCTGGTCTTCTTAACTAAACACTCACCCGCGCACAATGCTCTGCTTTTATAACACAAAACACTACACAGGTTCAAATGGCTTTGTTCTCTTCAGTCTTCGGAACACGTGTTGATTGTCCAGCAGCTGAAGAACTGCGTTTTCGTGGAGGTGAAGCCTTTCTTCATGCTTCTTCGCAAACCTTTTAATCTCTTCTTTAATTGTTGGAATACCTAGATCTCTGTGGCTATCGGCCTTTGTAACATACCATGGTGCATTCACCATGGTCGCAAAACTTTCTTTTGGAACGTTTGTCCAACACATTATCCTGATATTACTATATTTTGCGCACCCCCAGAGTTGAATTCCATACAGCCAGGTGGGTTTAATTATCTGATTATAGATCAGACTTTTACTGTATAAAGACAGATTGGGATGATTTCCTATGAGCCATTTATATTGTCGGAATTTTATGTTAAGTTCCTCTTTTTCTTTTTTACATGCTCTTTCCATCTCAGTTTTGTATCCAATATCAGACCCAGGTATTTGGCTTTGTTATGTTAAGGAGCTGCCGTTCCATTTATGACCAATGATGGAAGATTATTCAATCTTTTATTAGTGAAATTAATGTGTGCCGATTTGGCTTCGTTAAGTTTAATTTTCCATTTTTTGGTCCATTCATATATGGTATTGCTAGCTTTCTGCAATAATCGGGTTGAAATAACCTCATCTTGCCCTGTTGTAAGCAAAGCTGTATCATCAGTAAAAGTAGCCAATTTTGCTTGTTCAAAGTTTGGTATGTTACTGGTAAATAATACGTACAATACAGGTCAAAGAACACTGTCCTGTGGTACTCCCGCCTGCACGTCTTTTAGGTCTGAATATGCTTCTTCTTGTTTAACTCTAAACAATCTATTAGAGATGTACGAGGTAAGGATTTCTACATATTGTCTAAGTAACATTTTATTTAACTTGTAAATTTATCCTTCATCCCACACCTTGTCAAATTTTTATATAACGTAAGTAATTTTCTGAGAGAAGCTGTTGCTGTCCAAATTGTGAATATCGGTAGTCTCAGTGTTCTTTACCATAATTAAACGTACTTTTCTTCAGTTGATTATAACTTCAGTTTTACAATCTACTCATTTCACAGAGTAATAAGTAAAAGTGATGTACAAGTCGTCACTTGAGGTGGGAACCATCCGCGATGATTACCACGTTCACCGGGTCAGGTCATCTGGCCACTGTCTCTTCAGCCTTCTTACATCCAGTGATGGATTGAGGAGCTCGTTGATCAGGTTATTGCTGTGTCCTATGTTGCGGTTCCTGTATTTAACGGCGTGCATCTTGATGACATCAGAAATGTACGGAATATTAAGGTCTTTGTGAAGAGTATGATTAGAGATGAACCAGGGAGCATTCGTTATGCAGCATAAGATTTTTGACTGAACTGTCTGTAGAATCTTTGTGTTAGAAGGTTTAGAGCAGCCCCACAATTCTATACCGTAAGTCCAGATTGGTCTGAGCACAGCTTTATATATGATGACTTTGTTTGCGAGAGATAGTTGAGATTTTCTACCTACGAGCCAGTACATTTGCGTAGCTTTTAAGTTGAGTTGTTGTTTCTTAGCCTGAATGTGGGCTTTCCATGTTAATTTGTCGTCCAAATGCAGCCCCAGGTATTTAAATTCTGATTTTATAGGTATGGGGGTATTGTTTATGGTGACTTGTGGACAAGAGCTACGTTTCATAGTGAAGGTTATTTGAGTGAATTTTTCAGAATTAACTCGGATCCTCCACCGCTGGAACCAATCTTGCAGGAGGTGAAGCTGGTGTTGTAGTTTCTCAGAGGCTCGTTCCGGGTTGGAATCTACTGCGAGGATAGCGGTATCATCAGCGAAGGTGGCGGTGGTAGTGTACTGTCACAGGTAGGTCAGCAGTAAATATAAGTACGGCCCCAGAACGCTGCCCTGAGGCACTCCTGACTTTATAGGAGAGATTACTGACACAGTGTCTTCGATTTTGATTTGGAAGTGTCTATCTTGCACATATGATTTCAACAGTAAATATAGTTGATCAGGAAGTTGTTTCTTCAGCTTGTACAGAAGGCCCTCATGCCAGACTTTATCAAAAGCCTGCCGAATGTCCAGGAAGACAGCTGCGCACATCGTCTTCTTTTCCAGACTATCCCTAATTTTGTTCACTATTCTGTGGCATTGCTGCACTGTAGAATGTTTTTCTCTGAATCCAAATTGGTGTTCAGGGATCAGGTACCTTAAGGGCACTATTTGTTTTATTCTGGTTAGGAGAAGTCGTTCAAATATTTTTGACAGTAGTGGAAGAAGGCTTATTGGCCTGTAAGATGTAGGGTCAGTTGGGGTTTTGCCAGATTTTGCGACCATGATGATTTGGGCAAATTTCCATTGGATTGGAAAGTAGCACAGTCTGAGCATACTGTTGTGAATAGTTGTAAGTAGTACTAACGCTTTCTTGGGAAGATGTCTCAGACCTTCTCCAACTATTAAATTGTAACCGGGGGCTTTATGTGTCTTGGAAAGTTTTATCTCCCTGAGAACTTCAGGGAATGCAAACGATTTGATTGGAGGAGATAATTGGCCGGGACTCAATATTTATACATAATCGTACGTAGAGTATGACACCGCGGGTATTCTGTATTGTGCCAGATGGTGATACTGTACTTTACACGGAATGTTAGATGCGTTTGTAGATAATGGAATTAAGTTTTCGTCTTTCCTTCGTAAACTTTGAAAAATGTCTTCTGTGTGTTTGGGTAGATTCGTTTGCAGTTATCCTAATGAAATAACGCTCAATAAAAATACGAGCTTTTTTTGTTTACCAATACGGTACGAAGTATTGCCGACTGGAAATTGTCAGTGAATTTAATTTTTTTTGTATTAACGGTACATTTTTGTACAGTTTGAATTGCGAGCCCAACATATGGCAAAACATTATCACCGGGTGTTTTTTACGCATGTAGTATTGTTTGTATCAACCTGTATAGAAACGGACACGTTCGTCACATTTCTGAATGGTTTAAATTTATTTTGTTCGTCAAAGGTCGTGGTTTTCATTATTAAAAACATCGTTGTTTTGAAGTAAACACAATTGTCTTTTGTTAATGCCACGACAGGGTATTGAGCCACATAGGCTCATACCATACCGTAGAATGGGTGGAATGTTTTATGTTAAAAAATAAATAAATAAAACGTTAGTCAATCTGAAAACGGTGTTGTTCTGAATACAGGTTTCGTTTTGCAAGAAACATTAGAATAAAATCAGTATATTCGATTGTTCCAAACGTGTAACCTTCCTACAGATTAAGTTACCACTGACTTTAAATGGTGCTTTGACGGAATGCATTTAACAAAAGTATCACTGTTGTTAAATGTGGGCACCAAAGTAAGCGTTGTATTTTCTTAAAGTACGGCTAGAATACAATATAGTAATTTTCGTTTACTTGCTAATACTACGTACATTGTGTTAAAATGAACGATTTCTTGTATAGACCATATTCCTAACTTTAATGACCTATGATTCGCCGAGAAAACGCACCTTTGTATTCTTGATTCAGAAAATTTCTCTTTTTGAACACTGAATTCAGGCCGATAATATTTTTTCCATATAATAGTTTTAAAGAAAATGTTATTACAATATTAAAAAAGAAACACTCTTCGGGAAAAATTTATTTAGTGTGCAGTATTAATATCCTCCGGAGAAGATCATGATTAATCTACCTTGGCTGTCGTCTAGGTCGATAACGCAGTATACTGCACTTCCCTTATTAGCTGATGGAAACTGAATATACACGTCATTTTTAATAGCCGGTGCTATCGTCTTGTAATTAAAAAAAAAAATTCTACCAGTTCATTTTGGCGGAAATAAAATTTCTTATGGGGTCGAAGGAAATAACATATAAAATATTAAAAACATATATATATATAAAACAAAAATAAATTATAACATATATATATATATATATATATTATAAATTATAATATTCTTATTTGAGTGTTCAATTAGTCGTTTTTACAAGAATGTTGGACACGTTTTCATTAACTTCAAACCAATATTTTCTGCTGGATCTATGGTATTCACTTCAACATAACTCGAGTATACCACATTTAGTATCTCACCGTGAAAATTTCCTTAAAATTTAAAGCATTTAACAGTGCTTTACACATTTTACTTCCCTTTTTGAATTAAAAGCACAAGACACAAGCTGGAAACAACTCATATACTGTATAATGATTATAGTTGATTACTGTGTAGTAATGAAAAAAGACAGGAAATTCTATATCTGAACTACATCTGATGTTTTCTTTTTTTTTTTTTTTTTGAATGTACATGCTTCATTTGACCTAGTTTCGTCTTTTAAATTTAAACCAAGCCAGAAATTGAATTAGTTTATGTTCGTCTCCTTCGAATTTAGCAGTAGGCAAAAAGCGGTGTGTGTGTGCGCGCGCGCGCGTGTGATAGGTTGAGGGCTGTAAAACAATTGTATATATAGTAATGGTTAGAATTTACTGTACTGTGATTACTGTCTTTACAATTAACAACGCTTATTATTCTCTGAATGTGAATTGGTTGTTCTCTATTCGTTAATATTCTCTGTTACGTTCAAACTAACTTTTTAATCCTTTCCTGCAATTAGTTGGGTTGCAGCGAATATCCCGGTTCTGAGTCCAGTTCGTACGGCTCAAACCAGTCCCGCTGCCCGAAAACTCCGGTACTCCTTACTAGGCCTATTCCAGACTCTTCTAAAAGTTTCTTCGATCGTTTTAGACGTATATAGACACACAATTCCGTCTTAAAACTTGATAACGGATAACGTGGGATAGCGGCGTACGACCAAATTAGACTGGCTGCATGACGCGTCTCACACTTGTCGACTTCCGCTGGCAGTCAGATATTTTTGCATCTCTGTTGGTCAATGTGTATTTAAATTATTCTAGAATGTACGCGGACAGTTAATTTCCGTTCTTTAGAAAAATGTCGTGAACAGTGTGTGCCCAAGACGTACTTTCGGCTCCCCCCAAAAATCTACTCGCATGGGTGGATAAATTCTTTAATAACAATGTTATTACATTCTTATTAAAGAAATGTTCACATTCTTAAGTAAATGTTACTTATTGTCACTTCAGATTTTATTTGGTCTTTCGCAAAATAATTTGTCAGACTGTACATTTATTTAACTGTTTAACATAAACTGTAAGTGATTCCATCCCTCACACTTCAGCACTACGTCTGTCTCACGCACAGAATTCACACCGCACACGACACTGTTGTACAAGCACTGGCAAACTTTTTACAGTCACAAGTGTTTCAGTTATTGTATACTTGACCGTAAGTGCTCAATACTATTAATAAATTTTGTCCCTGTGCATTCATACAATCGTGGTCGGCTTCTAGCCATGATAGCACTAACTAGAAAAGGCTTCTTTCATACCCCAAGGTATGGTCAGCCACTCTCTCTCTCTCTCTCTCTCTCTCTCTCTCTCTCTCTCTCTCTCTCTCTCACACACACACACACACACACACACACACACACACACACACACACACACACACACACACACACACACACACACACACACAGAGAGAGAGAGAGAGAGAGAGAGAGAGAGAGAGAGAGAGAGAGAGAGAGAGAGAGAGAGAGAGAGAGAGAGAGAGGAGAGGGGGGGATCGCATAGAATCACAACATTCTTAAAATTCATTCCCGGGCTGTTTGGCCGTGGTCCATTGTTTTCACCAAAAACAGACGTTTCGGCAGTTCCATCGACTGCCATCGTCAATGTAAAATTCGAAGTTTCGCTAACGTAAGGTGGTAGACATTAGTTACCACAGTACTGTGGTTAAGGTTGAATGCGCTCCCGCAACATTACCTGCTCTGCGCGCCAGTAAATACGACTGGCTTGAGCTGTGAATGTTGTTCTTTAATTTTAGAAACCGGTGAATAACCCCAGTATCACGGCATCTCAGTAGAAAAGCTAGTGAACGGAGCAGGTGGATTTCTTCTTTCTCAGCCCCTCGAGTCGTCGTATCTTCTTAAGAACTTCCTCCGCGTAGAGGTGTCGTAACATACTTCGTAAGCTTACACGGCCGGAGTCAGTGTTGTTAAAATTCATTACACGGTCTTAACCACAGTACTGTGGTCACTAACGTCTACCACCTTACGTTAGCGAAACTTCGAATTTTACACTGACGATGGCAGTCGATGGGACTGCCGAAACGTCTGTTTCTGCTGAAAACAATGGACCACGGCCAAACAGCCCGGGAATGAATTTTAACAACACTGACTTCGGCCGAGTAAGCCTACTAAGTAGCCTTTATTATAGAATCACAGCACTTCAAAAATTGTTTTCTACATTGAAAATGGCCCTGTATTCGGTTAAAAGTTTATTTCTTAAATAAATTTTCATATATATTGATTTCTGTTGGCAACGCACACACATGTAAACACACATATACACAAAGTTGTGTTTATTAGTGTTAACAGGACTTCACAGACTTTCCGTATTTTAGCCTTCAAGATTTCGATGTTTCGTTGAATCGAAATAACCATATATAAGCAATTCATACGCCTGTATATTCTTCTTCTATTACTGGTGAAGTGTATATAACTAACCAATAATTAATTCTGAAAATCTGTTTTATGAAATCTAGTTTTCTTATAATTATTTTAAATAAATTATGATCACTGCGAGAAAACAAATTAACAGAAAATTTTAATGAAATTTATTTGATGAACTTCATTTTGTTTATACCAAAAAACCTGTTTACGCTTAGGAACAGAAGTGATGAGAGTGTTTACTAACGCGCGTATGTGTATGGGTGTACGCGATTGTGTGCATCCAGCGACTCCGTTTATTAAACACTGCGCGACTGTTATTCTTTGTTGGAAAGTCTGTCTCGAGTGAACGGATGCGTTGTCAAATGTTCATTCGTGTCTTAACAATATGTACTCTTAACAATATGTACAAAGAATCGACAGCTGTGTGAAACATGTTCGTTTCCCGAAACTAGAACACGTCTTAATTATTAACACATTCCTGCAGGTGTAGGTGAACACACACGTGTGCGAAGCCGTGTTTAGGCCTAACAGCAGGTCACTGGTCCCATGTAATTAATTAATAGCTGTGGCTGTCTTAAATTCGCGTTTTCTGACTGAATGAAATGCTGATTTCTTGAGCTCCCCGTTACACGGAAATTTGGTTTGACAACTATCGTTTGCCAGTTGGGTGTCATTTCTCTCTCTCTCTCTCTCTCTCTCTCTCTCTCTCTCTCTCTCTCTCTCTCTCTCTCTCTCTCTCTCTCTCTCTCTCTCTCTCTCTCTCTCTCACACACACACACACACACACACACACACACACACACACACACACACACACACACACACACACACACACACACACACACAATAAAACTGATCAGTGAAACAACTAATTTAACTTGAAATATTCCAGACTTCGTGGGTCTGTTTTGGAAATAGTCAGGATGACTTTGTCAAAAATACTACACCTGTTATTATTTTGGGTGGGATTCGTAAGAAAGAGGAAGGAAAGAGGGAAATCTCAGGTTTACGGCGATATGAAGTGGTATCAATTAAATATTTTAATCAGTCAGAGAAAATCGTGAAACATTAATATTGTTTAAAAGTGAATGACGTGGAATTAATTTTTTGTTAAGTTAAGTTTGTTAACTCATCATTGTTAAACAGTATGTCCAAGTGAGTCAGAAGTATGTGACTCATTACCCCGAGTGACCACGCCGTGGCTCATCTCGCCTGTTGGTTCCGCAGACAACGTTCCTCAGATTCCTCACACACAGAAATTCTCTCCATACTCCGTAATATGTGTCAGCAAGTTTGGCTTCACGAAATAGGCTATACGTGACATTTTGTTAAATGTTTTGAAACTGTAAAACTACGTACATAGTAAATTTTGCAATGTGTTACCTGTTTAGGGTGGCTCTGCGTATGTCTTCGAATGTTGCATGCTCTGCATTTTCTTTTTTTCATTTCATATTAATAATAATGTTTATTTTATTTTTAGCGCATTTTTAAATGTATTCCTTTATTATATTCAACGTTTTTTTTACGATTCTGAGACAATTCTCGTCAGTTTCTATAAAACAAGTATTAACAGTGCAGTGTGCACTCCTGGAAGCGAAGCATACACGGCCATCACGGCGTGACAGAGTAATACTGTAATATGAGAGTATTTACTCTATCATAAATTACTGTAAAGTTTTGTTTATCGATGTCTATTACGAATTCCATCCATATTCTCTTACTATTTTTCGTATGTATATGTACGTGTGGGGGAAGGGAGAAATGATAGAATGAAAGAATGATGCAGAGCAGGCTTGCAGCAGCTGATCTGTAGCGAAATAACGCTACTATACCTTTAGCATATTGTGATGAATTCGTAACATAATAACAGTATTTGGTGGGTTTAAGTTGCTGCAGAATCTACTTCGTTGTTTGTGATCTTAATCTGGATTTCTTGATATGTTCTTCGCGTCAGCCACGTCCATTAATGGTTTCGAATATTTTCCTGACTCCAGTAATTAGGATACGGGCATGAATCATTAATGCGGGCGGAGGTATTACGGAGGTGGCGGCGTATATTCAACACCACCTGACCGCACCGTCTGGCGTTACCGTCTTTAGTCGTGAGTTCTCTACTCCGTGATAAGAAGTAGAGACTAACCGCGCTAATAGGGCAGAGTGGAGTGCGTACCGCAGTGTTCACTCGGGGCCGCTTCTCTCCCTTGGGATATAGTGATGGTACCCAAGGTATGGACGCGTACCTATTACTTTATTAATTGTCTGATTGATACGCAAACTGTTACTGTAAAAGGCTTTATAGTTTTGTAATAGGCCTATATAAGTAAAAAATACTTGTATTTTAAAGAAATAATTAGTACAGGATATTCAGTAAATACACGAATTGAATAAAATACTTGATACAGAAAAATAACAAATAAGGGAACATTTCCCAGAAAAACAGCTTTACCACAAGCACACTTTCTCAGAAAAACACTGTCTAACAGCACACAATCACGGAGTGTCTAAAAATCATGTACTCCGTATGTGTGTATATATATATATATATATATATATATATATATATATAGAGAGAGAGAGAGAGAGAGAGAGAGAGAGTTTAAAAAATATATATATAAAAACAGTGGTCTCAAAATAACATCTAGCAGAATGTATGAACGTATTGCGAGGTTAAGCAGTCATTTTTCCATACCATAACTGAAAATTAAATGATTGATATTTAATATTATCTACATTGATTTAATAAAAATAATTAAAATAAGCGTCAAACAAGTTAAATTTCATCAATATCTACTTTACACTTGTGCCATATGTAGGAATGTGTGTGTATTCCAAAAACTTTGTAGCGGATTTTTGGCTTCCGTATCCAGTACAGGCCCGAAGCACATGGAGAAATGTAAAAAAAATTATGCATCTGTATACATTTTCTTTAAACACCCGGAATTTTCCAAGATGTCGGTACATCAATGATTTTTAATGAAATCCTTAACTTCGTAGTGACCGTCAATCAATGAATTTTAACGATGAATGGTTTGCGATGAGCGGTCAAATAAATATAACACAAACTTTAAATTATTTGTGTCTACGTTTCGACAATATTTATTGTCATCAAAATATATCAAGATATTTTGATATATTTTCTCTTGTATCCGTACACAGGTCCTGAAGGTGACAATAAATATTGTCGAAACGTCGACACAAATAATTTAAAATTTGTATTATACCTTTTTTGACCGCACCTCGCAAACCCTTCATCGTTAAGATTTTAATTAAAGAAATACAGATAGTAAAGTTACAGAAGACAAGTAAAGTGTGACAGTTAGCAATGTGAAATCTCTTAAATCTCAGTTGTGTAAGACTCGATTTCTTGATGTATCGATTGTTTTCCAAACGGTAGCTGTGTGATGATAGGCCTACTGCGTAAGGTTTCTAAGTACGTATATTCATAACAGTATAGTAGCGTGGTGTGCTGCTGACCGCAAAAGCAGCCGCACGTGTGTGACAACCTAACTCACGTGCATACCAAGTCTTCCCTATCATGTTGCCGGTGCCATTTCAATATTTGGTCACAGATTTTTCTGAACATGTGGTTCATACTGTTACGTATTTTTCGTAATCGGAGTATCAAACTGTACCCGTATGTATAGCGTAATCCTATCAACTCTCGTCACGTGAAATGTTAACACTATATTGTTATGTAACCAACGCTTTATATCTATAGTTTGAGGGGTAGCATACTCTAAACTCGTAATTTATTTTTTTATTTTCATGATTTTCGAATAACTGTCTTCCTCGTTTTTTTTTTGTGTCGGCCATCTAAGGACCACATGCCAATTTCAATTCTTTACTCTTTGTTCTTTTCTTTTTCTCCAGTATTCTTTCATCTTTTCACGGTGTCTCATCTTACTGTCTTCAGTCCACTTTGAACCTACCTTTTTCTCTCTCCTACCCTGGACTCCTTCCATTTTTAACACTTTTGCCCGAAAAACTTCTCTTTCAATTGTCTCTTCTCCATACTGCAATTGAAATTGTATAGAGTGCAAAAGTAGGAATTAAATTCCGAGATAAGATCGGATGTTTAGTCCTAAATGATTGTTTTACGTGGTTTACTCCACAAGGCTCTTCCGCTCTCTCTGCCGTTGCGAACTGAGATGCCTCATCCGCCTTTGAGACCGTTGACCGGGTCTCAAAATAAAATTTAATTTTTTTTATTTTCTTGATTTTTCGAATGACTGTCTTCGAACTACAAATAATATAAAATAGAGAATTTCATGAGAGAGGTCTACAGATGGTAAAAGGGCTCGAATTGTTACTATTCACATTGGTTTGCGCAATAGCAAACTAACGGCTTAGGCCTAACGTATGAGTGGTCCGACTTATAAATGAAAATTAATAGAAGAACGTATTTTAATTAAATAAACGTGAGTTTATAGTTAAGCCCATCTTTATTTATTTAAGAGATCAGAAATCGCTCGTAAATAAATTTATGATATTTGTTAATAATTTACAATTCATTTTAAACGATTGTGGGTATTTTCATCTTAGTTGACGTAGTGTTACGTTACTTTACAGTAAAACTTTTGTTTACTTTATTAACCATTTTTTAAAAATACAAACAATGTAAAAATATGCAGCCAGAGTTTGGGAAATAATGTCTCAGACAATCGTGTGATTGGTGGGGAACCTTCTACACAGTGCCTGATTTACCACTATATAGGCGGGCGGGGCTTAGAGGGGGGGGCCGCAAGCTACAGATTTTTTTTAACAAAAGTATTTTTATAAAAGTAGGAGACACTTTGAATTATTTAAGTATGATTTTTTGAAATTAAATGATCAATTTTTGTTAATAATACAAATGAAAGACAGTTCTTATTTAAATATTGCGTGCTTATTTTTAAGACGTTGGCATCCTTAAAAACCTAATCTGCGCATGCGAATTTTGAATGTCCGCTATATTGCCCCCGAATTTACACGACCGTGGTACCACCCTTGTTTGTTATCATTGTTTATCTGCGTTGTGACTGAACGGTTTGAGATTTGAGGTTATGGTTTTATTTTGTTTTGAATGTAAAAATGGTTTTTAGCTTTGTGTGGTGGGCAGCGTGTTGTTTCGTTGACATTTATTGGTGTGAAAACTTTATGAAAATAGAATTGAATCCGTACACTAAACGTATTCATCTTGAACATGAACATAAACATTCACACGGCTAGTGGAGCCTACAAACGTGTGAACTGGGGGGGGGGGAGCTCAAAAAAACCTAGCCTAGGGCCTCAAAAATCTTAAATCCGGCACTGCTTCTCATTCTAAAGAGTAAAAAAGCGATTATAAGCCGAACATGAACAATCAGAGGATTTTGATATTGAAGAGCGACGGAAATATGATGAACAAAGTGGGATGTGGTGACAACGAAACAGCGACAGAAGCGACTGAGGAAGAAACTTGTAGATAAGCGTTCACTCATTTCATTCATATCTTTCAACGTAAAGAACATCACACATCAGCATCATCTGTACTTTTAACGGACATGCCATTTTGGAATTGCAGCCTGTAACGTAGCCAAGAACAATAATGCGGACCATTGTAGATTACTATTGTCTACTGCAGCGATTCATTTGAAACGTCATGTCCATTATAAGACGAATGCTTCTGTACCCATTAAGTAAGACTGTTAGCAGTAGTCTATAATTTAACGGACATGCCATTTGGGTATTGCAGCCTGTAACGTAGCCAAGAACAATAATGCGGACCATTGTAGATTACTATTGTCTCCTGCATCGATTCATTTGAAACGTCATGTCCATTGTAAGGCGAATGCTTCTGTACCATTAAGTGACATGCCATTTTGGTATTGCAGCCTGTAACGTAGCCAAGAACAATAATGCGGACCATTGTAGATTACTATTGTCTCCTGCAGTGATTCATTTGAAACGTCATGTCCATTGTAAGGCGAATGCTTCTGTACCCATTAAGTAAGACTGTTAGCAGTAGTCTATAATTTAACGGACATGCCATTTTGGTATTGCAGCCTGTAACGTAGCCAAGAACAATAATGCGGACGATTGTAGATTACTATTGTCTACTGCAGCGATTCATTTGAAACGTCATGTCCATTATAAGACGAATGCTTCTGTACCCATTAAGTAAGACTGTTAGCAGTAGTCTATAATTTAACGGACATGCCATTTTGGTATTGCAGCCTGTAACGTAGCCAAGAACAATAATGCGGACCATTGTAGATTACTATTGTCTCCTGCATCGATTCATTTGAAACGTCATGTCCATTGTAAGGCGAATGCTTCTGTACCCATTAAGTGACATGCCATTTTGGTATTGCAGCCTGTAACGTAGCCAAGAACAATAATGCGGACCATTGTAGATTACTATTGTCTCCTGCAGTGATTCATTTGAAACGTCATGTCCATTGTAAGGCGAATGCTTCTGTACCCATTAAGTGAGACTGTTAGCAGTAGTCTATAATTTAACGGACATGCCATTTGGGTATTGCAGCCTGTAACGTAGCCAAGAACAATAATGCGGACCATTGTAGATTACTATTGTCTCCTGCATCGATTCATTTGAAACGTCATGTCCATTGTAAGGCGAATGCTTCTGTACCCATTAAGTGACATGCCATTTTGGTATTGCAGCCTGTAACGTAGCCAAGAACAATAATGCGGACCATTGTAGATTACTATTGTCTCCTGCAGTAATTCATTTGAAACGTCATGTCCATTATAAGACGAATGCATTTGTACCCATTAAGTAAGACTGTTAGCAGTAGTCTATAATTTAACGGACATGCCATTTGGATATTGCAGCCTGTAACGTAGCCAAGAACAATAATGCGGACCATTGTAGATTACTATTGTCTCCTGCATCGATTCATTTGAAACGTCATGTCCATTCTAAGGCGAATGCTTCTGTACCCATTAAGTGACATGCCATTTTGGTATTGCAGACTGTAACGTAGCCAAGAACAATAATGCGGACCATTGTAGATTACTATTGTCTCCTGCAGTGATTCATTTGAAACGTCATGTCCATTGTAAGGCGAATGCTTCTGTACCCATTAAGTAAGACTGTTAGCAGTAGTCTATAATTTAACGGACATGCCATTTTGGTATTGCAGCCTGTAACGTAGCCAAGAACAATAATGCGGACCATTGTAGATTACTATTGTCTCCTGCAGTGATTCATTTGAAACGTCATGTCCATTGTAAGGCGAATGCTTCTGTACCCATTAAATAAGACTGTTAGCAGTAGTCTATAATTTAACGGACATGCCATTTTGGTATTGCAGCCTGTAACGTAGCCAAGAACAATAATGCGGACCATTGTAGATTACTATCGTCTCCTGCAGTGATTCATTTGAAACGTCATGTCCATTGTAAGGCGAATGCTTCTGTACCCATTAAGTAAGACTGTTAGCAGTAGTCTATAATTTAACGGACATGCCATTTTGGTATTGCAGCCTGTAACGTAGCCAAGAACAATAATGCGGACCATTGTAGATTACTATTGTCTCCTGCAGTGATTCATTTGAAACGTCATGTCCATTGTAAGGCGAATGCTTCTGTACCCATTAAGTAAGACTGTTAGCAGTAGTCTATAATTTAACGGACATGCCATTTTGGTATTGCAGCCTGTAACGTAGCCTAGAACAATAATGCGGACCATTGTAGATTACTATTGTCTCCTGCAGTGATTCATTTGAAACGTCATGTCCATTGTAAGGCGAATGCTTCTGTACCCATTAAGTAAGACTGTTAGCAGTAGTCTATAATTTAACGGACATGCCATTTTGGTATTGCAGCCTGTAACGTAGCCAAGAACAATAATGCGGACCATTGTAGATTACTATTGTCTCCTGCAGTGATTCATTTGAAACGTCATGTCCATTGTAAGGCGAATGCTTCTGTACCCATTAAGTAAGACTGTTAGCAGTAGTCTATAATTTAACGGACATGCCATTTTGGTATTGCAGCCTGTAACGTAGCCAAGAACAATAATGCGGACCATTGTAGATTACTATTGTCTCCTGCAGTGATTCATTTGAAACGTCATGTCCATTGTAAGGCGAATGCTTCTGTACCCATTAAGTAAGACTGTTAGCAGTAGTCTATAATTTAACGGACATGCCATTTTGGTATTGCAGCCTGTAACGTAGCCAAGAACAATAATGCGGACCATTGTAGATTACTATTGTCTCCTGCAGTGATTCATTTGAAACGTCATGTCCATTGTAAGGCGAATGCTTCTGTACCCATTAAGTAAGACTGTTAGCAGTAGTCTATAATTTAACGGACATGCCATTTTGGTATTGCAGCCTGTAACGTAGCCAAGAACAATAATGCGGACCATTGTAGATTACGATTGTCTCCTGCAGTGATTCATTTGAAACGTCATGTCCATTGTAAGGCGAATGGTTCTGTACCCATTAAGTAAGACTGTTAGCAGTAGTCTATAATTTAACGGACATGCCATTTTGGTATTGCAGCCTGTAACGTAGCCAAGAACAATAATGCGGACCATTGTAGATTACTGTTGTCTCCTGCAGTGATTCATTTGAAACGTCATGTCCATTGTAAGGCGAATGCTTCTGTACCCATTAAGTAAGACTGTTAGCAGTAGTCTATAATTTAACGGACATGCCATTTTGGTATTGCAGCCTGTAACGTAGCCAAGAACAATAATGCGGACCATTGTAGATTACTGTTGTCTCCTGCATCGATTCATTTTAAACGTCATGTCCATTATAAGACGAATGCTTCTGTACCCATTAAGTGACATGCCATTTTGGTATTGCAGCCTGTAACGTAGCCAAGAACAATAATGCGGACCATTGTAGATTACTATTGTCTCCTGCAGCGATTCATTTGAAACGTCATGTCCTTTGTAAGGCGAATGCTTCTGTACCCATTAAGTGAGACTGTTAGCAGTAATCTATAATTTAACGGACATGCCATTTTGGTATTGCAGCCTGTATCGTAGCCAATAACAATAATGCGAACCATTGTAGATTACTATTGTCTCCTGCAGCGATTCATTTGAAACGTCATGTCCTTTGTAAGGCGAATGCTTCTGTACCCATTAAGTGAGACTGTTAGCAGTAGTCTATAATTTAACGGACATGCCATTTTGGTATTGCAGCCTGTAACGTAGCCAAGAACAATAATGCGGGCCACTGTAGATTACTATTGTCTCATGCAGCGATTCATTTGAAACGTCATGTCCTTTGTAAGGCGAATGCTTCTGTACCCATTAAGGTACACTGTTAGCAGTAGTCTATAATTTAACGGACATGCCATTTTGGTATTGCAGCCTGTAACGTAGCCAAGAACAATAATGCGGACCATTGTAGATTACTATTGTCTCCTGCAGTGATTCATTTGAAACGTCATGTCCATTGTAAGGCGAATGCTTCTGTACCCATTAAGTAAGACTGTTAGCAGTAGTCTATAATTTAACGGACATGCCATTTTGGTATTGCAGCGTGTAACGTAGCCAAGAACAATAATGCGGGCCACTGTAGATTACTATTGTCTCATGCAGCGATTCATTTGAAACGTCATGTTCATTGTAAGGCGAATGCGTCTGTACCCATTAAGTTACACTGTTAGCAGTAGTCTATAATTTAACGGACATGCCATTTTGGTATTGCAGCCTGTAACGTAGCCAAGAACAATAATGCGGGCCACTGTAGATTACTATTGTCTCATGCAGCGATTCATTTGAAACGTCATGTTCATTGTAAGGCGAATGCGTCTGTACCCATTAAGTTACACTGTTAGCAGTAGTCTATAATTTAACGGACATGCCATTTTGGTATTGCAGCGTGTAACGTAGCCAAGAACAATAATGCGGGCCACTGTAGATTACTATTGTCTCATGCAGCGATTCATTTGAAACGTCATGTCCATTGTAAGGCGAATGCGTCTGTACCCATTAAGTTACACTGTTAGCAGTAGTCTATAATTTAACGGACATGCCATTTTGGTATTGCAGCCTGTAACGTAGCCAAGAACAATAATGCGGGCCACTGTAGATTACTATTGTCTCATGCAGCGATTCATTTGAAACGTCATGTCCATTGTAAGGCGAATGCGTCTGTACCCATTAAGTTACACTGTTAGCAGTAGTCTATAATTTAACGGACATGCCATTTTGGTATTGCAGCCTGTAACGTAGCCAAGAACAATAATGCGGGCCACTGTAGATTACTATTGTCTCATGCAGCGATTCATTTGAAACGTCATGTTCATTGTAAGGCGAATGCTTCTGTACCCATTAAGTTACATTGTTAGCAGTAGTCTATAATTTTTCTCTAAAAAAAAAATGTGATGTGAAAGTAAATTTGTTATTAATTTATCACAGTCGGTATCTAAATTATTAATTTATCACAGTGGGTATCGAAATTATTTCAGTTCCAAATTGGCAGAAATGCTTTCCTCGTTTGTTGTTTATTATACCATTTATCTCTTCAGATTAGTTTGTTGTTGGTCTGTAATTACTGTGTGGATTGTTATGTAATTTCCTCTTCTTGAAAAATGGAAGTGATGCAATTTAGTGTGGCCGTGTCCAATAGTTTTATAGTGTGATATAAATCAGCTGTAAAGTATGAATTGTGAATTATCACTTCAACTGAGCCACCGTGGAGATTCCTGTTCTTGCTAAGCAACGAAGTTTGTGTCACTTACCTAGACTAATTTATATCTTATGTATGGGAGAGTCGTCGTCTCCTAATTCTTATTAATTTCGTTTTAATTATGATTTTTTTGTATTAAAAATTTTTCGTTGTTTTTTATTAGTATCTTACAATAGTTTCACGCGTCAATGTTTTACTTGATTTGAATATATATAATTTTTGTTTCAAAGATAACAATTATGTATTCTTACAAACTTATATTTGGGGCTTATAAGTATAGCGTATACAAATATGATATGTGTTTTTCACAGACACGTATCTGTTAGATACAGAAAGTGTGTATGACTCTGCTACACAGATATCATGATTCTATTAAATTGAGGAAACTTTTATACGAAGTGGGTAACGCTTAAAACTAAGTGTGGCTTTATTATACAAAATACTAAATAATCTCTATAATCTTTTAAATAAATCATTAAAATTGTTTTTCTAGACACTATGGATTTTGTTTAGAGTTTTCAGATTACAAACGTTTTACTGGTTTTTAACCTACATGTCTTCATGCTACGTGGTCACAATGCAGAATAGAAACCGTACACACGTTGCAGTGATTGTAAAAATTTGCTTTTCCAAGAACTCGGCGTGATTTCACTCGTAGGTTATAAGTTCACGGTTGATCACTCGTCAAAACTCGTACATTAATTTTACATAAAATCGACATCTGTCGTTCACTGTCCTTCAAAATCGTTTCTTTTGAGTCTCGCAGTCCATCTCCCGTAATTTCTGTCTGTGTGTGTATTGTGTTAAGACGTTGAGATAATGGAAAGTGATTAGAGCAAAATCCACGTTGCGATAAAGAGGTGATTATAAATTCATTATAATGAGTACATGATAACTTTAGCTGCAGGTAAAGTATAGATAAATGTAAATTATAAATTATGGCGAACGGTATGCTGTTGGCGGTAATCGAATCAGTTATGGATACGTACTTATTATACATGACAAAACCTATACGTATCATTTTCTGAAGATTTTATGCGTTCGTTAATTTACTCGAAAAAAAAAGTCTATTACAAACAGAATGACTAAGACTAATTTTTGTGTGATATTTTGTGCAGGTTGTCCGAACGCATGTTCAAAGTTAGTTAGTTAACGTTCAAGGTATGGATTACAAAAACGAAGGAATGTAAAAGGATTATGAAAGGGAAATCGGTAACAATACAAACATACACACAGACGCTCGAAATGAAATAATACGAAATACGTACAAAACTTGTGAAATATTCAAAAGATTGTATAGTGGTCGGAGAATTATTTTTATAATGTGGTGTGTTTTTCGCTATAATAAGTTGTTCTTAATTCGAAATGTGATTATACAGTTAAGTTAGAAAATACAATCGTTCTCTCTCTTGTGTAGCACAGTCTTGTTTTACTTTAATTTTAACACACACACACATACAGATACACGCAAACACCTTAAACGATATCAGGTAGTCGGGTATTCCATATTGATTTTTTGTCGGAACTTATAATTAAACTAAGACACAATTTTGCTGCGAAATATTATGTTCTAAGTATTCATTTAGATTTAGAGAATATTTAGCCCATTTTTTTTTTTACTGTTCACATCAAATTCTCTTCTCTGTTGTTTTCAATATGTTTTAATAAAAAACTAGATACGTATTTAATGAATATGTTCTGTTCGACGTGTAAGTATCAATTAACAAACTACTATGCGTACTGATATAACTAGCACTTCAGGCAAAATTAATTCCAAGAGCTGTACGTAAAGGAAATATTGACGTTAGCATGCGAGTCAGCAGGATGGGGGATTACTGAATCACTATAGACAGCAGGCCCATAACTACTTTGCTCACTAACAAGTATATACGTTGAAACTAAATTCTAAATGACTAGTCGTTAATAATGAAACGTATTACAGGATTATTGAAGTGGTCGAATTCTTTTCCCTTGCATTAAAAAATATCATTACATTGCTTTCCAGCAAAAAAATACAGACCTATCTAGTTTCTGTTACTCTTCCGTCAAAAGTTTTTATTTTTTTACCGAATAATTTTTGAGTCCATTTGCTAACAAAAGGACAGCCTGCAATAGAAACTATCTCATTGTTGCTGTGAAGTGTTTTCACGTTGCTTCTCCTAAAATCCGTCTTTTTTACAACGTACTCATTATCAAATTGGTCATGAGAAATTGTAGCTCTTTCAGTTCACTACTAATTCTTATGTTTCCATCTGATATTGCTTATACGAGATATCCATGTTGAGAAAATAACCCGAAAAGCCTTAGTCAAACTGTGTTCAAGTTCATGATGAGCGTAACTGTATATTTGCATTTATTTTGATGAATTATTTTTTCACAACGTATATTTTAATTACTTACTGCTCTCGGCCGTGCGCTTTTGAATTTTTAAATCATCTGATCAATCAATGTTAATTCGGCCATAAGCGTAAACTTACATAAGATAAATTTACGTGAACTTATGTAGGCTAACTATCTGTAGCTGAAGTATAAACGTGATAAGACACTGACTATGAGGAAATTAATAGGTTACTTTTAGTAGTTTAGTAGGTTATCAGGAAAACCTTAGGCGACCGTTAGGCGACCTTTTTTTCAGCCTATGTAGGAAACATGGCTGAATCCGAGTAACGTTTCGGCTTTTCATCTATTAAAGCTCTCATGAATGGTTGTACCGGCTTACCTTCCCCTCCGCCGCAAGAGGACCTGGACCATTCTCTTCCCACTATAACTGCCGGAGACTTCAACTCCAAGCATCCCCGGTGGAACAGCCGTGATACAAACCCGCGTGGGCGCTTCCTCTACAATTATGTCCAGGGGCATCCTCAGGTTTACGTTTTTGGCTCTATCTCTCCGACCTACGTTCCTAATCGGCGTCTTCCGGATGTCCTTGACATTTCTGTTGTTGAAGGACCTGGCCTGTCCCACCACAGTAGATGCAGTGTCAGATCTCTGGGAACATGGTAACTTGTGAAGATAGTCATGATTCCCAAACCACGTAAGCTGCGTATGCTTTCTGAAAATCTTCGCCCCATTTTACTCTTGTCAGTGATTTTGAAGGTGTTCGAGCGGTTCCTGCATGGTCGGATTGTCCCCCTACTGGATGATCTCGTTCCGTAGAAACAGTTCGGCTTTCGTAGAGAGCACTCGATGAGCTTTCAACTCGTCAGGGTGGGTTATTGCCCAACTTACGGACGCCGAGAACAAACATCGCTCCACTGTAAGCCCTTCGGTCGAGTCTGACACGAAGGACTTCTCTACAAACTTGCCTTGTCGCCACTCCCCGCCATTTTCGTACATTTTCTGCGATCGCTTCTTTAGGGTATGCGTCGATGGGTCGTACTCATTCGTACGACCGATCGCCGCAGGCGCTCCTCAAGTTTCTGTTCTTGGCCCTGTTGTGTACCTTGTGTACACGAACGACCTTCTTGTACAGCCTGGAGCCAATCTTTCGCTCCATGCGAATGACGCCATACCACTCTGCTAACCTCGGTTGTGCCGCTAGAGTGGTGCAACGTCAGCTCGCCCTTCTTACGTACTGCCTAAGGAAATGGCGAGTGGCAGTCAGTACGAAGAAATCCAAGACGACTGTCTTCTCCCGTCAGCTTGCTTCCTCTCCCTTAACGGGTGCCCGATCCCATGGAAACGGTCTGTGAAGTATTTGGGCTTCAATCTTGACCGCCGTCTTTGCTTCGCAGCCCACGTCTACCAGCATCTCCAGCGAGCCCGGTGACGTCAAAGCCAAGCTATTTCGTTTCTTATCTCATCGACGCCCGACGTTCAGTGCCTGGGTGCACTAAACTGTCTATTTATCTACTCTTTCTTACAGCTACCCTAACATACGCAGCACCCGCATTCTGGTCTCTGCTTCGCCCCTACGTTATTTCACGCTTGGAAGCGTTCCAATCCCGAACCTTCCGTTACATCTCCAATTCTCCATGGTTCGTCCGGAATGACGCTATGAGGTGAGGGTTGAAGATTCCTTCTCTCGATGAGTTTGTCCGCTCCCTTGCACTCAAACTGTTCACACGAGCCTCTACCTCATCCTGTCCTCATCTCCACCGCCTTAGTACAGACGAAGGTCCAGTTCCACGAAGACATAAGCGCTCCCGAGCTCTGCTCGATGACCCCCATAAACAATCTTCTGCCCCCCCACCACCATCGCCCTTGCATGCCTAGACCATCCATACAACTCTCATTCCCTTTCTTTTCATGGTAAAAAATACTATTCTTTCGCCTCCCTTCCCTAGTCGCTTGTTACCATCCTGGAAAAAACGCGTCGCGGATCGATTGCGGTCCATAACCAAACTCACAGTCTCCATCTGGCCAAAATACTTTATAGCATCAGGCAGCCATCGCATTTGCCCGGACATTGCAATCCCCAGCCGCTGCACCAACGATTGGTCTTGATCTTGGTCTAATGACTGTACACTTCTTCATTTCGACCCGTCACTGCTGGTGTCCCGCGGGGTTCTCTCTTCGGTCCCGTTCTGTACTTTGTGTACCCGAACGACCTACCGGTTTTGCCCGGAGGGTTACGTTGTCCCTCTTCGCCGACGACGTTATGTATCATTGCAGATCCCTGTCCCCGCGATTTGCGAGTACAAAGCTACAGCGTTAGTTGGACCTGCTTCCGGACTGGCTAAAGACGTGACGGGTGGCGATCTGCTTCACTGGTAAATCCATTTCCCGACGCCAGTCCCTCTCCCTAGAAGTGAGTTCTATCGCCTGGAAGGAGTCGGTGAAGTATTTAGGCGTCCGGCTTGACCGGCGTCTTAGCTTCAACGCCCACGCGACATCCGAGCCAAACTTTCCCATGCTCTGGTGTCGAAATCGACTGACTCTGCGCACTAAAGTTACTATCTATCTTTGTTTCTTCGGTCAGTACTGCCCTATGTTTCACCCGCCTGGTAGTAGTTATTGTCGACCACCAACAAGTGTACGTTGGAACAGTTCCAATCCAATCCTACGTATCTTGTTAGGATCTCCATGGTTTGTTAGAAATTATGTAATTCGCGGAGATCTTCGAGTTCCTACCCTTGCTGCCTTTGCCTGGTCGCTCGCCGAAATTCTTTGCTTCGGCAGCGACATCTTCCTTCCCTTACCTACTAACAATTGGTACGTCTGAGCCTCCATCCCCAATCAGGGTCAAACACCCTCGGGCGATTCGTGATGACCCCCCCGCAATGTCAGGCACGCTAAGTTATTTCTGAATAGCCCTGAGCAACTTCCTGTCTTCTCTGTCTAACCCTCTCTCCTCAGTGAACTCCTTCCTTAATCATGTGTCCAGCATGTTTCTTGGCACTGTCACCTTAGCATGGAGTTGTCTGCTTCGTGGAGAACGACCGACACCTCAAAGCCGTCTGCCTGCTGAGTCCGAGACGGGCGGCATCTTCTGTCTGAATCGCCACCAGAGGCAGTCCTACTAAACACGTTAAACATTGATCATTCAAAACAAAAATTCCGGCACCATCTAACGGGTAACCGCGTTGGCGTGTCCCTTCCCATGCTAGGTACCCCGACCAGCACTGTTTTCATCTGGCGTCAGCAAGCACGTCCCGGACGCTGCAATCAAGCCACGGGTGCAAAGACCCCCCCCCCCATATGAAGCAAAGCAAAGCAAAAAAAAAAAAAAAATGGCTGTACCCGTTCAGCTATATATACTTCAGCACCAATTTTTATATTCTCACTACGATCGAGAAAAATATTTAAATATTAATATTTAAAATATTAAAATATTTATTAATATTAAAATATTTAATTTTAATTTAAATTAATTAGTTTCGTTTCCAGACGTAGATTTAATTTTATTGTAGGATTATTAAAACGTTCGATTTTAATTTTGTGATTGCATAACACGAGTCTCTGAATTGAAATGTATTATTTATTGGCTTTAAATCAAAATGCCTGAAACATACCATAATTGAATAACGTGAAACTAGGCTTCGGTTGATTTAAATGTGCTGAACAAACAGGTCACTAACGAACATGTAACCTCGTTTGTTGCAACAAACAATCAGCGAACGAACACACTGTATGGTACGTACAGGTTATTGTTTCACTCGACAAGTTATTTGTTACGACCGTGTTGTTCTTTTTAAGTGATTAGAAACCACAAAAATTTGATGTATCTAACTTCCTGGATGTCTTGACTTCGTCTAAAATATATCGCCATTGGTCACGGTTTCGATCGGCAGCATCGTACAGTTTTTAACATCCAGCTTCCTCATATCACTATCAACCACGTTTATCCATCTCTGTTTAGGAATCCCTCTACTCCTTCGCCCTCCTGGGTGATAAATTGTGATTTTCCTTTTTGGTTCACTCTCTTGAAAGTAGACAATACGTCCAGCTTACTTTAGTATTAACTAGATTGTCGGTGGCCCCTTATATATTTCATTTAGCTCATGATTAAAACGTCTGTGACTCGGCCGTGGTCGCAGACTTCCTTTCTGGACACTTTTCGCGTCCTCCTCATGACTCCATTTACCGTTCGACCTGGTCAATGTGGAATCGGCCATTCGTCAACTTCGCCCTAAGCCCCCCCCGACGAGGTTCGTGTCGGCGCAGCGGCCTACAAAATGTCCCATCAAGTCCTTAGTCCGCGAGTTGTTCAATGGATGTCTCCGGGTCCATTATTCCCCAGCCTGTGGAAACGAGGAAAAATCATGATCCCCAAACCACGCAAGCTGCTTATACTTCTCGAAAACCATCGGCCCATATCTCCCCAGCCAGTCATTTGAAGGTGTTCGAGCGGCTTCTGCAAGGTCGGATTAATTCTGGTTAATTTTATCAGGCAGGAGCAGTTCGGCTTTCGCAGGGAACACTCGACAGCCCTTCAACTTGTCACGGTAATAACGCAGGTCGCTGATGCCGAAAATAAACGTCCATGCACTATGACAGTGGTACTCTATATGAATGAGGCCTTCCATCGAGTCTGGCTTCTCTACAAGCTAGCCGTGTCCCCGCTACCTGCTTCTTTTGTCCATCTGATTCGATCGCGTCTCGTAGATCGCTCCTTTAAGATATGGCTCGATGGATTGTACTCATCCGTCCGACCCATCGCTGCTTGTGTCCCCCAAGGATCAATCCTCGGTCCCGTTATGTATCTCGTGTACACGAACGACCTGCCTGTCCAGCCTGGAGTTTCTGTCTGTCTCTCTCTCTTTTTTCTTTATGCGGATGACAACATTCGTTATGCTGCTGGTGTGCAACGACAGCTCGCCCTTCTTTCGGACTGGCTAAGTAAATTGCGAGTGGCAATCAATACGGAGAAATCCGAGGCGATTGCCTTCTCCCGTCAGCTAACTTCCCGATGCGAAACCCTCTCCCTAAACCGACTGTCGCATGAAAACAACTTGACTACCGCTACAAGTGTACAGGCTAAATTGAATTAGTGGTTATTGAACGTTACGTCTCAATAGGTAAAAGACGTAATAGATACCAGCCATAAAATATTGTATTACAGGTGAATCCAGAGAGGAATTTTGTCAGGGTTTTTCGAAATTTAGGATCGAGGGAAATGTTTGTAACGCTTTGGAAAGAGAAGTTCCCCCTATTTCCCTACCCGTAGGTTCAGCCTGTTTCTGCGATTTAAGACTGTTCGATGCTTAATTAATCGATATCGAACCAAGGTGAATATGCTTTTACCAAGGTGTTGTCAGTATCTTTTACCAATACACATTGTCTGTATTAAGATCTGCGGCGTCTGTGACCATTTACCAATAGTGGCATTATGATACTACATCCATGTAAATACTTGAAATTTTACAGAGAACTCTTCGTACCGCGATTATGTTTCTTAATTGGATTAGACTACACGCCTTTAAACAACGTTATGACATAAGGAGATTAATGCTAAAGGATAAAGTTGACTGTAAATCTAGATAGCCGAACTGCTTAACTGGTGTGTTAGGCTTACATCTTTCCAGTTAACTTTACGTGTCTGTATACCCTCAATGGAATGTCTCGCGGATAGCACACAATTATAATAACTATCGCAGTAACTCTACAGACGTTTTCTAACTTGCGTTCGTCGCAACTGGCAGACAAATGTCATGGTCCAGAGTAGCGTTTCCTCGTTAGAGACTGATTGTACGTTCAAAATTCTTATTTGAAAACGTAGTTTCTCGTAATCTGATTGGTGATTGGTTCTTAGGTAATACCTTCTTATGATTTTCTCACAGATGTGGGTATACATTTGTTAAATCGAATCTGCAAAGACTCTGGATTGCAAATATCCACACTTAAAACTAAGGAGACAGCTTTTCGTGGAACTGATCCCGTACGGGCAAAAATTGTTATAGATGATACTATCCTGGAACAAGTTAGCAATTTTGAATACCTGTGCTACAGTGCGTCTTATAATGCAAGCAACGACGTTGTGAATAAGTTGGATAAGTTCAAGCTTATGTGCGGGACCATCAGACGAACCCTTAAGTCAGTAAATAAAGAAACACGCCTAAAATTCTACAAAGTGATGGCTCTTCCCACACATCGTTATGGGTCTGAGAACTGGACTTTAACGAAAGGCCAGGCCAGTCGCATCCAAGCGGCTGAAATGAGATTTCTCAGGCACGTGGCAGGGTATACTCTCCATGATCATAGAAGAAACACAGATATACAGCAGGAACTGAATATTGTGAGTATACTCGACAGGATCGCCCAGTATCGGCTGAATTGCTGAGAACATCTTTGCCGCATCCCCAAACAACTATGGAACTATAAGCCGAGGGGACGGAGAGGTGTGGGACGTCCGAGGAAGCGCTGGAGTGACCAGCTGTAATCTTTGCCTACTTGAGACCTGAACAAACCATCCTTGGTTTAATCCTTGTAGATAATGATGATGATGATGATTTTCTTACAGATAATAAATTTTCCTGTACAATAACGTATTACGAGTATTTTGATATAAGTCCCATCTCAAAATTTCCCATATTTCAATAGTTATTTAAATTAACGTGTTTTTTAAGAATATCCCGTAATTACGTACCCTTGCACACGCGGCTAATATTTAAATATACAATTTTTCACAGTGTTTCTTATCAAGTATTTTACTGTGTTCAAACCCGCAACTTCTATTCATTCATATAGTTTCTTTATATACTATTATATGGTAATGTTGCTTGCTACATTCCACATGCAATTATAATGTCCATTGCAATGTGTGTGTGTTTTATTATGATTATTAGTCTTAACATGCCTTCACAGATTTTCCGTATTTTAGTCTACAAGACTTCGTTCGATATTCATTGAATCGAAATAACTGTACATAACAGTAATCCCACATAAAACAATTCATACGCCTGTCTATGATTCTTATGGAACTGGTGAAGTGTATATAACTAATTAATAATTAATTATGAAAGTCTGTTTTATGAAATATAGTTTCTTTATAAATATTTTAAATAAATTTTGACCACTGCGAGAAAACAAATCAACAGACAGTTTTAATGAAATTTATTGTATGAACTTCATTTTGTTTATACAAAAAAAAAACTCTTTTCGCTTAAATCAGAAGTCTGGAAGTGAGGAAAATGTTTACTTACGCGCATAAGTATTGCGTGTACATACATGATTGTAGGAGTTTTTACATGCCTACAACGACTACGTTTATTAAACACTGCCCCATTGTTACTCTTTGTTGGAATCTCTGTCTCGAGTAAATGGATGCATTGTTAAACGTGCAGTCGTGTCTTAACAATATGTACAAAGAATCGGCAGCTGTGTTCGTTTCCCGAAACTAGAACACGTCTTAATAATTAAAACATTCCTGCAGGTGTAGGTACACACTCATGTACTAAGCCGTGATGTTTAGTATTTAGGCCTAACAGTAGATCAGTGATCCAATATAATTGATTAATGGCTGTGGCTGTCATAAATTCGCGTTTTCTGACTTTAGGAAATGCTGATTTCTTGAGCTCCCGTTACACGGAAATTTGGTTTGACAACTATCGTTTGCCAGTTGGGTATCATCTCTCTCTCTCTCTCTCTCTCTCTCTCTCTCTCTCTCTCTCTCTCTCTCTCTCTCTCTCTCTCCCTCCCTCCCTCCCTCCCTCCCTCCCTCCCCCTCCCCCCGAGTGAGAACACCGATGCCTCAGCTCGCCCGTTGTTCCGAAGACAACGTTCCTCAGACACAGAAATTCTCTGCATACTCCGTAATATGTGGCAATAAGTTTGGGTTCACGAAATAGGCTGTACGTGAAATTTTCCAAAAAATTTTGTTGTGTGCATTTTGAAAAACTGTAAAACTTGATACGTAATAAATGTTGCAACGTGTTACCCGTCCGCTGATCCAGTGTAGGGGGCTCTGCGTATGTGTTCCAATGTTGCACGCTTTGCATTCTCTTTTTTTTCCTTTCGTGTTAATATTGTAATGTTTATTTTCTTTTTAAATGCAGTTTGAAATGTATTCCTTCATTTATGGACAAGGTTTTTTTACGATTTTACGAAACTGATACAATTCTCGTCAGTTTCTATTAACAGTGCAATAGTTACTCGTGATAGCATACGCTATGCAGCCATCGTATCGTGAGAAAGTAAGACTGTAATATGAGAGTATTTAATCTATCATAAATTATTCTAAAGTTTTGTTTTTCAATGTTTATTACAAATTCTATTGATATTCTCTTACTATTCTTCCTATGTGTATGCACATGTGCATGAAAGAATGAAGCAGAGCAGGCTTACAGCAGCTGATCTGTAACAAGATAATGCTACTATAGGCCTACCTTTAGCATATTGTGATGACATACATGACATTGTAAAAGTATTTGACGGTTTAAGTTGCTCCAGAATCTACTTCGTTGTTTGTGATCGTAATCTGGGTTTTATGATATGTTCTTCGCGTCAGGCACGTCCATTAATGGTTTTGAATATTTTCCTGATTCCATTAATTAGGATACAGGCATGAATCATTAATGCGGGCGGAGGTATTACGGAGGTGGCGGTGTAGTCAACACCACATGACCGTACCGTCTGGCGTTACCGTCTTTAGTCGCGTGGTTTCTCTACTCCGTGATAAGAAGGAGAAGCTAACCGCGCTAATAGGACGGGGGAGGGAGAATGCGTACCGCAGTGTTCACTCGGGGCCGCTTCTCTGCCGTGGGATGTAGTGTTGGTACCCAAGGTATGGACGCGTACCTATAATATTAAATATTATTAAAATACGATACTGTATTAATTTTCTGATTGATATGCAAACTGTTACTGTAAAAGGATTTTCAAATATAAGTTGGTTGTGTCTGTAATGTAAGTAAAAAATACTTGTACTTAAACGGAATAATTAGTACAAGATACCATTACTTTATTTGAGTCTCTTTTTTAATTTTCCTTGATAATGCTTGATGAATTGTTCTACATATTGACGGAAACTAAAGCAACTTATGATTAATATCATGATCTACATCGTAGATATGTGATGTCCCAGCAAAGGTAATGGAAAAACCTGTAACTGAAACCTCGTGCTGAGCTTCATCAAAGGCTGCCGCTAGGAGCGCTGCCCGTTCTGTTTTTGGTGACGGGGGTATCGTTCAAAAAATCGTTGTGCGCGTGTGTTGTGTAATATGTTCAAATAGTATGTGTGATTTAAATTGCTGTTCGTTTAGGATGCATAGAAACAACATTATAACTTTCTAACATTTATTTTGCACAAGTGTACACGTGAAGATTACAATAATTAATACTCGTACCGCATCAGACTACAGGACTGTATACTTTGCTTTTGAGCCGACTAGTTTTTTCACAATCCGATAAAAAAGCAAAATGTAGGCTATACATACGCGTATCTCTGTACACGACGCACGTCCTCTTTCACCAACTTTGCTAACTTTCTTCCTTAACGGCCCCGATATAATTTTAATGGCCGATATCGTAATTGTCGTTTCACCAACGCGTTTGGAACCGATGAGTAAAACGTTCGTTAACACGACTACCATGATAATTGTCTATTTTGTTTCAGATTGGTGGAAAATTTAAAATAATTTGTAAACTATCTGTAATGTAGTGTCCATGTTTCGTAACTTTCTTTTACATTAATTTTGTTACGCGTAATTTTTAACTTTATTCGTTGTTTTCTCTTTTTGTTGTGTTTGTTCTGATAAATTCTGTTCTGTGATTTCAAATTAACTTATACGCATATCTCTCTAGTTTTATTATCTGTGTACTTTTGTTTAGTTGTGTTTGTTCTGTAAGTCATAAGAAATCGTCTTAAAATAAAAACTGTCAGCTTGGACGCGTTACTGTTTCGTGGTTTTTCTAAGTCTTAAATGTTTTTGTATAGTTTTTCTTTTTGTAACTTCTATTTGCTTTATTCCTGTAATAGAGAATAGGGCCTACTCCACTTTAAATATAGTTCTTCAAAATTTCGAGAGTAGGCCTACCTTTTTTTCAATCCCTATAGCGTTCTATAAATTTAGGTTCACAGATTGTCAAAATCTGCAGGCTATTTTTATTTCCAGTGACCGTTTTTTCGACTTTGGATGGTTTTCTAAATAGGCGTACATTATTTAAACGTCAAAATCTTCTCTCTGATCCATTTTGTGTCTCTGATGCGTAAACTGTTTGTCACAACAGTTTATTGTATATTAGCATACTCAACAGTAGGCCTAAATGCGAATTATTTAATAAAAATGCAGGCAAAATAAAGTTATCACAAATATGCGCATGTAAATTTTATTTATCTTGCGCGAACGATAAGTTGATAAATTTATTTATAATTTAAGATTAGCTCTCCTCGTTTTAATGAACCTAACAGGCCAAATATCTCCCTTTAAGTTGATCCTCATTATAACGACTTTTATCTTTCACGAAGCTTTGTGGAATGAGTTATCTCCCGTTAAATCCACAATGGGTGATTTAACGGCAGTTAAATTGTTAACAGAGACCAGTAAAACGGGGCAACAATATCCCATGTACGTTATCACTGCGATATTTTTGTACATGTAGAAACAAATGTTGATTCATAAGATGTGTTTGAGATCTGAATCTTTGTATACAGTGTTTAACTTGTGCAATAGTGTTTGACTAAAAGTTTGCAGTACAGTCCAAAAATGAATTTTAATTGCTTCCCTTGATACATGTGTCACCCTGGATGATCACCATTTGATTGACAGTAGCCTTGAATAAATTATTTGATGATCTTTAAATAATGTATTACATCAATATTATCAGTATAATTTAAATACTACATTCTTGAGTGTATAGTTTTATTGAACAGTAACAATAAAAATACCTCATTTAAAACCAATATTGGACATACAAGATAACACACACACACACACACACACACACACACACACACACACACACACACACACACACACACACACACACACACACACACACACACACACACACACACACACACACACACACACACACACACACACACACACACACACACACACACACACACACACACACACACACACACACAAAAGCTGATAATAATGAAAATTGGTTTAGTGTAGACAACAATGCTTTTGAAGTTTATTTATAGTTCATTCATATTTAATTTCCATTGTTTTTAACGATCTCGATCTCTCCCGTGAATCAGAAGAGTAACACAACACAACACAACTGGCTCCAAGTTCATTAACAATATCTGTATCTCCGAATGTTATTATATTTAGCTTCACTTTTTACTAGTAGGTAAACTCTGCAGCAGATCTAAATATATATTCAGGACTTGGGAAAATTATGTAAATTCGAGATTTTTAGTTAACATGGTTAATTTATATAATATTTATGCTCAATTGGATATTTCTGTAAAATTATTGTTACATATGGTGCAATGTATAGTATTTTCCCACATTTTAACATAATATATGTCTTTCTTTTTTATTCTATTTATGGAAAAGTGTTAAAAAAAGGTACTGTTTAGCTTCCACCAGAGACAGTTCACAGCTGCTGCTTTTCAGTCTGTAAAAAAAAATTATCACCAGTTCTGTAGCAGAGGTTACACTGGTCAACAAAATTTCATTTTTTGCTTGTTAAATGAAAGTGAATAACTGGTTCTTATAGTATTTTCAGGGTTTCAAGTATGTTTAGAGTTTTTTCCTATCAGGCATAGTTTTGTAACATTTTTTTTTCTTTTGCAAAAAGAAAATTATGTGACAGTAATATAACAAAATGTTATGCACTTTGTATTTACCTAAAATCTACTTCTGTTAGATTTTCTGCTGTACTTTGCTATAGGTAGATCCCTCTTTAGATTCCAGCAGTAGTCAGCTAGCATTTTTGGGTTCCATTTTTCCATGGTGGATATTTCCTGGTGAAAGCATTCACCATGTTCGTCACTCACAGCGCGAAGATTGTTTGGGAAAAAATCGAAATGCGGATCTAAGAAATAAATTTTGAGTTACATATTACATCCAACTTCTCTGTAATTTTGAAGAAGCTCTCTGTAGTTTACAAGTTCTCTGTAGTTATCCACCTTATGGTTTCCCAGGAAGTTGTTAACCACATTTTGAAATAATTTTCATTCAGAAACCTCAAAATCATTCAAACTTTCTTCAAATCCAGGATCATTCTAGTTTTCTTATTTGTAGACCAACAAATATACCTTCCGTAATCTTAGCATCACTTATATTAGGAACTTGTTTATCAGAAAATGAAATCCTGCACCATTACAATCCATTGCTTTAACAAAATATTTCATTAAACCAAGCTTAATGTGTAGTGGCAGAAGATAAACTTTTTTTAGGTTTTACTACTGCTTGACTTACAACTATCTTCTCTCCTACAGTCAGTGCCTCTCTCTTTTTTGCCACTGCATTTTTATGTAATGATTCTTCCTATCCCTGGCTGTCCTATTCATAAAAGAAGCAATAGAATTTAGTGTGCCCAACTTGCAAGCCAAGTAAAAGTGCTATCATTTTCAGATCTGAACAAATATGGCATGAATATTTCTCATACTGAATCCTGATCAATACAAGTTTCATGTATGAGTCCTTCATGTGAGCAGCATAAGCTAAAGAGATTGATGGATATTTATTTCCAGTGTGAAGTAGGACTGCTTTCAAACTAAGCTTTGAAGAGTCTATAAATAGACGCCATTCTTCAGGTTGGTGCATATGTTCCAAAGCTATCAGTAAAGAATCCACGCCATTGCAATACACTAAGTCCTCATGTACTGAGAGAAGAAATGTTCAAACTTATACTGCCTTATTTTTAGTATTCTGCTGTAAAGATTCAATCCTTTCATTCTTGGTGCCAGTATTTCTGCTCGACTCTTTAATAAATTTAAGTGATTAATTAAGTGAGGTTCAGTATGTTTTTTTTTTTTCAAAAATCTGGGTTCCTTCTTTCTTCATCACCTGATAAGTCTGCACAAGGTTCAATGTTAGTAACAACTTCATGTTCGCCGAAGTTCCATGTTTCTGGTGGTACTGGAATTGGAAGATCTGGACTGTGTGGCATTGGCCTTATAACAGAGGGAATATCAGGGTATTTAACACTACGTTTAGTCTTAACTGTTATCCCACATATTTTTGTCATAAAAGACCATGATGTGATCCTTCGGTTCACCCCAAATCATTGGAATTACAAATGGCATGTGACGAGATCCATTTAGCCAACTAATAACAATGATGATGACTATTCAGTAACCCAAACAATTATATTTGACTTATCAATTTAGCTGCTGCAATAAATAAATCAAAGCTATTTACCTGATATTGTTTAAGTCCACAAAATTCTATGGATATGGAGTTCACTTACTGAAAAATGAAAAGGGCCGTTACAAAAAAAAAACTGAGCCTGATAGAGAAATTCTGACTACATATTCAGAATAAGCACCCAAATACAGGTAAGAATTACAAAAAATTGAGCAGTTAACAAAATCTCCTGGATTTGAAAAATTCTCATGAATAAGTAGACTCTTTCTGCACTTGTTCCGAGAACATTCTAATGGAATATATAGTTGTATCCAGTGATGATACTTGCAGTTTAACAAAAAATTCCAGTCACACAGGGTGTTGTGAGAAAAGGATGTTTTATGGGTGTTTTCCCAATTCTCAAACTGTTTTGAAGTGAAGCCATGCTGTAGGAATGCCATGTTACAGAAAGGGTCACCTGTATAAGTACTGACTGCGTAACATGTAATATAGAGTATTAATAACTGTTAACAATAAATCAGTGACTTTGAGAATGGCTTAGATTTTATGTGAATAAAACAACAATTTAATTTCTTCACATAACATGACTGCAAATTGTAGTCATGTGCTCTCAGAACTCAATACAGTACTTTTTTACTTTCGTTGTAATAATATTTTGATTCACAGTGGTTGTAAGTAATATTTTTGTTAAATAATTGTTTTAATTTGCTATTCCAAAAATTATGTGGATCAAACTGAAGCTTAAGTGAAAACTGTGGTGAGTGTGTGTGTGCGTGCGTGGATGCAACATGAGAGCACATGTGAATACTATATTAATTGCTTCAAGCTTCTGCTGTGCTTCAATTCCATACAGAAACATCATCTCCTTATAGGGCAACTATATATGACATGGAAATCATACAGTAGTGATCATTCCACCATTATTATACATAATGTTTACAATTTGTATATGTAATGTTATAGTAATTCAAAAAGCTAAGAAGCAAGTTCAGTGTGATAAAAAGAAAATATATATCGAGATCCATGTAGCACATCTTTCCCCATCTTCTGCAACTTATAATTGAGAGAATTATTGAACATGTCATGCCGGCCTACTTGCTTGTACAGAGGAGCATGTCTATATGATTGTCCAAACAAAAGCTGATGTGTTTATCCAATGATGTTAACAGATAAAAATGTTCCATGCTCATATTATTCCAGCTTTACAGTCCTAATAGCTCCTTGGATAAATCATCAGCACGTGTCTGGTACAGCTAGAATTATTTAGAACTGACAAGTGTATTGAGTGTGAACAGATTAGGTTGTAACCATTTTATGTTATCAGCAATGTCGGATGTGACGGTTGTGTAGAACCACTGAAGAAAACAACTATTAATTCATCTTAGAATTTATTGTATTTACATATTGTAAAAATATAAGAATTGTTATTTGTATATCTTGTGTACTATAAGAAGTATTATTGTATAAATTTGTTTATTGCAGCGTCAGGATCAGGATCAGTGATTGGAAGGGAGCCACTGCCACCTCGACATCCTCCTCCTGCTCCTGTAGTAGACAAACCACCGCCACCAACTCGATCACCAACACAAGTGCCCGTACAACCACCTCTGGGCATCGGCACAGCCACATCCGTTATGCCTACATCCACCATTCCCAACAATGATATTCATCATAAAAGAGTAAGTAACAGATCCACGTGATGTATGTCCCTGTGAATTATGGTGATCTATAATAAAGAAATAGAATTCTGTGTTGTTTATAAAATGTGTTACAGCATTCAGAATTAGTAATCTAATGGAGTTGTGGACTAGTATATAAATGATAATTTTGTCTTAGAACATGAGGTAAACATATCTTTCGTGGAATTTAATGTACTTTTCTCTCAATCTACTTAATTGTATTCTATTTGTTTTCAAGTTATACTTCGTTCATAGTGTTTTAAAGTGAATTAATGATACATGAAAATTTTTTACTCATACATTACATAATATCTGCATAGTATCTAGTGATCTCTGTCATTAGTTAATTGATGAACCACTAGTTGTTTTGCACTTGACAAGACCTTTTTGTATCTTTCAAGAAAGTAGCTTTGTGTCGCTAATATATAAGCCAAAGTTAGGTAGGCCTATATAATGCACTTAATTGTACGACTTTTCCATCTGCATTTATTGACTACACTTCAGTTCCAATTACCTCTTTCTCTTCCTTAACTGTATATCATCTTTTATTGGTTGTGAACCACTGTTTTTTCAATCTTTCCTTACTGTTTGATGTAATAACTAATGTCTGTATATTTTTAAACCAGGGGTGATTTTAATTTCTTGTGTATGACATCCGCCCTCTTCCTATTTCCTTTTTTGACTTCTCTTGTCCTCATAGAAATGCTGAATAAGTTTCTACATTTCTTAGTTTCTTTTAGATACCCATTTTTTAAATTTTGACAGCCATAAAAAATCATATTCTCTTTATAGCTCATTTTCAGTATTTTCTCTTTTGTTATTTTATCAGTGCAGAACACTTTCATCATGTTATCAGTGTACGTTTTATTTTGGTTTATTTTTCTACCTGTTGATTTTCATGTTAATTATCATGTCATTTTGTGAAATTTTCTTCTTGGACCAAGCGTGAATGTTGTTCTGCATTTTCATTTAATCCATAGTACATTCTGATTATGTATATCCTGTTCAGTTATACAGTTGTTATAGTTCCTTCATACTGTTTGCAGTCAGGTATTCACGTGTCATCTGTCTGATAAAGTTACATCATTCACTATTATTCCCGTGACTTGATCTTTGAAAATAAGCTTCTATATTAAATACAGTCCCTGGCCAAATTATTAGGCCACCCATTGAAAAAATTAAAATTTACAGTTTTGTCACTGATATTGTGTTTTCAGTGTATTTTAATATGAACAATCAATGTTAATTTTAATATTTCATGTTATTAGACAAAATATTTATGCCTATCATTAATGTTGGCAACACTGTAAGCTTGTTATATTGTGTTTAGGTATTACACAACAATGCAGTCAGCTGTGTGGTTCAATGAATCTGTTCTGAAGTTGTTTTAATTGCCAGTTTATGCATTCAGTTGTTATTTTCTTGGTGTTGTATTGTTATTATTTTTTTTATATTGTTATTTTATTTTATTTAACGTGTTAATTACTTTTAAAGTTTAAGTCTGTTTAATTTTTTTTTCAGATTAACATTGTAACCTCAAATATTGGAAAATTCTGCCATGGGCAAAGTAAAAGATATTAGTGACGACCAAAAAGCTGTTGTAAAACATTTATTTTACAAACAATTACTGTTACATATATTTTAATAATTAATTACAGAAAAAATTACAGTAGTTTTAAAATTATTTTAATATTTTGTTATCCCTCCTTTAGCTTTGATGACGCTTTCAATTCTTCTCGGCATGCTTGTAACGCAATTTAATGCCTTTTCCTTTAACTTGTCATTATGATTCCAGTGCCAAATTATTCTTGCAATTAGTTGGTGCTTAGTGGTGATATTTTCCTTTCCTATGTCCCGTTTTAAAAGCTCCCACACATTCTCAATTGGGTTGAGATCTGGTGAATTTCCTGGCCATTCAAGAAGTGGTATTGAGCTCTGAGCAAGAAATGTCTTAACACTTTTTGCTGTGTGGCAAGGAGCTGAATCTTGCATAAATATTTTCTCTTCATTATTGGGAAACTATTCATTTAATTAGGGAATACGTCTTCTTTGAAGAACTGTGATGTACTGGTCCTGCCGCATTGTCCCTACAACAACGTAAAGCCGTCCAAGTCCTTTAGAGCTAATGACAGACCATATCATAACTGACGGTGGATATTTATGGTTTTTACAACACAGTCTTCATTAAATTTTTCTCCAGGTCTTCGTTTAACATACTGCTTTTTGTCTGTGAGGACTTGAAACGTGGACTCATCATTGAAGCACACCTGTCAAAAATGGACACAACGTTACAGTAGAGTTGAACCAGAATTTAAAACAGACCCAACCTTTCAAAAATACTGTACAGCAACTTACCTTATCCCAATCTTCAGAAGTGAATGTTCTGTACTTTCTAGCCCATAGTAGTCTTTTCCGTTTCATTGCTGTAGTCAGCTTGGGCTTCTTGACAGGTCGTCGACTTTTGAATCCCAGCGCATACAGACTTCGGCGAATAGTTCTTTCAGATACTGCTACTCCAGAATCTTGCACCTCTTGTGTGATGGTTGCATTTGTGGCAGCCCTACTTCCTTTAATTATTTTTATTAATTTCCTTTCAGTTCTAGGAGAAATAATTTTTTTACGGCCACATGCTCCCTTCCTCTTACTACGAAGTGAAACATTGTTCGCTATATTTTCCTTTATTCTTCTCACTGATTGTCTAGAAATGTTGCACTTCCTAGCAATTTCACTGATCTTACACTTTTCTACTTCAAGTAAATGTTTTACAACAGCTTTTTGATCGTCACTGATATCTTTTACTTTGCCCATGGCAGAATTTTCCAATATTTGAGGTTAGAATGTTAATCTGACAAAAAAAATTAAACAGACTTAAACTTTAAAAGAATTAACACTTTAAATAAAATAAAATAACAATATAAAACAAAATAATAACAATACAACACCAAGAAAATAACAACTGAATGCATAAACTGGCAATTAAAACAACTTCAGAACAGATTCATTGAACCACACAGCTGACTGCATTGTTGTGTAATACCTAAACACAATATAACAAGCTTACAGTGTTGCCAACATTAATGATAGACATAAATATTTTGTCTAATAACATGAAATATTAAAATTAACATTGATTGTTCACATTAAAATACACTGAAAACACAATATCAGTGACAAAACTGTAAATTTTAATTTTTTCAATGGGTGGCCTAATAATTTGGCCAGGGACTGTATCTAATATTCATCATTGCTGAGGTTTTTGTGTTGCCCTTTGTGTATATATATAACCCATTGTTTCTTAAAAACGTTTATGAAACAAACTGTCTACTAATGATTTTTCTCATTATTTTTCAACTTTACATTCTATAATTTAATATGTTCTGTATTATTAACTCTTGTAACATTGTAAATTTATTTTTGGTTTACCTTCATTAGTTTATATTGTTTTCCATACATCAGTCGACAAGAGCAAGGTAAATTTTTCATCGTTTTTTTTTAATTAACTAAATGTAATTATCCAGTGAATTTATTGGGGAAATAAGTAGCCATAATTTTTTTACATAACACAATACATAAAAGTTATTAAATAAACAAGTAAATGTTAATTTAGACTTTTTTATAATTCAGGTTTAGACTTAATAATTCAGGTTTATAATTTAGACTTAATAATTCACGTTGGTTCATCTTTTTCCTTTAATAAATAGATGCTGATACTGAAGCTGACAGTTGACAAAAGTTTCAAAAATGTTTTACTTACATTAGAAGCCTAATTATTCACCACATGTCAACTGATCATCTTCACATTCTAGAATGAAAAAGAAAAATAGTACAAAGTTTTCTGTTGATGTTTTGAAAAAAATAAATAATAAGGTAGGCCCAAAATAATATGTTAAAAATATAAGCTCATACAAGATAATCAAGTGTAAATTAGTGTTTCAAATATTTACTAATAACAAAGAGCTGATGAATTATTAAGAGCCATTAAATAAGTTGAATAGAGTTCTATGCTGAAGCTTACTGGTATAAATTATGCATATCTTACTTTAATAGTGTATGTTCTAATTTATCTGCATAACAAGTACTGATATAAAATATGTCTTTAGCATATCAAAGAGAGAGGGGGGGGAAATATGTGTGTGTTCTGAGGGACAAGGATAACTTAATATTTTTTCTGTCCAAGGCCAGCATTTGAGAAAAAACAAGCTCTTATCATCTTCATATAAACGTGATCTATATATATGCAGATTTTCTGTACGTATTTTATAGTATTGTGTTATATTTATCTAGCTTTTGTCCCTTTTGTAGTTACTTCCAGTTTGATCTCTGAATACTCTGGGTTGTCTGGAAAACATTTGTTAATATCTTTTCTTTTATGTGTGTGTTAGGAGGACAAGAAAGAGAGAACAAAATATTTTTTATATAAATTTGGAATTTTTTTGTTTTTCATTAGTTTGATATAAATGTCATTGAACTTAGGAACAACAGGATAGAGTAATTGAAAAGGGAATACTGTGAGGAGTGTGTGAAAGAATGTACACAGCTAATACTAGGTGGAGCTATAGAAATCAATGTTTGTTTAGAATGAGACAGGCTTTAATTTAATTGTATTGTGTCCACTGCAATAGTATCCACTACCATTTGTGTCCCATTTACTCCCTGTGTGTTTGTTTAAACACATCAATTTACACACATACTTGTGGAAACGTTGAAATGTATGTACTTAAACACTGAGAAAGTTTGATTAGAAAGTACTCCAGTTATTTCACATTATTGTAGCATTGTTCATTTCTTAGTATTAACATAATTTAATTGTTGATGATTAACTTAAATGATTCTAGAATTGTTTAGTCTGTAGTTTGTATTTCACACAGTGTTCATAGTTCCTTATATTAATTGTTTTTATTACATTAAAAATAATATTGTATTGATTCTTTGATAAATTTTTGTGATACGAATAAGAATAGTAGCATGTTAGATTTCCTGAGACCCAGAAATGGATATCCCTTACTTTGTATTAACATTAGGTTTCACATTTGTAACTGATACGATATAAGGCAATTTAAAAACTGAAAACACATGTTGGCTTGAAAGAGAGCAGTGCATGTCAAAAAAATAATTCGTTTGTGTTTAAACTAACAGTGCACTAAATAACGTACCGTGTGTATTATTGAGTAGTAAACATCACACTCAAGAAATAACTGAAAGTCACACTAACAAAGAATAGCTGAGCATGAAAGTAAATAAGTCTGTTTGCACTTACTAGTCAGTCTACCAGAGATTGTTAAGTATACAGCCATTTATAGTGTTCTTGTTTTATATTGGTTTATATGTGATTATATAATACAGCTTTAATTATTTACATTTCTTAACGGTGGTATTATTTCCGCAGAGGTTATAGTAATTAGTGTTCATTTTATATTTGTAATTTTTGGTATGCATTTTAACGTCCACTACCAACACCAAAGTATATAATGTCCATAGGGTGATGGTTCTTGGAATTTACAAGTATCCGCTGGTGAATTATTAGGACGGACGCATGAAGAATTAGTGTTGTTACTGATACAACTACGTCGACAAAGTGCAGGATTTTGCAAGGCAATGGAAGCATGTCACATGGAAATTGAGGCACAGGTCAGCGGGCGATGATTATTGAATTAGGTGTATTACAGGATTGATTAAAGTAAATGATCTGCGGGTGCTGGTTTTAATAAGTGCTTATAACAGTGGGTGTATTTAGACAACTAATATTATTGTTTAACTGAAGTTCTGATTATGGCGTTTTTGACATTAAGTACATATTGATTTGGATTTTAATTGTAATGTTTGATGCATGACTTGTGTTTTCACTAATCCATATTGCTAGTGGTTGCAGATTCTTTGTTTAATTTTGTAAAGCAAATACTAATGCAATTAACAGTATCAATTAAATATTAAATCTGATTGAGCATGTGTGTGTGTGTATAAATTGATGCATCACTATATTTTGTATGTTTACAGCTTTCCTCTATTTGGACTAAACAGAATTTCGTATCCGCCAATAATGGAACATCAGAAATTTGTGTGAAGTAGTTAGCTCTTCGATAAACAATGTATACATTGTATATTTTTCGGTAAAAGTGTACTATAATTCTGTTGAGTATACAGCACCAATTTTCCATCTTTTTAAATTCACTTTTTAATCAAGCAGTACATAAAAATGTTTGTAGTCACAAAAGTAAAATTTTAAATAGACTTTTAAATGACAATTGATCATCATATTTTTTCAGTTAAAAATTAAAATTAATTTTTGTAAGTGTGTTATGCTTTAACATTTGTCAACTGTAGTTCTGTCTACAAATATGATCATGATAAACTAGTAATAATAATAATAATATTAATAAAAATAATAATGATTACCGGTATTGTAAATAACAACAACAACAACAATTACCCTAGAGCATAGTTAGATACCACTATAACCGTATATTGTTTCAAAAGAATTTTCAGTTGTTTACATCATTCATGTGAATTACAGGATTCATGTAAATTAACACTAATTACAGAATTTTTCATTTCTATACATAATACAAGTTAGACCTAATAACAGATTTAAAACTATTACTGTATTATACCTCAGAAATCATCAATGTTTTTTATTGTTGAAAGTTATTAGGTTAATATAATTAAAAATGTTCATCCAAATTAATAATACTTGTGTTTGTTCTATGAATACATACAATATGGAAAGCATATGCAGTTTTGTTGACACCCGAAATAATTTACTAAAATAATAATAATAATTATGACCATTATTATTGTTATAATCATCTTGCAAGACTCAGGTATTTTCTCAGTTCTCAAATTCTGACATTTTACCATGATCCTTTATTATCTGATATATAATTACCTTAATATCCACTTTAGCGATACACAGTTTCGTCACTGATGACGCGTTTCGGGACTAAGTCCCATCCTCAGATACATAATTAATAAATTAAAATATTAAAATCACGACCATGATACTGGTCAAGTCAAAATAAATAAAATAAATTATAAATCGCATGTAATAAGTTTTGCTAACCACGGCTGGAGCTCCCGCATGCGTTCACCCGCAACCGCGATTTTCACGCGACTGGTCAAAGATTAAGACAAACTGATTGCAGTGTCGAACAGGTAATTTGACGCAAAATTTACCTGGTCATTTAATAAACTGTTTTTGGTGTTACTATCTTTTAAAGCTTTATAAATTTCAAATTCCTCCAGACTATCCATCTGTCTACCCTTTTTACAAATATGCAACGCTGTTAAATTTTCTTCGAAGTTCGTATATTTATGTCCGCTTGATATTAAATGTTGTGCAAAGTTGGACTTATTATTACTTGGCTTAGGAATATGTTCTAGAAATCTTTTATAAAAACATCTGCCAGATTGACCGATATAGAACGCATCACAATCATCACATTTTATTTTATATACACCACATTGCTTTTTTAATGGTAATTTGTTTTTGTTTTTGAAATAATTTCCTAAATTATTATTTGTTTTAAATGATAAAATATAGTTATTATCTTTAAGAACGGGTCTTAAAATATTTGGCATAATACCTGTGAAATTAGCCGAAAGATATTTATAATTTTTGTTACTTGCTTTTATAGAGTTTGAATTTTTATTTTCTAAACGTTTCCTATGCCTATTTATTATTTTGTCAACTATTGTAGATTTATACCCGTTATTTATTGCTATTTGTTTGATAGTGCTAACCTCATTTAAGTAGTCCTCCTTTTCGAGGGGAACATTTAAAAGTCTGTTGACAAGACTGTTAAACACTGCCACTTTTTGTGTAACGGGATGATATGAATCATAGTGTATTACTGTGTCAGTACTAGTGTGTTTTCTAAAGATTTTGTATTTTAAATTATTCCCGTTGTGTAATACAGTGAGGTCTAAAAAATTGATATTTTTGTTGTTTTCGATCTCCATAGTAAATTTTAATTTGTTATGAATTTTGTTTAGGTAATTTTTAAATAATTCTATTTGTCTGGCATTCCCGTTAAAAATAATAAAGGTATCATCTACATATCTGGAGTAATGGATGATTTTACTGGCGAAATAATTATCTTTTAAAATTTTTGTATTTTCTAAATGGTTTAGATATAGGTCCGCCAGGATGCCAGAAAGTGGAGATCCCATGGCAAGTCCTTCATTCTGTTTATAATATGCATTTTCAAATGAAAAATAGTTTTGATGAAGAATGGTTTTTAGTATCATCATCAGTTGGTTAACTTTCTGTATTTCTAAAGAACCTTTATTCATTAAATTATGCCTGAGTAAAGTTAAAGTTTCATCAATAGGCACATTAGTGTATAAATCTACTATGTCGAATGATACTAGTTTGTAGTTTGGTTGAATTGTAACGTGGTTTATATTTTTGATAAAATCCTTATAGCTTTTAACACTCCGATTATTTTCTAAGTTGGTGTGCTCTCTGGTGATTTTTACTAAGGTTTTAGCTATTTTATAACCGGGGGCAGTTGTAAAATTAACTAATGGTCTAATTGGAGTGTTCTGTTTATGTACTGTCGGAAGACCCCTTAAACAAGGCGCACTAGCATTTATTGGTTTTAGTGAGGATTGTGTGCGTTTATCAAATAGTTGCGTGCATTTATTTATTGTTTTATTCAGTTCTAAAGTGTACTTCTTAGTGGGGTCGGATGTCAACTTAGTAATATTGTTGTCATTTATAAAGTTGTGTACTTTTTGTGTGTATTCGTCAAGTTTCAGCATGGCTATAGAATTTCCCTTATCTACCTTGGTTATGTAAATATTATTATTAGAAAGTTTTTTATTTAGTTGTATAGCTATGCGTTGTTCATGTTGTGCTTTAGTGTAATTAACTTTATTTTGTATAAGCTTATTGTTCTTGTTTTTAATGATTTTATTAAACTTATTATTTACTAATACTCTTATTTCATTTTGTTTACCTGGGTCAGGAATGTTTTTTATCACTGACTCGGCTTCAATTATTTCTTTAATTAAGTTATGTTTATTTTTAAGGTTGGGGGGAAAATTGTAATTTAGACCTTTGCTGATAAGTTTTGTCTCTGCGTCAGTTAAAGTGACGTCAGTTGTATTTATTACTCTAGGGTAGAAAATGTGCGTGCGTTCGATGTTATCTTTATATTTACTATTACTTAACTGGCTGATTTTAATTGCCTGTTTATGTTTGTGAAGTCTAATCTTATTTGTAACGTATTTGTTAATTTGCTCTATGATACTATCGATCAAAGCAGGATGTACCATGTTATATAATTCCAATTGAGATTTATACATAGCCAAATTCAATGATATTTTTTTGCTATATAGAAATTTAATCTCTTCTTTGATCCTAAACGTGCTAGCATATTGTTCGGTTTTTCTGGCTAGTTTGGAGGAATTATTAATCTTAATTTTAGCATAATTTGGGATTAAATTTTGTCGTAAACATGTTTTATTAAATTTTATATGTAAATTGGTTTTGAATAATTTAAGTTTAAGATTTTGATATTTATACGCGATACTTGCCTTGTATGGCTCCATGTTAATTACTTATTTGTTTGCGTACCGTATCACTTATTATATGATATATAATTACCTTAATATCCACTTTAGCGATACACAGTTTCGTCACTGATGACGCGTTTCGGGACTAAGTCCCATCCTCAGATACATAATTAATAAATTAAAATATTAAAATCACGACCATGATACTGGTCAAGTCAAAATAAATAAAATAAATTATAAATCGCATGTAATAAGTTTTGCTAACCACGGCTGGAGCTCCCGCATGCGTTCACCCGCAACCGCGATTTTCACGCGACTGGTCAAAGATTAAGACAAACTGATTGCAGTGTCGAACAGGTAATTTGACGCAAAATTTACCTGGTCATTTAATAAACTGTTTTTGGTGTTACTATCTTTTAAAGCTTTATAAATTTCAAATTCCTCCAGACTATCCATCTGTCTACCCTTTTTACAAATATGCAACGCTGTTAAATTTTCTTCGAAGTTCGTATATTTATGTCCGCTTGATATTAAATGTTGTGCAAAGTTGGACTTATTATTACTTGGCTTAGGAATATGTTCTAGAAATCTTTTATAAAAACATCTGCCAGATTGACCGATATAGAACGCATCACAATCATCACATTTTATTTTATATACACCACATTGCTTTTTTAATGGTAATTTGTTTTTGTTTTTGAAATAATTTCCTAAATTATTATTTGTTTTAAATGATAAAATATAGTTATTATCTTTAAGAACGGGTCTTAAAATATTTGGCATAATACCTGTGAAATTAGCCGAAAGATATTTATAATTTTTGTTACTTGCTTTTATAGAGTTTGAATTTTTATTTTCTAAACGTTTCCTATGCCTATTTATTATTTTGTCAACTATTGTAGATTTATACCCGTTATTTATTGCTATTTGTTTGATAGTGCTAACCTCATTTAAGTAGTCCTCCTTTTCGAGGGGAACATTTAAAAGTCTGTTGACAAGACTGTTAAACACTGCCACTTTTTGTGTAACGGGATGATATGAATCATAGTGTATTACTGTGTCAGTACTAGTGTGTTTTCTAAAGATTTTGTATTTTAAATTATTCCCGTTGTGTAATACAGTGAGGTCTAAAAAATTGATATTTTTGTTGTTTTCGATCTCCATAGTAAATTTTAATTTGTTATGAATTTTGTTTAGGTAATTTTTAAATAATTCTATTTGTCTGGCATTCCCGTTAAAAATAATAAAGGTATCATCTACATATCTGGAGTAATGGATGATTTTACTGGCGAAATAATTATCTTTTAAAATTTTTGTATTTTCTAAATGGTTTAGATATAGGTCCGCCAGGATGCCAGAAAGTGGAGATCCCATGGCAAGTCCTTCATTCTGTTTATAATATGCATTTTCAAATGAAAAATAGTTTTGATGAAGAATGGTTTTTAGTATCATCATCAGTTGGTTAACTTTCTGTATTTCTAAAGAACCTTTATTCATTAAATTATGCCTGAGTAAAGTTAAAGTTTCATCAATAGGCACATTAGTGTATAAATCTACTATGTCGAATGATACTAGTTTGTAGTTTGGTTGAATTGTAACGTGGTTTATATTTTTGATAAAATCCTTATAGCTTTTAACACTCCGATTATTTTCTAAGTTGGTGTGCTCTCTGGTGATTTTTACTAAGGTTTTAGCTATTTTATAACCGGGGGCAGTTGTAAAATTAACTAATGGTCTAATTGGAGTGTTCTGTTTATGTACTGTCGGAAGACCCCTTAAACAAGGCGCACTAGCATTTATTGGTTTTAGTGAGGATTGTGTGCGTTTATCAAATAGTTGCGTGCATTTATTTATTGTTTTATTCAGTTCTAAAGTGTACTTCTTAGTGGGGTCGGATGTCAACTTAGTAATATTGTTGTCATTTATAAAGTTGTGTACTTTTTGTGTGTATTCGTCAAGTTTCAGCATGGCTATAGAATTTCCCTTATCTACCTTGGTTATGTAAATATTATTATTAGAAAGTTTTTTATTTAGTTGTATAGCTATGCGTTGTTCATGTTGTGCTTTAGTGTAATTAACTTTATTTTGTATAAGCTTATTGTTCTTGTTTTTAATGATTTTATTAAACTTATTATTTACTAATACTCTTATTTCATTTTGTTTACCTGGGTCAGGAATGTTTTTTATCACTGACTCGGCTTCAATTATTTCTTTAATTAAGTTATGTTTATTTTTAAGGTTGGGGGGAAAATTGTAATTTAGACCTTTGCTGATAAGTTTTGTCTCTGCGTCAGTTAAAGTGACGTCAGTTGTATTTATTACTCTAGGGTAGAAAATGTGCGTGCGTTCGATGTTATCTTTATATTTACTATTACTTAACTGGCTGATTTTAATTGCCTGTTTATGTTTGTGAAGTCTAATCTTATTTGTAACGTATTTGTTAATTTGCTCTATGATACTATCGATCAAAGCAGGATGTACCATGTTATATAATTCCAATTGAGATTTATACATAGCCAAATTCAATGATATTTTTTTGCTATATAGAAATTTAATCTCTTCTTTGATCCTAAACGTGCTAGCATATTGTTCGGTTTTTCTGGCTAGTTTGGAGGAATTATTAATCTTAATTTTAGCATAATTTGGGATTAAATTTTGTCGTAAACATGTTTTATTAAATTTTATATGTAAATTGGTTTTGAATAATTTAAGTTTAAGATTTTGATATTTATACGCGATACTTGCCTTGTATGGCTCCATGTTAATTACTTATTTGTTTGCGTACCGTATCACTTATTATATGATATATAATTACCTTAATATCCACTTTAGCGATACACAGTTTCGTCACTGATGACGCGTTTCGGGACTAAGTCCCATCCTCAGATACATAATTAATAAATTAAAATATTAAAATCACGACCATGATACTGGTCAAGTCAAAATAAATAAAATAAATTATAAATCGCATGTAATAAGTTTTGCTAACCACGGCTGGAGCTCCCGCATGCGTTCACCCGCAACCGCGATTTTCACGCGACTGGTCAAAGATTAAGACAAACTGATTGCAGTGTCGAACAGGTAATTTGACGCAAAATTTACCTGGTCATTTAATAAACTGTTTTTGGTGTTACTATCTTTTAAAGCTTTATAAATTTCAAATTCCTCCAGACTATCCATCTGTCTACCCTTTTTACAAATATGCAACGCTGTTAAATTTTCTTCGAAGTTCGTATATTTATGTCCGCTTGATATTAAATGTTGTGCAAAGTTGGACTTATTATTACTTGGCTTAGGAATATGTTCTAGAAATCTTTTATAAAAACATCTGCCAGATTGACCGATATAGAACGCATCACAATCATCACATTTTATTTTATATACACCACATTGCTTTTTTAATGGTAATTTGTTTTTGTTTTTGAAATAATTTCCTAAATTATTATTTGTTTTAAATGATAAAATATAGTTATTATCTTTAAGAACGGGTCTTAAAATATTTGGCATAATACCTGTGAAATTAGCCGAAAGATATTTATAATTTTTGTTACTTGCTTTTATAGAGTTTGAATTTTTATTTTCTAAACGTTTCCTATGCCTATTTATTATTTTGTCAACTATTGTAGATTTATACCCGTTATTTATTGCTATTTGTTTGATAGTGCTAACCTCATTTAAGTAGTCCTCCTTTTCGAGGGGAACATTATATTACACAACGGGAATAATTTAAAATACAAAATCTTTAGAAAACACACTAGTACTGACACAGTAATACACTATGATTCATATCATCCCGTTACACAAAAAGTGGCAGTGTTTAACAGTCTTGTCAACAGACTTTTAAATGTTCCCCTCGAAAAGGAGGACTACTTAAATGAGGTTAGCACTATCAAACAAATAGCAATAAATAACGGGTATAAATCTACAATAGTTGACAAAATAATAAATAGGCATAGGAAACGTTTACAAAATAAAAATTCAAACTCTATAAAAGCAAGTACCAAAAATTATAAATATCTTTCGGCTAATTTCACAGGTATTATGCCAAATATTTTAAGACCCGTTCTTAAAGATAATAACTATATTTTATCATTTAAAACAAATAATAATTTAGGAAATTATTTCAAAAACAAAAACAAATTACCATTAAAAAAGCAATGTGGTGTATATAAAATAAAATGTGATGATTGTGATGCGTTCTATATCGGTCAATCTGGCAGATGTTTTTATAAAAGATTTCTAGAACATATTCCTAAGCCAAGTAATAATAAGTCCAACTTTGCACAACATTTAATATCAAGCGGACATAAATATACGAACTTCGAAGAAAATTTAACAGCGTTGCATATTTGTAAAAAGGGTAGACAGATGGATAGTCTGGAGGAATTTGAAATTTATAAAGCTTTAAAAGATAGTAACACCAAAAACAGTTTATTAAATGACCAGGTAAATTTTGCGTCAAATTACCTGTTCGACACTGCAATCAGTTTGTCTTAATCTTTGACCAGTCGCGTGAAAATCGCGGTTGCGGGTGAACGCATGCGGGAGCTCCAGCCGTGGTTAGCAAAACTTATTACATGCGATTTATAATTTATTTTATTTATTTTGACTTGACCAGTATCATGGTCGTGATTTTAATATTTTAATTTATTAATTATGTATCTGAGGATGGGACTTAGTCCCGAAACGCGTCATCAGTGACGAAACTGTGTATCGCTAAAGTGGATATTAAGGTAATTATATATCATATAATAAGTGATACGGTACGCAAACAAATAAGTAATTAACATGGAGCCATACAAGGCAAGTATCGCGTATAAATATCAAAATCTTAAACTTAAATTATTCAAAACCAATTTACATATAAAATTTAATAAAACATGTTTACGACAAAATTTAATCCCAAATTATGCTAAAATTAAGATTAATAATTCCTCCAAACTAGCCAGAAAAACCGAACAATATGCTAGCACGTTTAGGATCAAAGAAGAGATTAAATTTCTATATAGCAAAAAAATATCATTGAATTTGGCTATGTATAAATCTCAATTGGAATTATATAACATGGTACATCCTGCTTTGATCGATAGTATCATAGAGCAAATTAACAAATACGTTACAAATAAGATTAGACTTCACAAACATAAACAGGCAATTAAAATCAGCCAGTTAAGTAATAGTAAATATAAAGATAACATCGAACGCACGCACATTTTCTACCCTAGAGTAATAAATACAACTGACGTCACTTTAACTGACGCAGAGACAAAACTTATCAGCAAAGGTCTAAATTACAATTTTCCCCCCAACCTTAAAAATAAACATAACTTAATTAAAGAAATAATTGAAGCCGAGTCAGTGATAAAAAACATTCCTGACCCAGGTAAACAAAATGAAATAAGAGTATTAGTAAATAATAAGTTTAATAAAATCATTAAAAACAAGAACAATAAGCTTATACAAAATAAAGTTAATTACACTAAAGCACAACATGAACAACGCATAGCTATACAACTAAATAAAAAACTTTCTAATAATAATATTTACATAACCAAGGTAGATAAGGGAAATTCTATAGCCATGCTGAAACTTGACGAATACACACAAAAAGTACACAACTTTATAAATGACAACAATATTACTAAGTTGACATCCGACCCCACTAAGAAGTACACTTTAGAACTGAATAAAACAATAAATAAATGCACGCAACTATTTGATAAACGCACACAATCCTCACTAAAACCAATAAATGCTAGTGCGCCTTGTTTAAGGGGTCTTCCGAAAGTACATAAACAGAACACTCCAATTAGACCATTAGTTAATTTTACAACTGCCCCCGGTTATAAAATAGCTAAAACCTTAGTAAAAATCATCAGAGAGCACACCAACTTAGAAAATAATCGGAGTGTTAAAAGCTATAAGGATTTTATCAAAAATATAAACCACGTTACAATTCAACCAAACTACAAACTAGTATCATTCGACATAGTAGATTTATACACTAATGTGCCTATTGATGAAACTTTAACTTTACTCAGGCATAATTTAATGAATAAATGTTCTTTAGAAATACAGAAAGTTAACCAACTGATGATGATACTAAAAACCATTCTTCATCAAAACTATTTTTCATTTGAAAATGCATATTATAAACAGAATGAAGGACTTGCCATGGGATCTCCACTTTCTGGCATCCTGGCGGACCTATATCTAAACCATTTAGAAAATACAAAAATTTTAAAAGATAATTATTTCGCCAGTAAAATCATCCATTACTCCAGATATGTAGATGATACCTTTATTATTTTTAACGGGAATGCCAGACAAATAGAATTATTTAAAAATTACCTAAACAAAATTCATAACAAATTAAAATTTACTATGGAGATCGAAAACAACAAAAATATCAATTTTTTAGACCTCACTGTATTACACAACGGGAATAATTTAAAATACAAAATCTTTAGAAAACACACTAGTACTGACACAGTAATACACTATGATTCATATCATCCCGTTACACAAAAAGTGGCAGTGTTTAACAGTCTTGTCAACAGACTTTTAAATGTTCCCCTCGAAAAGGAGGACTACTTAAATGAGGTTAGCACTATCAAACAAATAGCAATAAATAACGGGTATAAATCTACAATAGTTGACAAAATAATAAATAGGCATAGGAAACGTTTAGAAAATAAAAATTCAAACTCTATAAAAGCAAGTAACAAAAATTATAAATATCTTTCGGCTAATTTCACAGGTATTATGCCAAATATTTTAAGACCCGTTCTTAAAGATAATAACTATATTTTATCATTTAAAACAAATAATAATTTAGGAAATTATTTCAAAAACAAAAACAAATTACCATTAAAAAAGCAATGTGGTGTATATAAAATAAAATGTGATGATTGTGATGCGTTCTATATCGGTCAATCTGGCAGATGTTTTTATAAAAGATTTCTAGAACATATTCCTAAGCCAAGTAATAATAAGTCCAACTTTGCACAACATTTAATATCAAGCGGACATAAATATACGAACTTCGAAGAAAATTTAACAGCGTTGCATATTTGTAAAAAGGGTAGACAGATGGATAGTCTGGAGGAATTTGAAATTTATAAAGCTTTAAAAGATAGTAACACCAAAAACAGTTTATTAAATGACCAGGTAAATTTTGCGTCAAATTACCTGTTCGACACTGCAATCAGTTTGTCTTAATCTTTGACCAGTCGCGTGAAAATCGCGGTTGCGGGTGAACGCATGCGGGAGCTCCAGCCGTGGTTAGCAAAACTTATTACATGCGATTTATAATTTATTTTATTTATTTTGACTTGACCAGTATCATGGTCGTGATTTTAATATTTTAATTTATTAATTATGTATCTGAGGATGGGACTTAGTCCCGAAACGCGTCATCAGTGACGAAACTGTGTATCGCTAAAGTGGATATTAAGGTAAGTATATATCATATAATAAGTGATACGGTACGCAAACAAATAAGTAATCCTTTATTATCCTTGACAGGTAGCATTCATAATTATTATTATAGTATGTCTCTAATGTTGTGCTATAAATTTTCTCTCTTCTCACGGATTTCATCATACACAGATACTATATGCAGTTCAGTTACATACAACCCTTCTTGCTTGCAGCCTGTAACGTAGCCTACCTTAGAAAGGTTGTTTCAAAACATTAATCTTCCTTAGATATCAACTATTATTTTCCATGTTTCTGATCCATGTGTTGGTTGTAAACAGCCATATAACTTCAACTCTGTTTTTTATTTAGCTGTGTACGTGAAATAATTTGTTTTAATTCTACAATTATTTTGTATTGGTCATTTTAATATTATTCACAGTTAGCACATGGAACATGGATGGCTCAGAGAAATGTACCTTCTGTTCACAAATAATTGTTCAGAATTCATGCAGACATTATTGTTCATTCAGAATAATCTACCAAAATAATTGTTCTTCAATTACATCAATTTTTCATATGATATTTTTCTCAGATTTTACAGCTGATTCTCAGTCTTGTCAGAGTTGATTCGTATTGTGCTTGTGAAACCTTCACAGTGCACATCATCAGTGTTCGCTGTCTTTGCTTATATTAACAAATATTTTCATCAAGTGAATCAGCCTTACTGGCCTATTTGGATGCACTGTATTCTATTCAGCATAATGTTATCACTTTAATCTACTAATGACATAACTATATCTAATTTATATATTAGAAAATAATTGTGAAATTAGGCACGAGACACAAGATGTGCAATACATAGTACATGTATGCATGCGTGCGTGCACACACACACACACACACACACACACACACAGATAAAATCTAATAAAAATCAAATAGAAATTAGTGAACGGAAATTCACATTTCTTGAGTCTTAGTTATTCCTAATTTTAATACACACAAAATAATGTTTGTGGACTTATTGTCTGTGTGTGTGTGCACGGCACACGCACGTGCGTGTGCATGTTGACTAACTTGGGACAGCAACTAATCACAATAATTGTTTACTAGAAATTAGAAATCACAATAATTACTAAATTAGAAAACAGAATTTCTACTGTATTGTTGATTTTAGGAACAGAATTGCACTTTGAAAACCTATTTAAAGAATAACGGCCAAGACAGAATTCTACAAATATAATTCAGAAATCTAAATAGTAGTCCAAAGCAGATATTCAAATCTCTCATGACATAATATTAATTCAGAATTTTGGATAACTTCAGTTGTGAATTTATCTGGTAACTATAAAACTGCTACTGAAAATTTAATAATGGCTTTGCTTTAAGCCATTATTATTATTATGTGTCCTGATAACATTAACAGTGTGTCCATTTGAATTAACTAGTCTGTTCTCTTCAGATAATTGATTCTGCAGTTGCAAATGCTAGATTTCATTTCAATACTTGTATTGACCCCAAATTCATAGTTTGTTTACACATTTAGTTCATGTATAACTATATTTATTCAGACTTCTTATATAGTACGAGGGGCAGTCAAAAAGTTAGTTGCACTTGCATAAAAAATGCAACATGTAGAATATTTATGAAAAAACGTTTATTTATATGAAAGTACAATTAAAGATCAACTTTTCTATAAAGCCCCAAGTTTATTCAAACACTTATCATAGCGTGACATGAGTTTCTCTATTCCTTTGTTGAAAAATTCCAGTCCAATGTCTGATAACCATTCCTGCGTGGCAATTTGGACTTCTTCATCAGTAAAATATCGCCGCTTTCCAAGGGCCTCTTTCATAGGACCGAACACATGGAAGTCACATGGCGCAAGATCAGGACTGTAAGGAGGAGGTTCGCACTCCTCCCACTTAAATGTTTCGAGAAGTTCCTTCATAATTCGTGCTGAACGAGGTGTTGCATTGTCATGCAGAAGCACAATGCCTTTTTTCAGTTTTCCTGGCCATCGATCTTTAATCGCCTTTCTCAGCCTTTTTAAGGTTTCACAGTATGATCTTGAATTAATCGTAGACCCCTTCGGCATAAATTCAGTATGCACAACACCTTTGTTATTGAAGAAAATGGTCAGCATCACCTTTCCGGCAGACGGAACCTTTCAGCACTTTTTTGGAGGTGGGGAATGAGAATGTTTCCACTCACGCAAACTTCGTTTCGTTTCGGGTGAAAAATGATGAACCCAGCATTCATCTTCGGTAATAATTTTGTCCAAAAAGTCATTACCTTCCTTCTCATATCGACCCAAAAACTTGAGAGCTGACTGAAAACGTTTCCCTTGTGTTCTTCTGTCAATAAACGAGGCACCCATCGAGCGCAAATTTTTTGACGTTGCAGTTTCTCAGAGATGATGTAGTGTACATTTTCATGTGAAATACACAATTCGGCTACAATTTCGTCTACTGTGATTCGCCTATTCGCAAGCAACAATTGGTGAACCCGTTCAACGTTCTCATCTGTGACAGAAGTTGATGGCCTTCCCTGCCGATAATCGTCCTCCATATCCGTGCAGCCATTTTCAAACAACTCGCACCATTTTGAGATGGCCTGGCATGAAAATGCTATGTCACCATACACTTCTCTCAATTGGCAATGAATTTCAGTAGGGTTGCACCTCTTTGCCCACAGAAAACGAGTTACTGCGCATAATTCTAACTTGGATGCAACTTGCAAATGACGTGACCTGTTTGATGGCTAACAATGGACTAACTGTTCCAACCACGTAGATGCGTTAATAAAGCTGAGGAAACGGAAGTTCAAACCAGTGTTGCCAACAACTTTCATCAAAATATCCCTTGTAGAAAAAAAATTCGGTTAAGTACAACTAACTTTTTGACTGCCCCCGTAGAAATGAAGAGACAGAGTTCATACGTGCAAAACCATGTTTACGTGTCTTTTTATCACACCACAATTTACACTTGGATACATGTTGACTAAAAGCACTGCTTAATTGAGAGAAATAAACATTTTTCTGTAAATATAGGTAATATTTAAATTTCTATGATAAATCAAATGACTGAAATAATAATTTAAAAGCTTACCTCTTCAATTGTCATTTACAAATAACGATGAGTAAGTATGTACCTGTTGTTTATCTTTACACTATAAAATATTATTTTGTCATGTTGTTTGTTATTTACATACAATAACATTTTGTTTAAAATGTAGTATCTACTTAGCTGTTGGCATTGTGGAGTTGTTTGCATGTAATTATTTATAATATCTGTTAATTTTGTTCTGAATTAATATACTTATTTGTAATTCATCCAATGGGTTCCATATGTTACTAAAGTAATCTAATATTCTTATATAATAACTTAAAAATATTTTACACTGACAGTTAATAAAACATTCTTTATTTAGTAATTTCTGTAAACGTTTTTGTCTTTTTTAAAATGATACAGGGTGACGCAGGGAAATGGGAAAAGTTGAAATAATTACAAAAAAATGATGAAGGAACGTTACAAAACTTTATTTGAGGCTCAAAATATGTTCTACAAGACTGGAAATTACATTGGCATCACTTTTTAAAAATTACATCAGTTAAATGCTGCCCATTTTGCCATACACATTCAGTAAGTCGTTTCTGTGGGTTTTGTATAGTGCGGCGCAATGTGTCACCTGGGATTTTGGCTATTTCCTCTTCAATCTATGTCTTGAGCTGAGCAAAGGTTCTTGGTCTAGTCTGGTACACGATGCTCTTCAGATGTCCCCATAAAAAGAAGTCACAGATTGAAAGGTCTGGAGATTGGGGCGGCCAAGCGATGTTAGCATTCCTTGAAATTATGCAATCCCCAAACAAACATTTCACTGTTGCCATAGACTGTCTAGCAGTGTGTGAGGTGGCTCCATCCTGTTGAAACCAGGTGTGCTGAATGTCAAGATTTGGAAAAGTATGGAGTCTTGGAGCCAAAAATGTCTCTAGCATGTTGACATAATGTTCAGACGCCACAGTGACAGCAGTGCCTCGTTCATCTTCAAAAAAGTAAGGGCCTATCACCCCATGGCACGACACTGCACACCATACGGTAACTTTACTTTGGTACTGTGTAATGGACGCTGGTGAAGCTGAGCAGGGTTTCCTTGAGCCCAGTAACGGAAGTTCTGCTTATTCACGTATCCACTTAAGTGAAAATGGGCTTCATCGGACATCCAAAGATTTTGAATGAAGTTAGCATCCTCATTGATTTTAGCCAACAGTTGTTTACAAATTTGCAGGTGTAATACACAATCATTAAGATTCAGTTGTTGCACAATCTGAAGTTTGTGTGGATGAAACTGAAGTTCATGGAGTATTCTTGGAATGCTCCGACGTCCGAGCTGCAATGACGAGGCAATTTTTCACATGAGGACTCCTTAAGATGGCAGCTCGCACGGCATCAATGTTTTCTGGGGTACGTACAGACCGTACACCCCCACTAGGCTTTTTCTTCAAAGCTGAATCAGTCTCTTCAAAATTACGAACCCACATTTCGATTGCGTGTAATGAAGGAACTTGACCGCGGGGCGGGATCTGATAGTGGTGCCGAAACTCTTGTTGTGCAGCTGTCAAACTGTCACCATGTCGGTAAAACGCCCTTACGGCGACCGCACACTCTGCACTGCTCCACTGCTCCATGGTAACTAAATGTCCGTTACTGCTGGACAGACAGTTTCACTTCTGCTACATCTACAGGGCTGCCAACATCAACTTCAAATTTTCCCGTTTCCCTTCGCCACCCTATGTGCATTATTAAGTATGTGTGGTCATTGATAATATGCACACATTTATCTGTGTAATGAAACTAATAATTAAAATGTATATTATCATTGTTTAGCTATTTAAGCTGGAAAAGTGAAAGAAATATGTTACAAAATCTCTGAATTTTATATCATAAAATATAGGTATTTTTACGTTTTAACAATTCTTTGATTCATCTAACATTCTTATTGGAATGAAATTAATATTAATTTAAAAATTTTCAATTTTTATTTGACCTTTCATGAAAATCTCTCAAAGGTGAATTGTTACATAGTTGTTTGGAATTTTAAACAAACATTTATATGTGTCTGATCATTTATTTTTTTTAATAAAGCTGACTGTACCTCAAAGAAAAGTCATATTGATAAATATTTTCTTTCAGACCTGAAACTGTATATAACAGTTCACCAAATGAATACTAAATGATAATTTCATACTTCTTGAAACTTGGTTTCCTGTTATTTTTATTATTAAAAATGTGTCATGACTATTTTCATGGTTCCTAAAATTTAATCATGAAAACTATTTTTCCATATAACTAAACTATAGTACTTAAAATATTAGGTATTAGCTGTTGAAAGATTAGCTATTTATATAACACTGCTATAAGGGCATTTATACAGGTCGCTTCTGTTATAATGGACACCTTAAACATTAACATACTTGAGTTATGCATGACTTTCTAAAGAAAATTATTTTAATTACGTGAAAAAATTTTTTTTCAGGCAAGGTTAGCTGAACTAGAAACACCAAAGCGATTAGAACATCTTCAAAAATTAGAAGAGCTCAAAAGGCATTTACTTGAGTTAGAAAAACAGGTTGGTTTTTTTAACATAGGTTAATTATAATGTATAACCCTCACACGTCCTTTAACCAACATGTATATTTTACTGTGTGATTAAAATGAGTTTATTGTAAGAGGCAAAAGTCTAATTTAAAAATAAAAGTTCATTACTTGAAGAAAGAAATAAGACTAAATATCCTTCACGTTAAGTAAGTTTGTAGCTTATGAAATTTATTTTAACACGTGACTGTGGGTCAGTCGTATTTGTAACACGTAATAGTAAATTTTAATAGTAATTAATAGAATTGTTTCTGAACTGAAGTGTGTGTGTGTGTGTGTGTGTGTGTGGTTGCTATTAATTTTTATATGCATATAAATTTTGTTGTCTGTGAATGTGAAAAATGTCACTATATTTCGCAGGGAGGCCTAGCACAGAAATACCTAAATAAATGTGGACAGTATGGTGATGTCAACTACTGTCAATATTAATATGATTCTGGTTTAATTATGAGATACAACTATTTGTGAATGTAGATTGCACACAAAGTTACAGAAACAAAAAATTTAAATCAGTATTTGTAGCAGACCTTTCATAACACTTAACAATTCAGTTAATGGTCATTGAAAATTTATGTTTATAATGTTTTTTGTAACATTTTTCAAATTTTAGTTTCAACTAAAATGTCTGTATTTAATAGATATAATATATCAGTTACAACTAAATAATGAATAAATAAATAGCATGCCGCATTTGTATTACCATTCTGTTCAAACTGGGGTAGTAGTCGCACATTCATTGTTCAAAGAAAATCACAAGGTAAAGTGAAAGGGAGAGCAAGATGAACTAAATGCCAAATTGAAAATATTTATTAGTATTGACATGTTTTTTCATTAGCTAGCTAATTTCAACTGTAAGCTATTCAACTGTTTTCATTAAGCTATTTCAACTGTAAGTAACATTTAGCAGAATTTTCCTTCTATACGTACATAGGGTACATAGTTTCCATGCAAGTAATCTATTTTAAAGTAGTCACTCACTGTTTTTCTCATTAAAATGAATTTGTATTATTTTACTGACTGTGTTAACTTTAAGTACAAAGAAACAGTATTGCACAGGTTTCCATTTAGTGTAGAGTCAGTTGATGGCATACCATTATGTGTGTGGGACATATTGGTGACTTTCCTGAAATTGTTGGTCCTTGTCCGCCAGTTCTGTGAACAACAATCTTGGAAAGAGAGTATATTGGAATTGATCATGATGTTACACTGAAACCAGAAATGACGGTAACATTTTCAAAAATTGGAAAGCAAGAATCCATTCTGTAAAAGAGAATATTATATTGACAAAAAAAAATCTTTTTTATATTTTTAAAACAAAGAGGTTTTCGATGACCAAATGTTTTGTTCATCACTAGGTGTGATACTTTTCCAAAATTTGTTTTTAGCAGCCTGCTAGTCCCCCCCCCTTCAAAATTCTGCCCCTGTTTTTAGCGAATGAACCATTATAGTTGGGAAAATATAATGCACTTACCTGTACACATAATTATTTCAGACTTTGTGATGTGTGCTATATATATTTTTGAGGTTTATGCACCTAGTTGCTGAACAGCACACAACTATAAAACATAGACTATAATTTGTGGATAGTTATTTATTTCTGTAAAGTAAACAACATTGTATTAACATATTTCCATTATTGTTGTGTACTTTTAACACTACATATTCTATATTCTGTTCACAAGGAAACTTCATTTTATTCTAACATATTTTCATTTCAGTTTTCCTTATTTTGTAGATTAAACACTTTCACCATAATCTATTGTAGTCAATGAAGACAATTTTCATTCTATTCATAATTTAATTTGATACTGTTCGCCATGCAGTTTCTGTGAACAAAAGATTGTAAAGCGTGTATACACGCTAGTATATAACTAGGTTTCATACAATTCACGCAGCTATTGTTATGACATGACCCAGACTGCAACTCATGAATTGACAATATTCATTACAAAACATGTTATTCATGTACTCTAGCAGAATGCTCATGAGCATTTGAACTAAAATATTTGATGAAGTAATGGACAGGTCTTTTGGAGAGGATGCATTAAGTATTCATTACATCTACTTCCCTTTTTGATGCTGCAACCAAATCATACTTTGACAAAAAAAAATTGTGTGTTGATGTGACCAGATAGATATGACTAGGTAATGACTTAAAATATTGTATACGAAGACTGAAGTGTAATTGTAAAATAAATCTGTACTGCTTCTTTTTTGAAGGGAACTTTTATTAAGTATTATTGTCTATTATACAGATTTTGCTAGGCCTGATTGCTATAATTAAGAATACCATTAACACATACTGTTAGGAACAATTAATTGGTATGTAAGAAAAATGTGTATATTTCAGACAGAAAATTACAGTTAACAACGGATGTGTGTGTCACATTATAAATTTGTACACACCTGTTAATATTTTCTAATAATATACTTAAAATAATTTGTAAATGCTTTTCCATTATTACTTTTAATCTTGTTATTATCTATAATTGATCTACACAATAGAGTAAAAACACATGGAACACTGAACAAAAACAAACTATATGGAATTTGAACACAGATAGTCATCATTCCTCTGTGTTGCTGGTATAGCATAATAGATATTTTTTGTAGTTCTGTGCATTATCAACGTAAATATTATTTTATGATATATTAGAATTTCAAATTTAATAAATAATAATGGTTTTGGTAATCTACAAACTACAAGGGTCAGTTGAAAAGTTTCGTGGAGAGACATCTGTAGCTTAGCGGTAAACTAACATTTTTCATGTGCTGGAAGATTTGTATTTTATGTGAACACCTGTTAATTTCCAAATCCATCTATAAATTTATTCATTGTTTAGAAGCTGCATCTTTTGAAAAGCAGACAAAAATTGTGTAGCGTCAACGGAAAGTCAGAACAAAATTGTAAATGTGTCAGGAGATGCTGCAACTTCAAAACCAACGGTTTGTAAATAGGCATTTGAGTTTAAACATGGTCCTACGAGCATTGAAGATGTTCCCCTGCTGCACTGGACGCCCAAAAAATGCAACAACCCAGATTTGGCAGCCATCTTGGACAATGTTTTTTCACACCAAGTTCGTGAGTTAAAGTATGATGCACACACTTATATGAGATGCCTATGATTTCAGCATCGTCATCCACTCCTCAATCTGTGGTCTTCCAACACTTATGGAATTGTTTCAATAATGTCATTTTTTGTTGCACTTTTTGGACGCCCACTACTGAGAACGTCTTCAGTACTTGTACGACCACGTTTAAACTCAAGTGTGCCCCACTTACTGTTGCTTCTGAAGGCACAGCATCTCCTAACACGTTTACAATTTCGTTTTGATTTTCCATTGGCGCTAAAACAGTTTTAACAGAGAATTCATCACAACACGATGTTTGATTTAGTGCATTTTAATAACACGCATGACAAGAAAATTACAAACAGCTAGTAAAAAGTGAATAAACTGACAGATATACTGTATCTGGAAATTAAAGGGTGTTCACATGAAATATATGTCTTGCAGCACACAAAAGATTTTAGTTCTACCACTGAGCTATAGATGTCGCTCCACGAACTTTTCAACTGACCCTCATATACATTAGTTTTTTTGTATAAATTATTGTTATAATTTTTCAAAAGTGGCAAATATTTGGTTTATAACAGATTGACTGGTGTACAATAAAAATTTTTTACTATATATATATATATACACATCAAACATCATATAAAAAGGAGTTCAGTTAACAACTGTTACCATTTTGCAAGATACTGTTTCAAAAATATGGAATTTTTAAAGACTGTTTAGTACGTAAGTATTACCATAAAAAAATTACATAAAAATCTGTCTCTTTCAGTATGAAAAAGGTAAACCATTAGTAAATCTTGTTGATAATATGGTAAAACTTGGATCACTGTATCGGGCTGGAGCACCTGTCCAAGGATCTAGTGTACCACTGTTTAGGGAGAGACTGGAGTTTAATCACAAAGTACAAGAACAAAGGTTGTTAGCAGAAGAAAGGCGTGACTGGGAAAGGCTTAGTCCAGATCATAATCAATTGCAGGTAATAAAGAAATTAAATGTCATTACTGAGGAAAATAATTCATTTTGACACAAAATGTTAAATCATGTACAGTCTTGTATTAGTCCCAATATTAATTAAGGAAACTTTCAGTGTCTAAGATTGTTAAGAATGCTTAATATAAAACTAATAAGAATTTAACTTCAACATACTACAGAATTCACAATTCCTAATTTATTTTGAATTCTCTAATTGCACATCAACTCTAGTTGTTTTTCATTAATAGAATTTTCACAGTGATGAATTAGTGTTAAGTATTCAATGTGAACAAATTATTTAGTTGCATAATTAATTTTATAATTACGAGGGTTGATCTCAAGTTGTTAGAATACTAACAGTTTATGTTTGTGCAGTTTTGTATGTGGTTAATGAATATAGCCAAGATCATGATATAAAGCTTGAAAAATAATATGGTACAGTAAATTGAAACATAATAAAAAGTATTATACATTTCGTTATGCGAGTGTTGTTAAACTTTTTCAGGCAAAAGTGGAGCAGCTATATAGATTGGATAGACTTCTTCAGGAAGAATCTGGTACGCTACAAAGTTTACAACAAGATAAGGTAACTTTCTTGCTGTACCTATAAATTTGTCATTTATCTTCTGCCAGAATTAACTATTTTAATTTTATTTACATAGGCTAAAATTAATTCTCACAAGAAAAATTCAAATTCTTTGTCATTATTATATTCTTCTTTCACAATTAGCACTTATATTAACTTGGCAGAAAAATAAGAATTGTTAGTAATGTAAAATTTGTAATCAGTGAATTAAGTATAATCAGTAAAATTGAAAAAAAAAACATGTCATGTTAAATAAAGACATTCCTGTTGCAGTCAATGTGTTATTGATCAAGGATATGAACTTAAACAATAAATATTGAAAAAATTGAGCCCAGTTGTGTAGAGAACAACAACTGATAATATTTCATCGTGCTACAGAAGTCAAATGAGTCCCCAAGTCCAAAAGAACCCAGTACCGTAATTCATGGTTCTACTTAAGCTAATCGATTTTCAGTAGGATGGAAAACTAATTTAATAACAAACGGCACTTATTTTATGTTCATAGTATAACGGTTTTTAACATGTTTTGTGTGTTCAAAAAGCTATCACCGCTTTTATTTTCACTCATGGTATTACTGAGATAAGTTATTTATTAAGTCATTAAAAATAATTAATAGAATTATTAGCGGGGATCAATTAGCAAAATAATCAATGGAAAACAGTTCCAAATTATACAACTGAGGGTGGCTGCAGAACTCACTATTTTCAATGAAGTTATTTATTATTACATAAATTTTTATATTAGATTTTTTCATTTATGGGAAAAATTACAAAAATCCCAATTACTCTATTTCCTTTAATATAACAATTACAGAGCTGTTTACAATTCCTTTTAGTCTGATGCCTTCCTGGATTTTCACAATTTTTTTAAATTTTGTATCTTTTTTGGGGCCTGTGGGTCGCAAAATTTTAAAATTTCCAAAACCTAACATTACATTCAGGTGTTAGTTACATCATATATAAAATTCTCTTTAATATGATACCCCACATGCATTTTTGCAAGTTTATCAAAAATTTTATCAACTATTTAGACCATAACATCCAAAAATTTTGAAATTTTTGAAAATGAACCTATATTCAGATTGTGGTAAAAATTTGATACCCAACATGGCTTGTGCGATTTTTTCATAATTTTAACCCCCTCATATTTTTGCCTCCCACCTCTTATTTTAAGGGGGGTCAATCTAAAAAACAATAGGTTCTGTAGGGTAAAAGTACAGCCTTGCACGCCAGGTTTTATGAAAATCAGTTGATGGGTTCAAAAGTTATCATTATGAGACATACCCCAAACAGATAGACAGACAAATGCCAAACAGTCAAATTAAAATGGTTAATTCACTTCGCTTGTTCAATAAATACTTTAGGAGCTACATATAAAAGATTCTTTCTGCTCTGAAAGAATCATGCCAAGTCATCATAGGTTGCTCAGGTTTAAGACAGAGAGATTTATCATTAAGCCAGTTTGGAAGTATAGCAAAACACGTAGCAATAATCAGTGTTTATGGTAAACAGATCGTGTTTTGCAGGAAAAATTAGACAAACATGAAGTGGTAAAGACCATTGTATACACTATGCTGGAGAAATGTAGATATATCACAAGAATTAATTCATAGACAGTTATGTTAATGCAGTGTATACTGATACTGTTAAAAATATTAGTAAATAACTATAAAATAGTAATAATAATAATAATAATTATTATTATTGTATTATTTGACAATTGTGAAGTATACCTTTACAATAGAAATTTATGTGTTCCAATTATGTTTTAGGAAATGTTAGAACGAGCAATTGGAGGTTTAAGGCACAAATTACAGGGAATTCATGGAAATCCAGTGGAAGCTGAACGTTATCGTAGGCAACAAAGACTGCTAGAGAGGGAGCTTAGTAGAGTTAGATCTATATTAGCTCATAATTCTAAGGTAGATGACAACTACTGAATGTTTGTGTAATTGTATTTCACATTTAAATAATAGAAACGATATCAAAATTTTTAAAACATATAATTTTATATAGCACAGACTGGGTTAAGTAATTGCAGGCATAGTTGAATCACATAATAGCACAACCCATATATAAACAGAGTAGGCGTACAATTACCAACTGATAAAAAATAAAATCTATGTTTCAAGCCTCATGCTTTCTTGTAATTATATAAATGATTGATATAAAGCTGCATGCTGTATGAATTTATAATATTATTATAGTCTGACTGTTAAACTTTCAGTTTGTTTTGCCCGTCAGCTGGCAGTTTGCCTTAAGTAAAGACAAAGAAATTTAGTAATATAAATAGCTTTATGATTTCTAAATCATGATCATAAATTCATAGTCAGTATTATTTATTTTAACAAATTTAAATATTTCTAAAATTTTATCTTGGTTGTTTCTGGATAAACAAGTAAGTATATGCATTTGTAATTGGAAATGTGATTTTCTAGTGCTCTAAGCTTTAGTCTGTTTTAAGTAACATCAAGTTAATTACATACTTTGTGCAAATATATGATCAGTCATAGGGACACTTTTGACAATGTGAAGATTGAACTTTTTAAAACTTCAATAAAAAAATCACTGAGCACTTGTAATGCTTGTTGATACAAACAGGCACTTTGTGAAACAAAACATTATGTAACAGTTTTTACTAAGCTGTTCCCCAGTGCTGTTGCTAAGTCACAATGTATTACACATCCTGACATTCTATTTGTAAAGTTCGGAAATTTGTGGACACTCCGTGTACAGCCTTAACTTTTAAACTGACATTGTTAATTTATTATGATTATGGAATTTCAGAAATTAGAAGAAACTGTAGCAGAAAATGCCAGATTAGAGCAGGAGTTAGTTGTTTTACGACAGAAATTACAGTGGTCACGCAGAGTACCAGACTCTGTCTCAGGTCCAACAACAGCTGCACTTGAAGCTGAACTGAAGAGGGTACAGACATTGGTCGGTGACTTGCAACGTCAGAGACAAGAATTGAGTCTTCAGGTGCGACAACTTACAGAGAAAAGCCATTCTCTGAGTGAACAGATACGTCCTGGGCCTACTGGTGTTGCTGGTATGTGCAGTGATTTGTCACCACTTATTTTACAAATTATTTATTGTGTAAAGCTATGTACTATGACAATTTTGTCAAGTCAATAACTTTTATGTTACACATCAGTCACATGTTAAACTTCTGTACACTATAAAACATTCTGATATTAGTTCTATAAAAAGGAAACAAGTACAGGATGTAAACAAGCAAGTCTAGAACCAGTAAACAGAACCAATTTCAAAGGCTGCATGAACAGTTCCACATGGTGTTATTCCATTTATATCAGGATCTGTGTTCATGTACTTTTGTGACAACATACAATGGCGTGTTCATGATTTTCAAATTGAAATGAAACTTGAACAATGACATAACAGCATATTCTGTACCAGAACTCTGCAGGAGGGACCTTTCAAATGTTTCAACAGGGCTACTGCAATGATGAAATGAACTGAGGGAGCTGTTTTGAATAGCAGTCATAAGTACACAAAATGGAGTAGAGTGTGTTGTGTAATAAAGAGAGATTAGGTCCCTTCAAAATTGCGACCCCGAATAAAATTAGACCAAACAAATCACTTTTGTTAGAGGATTATCAAAGACCCACTGCAAAATTTTGAGGTATTTGAGAAAGGATATTTGGTGCAAATAACCTGAATTGTGGTGCAATGACAATCGGGTCCTCTATCATGACAATACTCCTAGTCATCAGGTTACGTATTATTCAGCACATAAACTATTCAAACATCAGTGGCATAACTATGGGATCAGTGGGTGGTCAGAGGATTAATCCTCGAGGTATTGAAATTCCATAATCATTTAATGTAGACCAATTTCTAAGCCAGTTGTGTATGTTAAAATAAGGCTTATAAATAATTGTAGAAATAAGAGTGATTAAAACGTTTGTAAATTAATAAAATAGGGTAGACTTTTCTTAACACTTTGAGGACCAACGGCGTAATATTGTGCCGCCAGTGGACTTGGTATTTTGACAGGCGGCGTAATATTACGCCGCTCACTTTTCAATGCTTTCAAATGCTTCGCGTCATACTATTACGCCACAGAACGAATGCAGAAGTTTTATTTGACATTTTAGTTCGTGTTTCTGCCATCAGATTGCAGCACTGACTGAAGAAAATAGTTTTTAGGAAAATAATTTGTACAGTTGGCAGCGTCATGACTTTGTTTACATTTTGCGTGTTCAAGGTGGAAGTTCCGATTTTTGTTTACGTGAGGTTTGCTGTTTTTCTGAGGTTATTTCGTATTTATTTTGCGTGTTATTGATAGCAGCGAGCGTGTTTGTTTTAATTACTATATTATTAGTTACAAAATCGATAAACAATATTTGACAGAATTTTTTGGTTAAAATAATTGTACAAAAAAACGTATTTTTAAACAGCTTTAGTTGCAATATATAAAATCAATAATAAAAATATAAGTATTTTCATAAGAGGAAAGTAGGAAAAAGTGTGGTATAATTATTTTTTTAGTATTACATTGTATTAAGTATTTATGAGTGTTTATACAACAGTGCTTGTTTTTAAAAAAACCGCTGGTCACAGGGGATGGTCTATGCACAAACGCCACGGTACTCAAAGTGTTAATAATGACAATCACTCAATAGCTGATAAATAACATACATATTTTCAGCATAAAAGACAATTATGCATGCACCAGAAAACGAAGGCAGAACCTAAAAACGTATAAAATTATAAGGGAAGAATCCTGAATTTCTCATTTGTCCTGAGGAAAATGGGGAGTATAACCTTCAAGCTAGTCTAATTCCCCTGCTCCAGGACCTAGTCTCCCCCCCCCAAACCAGGACCAGGTCCTAGTTATGCCACTATCACACAGTTACACACAATTGTATGTAATTATATGATTATCATTTTCACCCTTCATACTCACCAGACATAGCATCCTACTTTCCCAAACTTTCCTAAACCAATTTCTTCTACTTTCCTTAACTTTTTATAATGTAGAGAGGATCAAGTGGTGAGTTATAGAAGATTCTAGGTAGAAATGAAACACAGAACTTCTGGAGTGTTCAAACAGTCGAAGAAGTGCTGGAAGCAGTGTATCCAGTGATGCATTTTCAAGAGGATCTAGGTATTCTTAGATGGACCAGAAATTTTGTGTACTAAAATAACAGTAATTTATTTAATTTTGTCTTTCATAACATCAGTATTATTGATTCACATTGCTCTCTTCTATCTTAGACAAATAATTTTGAAACAAAAATGGGTGAAAAATACGGTCCATCTCATTTTAGGTATCAGTTCTCCAGCAAAGCAGGATTCATATGCTAATCAGTGCATATACACATCAAAGCATGGAGTGAAGCCAGTATCTGCGTTCAACACATCATGTAGATGCAACTAGCAAATTAATATGTCTCTGGTATACTGACATTATTCTATTAATGGCAATAGTCCATCAATCATCAAATAATGGTAAACATTAGTGCACCAATTGTGAAATTATAAAAAGCTACAGAAAAAGTAATCTGTGCCAAAAACTGTCAAACCATGTAAAAGGATAATAAATAAAACTTATACTAGGCTAATTATAAATGTATTATAGCCGACCCGGAACACTAATTTTTATTGGTAAAAATGTTAAGCTTTTACCTTGTAGCCTGAACTAGTTTTCGCTTATTACAAGCCTCTTATGATGATGAAGCTTGTAATAAGCGAAAACTAGTTCAGGCCACAAGGTAAAAGTTTATACCAATAAATATTAGTGTTCCAAGTCAGTAGTGATATATTTATAATTAGTTAATCAACGGAGACGTCATGAACCACAAAATCCAGGAATTTATACTAGACATTTTGTAGGAACAAATTATGAGAAAACAGTGGCTGACATTTTGTATCTGTCAAAGTTTTTACTGCCACCGAATGTATCACTAAAGAAGAGGATTACTGTAAGGGGATGACGGCCTAATTAAATTTTGTTCTTTTCTCTATTCTTAGTCTTGGAACTTTCTGATTGCACCACAGCTGACGTCATTAATTGATTTCAAAAGGCTTTATTAATTCTCTATAAAAGAATACAACAAAATATTTTTTATTAATTTTGATATACGTATTTTAATATTGTTATGACATCACAGGACAATCTACGTGTTTATTGAACATTCCAGAGGGATCCAGAATGTAATGCAGTGGTGTACGTGACTCTTGACGCATTCGCGAGACTTTTCTCGAAGCTGCCAGCCGTGCGGACTGTGTCAAGGCCGCAGTTAATTACGTAGTACACACTGGCGCTAAGATGCTGTTTGGAATCTTCTGGTCTGTGCGCAGATCTATAAATACAAGGCGGCAGCGACCTTAGTTTTCAGTATAGTTGCGATATATTTACAGTGTGGTCCGAGTTATTGTCGGGCGATTACAAGTGATTATTCTGTGCGTTCAAATGGGTATTAGTTAAGTGTTGTGTTTTATAATCGAACGGTATATTGTAATACAATTGTATATATACACACAAACTTTCACTAGTGAACACTTACTTTTGGTTTTATGTCCCAAACGTTTCGACGTGGTGTCCGTCTTCCTATGACTTGAGGAAGACGGACACCACGTCGAAACGTTTGGGACATAAAACCAAAAGTAAGTGTTCACTAGTGAAAGTTTGTGTGTATATATATAATATTAAAAAAGTGAATGAAGAGGATGTATCAACAAGACAATAATACAATTGTGTTTAATATTAGTGGACATTTTATTGCGTGTGAACAATTTTTATTTGATTTGTTGTAAGAGACTGTGTTGTTAATTACGAACTGTTTAACTGTGAAAATTAAAGCTGGTGATTAGTGACTTAATTGGCGTCTTGTATTTTGTTTCCACTGTACCTACGATGATCAAGTAGACCATCGTAACAGTGGTGTCAGAACTGGGATAGAAAAGTTAACAGTGGAAACGGTGGACACTTTGTACAAGATGAGTGTAATTTGTAATTAATCAGAAAACAATGGATGCTAGTCAGGTGATGGAAAATTGACAGGCGCTGCTGTTATAGACGGAGAAACGACAGGATGAAAAATGCAGGCAGGAGGTGAAAGAAACAGAAAAGCGACAGGATGAAAAACGCAGGCAGGAAAGAGAAGAGACAGAGGAACAACAATGACAGGAGGCAGAGGAACGGAAGCGTGAAACAGAAGACATCAAAGCATTAATACAGGAGCAGAAACAGATTCAAGAACATAGTACCTCAGAATTGGGTCTCCTACGAGGTGAGCTTAATAAACAAGTTACTAAAATATCAGAAGTACAAGAATCAATGACATTAAAAATAGCTGATGTAGAGAAATCTGTCTTGAGTGTTGAAGAATCGATGTCTAATAAAATAGCTGAAGTAGAAAAATCAGTCACGAGTGTGGAAAAAGCTATGTCAACAAAAATAGAAGACTTGATTACAAATATAAAAGAGCAGATTAAAAATGAAGTCGAGCAGTGCCTGAAGTTACAACCAAAACAACTTTGTGAACAGACTGTACCAATGATAAAGACAGAAAAAGACGCAGAAAATAAGTTAATAGAGAAAGTCACTTTGCTTGCAGTAGGGACAGTTCATGTCAAAGCTCCAACCTTTGATGGAAGCAGTCACTGGGCAATGTACCTCCACCAATTTGAAGCTGCTGCATGCACAAGTAATTGGACAGAGAAAGACAAGCCTGTTTCACTCATTCTTGCATTAAAAGGACCTACAGCAGAACTACTACAGAAAGTGGCACCTGACAGCCAGAACATCTATGCCGAGTTGATAAAAGCTCTGGTGATAAACATTTGCGAGATGTGTACTGCACTCAGTTGAGAACAAGACGACAACGTTACGGGGAGACTCTTCAAGAGTTTGAAGCAAGTATCGACAGACTGATTAGATTGGCCTATCCTGAAGCACCAGAAGATTTTCGAATAAGGTTTGCAGTGCAGACATTTATTGATGGCATCGGAGATTGTGAACTTCAGCTAGTGTTATGAATTGCAAGACACCGAAATAGCTCAGAAGCTCTTCTTTACGCCCTAGAATTTGAAGCTGCCAAGTCAGCGTCCCGCTACATTAATGGGTTTGTGCCATCACATTGCAGTCAGAAGATCCCTGTATCACAGTGCCGTTACGATGGGTGAAGAAAAACAATGTCGGACAAACAATTCAGAAGTTCAAGAGAGTCGCAACGATTTGACGATGGGATAAAGACAGAAGACCGAAGTGTTACAACTGTGGAAAACATGGTCATCTACAGGTAGACTGTTGGGAGAAGAAGATACCGAGAGAAGAGAGTGATCGCACCAATTGGAGAAGTAAAGTCCCAGAACAGCACACAGTTTCCACACTACATAAGACCAGTGGAAACTTGATCGTTAATGGATTTGCGGAAGGTAAACCAACATCATTTACAGTTGACACGGGGGCAACAGTGTCCATTGTGCGCCCTGACTTAGTCAGTAACCGCCAGCCTCTAATTAGCTCTTGTACAATACAGACTGTGACTGGAAGCCCCGTCAAGGTGCTAGGAAAGGTAGACGTACATGTACGGCTGGGTCTTCTTGAGTTTAGTCACCAAATGCTCGTTGCAGACATTGTCGATGAAGTGATTCTTGGCACAGACATTATGAATGCCTGAGGGTTTGCCAAGAGAGGATAAAGCTTTGCATGGCTAAAATGACAGGGTCTACCAACCATTCGATTAAGCAAGTGGCATTAGTAGAGGAAAAAGTCAACAGGTCTGATCAAGAGGAACCCTCCCTATTGCAAGCGGAAATGGAGGAAGAACTAGCAGAGGAAGTACAAATAAGTGTAACGACAAAAGAATTGATTGGAAAGCCAACTATGGGTGTCAAGACAAGACTTGCTTGTTCCTGAGCTGATAAAAGCGCCCGAGGGAAAAGTGGCTGAAGATGAGGTTGCGCAAGAGGTTGTTGATGAGAACCAAATAGACTTGGATCAGCCAGTGGCGTATAGATCATCAGTACACAACACAACCAGTATGACTCCAGCAAAATTGGTGTTTGGGCAGGAGATTCATCTTCCTGGGGACTTAATGTTCGGATCACCTGAGACTCAGTCCCAAGAGCCACAGAACTATTCCTCGCAATTAGAAAACCAACTGCGAGAAATGAATCGCTTGGTAAGAGGACGGCTGAAGATTGCCAGTGATAAAATGAAAACTTGTTATTACATTCGCAGCAATATTGTGTGTTTCCAAGAAGGAGATCAGGTCTGGTTATTCAACCCAAAGCCCCATTGTGGTCGCTCACCTAAGCTTCAGTCTAACTGGGAAGGACCCTACACTGTGAAAAAAAGAATCAGTGATGTTCTTTATCAGATTCAACAGGAAGGACAGCGAAAGTTCAAGGTCATCCACCTAGATCGCCTGGCTAAGTACTACTTCAGAGATGGTTTGCCAGTTCGGGACGAACAGGTTTAAGGAGGGGGCAGTGTTACGACATCACAGAACAATCTATGTATTTATCGAACGTTCCAGAGGGATCCAGAATGTAATGTGGTGGTGTACATGACTCTTGACGCATTCGCGAGACTTTTCTCGAAGCCACCAGGCGTGCGGACTGTGTCAAGGCCACAATTAATTACATAGTACACACTGGCGCTAAGACACAGTTTGGAATCTTCTGGTCTGTGCACGGATCTATAAATACAAGGTGGCAGCGACCTTAGTTTTCAGTATAGTTGCGATATATTTACAGCGTGGTCCGAGTTATTGTCGGGCGATTACAAGTGATTATTCTGTGCGTTCAAATGGTTATTAGTTAAGTGTTGTGTTTTATAATCGAACGGTATATTGTAATACAATTGTGTTTAATATTAGTGGACATTTTATTTCATGTGAACAATTTTTATTTGATTTGTTGTAAGAGACTGTGTTGTTAATTACGAACTGTTTAACTGTGAAAATTAAACCTGGTGATTAGTGACTTAATTGGCGTCTTGTATTTTGTTTCCACTCTACCTACGACGATCAAGTAGACCGTCGTAACAATATCAACATATCATTGTTTCTTATTCATTTTTTTAATGCATGTTCAGCCTATGTTGACCTACTACTAAAACAAAATAATTTTTGTAGTCAAAATTTGTTATTTAAAAAAATAGCTTGAAATATTTACAGTCCTCATCCGTCCCGATCTACACAATCAAACTAATCATCTGGTAATAAAATGTACATAAACCATCTTCTCATTGCTCCAGAATTACTATTTGGTCTTTCCTTTGCACTTTAATGTTTACATGTAGTATCTTTATTAACGTTTACTTCTAACCTGAATGATGCCAGCAATTACTTCAGCATTTCTTACTTTACGTGACACTTAATAAGATTGTTATATACTAAATTATATAATAACAAACCTGGAGTTGCTGCTTTTTGTAACATTCTATGATTTTTTTTCTTGGATTTTGTTGTCCGTGACGTGTCCGTTACTTAACTAAATATAATTATTTCACTACGACTCGGAACACAAAACTTTTTATGGGTAAAAACGTAAAAGTTTTACCTTATAACCTGAACCAGTTTTCACTTTTAAAAAGCTTCTCGCTTTTTTTTTTAGTGTATTAACTCAATCATTACATTATAATACACATGATTATTAATGTGTATAATGGATTATTATACATGTTGGTGAAGTATATTCATCATTTCAGATATGATTATTTTTAATTGTTTCTTACATTTCTATAAATAATATCTGATAAATTTTGTTTTTAGTTATGAACCATGTGCTGTTGTAGTAAAACTTAGTTTTTTTAATTCTTAGAAGTTTATCTTTATCATTTTTATGGGCTGTAACATATTATATTTATTTATATGTCTATTATTCATTTATTTGTTTGTTATTAGTTTATTATTCATTTATTTTTAATTTATTTTATGATTTATTATTTGTTTCTTTTTATTTTTTATTTTATTTTTATCATTTATTAATTTACATAGGAGCTGGTCCTATTCCAGGAAAGAAGACTATAGCAACTAGCTGGTTGGAAACAGATTTAGATACGCAGGTGACACGAGATCTTGGTTTGGATTCTCCAGTTAAAAGTCCTGCAGAAAATGATCAATCACAGTCACCACAGAGTCCATCAAATGCACCCCTCTATGTCAACACTGACGATACAAAAAATATGGGTTAGTTTTCATACAGTAATGTTTCACATTAATATTTATGTGTTTTATTAATATTTAATTATGTGGATCATAAGGTGTTTATCACAAATTTTGTGAATTTCTTAATTTTTAACATATATAATGTAGTATACCTTAATATTAATAATGCATGCTTTAGTGTTATAGTCTGGCATATTTTATGTAGTATTTTTGTATTATATGACACACTCAGTACAATTATAATCGTGCGTGCGTGCATGCGTGTGTGCGTGCGTGCGTGCGTGCGTGCGTGCGTGCGTGCGTGCGTGCGTGTGTGTGTGCGTGCGTGCGTGTGTGTGTGTGTGTGTGTGTGTGTGTGTGTGTGTGTGTGTGTGTGTGTGTGTGTGTGTGTGTGTGTGTGTGTGTGTGTTTATCAGCAAACAATACTGTGTTTGTTATTGTAACTTGGTAATAGTTCTGATGACTTGTAATTGCAGACGTGTGTAGTACATATGAAGGAAGTGTATTTCAGGACGAGCAAGCAGAATCAACCTCAGCACCACCGCCAACACAGTACTGTCGACCAATGGACATAAGTGAGGCAGATGACAGAATTAAACGCTTCTATGGTCAGTCGCCAAGTAGTTTCATTTCACCTTCACATTGTCTGTGTTGTTAAGTTGTGTACTGCAGTTCACTCTAAAATAATATGTACTAGAAAAATAATATTTCAAGCTTTACATTTTAGAAAAGAGTTTTTGCAAGTTTAAGGCACTAAGACATCAACTTACTTAGAATAATAACTTGAATATTTGTATGCATAACTTTAAAATGATTGCACGTCTTTGATCATGTGAAATTTTACACACACACACTCATGTCACAAATCTGTAGACAAATTTGTCCACATACAAATTATGCAGATAATTTGTATACAAATATGTACTATTATAATTATGGTAATCATATAGTGTTCATCAATTAATGACCATAGTTATATGTACAGTATACATATTTGGTCATGTTCTTAAATTATACCTCTAAGTGTTAAACTATCCTGCAGCTATTTCACAACTGTTACAAAAATAATATTAATAAGTTTCTGCAGAGTGCATAAGGATCTGGAAAAGAATATTTAAGAAACATATCATTTTTGTCATATTGAAATCTTTACATTTTATATAATACTAGTGTAATAATTAATAATATTTATTTATGTATGTGTACAACGTATATAAGGAGTTTATGTAAGTATACAATTTTAAATCCCCATCTCATTAGCACATATGAGATTTCTGCATGTTGTGTGTGTGTGTGTGTGTGTGTGTGTGTGTGTGTGTGTGTGTGTGTGTGTGTGTGTGTGTGTGTTGGTAGACAGTGTATTAACTCATATATTTTTAAATATAAATGTTCCCCTCCATAATCTTTCAGTGCAATGCTTGGCACAGTTTTCATGCGTTAGTGTTAATTAAAATGTACTTCACTGTAACAGAGGAAGTGACATAATCTACACGATATTGTAACATGCACTGTCTGATAATGTTCTTATGCAGAAAGTGTAAGTTTGTCAAAAAATATGAATTTACAGAATATTTGTGAAATATGAAAAACATGTGAATGCATAAATTCTTGAGTCAAATAAGAACAGTTAAAACTGATATTATTGCATAGAATTTAATTGAAAGATATTAATTAGTAATATTTATGTGATATTTATCAATATTACGTTACAGGTATTATACCAAGAGACAAACCACAAGAAATCAAGACAGTGCGAATAGTGAAGCGTGAGTCTGAAAGAAGACAAAGAGATAGAGATCGTAGCGGTAATATTGGAATTCCTCTGACAAATACAACAACAGCCAAACGTGTCACCATAATTGAAGAAAATGTTCCTTGTGGGAGTGATCAAAATCAAGAGGTATGAAAAGTTATTGGTTTAATATGGTATATTGTTGTTTAATGTTACAGTGTATGCTAAATGTGTACTTATACAAGCAAATAAAAAATTGTAATATTAAAAACTAAATGTTTCACTTCTATATAAACTGCTTGTCTTAAAAAGTAAATGTTATACATTTAAAAACTAACGTTTAAAAATTATCTATTATTTATCAATATTGGAGTATTATAGATATTACCATATGTAACTAAACATTTTTGGTTGACAACCATATTTTTTATTATACTATTATTCTTTAGTTGTCATTATTGGTGTTGGTGTTTGTTGATTAGTAGTCTAAATTAACCCAAACGTTTTGATCATTCTGTGGTTGTACATCCCTCTTTAAAGTTAGAAATGCTACTTCATGGGATGAACAAAACATTTGATGTTCATAAAAACTTAGTTGCAACTGAAAAAAATTGAAGTGAAGAATTCTGACTTTTCATTGTACAAGTGAAGGTAGACATATGTTAAAGACAGAATCTAATTATGTCAAAATTAATTGTACTCCTAAAGAAATTTTAATAACACCAATGAAATGAATAAATATGTTAATAGCATATGCAAATAATATTTTTATATCGTACAAAAAAATTACAATTTTTAAGTAGAAATTAATAAAATTTCACCAACACGAAATTTGTTTAAACAGAGTGCAGAAAACTTACCACTCCCCTCATTTCTTCCTTGGTGCACATGGACAACGGGGCACTCATAATAAAATGCCCTGAAATCACTACGAATGGAGCTGAGCACTGAAACAACACAGCTAAAGAACAAAAAAACTTTGAGGTTATGATATGTCATTGTTCAGTCTGTGCTGCCATCCATTGCAGCAGGAAAAATAAAATTTGCCTTTACTTTTTGACTTACCAAAACATTTTTTGTTACCAGAACTTTTTTTTTTTTTATCGTATCGGCCATGTAAGGACCACATGCCAATTTCAATTCTTTACTCTTTGTTCTTTTCTTTTTTTCCAATATTCTTTCATCTTCTCACTGTGTCTCTTCTTCCCGTCTTCAGTCCACTTTGAACCTGCGTTTTTCTCTCTCCTACCCTGGACCCCCTCCATTTTTAACACTTTTGCCCGAAAAACTTCTCTTTCAATTGCTTCTTCTGTGTGTATATTATTTTTTTCTAAATCCTTTTGGACTTCTTTAATCCAACTTGATGTTGACTTCTTCCCCCACAGATATCTGAAGATTTGCTTTGTCAACCTATTGTTGTCCATTCTGTATAAATGTCCAAAAAATAATAGTCTTCTTTTTCACATTGTTTCTGTTATATTTTCTATAATTTGATATATGTCATCATATGAAATATGAATTTTTGATATATTTCATCATATGAATTAAAAAAATAAAAGTTTCATGGGCCTAATATTTTCCTAATAATTCGTCTTTCCAATATTTTTAGTTTGTCTGAATTATAATTCAATGCTAGACATTCACTTGCATATAGGCATTCTAGCCCCATTACTGTACTGTAATGCCTTATTTTCATATTTTTAGATATACACTTTTTATTGTAAATATCTTTAGTGATACCATATGCCCTTTCCATCTTATGAATCCTTTCTTCTATAGCAAATTTTTCCAAGCCATTCTCTTGAATTATCTCTCCTAGATACTTAAATTTTCGAACCCTCTCTATTCGACCAATATCTGTTACCAGGAATTTTAGTGCATTTTTAATGTTTGTGAGAAACTTGGTGTTTTTTTTTTCTGCAGAAGTTCTTAAGCCTGTTCTACTGGCTATGTCCTCTAAAAAATTAAAATGTGACATTTGTTCCTTCTTCCCAATGTGATTGGTGATATTTTGCATTCCTTTAATTTTTCATTCCAAATTCTCACTACTTAGAACATTTTTTTATTATTCGTATTGTTTAAATTATTAATATGTTAATAATTTAACAAATTATGTTAATAATGTTTAAATTATTTTTTTATTATTAGTATGAATTTTCAGTATTGATTTTTATTAGTTACAAACAAGAAATATCTTAACTAACCGGTTGGATCATATTCAGTAACATTGATTGATGGGTGGCTGAGTGTTTTAGATTAAATTTTTATCTGAAATACAAATATTCTTATTTTGTTTACACACAATATTACACAACATATTAGTGGCGAATGTTCCATAGATCACATTAATAACTTTTTATACAAGTTTTGGGAGTATACACGTTAAATAAGTTACATTGAACAGTTAGGCAGTGAAATAAATTTAAAAAAAAAGAATATTATTAGGGTTATCACAGGAATAAACAATGTAGCATGCTGCCTGCTATTGTTACAAGGTACATCTGTAACTTCACTTAATATGCAGTACAATGATTGCACATACATACAGTCCTGCTGAAGATACTGAGAAACAGTGAGAGGGTGAGAGTAGCTGTTTGGTGGGGATGCTGCCAATCACTGTTGGCCTGTATGAAGTTTCAGTATCACAGAAATTGTCAGGAAGTTTTTAATTTATTATTGCTGCATATTGTGCTTTTTTTAAAAAAAATAAATCCTTCCTGTATACATTAGTTTATGACGAATTAAGTTCAAGATTACTTAAATGGTGTTAAGGTAATTATCTTAAATAGTTTTATTGTGGGTCATTTCACCCTATGCTTGACCATGGTCACACTTTTTCTTAAAAACTGTGTAAGTTATTTTAGTTCTGGTTTTTCTTCATTTAGGACAGACCATTGCATATATTTGATAATAAAAAGTAACATTATTTTAGATTTATATGTTTGGTTAATTTTTACCTGACTCTTACATTTATTATTAAAATTTGAACAAGAATTCTGACTTCCAATTGTACAAATGAAGGTAGACAAATGTTAAACTCAGAATCTGATTATGTAATTCAAAATTATTGTACTCCTAAAGAAATTTTAATAACACCAATGAAATGAATAAATATGTTAATAACATATACAAATAATATTTTTATATCGTACAAAAAAATTACAAATTTTTGAATAGAAATTAATAAAATTTCACCAACAAGATACCAATTTCACAACAAATAAAATTACCAATAAAAAACTGTAATAAAAGTTACACATTTTTGTAAACTTTTTAAACTTAATATGCAATGTGCAAATTATATTGCACACAGAATATTATGGTATATTTGTTCACAGAACATTTTTTTTATTAATATGAATTTTCAGTATTGATGTTTATTAGTTACAAACAAGGAATATCTTAATTTTGGTTGGATCATATTCAGTAGCACTGATTGATGGGTGGCTGAGTGTTTTTAAATTTTAATCTGAAATACAAATATTCTATAAAAAAAGTAACATTATCTTAGATTTATATTTTTGCTTAATTTTTACCCAACCCTTACATTTATTATTAAATTTGAACAAAAAGGAAAACAGACTTTGAAACAGTGTTTCACTGTATTTTTGAAATTTTTATTTCCAGTGATAGACTAGTGTGTAGTGTACATAATTAAAAATATTAAGATATGCCTTCTATGATCTCTAGAAGAAGGTACATAAGTCATAAAAACATGTACGTGTGTGTGTGTATGTGTGTGTTGTAGTATTTATATAGTATTAACAGTATATATATTATGTAATTTACATAAGTCTATTAACAACATATACTGCAAACAGAATAACATCAGTACTAAAAATTTGTTACTGTCATCATTAATAAAATTATTGATTATGTGTACAGTACAGCATGTGATGTATTTTCTCTGTTGCAATTGTAGTAATTGCGTTAGATTATTATCATTATTAATTTTAGTTTTCTTTTATTTACAATAGATAATGTTGTAGGCATTAAGAATAAATTGATATTTAAAATTTAAAACAAACTGCACCTCTTGTGAAAACAATAATTATTAATTTCAGAGGCAGCTTTTGGGTAAGGTTATAGAAGAACCTCCAGAACCGCCAAGTGAGGTTTTCCAAGGTTCTGTCCCTTTGTCCCGTCCATTAGGCCCACCACCTGCTCCAGGCCCTAGATCAGACTCTGTAGCTGTATTGAGGAACATTGTAAATAGACAAAAGGCAAGGGTAAGTTCTAAGGAAAACATTTTATTCAAATTAAGTCTTTTATATTAACTATAGCTTTTAGTAACAGTAATCTTTATATATATTATTACAAACCGCTTACATACGTGTTTAAAATTAGTCACACATTGATTGTCTTTTATTTAATTCGGTTGTTATGTAATTTTTAATTTTTATTTAATTGATTTAATGTGTATATTTTGTTTAATTAATTTTTATTAGTTAATTAATTAATTATTGCAATCTCTGTTAATTGAACGTGGTTCACTTTGGAGACCTCTTGAAGTTCAGTAGCACTTCCGTAGACCTAAATCGTCTGTGTACAGTAAAGTGTTGTTTTGACAATATTATTAAGTAATTAAAACCTTCACGTACCTTTGGTGTAATACTGGTAGTTTAGTTCTTTCTGTACTGGTTGTTCTGGTGGTCTCAGTACGTTATGAAACTGTTAAGTTGTCAAAACAGTATAACTGCACTGTTTGTAAGTAAGTGAGCTAGATTTATTTTTACTTGGGCGCCATATGGAATCTCTAGTTCTTATTCCATATAAATAATTTATTCAAAAGAATAAAATAAATAAATTTAATTGATTTGTTGGATTATTCCTTTGATTGAATAATTAAAATAATTTAATTAATTAATTTCCTTCTGGTTTGTTTATGCATTTAAACTATTGGCGCTTCACACGTCCAAGCCGCCAACTTGACTGTTTGAGTGCCTTGAAATTGCAGCTCTTTTAATTGAGAAAAATAGCTAATAACTGTTTCAATAATTGCTTACAACGTTTGTTAATTAACAATTTACTTGTTTATTGCTCACAACATGCTTACTTTAACTTTATACATTCAAATTAACAGTAAAAATGGATTACAATCTACCTGGCTTAAATCTCTCCTAACCCAGAAGGTTGGCAATGATGACTAATTATTGGTTTGTTTATTTACAAAATATTTATACCTCAAGGGTGAATTCTTTTAAACTACAGAATAAAATACCTTTGCCTCGAGTTACGATGCTTTACAAAAGTTGAATTTAATATGTTAGACACCTTTAAAATATTCAAATTGATTAACAAAATGTTCGTTTAACCTCTACAAGTTTGAGGTTAACTATGGTTAGCCTAGATCATTAATTATTATATAGGAATCGTATGATTCCTCTTGAAAAAAGGATAGATTGTGCTTATTTCTTATAGTAGTAATGTTTTCCGTTAGTACATAAGTGTATTATTTCTTATACTAGTCACATAATATTCATACACTGTAATCATATATTGCACGGTACTCCCTGTTTTATAATCGCTTTGGATTATTTTTTATTTCACTTTACGATCAGGTACACTGATCGTACACTTCAATTTTACACGAATGAACGATTATTACTTCTTGAAATTAAATACTTGGTTAGGTATTTCACCTAACCTCGTTCTTTTTATTTCACACAACTAGTAAAATGAACACTACTTGTTGCGATGCACTTTAAAAGGTATTTACTTCTTCACTGCTGTTGTTTAATAAGTTTTGATGAAAATTTTGATCTGGAGTCCTGTAGTATCTGCTGGAATGGAATTTGACAAAATGTTTCTCTCCTCACTCATACAACCATATATATAGTCCACTGAGAATTCCGCTAGGCAGCGACAATTAATTTTTGAAGTAATTTTCTGATTGGCTAGAAATGACGTCGTTGATGTGGTCATTCTATTTTTAGCTCTTACATAATTGTTTTAAGCATGGGTTCGTTGTAGTTGTTGTTGGTGTTCCTTGTAAACATCAAAAAATTCACAAAATTTATCATATTTATGTTTATATGTCAGTTATCCTACGTACAAATTTGGTTCTATTACTAGCATCGTATTGCTCATTCCTTTCTGGTTATTTTGATATGAATAGAGGCCAGTTTGGATACATCTTTCTTTAATAAACTCTATCTTAATGAAAGCCTATCTTAAATATTGCATTGTTTTCAAATGTCTTCTGCTACACTCTGCAGATTCTATTTCTATATTTTTTAACTGATTCAACTCTCCTTAATTTCTATTTTGAACACAAGTATCTTATTGAACTTAACATATTATTATTTAAAATTGCTGCATCCAGCTGAACATTAACAATCATTATAACATATTTGTTTATTATTATGTAATGGCTTCCTTACTTCTTTATTACTTATTCAACATTATTCTTACTTCCTACACTTATTATACTAGACATTGTATGGTGACTTACACCTTTTTCATTATTATTATAGCTATATTTTCCTATACTTTGTAGGGTCTCTTTATGATACATGATTATGATTTTCATAATCTGTTTGTTCATCATTGGTTTGTCTATCATTTCTAGCTTCTTTTCATTATGGACTCCACATAAGTTGTGGTGAGTCATTATTTTGAGTTTTTATTATATTATTTATTATTCATGGAGTCATCTTAACTCATCTTATGCCAGTCTCTTAGTCTACACAATTCATAATAAGGTTTTGTTCACCTTGACTGATAATACTTCTGTCTACAAAATTTACACTCTTATAACATTTTTAAATACATATAGTTTTTACATTGATGGTTACATCGAGATCATATTATTATTAGAACATATACAATTTGTTCTCTAATTAATTATTCTATTATCATTATTCATTATGCCTTAGCATACCCTTCTTTTAAGGTTGATCTAACATTGTGACTACACTGTTAATCTTATTTCAATGGTTCATTTATTATAATTCTTTCATAGTTCATGATTATCAACAATACATTTCCTTTTGTTTGTTATACAAATTATTACTTTTCTATTATTCAGCTAATGTGCTGTTTACACTTTAATACATGTTATAAATATCATTTCTTTCACTTATAACTTAACCTCTTTACTCCTCTGTTAATTAGCCTCACGTTGGATGCATCAATTTGTTACTACTACTACTAATTGCGACGTTAGCGCCACTGTTGGGTTTGTCAATTTATATACTAAACGTGTATCCCGTGTTATAGTAATTTGCCCGTGTTATTTTGTAAATGTTAGTTGTAATAAAAAGTTGTAAATAGTGTATCAATTGATCGTGAATTATTTATGTTGCGTGTTTTCTAATGTGATTTAATATATAAGTTAAAGAAATGAATTATTCTGCCTTGGTTTAATAATCAGAATTAATATTATTCCAATTCAGCAGTTACAACTTCCAAATTAATTCAAAAATAGGGGTAGAGTCGTCCCAAACAATTCTTAAGTTCACCTTCGATATTAGGCTTAACCCTATTCTTTGAGGTTAATCTTGGTTTTGTAGTTTGTGTACTTCCAACGACTCCCCGACGTCTTCTTATTCTTGGTAATTATAAAATAAATGTTGATAATATCTTATGTTCGTGAAATAATAACGCATGGATATGATTTATTAACATAATTGTTTAATCTCTGTAATGGAGTTCAAATTGATAGAAATTTTCATTCGATACACACGTTAGTAACAATCGATATTTATCTCAGGAGTGAATAATAAAATAGGTTTAATATATTTCGTGGGAATTCTTGTGGCTGCTACGAAAAGTTCCATTACATGATAAATAACAATATAGAGTACCCTTACAAATCTTTCTACTACTTATAATCTAAAAAAATTACAAAATTAAATAAGAAATAACATACAATGTCTGATGAGATTCAATACGCTTCGTACAAAGCATGCTGGTTAGAGTGACGGCATCATCATGGCTGCCGTCGTCCGTGTCAGATAATAATTGAAGTTTGCAAAATGTGTCAAAATAAATGTTTTCCTGGTAACCACTGATTCTTTTAGATATGGAATTTGTTTTCACTTGTTAAAATGTTCACTAGTGATTAGTGTTAGTGTGAAGTGTGTGTTGTCTAGTGGTTGTTCTTTTTTGGATAAAAAAATATTGTCAGTTATTAAGTCAAATTATACGTTACACATCTAGGCGATATTGCTGAACGTCTCCTTGTTTTTTCTTTATATTTTCTTGATTGTGTGTTTTCCTGGTTTAGTGAGATGATTGTAGTGAAGGAATTATTTATCTTCAGTGGTTGTCATGCAAATTTTCTTTCACAAAACGGTTTAGTATTATAGATTTTCATTTTAATAACATCTCGGCATGCACTATTAAACTGTTCTCCATCACAATTAACAATTAAGTGTCATTTCTTCTTTTTTAGTCACCGAACTGATCAAAACTTCTTAAATTTTGATTGGCCATTTATATACAGGTTAAGTGTTATATGATCAATACCCATTAACTACTTTACATTTTACAAATTACTTTTAATATATAATTTTATTATTATATCCTAATGATACATGCAATGTTCATATGATTATTAATTATATAATTATAAACAATTTGGTACTAAACATGCCCCAGTTTATAACTGTAAAACCTTAGTAATTAGTGAATTTCTCTGATATATGATGGAACAATTTGTTATGGTTGATTGTAAGTTCTACCTTGACTCCATGAGATAAATATATTTAAATTAATTAAATAATAACATAAACTCTTCTAACATATAACAAAACTCTTAATAATAATACTTGTTTTTGACAGTTTTAGTTTATTTATACTGTTAAACTATTGTCTGTATGATAAACTGTTTTTTCTGTCTGTTAATAATAATAAAACACTTTTTACAAAAAATAAATAGCACACTGTTTAAATATAGTTTGTGTCACTATTATTATTCTGTCACTTATATCACTGTAAGGGGTTGTGTCCCTTTTTCTCCCCTTGATTATATACTATTTTGTTTAATACAATTTTATAATAAAGTTAATAAAATTAATACAATTTATAGCCTTTAATACAATGTTATTTTATAAATTGGTACTCTTTATCGGGTTTGGTTGTGTTATTCATGGCAAGTTATTTAGGCCTACTAGGTTTCTTTATTTAAATTTTGGTTTGTTTACTGCCGTATTCTATTGGGTAATTTCTGGGTGTCTTGATGATATTAAATAAGTCAAAGGTTGTTTTTATTTAGTTATATTTGGTTCCTTACTGATTTTTCAAAACTTGGTATTTTCCTTTAATTGGCTATTAATTATGATTTCTTGTTCCCTCTCTGGATAGGGTTTCCATATTATATTTACAATTCTTTTTATAACATTTTGTTTCATTACACACTTTATACTACTTATGGTGTTTTACTTTGTTTTTAATGGTTTGTTAAGCTCACTTAACTAATCTATTTGGGAATTAGTATTTGTCAATGTCTCAGTCAATGTTGTATTGTTGTCAGGTTATGTTGTATTGTCATTTAATGCTGATAGTTGATTTACTCCTAGTTATCCTCACTTTTGGTTACTTAGTTAGTTGATTTTTTTTATGGGACTGTTTGTACTGTTACAATATATACATACTGTTACTGTACTGTGTACTGTTACTGTTATATATATTGTAATGACGAAACTCTTATCGTCTCTGTAAAAGTGTGTTTTATTGTGTGTTAGCCCCACACGTCGTAGTCGTTACTTTGTATGTATCTTGCAGTCGTGCTTTTTCGAATTTCTCACACTAACGATGTCCATCGCGAACGCACGAATTACCAGTACCGATATCTTCATGAGTGTAATCCTTACCTGTCCTTCAATGAGTATATTTATTTCCCGATAGGCACCAAATTGTTTATGAAAACAATTAAAAAAGTTAAACTGAGCTGTCATTCTATGTGGTGATGACCAATTCAAATTACACTTGCAAACTGGCGGGCATTCGAATCTCGCTTGTAGTTCGTCGTGCTGGCAACGTGTAAATCTGGCAGACAGTTTTGCTCATCGCTAAAGTACACAAACTTTATAATACAATTTATAATGAAATAAAGGACGGTTATTACTAATCAGTACTAGTTTATTAACGTTGAAATAGTTAATAGTTAATCAGTTAGATTCAAAAATATAATGTTATAAAGTAATGTTGCTCTGGCAATAAATAGACAATATCTCAAGGTTGGCTAAGTTGATTGAAGAGTTTCTAAATCGACATTGCTGCCGTCAATATTTATTTTCTACAGTTCACTCAATCAACGAGTCCTTTTGATTACGAAAAAATAGAAATAAGATGTTAATAAAGTACACTACCTTACATCAATGGTACTTATATACTATTAAAGTTAAATACAATTCGTTTTTTTGAGCGTTAAAAAGTGTTTGTTAAAATTTTGTACTTCGTACGCAGGTTAAAATTATGTTTACATACAAGTTTAATATTTATTATCATTCAATCCTTGAAAGAAATTTAGTTACCAAGTTCAGAGTGAGAGTTTTTTGTGTTGTGAGAAAAGTTAATTAATTTAGTTCGTAAATTTGGGTAGTTCAGATATACTTAACAAAATCTTGTTGATTTCTGGTGATGAGTCACTTTGTTATTAGTTAGGTTGGGTTGATACGATCATTAATCTTCCATCATTTGTACTTTTGATTTCATCTGGCTTCTTTTTCAATTAATTTGGATTTTTTAATTAGTTTTGAATATTAAAATCTTGTTTATTAGCTCCCTTGGGTTAAATAGTTCTTTATTAGACTTCTTGAATACACATCTCGTTAAATTTTGCAGTATTTATTACTATTTTAATTGATAATTGAGTCGAATATGGTTTGGCTTCCGTCTCTCTTGATCGTCAATAATGGACTAATGTTTTATAACGGAATTAAATATAATAACGTTCCGTTGTCATGGCAACTGCTTATACTCTCATTGGTTGAATGTATTTATGTCTATTGTTATAATATTTGAATTTCAGTTCTAAATTAATAAATATTTTCTAATGGCTATTATTCTTCGGTCTTCTTATCAATGTATTTGATATTAATATAACTATTTCTATCTTCTTTCAAAGATTATTTTGACATCCCACAAAGCTAGGTTTGTTCATATATTAAAGTTTTGACAAAATGCTAATATTATATTATTACATGTTTCTTATTTTATGTGTTTAATCTAATTCTGACATCTTAATATGGTTCACAAATTGTACTTTATGCATTACTTGCCCTGAATTTTCTAATACAATAGTTAATTTCTTATAATTTGTTTACTTTGAATTTATACAGTTAGGCATTTTATAGGCGTAAGCAGTACTTGGCTATAACTTCTTATTTTATACAAATTAGAGATTATTTTTCATTTACATATGTTTTGCTTGGTGTCACTTATGACTTATTTACCTTTTGAATTAATTTGGGCTGTTTTACAATAATTGAATGTTTTGTTAATTTACAAAATCATTGCTTGTCTGTCATTCTCTTATTTCTTTTTCTGTCTTCACTCTAATGATTAATATTATGTTTGTAAAATTGTATCTCCTTACTCATATCTATTGCCATTTCTTATAACTTGTTTATCACTTAATATTACTATAAAACATAACACAAAAATTAGGTTTATGGTCTGTTTACTTTTCAGCCATATTCCTTCTTACAAACTCAACTCTTTTAATTGAACAAATAACAATTTTGGTGAATAACATTATAACATCATTTATTCTATCTAGACAATCATCCCTTGAATATTATTATTAACATAGGATGTCTTATTTTCATTGCACTCATAGTACTAGTTTATTATTAATTAACACTATTATATTAGTTGTCTATCCATCTTTTACAATCTGTTTTATTATCTTTGTTTCCTTTTTCTTATTATTGTGAATTGTTTGTTCTCTCACTTACACTGTTTATCACTTTCACTTCCTACCTATCTCTCACTCTTGGGTTTTTATTATTTTATACACAATTTATAGTTAGTCTGTCAACATTTTTTGTTTTGGTTTTCTTATCATCATAAGGTTATTAACGACATACATTATTCCTGTACTTTAACTATGATTATTTTATTTAATGCTTGTTACTAGATATTTATTATTTGTTTGTGCTTTTTTATCATTGGTTTAGTTTATACCTTCTCATTTTATTTTCTTTACTGGGTCAATCACGTGGGTTGGGTCATGGTCATTTGTCTCGTCATAGTCCTTTTATTTTCCTTAGTTTAATATAGTTAATTTATTATAGTTCTTCTCTGGTATTGGGGCTGCTTTTATATATATATATATTTCAATCACTTTCTGCTACAGTCCGTTTCTTGATGTATATAATACTATAATACTTATAACTATTTTACCTCAAGAGTTTTTTTACCTATTTTTTTTTTTTTTTTTTAAGAAAAAAAATACATCTTGAGGTAAAATAGTTATAAGTATTATAGTAATATATATATATATATATATATATTGTAGCATAACAAAATTATCACGCTAAACATTTAACTTAATGCAACATAAATAAAGGAGAAAAGTTCCATAGTGAGTGAGAAGAATGAATTGTTTTAAGAATTAAACTAGAGACTGTATAATTAAGTCAATAAAATGTTAATAAGAATAAAAAATAACAAAGAAAACCATTGATCAAAATAACTTACTATGTAAAAACCCAATAAACCAGCAGTATACCCAGTAGATTGGGGAAGCAGTAAAAAGGGAAGGACAAGAAAAAGGAAATAAAAGGATGAAACAATATTAATAATGGAAATTTATAAGGTCACGAAGCAGAGAAACCACAAGACCAGAAATTACTAATATAATAATGAAGAAAGGACAAAATAGGTCACGATTCCTACAAAGAGCCTAGAAACAAGAAGAGCTATTCCAAAAAATGATAATCATGGAATACATACCATTAAACAAAATTAAAACCAATATATTTAGACCCAGTAACAAGTTACAAGATACAATCCCAAAGAAAACCGAATTGTATACTAGTTATAAGTATAATATGTGAAAAATTATTAAAAGGACTACCATTAGTGTAGACAAAAATAAGTGATACACTATAATAAAGTGTAGTGTAAGAAATCTATTAAAAAGACTACCATCAGTGTAGGGAAATATTATATAGAAAATAAAAGACAGTCTAATGACTGAGGTCAATTTTGATAGTAAAAGTGTTTTCAAAAATTAAGTAGTATAAGAAAATAATAGGTATAAGATGTTTTTATTTTTTTTCATTGTGTTACCAAAAATAATTATAATGAACACTAGAGACAGTTCATAACTGAAGGTGTCAGTAATTATAAGATGTTTTTATTTTTATTTCATTATGTTACTAAAATAGTTATAAGAAACACAAGAGACAATGGATAACTGAAAGTGTTATTAGGCATAAGATGTTTTTATTATGTTTAAATGATATTAAAAAAGAAGTTTAGTAGATATAAGATATTCCATTGTATTTTAAAATCATGTTATTTAATTTTCAAGTTTGTAAGGCAGAGAGGCAAGTAGGAAATAGAAATGTAATAATTTTATTTTTAAAACTGTAAACCATATATAATGTACAAAGCAGACTAGCTAAGACACCACTTTAGAAAACACAGACTAGTAATGTAAACCCAAAACTATCTATCAGAGAATCAAACTACATAATAAGGAATAGAATTCAATACATACAACACAGAAATTGAAAATATAATTAATACAGATACAATTAATAGCGAATGGAATGACAAAGGAAAGAAAATTAACTTCTTTTTGAAACAAATAATACTAGGCCTATAATGGTAATCAAATCAGACTAAACAGTAAATTAATCAATATTGAAGTTTTTTAACAGCAAAATTATTAACAACAAAGATAATCACGGAGTTATTAAGAATATTCCATGGGAATATTGTCAGAAAAAACAATTAAAAACCATTTAAACACTAAATTTGTACAAAATATGAGGCATACAATAATTATAAAAAATTGTAATTTTTGGGCTTAAATGAACTTGAAACAAACCCAGCTATATATCCAAATATGTAAAATTAATTAATCAATATTACTGAGTAGTTAGATTTATGTAAAATTAAGAAATATTTGAAATACAGTAAAAAATAAGAAAACTTATTATGTATATTTAGATGGTGAACCAAGTCTTAGACAGATATTTTTATAATTGAACAATATAAAGAGGAAAAAGACATATCACAAATTACCCTAAAACGACGACGTTCAGAGTTGAGTCTATTGTTAATCGTGAAGACGACTAGTTGAAAATGTATTAACCGAATACCGAAAAAGAGTAATTTTGTGTAAAACCGAGTGTGGTTATGCGGAGTGTAACAGAGGTTATCTAAAAATGAAAATAACATCAACTAGTAATATTTAACACCTCACTAATTTCAAACAACAGTAATAACAACATAAAACACAAGCACCAGAAATCAACGGCCATTTTGAGACAATTTAGGACCATATTCACAGAACACGTATACACATATTGGAACACCGGACACTTCACAAGAAACCCATCACGAAACGACATCGCAGGAGAAGAGAGGACACTCTACACCATCTTCCTGGACCAACACTACTTCGCAGAGAAGGGAATATCATTTTATTTCTGCGGGAGAAGCTCAGCCAGTTCCAGCAGTATAGCAGCTAACATCGAGGTGACGGCAGCCATACTTGATTCCCGGACCAGCACGAGGACACGGCCAGCTTGAAGGGAGTGACGTCATTTCGTCGAATGGTTCGATATTAATTTTCCTAATTCACAATTTAAATAATAATATTGTTTTATTTCAGCCATAATAATTTAGTTTAAGAATACCTGTAAGAATGTATCTTGTTCCTTGCCCTCTGACCATTTCGACTCGTTAAAAGAACCATAATTACTAACCTTGTAAAAAATATATTTTATTAATCTTGTTCGCTACCGACTGGAGCACATATCAGCCAATGCCTTGGCCATGCGCAGTTTGACTGGCGCATAATTTTGAATGTCAATAAATGAACATCATTATTCAGTTACAAGAGTTGTCTTTATTTACATAATTAATGTTAACTATTTTTTTTTTCTAAACAAAAATAATTTACATTGCTAGAATAAATACCTGAGAAAAGTACACACACAATTAATTAATTATTTATTAATTAATTAAATTAACAAATTGAACAAAAAACTAAATATTAGTACAATTTTCATAACTTACAAAATTTTATTTTATTATCAATCAATCATACTTAATTATAAAACATTATTCATATTTAATTTATTCTTAGTAATTGGTGAATCCAAGGTGGAGCTGTATCATCGGCGAGTTCAACACCGAGATTCAGACGACATAATTCTTGCTACATAATTCTTGCTAGCTATTTTTAATTATTATTTATCTATATTTGTAATATATAATTATATTACAATATATATATATATATATATATATATATATATTGCAACGAATCACAGGATCATGATAGGTGGGGCATGCTCATATATTACACAGACAATGGACATTCATGTTATATTGGTAGATGGTTAAGTTTGGTTATGTTATCAATTGTATTTAGTAAGGATAAGGGTTTAGTTTAGTAAAACTGTGCATTATTTATTTATTGTTATTCATGTACTGTGTTTGTGGAAATGTGCGCGCGTGCGCAAGTGGTAAACGTTTCCCGGGCGGTGCGTGAAGTATTTATCGTTGTGTTGACATTGAACTGAACTTAGACATATGTATTGCTACAATCCCTATACATTTCTGACTATTGTTTACGTTCATGTATGATATTAGTATGTAGGCAGTTATGCATGAGATACGGGTAGTCTGATTACCGCTATGCATGCTGTTACAAAGTAAATGCACTCTACTGCATGAAAAGTGCATTGTCACTATGTAATAACCATGTGACTTCCATCCACCAATAGAATACTGAGTGGTGGTTGGAAATTTTCTTAAGCCTGTCGTTACACAGGTAGTTCTTCTACGCCATCTACCGCGAACGGGACGTGCACTCCTTGTACAAGATTCTACCGCTTGCAAGGTGTTGTAAAAACTATTCGTCGTTCGTGAAACGGGAAGACTCAGAACTGTGTGTGTAGTACACCTGCACACAGTACTGTTTTAACGCATTGTGCGTATAATTACAGGCAGTTCTTCACTGCTGCTACCGCAAACGGTACATACAATCCTTGTACAAGATTCTACCGCTTGCAAGGATCTGTTAAGACTTTTCGGGGATAGTAACGCGTGTGACGCATAACAGTTGATATTATCTCTTTACACACGATATTAATATTGTAGTATTACGTGTGTAAGAAGTGAGTGTAACTGTACCACTGTGCGAGATTTTCCGCAGGGACAGTATCATTAATTGTTACGCAATAGTAAGTTGTTCCATCAAGACGTTTCCGTGCTAGTGCAAGATTTCCTCATAGGGTGGTCTGCTGATCGCGGTAGGCCTGTGTATTCGCGTGAACACTTGAAGAAGCTGGAGTGGTATAAGTTCAATATACCGTTATTAGATTAAACTCACTTTCACCTGAGATATTACTTGGTCATAAACTCTATATTAATTTTGCGAGTAATAAGATCCGTAGTACGGTTGTGTATGCGAAGCGTCAGATTCATCGTGGGAATTGCAGGACACCAGCCCAGCTGTTATAGGACATCAGCCCAGCTGTTATAGGACCAGCCCAGCTGTTATAGGACACCAGCCCAGCTGTTATAGGACATCAGCCCAGCTGTTACAGGACATCAGCCAAGCTGTTACAGGACGCCAGCCCAGCTGTAAACGTTTCTGGGGAAACGTCTGTCATTTGTAAGCCACACCTGACGAACCAACTACACCGCAAAGACCGGCCCTTCTCTTCAACAACATCATCGTGGGAGTCTTCATATGTAACGTATCACGTCTTGCGTATGAACATTATTTAACATTTTAAAAGAAAGACTCTATATCAAACATTACATTCTGTACATATCAAATATACCATATAAACTATAACTTGTGTTTTGTGCAATAAATAATCTTAAACCCTCCAATATAGACTTGTAATTTTAAATACACATACTATCATATCCTATGCGCCAATAGTTTAGTAATTTGTGTTGTCGCATAGAGATATTTTGGCGCTTAGCAACGTAGGGCTCGTAAAATAGCGGTAAATTTACGCTATTATATATGTGTCTATGAATATAAAATTTGTTGGAAAAATCCGACGTATAAGTATAATTAACGTAATAATTGTATGTGTATTGTTCATATGAAAATCTGAGGATATAATTTTTCAATTGTGCATATTCTCTTGTATATCATATATGAACAGATTTTATCAGTATATTGGAGGTAGATTATTAGTTGTTGTATGTTAGATAAGGTATTTACATGTTGATATTGTGAACTGCTTTCTCTGTGTGCATATAAACTGGTTACAATACGTTCTAATCTTGTGATAATAATAACTTTCTTTGCGTATAAATCAATAAATTTAAATTTACTAAATTTTAAATTAATTTTAATCATTATGGCGGATACTGCAGAAATCAAGAATGCTTTGGCGGCCTTATTGGCTAATATGAAAACCATGGAAGAAAAGATGGAAGTGAGTATACAGAAAATTTCAGCAGAAAATAAAGAAGAGCGGAAAGCTGATAAAGAGGAAAATAAAGCCCGTCAAGAGGAGGTGAAGATGAGTATACAGAAACTTTCAGCAGAAGCCGAGAAAAGAAGTGCAGAAGCCGAGAAAAGAAGTAAATCGATCCATGACGAAAACAAAAGAATATATGCGGCCGTGCAGGAGCAATCAAAACAAAGCAAACAAATGATAGAAGCGGCAGAAAAGCGTATTAGCGAGACCGTGGAAGCTATGAAAGCTGATATAGAGGCGAATTTGGAAGTTAATAAGTCACGACTTAGTGAGTGTGAAGCAAAACTCTCGGGTATGGAAGAGCAAGTAGTGCAACACAGATCCACGATAAATGAATTAATGGCTGAACAAGACCTGCGGATTCAAGAGCTGCAACATCAGATGTCACGGGTGCAAACTACCTCGTCACCACTAAACTGTACCACGTATATCTATAAGACTTTGGATGACGTCAATTCACAGCAAAAATTTTATGGACGGGAGAATGAAAACCCCATGAGTTTCATTCAGGTTTGCCAGCAGGATGCAGGAGGGGTAAGACGGGGTCTGATTGTGAACCTATTACTGTAGCTCGCCCAGCTGTTCAACTTGCCGATAAGATAACACATAATCTGCGGACTCACAGCAGGCAGATAACGAGCAGTGAGCAAGATAAACTGCAAAGTATGCTTGATAAATTCGGATCTGTGTTTTCAAAAAATCCTACCATCACGAATATATATGAACACAACATTCAAGTCACCGATGAAAATAAATTTGTACGGAAGACTTACCCCATCCCCCTTCACTATCAACAACAGGTTGATGCCGAAGTTAAGAGTATGCTTCAGAATGGTGTGATTGAACGAACTGATAGCAATTTTTTAAATCCTATGGTTGTTGTTAAAAAGAAAAATAACGACATTCAATTATGTCTCGACATGAGAAATCTTAATTCTATTACAAAAAAAATGCTACGACTGTGCTCCGAATGCGGAGAACCTATTCATGAAATGTCAAGGTGTTAAATACATGTCTCGTCTTGATCTCAAAAGTGGATTCTGGCAGATTCCCCTTGCCAAAGAGTCAAGAAGATACACAGCATTTCTATATCGAAATAAATGCTATCAGTTTAGAGTAGTTCCCTTTGGTTTGGTTACAAGTTTATCGGCCATGGTCAGATGTTTGGAGTTAGCTCTGGGACCCGAGGTGGAGGACTTTGTCAGCATATTTGTTGATGATATTTTGGTCATATCAAAATCATTTGAGGAACATCTTGAACATCTCAAGATTGTATTTCAGAAATTGCAAGCCGCTAACCTGACTCTCAATCTTGAAAAGTGCGAATTTGGGAAATCGCAAATTAAATTTTTGGGACATATTATCTCAGCAGAAGGTATAACAACGGACCCGGAAAAAATACGTGCGATCATGGAGTTCCCGAAACCCACAAAACCCAGGGATATCAGAGCGTTCCTTGGATTGACTGGTTACTTCCGACGGTTTACTCCAGAATATTCTGGGACAATTGAGCCGTTATTAGAACTGCTTCGTAAGAGTACTAAATGGAGATGGGAGGAGCGTCATCAGCATGCATTTGATGCGACTAAAAATTTGTATAGTAGAAACCTGCACGTGTTCCATCCTGAGAAAAGGGGCACATATGTCCTGAATTGCGATGCTTCTGATTATGCCATTGGGGGGGTACTCTACCAACGGAATGAGAAGGGTGAACACAAAATAATTGCGCACAGCAGTAGGTCACTAAAAGGGGCCGAACGCAACTATTTCACATCGGAGAAAGAAATATTGGCTATTGTGTACTGCATCAGCAAATTTCGTTATTACCTGGTTGGACAACACTTCAAAATCCTTTCGGACAACCAGGCCTTATCGTTCATGTTGCGCTGCAAGTTGGCGAACGCTCGCATATCCCGTTGGATCATGGCCATCCAAGAGTACGACTTTACCATTAAGTACTGTAAGGCAAGCGAGAACAAAGCAGCTGACACGTTAAGCCGATACCCTCCAATGGTGGAAGAACGTCATGCGTCTAATAACCAGGAAGTTCAAATTCTAGCTGTCAAATATAAATTAGAAGACAGTCTTAAAAATAAGTTAAAAAATATTGGTATAGAACAGCAGCGGGACACAAAATTGAAGCGGATATGTGACGCTATCCGGATACAAGAAAACCCTAAGTACAGAATATATAAAGACGTAGTGTATAAAATTATCAATGGCGGATGGAAGATTATGGTGCCTGACGCCATGGTGGAAGACCTCACCTGGATGTGTCATGAGAGTCTGGCTCATGCGGGGCCTTATAAATGTTACCTGGCAATGCGGGAGGATTTTGTGTGGCTAAATATGACCAGGAAAATAAAGGCCATACTCCGCACGTGCCACATCTGCCAAACAGCGAAATATCCGAACCAACATACCCAGGTTGAAATGGGTAACATTGTTGCACGTAATAAAAATGACCTTGTCTGCATTGATTTTTTGGGTCCACTTCCTCGGGCGGCGCGTGGAATGAAGAACCTTGTGGTTGTTACGGATGCGTTTACCAAACATGTTAACCTGTATGCTATTGGTAGACCTACAACGTCGGCTGTCATAAACATTATGCTAAATAGATACATGCCGAAAAATGGTCCCGTAAGGAAGATACTCTCAGATTAAGGTAAGCAATTTACGAACACCAAGTGGCACTCCGAGCTTGAGAAACACGGTGTTCAGACGGTCTTGACAGCGATCCGGAGACCGCAAGGTAACTTGGCCGAGCGGGTCAACAAGGAGTTGGGACGGTTATTCCGTACGTACTGTAATACTAACCAGAGTAAGTGGCCGGAATTCCTAGAATTTTTTGAATCAGCCATAAATGGAAATTATAATTCTACTACTGGGTATACTCCGAATGAACTCCAAACCGGAGAAATGCCAGGCCGGGTCTGGGGTAAGCACATTGAAAGGATAGCGACGCATAATATGCCTATACCAGTTGAGATAAAGAAAATCGAGGCTAGAAGACGCATTAAAAAGTGCGCAGAGGAGCGCACGGAAAAATTCAATGCAGAACATAAACTGGTGAAGTTCAAGACTGGAGAGAGTGTGCTTTTACGAGCATTAAATGTTGGTAGAAGGGAGGACAACACAGCCGCGAAGTTTTTTAGGCTGTATAATGGTCCATATACCCTGTCGGAGCAAGTTGGGAAAAGTACATTTATCTTAACCAACCCAAATACCAACCGTGCGATTGGTAAATTCCATGCTTCCTCATTGAGGAAATATTATACAAAGGGTCCGTAAACTCAGAAATAAATGTCAGGATATAGGGGTACGAATGTGTAGCTATGTAAATATGTCAGTTCAGGTTTAAATGTTGTATGTAAGATGACTCTGTGAATGAACAATAATCTAGTTTAGATAAGGAATGCCGTCTGTGTACTTTGTGACCCTGCATAAAATTTTGTTATCTGATGTCAGGAGCATGTGTATTTGTTTTGGTTTTAAGGTTACCACGTGTCTTTGAGTGGGTGCTTCTGTCAAAGTGACAGTTAAGAAATGTTAGTATAAATTGAGGATGTCTATTTGATTTTAGTTCGAGGGTATTATTATTATTTCTGGATTAGGAAATTGTTTTGGTTATATCGAAAAAAAAAAAATTTATTTTTTGTTAGTTAACTAAAAAAAAAAAATTTTTTTTTTTAAAGCGGGAAGGGGTTAATCCTGCAACGAATCACAGGATCATGATAGGCGGGGCATGCTCATATATTACACAGACAATGGACATTCATGTTATATTGGTAGATGGTTAAGTTTGGTTATGTTATCAATTGTATTTAGTAAGGATAAGGGTTTAGTTTAGTAAAACTGTGCATTATTTATTTATTGTTATTCATGTACTGTGTTTGTGGAAATGTGCGCGCGTGCGCAAGTGGTAAACGTTTCCCGGGCGGTGCGTGAAGTATTTATCGTTGTGTTGACATTGAACTGAACTTAGACATATGTATTGCTACAATCCCTATACATTTCTGACTATTGTTTACGTTCATGTATGATATTAGTATGTAGGCAGTTATGCATGAGATACGGGTAGTCTGATTACCGCTATGCATGCTGTTACAAAGTAAATGCACTCTACTGCATGAAAAGTGCATTGTCACTATGTAATAACCATGTGACTTCCATCCACCAATAGAATACTGAGTGGTGGTTGGAAATTTTCTTAAGCCTGTCGTTACACAGGTAGTTCTTCTACGCCATCTACCGCGAACGGGACGTGCACTCCTTGTACAAGATTCTACCGCTTGCAAGGTGTTGTAAAAACTATTCGTCGTTCGTGAAACGGGAAGACTCAGAACTGTGTGTGTAGTACACCTGCACACAGTACTGTTTTAACGCATTGTGCGTATAATTACAGGCAGTTCTTCACTGCTGGTACCGCGAACGGTACATACAATCCTTGTACAAGATTCTACCGCTTGCAAGGATCTGTTAAGACTTTTCGGGGATAGTAACGCGTGTGACGCATAACAGTTGATATTATCTCTTTACACACGATATTAATATTGTAGTATTACGTGTGTAAGAAGTGAGTGTAACTGTACCACTGTGCGAGATTTTCCGCAGGGACAGTATCATTAATTGTTACGCAATAGTAAGTTGTTCCATCAAGACGTTTCCGTGCTAGTGCAAGATTTCCTCATAGGGTGGTCTGCTGATCGCGGTAGGCCTGTGTATTCGCGTGAACACTTGAAGAAGCTGGAGTGGTATAAGTTCAATATACCGTTATTAGATTAAACTCACTTTCACCTGAGATATTACTTGGTCATAAACTCTATATTAATTTTGCGAGTAATAAGATCCGTAGTACCGTTGTGTATGCGAAGCGTCAGATTCATCGTGGGAATTGCAGGACACCAGCCCAGCTGTTATAGGACATAAGCCCAGCTGTTATAGGACCAGCCCAGCTGTTATAGGACATCAGCCCAGCTGTTACAGGACATCAGCCAAGCTGTTACAGGACGCCAGCCCAGCTGTAAACGTTTCTGGGGAAACGTCTGTCATTTGTAAGCCACACCTGACGAACCAACTACACCGCAAAGACCGGCCCTTCTCTTCAACAACATCATCGTGGGAGTCTTCATATGTAACGTATCACGTCTTACGTATGAACATTATTTAACATTTTAAAAGAAAGACTCTATATCAAACATTACATTCTGTACATATCAAATATACCATATAAACTATAACTTGTGTTTTGTGCAATAAATAATCTTAAACCCTCCAATATAGACTTGTAATTTTAAATACACATACTATCATATCCTATGCGCCAATAGTTTAGTAATTTGTGTTGTCGCAAAATATATATATATATATATATATATATATACACACACACACACACACAGTAAACCCTCGATTTAACGGACTTTAACGGACAGAATTTGAGTATAATGTGCATAAACTGCCAGACTCTCCTGTTCTGGCGATATTGCTTGGCTATCACAACATTCTTTCGTTTCTTTTCTTCTTGTTTTGAAATACGCAAATTTTCTCATCTTCAATTGTATTTGATGAGAACGGAGTATTCATCAAGAATTCATTTAATTCTTCACGATCCCTGTCTTTGCGTTGTCGTTGACGCAGGCGTCGCACACGTTCAGTGGAAGACATCACAACGACTAACACTGAACAATATACACTGATCAATATAATATCTTATTTCACTGTGAAATATTCGTCCATCGGCTTATACAGCAAGCATTACACTGGCACGTAATTTTTCATTTCCTGTAATCTTTATTGTTACAGATTTGGTTCCCTTTTGGTCCACCGTAAATATACGCAAATAAAAAATAAAAAATACGGGCATTTCATCGGCATTTCCCATGTGTTCAAGTGAATAATTATGCTTCTTGCGTAAATGAATGACAAATTGCTGACACTGTAGGAGTTTTTCTTTGTAGTCACTCGGTAGTTTTAGCGCGAGTGATGTACGTCATTTAAGCGCAAATCCATTTGTGAAGGTCCTCGCCTTCTACCCTCTATAATTACATATAATACACTCATCAAAAAATACTCACCGCTGCCAGAATTTTACTTACCGTCATGGTCCCCGTAAAACTTACCTTTAAAAATTACCCAAGGTCGCCACGATATTTTCTGGTTTAATATCGAAACCATTCTACACACTTGCCCTTATAAAAATCCCGCTATCTGACTATAATACAACTCAGAAAAATCCCAAAGAGCGTTAGACGAGGTTTTCAGCACAGAAAACTAGGAAATGGTTATGGCGTAATGACTTACTCTAACACATACTTTATATTAAATAAAATCTGAATTTATTTTAAGGTGAAATTTTATGAATTAATAAAATAAACATTTCTTAATCAACTAGCTTCTAACAAACTATTATGAACCAGTACTAAATTTTTTCGCTTAGAGATCTCGTTTGAAATTTAACACTTTATACATAACAAAGGAAATTACTAAAAATGGTGTTTGATTTTATTCAATTAATTATGTTCTTAAGTTTGCTACTCATCTGGTCAATGCAATCCACAATTTCCGCCACCACGTGTTACGCACTTTTTGTTTGTAGAACACTCCGAAAACTGATTTTATACTGTTTAACTTGGATTATTTTCTCAATCACAAATGTTAAGGCTGTTTCACAAATGACAGCACTATTCTTTTCAATCGGTCAGCTTACATTGTTCGCAAGCACATTTTTTTGGCAAACTGCGCGTTAACACTTTACTTGATAGGCCGATTAGATTATTTTCGGCCTATCTTGCGCCCGAGGCCACTGTTTAATTTTACATTACAACTTTACTGTCTGATGCTGGCTGTCTGTTGTTCACTCTCTACTGACACACAGCAGACTGTGTCACAAAGCTGCTGCTATGTGATTACGCAATGCGTCTGGCAGTTGTTTTGTCTGACTGTATGTGTGTTGCATTGCTGTACTGGAGGCTCCTTACAGGTGAAAGTCTGGCAATTTGGAAAATGCTTAAAATGATGATTTGAATTAATATGAAATTAAACTGGGGTGGCTCACAATTCCGTACCGTCACAATACCCCCCCAATAAGAGATTGAAGGCCGGAGCGTTCAAACTCTTATTGCCTAAACCTAAGAGGATCAGTGAGGATATGGCGCCGCAACCCCCTGAACACTCTACTACATCATGGGTTCTTACCCCCCTAGTCTGGCGACTGTGACAGCACCCATCCGATCTTACTGGACTTCTCTGTTCGAGATCCCAACACCGAAAAACCGAACAGATACCCGTCCCAATATCGCCTGACTTTTAAAACATTCAATAAAAAAAATCAACAAACGGCCTTCCATCACTCCATATCCCACATCTGATTTGTTTCCTCTTAACCGTACTGGTTCATTGACAACGTACTGGCTCATTTTATATTATAGACCCTAAAGAATAATATTAATAAAACAATATTGGTTTACAATGATACACATAAATTCCAGTTAAATTGAATAATATTCCCCATACAATGTTGCCCATCCAAAATAACACCTTAATTACACAAAAGGACATTAACTCCATTTATACTTAGCTACTATAAAAATTTTTTTTTTTTTTTTTATATATATACCCCCCTTTTAATCCCTTAACCCCTGATACCCGTTACATTTTAATGTGGTCTGCACGAGGCTTCTTGGCCTTTTTCAGCCTCATCCTCGCCGTAACCCACATCTCCCTCGTGACCTGTAACTGGGTCACCGCCCATCCACACTCACTATTACCCCCCCTAGACTGTGGCGTCTAGTTGCTTTCACAAGGACTGATGCGGAAGGGGTGGACATTTTTTTCTTTTATTCCACCCCCATCCTTGCTTCGGCGTTACAATAAAATTCGGTATACATATAACCTACTATTTTTTATTTATACACCCCTAATGGACTACCACCCCTATCTGGGTGAAAATAGACCTGTTCCAAAATTTGGTAGATTCCCCAAAAAATAACCCCCCTACTAAATCTAACAAACCACCGGGTTGACAAAATAAAACAAACCACAAGCCGGTTATATCAAGTAAAATTTATGATTTGCCACAATTAACTACTTTCACGGTCATGGTCTGGTGAGGTCATGACCGCACTTAGGTGGGGAATCTACAGTTAAAACATAAAATATAAATTGGCATTGATACAAGTTACGTGGATAGTAATATACACCTCAATTTTCCAGACACTATCTCATCCTGAACATTTTCCATCAGTTGTCAGTGTTAAATAAATGTTTCAATTCTTATTGACATCAATTAGCATTTAATTTATAATTCCAATTTGAATTTAAATGAAAATAAAGTTAAGTTTATTGTTTAAAAATCATCGTTTCCATTAAATTTATTACTAAATTAGTTTAGTTGTATTTAATTTACTTTAATTAATTCAATTAATCTCAAAAGTTACAGTAATGGCCTCATTATTATTTGGTCTGTAAAAAAATTTAATTTCAATTCTTTTCTATCACAATAAGGTTTTACTCAAGATACTGATTCAGCAGACTACAACACTTTTTGTTATTGTCACCAAGCATGACTACAGACATTAGTCTCAACACACCGCACCTGTTTATATAAACACTAGTCTGCAAGACTCACATAGTATAAACATTCTGGTTACATCATATACTAACACCTGTACTTTTCAGTTTTTTATAAATTTTTTAGATAACATATTTATCAATGGCTATTTCTTACCGTTCAACCAAATATACTTTTAATTCACCTTTCAATTATTATTTCTCTTTTAATTACAATTTCTATTTAATGCTATTATCTCAATTCATATTATTGAATCAACATTTTTTTCACACCTGTAAGCATTTTATTCTATCTGATTAGTATTATGAACTTTATACTTACAATCCACTTATTGACATGAATACAAAATACACACCACACACACACCAATATCTCCGTGTAACCTCTGAAACATTTAACAACAATGTTACTTCATACAAACAATTTAACCATCTATTATCGAATTCCAAATCTCGTAAACCATTCAACTCAAAAAATTTCAATTATATAACTTTTAAATCAATCAGAATATTTTAAACATTTCAAATTGTTTCAATTAAATTCATTATTAAAATATAAATTCCATTATTATTGTTTGCCATTATACAAATGAGCCAATTACTGTTTCTGAACTTAATGTTATTATTTCTTTAAATTGCAAAATATTAATCTTATTATTACAACAATTAATTACCTACATACACTGTTCACTTAACCCTTTACAACACATACAATTGAATTCACTACATATTTATTTACAAATCTACTTCATTATTTATTCAGTTATCATATTTCAATGTTCAAATCAGCTAAGTCAACATCCTTAAAACAAAAATTTAACTGTCTTTTATTGTTTTATGGTCTAGCCTCCATCGTCAAAAAGGTATCTTACATATTTATAGCATAAATGATTTTTATTTACATCCAATTTATTATTATTATTCTTATCATAAACCAAATCAGCATCAGTATTTTTTATAAAGTCTCCGTAAGTATTTTTTCTCAACATCAAGTCAGTTATTTTATCATTTATAACAGTTTTATTCACATATTCCTCTCTCTCTGTTTCATAATGCAATTCACTTTCTTCATCTCGCTCTATATCTAACACCTGCACCAACATTTCATAACCTCTATTAATCTCAAAAATTTTTATTTCTCTCTCTCTTTCATTACAACACCTCTCATAACCATACTGAACTCTCCCATTCCATGCAAAGGGCACCATTAAATATTTATTACCTCTACTGGCTTTACCAGTCAAATCACAAAAAATACAGGGACCATCTGAAGACACCTTGTCTTCTATACAAATACCGGAGGAAACTCTGTCCTCTTTAAACACTTGTGAAAACTCTGTTTCACCATAAACTTGGGGAACATCTGCCCTTTGCCCATTTAACCTCTCTACACACACACTTATAACCTCATCCACACTTTCTCTGCTCCCAACCTTACACTCTAACACCACATTTTTAATTTCACCACTATTACTTACCGTATCATTCTTAGATACCCCATTTTCAACTATATAATCATTATTCTTATTTAATGTTATTTCATCATTATAATTACTAGTAGTACTACCACTTACCTCAGAATTGTAATCACCATCACCCACTATTTGGTCACTGTTATTTATTAATTCCTTATCGTTATCACTCACCTGTTTTGATTCAACTTCTGTACTCTCTTTATATCGGTCTGTCTTTAGTTCCCGCGACCATTCATCTAACATTTTGTCCCTTTCGTCAAAACGTTTATTCATATTATCAAAATGTTCATTCATATTATCAAAATGTTTATTCAAAATTTCCGCCCTCTCATCTAATTTTTTATCAATCATTCGCAACATATTCATTATATTTAAAAAATAATCAGATTCACTCATATCATCATTATTTACCTTATTCTCTATCATCTGATCATCTTTATTTTTGTTAACTTGGTCTGTCTCTCTACCTTTATTTATCACCACCACACTATCATCATTATCACTAGGCCTATTTACTGCCTTATTTTCTACCCCTATTACTTCAACTATCTTACCTTTATCATTTGTTATCTTACCCCACTCCTCGTCGGTCATTTCACCTACTTCACCCATATTTATACTCGTACTTCAAAATTTATTTATAAACCCAACATTTACGCTACCAAAACATAACCTAATTTTTACAACGTAATTATATACGATTAATTTTACAAATACGCCGTTACCAAATCCTACTTTCTGTGCTTTAAAACAGGTCTAGTTCCTATAATATTTATACGAACATCCTGGCAGGGTCGCCACTGTGAAGGTCCTCGCCTTCTACCCTCTATAATTACATATAATACACTCATCAAAAAATACTCACCGCTGCCAGAATTTTACTTACCGTCATGGTCCCCGTAAAACTTACCTTTAAAAATTACCCAAGGTCGCCACGATATTTTCTGGTTTAATATCGAAACCATTCTACACACTTGCCCTTATAAAAATCCCGCTATCTGACTATAATACAACTCAGAAAAATCCCAAAGAGCGTTAGACGAGGTTTTCAGCACAGAAAACTAGGAAATGGTTATGGCGTAATGACTTACTCTAACACATACTTTATATTAAATAAAATCTGAATTTATTTTAAGGTGAAATTTTATGAATTAATAAAATAAACATTTCTTAATCAACTAGCTTCTAACAAACTATTATGAACCAGTACTAAATTTTTTCGCTTAGAGATCTCGTTTGAAATTTAACACTTTATACATAACAAAGGAAATTACTAAAAATGGTGTTTGATTTTATTCAATTGATTATGTTCTTAAGTTTGCTACTCATCTGGTCAATGCAATCCACAATTTCCGCCACCACGTGTTACGCACTTTTTGTTTGTAGAACACTCCGAAAACTGATTTTATACTGTTTAACTTGGATTATTTTCTCAATCACAAATGTTAAGGCTGTTTCACAAATGACAGCACTATTCTTTTCAATCGGTCAGCTTACATTGTTCGCAAGCACATTTTTTTGGCAAACTGCGCGTTAACACTTTACTTGATAGGCCGATTAGATTATTTTCGGCCTATCTTGCGCCCGAGGCCACTGTTTAATTTTACATTACAACTTTACTGTCTGATGCTGGCTGTCTGTTGTTCACTCTCTACTGACACACAGCAGACTGTGTCACAAAGCTGCTGCTATGTGATTACGCAATGCGTCTGGCAGTTGTTTTGTCTGACTGTATGTGTGTTGCATTGCTGTACTGGAGGCTCCTTACAGGTGAAAGTCTGGCAATTTGGAAAATGCTTAAAATGATGATTTGAATTAATATGAAATTAAACTGGGGTGGCTCACAATTCCGTACCGTCACACATTTCGCCACATCATTTGTCTTATACACCCGAAGCTGGCTTTGAAACCAGAGACTTTTAATTCTTCTGCGATTTCTAAAGCTTTTAATTTTAAAACATGTCTAGTGACAGGGAGTCCTTGCCTTCTTAAAAGCCGTATGTATTCACAGACGCTGGACTCTACTGCTACAAAACGCCCAACTTGAGGTCCCGCGAACGCTTGTCGCGCAGTATTTGCATTTAAAAGTCGTTCCTTCTGTTTTCTCCATTGTCAAATACAGGATTCATCAATATCGAATTTCCTTGCGGCATCGCGATTGCATGTTTTTTCTACATTTTGTATCACAATTAATTTATAATTCGCATCGTACGGGTAACGTTTAATTTGATTTGACTGCGTGCTTTAGTCTCCACAAAATTAGTCATTTAACAAAGTTATTGTACTTCTAACGTGTTTTTAGGTTAGAAGTACAATAACTTTGTTAAATGACTACTAAATGCATAAAAGTTAAAAACAAAACTTGTAAAGAATTTAATTCTGAGAAAAATGGTGTAAATAAAGTCAATAAAAATCAACAAAAAATTCCAATTGTTTCCAATTTTCCAAAATTTGTTTTTAGGCAAAGATTTTTCTGTTTTACGTCGGATATCATGAAACTTATGGGAGATACAGTTCTGCGACCTGTTTTATTCGATTTTTCAGGTCAAAAACCATAAGAAACAACAGAATTCGCCCCTTCCCAGAATTTCAGAAAGTCTTCATTTACCCGGGGGAACCGAAACCCGGGCGAAATCTTTCGCTAGCCGTAACTCGCTAATGAAGCATTTCCGGACCTATGTTTATATGAACTTTTTTTCTTATTTTGCGATGTAGATTCATCTCCCGAAGTATTTCCGTTTCTTCTTGAATCACCCTGTATATATATATATATATATAATATTTTAATTTGATAAATTTGTCTTCTCACCTACAATTGTAGTGTGGATATAATCATATGCAATTGAGGTTAACAGTTAACAAAGAAGGCAGTTGAAGTCAGAAAAAGAAATGAACAGTATTAACTGGAACCTGAATACGGTGGCTTAAGAAGTTGTGATACCTATAAAGGATATTAAATTGTGCACGATGATGAATGGAGTGGGTGACCGTCTTTGGTCCATGCAGTTGACCCGGAAAATGAAAGAGTTCAGACAATTTACTGTTATGTCATTTTCCCTATATTATTTTTCACAATATCATATTCACTTCTCCATAGAGATGTGTTTGAGAAACTAAACTGCCTGAAACTGTATGCATGCTGGGTGCCAAAAATGTTTACTGAACAGCATAAAATGAAACAGCAGAGCAGTGGACTGGTTGAAGAAAGAAATGACTTCTTAACCCATGTTGTATAGAAGATGGGACATGTGTGTTGCCTGAAACCCCTCATTTGAAGCAGCAGTCCATGGAGTGTCACCAATGGAGACACACTTTATCACCACAAAAAAAAAAAGACAAAAAGTAACTGTTTTCTACTTGGAAGATCATTTGCATCATGTTTGGGACAGATAAGGAGTTTTGTTTGAGAACTTCTGGCCTCAAGGCTCCACAATCAATGTAGATATCTACTACAAAGCACTTAAGAATTATGTTGTGCAATCCAGAATAAACGACATGGCATGCTGGAACCTGGACCATTGGGTTGATTCATGACAATGCCTGCCTACTCACTTCCACCATAATGCAACAGATCCTCTGTCCCATGGCTGAGAACAATTTGACCATCCTCCTTATGCTCCATACCTTGCAGGAAGCAATTATTGTGTGCTCCTGCAGTTGAAATCTTTCCCTGTTGATCCACACCTCATAGTAACAATGAGGTAAAATGATCCATTGCCACTTGGTTTGCATCACAGGTGAAGGGGGTGTGGTTTCTTCTATGATGAAGGGGTACAATTCCTGGTGTCCCCTGTGACAAGTGTCTCAATAGTGGCAGACACTATGTTGAAAAGTAATTTAAAGTGTGTCTATAAATTAGCAGTAAAACCAGTTTGTAACTACAGTGGAACTTGGTTATAACGTCATTGAAAGGACCAAAAAAATAATGACGTTATGTCCGAGTGACGTTATAAAAGAGTTGTTATAAAAGACCCTTTTTAATCACTAGTAAGGAAGGAGAAATAAAAAAAAGATCTTTGCATTATTAACATTATTCGTGATATTTGTTCTAAAGTTTACAAACTGCATTTCATTTATACAAACAGCATGAAGAATATTTTAAAAGATCAAACAGAAAGTACATGTAACTTACATTTAGGCTTACTGTCGAAAGTAATCTTTCTGAAAAATAAATTCTTTCTGTTGTGCTGTGGAGATGCTGCGCTGCATTGAACGTGTCGTCAGACGTCTCTCTAAAGCAGTAAAATCGTGAAAGAGTTTCGGCGGCTCTCATTGCTTCCTGTACTGTCGGACAAACGATGTCGGCATCCTCCTCTTGCTCAGCATCTTCTTCAACACTATCTTCTGCTTCTAGTTTTTTACTTCCGCGATAATTTCTGCGTCACTCAACACTTGGAATGTTTCTACTTGGTCATCCACTGATGCATAGGAATCAAGTTCATTTCCAAATTCATTTACGTCGAATTTCTTAATCCACTCCGAGAGCGGCAAGTCGTCGTCTTCGTCATCATCAGGTAAATTTCCATGTACGAGTTGTGCTTTACTAAAGCATTTTGCTTCTGTGTTACACTCTTCCAAGAGTCGTTTAGGAATTGTATTGCATCTAGTGAAAGTGAAATTGTGGCAGGTTGTGCCGTGTCCATACAGAAAATAATTTTTTTTTTAAGTTGCTTGCGGTAGTGACACTTTAGGCTTCTAATGACCCCTTGGTCCATAGGTTGCAGGACACTCGTACAGTTGGCCGATAAGAAGACCAGATTAATGTTTGTCAAATTTAACTTTGGATGGGCTGCACAGTTGTCAACTAGAAGTAGAATTTTTCTGTTTTTCGATGACAGTTCTTTATCCCACTTTCTTAGTTCATCTTCAAAAATACTAGAAGTCATCCACGCTTTTTTGTTGGCAGTGTAACTTACAGGAAGTTTTTTGGTGTTTTTAAAACATCTAGGATGCAAACTTTTCCCGATAACTAAAAGTTTCCTTTTTTCGGTTCCCGTCATGTTCGCACAAACAAAAACTGTAACTCTTTGTTTAGAGAGCTTCCCACCAACGCACTTTTCATTTTTAAATTTGAAAGTCTTGTCTGGAGTTAATTTATAAAAATTCCGGCTTCATCTTTATATGATCGTCTAATTTCTGGCCAAGTGTTATGCACCCAATCGCCTGTAACGTTCAGATCTATGCATTTTGCCTCACCACAAATTTTTGCAAAGGAAATCGAGTGTCGGGCCTTAAATCGATCTAGCCATCCGTTGGAGCACGTAAAATGGCTGGCGCCGGCGGTCCTGTTACAGTGCTTATCGCTTGCATACAATGTATGTCTGTAGCCATGGGCTAGCGCGCGCGCACATATATACGTTTATATGAAATTTAGAGTAAAATATCTGAGAAATTTTTGACGCTATAACAGAGTAGTACAATATTTAGTGACGTTAAAACCGGGAATTTTTATAATGGTAAAGATATCAGTTTGACCGGACTTATGACAAAATAAAGCTACACCCGAGTTGATGTAACAGCCGAGGCCGTAATAACCAAGTTCCACTGTATATCCTTGTTTTTCTTTAGTAGCTAACTGGAACCATCATTCTGGATATCACTTGTATGTAAGATGTTTTTTGTGGTAAATGTGTGTTAAAAAAATTAAAACTTTTCTTGTTTACATACTTTAAATATATGTAACTGAAAATAAGGTTATTACAAACGTAAATATTACACTCTGAATACATACAAGTCTGAGTATATACACATACTCAGATTATTACCTGCTTTCTCCAACTGGTCACGCTTGACTATGTTTCTGAAGCAAAAGTACTTGTTTCAGGCGGAGAGTGAGAGTAGCAGCCCAAGCAGTAGATCTGTGTCAGCACATGAACAGCTGTTTGGCAGTTGTGCAAGTTTAGGGAGTGAGGGTGAGTGTACAACTTCACCCCAGTTATCACCAGTATATCAGAGTCAAGCCGCTCGGCAGATTGTTGAAGAGATTGCATGGAGATCTGGAGGAAAAAGGCTTGTACCAAGAGAGAAACGGAGACATCACACAGTCAGTGGAAGACCACTTCTAAGGATAGACACTTCATTTTCTCCAGTAGTATGTACAAAACTATAGCTAGAATATTGACAAGTATTTGAAATTTTGTACAGTACTAATCTGTCTGTTTACTAACAAATATATCCTTTTTCGAACCATGGAATATGTTTATGTCATGTAAAATATCAGTATGGAGAACCATACATGACTTCCATGTTCTAAGATTTATATTTAAAATCATTTACGAAATGAAATGTTTCCATTGAAACTACTACTTTCCTTGGATTTCGTCGCCAACAACAAGACGAGCAGCGCTACTAGCGACAGCCTCTGATGAAGCCTTCTATAGGTGAAAGCCGGTTTAGGCTGTAAGGTAAAACTTTACGTTTTTACTTATAAAAAACTTTGTGTTCCGAGTAGTCAATATTATAGTGATATTTACTACTTTCCACTTATTGCTTCAGCCTTAACTACAGTATTGTGGTCACTAACGTATACCACCACACGTTATTGCACTCATTTTTCACTGATGATGGCAGTCGACGGCACTGCTGAAACGTCTGGTTTTACAGAAAACATTGGACTACGGCCAAACATCCTAGGAAGGAATTTTAACAACACTCTACTACTTTGTTGCCGATAACGTAGTACACATAAAAATTATCCCCTCCCCCTTCAACTATAATTTTCATTTATAGAAAATTACCCCCCCCCCGCTCAACTAGCCTCTTCATTTATAGATATTTCATCTACATTTCTAAAGTGGATTATTAAGATCTTCTTATCAGGATACTTTATTTATAAAAATTAATTACTTTACTCTTGTTACAACAAAAAATGTTTCAGGTAAACTACCCTTTCCCCGTAACCGATCTTCACCAAAATCAACAGGCCTTGTGTTCTCCACAATTTAGGGACATATGCAAAAAATTATTTGATTGTGATTGAATTTACGGCAGTTATCGTTCGTCATAGACAAAATTAACCTTGTTATCACATAAAATGTTGCAAGTAAACTACCCCTTTCTCTTAACTGATCTTCACCAAAATCAATAGGTCTTGAGTCCTCTACAATTCAGGGATGCATGCAAAACATTATTTGATTCTCTTTGAATGTGCGGCAGTTATCGTTCATTATAGAAACAATTACTCTTGTTGAAACATTAAACGTGGCAGGTAAACAACCCCTTTCCCGTAACCGATCTTCACCAAAACCAACAAGTCTTGACAGCTCTACAATACAGGGCAGTATCCAAAATATTATTTGCTTCTGTTTGAATTTGCGGCTGTAATCGTTTGCCATAGAAAAAAATTACCCTTGATAAAAAAAAATGTTGCTGGTAAACTACCCCTTCCCCTTAACCGATCTTCACCAAAAAAAATAAGTCTTGATTACTCTACAAATCAGGACTGTATGCAAATAATTATTTGATTCTGTTTGAATTTGCGGCTGTTATCGTTTGCCATAGAAAATACCCTTTTAAAACATAAAACGTTTCTAGTAAACTACCCCTTCCCCTTAACCGATCTTCACCAAAAACAATATGTCCTGAGAACTCTACAATTCAGGGCTGCATGCAAAAAATTATTTGCATCTGTTTGAATTTGCGGCTGTTATCGTTTTCCATAGAAAATACCCTTGTAAAAACATAAAATGTTGCAGGTAAACTACCCCTTTCTCTTAGCCGAACTTCACATAAAACAACAGGTCATGAGAACTCAACAATTGAGGGCAGTATGCAAAACATTATTTGATTCTCTTTGAATTTATGGCAGTTATCGTTCGTCATAGAAAAAATTACCCTTGTTAAAACATAAAATGTTGTGGGTAAACTACCCCTTTCCCTTAACCGATCTTCAACAAAATCAACAGACCTTGCGTTTTGTATAATTCAAAAAGGTATGCAAAAAAGTAGTTGATTCTGTATGAATTTTTGGCAGTTATCGTTAGTGATAGGAAACATTACCCTTGTTAAAACATAAAATGTTGCTGGTAAACTACCCCTTTCCCTTAACCGATCTTCAGCAAAACCAATAGGTCTTGAGAACTCTACAATTCAGGGGTGCATCCAAATAATTATTTGATTCTGTTTGAATTTGCGGCTGTTATCGTTTGCCATAGAAAATACCCTTTTAAAACATAAAACGTTTCTGGTAAACTACCCCTTTCCCGTAACCGATCTTCACCAAAAACAATAGGTCTTGAGTACTCTATAAGTCAAGGCTGTATGCAAATAATTATTAGATTGTGTTTGAATTTGCAGCTGGTATCGTTTGCCATAAAAAATACCCTTTTAAAACATAAAACGTTGCAGGTAAACCACCCCTTTCCCTTAACCGATCTTCACCAAAAAACAATAGGTCATGAGAACTCTACAACTCAGGACTGCATACAAAAAATTATTTGATTCTGTTTGAATTTGTGGCTGTTATCGTTTGCCATAGAAAATACCCTTGTTAAAACATAAAATGTTGCAGGTAAACTACCCCTTTCCCTTAACCGATCTTCACCTGAAACAATAGCTATTGAGAACTCTACAATTTAGGGCTGTATGCAAAACATTATTTGATTCTGTTTGAATTTGCGGCTCTTATCGTTTGCCATAGAAAATAATTACCCTCGATTAAAAATAAACGTTGCTGGTAAACTACCCCTTTCCCTTAACCGATCTTCACCAAAAACAATAGGTCTTGAGTACTCTACAAATCAGGACTGTATGCAAAAAATTATATGATTCTGTTTTAATTTTCGGCTGTTATCGTTTGCCATAGAAAAATATCGGTATGGAGAACCATCCATGACTTCCATATTCTAAGATTTATATTTAAATCTTAATATCGCCTGCCAAGCGAGATATATTTTCTCTTCTACATGATTTACATTAAAATGAAAAAATTTTAATTTTATTGCCTGGCAACAAAATTATTTTATTTTTAACAATTACCATTGTTTGAAAAAGTTTAAATAAATTTTCAAGTACTTTACTCTTGTTAAAACATAAAAGGTTGCAGGTAAACTACCCCTTCCCCTTAACCGATCTTCACCAAAATCGAAAGTCCTTGAGACCTCTACACTTCAGGGACGTATGCAAAAAATTATTTGATTCTGATTGAATTTGCGGCAGTTATCGTTTGCCATAGAAAATACGCTTGATAAAAAAACGTTGCAGGTAAACTACCCCTTCCCCTTAACCGATCTTCACCAAAAACAATAGGTCTTGAGTACAAATCAGGGCTGTATGCAAAACATTATTTGATTCTGTTTGAATTTGCGGCTGTTATCATTTGCCATAGAAAATACCCTTGTTAAAAAAACGTTGCAGGTAAACTACCCCTTTCCCTCAACCGATCTTCACCAAAAACAATAGGTCTTGAGAACTCTACAATTTAGGGCTGTATGCAAATAATCTTTTGATTCTGTTTGAATTTGTGGCTGTTATCGTTTGCCATAGGAAATACCCTTGTTAAAACATAAAACGTTGCAGGTAAACTACCCCTTTCCCTTAACCGATCTTCACCAAAAACAATAGGTCTTGAGAACTCTACAATTCAGGGCTGTATACAAAACATTATTTAATTCTGTTTGAATTTGCGGCTGTTATCGTTTGCCAAAAAAAAAATTTCCCTTGATAAAAACAAACTGTTGCAGGTAAACTACCCCTTTCCCTCAACCGATCTTCACCAAAAACAATAGGTTGCGAGTACTCTACAAATCAGGGCTGTATGCAAAAAATTATTCGATTCTGTTTTAATTTGCGGCAGTTATCGTTTGCCATAGAAAAAAAATCTACAGACAGACAGACACATAGACAGACAGACACACACACAGACACTTTTTGGAAAACGACTTTTTTTCATGTTTTGAGTGTAGTAGAATCAGAATCTGCAATAATCTCGAACACGATTTTTTTTGCCATCACCATACTTCCATTCCTTAAGGAATATGGAAGTAAAAATCTATAGACACACAGATACTTTTCAAAAAACGACTTTTACTTCCATGTTCCTTAAGGAAATGGAAGTATGGTGATGGCAAAAAAACGTGTTCGAGATTATTGCAGATTCTGATTGTACTACACTCAAAACATGAAAATATCGGTATGGAGAACCATACATGACTTCCATATTCTCAGATTTATATTTAAAATCATTTTCGAAATGAAATATTACCATAGAAACTACTTCTTTCTACTTACTGCTTCAGCCTTAACCACAGTACTGTGGTCACTAACGTATACCACCTCACGTTATCGCACTCGATTTTCACTGATGATGGAAGTCGATGGCATTGCCGAAACGTCTGGTTTTGTAGAAAACATTGGACTACGGCCAAATATCCCAGGAAGGAATTTTAACAAAAACTACTTCTTTGTTGCCGATAACGTTGTACACATAATATATATAAAAAATATGCATAAAATTAATGGCTTGTATAAGTTAATGATTGATCGCCATTAAGTAGTGCTCAAGTTTCCAAAGTTTTAATATTATGATGTCCGAAATTAAAAATCAGAGCAGGTTTAGTGTGTATGAGCGTACACCGTGGACAAAAATTTTCAACATTTCCTATTGAGCGTTGCTTAGAGTAAAGCTGCGAATCTACAGTGTACGTTTCACAGAACAACACGTGGAAAAGAAGGAGCGCTCCGAAGTCACTCATGGACCCTCAGCATCTTGCAGAGGGTTCATTCCCTAAAGACGAAAAGTCTGTCTATGAATTGTTCATCTGTAAACACGTGCAGTTACACTACCCAGCGATCCACAGGAAGCAAATCGCTATCCACGCTGGACACTTTTTCGGCTTGCACGCGTTATGTTGGTATGGGTTTCGGCACTTACCATTTAAGAAGCGTGCAAATGTAAGAAAATAAACATGAATGAGGCCAGAAATAACGCGAATTGTGTGTGTGTGTTTGTGTGTGGCTTTCCTGTCTTTTTATTGCGGTAGTCATAATAATAAAATGGAAACGTAAACATTACATAACTGAGATACGCTTGCCTGCCACGAACGATATAGTTTCTTTCATACATGATTTACATTAAAATGAAAAAATTATAATTTTATTGCCTGGCAACAACATTATTTTATTTTTAACAATTACTATTGTTTGAAAAATTTTAAATGAATTTTCAAGTACTTTACTGTTGTTAAAATGTAAAAGGTTGCAGGTAAACTACCCCTTCCCCTTAACCGATCTTCACTGAAATCAAAAGGCCTTGAGTTCTCTACAATTCAGTGATGAATGCAAAAAATTATTTGATTCTGTTTGAATATGCGGCAGTTATCGTTCGTCATAGAAAAAATTACCCTTGTTAAAACATAAAACGTTGCAGGTAAACATCCTCTTTCCCTTAACCGATCTTCACCAAAAACAACAGGTCTTGAAAACTGTACAATTCAGAGTTGCATGCAAAAAATTGTTTGATTCTGTTTGAATTTGCAGCTGTTATCGTTTGCCATAGAAAATACCCTTGTTAAAACATAAAACGTTGCAGGTAAACTACCCCTTTCCCATAACCGATCTTCACCAAAAACAATAGGTCTTGAGAACTCTACAATTTAGGGGTGTATGCAAAAAATTATTTGATTCTGTTTGAATTTGAGGCTGTTATCATTTGCCATAGAAAATACCCTTGTTAAAACATAAAACGTTGCAGGTAAACTACCCCTTTTCCTTAACCGATCTTCACCAAAAACAATAGGTCTTGAGAACTCCATAATTCAGGGCTGTATGCGAACATTATTTGATTCTGTTTTAATTTGCGGCTGTTATCGTTTGCCAACAAAAAAAATTACCCTTGATAAAAAATGTTGCAGGTAAACTACCCCTTTCCCTCAACCGATCTTCACCAAAAACAATAGGTCGTGAGTACTCTACAAATCAGAGCTGTATGCAAAAAAGTCATAGAATCTGTATCTGTCTGTCAGAAAAAAATCTACAGATAGACAGACACTTTTCGAAAAACGACTTTTTTTCATGTTTTGAGTGTAGTACAATCAGAATCTACAAAAATCTGGAACACGATTTTTTTTTGCCATCACCATACTTCCATTTCCTTAAGGAATATGGAAGTAAAAAGTCATTTTTCGAAAAGTGTGTGTGTGTGTCTGTCTATAGATTTTTTTTTCCTATGGCAAACGATAACAGCCGCAGATTCAAACAGAATCAAATAATTTTGTGCATGCAGCCCTGATTTGTAGAGTACTGAAGACCTATTGTTTTTGGTGAAGATCGGTTAAGGGAAAGGGGTAGTTTACCTGCAACAATTTTTTTTAAATCAAGGGTAAATTTACTATGTCAAACGATAACAGCCGCAAATTTAAACAGAATCTACTACTCTTTTGTATACAGCCCTGAATTGTAGAGTTCTCAAGACCTGTTGTTTTTGGTGAAAATTGGTTAAGGGAAAGGGGTAGTTTACCTGCAACGTTTTATGTTTTAAAAAGGGTATTTTCTATGGCAAACGATAACAGCCGCAAATTCAAACAGAATCAAATAAGTTTTTGCATACAGCCCTGATTTGTAGAGTACTCAAGACCTATTGTTTTTGGTGAAGATTGGTTAAGGGAAAGGGGTAGTTTACCTGCTACGTTTTATGTTTTAACAAGGGTATTTTCTATGGCAAACGATAACAGCCGCAAATTCAAACAGAATCAAATAATTTTTTGCATACACCCCTAAATTGTAGAGTTCTCAAGACCTATTGTTTTTGGTGAAGATCGGTTATGGGGAAGGGGTAGTTTACCTGCAACATTTTATGTTTTAACAAGGGTATTTTCTATGGCAAACGATAACAGCCGCAAATTCAAACAGAATCAAACAATTTTTTGCATGCAACTCTGAATTGTACAGTTTTCAAGACCTATTGTTTTTGGTGAAGATCGGTTAAGGGAAAGAGGATGTTTACCTGCAACGTTTTATGTTTTAACAAGGGTAATTTTTTCTATGACGAACGATAACTGCCGCATATTCAAACAGAATCAAATAATTTTTTGCATTCATCACTGAATTGTAGAGAACTCAAGGCCTTTTGATTTCGGTGAAGATCGGTTAAGGGGAAGGGGTAGTTTTCCTGCAACATTTTACGTTTTAACAAGAGTAAAGTACTTGAAAATTCATTTAAACTTTTTCAAAAATGGTAATTGTTAAAAATAAAATAATTTTGTTGCCAGGCAATAAAATTATAATTTTTTCATTTTAATGTAAATCATGTATGAGAGAAAATATATCGTTCGTGGCAGGCAAGCATATCTCAATTATGTAATGTTTACGTTTCCATTTTATTATTATGATTACTGCAATAAAAAGGCAGGGAACACACACACACACACACACACACACACACACACACACACACACACACACACACACACACACACACACACACACAATTCACGTTGTTTCTGGCCTCACTCTTGTTTATTTTCTTACATTTGCACGCTTTTTAAATGGAAAGTGCCGAAACCCACACCAACATAACGCGTGCAAGCCGAAAAATTTTCCAGCGTGGATAGCGATTTGCTTCCTGTGGATCGCTGGGTAGTGTAACTGCACGTGTTTACAGAGGAACGATTCATAGACAGAATTTTCGTCTTTAGGGAATGAACCCTCTGCAAGATGCTGAGGGTCCGTGAGTGACTTTGGAACTCTCCTTCTTTTCCGCGTGTTTGTTCTGTGAAACGTACACTGTAGATTCGCAGCTTTACTCTAAGCAACGCTCAATAGGAAATGTTGAAAATTTTTGTCCACGGTGTACCCTCATACACACTAAACCTGCTCTGATGTTTTAATTACGGACATCATAATATTAAAACTTTGGAAACTTGAGCACTACTTAATGGAGATCAAACATTAACTTATACAAGCCATTAATTTTATGCACATTTTTTATATATATGTGTACAACGTTATCGGTAACAAAGAAGTAGTTTTTGTTAAAATTCCTTCCCGGGATGTTTGGCCGTAGTCCAATGTTTTCTACAAAACTAAATGTTTCGGCAATGCCATCGACTTCCATCATCAGTGAAAATCAAGTGCGATAACGTGAGGTGGTATACGTTAGTGACCACAGTACTGTGGTTAAGGCTGAAGCAGTAAGTAGAAAGAAGTAGTTTCTATGGTAATATTTCATTTCGAAAATGATTTTAAATATAAATCTTAGAACATGGAAGTTATGTATGGTTATCCATACCGATATTTTTTCATGTTTTGAGTGTAGTACAATCAGAATCTGCAATAATCTCGAACACGATTTTTTTTTGCCATCACATAATTCCATTTCCTTAAGGAACATGGAAGTAATAATACCAAAAATTATCTTAGTGAACCGTATGATCTGAAAACTGTACTAAAATAAAAAGAATTATGTCATTTGTGTATTGCCAGGAATCATCGTATACTTTACTTCTGACATTGTTTTTTTAATTTTACTGAAAATTATTTAAAAAGGTGGCTACGCAAATTAGTTAATCACCAGTTTGTTAAAAATGATACTGGTAATTAATATTTTTACATTATATAACTATTTTATATTTTCATTTTTGTGGCTATGACAAATGTGTATCTTTATTCCACTCCAGCTTTTATGGAAGATGGAAGAAGAACTAGCAGAAAATGCAGTTGTTAAAGATGATGTTATGCAAGGGGTTGTTGATGAGAACCAAACAGACTGGGGTCAACACATACAATTATTCTTAATGCCATATAGATCATCAGTACACAACACAGCTGGCATGGCTCCACTAAAATTGGTGTTTGGGCAAGAGATTCGTCTTCCTGGGGACCTGATGTTCGGATCACCTGAAACTCAGTCCCAAGAGCCACAGAACTATTCCTCGCAATTAGAAAATCAATTACGAGAAATGAATTGATAGATAAGAGGATGGCTGAAGGTAGCCAGTGATAAAATGAAAACTCAGTATGGCATTAGCAGAAATAGTGTGGGTTTCAAAGAATGAAATCAGGTCTGATTGTACAACCCAAAGCGCCTCGTGGTCGCTCACCTAAACTTCAAAGTAACTGTGAAGGAACCTTACACTGTGAAGAAGAGAATCTACGATCTTGTCTATCGGATCCAACAGGAAGGACAAGAGAAATTCAAGGTCGTCCACCTAGATCGGCTGGCCAAGTATTACTTCAGAGACTGTTTGCCAGTTCGGAACAAACAGGCTTAAGGAGGGCAATGTCACGATGGAGAGTTGAGTATATCCTTCCACCCGTTTCTCCGCTAGTCTAGCAGGTGTAGTGTTTCAGTCAAGGTCCACTGAAGTACCTTCCAGATTGTTCTGGAGAGCCCTTGAAATGCGCATTATGCTGGCACACTGCAGTAAGGGTGGAAAGTAATTCTGGAACACCTGTTCTACCTATATAATACGCAGCAGCTGGATTTGTCAGTTCAGTTACAGTGAGTGATTTCTTTAGTGCAGTTCAAGTCATTAGTGAAAAGTGATAATTGTGTTATAAGTAGTGTGAACTCTGAATAGTTGACATTATTATTGCATGTGGAGAAATTTAACGTGAATTATTGTATGAGTTGATTACAAATTGTTAATTGTGATTAATTGAAGCTGGTAATTAGGGACTTCATTGGTGTCTGTATTTTGTTTCCACTGTACCACACAATGATCGGTGAGACTGTTGTAACAATACTATATGTCTGTTATACTGATAATTGAAGGATTAGTTTAACATTAATTTATTTTAGTGTTGAAGAATCATGTGATCCTTTGTCAAAAGTTGTCAAGTTGGTAAAAATTAAATATTTAGTTATGACATTGTAAAAGTCTAAAATCAGTCTACCGTAACTTCCATATGTATCTCTTCCATATTAAGAACAAATTTGAAAATTGTTGGAAATTATGTAAACACAAATGTTGGAATTCTGTTTTCCAGTAAACAGTAAATTATCAACTATTTGAAAACACTACACTATTTAGAATAGTTTTAATATTACATTTTTTATCAACTGTTATATAGAAGAGTTTTAAAATACTACTCTTCTGTATTTTTGAAACATGTCATTTTGGTGGAATTCCACTCCAAGAAAAACATTGAAAAAATCACAAAAAAAACATTGAACTCTAAATCTAATGTTTAGTAATCTGCATTAATTACACGCATGCCTAAACACACACACACACACACACACACACACACACACACACACACACACACACACACACACACACACACACACACACACACACACACACAATTTAGGGCTAAAACTTGAAAAGTTTTCTTTTACCTTTACTTATTATTTTTACTAGTTTATTTTGCATTTTTACAAACTTATTTATAATCCTTTTTAAATATTTTTTTGTAGGGTGGTTCTCGTGATGACTTAGATATGGAGCGTGCTTTAAGACCTCGACTAAATGCTCCTGACGTCGTACGTTCTACACTAAGTCGAACAGATGCCAAATATACAACGGAAACAATAGACAATTTACTGGGGACTCCAGGTAAAATAGTCATCCCTGAACGCTATGTTCCTGAATCAGCACCAGAGTTGACATCAGAAGAACAGGCAAAAAGGTTAAAAAAGGCTGAAGCTATTAGAAAAATGCTGTCAGAAACAACATCACTTCCTCCTGATAGTTCAGGTATTCATTTTAAACATTTAATTTAGAGAGAGAGAGAGAGAGAGAGAGAGAGAGAGAGAGAGAGAGAGAGAGAGAGAGAGAGAGAGAGAGAGAGAGAGAGAGAGAGAGAGAGAGAGAGAGAGAGAGAGAGAGAGAGAGAGAGAGAGAGAGGTGTGTGTGTGTGTGTGTGTGTGTGTGTGTGTGTGTGTGTGTGTGTGTGTGTGTGTGTGTGTGTGTGTGTGTGTGTGTGTGTGTGTGTGTGTGTGTGTGTGTGTGTGTGTGTGTGATATGTCATTACTGTATCAAGTTTGTCTTTATAGATTATAAATATTTCAGTGATTATAGCAAACTACTAAAAACTAACACCAGTAACTTGACAAGCTGTTAGATTGTTTTCTTTTATTAAACTACTGCGTCTACACATTCTACAAATTTGTTACTCTGTGTAATTTACTATACCTATTTGAAAAATTTGTATTCCTTATTGAACTCAATTTACAGTAACAAAATTTTATCATCATATTTGAAGAGCATATATTTATTTTCTATTTAAATTCTATTCAAATATTATTATAGATAATTCATTTTAAAAATACTGTGAAGACTTCATACAGAAATTCCATCTTCACTGTTGGTGTACTTCAGCTCCCATCATGATATCACTTTATTATGAACACTTGGATTTTATTATATTCCACCAGTTCAAAACTTTGTTCCAAAGAAACTTTTTAAAATTTTTTTAATGTATTTTGTAATAGTGGGACATCTCACAAACATCCGGTATGTAAAAACATCGTTTATTAAATTTTTACATGAAACAAAATAAAGCGTCATGGTGTTTAATCCATATATCCATTCTGCTCAGGTAAAGTGCAGACAGTCTATGTAATTTCCTACATGTCAAAATCCTTTTTGCTGTGCTACTATAAATGAGTATTATTAAATTACCTTTTATTGACTAAGTAATTAATTAGTCAATTAATTATACTGACTAAGTAGTCACAAATAATTGATAAACTGGCATTACTATGTGAGAAATTTTGTAACATATAATTACACGTATGTTTTGTTATAATTGATATGAAAAAATAAAAAAAAGATATTTTGTAAAAAACTAAGATGATATTTGATGTTAAACACAGAAGTGTGTGATAAAAGCAGTGTATTGGGACCAACACCCTTAAATTAATAAAACTAACTTTTTATTTTAAAGGATATCTTAAAACATTTTAATTTATAAGAAATAGCAGAAATTATGTACAGAGTACAAAAATTTTAAAGAAATTGTCTTTTTGTTATTTTTGTCATCACCAAGTATATTCTTTTTTTTCAAGAGGTACAACTTGAAAATATACCATTTTTTAAATAATAAAAATTGTTGCATTTCTTACATCACACATACACATCACTTTTTATACTTAGGTCATACATTATGAGTCATTAGTTGTCTTGACATGATTATTTTGCCATTCTATTACTTTCATTTCCTAGAACATAAGTAATAATGCTAAACATAAACTGAACATTGCAAATGTGTCCTTTTTCTCTACATAACTCAAATATTTTCCAATGAAATTAATGTACTGTTCTATAAATGCAAAGTAACTTTATATCTTTAAACATTTCAGAGGTAGAAGAAGAAGAGAAGTCGACAACTCTTCGAAAGAAAGTTGCAGAAGAAAAACGGCAGAGGGAACATTTATTACAGCTTAATCAAATTTGAGCCCAACAAGTAATGGAAAAGAGCAAAATTGTAGCAGGTAATTAAATTTTACAAAGTTTAAAGTTGTTCTGAGTGATATGGATTTTGTGTTAATGCTTTTCCTTTATGTTTGAGTGTTTTTTTTTTGTCATGGGCAAGAAATTTTAAATTAGCTGTTTAGCATGAACATTGTTTTAAATTCTTTTTATAGTGTAGTGAATTTTAAGATTTATTTAAACCCTAGTGTTGTAGTTTCTAAAGCTATTCCCAACTAACATACTGATTTTTTTTTTTATTGTCCTCATATCTGTTTTATGTTAATTTATATCAGTAATGAAAATAATGTTTTAAAATTGTATAATCTAAGTCTCTCTCTTCCTCTCCCCCTCATTCTCTCTCTCTCTCTCTCTCTCTCTCTCTCTCTCTCTCTCTCTCTCTCTCTCTCTCTCTCTCTCTCTCTCTCTCACACACACACACACACACACACACACACACACACACACACACACACACACACACACACCTGTATTGTGTATTCAATGGATTTCAGTACTGATTGTACGTATCTACAGTATACGGGTTTTGATTTTAATTCAGTGTACAGGTACAGTGTAAGAGTACCAGTATCTGTACAAATTCAGTCTCATCACTTTTGTTTGCTGTCTCAATGTTCACAGGTCATGGTCCTTTGACATACGGTCCTTAAAAGTAAGCTTGATTCACTTATTTAAACACATGGATAACCATCAATCAAAACACTGCTTAACAGTGAATTGGAATGGTTGTGGAAACTTAATTCATATAAGGACTACTGACAAAGTTGACATTTAATGGTGTTTAGATAACTGGGAGTCTAATTGTTAATTTCAACCATACATTTGGAAGATTTTTCCAGCTGACTTTAGTAGGTCTATTACTAATACAGAATATCAACTATTTAAATCATAATTGAGAAAATGAATATTTAAAAACAAAATATAAAAAACAGTTTAATATACCTGATCAATGCTTTCTAAATAGATAAATGTGAAATTTTCTATTTTGTTGGTGGTCCTTAAAACTGAGAGGAAGTAACAGAAGCAGTAGACATGCAATATACTGTAACACTATACCGTACTGTATTTGTACATCATTTTGCATTATGTGATAATAATTGTATAATGATTGATTTGTATATTATTCTCTGCATGAATTATTATAATACACAAACACATTATTGGTCATTGTAGCTACTCATACAAACACTAACATACCAAAATATCTATATTCCAACAAAATAAAAATTAAGTAATGCCTTAACTAAAGTACACATAGGACTAAGTGTACCATGTGTTTTGATGTGGTGCATGTCACAATGCATGTTATGTTTTTTTTTATTTTGGCTTTTATAGGTGTGAACACATCTGCAGCCCAAGATTGAAGTTTTGTTTAATTCTCTGCTAGCTGTTTTGTTTGTTTTGCCTGCATTTTTAGAAAGGTTTGTAAGTTTATTTTGTATTTTCATTACTTTACTTCCATTAATTAATTTATTTATTTTTACTTTCTTTTACAAATAGTCATTACATTAGGAAATTCTGAAGTTTAGTATAACTTTTACAGATATTATTAATACTGTATTTTGATCTATCAGAAGGATAGAAGGACTATAGAATAGAGGTTATATTAAAGGACTCATCAATAGAGTACATTCCTTCTGAAAACAAAAAATCAGAAGGTATGTATTCCATTGATGACTCAAATCCCATATGTAAAAATATTAAGTTATTAACATAGGTAAGTAAGTTTTTAATATGAATAAACTATAAGTTTCATTGCAATATCTGGAGAAATAAGGGGAATTGAATCTGCTCAAGCGAATGAACTGGATATGTTATGCTTAAAAAGATAGCAGTAATACAACAGATGATTTTAGTAACCAGCTGAAATCTTAATGAATTTTAGGCCACCCTCTAGCTGCTGTAACTATAACTGACATAATGGAAGATAATCAGTTGTGTGCTCCTTTCCACAATTTTACTTTGGGTGAGTGTTTGAACTCATTACTAAAACTGCCATAAACTGTCGTAGGACAACATTTTTCAGTTATGGTTGAGCTGTTGGTACTTCTACATTAGTTGCGATCAGAAGGTATTCTACTAGATCTTCAGTTACCTACTTGGTGTTAAAAGTAAAGACAGCTGTTTTCTATTTGTGAATATTTTGCTTTTAATTATTTTGTAGATATCAAAATGTAACGTTTCATCCCTATGATCTCGGACTATGTAGTCAATATATAATATTCTTCATGTCTTCCTCTTGCATATATGATCATTTGGTAGACTGTTTACACATATTGGCCTGCAATCTGACATCCTTAATTTTTTCCTGTTTATTACTTCTTGTTAACCATGAAAAGAGCTTAACTGTATCCATAATTCTGGCGTAAATTGAACATGATTAAATGCAACAAATTTTGATATTGGTGTAAGTGCTGTTAAAACAATTCACCATTATCTAAAGTCTGTAGCGAAGTATATAACCCCATATATTCTCCCCCATATAACCAGTATACATTTCAGATCAATACAGTAAACCCCTCTGTAATTCAAACCTAGATGTTAGTTGTCATTATTTGTGGAGCTAAACTCAAGTACCGGTATAATATGAATTTGTATGTATTATGACATTGCAAAAAGAAAAACAGAACTGTTCAATACTTGATATAATAAGTACATGGTCTTACTTATTGCTTTTGCCATTTTTAGGAAATTACCAAATTAAAATTCCCAGGTGAGGTGTAACGAAAGTTTGATATCCTTAGTAGTAATAGACTTTTGCATGTGTTTTAATTTTCTGTTCTGTGCTTGCATATATATAGTAATTGTACAACATGATTTCTGATGAATGCATGCAAATATAATGCACATTGGTTTCATTGGTTATATACTATACAGAAAAAAATGGCATGAAATTTCACACAGGACTTGATGTTTGACATTACTCACGTTTTTTTTCTTCATGGAACAATTTTATCATAGCACAACCTGCACTTTTTATATCTTTGAAATCAGTGTTATTTCCTACAAAGTATAACGAATTATTTACATACCAATTTAATTCTTCATCAGCAAAACACACACACACAAACTGAACAATTGCCTCCGCAGTCATTCTCCACAACAGTTTAGTCTGCATCATTGTGGTACTTAATTGGGTACCATATTATTATCCCAACAGGAGTTGTGGCGCTACCTAATGCCAATAAATTTCTTTCACATATTCTAGTTTGGTTTGAGTCATTTCTTGTTCATTTTTCAGTGTCTCTGACTTGTAACCACTAAACCCCTTCTCCTCTTTCTCAAACACATCAGAAGCTTGTATATTTAAATACAATAACATTTTGTTATTCTTCATAATATTACTAATTTTTCCAAAGACAATCCAACTTTATGTCATTTGATTGATATTTTTTTGTATATATTTGATTGGCATTTCATCTTCATTTTTGGTAGGCCTACAGATTTACCTAAATATTTATTAAATAAATGTCTACAGTTTTACTTTATTCACAACTGTCAGCATCTTAATATCATCTTCTCAGCTGTGACAAGATGTAATCTTTAATTACTCTTACTTAATATGTTCATTACGTTAAATCATCATGATTTGTCTTCAGAACCTTTATTAGTGTTTGCAGACTACTAGTATAGTCTAAAGTATGTATCTGCAACACTGAATTTTAAATGTTAATCTGGTCACGATAGTTACACTTTAAGTACCTGTTTTTGATTTTAAAAAGTATAAGGCTGGAATTAAAAAAATATCATCTGATTTCAAGGCTTTATGAACAGTTTTTTTTTTCAAGATTGTATTTTGTTTAAAGAATCAAAATTTTCAAGTTCATTGCCTGAGGTCACAAGTCGGTTGCACTGAAGAAACTGCAACCACTGAAATTTTGGAAATAACTCCAAGTTTTAGGATAAAACTCTAGTATGGTGATAAAAAAATGAGTAAATGGATACAAAATGTTTTTAGTAAATGGGTACAATAAATTTTATGTAAAATATAATTTATATAAATATTGTAACATATATTTACAGCAAAAATGACTGCTTATAGTGGGATACTCATGAAGTAGACTCCAGGTTGTTTAGTATCTGTATGCAGTAGATTTATGTTTAGGTTGTATGTAGCAATCTGTTTCAGATACTTTAAAAATCCAATAAATTATTGAAACTTGAATTTCCTATCCCTTTCATTATAGTTTTTAGTTTCCTTACATTTTAATTACCCAGACTAGCTTTGAAGTATTCTAAATGTTTCTATGTTCATCTGTATAATGTTGTTATTCTGAGATAGAAATGATGTTGAATGGTTTGTGTAACAGGAAGCATGTTGTTTTCTTATTTACCTGAGAAGTAACATCATTCTTAGCTATAACAGTTCTTAGCTATAACTACAGTACTAAAAATAATATAACATTTATTAATCAAACATAAGGCATTAGAATACAACCTAACGACAAATTAACTTCATTTGACACTGTCAACCTATACATGTTATAGTGTTCATTTACCTGTAATCAACACTAATATAACTAGGGTTATTGGTGATCAACACTAATATACCTGTTAAAGAGATTATAACCATTCTATAAAATCAACTCAGTGAGGCCAAAACATTATTAAGCTCTATTATTATTAAACTTATAACAGAACTAATTGAATTAGAAGAAGTGGTATGAAAAAACTATTTCACATTCAGTTGCAGTTATTATATTCGGAAGAAAAGCTTTGCTATGGGATCACCACTCTCAGGTTTACTATCTGACGTATATTTAAATCACTATGAAAATACTTATCTGTTGTTCAGTGAAAACAAATTCAACATGAAATAGTATCCTATACACGATATTTAGATGACATTTATAATTTTTGATGGTGCCCTTTGGCAAATAGATAGTTTGAAGAACTACATGAATAGTATTCATGAAGATATTATATAGTTTACTCTCAAAACAGAGTCCAATAGCAAACTTAATTTTTTAGATTTAATGATTATAAAAACAGCTGATAAAATACAATACAAGATATACAGAAAACCAAAAACAAAAGATGTCACAATACATGCAGATTCACATACCCTGCCCCCCCCCCCCAAATGGTTGCTTATAATTGGTTTATACATAGACTATTTATCAATACCATGTGAGCCTGCTGATTTTCGAGAAGAATTAAATACGATCGAACATATAACTAGCTAATGGATATGAAAGCTCGTTAATAGATAACAACAAAGTAGAAAAACAAAGCTCCCAAAGAACAAAATCAAAACAAAATATATATCAACCATACATAAAGTTTACATATGGTACCATTCTTCCCAAAATTACAATTAACACCTTCAAAAAAATAGACATAACCACAACCATGAGAGCGAACAATAACATCCAAAAAATACTCAGTCCAAAAACTTTTGGCTGCCAGAAGAAAAAACAGATTGTACAAAATAATGTACAGTGACTCTGATATGTTTTATATTAGCCAAACTGGAAGACCTTTCATAAAATAGTTTAAAGTACACATTCCTAAAAAAAAATCCAATTCTGGAAGACATCTAGTGGATCAAAACCTTAACTTATAGACTTTAATATGAATTTTAAACCACCACATGTATGTAAAAAAGAAATTACCTGGATGCTGTGGAGGAATTAAAAATTTATAAGGACACAAATTTGAAATTTATAATTAACCAGAGTCAGTTACTAAAATACCACTTGAACTTCAATTCAGATTCATTATATCACACGGCATTGAGTATACAAAGTACAAAGGTCAACAATGTGCCTCACAGATACCCAGTCCAACATAAGACCACCAATGATCAAATAATGTTGCCAAGGTGCACACCAGACATCTTATGTGCCTTTAAATAGAGATGTATTTTATGTGTAGATGTTTTCAAATAGTTTTATTTTAATACTTACAATCTTGAAAGAGCAAAATAATCTGATGATGGAACTTTTGTCCCAAAATACGTAATATACATTGGAAGCAGAACTTGCAAGACGGATAAAGGTAATTATTTACTATTACAACTATTTTACATTTTTAGCTTCTTCAGCTACTGTTGCCAGATGTGAATGTTGGAATATAGTCAGGGTACTGCCATCCAATTTATTTCAAATGGAAATATAGAGAGTACTCTGCTTGTGAATCATATGCCAACATAAAACAAAATGTTCAGTATATGCAATTTTAAAAATATGTGTCACACACACACATTCATACACACAAACGTTGTTGTATAATTGTATATTTACAAGTAATATTAAATTATTAGATAACTTGCAAATATTTAATTGTTAAAATGGTTCAATACATTTTTTAGTGAGAGCATTGGCAACTTTACCACTGGAATCAGCAAGCACTGAGGATGAAGAAGACTTATCATCTCCGGAGGAGCCGTTACCACTTTACCAGCAGCGAGAGAATTATTTTTCTTAACACATGGTTCAGTTGCCCTGTTTCATGATGAATATAGTCATACACCCAATAACATTGTGTTGTAAATAATATGTAAACAAAGAAAATGTGTTCATTCCAGTAAATAGAATGCAGACGTTTTGTTTCTTGGTAGCTCGCACAGTCCAGTGCCATTGTATTTGTGCTATCCTCTCTGATATGTGATAGATTTCATTGAGTATATGGTAGGTGGGTAAATGAAAAGCACAAATGTAATATAATTTGATAATAACTAAGATATATTTTGTGATCGTTTAGATTGATATCTTCAAGAGTAGTGAATTCAAAGTTTTTTTACAATTTGTGTATAAGAAAGGCTCTTGCTTTGTGTAATTTTATATTATGAATGCATTCATTGAAAAATATACTTTTACTCTTGGAAATATCAGAAACGTTTTCGTAGAAATATAGATAAGGATTTCATATCAGCATTGTATATAAGGATATTCATATTTAAGAGCGTATAAATGTATACAATGGTGTTAAACGATGATAAATCTGAACCACCAGATTCAGAATGTTGAATATATTCTACACAGATGTTCAGTTTGTTACTAATCTGTATACTACATTTTGGGAATAATTTGTTTATCCTCTTTGTTTATGTACAACTTAATTCATAAGGTAATGAATTTTTGTAGGCTACCAAAAAGTAAAACACTGCATGTATGAAGTTACTTTGTCTGAAAAGAATCCTATTATGTTCTGGCCTTTTGTACCTTCAAGCAGTGTTGAAGAATAACTTGAAATTGCTGTCAAATTTTTACTTAAAATCTAGAATGATAATTATACAAAACAGATTTAAAATCTTGGTGCTTTTTAGATGTATTATCAAACTATGCAAACGAATTTTAGAAGTGTTTAATATTAATATACATTTTCACATCTGCAGTTATAAAATTAATAAACTAAATCAGTGTTATAAGCTTTCCACAATGCTTCCAAGTATGTATATAAGAAAATACCAGTATTTATAGTCATTTGTTTTTAAAGGAATAAAATAATAATTGTTATTTGTTTATTATTAATGTATTTATTTGGAAATATAGGGAGTTTTTCTATGCACAGGTTGTTATGCACTATGGTTCTGAACATTGGAATGATTTTTTTTTTTAAATACATGCATATGAAGATGGAAAATTAAACAAGTCTAAAAAGAAAACATTTTAAAACTATTTAAGTGACAATTAGTTGTAGTCTACTTTATCAAAAGAAACAGGGTGACAACTAAGAATAAACTATTTTCTTTGTTGTATATTGTGAAATAATATGTATTTTGCTCAATTATGTACTGTACGGTATGGTAAACAGTCTAGAAAAAAATGATGTGTATGTATGAAAGTAACTAAAATTTGCTACTTCATACAGTATACAGAAAATTAGTTTTAATTCTGTCTGTTCACTACTTCACTATACTTTTTAATTAAGCAATAACAGAATAAAGTTTAAAATTGCTGTAATTTTGGTAATTTGGTTTTCATTTAAAGTAAGTATAATAGTTATACATGAGAAAATTTCAGTACTATTGTATCTCAGAATGTTTGAACTCCTGCCATCAGGTTATTTATTTATTTTTTTTTTGTACAGTCGACTAAACAAACATACTTTTGCATAAACCTTTCATTACACATTTATTAATTTGGGTATTTTCTGGCCCTCAGTGTTTTTTGTATAGCCTCTTACTTGTTGAGTCCAGTTTTAGTATATTTCCAAATTTTTTTTTGTATTTTTAAGGAAAGAAGATAATGTTCATGGTAACAGTGAATTCTGTTGTAATATCAGCTTTCTTTTTTGTCTCCTTTTATACTTCTTGACTAACTCAATCTTTTGTACAAAAAATTCTTTTTTGGACACAAACATCTCTATAAAATTTAAAACAAAGTTTCCATCACAACGCTTTAATAGTATTCTTACTATAAACACAGGTAGCATAAATGTGAACTTAGTAAATGAACTTGAAAGAATAGCTTATGTCCAGTTTTAATGAGAAATTTCATTTGACTAAATGGGGGGAATGGTAGAATTTTCAATGTATCACCACACAGATATTTGTAGGATTCTATACCTTCAGTAAGATTAAAAAAGGGGGATTCATTTATCTTAAAATAAACCCAGGTAGATTTAAAACTCCAAGAATTCTGTTGGCTTAGAAAAGCAGAAGAAAGGGTTATGGCATAAGAAATTAATTATGCCATAACCACATCCATGAATGAGTATAATTACGTCATACACTTTTATTTACTAAGCAAAAAAAAATAATATGTACAATTTTATTGCCACAAGAATTATTTGAAATAACATAAAACATCAAAATAAACTCTGAATTTTAGGTGTCCATTATACATTACTGATATAGTAGTATACAAGAGGGATCAAATATAGTTTGAATTATCCAATTTCAAGTTAAGCAAGTTTCACTATATTTTTTGTCCATGAACATGTCCAGTTGACTGTTGTGCTTAGTAATGGTACATGTACTTAATAATATACGTAAAATGCATATTATGCATATAGGTACATATATTATATACACCTATGATAGAAAATTCTTTTAGTCACTGGAATGATCATCTTATGTTGCATAAAAATATAATAGATTCACTTGGTAATTTGAAAATCATGTTGTAATGTTATACTTACTTTTGTTTCTTAAAAAAAAATAAATAAATCTGAAAATTGTAGTTAACACATCCCCTAGGATAATTCATAGAATACTGCTATTTTAAGTAATGAATTTATTTTAAAATATCTAAATCTTCTTTACTGTACAAACCGTGTTCTGTGTACCCATAATTAGATTAAGTTATAATCCTCATAATGGATGCCAAATTAAATTATAGTTTTATGTAAGTTTTTAGATGTAAATTTTTGTTATATGCTAGATTGTAAAATTATAAGTGAACTCAGGGTCACTTTTGAAATAATTGGTCAGTATGAATGCGGACAAGAATGATCCTGAATGGTTGTTTGTTACTGTTTATATATATATTTGTTACAAATTTGTAATTACATAATATAAATAATGTTTACACAATACTTATACTTTATATTATTGTTAAGTTTTCATAATAATATATGTATATACTTATATATAAATATATAAATAAAATGTAGTGATATATATAAAACAGACAACCTTGAGTGTACTGAAAACATATTAACGTACAAATAAATTAATAGACAAAAATTTTTTTCTTATTTGCTTTGCAGTTAAATAGTAAATCTATCTTCCTGTAATACAATAAATAAGTTTTTTAGTGTAATTGCAGAATAGTGAAACAGATAAAATTTTGTCAAGAATGTAGCATACACTTTATTTTCATATTGTACTGAGTGTTGTATATGAAACAGTAAGAAGAACTTATGCTAAAAAAAAAGAATTCCTCCAGTAATTTTTTAATCAATAACTGTGAACACCGGAAAGTATCAGTTGTTTGCAAGATTGGGTTTCCTGTTGAACGTGGCAGTTAATCATCTATGAATTTAAGGTATCAGAACATGAAAATCTCCTAGTATTATTATGTAACATATACTGCCCATGAAACATGTATATACACATGTAAATTTGTTAGTAGCTTGTTATGTGTACTAACATTGCCATTTACTGTGCACTAACATTTACTCTTATTCCTTTATAATAATCATTGTAAAAGTAACACCACCACATCTACTATCATTGATTCTTTGCCCCTCCTCCCATTCATGGTTATATGTTCTGGTAAGTACATTAATTTACAGTAGAACCTCTGTTAACCGAAACAAGGGGGGGGAGGTTGTTTTGGATAACCAAAATTTCGGATAATAATTAAGATATAATTTTTTTTAAATAACTGAAGGCAATATACAATATTATCAAAAGATTTTAATAAAAATCAAACTATTTACATAAAGTTATTTTTTAACACTAGTTTTATGATTGTTTTTGAAAAAATCTTATATTTTCCTTTGCTTTTTCTTTCCACATTGCTTTCTTGCAGCAATATCTCGCCATCTCTCTATTAGCAGAATGTCAAAGGGCTTTGATTCTTCAGATCGTTCGACAAACCGTAACGCTGTCTGAAAATATGAATAAAACTCCATGAGAAAAACATGTATTTCATATAGCTTAATTTAATGCTCTTACCTTTAAGGCATCGAAGATCTCGTCAGTGGTGTCATGGCTGCTGCTCTCTGCTATGTCATAGTCTTCGTCGTCCCTTTGTGCGTGAAGCATAAAACAAAAACAGCCTCATTTACTTTCTCGTTTTGACATGTCTCCATTGTTTTCTTGTTTGGCATCTTCGAAGTGTGCTCTTTAAACTTATTTTTCATCTTGACCCAATCAGAAACAGTAGGAACACCAACACCAAAATCGGCTACCACAGTTCACAAAATCTCGTCATTTTTAAGTTCTTTTAAATGCCTCCGATTTTGTTCAGTTCCAATTGTTATCATGACCCGCTTCCATTTTGTTGACTTGACACACAATGTATTACATGTTTATTATATTAGTTTTCGTGTTTTATCTGGCAAACAAATTTTCATTGCAGTAAGAATCGGGAATATATAATTTTTTTTTTGGTTGATTGTTTTGGTTCTACTGTAATTATATTCAGGGCTGCAGCTAGCCATCTATGCGCCCATGTAAGATCGTGAATTTGCTGCCCCATTTATGTTTCTTTTCTCCCATTTCATTTTTTGTTTTTACTCATATTTACACTGTTAAGAGAGTTGCACAGTACCAGTAGTTATGTGTAAACAAAATTAGTGAAAATAATACTAAATACATAACAATAATTACGTTTGTTTAGTATGACTTGATGAATCATAATATGAATTTTATACTAAATGCACTTTTCTTCCCTTCATAATCGGCAAAGTCTCCAATTAATTGACTTGCATCTAAATTATCAAAAATTTAATCTTCACCTGGGAGAAAGGATAAATTATTTATTGTTTGCTGAACCTTGGTTGGTCTTAAGTAGTTTTTTATTATTTTTAATTTCTACTTCTTCTTTAACTTCCTTGTTAGGACTCTATCCTGTTCTATAACAACATCCTACATGCTGTCACTCCAACTCTTCCTTGGCTGGCCAATGCTCCTCTTGGTGTTTGGGTGGCTGTCTCTTGCCTTTTCGACTAGCCTTGTGTCATCCATTCTTCATATATGTTCATTCCATATCCTTCTTCTTTCTGCAATCCAAGAATTAATATCTATATTTACTGTATGGTCTCCAGATCACTGTATATGATTAAATAAATAATTACCTTAATTTTATCCACTAAGTGATCTTCTTTTACTAAATTACTTAGTAATTTAGTAAAAGAAGATCACTTAGTGGATAAAATTAAGGTAATTATTTATTTAATTAATATCTGTTACATGTTCCTCTTATAGTATCATACTACTATAACTACTAACTACTACTACTATACTACTAAGTACTTATAGTACTTTCCATAATATACTTCGAGTTGTTGCTGTATCAGGCTTGGTCACTGATGCATAGGCAAAACTGACAGAAGAACTCTCTATTTCTAGTGGTGCCAAATGAGTTTAGCACAACTTAACAAGCTGTTATATAATGTGAAAACTGTTCTCAAGAAAAAAAGCCGATCTGAAGGTAACCGGAAATAAGCCTGTAAAACTAAATCAGTAGGAAAGAGAATTACTCAAAATAATGAATAAAGACAACAATCCTGTTTTGAGTAAAGTACCAGGATGGTTGTTAGTGGAAGCGAAATAGCTGTGGTCCACATCATAGAAAATGAAGACAAGAACTTCAAAGAAATAAACTCCAACTAAATGTCCAACAGCCTACAGTGAGAAAGACAGCATTTGAAACAGAGGAAACAAAAAACTTATCTATGCCGCAACTACAGTGAGTTGTTTTACTAGAGCAATTTTAAATAAATAAGCTAAAATTTAAAGAGAGAAAAAATAATTGGAAAAGCTAAACAAAATTCTTTGCAACAAGTCCACTCAAACTGATGAGATCTATCTACTAATTTGTGAAAATTTGTAATGAAAACTATTCTCTTTTCTCCTTTACCTATACTTATCTTTTGCTCCCCCCTCCAAAAAAAAAGTTAGTGATGAGTGCGTGCATGATGTAGGTGTGTGTGCATGTGAATAAGTATGTACAGTAGATGTAAGGCATGAGAGAGTGAGTGTGTGCATGTGAATAAGTACGTACAGTAGATGTAAGGCATGAGAGAGTGAGTGTGTGCGCGCATGCCCATGTTTTCTATACCAGTACATGTTTTTTATATGTTGCTGTAATATAATTATTTATTTTTTATTATTTATTTATTTTATTTATTTAGCACATTAAGATGTTATGATTTTCAGGAAAAGAGTTTTGAGAAGTGATCCTGCAGCATGTCTTGCCATTCCTGTACACCTTGGGTCTTAGTCATCACTACACTTTCATCTTGGTTCTCTTCTATTTCTTCTTCGTTAGGGATGCCTTCAGTATTTTTGTACTCTATTATATCATTTAGCTGCTTTGAGACAGAATAGCACAACAAAAATTACTTTTGGTACCTTTTCTAAGGATAGCCTAACATTGTTTCCAAAAACTGGAAACTGTTTTGTAGCTGACCACAACATCTTTCAATGATGACCCTCTCCCATGCATGAGTTAAATTGAAATTTCTTTCTGCTCTATTTTGGGGCAATTAAAAGGAGTAATTAACCAAGTGAAATCCCATAGCCAGAATTGACCAATAAACATGCGGCACCATCATATCTAGAAATAATATTTTTACAGGACTTTTCCAGATCCTAGAATCATGAACACTGCCCGACCACTCAGCACTTACACGTATAATTTTTCATCAGCATCACAAATAATTTGTACATTTATACTTGATACCCCTTTCTATTGATGTACTCACCTCCAAATAATTGTGGCTTTAAGATTTCTACACATGTGCAACCTGGAGCACCAATTAGAGTAGGCAAATGGAAGCAACTCTGCCACAAAATCTTGGCATTATTAATTTCTGCTAGTGTAGAAGGAAAACGAATCCACTATGTGCTTTTGCTGTGATTTGATCTATCATGAAATCAGTAGTTTTTTTAAGCAGTAGATTGATCTACACCACCATCCTCCGCTATCCCTATCTGATATCCGGGGTCACATACAAGAGGAAGAAAAATCTCCCATCTTCTTTCTTGGAGTAAGAGCTCCACCTGTTGTTTCGGTATTTTCTGAGCAAAAACTCGGCAGTTAAGAAGCCAGCATTTTCACTTTGAAACCTTAAAGAGTTCTTTGCACTTGGTCACATTTAGTTCTCTTCATTCACAATAACATTTACGCTCTCGAACCAGCATAAACATGGCTGCAACTAAACAGAAATAACCTGCTGTGTGTGAGACTTAAAATTGTTTTTAATATTTGAGTATTTACTATGTCCAGAAAGTAGTTACTACTTTTTATTCAACAAAATCTTAAATAATTACAAGGCTTCCAGAAAAACTCTAGTAACTGTTAGGTGTAGTGATTACTTGACATCTTTACTTACACCAAAGCAAGTAAATGTTTAAGTGACTAGTACTAGCAAATACTACTTTTATTCACTAGACTGAATGTTTTATTCTGCTAAGTCCTAGCATGTGAAACATTGTGATAGACGGTGTGTGTGAGCTGTATCATTATCCCAAATAAACAATGGTAACGCAGAACGAAACTAATCATCAGAAGATGGAAACCATCAAGTCTGTATAGGTGAGCCCCTGAGTACAGGTTAGGTTGGGGTCAGGTGGCAAAATAAAAAACACTTAAAATAGCATAAATTATAATTCACCAACACGTTTTAACAAACAAACATTTTTTAACACCTCTAAAATATTTCCCTTAAATTAGCAATGATCCATTTTTTGTTATCATAATGGCCAAATAAATTGAATACATAAAAGTAAAATTTATATCTTTTAACATGACTTAAATTAGACTGAAGGCAAAATTTTATTAACAATCATATTCACATTGAATTTAAAGAATTAATTCAGCATGACAAATTACAAAGTATGACCACCTATCCAATTATAATTTCTATAATTTTAAATCAACTTAATGCCAGAATAAAAAATAGTCCATCTAAATTTACAACATACATCCACACCGAATTTCTTAGTATTTTCATATACTAAGCAAAGTTTCGTATCATATATTTCAGCGAAAGCGAATTTCATATATCTGTCTCGCAATTAACTTATAAATTTTAAACATGTTACAATTCTTCCTCCTCTAAAATTAGCTAGATGTAATAAATAATTTTGACATTTTTGTCGAAATGCATATATTCGCCCGTCACATCTGCTGGCTAAATCGACCTTGCCACTGGCGTGAATATTTGAATTCGATGTGGCAGGCACTTTGTACCGTTACAATATTCCAGAATTTTTTATATGAGTTTTGCTACCAACTAAATATGGCTTTAGCTTCAATTTTTTTGTACAGTCTACTCCAACTTAGCTCCATGGTTCATCTCCATTAAACATCAAACAATAATAGCAGTGTATAGTTTTTTTGCTTACAAGCTGAGAACCACCTACATTTACTATACCAAAGTTTCTGACAACTTTTCCATCCTGTGATAAATCTAAAGGCGGCAGAGATATTTTGGACTTGAGCAGTAACTTTTGCTGTATAGGTATCGTGCTGATTTTGTATTTTAACAAAGATTCTAAGTGACTGAAAGGTGACACAGTTCATATCAAATACTTCTGCAGTAGAATTGGCACTAGCTGTATTTATTTTGTTCCTTTAAGCCGATTAAACAATATACTTGAAACATTTAAAGCACTATGACGGTCTACTTGATCATCGTATGGTACAGTGGAAAGCAAAATACAAGACTCGAATTAAGTCACTAATCACCAGCTTTAATTATCACAGTTAAACAGTTCGTAATTAACAGTCTGTTCAGTTCTGGTACAGTCTATTCAGAAATTTGTTTTGGTTGTATCTTTATGATGTGCTCAATTTCACTTTTAATTATTTGTTCTCTGATGTTTGCCATTGAGTTTTCTACTGCAGATATTTTTGTTGACTTCTTCCACAGTCAAGACAGATTTTTCTACTTCAGCTATTTTATTTGACATGGATTATCCTACGTCAGATATTTTTGTAGACATCAATTCTTCAACACTCGAGACAGATTTTCTACTCCAGCTATTTTTAATGACATTGATTCTTGTACCTCTGATATTTTAGTAACTTGCTTATTAAGCTCACCTCGTAGGAGACCAATTCTGCGGTAGTGTTCTTGCAACTGTTTCTGCATAGCTTCAAAAAGAGCTTTTGTTTTATCTGCTTCCTGCTTATGTTTTCATCTTGTCATTTTTCTGCTTCTTCCGTGCCCTGTCTGCGTCTTTCCTCTGCTTCCAGCAGAAGGGTTTTATGACTCTCTTCCTCTTTCTCTGCATCCTGTCGTCATCGTTCCTCTGTCTGCAACAACAGCACCTGGATATTTTCCATCATCTGACTGGCATCCATTGTTTTCCGATTAATTACAAATTACACTCGTCTTGTACAAAGTTTCCACTGTTAACGGTTCTATCCCACTTCTGACACCACTGCTACGATGGTCTACTTGATCGTCGTATGGTACAGTGGAAAGCAAAATACTTGACACCAATTAAGTCACTAATCACCAGCTTTAATTATCACAGATAACAGTTCATAATTAACAACACAATCTCTTACAACAAATCAAATAAAAATTGTTCACATGCAATAAAATGTCAACTAATATAAAACAATTGTATTACAATTATACCACCCGATTAAAAAACACAACACTTCGTCACAATAACCACTTGAACACATAGAGTAATCACTTGTAATCAGCCGACAATAAACTGAACTGAGGGTCCCTGAGTAATTGTATTTATACCTCGCCGAAAATCTAGATTATTCCACATACTACGTATTATCTCTACACTACGACGCAATTGATTGCGGCCTTGACACGATGAATTCTGTCACAGTCTAGCAAATGCACTGAGAATCACGTACGCCACAACATTCAGCTAGATTCCTATGGAACATTCGATAAACACGTAGATTGTTCTGTAATGTCGTAACAATATTTTAAAATGTTTATTATTACATAATTAGTACTAAAATGATTATATAATTCTTAGCCTATAACATTGTATACACAATGAAAAATATAAACATGACAATTAAAATGTAAGCACAACCATAACAAATGAAAACAACCATACACAAAGCAGCCAGGCAAGAGTTCTATACTATTTTCAGTCAGGAGAGACATGTCTTCCAATGTGATGTATGTGACACATTTTTATGCTGCACATGCAGACCCCTCCTGGTGTTGTCCACTGAATCCCACTTTATCTCCAGCCTTGTTAAAAAGAATTTCAAATAATGTTTATTTGAAATAAACATAGTCGTGCATCGCACTCCGCATAGTCTTGCATCGCAGAACAAGGTTCTGTGGCATCACACTCATGTGACTTCGCATAATATTTAACTTCTTAAATTAGTCTTATACCATTTCTGACTATCTTAGGCAACTTAATTCGTCAATAAAAATTAACTACTTATGAATAAATTATTTGGGTAGACACGGTCTACCTTGTCTCCCTGGATGCTTTGCCACTGCATATCGCTTGTATTGTTATGTAAAGAGCTAAATGTATGTTTGGTAATAATAAACAATAAGTATAATTAATTTATCAAGAACTGAAAATCAGGCAATTCACTTCTGACAAAAGTGGTAAGTTTGTCTTCTTCTAGGTCAGCGATTGAAATAAAATACTCGTGTCACTGTATTTATTTACTCGTGATATTTATTTACTTGTTTATTTACACGATATCACAGATAATTTGTTCACAAATAAAAATATAACACACAAATTACAATTTCGATCCACAAATGTGATATAAAATATTAACACAACTGTAATTTATACAAGCAAAACATAACACAGACATGCAAAGTCTGAATAAAAACTGACTTTTACTTCATCTTTTATTGTTTTATATATAATTGGGAATGACATAATTGTAAAGTATGCATCACTTGAGTGTTGAGAACTGTCTTGTATAATTGAGGTCATTCCATGCTTATCTAGGATATTGTAGAACTTACTATGCTGTTACGATGGTCTACTTGATCGTCGTATGGTACAGTGGAAAACAAAATACAAATCAATTAAGTCACTAATCACCAGGTTTAATTATCATAATTAAACAGTTTGTAATCAACAAGATAGTCTCTTACAACAAATCAAATAAAAATTGTTCACACAATAAAAATGTCAACTAATAGATTCCTGCACAATTATAAAACACAACACTTAGCCACAATTCTTCGAACTGCACTGGAATAAATTGCCACTTAAAACTGCAACTAAGCACCGCTGAATGCCTATATTTATACCCTGCTGAAATTCCAGAATCATCCATACTATGCATCAGCGCTACACTAAAGTGTAATTGCTTGCGGCCTTGACACAGTGTGCGCAGCCGGCAAAGTCTGGAACAGTCTGGCTAACACATGTTGAGATCACGTACACACACAACATTATAGCTGGGCTCTGCTGGAATAGCCGAGAAACACGTACCATGTTCTGTAATGTCATAACAATACTTACCCATTAACGTTATGACGGTCTAACTGATTGTCGTATGGTACAGTGGAAAACAAATTACAAGACACCAATTTAGTCACTAATCACCTGCTTTAATTATCACAAATAGTTTGTAATCAACAAGATAGTCTCTTACAACAAGTCAAATAAAAATTGTTCTCGCACCATAAAAATGTCAACTAATGTAAAATTCAATCGTATTACAATTGTCCCACACAATTATAAAACACATAACACTTCGCTACAGTACTTTGAACCGGATTATGTAGATTGCCCGACAATAACTGACTAAGTGTCCCTGAATTCTTGTATTTATACCCTGCTGAGATACCAGAATATTCCAAACTACGGGTCAAGAACACTACTAGAAAACACCAGAATGTAATTGATTGCGACCTTGACATAGTGTGCGAGGCTGGAACAGTCTGGCTAACAGATGTTGAGATCACGTACGCACACAACATTACAGCCGGATTTCACTGGAATAGCCGAGAAACATGTAGAATGTTCTGTAATGGTGTAACACTTTTTCCGCATTACATAACACTGCCCCCTCCTTAAACCTGTTCGTCCCGAACTGGCAAACTGTATCTGAAGTATTACTTAGCCAGGCGATCTAGGTGGACAACCTTGAAATTTTGCTGTCCTTCCTGTTGAATCCGATAGAGAACATCGTCTAAATAAACAAGGCACGTTTTCCATGTCAGGCCTCAGAGTACCAGATCCATCAATGTTTCGAATGTTGCCAGTGCATTACAGAGTCCAAATGGCATGACGTTAAATTGGAATAAGCCACTTGAGGTCGAGAAAGTGGTCTTTTCCTTGTCTTCTTGATGAAGACCCACTTGCCAAAATCCACTCTTTAGATCCAATGTGCTCCAGACAGTGTGTTGAGTGTATCGTCAATGTGAGGTAATGGATAACAATCTTTCATTGTCACGTCATTTCAACCACTGGTAGTCTACGCAAAAATGTAATCCACCATCCTTCACTACCAGCCTACCAGAGAAGACCAAGCACTTGATAAAAGCTTGATTATTCCCTGTGTCAACATGTCCTGTACTAACCGAGACATTTCCTCTTGCTTAGATAATGGAGGCCTTCGAGGAGTTTGGCGTATCGGTGTTGTGTCTCTGGTATTGCTGTGATGTTGTACAAGAGAGGTTCTTCCCAATGACTGGCCCCGAACTGCAAAAGAATCTTTAATTTCATGTAAAAACCGCCTTGAGTTCTTTTACCTCATCACTTGAGAGGTCAGTAGATCTGTTCAATAATTCCTGCAGTTCATCTGGTAATTCGGAAGTGTCCGTAGTACTGCATCTTCTTTGCATCATTCCAGTTACCCAGACCATAGGAGTCAATTTACCTAGGAGCGTATTGCTTTTAAAGTGACAGCTTGATCCAAAATATTCGCCACTTTAATTAGTACATTTCCTGTTTTGTCAGGTTTGACTATACGTCTGGCAATTATTATGCCCGATTTGCTGACTAGCTGGGGTTCGAATATATATAGCATTGATTGCCCCTAGTATCTACCTTGGTTCTAACCATGATGATCTTTTCGGAGTTTGGTGGAACAGTTACGGCCACTTGATTTATCATGTCCATCGATTTTTGTGATGTATTATTTGCGGAGTGCATTACCTCTTCTTTTCTGATTCTCAAGACATTGTTTTTGAAGTCGACTATAAATCCGTATGCGTTCATAACTTCCACACCAAGAATTGCTTCATCCACAATGTCTGCAACAAGTACTTGATGATTAAACTCAAATCAACTGAGGTGTAGGTGAATCTCCACTTTTCCAAACACTTTTACAGGCCGTCCAGTAGCTGTTCACAAGCTGCAAGAGCACCAGATTAGCTTGAGATCTTTCACCACGTCAGGCAGTACGATGGAAACTGTTGCGCCTGTATCTACTGTAATCGAGGTTGGCCTTTGTTGAACGAATCCGGTAACCACCAAGCTCCCGCTGTTTTTCTGAAGTGTAGAAATTGCGTATTGTCTAGGGGCTTTGTTCCTCCAGTTAGTCCAGCACATGTCCCGTTGAACCGACTACTGCTCGTTTCCCAGCTGCTAAACTCTCACCCGACAATCTCGTTGTAGATGTCCAGCTTTCCCACATCAATAACACTTCCGTCTTCCATCCTTTCTTACTTTACTCTGTGGTGCCGCTCGTTGGGTCTCTGTTCCTTGCTCTTCTTCTTCATCGTCTGTACCATTGCAATCTTTTAGCGTGCACTTTATGACTTGTCCAACCAGATGCTGACTTGGTGGCCTCAAATTGCAAAGCATGTACCAGGGCATCCGCACTGTTCTAGTGTCTTGCCATTCGTAACACTTGTTGTAGTTCATTAGCTCAGTCATCGTCAGTAAATGTCTGCATCACAAACCTCATTCGAAAATCTTCTGCTGGTTCAGGATAGGCCAGCCTAATTAGTCTGTCGAAACTTGCTTCAAACTCTTGAAGGGTCTCCTCAGAATGCTGTCGTCTTGCTCTCAACTGAGTGCAGTACTCATCTCGCAAATGTTTATCACCATACCATAATTCCAGAGCTTTTATCAATTCAGCATAGGTGTTTTGGCTGTCAGGTGGCACTTTCTGTAGTAGTTCTGCCGGAGCTCCTTTTAATGCGAGAACGAGTGAAACTGTCTTGTCTTTCTCTGTCCAATTATTTGCACATGCAGCAGCTTCAAATTGGTGGAGGTACATTGCCCAGTGACTGCTTCCATCAAATGTTGGAGCCTTGTTGTGAACTGTCCCTACCACAAGCAAGGTGACTTCTTCTATTGTCGACACTGTCTTTATAATTGGTACAGTCTGTTCAAAAATTTGTTTTGGTTGTATCTTCATGAACTGCTCAACTTCACTTTCAATTTGTTTTCTTATGTTTGTCGTTGAGTTTTCTACTGCAGATATTTTATTTGTCACCGATTCTTCTATGACAGCTATTTTTGTAGACATCGATTCTTCAACACTCGAGACAGATTTTTCATCTTCAGCTATTTTTAATGTCATTGATTCTTGTACCTCTGATATTTTAGTAACTTGTTTATTAAGCTCACCTTGTAGGATACCCAATTCTGCGGTACTGTGTTCTTGCATCTGTTTCTGCATAGCTTCAAAAAGAGCTTCAGTTTTATCAGCTTGTCATTCTTCAGATTCCAAAGTTAGTGTTTTCTGCTGTTCTTGTGTTTCTTCTCTTTCCTGCCTGCGTTTTTCACCCTGTCATTTGTCTGCTTCTTCCGCCTCCTGTCAGCGTTGTTCCTCTGTCTGCAATAACAACGCCTGGAAATTTTCCATCATCTGACTGGCATCCATTGTTTACCAATTAATTACGAATTAATCTAGTCTTGTACAATGTGTTCACTGTTAACGGTTCTATCCCACTTCTGACACCACTGTTACGACGGGTTACTGATCGTCGTATGGTACAGTGGAAAACAAAATACAAGACACCAATTAAGTCACTAATCACCAGCTTTAATTATCACAATTAAACAGTTTCTAATCAACAGGATAGTCTCTTACAAGAGATCAAATAAAAATTGTTCACACGCAATAAAAATGTCAACTAATATAAAACACAATTATATTACAATTGACCCTCACAATTATAAAACACATAACACTTCGCCACAATACTTCGAACCGCACTGGAATAAATCACCACTTCAACTGACTGCTAAGCACAGCTGGTGTCGTTTAAATAGATAGTGCAAGTGTTCCAGAATAGTCCATACTACGCATCAGCAATAAAGGAAAACACTAGAGCGTAATTGATTGCAACCTTGGCACAGTGCGTGCGGCCGGCTAAGTCTGGCACAGTCTAGCTAACGCGTTGAGAATCAGGCATGCTCACAACGTTACAGCCGGATTCCACTGGAATAGCCGAGAATCACGTAAAAGGTTCTGTAATGGTGTACACTTTTTCGCATTACATAACAATACGCACATGCAAAAATACACATACATGCAGTCCCACTAGATGAAAAAAACTACAAAGACGAACTAAACACGATTTAATATCTAGCAGAATCCAACGGATACAACAGAACAATAGGCAATAAACTCCTACACAAAACATACAACAGACAAATACAGAAAAAAACAAATTCATAACACTAACATACATCAATAACTACACTGAAAAAATAGGCTACAAATTCAAAAAAGCAGGATACAGAATCGCATTCAAAACTACAAACAAAACAGAACACACTATCAAAACACACACAAAGCACAAAACAAATTTGATCTACCTGGTGTTTACAAACTAAATTGCTCAGATTGCAACAAATTCTACATAGCCCACACAAGACGTTGTTTCAAACAAAGATACATTGAACACACAAGCATCATTCGAACATATCACACCCCACACACACAACATCGATCCTTCAAAAGTCAACATCGTCACCAAGAACAAGACGGACAGTGCTCCCAGTGGCAGCCTCTGATGAAGCTTATAATAAGCGAAAACTGGTTCAGGCTATAAGCTAAAACTTATGTTTTTACCAATAAAAAACTTTGTGTTCCACGTCAGTAGTGGTATAATTATATTTACTTACCTTATGTCTGACTACAACCATGTAGTAATCCTGAATTGAGCCAACCATGATTGAAAAGGCTCAATCATGTAATCCTGTGGTCTACAAAATGGTATTGGACGTCATCGACGATAAGAAGATACCCAGAGTATTCAAGTATTTATTTCTAATGTTGATGCTAGGAGAAATGTATTTGGATTTTTTTACGATTAAGCAATGGTAAGAATATTTTGAAATGTTTAATAGTTTTATTGAAGTTAACAGAAAAGTAGCCAAAGTAATGTTCAATACTTACTGTAAACATGTATTGGATTTCTCTATTTTAGTCATCTTAATTTCTATACCTGATCTTAATCTAGTGAATTAATAAAGGCTTAAAATTACCTGACAATTTAAAACAAATTATATGTGTCTATAATATTATATCAATTACATTAGTAATATAACAAGATTAAAGCTTATAAAAATAGAAAAGAATGCCCTAATCTTTTAGAAACATGACCATACACCAAACATTCAATATTACCATAATCCCCCCCCCCCAATAATTGGGCACTGGTGACGCCCATGCTTGTTTATCTCTGTTGGTACTTTACACCTGCATATGACACGTTGGCTCTCCAGGCCCATTAGATGTGACTAATAATATGTAAGTAGAATAATATCAATTCAGCGTAATACATGACCCCTTGTGCATGTATTAGGGTGATAATGTATTATTCAGTAACTGCAGATTATCAACATCAATGAAGCCGACCTGTGTCATGCCATTGGTATTTTTATATCAGGGTAGGCCTTTGTTTAAGTGTTACAAGAACGTGTCAACAACCCAGCTACATAGGTGGACAAAAAAAGGAGTCATATGAAGAGTCATTAAAGTTGACAGTAGTTGTTTTGATAGCCGACATTAACTGTTTCAGTGATTTAAATTTAAAAATAAACAGATGTCTGTTTCATTGTTAAATGATCACACACAAAACATCATAGAGAAACCTGTCAGCATTAACGGACATGTGAGGAATCAATTTTATAACTAATAAGCTCCTTAGCTGCATAACTCAGTTAATAAATCAACACTATTTTGAATATAAGAAACATTCAAAGTACATTAAATGTGTGTGTGTGTGTGTGTGTGTGCGTGTGTCTTAGTGTCTTAGCTGACTGACGGTACTTGTAACTACCACACAGCTTCACTCTACTGAAGCTCTTGTATTTTTTGTAGAGCTATGAAAGCACAGTGGTACTTTCCAGTGCCGTTATTCTACTATAAAACTTATTTGACAGAATTTGGCTGCATTGAATGTTTGTTATTGTGTTTATAACTCAATGTGCACATTGTGTTTTGTGCTTTGCATAAATGTTGTGTTGTTATTTTTTGGTTCACTATTTGGTACGTTTAACGCATAAAGTGTATTGATTTGTAAATTTTGTAATTTTAATTTGTGTTTGGAGACATTGTGATTGAATATAAACTTCATATATTTATGTAATTACTCTCTAATAGTACTGTCAGACAGTAGTAAGAACTGTCAGTCCCTGGGAGTATAAAGTGGTAAAGTCACAACCTAACCTACAAGGGCATTGTTTCTGTGAGTCAGTGGCTGTTATATTTATTTTTTTGTTATTCCCTCCGTTCAGAACTTTTAAAATATGCATTACGGTACATAAATGAAGATAAAATTCTAGAGATAAATAACGAGGATTTTGAGTTAGATAATAAGTCTGATACTGACACTGAAGAAGACATAGAAAATGAGAAAGCAGTTAGTAATAGATCCTAATAATATTCAGTCATAATATGTTTGATTTAGTTTTCAATGATGAAGTGGGTAGAATTCAGCAGGTTGTAAGTATAGCAAAATTGAAAGTTAAGGGCATGGAAATGCTGTAACAATTACTTTCTTATCGTTAATATATTTTTACACAAATACTCAAAATTACGTTTCTCTTCTTACCTTCAGGTCTCTCCCAGGATTCTATTGACAAAACTGTCACAGAGTTGATTATTTGGGTTTGACTGGCGAAATAATTACGCTAACACATGGTTTTCATTAAATACGAGGTGCTATCAGAAAGTTCCCGGACTGTACTTGGCACGGCTGTTGGACGTGACTGTACAACCTGGCGTCCCAGTGTCTGATTCCGTAATACGTAATGAGTCAGTCTGCCGAGTTTCGTTGCATTGTGAGGTTGTGTTCGGTCTACGCGTTGCGTTTTGTAATCGTGTGTTAACGTTCATTTGCTAATTTTATGATGGCTGATAAATTCAAGCAACGCATGTGCATTAAGTTTTGTTTTAAACTTGGTAAATCGCCTACTGAAACTTTTGCAATGCTTCGAGAAGCTTTTGAAGAACATTCCCTACACAGAACACAGGTTTTTGAGTGGTACGCTCGTTTCAAGGCCGGCAGAATGTCACTTGAAGATGATCACCGCTCAGGACGACCTTCCACGAGCAAAACGGATGAAAATGTTGAAAAAATTTGACAACTCATTCACGAAGACCGTCGTCAAACAATCCATGAGTTGTGTACAAAGTGCCGGAATAAGCTATGGAAGCTGTCAAGAAATTCTAACTGAAAATTTAGGCATGCGTCGTGTTGCTGCGAAATTCGTTCGTCGGCTTTTGTCTGTGGATCAGAAACAGCGCCGTGTTGATGTGTGCAGTGAACTCAGAGAAACGTCTGAAAATGACCCTACCTTCATCTCCAGGGTCATAACCGGTGATGAAAGCTGGTTTTATGGTTATGATCCAGAAACAAAACAGCAGTCGTTACAGTGGAAAAGTCCACAATCACCGAGACCAAAAAAAGCACGGCAGGTCGGAAGTGCAACAAAAACCATGCTCATTGTGTTTTTCGACGTCAAAGGCATTGTCCATTGCGAGTTCATGCCAGCTAGTGTTACAGTGAACTCAGATTTTTATTGTGACGTTTTGAGGCGGCTGAGACAACATGTGCGACGAAAAAGGCCCAAATTGTGGGAAGACCAAAACTGGCTGTTGCATCATGACAATGCACCTGCTCATGCTTCACTGAAAACAACAGAGTTTTTGACCAAAAACAATATGGCCACCGTCCCACACCCTCCATATTCACCAGATTTAGCCCCCTGTGATTTTTCTCTGTTCCCGAAAATAAAAATTCACATGAAAGGTCACCGTTTTGGCACTGTAGAAGACATTAAGACAAAAACGCAGGAGGTGCTTGACAGCCTTCAGCAAAAGACTTTTTTTGACACCTTTCCAGGCATGGAAACAACGCTGGATTCATTGTATCAATTTGGTAGGGAGACTACTTTGAAGGAGATGGGAGCCATTAATGGCCTAGATAAGCAAAAAGAATTTATTAGACCTAGTCCAGGAACTTTTTGATAGCTATGGTAATCATCTCATTTATTACTCTTTCAAAATTTCTAGTTCTCCTTTACTTTTCTTTCTCTTACTGTTTCTTTTTAGCAGTTAACTATGGAACACTTATCAAAAACAAAAAATTACAACCTGTTCAATCTTATGAAAGCTCAAGATATGAATAGCGAAAGTAGATTTAATGTAATAAATAGCCGTTTTGATGTAAACGATTGCAAATTTGATGAAGTAAATAGTAAATTTGATAAGTTAAAAAGTGAGATACAGGAACAAAAAATAAAATGTGAAAGTAATTTCAATGAGTTAAAACAAAATAGTGAGTTAAAAAAACAATATTAATGAAATCAACGAGCGTTTTGATAAAACCGATCAGATAATTGAAAGTAAATTTAACAAATTAGAACAGAGCATTGAGAGAATGGGAGTGTGGGGAATAAGTACAGGTAAGTGCAAAATAAACAAAAATAATGAAGAAATAAACGACAAGGTAAGAATTCAGTTTGTAAAAACTCAAAAAAAGGTTTTCGCTTCTTACTGTTTTCAAGGTACAGTTGAATTTAATGAGATTAAACTCATTAAATTAATTAAATCATGAGATTAAATCTCATTAAACTCAACTGTATTTAAATCACATTTAGAAGTATATAATAATGTTCATCCCGCTCTATGCGATTCAATCATACAACATATTAATAAACACATTAAGAACAAGATTAGATTCCAGAAGAATAAACAAACTAATAAAATTGGCCGTTTGATAAGCAATCAAAACAATAATAAATTCAATAATGAACATACTTTCTACCCTAGACTGATAAACATGACTAAAATGGTTCTCACGAACACAGAGGAAAATCTTATCAGTAAAGGACTGAATTACAATTTTCCACCGAATCTTAAAAATGAACGAAATGAACTACGAATATTAATAAATAATAGATTCAATAAAGCAATTAATAATAATTATCATAAACAAAATAAATTAAATTATACAAAAACAAAACATGAACAACTAACAGCTATACAACTAAATAAAAAACTATTACAAAATAACATTTACTTAACGAAGGTTGATAAAGGCAATACTATAGCATTGATAGACATGGACGAATATAAACTTAAGCTATACAGATTCATTAATAACAACAACATAACTAAGATAAATATTGATCCCACCAAAAAATACACATTAGAATTGAATAAAACAATAAATAAATGTACAGAACTATTTGAGAAACATATATGCTACTCACTAAAACCAATAAAAGCTAGTGCACCGTGCTTAAAAGGTCTACCCAAAGTACACAAAAAAGACACACCAATTAGACCTTTAGTAAATTTTACAACCGCTCCAAGCTATAAAGTAGCAAAAACCTTGTTAAAAATAATCAAACAACATATAAGCTTAGATAATAACCAGAGTATAAAAAGTTATAAAGATTTTCTTGAAAAATTACGTCATATTAATATTAAGCCTAGTTACAAGCTAATGTCTTTTGACATAGTGGATCTGTATACCAATGTCCCAATTGATGAATCTTTAAAATTACTCAAGCAAAATTTAATAAATAATAATACCTTGGAAATAAGAGAAATTAATCAGCTAATGTTAATATTAGAAATAGTACTTAAAACTATATTTCGTTTGATGGTTCATATTACAAACAAAATGAGGGCCTAGCAATGGGTTCTCCACTCTCAGGTATCCTCGCTGATATTTATTTGAATCATTTAGAAAATACTAAAATTTTAAAAAACAATTATTTTGACAATAAAATAGTATATTATTCAAGATACGTGGACGACACCTTTGTTATTTTCAATGGTAACAATAGACAGATCGAGTCATTTAATAACTATTTAAATAAAATACATAAGAATATAAAATTCACTATGGAAATTGAAGAAAACAAAAATATTAATTTCCTGGATCTAACCATAACAAATAACGGTAATGACCTGAAATACAAAATATACAGAAAGCACACATGCACAGACACGGTTATACATGCTGAGTCGTATCATCCTCCAGCCCAAAAAATAGCTGCATTTAACAGCTTTATTGACAGATTACTTTGTGTTCCCCTTAATAACGAAGACTATGATCAAGAAATAAATATTATAAAACAAATAGCTCTAAATAATGGTTACAATCCAGTAATAATTGATAGAATGATAATGAAACATAAAAACCGTTTAGAAAATAAAAATTCCAACATTATTAACCAACATAATAAAAAACAAAAAATTCCTTTCAGCTAATTATACTGGTTTGATGCCAAATATTTTAAAATCTGTTTTTAAAAGTAAAGGATATAATATTTCATTCAAAACATGTAATAAGTTAAAAATTTTTTTCAAAACTAAAATAAATATTCCTTTAAAAAATAAATCAGGAATCTATAAAATAAAATGCGATAATTGTGCAGCATTCTACATCGGCCAATCTGGAAGAGATTTTTATACAAGATTTTTAGAGCATATTCCTAAAGCAAATAATAATAATTCCAGTTTTGCACAACATTTAATAACAAAAGGTCATAATTATACTAGTTAGAAAACAATTTCGTAGCGTTACATACTTGCAAAAAGGATTGCCTAGAGGAACTCGAAATATATAAAGCTACAAAAAACGCAACAACCAAAAATAATATATTAAATGATCAGATGAACTTCGGATCTAATAACCTGTTTGACACTGCTATACAGTTGCATAATAGCTAGTTGTGAGGAAGACGCGGTACAGCGCGCATGCATGCGAGTGCTTCGAGCGATTCAGTTGTTGCGTTTTTATATATTTTATTTAAAAGATTTTAATGATTTTAAATTATGATATAACCACAAAATGTGGTATACATTTACGTTTTTAAATTAATTTTGTATATCTGAAGATAGGATTTCATCCCGAAACGTGTCATTAGACGAAAAGAAGCTAGTGTCACTAAGGTGGACCAAAATAAGGTAATTTATTTATATTTTAATAATAAATTTTAAAGGAATTTAAAAGGTTTTAAATTAGGTGATTCAATTAATATGAGGTAATTATGAATTTTCTAGTGTAATTTTCAATGATCATTTAATGTAAAATGTTGTAAAAGATGGAGTTTGGGTGATAATTATTTCAATAAGGCATTTAAGTCAGTCAAAGTTAATTTTAAATGGGTGTTAGACAAAATAAGAATTTTGGAATAAAAGTAATACAGAAACGGGTCAGTAGTAGGGACACAGTAGTGAGAGTGATTGTATGTAGAGAAAGCGAGAGTGATGAAAGTGGAGAGTAAATAGGCGACAGCAGGGTACATATATTTTGTAGTGAGGGTGGAGGTGTAAGGAGTCCTCAACGCAAGGCATTGGGGCGGGGGGTGAATAGTTTTAAATGAGGTTTGGTAGAGTTACCTGGGAGAGGCCAGGAACTAATAAGGGAATGAGTATAAGGGAAGGGAACACACATCCTAGGTACAAAGAGGGTATCAGGTATTTCGTAATAAGAGGAGGATGATTTAAGTGGAGTTAGAGAAATTAGTGGAGGTAAATATTATTGAGAGATCGGTGTCACCTTATGTGAATCCGTTAGTGGTCGTTAGAAGAAAAAAGGTGGGTAAGGTTATTTAATGCCCATTCAATAAATCAAATCATTGTGAATGACTGAGAATCACCCGAACCAATTGATGATGAAAATACTTAACAGAATTTCATAATTGAAATGTAATAATAAGTGTACCAAGTTAAAGAGTTAATAGAATTTGAAACTAAACTTAAAGTTGAAATGTTTGTAAATTGTATTCTGATGCAAATGAGATGTTTATTTTAATGAAATGAGTTTTATGTTCTTTATGAATGTTTATGTTGTATTATGTTTATTTGTATTCAGTGTACCTAGAGTAAGGTTGCGTTCTCTATATAAGGTTCTGCTATGTTTGTAATGTATCAGCTGATTCATAGTGTTTGTATTATATTTTTGTATCCAAGTGTAGTTGCAATTGAGTTGATGATAGTAATAAGTTGTTTATTTTAAAATAACTGTCAGCATATGATCATAAAGATTTATAATGAAAATTAAATTCATATAAAGGCAGAAGATTTTGAAGGTAAATTTGAGAGCTTGAATTGAAAGAGAGGATGCAAATTAAATCAAAATGTGAACTTTGGTAATGAGCTTAGATTTATTTTAATAAGTGAATGAAATTCAAATAATTTATTTTTGATTTGAAAGGATAATACCAGACTACCAGTTAAAAGTTGAGTAATGTGAGGGAATTGTATTTATATTGTAACATGACATTTAGAACAACATAACATCGTACCTGACTTAATGAAGACTTTGATTAAGAAGCTGACAAGAAGAACAATATCTTCAAAGATGATAGTGAAGAAGAACGACTAACAATTTTGGACTGACTAGTAAGACAACTGACCGTACCCAAATTAATGATTTAGGCTAAGTGATGCAGATATCTTCAAACCCCAGCTATGACAATAAACTTTCAGTATTGACCAAACAAAGATTTATAAGGACAAATGGTTTGTGAACCAGGACTATAAAGAAACAAATGGTTTCAATTGATGTATCATTAAATCCAGACAATCAAAATACAAAGTGAGGGATAATAGACCCAAACATATAATGTTATGTAAGAGAAATATTGTTAAATAATTAAGTTAATCAATGTAACAAAAATATAAATACACCTGGTTATAGATACAAGAACCATACAAAAAGTGTCACATATAGAGTTCATAGAGTTGTCCAGTAAACAACAAATTATAACATGGTCACAATAATATTTATACAAGAATAAAACACAGATAAACAGTAAATGTAACAAGGCTATTAGAACTGTGTGTGAGGTAGAGCAACAGTGTTCACTTTATTGTAATTTTTGTAACACAAAACATCAGTAAGTATACGGATGTTTAAACCCATATGAATAGTAAATATGGCATAGACAGTGTCGGAATAATTCATAAATTAGTTGACAAAGGACTAAATAATTAGTATAGAATCTATTTTGTTAAATGTGCATGTTTTATGTTATAGCACAGTGTTTATATAATAGTATTTGTGTTGTGTTTTTTGTATGTACCAGGGGATACAATTAATTTAAAGGAATGCCAATTTTATGATATTAATTCCATTTTTGTTTATTGTTGTGTTAACAAATATAACAATAGAGCTGATATTAAACCATGGTAAATTGATTAATTGACCAAGCAGAATGGACAATACAAAGATGTTTTGTTAAATGTCAAACACCTATACAGTTTGAGTAGAAAACAACTATTGTGCAAGGAATTGGTATAATCATAGCCATGTGGACATGAATTTAAATATTAGAATAATATATATTTTGTGTTGTTAAAATAACGTTATATGTTAAACCATTTTGATGAATGTTAGAAGTTAATTTAATTGTTAGAGATGTTAAAACATGATGATGAAAATAATACTATTACATAGGCCAGGTGAAACCAAATTTGGTAAATTTTGAACAATTATATTAGAAATTTTGTAAAGCAAATGTGAAGGGATAGATGTATTTATAGGTAATAATGTATACAAGGAATATAGAAACAAAATAACACATATCAAGTTATTTAAGAAAATTCCAAATAACAAAATTGTAACATCCATAGTTCTTAAGCAAAAATAGGCATGTTTGGTGTCTAAATATAACACATGTGAAGATCAAAATAATGCTGATAATGGTTTTAAACTCCCATTCAGTATAGAAAAGTTATGTTAAATTAAAGATTTTGAACAAATTTAGATTCTGAAATAATAGAAGTATGTGACAATGTAGACCCAAATTGACCAACCAGATTCCAAGTTTACCCATAGCAACCAGAAATTTCGGATAAATAAAATGAGACTTCTTTGACAACGATCTTAGCAGATAGACGCGTTCTTAAATCGTCTTACATTATATGTTATAAAGTGTGAAAAAACAATACAACTTGATAAATACTGTTAGAAGTACACTACACAAACTTTTTGTAATAACTGAAGACTACCCATTATATGGATTAGAAGAAATAACAACCAGGAAGAAGATTTGAAGTGGACGAGGGACGAGAAGAAGATCTGACGTGTACGTGGGCCCTATTTTCAACCAAGAAGAGTACAAGAAGAGGATTTGGTGAATCTGACATCTCATTATATCGTACTTTAACACACACATTTGGATACACGAATTTTAAGTAATAATCGACTAAACTACAGACACCATATAACACGAACACTAGAAACAATCACTAATAACACCATATAAGACTAACACCTTTTAAACACAACAAGAACTCTTAATTTACACAATAACTATCGAAGCCTGATATAGACATAACCTTTTTAAAACTGGCAACCACTATACGATTTCTGTGTGCACCTATCACTCTAACGTTGTAATATCCCATGATTGTGAACTTGTATTTTGATTAATAGTGTAATATTTTGTATAATTATAAATCCCCGAACCATATACGCCCTGAGATAATTGATATATTTTAATTTAAAAACGTTAACAAAAAGCATTGTTTTGATCTCAAGAAATACTGAACAGCTACTGCTGCCAACTGGTAAAGAAGACTTATATTTTGTACTACAATTGCGATTATTCTGTTTAAAAATTATTAAAGCAGTTAACCAGTGTTTTTTCCGAATAAAGGATTCCATAAGGATATATGTTTGATGATAATTGTGAGTCGTTATTATTGCTGTTCGCATTTAGTAAATAAAATTCACAGGTTGCAGCGAAACCGATAGTTGGCATCGGTGAGTGACGTCACGTAAAAGAAGCAGCGTAGTGGGGGTAAGCGGCAATTTACGAAATCATTCGCCGTTCGACATAATACATTTATAATTTACATCGACGACTCCAGTGCGAGTTTGTCGCTTCATCATTTATCCATATTACAAGTCGACATTTCTAACGGACGGTGTATTCAAGTGCACGCTACATAAATACAAGTAAACTGATCCACAATAACATAGTATGTAACGAAATATTCTCTGGTTACAAATAGACGAACCCGAGGTGAGGCTACGTCTCGATCGTAAGTAACCCGAACATGATAACGAAAACACTTATTTTATTAACGTTACAATATGTAAAGATGAAATGTTCATGTTAATTTAAAAGTGATTATACTTGTTTTGAGGTTAGGATTTGGTTACAGTAAGGAATGTTTAGTTGAGTTAAGGTGTATTAATTTTAAGTTAAGAGAGCACATATGTACGCACCCAGTACTTTGCTAAAGGCAATCCAGTATGTATACGGGGAGATATATCAGTTGAGGATTTGGTTTGGTATAAGGCCAGTTATTGAATTTTACTGAAATGTTACAAGGTTAGGCGACACTGTGGTGAGTGCCTGTCTGATTTTACAGTGTTGGGATCTCGAACAGAGAAGTCCAGTAGAGTCATTCAGGTGCAGCCATAGTTGCCGAACTAGGGGGGTAGATTACCCATGATTTGTTAAGGAATTAAGGGGGTTTGTTGGCACCATATCCTCACTGGTCCTCTTAGGTTTCGGCAGAAAACCTCTCATTGAGGGGGTATTGTAACGGTACAAACCGATGAGGATATGTAATTTAAATCTTTTCATTTTTTATTTCACAAGAGTACATTTTTGGTCACCGACTATAGCTCCGTGACTGGTACGGTGAGGTACAAAAATGCAGACTATCAGCAAGGACTTTGCTGACTTCAGCAAAAATGCAGACTTTGCGTGCGTATTCATGCGTATGCGCGCACGTGTCGGCCAATGTTCACACAAAAAAGTCACGTCTAAAAAATTCCTTCTCGCCTAGTGCGTAGAGAACAAAGGCAGTCGGCATATAACTTCGGAACCGGTTGGTTCGACAAACAGGCTCTCGAGCCAAAAAATCCATAAAGTGGTAATAATGTGATTAAATTGCAACTACAAATGACATAAAGTAACTTTACACTTGTGAAGTATCAAACCAAGTTCAGTGAACGAAATTCAAACCGTGTAAACATCTTTCGGCAGACAAAGTGATCATAAAACAAAAATTCAGGAGTGTGCCCACCACGAATGGAACACCACAACAGGGACACCACCAGTCAAGTAACAGTGTAACTTAAACTAATAATTATGAAAATTTTTATAAAAAAGCGCTAAATATAAATTAAAGGGGATAAAAGGCGTGAAAGAAGTGTGTGAGCAAATGCTGGGTTGCCTTTATATATGTAATCTATGTAGTAGTTAGGATATAAAATGCATTAATTCCTACTGTTTATTGAGTCATAAGACATATGCTATTTAGTCAGGTCAACCAGTTGTTATTAAACAACTTCTGAGAAATGTATCAGAGATAAAATCAAACAGATTTTTTTTGTATCAAGAGAATAAAACAAAAATAAAAGATAAAGAAAATAAATGTTGAATTAGAATAATAAACTAAGTTGTTTAACGTAGTAAATACGAGTAATTATTATGTAACAAAACCCAGTAACCTCTCTTACAGACAATGAGTTCGTGTAACAGGAACCTGGACCCCGAGAAGGTAAGAAGTGTGAGAATTGAGATTAATTCAGAATGAACCAATTTATAGTTATTAAAAAATTAGTAAGTTAACAATTTATAATGAATTAATGGAGAAGACTCCACTAATAAATTATGAAGAGACATTGTTCAAAGACTTGTGACACTTGGGGAACCAAAACAAAGTACTTCTAAAGGAACTCGTAGTTTAGAATCTTCAGCTTTACCTACAGTAACGAACAACAAGAGAAGAAAAAAATTCTTAGTTCAGATGCGTGTGTTGGTCTATTTTTATGGACAAGAGAGGAGGGTATGAGCTTTGCAGCATTCATAATATTAAATCTCGTCCATATTGTACAGAGTGCTTACTGTGATGTTTATTTGTGCTGTATAATGAAAAGAAGAACTGTTTTAGTGACTATCATGATGTACAAAATGAATAAGTTTTTTAAAATTTCAAAAGGGTTAAAACAATGATTTTATTTCTCCAAAATTTTATTCTGCCAAAGACAAAACTGACTTTTCATTTAATTATAAATTTAATTTTTATTAAAAAAAAGTGTTTAAGTTTTTATGTGTTGTGTACAAAAAAAAACGTATGAACTGGATAAGTAAACATCGATACCAATTTTCTTGTTATTTTTTCAATTTTATTACACTTAAGCAATAAATAAATTGAAAATAATTATAATACTATATTAATAATAATAACAACAACAAAAATAAGTAAGTGTGTTTTTAAATTGGCAGCAGAAAAACAAAGAAAGGTGGCAAGGAATTAGTAAGTTCTAATGGGTTTTGTGCCTGTTCACAGACAAACGGTACCAGTCTGCAAAAACCACCATTTTATTTGCTTAAGAGATGTACACTATATTGTTACGATGGTCTACTTGGTCGATCATCATATGTACAGTGGAAAATAAAATACAAGACACCAATTAAATCACTAATAACCAGCTTTAATTATCACAATTAAACAGTTTATAATTAACTGCAATATTTCCAGTTAGATTTGTCCAGACACAATAACAATGTCTATTAATAGAGTTTCACACAATTATTAACACAATTCTACTTCACTCCGACAAACACTCAATCCGCACTAGCGAAAATCGCTTACATAACTGAACTGACAATCCGGCTGCTATGGCTTTATATAGGCCCCGCAGAGTTGCAGTACAGCTTTGCCTCCTTACTGCACGCCAGCGGCTTAATGCTTATGTCAAGTGTTCCTGGAACTCACTAGAACCACCTACGTGAATGACGCAACACAATCCACACTGGACGGGGGGGGGGGAGTGGAGAATGTTCTGGATTGTTTGGTACGCTTCTCATAATAATATGTATAAATATAATATTTAAAATTTTTATAAACAAGAAAATATTTTTTATTGTTTTTACAGTATTTCAACAGTTTTAAATTACCGTCATCTTCAGAAATATAATGTATAAATAAATCGTTAAATACATTTGAAATTTATTTATACTTGTTCATAAAATATTATTTATTATTAATTTAAAAAACAAGAATAATGTGAGTAATTATACATGTGCGTGCACGTATTTATATATTCATTTTACAAATATATAAATACGCTTAATTTATATATTAATTAATAAATATATTTATATATTGGCCAAATGCACACAAGACTTTCCATTTTTGTACCAAGTAAAAGTTACTACTAGACAAAATTAACAAAGGATGCAGAAAAAATGTAAACTATAGGAGTTCAGAGACAAACATGCACACCTGTCACACCACCAAGCAATCTACAGTCATACTCAAAAGTTTGTCATTTGAATGTGTGTTTCCCAGCTGTTAATATCATGAGCATCAATTTGTATTACAAGTATAGGCTAATACTTTTGCGTATTTATGTTACAGAGTTTGTCATTTGAATGTACGTTTGTTAACTATTAGTATCGTGAGCGTTGATTAGCAACAGGCCTATAATTCATATTCGTGCATGTATTTCATCAATAAATTTTTAAACCCATAAATACAGAAATAAATACATCCATATTACATACATGATACCGATCATTCTTATTATGTACGCATAAAACATATTCTTTTGGAAGCAGGGTCTATAGTAAAATCAAGAATTTTGTTTGAAATATCTCTCTTATCCCAGCATAAAAACTATTAAGACGTAATATTGTAAATTGTCTCTGACAGAAATAACTTATCTGATCCACAACAATAATGCCCTACCCTTTAACAATATACCTTATTCCTTTGTAAGATTAACCATTATGATCAGACCTAGTAATGTGTACTGGTTTGTCTACCTGTCCTTAGGAAAACAACCTATTTCCAATTACTATCTGTCCGCTCTTATAGTTATTATGAATATTATTATTTCTAATACATTTAAACATTTTTTATAAGTAAATTTATTTTTAATGTTTTACCAAATGTCAATTGAGATCACAATATATATTATTATTATGACCGTTTCACTGATTGGTACAGTGAAAAACAAATTACAGACACTAATGAAGTCACTAATTATCAGCTTTAATTAATCACAAATAACTATTTGTAATCAACTCGTACAATAATTCAAGCTAAATTTGTCCACATGCAATAATAATGTCAATATTACGAGTTCTGCACTAATTATAACACAATAATCACTTTTCACTAATCCTCAACAATGACTCAATATGTACTAAAGAATTCGCTCACTGTAACTGCCTGACAAAGCCAGCTGCTGTGGGTTATATAGGTAGTGCAGGTGTTCCAGAATAACTTTCCATTCTTCGTCGGCCTGCCATAATGCGTATTTAAAGTGCTCTCCAGAACAGTCTCGAAGGTACTTGTGTGAGCCCTGACTGAGATGATACACCTGCTTGGCTAGTGGAAGGATGCTCTCGACTCTTCGAGAGAGTTCCGTCGTTACACGTCCCGAACTGGCAAACTGTCTCTGACGGTGATCTAGGTGGATGACCTTGAATTTCTGCTGTCCTTTCTGTTGAATCAAATAGACAACATCGTTGATTCTCTTCTTCACAGTGTAAGGTCCTTACCAGTTAGTTTGAAGTTTGGGTGAGCAACTTCAAATGCATTTTGGGTTGTACAACCAAACCTGATCTCCTTCTTTAAATCGCACACTATTGAATGGCATACCTAGTTTTCATTTTATCACTGGCTATCTTCAGCTGTCCTCTTATCAAGCAATTCATTTCTTGCAGTTGCTTCTCTAATTGCAAGGAATAGCTCCGTGGCTCATGTAACTGAATGTCAGGTGACCCGAACATCAAGTCCCCAGGAAGATGATTCTCTCGCCCAAACACCAATTTTGCTGGAGTCATGCCGGTTGTGTCGTTTACCAATGACCTATAAGCCATTAATGGTCCATGTCTGTTTTGTTCCTGTCAACAACCTCTTGCATAACATCATCTTCAGCAACTGCATCTTCTGCTAGTTCTTCTTCCATTTCCGCTTCCTATAGGAAGAGTTCCTTTTAACCATGCCTGTTGACTTCTTCTTTGGCCAGTGCCACTTGCTTGTTCGAATGGTTGGCAGACCCTGTCATTTTAGACATGCAAAGCTTTATCTTTTCTTGGCTAACCGTCAGGACATTCTCTTTTAAGCCCACAATGAATCCATAAGCATTCATAATATCCGTTTGAAGAACCACTTTATCGACAATGTCTGCAACGAGCATTTGGTGGCTAAACTCGAGAAGACCCAGGCATACAAGTATGATAACACTTTTAAAGGGCTTCCAGTAACAGTCTGTATTATACAAGAGCTAAACTGAGGCTGGCAGTTGCTAACTAAGTCAGGGTGCACAATGGATACTGTTGGGCCCATATAAACTGTAAATGATGTTGGTTTACCTTCCGCAAATCCACTAACAATCAAGTTTCCACTAGTTGTATGTAGTGTGGAAACTGTCTGCTGTTCTGGAGCTTTATTTCTCCACTGACTGTAGATGACCACGTTTTCCACAGTTGTAACACAGTATTTCAAGTTGTTATGCTTATTTCAAGTGCTCTCCAGAACAGTCTTGAAGGTACTTAAGTGTGGCCTTGTCTGAGATGCTGCACCTGCTTGGCTAAACGGGTGGAAGGATGCTCTTGAGTCTTCGAGAGAGTTCCGTTGTTATATTATTATATCCAAACTGTGTATTTGATAACAATATCAAGCATTGCACAATACAATACCTGGGTTGTACATAATGGTCAAAATGTTGGTAGACGTAATAACATAATATCAAGTTAGAAACTTGTTCATTGGATAGAAATTAAATTCACTCGTTTCTCGTAATTTCATCCGTATAACTGTATATACAGTAGCCTGCAAATTAATCTGAACACAGATGTTTTTCCATAAAAAGCTACTTTATTCACAAACAAAACCACGCAAGTACATTTAGAAAAATAACTAGTAGCTGATATGTCCTCCTTTGTTCTTAATGAGGTCAGAGACGCATTTCGGCATCGATTCGACAAGTGTGTTGCAGATTTTTTTTATTTCTTCATCATGAAAACCATACCTTTATGACAGCTGCAATCAGTTGCAGATTTTTTTTATTTCTTCATCATGAAACCATACCTTTATGACAGCTTCAATCAGTGCATTTTTTGTGGTACAGTTCATTTTTTCCACTCTCCGCTTTGCGATAGCCTACAAGTTTTCTATTGGATTTAAATCTGGAGAATTGCCAGGCCAATTTAAAACAGAAATATTGTGTTGTTGAAAAAAAGCTTTTACTTTTTTGGCAGTATGGCATGGTGCTAAATCTTGCTGGAACACTCCGTTGCCTTCTGGGAACAGGTCCTGAAGTTGTGTGATGACTCTTGTTTGCAGAATGTTGATGTATTCATCACTTCTTAGCATACCATTCACTAGAACCAATGATCCAGGGCCTTTAGAAGTAAAGTTACCCCAAAACATTTTTTTTCGGGGTGCTTAACAGATTGCTGGAGGTGCACTGGTGACGTTTTTTCATTAGCTGCTTTTCTAATGTCAGGCACTTTTTGTCCCTGAACAACAAAATGTGTCTCATCGGAAAACATTACATTTTTCCAGCCTTCTATTGTCCAGTTTGCATGTGCTTTGGCCCACGCTAGCCTATTTTTGCACATTGCGGTGGTTAAAAGCTGTTTTTTAATTGGTCAGCGAGCTTTTCATCTAGCTGCAAGCAGTCTGCGTTGAACTGTTGTCAAATGAACATTTGTTCCACTAGCTGCTAACTCTCGGTTCAAATCCACAGCAGAAAGTGTAGGGTTAATTTTACTTTTCTCACCAACATCCGATCTTGTGATGAACTAGTTTTCTTTTTTCGGCCACAACTTCCCTTTCTTCGTGGTGAAACCGAACCAGTTTCTTTGAACTGCTTTACAAGAGCATTCACAGTTCCTAGGCCTACACCACAATCAATAGCTATTTGACGCTGTGTCATATTGGTGTGCTCAGAAAAATCTTGGAGTGTTTTCTCGGAGTTATATCCATTACTACAAATGCACTACACTACACTACACAAAGTATAGAAACTTTAAAATTCTAATTTCAGAAGAAGCAATAACAAAACTTATTCAAAGTATTGTATTCACAACACAATAAACTCAAAACTCCAAGAACATATCCTCAAACTACTAAACAACATGAAGTCAACTAAGAGAATGTGTTTTGGTTAAACAGTTTTACCACCATAAACAAATAAACTTAAATTTCCCTGCATTAAACAGATATGTCCCTGTGTTTGGATTAATTTGCATGCTACTGTACTAGATACCTACTTGTAATAATAGAAATTGTTTCTGCTTGCTAACTTTTCATGTTGTATTTTTTAAAAATCATGATTAAGAATAACATAACTTTTTACATGTATGAAGAGTACAGAAAAAAATAAATATAACGTTGCCTTATTGACATATAAAGCTACAAACTGAACTAAAAATGATTAATTTATGTCAATGAACAATGGAAGCACATCTAGTTATGTTTTACAGTTCAATAAATTATTGAAATTATGCAGTTTATTGCTTACAAATTACTTAAAGTTTTATAGTCAAAATAATTTTAAAAATGTTGAAATGGTGTAGAATTACAATTTTGACACCATAAAGTTTAAGTATTATAATGCTCTAACTTTAATTTTTGGATGAGAAAATTTTTAAGCTGCGTATGAGTTTTAAGTTGACTGTACAAACATCAAAGCAGCGTAGAGGAACAAATATACTGTATCCCCATGCAACTCGCAGTACCAGTGCTGCTACACTTCTCCTCTCCAGATAAAGTGTTAATGGAGCTGTGTAGTACATAGATGGATTTTGTAAATCTAATGAATCTATCCTGCTTTTTGTAACTAAATACCATATTCAGCCACAAAATGCAATTAAATCCATTATTTTTCTAAAGCAAAGAGTATTGTACCATTGGCCAAATAATTTAATTTTTCTTTCCTTTTCTTTTATAAAATTGTTAAACTGCTATAATTGTTATTTGTTATTATTTAGACAAAGCTTTTCGTCATCACTGACATCTTCAGGTCTTAAACAACCTTTTTTGCATTTTACTAACACGTCCGTCAAATTGTTTTACGAATCTCCCGTTAATTTCTTCACGTAATATTTTATTTTCTGACTTATAATCTTTTTACATTTCGTCATTTTTAGTGTGTTATTCTTATTATTTTAATTTATTTTTGTTCATTGTTTAATATATAATAAAATATTTCTTCATTTGTAAAATCCACTTTTATATTCATTAATTTATTCTTATCTTCTTTTTTAACTTTTAGTATTTCTAATTCTTCTATTAGTTTCTTTAAAAAAAAAAAAATTTGTAGAATAATTCAGTAGAAATTTAAATATGAAATGTAATTTGTTACTTTTTCCCATCTATGCAAGCACATCTATTCCTACAATTAAATGCAGTACACGATTCCACCACTCTAATTGATTATTTACTGCAATAACATCAATATGAAATACACACAAGTTTGTCACCTACATTATGGTGAAAACAGCAGCCTTCAATAGATGACATGAAAGTGCAGCTTATAGAGCACATCTGCTAATAGTTTAAAATATCTTGTGCATGTACAGGCCGTTGCCTGTCAAAAGTGTACACTTGCCCCAATAGTGTAAATACAACATTTGTGTGTGTGTGTGTGTGTGTGTGTGTGTGTGTGTGTGTGTCAGCATGGACCTGCAGTATCATATGAGGGGGGAACGTATGAATTGTTGGTTTTTATTGTGAAATCAGGTATTGACAGGATTAAAATAAATTAATAAATATGTTTTTTACTACCTGTTACCGAAGACATATCATTAGATTAAGGACATTTAAATGCATATGGTGATGCAAAATTATTCCAGAAAAGTGCAATAATAAAGACGTCATATTAATTAATGTTAATTACTACCATACTTAACTAGTAATTAATAAGTGAGTTATATGTAAATGACTAGTGAAAAATTACAAAGATAATGCAACCACTCGCGTAAAGATTTAAGTTTACCTGATCGCGAAAATGAACTAAAAAGTAATCCATAAAAAAAAGGACGCTTCCCACAAATTGACAAAATTTAACATGTCAAAATCAACATCTGACATGTCAGCTTGCTGTCTACTATAAATACCTCCAGCAATTTTGGGCGAAGTCAGACTCAAGATATCTTCACACGACATCACTCTGCTGGTCTGCGGACCAACTTGAGAATTCATCATCATCACCATCATTTGCAATATACCACGACTGATAGAGGAGGGTCACCCACAACAAGCCATAGAATACTAAGAATGTATAATCATCATCATCGTCAGTGTCATCATTCAGGAAGCACACACACGTACACACACAACAGTAACGTCACAATACGCAGGTGGCAAATGAACAATTATATTTTGTGCAAAGAACTCTTAAAGAACATAATATGAGATAGTAAAGAGTTAAAGACTTAAATGAAAATAATGTACATATTCAGAGTAAAAGAAGTAATTGTAAATTGTGGTTAATAATAAGAATTTTCTTCTGTTCAATTTTACAAAATGGATGTGTCATTAGAAATCATAAATATTGTAATGTTACATAACCCCTGCCCAAATATGATAACACAATCACCATCGTTAAAACCAGTAATCACCCCATTCTAAAAGTCAGAAATGGGTATTATGTACCAAGCTATAAAAAACTTTGTACTACAAAACACTGTAAACAATAACAAAGTAAAATATAGTGTACAAAGTGAAATATAGTGTACTTAGTGAAAGTGTAAACTTTTAAAAAGAGCATCTCACAGATTGATACTGGAGATGAAAAACAATCAATATTGTAGCAATGGACTATATTGCTGCTGACAAGTTTTGTATTTTTTGTATTTTGTGTAATTTTGTATTGTGTAGGCCACAAAGGTCTTGTACCTAGGAATAACCTTTGTGTTTAATATAATGATTTTGTTTAAATATAAGATAACCTAGGGTTAAATATAAAATAATAATGTGTTAGCAAGATGGCATATGAAAAATAGTTTAGAGTAAGGATACATTAAGCAAATGATAAATCATAAATAAATCAAATTAAAGGGGATTAAAATATAAAATACCAATGTACAAGCTTAAGGAAAAATATAAAGAAAAACCTTAAATAAATTAAATTCGATTATAAATAAAATCTAAAAAAGATTATTTTTCTAAAAAGAAGAAATAAATTTATAATAATTAATAATAGCCTATATACTTTTTAGCCTATATACTAAAAAGTATATAGATTCACCAATAAAAAACCATTCTTGGTTACTACGAGTAACCAACTAACAAGATTGAATTAATTGTTAAAACGATTTGAAAGTGAACGTTTTGGAAAAGTGTAATGTCCATAAAAATTTAATAAATTAACAGATACCATTTGAAACAAGGAGTGCAAAATTAATAAAATTAACAAGTGATGTCCACTACATATTAGAACTCCTTCGAATAGAACCATTCACGCCCGTAATTTGATGAAACCTTGAAAAATCAACCTCCGATATCCAGGCCTAGCCCACAGAACGTCGACATTTTTGGTGAGATCGTTACCAAGTAAAATGTAACTAAATTACATCTCAACTATAACTTTATAACACTAGAAACAGCACCATCTCTTTAAACACTTCAGGAAAAGAGGTGAACATAAACTTTATTATTTTAGTTAACCAAAAAACCAGCAGAACGGGTTCTTGTGAATTTCTGGCCGCCATTAAATAACTTTCATGTTTTCAGTGAAGAAACGTAATCTGCGCTCTAGCGGTTAACCAAGTAACTACATAATATAAATACTACAAATTATAAAAATTAATTTATGTAAAGCTTGGTATTAACCAATATTCATTTCTGACCTTCTCATAGTACAAAGAACTCTACAATAACCCTGGGAAATTAATAAATTGTTTCTTTATTGTTATTGAAATAACAAATAAAAATATTTGTTATACATTATATGTTTAAAAATAAGATCGAACTAATGCTGTGTTGTCATTAAGAATCGATTATCCCTTTCTGTTTTGGGAGAAGATAAAAAAAATGCTAAATAAATCCAATGAATACTTTGTTGTTTGAATAAAAATGTGTATTATTTTCAGTAGATGGTAGTTGGTTACAGATTGTCAGGAGACTGAGAAGATAACGGACAACCAGAAAATATTACGTACCTTTTTGGAGTTAATTTAACCTCAAATGTGTTTGTAAATGTCACAGTCAGCTGGTCTCATGAGCGGAGAATGAATTAATCGTATACTAAGAGAGTAATTCTCTTTGCACTCTCTCTCCTAACTACTGTAAAACAACGGTATTGATTTCACCCAAATAAAATCTAAGGGAAATATTTGCATAATCACACACACTAGATTTTTGGAAACATAGAACATAAATTATAACAAATTCTGTGACTCTTATTAAAGCGAGATTTTCGAAGAGCATAAATAGACGTAAAATTTCTATATACTCCGAGAGTTTACCCGCGAGATGTTACAAGATGCCGCTAACAACTTGGGGCAAATAAAATATAATTATTTTATTAAATAATTACAGTGACGATCGCAAGGGAGACGATAAGAAACCTTTTTAGGAAACGTATATTTTATAGACTCCGAGAGATTAACCGCGAGACATTACAATATTCTTAAAGAATGTTATTTTTTATGAAAATATTAATACCAACAATTAAATTTTATTTTAGTAAAGTTAATATTATTTTATAAATGAGTTATTTTAAAAATGAGTCAAAGTCAGACACCCATGCAATATAAAATAATTTTATAATTTGTACATCATATGTTTAGATATTTAAGATTATATGTTATTAATGTGTGCTGAATAGGAAGGTATGTTATGTTTTACAGAGTGGAAACTTACAAAAGAGAATATTTTTGAATTTTATAACTAAAATTTTTAATAATCAAGTAATTTCTTTGCAGCATTTAATAAACCGTTGATTGATTCTTTTAATTAATTATTTCATGTCACACATGCAATAAACACAGGACATGAATTCCCAGACATAACCAATGTAACACTAATAAAACATATACCACACAAAGGCACCATAATGAACATTTGGGAAAATTTACAAATATACAAACATAAAACAGAAAACAAACTAATACCTGAACAAATACAAATCAATACAAAACATGACACAATATTCAAAGCACTCAACATTGAAAATACACAAAAAACTAACACATACACCACAATCACACACAATAAAACCAATTTGAAATACCAGAAGCCAACAGGAAGCCACAATAATAATAGTCAACCAACAACACATATGTACTTCACCAGACAAAAAAACCGGAAGGCTGAGGATGGGTACAAGATAGTACCCGAAACATGTTCCTAATAAGGAAAAAAAGGTATATCTTGAAGTAAATTTATTTATAAATATTAAATGTATTATATACATCAAGAAACGGACTGTAGCAGAAAGTGATTGAATATATATATATATATATATATATATATATATATATATATTAAGAGAACCCTGTATGCGGTCTTTACAAAAAAAGATAATAGAGAAAAAATTTTATTTAAAAAAAAAAATTTTGTTTATGTTTTATTTAATGTCTGTAATTGTGAAATAATCCTGTTTTAATGTTCTGTTAAAAATTTTAATAATTATGAAGGTATTTATTAATTATTGAGCACTTCTGGAAGATCTGAACCAAGTCTGGAGTTAATCAGATTAACTCCGGTCAGCAATCGATTTGTGATTTTTAGTACTGGTCCAATATCTCACTGTAAAAAAATATTTTCTTCTTCTTGAAGTCTCTTTGCATTAATACATAAACCTTAAATTAGCATGTGAAATAATAATAGATACAAACAATTGAAATAAATGGATTTATTAACAAATTTAATAAATAATCGATTTTTAATCAATTGGGAGCAATTATCGACTCCGTCTCAGGGAATAATCGATTCGTTCATACAGTGGAAAAAATTATTACAAGTATTATATAAAGAAGGTTCTTGGAGCGATTATATTAATAGTCAGAGAAGGACAATCGAGAAAATATAACATTAACAATTAAAGTAATTTCAAAAATTATTATTTAACAATATTTAAATAATCATGATATAATGTTTAAGAAAGTTGATCGTCAAACCATATGTAGATGATGACGTCAGGCGATGTGGAAGGCAGAGATTCGTATTTTCAAAGATGGCCGCTCCTAGATATGGCGAGGTTATTGTGAATGTCATCGTGTTAAAATCTCACAGCAAAACTACCTTCATAAATGTTTGAAATGTCCCCGCACTGGTGTAATCTGTCTAATAGGTTGTTTGGTGTGTTCTGAAGAAGTGTTCAGTGTATACTTGTGTTAATTATGTTATTTGATTTGTGTTCACTTCTGTGGGTTAACTATTCAAAAGGTGGTTATGAGTTGTAGCGTGAATTATCACAAATATATTGTTTTACTGTTTTAAATCACTAGTATAATGAAGTTTGGTGTTAGTTTTCACTATTGTCGCTAAAGTTTCTGTAGTTTTAGTTAGAAAAGTGTTTAATTCATTTAACTCTCACTTCACTGGTATTAGTAGGTAACCGTAGTACCATTTTCTACACGGTTTTAAGGAACGTTATATCACACACTTATTCAGCTTGATATTCAACAAAAGACTAAACTAACTTCCTTCATGTTAGTCAAAATCTGGCCCAGTTAATCTTTGAAAAAGTATTGTTAAAATATTTTGATTTCCCATACACATAATACAAAATTACATTATATATGGAATTTATTTATTTTATTCGTCACCTTCATGAATTATGAACCTTATCATTGGTTTAATCATCTCATTCCTTTTAAATTGATATATTATAGTCCATATCTGTTGACATTTTGTGGAAATTACCAAATTTCTCTCCTTTTGGAAATCTAGGCTCAAAAATTGGTTTCCGCCTTCATATAAATTTTTCTGCCATTTTAATTGTTATTAATACTATTATAATAAATTTTAATTAGTCATATTTCTCTTCCTTTCCTTAAATACTGTAACATGACATAAGGTAGTGAAGATTCAATTGTATTTAATTATAAAATAAAAAGCTGAAGATAAGAGTAAGAGGCAAAAACTTATAAACTTAGAGATCAATACCCCAGTAACCCAATAAATGACAAATGACTATTAACCTGACAATGACCTGACACAGTAGATCGGATAAAAAACCAAAGGAACCAAGAGACAATGAAGAAGCAGCCGAGACCTAAGTGCAATCAAATAATCCCAAATAACGACCAGTATATTGTAAATTAAATAATGAACTGATATTTGTAGTATATGAGATGTAACTAGGATAATAAGATTAATGGAAGGTAATAATATCACATATATCTTGTTGATAAAAGAATGTACTTATATAATATAAGGTAGGGAGTTAGAAACTAACCATACCCCAAACTAATAATAATGATAATAGCCAAAGACAATAAACAATGCTTTGAGCCAAACAAAAGCAAAATTTAAGTAATAGCTAAAAGTGATCAGAGTGATTTGGAAATAAATTAGTTATTCATGACCATAATCACACAGTGATATAAAATAATCAGACAAATCGTGTGAATAAACAAGTGAGTAAGTTAAAAATGTGTGTAAAATTAAATAAGTGGTGAAGTGCTAGGTATAGCATATAATGGAACAAAGTGAGAATGATAATAATTAAAGAAACCTTCTAATGAAAGGAAAAGTGCAGTGGGGGTGTAGAATAAAATATTATATAAGCGAACTATAATAAACAGATAAACAATTTTTGATAAACTGTACATTAGTAAGAGATTAAACTAATTGTGATATTATAAATTTAGGTAATAGGATGTCAGAATTATAAAATAAGGTAAGAATTAAGTTATTAGAATGAGTAGTAAATTAAGAAGGACAGACACTGTATTTAAGTGAAGGGATTAGTAGATAAGACATATCATGTAAGGAACAGTTTATCAGTAGTATTGTAAGAGTTTTATTATTGTTCAAAAACCATAGAATGTAGTAAATTATAGGATAAGCAAGATAACAGTAGAGAAAAGAAAAGGTAGTTAAAAGTTATTTCAGGCTAGAACCTGACAAGGAATCTTTCATAATAAGAATTAGAGTTAGGAATACTGATGTTTATTGTTTGTTTTGTTTATAAAATTGTATTAGAATTACCAGATATGTTATTAAGAAATGTTAGGTGGGAGTAGAATAAAATCTAGGCTCTAGGCCAACTGTTGAATATAAATTTAGTAATTTTGAGAACAGATAATTATCCAAAGTTAAGGCGGACTATGCCAAATGGTTAAACCGATTAAGTGAGTATTCCTAGTACCAAAATATATGAATAACAACTAATTTTGAATAAAATATATGTAAAATATAAATATGGAAAATAGTAAAAATGTAATTAGCTATTCAAAAGTGGGCATGAGGGATATCAAAATGATCATCATGAAAAATTAGGAAGAATGGTACTCATGTAATAACTCTAGCTATTAGTATAAGATAGTAATCTTCATTTGAAGATATTTTGACAAAATTAGACTAAAAAAGACGTTAAATCATAACAATGACTTAAGTTAATAACCAATGAAAATTAGCATAATTTATTAGGTAACCATAGCAACAAGAATTTTATTGCCAAAAAACCGTTAGATTTTCAGTAATGTATTATTGACCAACGCTTGAGAGTGGATCGAGGAGCTCTCGTATTAAAATTAAAATTTTTATTATTAAAGTAAATTCGAACCTAGTTTAAACCAGATGGAGATAACTACAATAGTCCAGGGAATCCTGAACAACGTTTTGTTAATAAAAAATTAATTAACAAACCATAATTATCTGAAGAAGACGGAACGACGCAGTGAAGAAGAGAGACGACAACGGACACCAAATGAGGATCATTGGGACATCTTAATAGAAGAAGACGGACGACAACCGAAGGAATACGAGGCCGGAGTCAGCGAGGAGAAACATCGAGACGAGGGAAATAAACTTCTGGAGAGTATAAGAAGACGACAGCCCAGGAGTTATCCATAGAAGAAGACGACATCCGGATCTTCAGCAGGAAAACCGATGAGTATAAACATTATCCCATAATCGAATTCACAATTTTTTTGGTCTGAATTAATAAATAACTATTTCACTTCACTGATCACTATTCCGAGTCAAAAATAAATGCTTTGTTAAATTCACTATTTAAACTTTAGTCGATTAGCAATTATTAAAAGTAAAATATAATAAATAATTGACGAACCTTTTGATAACTAAATTTGACAAACGAAAACTAACCCAAAATTTCTTTACAAGTTTTCATTGGTAATTATTTAATTGAATATAATGAGATATTAATTTGTTTATGTAACTAGGATTAAGAATTGTCATAACTTTGTGTGTGTTAGCCGTAAGTATATATTTCTGTAGCCGAAAGGACTTTAACACCCCTGAGAAAAAACATATATATAACTGTAAATTAACGTCAGAGTAACTTGTATACAAACACTGAACTAAGCAAGTACCAACCGAACAAGTGTAATAGCCGGTGCAGAAAACGAATTTGATGTACTATAAAGTAATTGAAATATTCTAAAAGGTTAATAAATGTTCTCAATCTGCAATTCTGTATGTTTGATTCAGTTAATTTATAATAACAACTAAGAAGTATTGTGACGATTTTAAAAAAGGAAAAAAATGAAATAAAAGAAATTTAAAATCTCACATTAAAACAGAACATAAACCCCTAAAGAAAATGATAATGTAACCCCGCCATAATACCCAAAATAAATAGTTTTAAAACCAAAAAGTATTCTATAATAAAATTGCGATAACACCCCTTAATAATTAACCCGGCTTTAACCTGCCGAAACCGGCATCAACACGCATAATTACCCGTGAATATGACTAATAATTGTATTAAATCGGAACTTGATAAAAAACATAATGATGTACAATAATAAAATACTAAGTGAGAGATACCGTAGTATAATTAAATATAGTTAATTATGTCAGAGAATAATCGAGTAAATATTAATCGAATATGGAACTACTTTTACGCTGACAAGCTACCCGCGCGCGGACAGCCTCTTCACCCCTATACTTAGCCAGTTCAGTTGTATCTCAGACTCCGCTGCTGATAGAGCGTGCAAAAGTATGTAGTCGATATAAAAACCTATAAACGAGGAGAAGCTTGTGTGAGATAGCCGGATGATGTAAAAATGTCGAAAATGACGTGAGTGTATGACAATGACATCTCTGTAACAAACTAACATCACCTAAATGTGATGTTAAACTGTTAACATGTAACTGTTAAACGTAAGTACAATGTGCGGTACAACAATGTGAATACCAGTGAAAGTTACAACCCAAAACCTACCGCACGCATCTACAGACCCAACAGACGACTCATCTTTAGGAATGACGGCAGATTTCACCAAAACCACGATAGCCAGAAGATCTCCAAGACACCCTGCACAACCAATAGAAGCGCCGATTCGCCGACGATGTTACACACAGGTATCACGGAAGTTCAACTTCCGTGGTTCAGAACTTAACTTAAAATAATACATGATAGACACTTAATTAACCAATGAAAGTAAAGTAAAACACGAAAGACTGACTTAATTACCATAAAATTGTAATTTCATGCTTAGTAATAATATGTGTTAAGTTTAAGGCTTTTATGAATATAACACGTTAAAGTTAAATAAGCCCATTCTTCAGATGGCACGAAATAAAGATGATAATTTTAATATCATATGCTGAAACAAAATACTCGGATCCGAGGGCAGTAAAAGCTATGTTAACTCATTAATTAATCTAATTCTATTTGTACAAGAGGTGCAAATGTTTTTACTTTTAATATACTCATTGCTAAATTTCTTCGGAGATGTTAAAACCAAATGTAATAAAGAGATGTCATGGTCCAAAAAGGTGAGTGAATAAATCTACAAACCCCTGTCAATATTCCTCAATTCACGGGATCCTATTTAACTTTTGTTTACTTTCCAGTTATTTATGATTTTGTAAAGATAATGGCAGCCTGTTTAATTGACCTGAGCCAATTAACCAGGTTCCCGAATTGTAACGTGTGCCAAACGTTACAAATGCGCAACTCTGCTTAATTAATGAATAAATGATAATTAGCAAGATAAAATGCCCTGTGTTTGTCATTTAATATGTGGTAGAATTATTCACTCTATGAATGTTAATTTAAAATACGCAAAAGGAAGAATTGAAGTAAGTAAATTCAGAATTAGGATAGTGTGTTTTTATAATCATTATGTGGTGTAATAATATATATAATATAATAATTATTTAAACATTGTAAGCCTAGGGTAAAACCTGTTTAAAAATGCATTCCCCAACTTGTCTGTTTAACGACAATCTCAGACAAGAAAATGACCTGTTCCCGCTTGTACCAAACTATCCCTTTGTTACGCTCTGCCACCTCAAGTAGACAATACATCACCTCCCCCTATTGTATTACAAAGTGTGTGACCCCTTGCCCAGTAACAAAAGATTTCAGACACATGTTGAAAATTAAATCGAAAAAAAAAAAAAAACAAGTAAATAATTTTATTATTAAAATGCGCCACTGTTTTTTTTTTGTTTCATTTTGTGTAAATGGTTAGTGTACTTAGTGTAAATTATAAAATACTCTATTCTGTATATCTATGCACTCAGTTAGGAAATTGTATGTAAAAATAGTATATTGTACTTACATTGTACGTAGAGGAAATTGTACTTAGCCTTTTTCTAAGTAGCATATATGAATAATATGGACGATATTTATAAGTGTATATTTTGTGTCAGATTACGCACATACTCGTATATAATTATACGTGAAAAGATTAGATTGTATTATACCAATTCATGTATGTACGTGTCAAAGTATTCAGTCTCTAACACGTCTATTTTGCGACAATATCAGTTCTGTAGTTTTCCTGTACAAGCCTGCATAAATGTGTAATTCGTGTTTCTATTGACACGATGAGTTATATGAACTACTGACTAAATAAAACGAGTGTACTAATTAATTTTATGGAATGATGCTTCCCGAAGTAAACAAACGAGTTCGAAACAAAAAAGAAACCGTCTCTTAAATCAGACCAAAGTAATAATAATAAATAATAAGTCATTTAAAATAAAAAGTTTAATAATATCGTAAATTATTATAACACGTTAGTATAATTATAATTATAAAAGTGTAACAAAACTCAGCTTAGTAACGGGCCGTAACATTGCGTATGCATCGCTCACTCCACCCCTTTTTTGAAACAATCCTGTGCAGGAAATAAAACGTGTTCCAAATTGTCTGAAGTCACCCTTCTTAGTTATAAAGCCTTGCCTAGGTAAACAATGGGCCACCGTAACGCACACAATAGACCTCCCCCAACCAGCTGATCTGTTGTGTGAATGTAAACATAATGTACTCTTCGTATGAAATTTCTCTCTACGATACAATGGTATTATCGTTTTGTGTTGATTGATTATATATGTCAATACTGAGAATTTAATTGTTGTGAGATAAGTTATGTTGATTAATTAAGATAAGATTGCATATGGAAGCTTAATATGAAATAAGATATATATGTGTATGTGTTTAAATGAATTAACGTTAACTATGTTAAACATTGAGAAAACGAATTAAAGATGTGACATAAGTGTAAGATAATCAATTGATGAATAGAAATAATCTGAGAGAGAGAAATTTCAGTATGGAATTTTGTGTCCAAATATAAGTGTATTAGTGAAATAAGTAAAAAGAAATGAATAATATGTATGAATAATAATAAATAGGTTGTGTCCTGCTTGAAAATAATTCCCTAGCCGCCAGCTATTGTTAAATGGAACAATAGAGAAATATTCTCCCTCAAGAAACTTCCCCATTTGTACGCATAAACTATGCCATTGTTTGAAGAAAACTAGTTTGACCCACATTCCACAGTAACAGCTGATCGTTGAAAGTAAAGTGTTTGTCTCCTTTTGTTTATGTATAACAGCTGATCATTTAAAAACAAAAATTATTATCTTCGTGAAATTCCGATTCTCTCAGTAGCATAAGAAATTAGGATAAGAATGGGATTGGCTTTAGATTTCTGTAGTAGAATTAAGAATTATATATAGGTAACGTAACAAGTCACAACGGCTCCGCACTGAAAAATTCTTTACAAGGGTTAAAGAAAGTTCTTTACAAGAGTTAAAGAAAGTGCAGAAAACTAACTACTAGAGTTAGAGTATGCAAAATGTAATCAGTCGGGCCACGATATTGTGAGTTACGGATAATTAGGGAAATTAGTATTAAGAATTAAAATATAAATTAGCATGGTAAGAAGTGAGATAAAGGGAATTTCACGGAGGAGAACATTTAAATGAACAAGATCATTTAAAGAGATATAGAGAAAACAAATCGTATACTAAATTAAATTTTAACACAGAAATCCCCGAGCATACTCCCAGTACGTTGCTCACCAAAAAAAAAAAAAAACCGTAAAATACTCACCCGGTGTCGATATTTAAGCGGAGGAGTATGTGACGATTTTAAAAAAGGAAAAAAATGAAATAAAAGAAATTTAAAATCTCACATTAAAACAGAACATAAACCCCTAAAGAAAATGATAATGTAACCCCGCCATAATACCCAAAATAAATAGTTTTAAAACCAAAAAGAATTCTATAATAAAATTGCGATAACACCCCTTAATAATTAACCCGGCTTTAACCTGCCGAAACCGGCATCAACACGCATAATTACCCGTGAATATGACTAATAATTGTATTAAATCGGAACTTGATAAAAAACATAATGATGTACAATAATAAAATACTAAGTGAGAGATACCGTAGTATAATTAAATATAGTTAATTATGTCAGAGAATAATCGAGTAAATATTAATCGAATATGGAACTACTTTTACGCTGACAAGCTACCCGCGCGCGGACAGCCTCTTCACCCCTATACTTAGCCAGTTCAGTTGTATCTCAGACTCCGCTGCTGATACAGCGTGCAAAAGTATGTAGTCGATATAAAAACCTATAAACGAGGAGAAGCTTGTGTGAGATAGCCGGATGATGTAAAAATGTCGAAAATGACGTGAGTGTATGACAATGACTTATTACTTATGACGATGACTTAATTAATCACAAATAACTATTTGTAATCAACTCGTACAATAATTCAAGCTAAATTTGTCCACATGCAATAATAATGTCAATATTACGAGTTCTGCACTAATTATAACACAATAATCACTTTTCACTAATCCTCAACAATGACTCAATATGTACTAAAGAATTCGCTCACTGTAACTGCCTGACAAAGCCAGCTGCTGTGGGTTATATAGGTAGTGCAGGTGTTCCAGAATAACTTTCCATTCTTCGTCGGCCTGCCATAATGCGTATTTAAAGTGCTCTCCAGAACAGTCTCGAAGGTACTTGTGTGAGCCCTGACTGAGATGATACACCTGCTTGGCTAGTGGAAGGATGCTCTCGACTCTTCGAGAGAGTTCCGTCGTTACACGTCCCGAACTGGCAAACTGTCTCTGACGGTGATCTAGGTGGATGACCTTGAATTTCTGCTGTCCTTTCTGTTGAATCAAATAGACAACATCGTTGATTCTCTTCTTCACAGTGTAAGGTCCTTACCAGTTAGTTTGAAGTTTGGGTGAGCAACTTCAAATGCATTTTGGGTTGTACAACCAAACCTGATCTCCTTCTTTAAATCGCACACTATTGAATGGCATACCTAGTTTTCATTTTATCACTGGCTATCTTCAGCTGTCCTCTTATCAAGCAATTCATTTCTTGCAGTTGCTTCTCTAATTGCAAGGAATAGCTCCGTGGCTCATGTAACTGAATGTCAGGTGACCCGAACATCAAGTCCCCAGGAAGATGATTCTCTCGCCCAAACACCAATTTTGCTGGAGTCATGCCGGTTGTGTCGTTTACCAATGACCTATAAGCCATTAATGGTCCATGTCTGTTTTGTTCCTGTCAACAACCTCTTGCATAACATCATCTTCAGAAACTGCATCTTCTGCTAGTTCTTCTTCCATTTCCGCTTCCTATAGGAAGAGTTCCTTTTAACCATGCCTGTTGACTTCTTCTTTGGCCAGTGCCACTTGCTTGTTCGAATGGTTGGCAGACCCTGTCATTTTAGACATGCAAAGCTTTATCTTTTCTTGGCTAACCGTCAGGACATTCTCTTTTAAGCCCACAATGAATCCATAAGCATTCATAATATCCGTTTGAAGAACCACTTTATCGACAATGTCTGCAACGAGCATTTGGTGGCTAAACTCGAGAAGACCCAGGCATACAAGTATGATAACACTTTTAAAGGGCTTCCAGTAACAGTCTGTATTATACAAGAGCTAAACTGAGGCTGGCAGTTGCTAACTAAGTCAGGGTGCACAATGGATACTGTTGGGCCCATATAAACTGTAAATGATGTTGGTTTACCTTCCGCAAATCCACTAACAATCAAGTTTCCACTAGTTGTATGTAGTGTGGAAACTGTCTGCTGTTCTGGAGCTTTATTTCTCCACTGACTGTAGATGACCACGTTTTCCACAGTTGTAACACAGTATTTCAAGTTGTTATGCTTATTTCAAGTGCTCTCCAGAACAGTCTTGAAGGTACTTAAGTGTGGCCTTGTCTGAGATGCTGCACCTGCTTGGCTAAACGGGTGGAAGGATGCTCTTGAGTCTTCGAGAGAGTTCCGTTGTTATATTATTATATCCAAACTGTGTATTTGATAACAATATCAAGCATTGCACAATACAATACCTGGGTTGTACATAATGGTCAAAATGTTGGTAGACGTAATAACATAATATCAAGTTAGAAACTTGTTCATTGGATAGAAATTAAATTCACTCGTTTCTCGTAATTTCATCCGTATAACTGTATATACAGTAGCCTGCAAATTAATCTGAACACAGATGTTTTTCCATAAAAAGCTACTTTATTCACAAACAAAACCACGCAAGTACATTTAGAAAAATAACTAGTAGCTGATATGTCCTCCTTTGTTCTTAATGAGGTCAGAGACGCATTTCGGCATCGATTCGACAAGTGTGTTGCAGATTTTTTTTATTTCTTCATCATGAAAACCATACCTTTATGACAGCTGCAATCAGTTGCAGATTTTTTTTATTTCTTCATCATGAAACCATACCTTTATGACAGCTTCAATCAGTGCATTTTTTGTGGTACAGTTCATTTTTTCCACTCTCCGCTTTGCGATAGCCTACAAGTTTTCTATTGGATTTAAATCTGGAGAATTGCCAGGCCAATTTAAAACAGAAATATTGTGTTGTTGAAAAAAAGCTTTTACTTTTTTGGCAGTATGGCATGGTGCTAAATCTTGCTGGAACACTCCGTTGCCTTCTGGGAACAGGTCCTGAAGTTGTGTGATGACTCTTGTTTGCAGAATGTTGATGTATTCATCACTTCTTAGCATACCATTCACTAGAACCAATGATCCAGGGCCTTTAGAAGTAAAGTTACCCCAAAACATTTTTTTTCGGGGTGCTTAACAGATTGCTGGAGGTGCACTGGTGACGTTTTTTCATTAGCTGCTTTTCTAATGTCAGGCACTTTTTGTCCCTGAACAACAAAATGTGTCTCATCGGAAAACATTACATTTTTCCAGCCTTCTATTGTCCAGTTTGCATGTGCTTTGGCCCACGCTAGCCTATTTTTGCACATTGCGGTGGTTAAAAGCTGTTTTTTAATTGGTCAGCGAGCTTTTCATCTAGCTGCAAGCAGTCTGCGTTGAACTGTTGTCACATGAACATTTGTTCCACTAGCTGCTAACTCTCGGTTCAAATCCACAGCAGAAAGTGTAGGGTTAATTTTACTTTTCTCACCAACATCCGATCTTGTGATGAACTAGTTTTCTTTTTTCGGCCACAACTTCCCTTTCTTCGTGGTGAAACCGAACCAGTTTCTTTGAACTGCTTTACAAGAGCATTCACAGTTCCTAGGCCTACACCACAATCAATAGCTATTTGACGCTGTGTCATATTGGTGTGCTCAGAAAAATCTTGGAGTGTTTTCTCGGAGTTATATCCATTACTACAAATGCACTACACTACACTACACAAAGTATAGAAACTTTAAAATTCTAATTTCAGAAGAAGCAATAACAAAACTTATTCAAAGTATTGTATTCACAACACAATAAACTCAAAACTCCAAGAACATATCCTCAAACTACTAAACAACATGAAGTCAACTAAGAGAATGTGTTTTGGTTAAACAGTTTTACCACCATAAACAAATAAACTTAAATTTCCCTGCATTAAACAGATATGTCCCTGTGTTTGGATTAATTTGCATGCTACTGTACTAGATACCTACTTGTAATAATAGAAATTGTTTCTGCTTGCTAACTTTTCATGTTGTATTTTTTAAAAATCATGATTAAGAATAACATAACTTTTTACATGTATGAAGAGTACAGAAAAAAATAAATATAACGTTGCCTTATTGACATATAAAGCTACAAACTGAACTAAAAATGATTAATTTATGTCAATGAACAATGGAAGCACATCTAGTTATGTTTTACAGTTCAATAAATTATTGAAATTATGCAGTTTATTGCTTACAAATTACTTAAAGTTTTATAGTCAAAATAATTTTAAAAATGTTGAAATGGTGTAGAATTACAATTTTGACACCATAAAGTTTAAGTATTATAATGCTCTAACTTTAATTTTTGGATGAGAAAATTTTTAAGCTGCGTATGAGTTTTAAGTTGACTGTACAAACATCAAAGCAGCGTAGAGGAACAAATATACTGTATCCCCATGCAACTCGCAGTACCAGTGCTGCTACACTTCTCCTCTCCAGATAAAGTGTTAATGGAGCTGTGTAGTACATAGATGGATTTTGTAAATCTAATGAATCTATCCTGCTTTTTGTAACTAAATACCATATTCAGCCACAAAATGCAATTAAATCCATTATTTTTCTAAAGCAAAGAGTATTGTACCATTGGCCAAATAATTTAATTTTTCTTTCCTTTTCTTTTATAAAATTGTTAAACTGCTATAATTGTTATTTGTTATTATTTAGACAAAGCTTTTCGTCATCACTGACATCTTCAGGTCTTAAACAACCTTTGCATTTTACTAACACGTCCGTCAAATTGTTTTACGAATCTCCCGTTAATTTCTTCACGTAATATTTTACTTTCTGACTTATAATCTTTTACATTTCATCATTTTTAGTGTGTTATTCTTATTATTTTAATTTATTTTTGTTCATTGTTTAATCTATATCTATAAAAATGAATGTTTGTTTCTTTCTTTCTTTGTCCCGTATGCGTTCCTATACCATTCATCCGATTGCGATGAAACTTCGGTGAGTTGTTGTGCGCACGCCCGCGAAGGTTTATGAATTTTTTTCGATGGGGTCCTATGGGGGGTTCTTGGGGTCTTCCACATCTCCTCCTAAACCACTGGACCGATTTCAACCAAACTTGGCACAAATATTTTACGCAACGGGAGAACCAACATAGGATAGGTGTTTTTTCGATGGGGTCCTTTGGGGGGTCCTTTGGGGTCTTCCACATCTCCTCCTAAACCACTGGACCGATTTCAACCAAACGTGGCACAAATATTTTACGCAACGGGAGAACCAACATAGGATATGTGTTTTTTCGATATGATCCTTCGAGGGGTCCTTTGGGGTCTTTCACATCTCCTCCTAAACCACTGGACCGATTTCAACCAAACGTGGCACAAATATTTTACGCAAAGGGAGAACCAACATAGGATAGGTGTTTTCTCAATGGGGTTCTTTTGGGGGTTCTTTGGGGTCTTCCACATCTCCTCCTAAACCACTGGACCGATTTCAACCAAACTTGGCACAAATATTTTACGCAACGGGAGAACCAACATAGGATATGCGTTTTTTCGATATGATACTTCGGGGGTCCTTTGGGGTCTTCCACATCTCCTCCTAAACCACTGGACCGATTTCAACCAAACTTGGCACAAATATTTTACGCAAAGGAAGAACCAACATAGGATAGGTGTTTTTTCGATGGGGTCCTTTGGGGTCTTCCACATCTTCTCCTAAACCACTGGACCGATTTCAACCAAACTTGGCACAAATATTTTACGCAACGGGAGAACCAACATAGGATAGGTGTTTTTTCGATGGGGTCCTTTGGGGGGTCCTTTGGGGTCTTCCACATCTTCTCCTAAACCACTGGACCGATTTCAACCAAACTTGGCACAAATATTTTACGCAACGGGAGAACCAACATAGGATATGTGTTTTTTCGATATGATACTTCGGGGGGTCCTTTGGGGTCTTCCACATCTCCTCCTAAACCACTGGACCGATTTCAACCAAACTTGGCACAAATATTTTACGCAAAGGGAGAACCAATATAGGATAGGTGTTTTTTCGATGGGGTTCTTTTGGGGGTTCTTTGGGGTCTTCCACATCTCCTCCTAAACCACTGGACCGATTTCAACCAAACTTGGCACAAATATTTTACGCAACGGGAGAACCAACATAGGACAGGTGTTTTTTTCGATACGATCCTCTGGGGGGTCCTTTGGAGTCTTAAAAACTAACTTATTAGATCTGGTTACTATGGCAACCCAATGGAATAGATTCTGTTCTAAATATATTATCGCATTAAATTGAAGACCACGCGAACGAAGTCTTCATATATATTATATATATATACAAACACTTTCTTTCTTTGAGTGGCATTGCAACGCATGCCGGGTACTCGCTAGTCTATATCTATAAAAATGATTGTTTGTTTCTTTCTTTCTTTGTCCCGTATGCGTTCCTATACCATTCATCCGATTGCGATGAAACTTCGGTGAGTTGTTGTGCGCACGCCCGCGAAGGTTTATGAATTTTTTTCGATGGGGTCCTATGGGGGGTTCTTGGGGTCTTCCACATCTCCTCCTAAACCACTGGACCGATTTCAACCAAACTTGGCACAAATATTTTATGCAACGGGAGAACCAACATAGGGTAGGTGTTTTTTCGATGGGGTCCTTTGGGGGTCCTTTGGGGTCTTCCACATCTCCTCCTAAACCACTGGACCGATTTCAACCAAACTTGGCACAAATATTTTACGCAACGGGAGAACCAACATAGGATAGGTGTTTTTTCGACGGGGTCCATTGGGGGGTCCTTTGGGGTCTTTCACATCTCCTCCTAAACCACTGGACCGATTTCAACCAAACGTGGCACAAATATTTTACGCAAAGGGAGAACCAACATAGGATAGGTGTTTTTTTAATGGGGTTCTTTTGGGGGTTCTTTGGGGTCTTCCACATCTCCTCCTAAACCACTGGACCGATTTCAACCAAACTTGGCACAAATATTTTACGCAACGGGAGAACCAACATAGGATATGTGTTTTTTCGATATGATACTTCGGGGGGGTCCTTTGGGGTCTTCCACATCTCCTCCTAAACCACTGGACCGATTTCAACCAAACTTGGCACAAATATTTTACGCAAAGGGAGAACCAATATAGGATAGGTGTTTTTTCGATGGGGTTCTTTTGGGGGTTCTTTGGGGTCTTCCACATCTCCTCCTAAACCACTGGACCGATTTCAACCAAACTTGGCACAAATATTTTACGCAACGGGAGAACCAACATAGGACAGGTGTTTTTTTCGATACGATCCTCTGGGGGGTCCTTTGGAGTCTTAAAAAACTAACTTATTAGATCTGGTTACTATGGCAACCCAATGGAATAGATTCTGTTCTAAATATATTATCGCATTAAATTGAAGACCACGCGAACGAAGTCTTCATATATATTATATATATATACAAACACTTTCTTTCTTTGAGTGGCATTGCAACGCATGCCGGGTACTCGCTAGTCTATATCTATAAAAATGATTGTTTGTTTCTTTCTTTCTTTGTCCCGTATGCGTTCCTATACCATTCATCCGATTGCGATGAAACTTCGGTGAGTTGTTGTGCGCACGCCCGCGAAGGTTTATGAATTTTTTTCGATGGGGTCCTATGGGGGGTTCTTGGGGTCTTCCACATCTCCTCCTAAACCACTGGACCGATTTCAACCAAACTTGGCACAAATATTTTATGCAACGGGAGAACCAACATAGGGTAGGTGTTTTTTCGATGGGGTCCTTTGGGGGTCCTTTGGGGTCTTCCACATCTCCTCCTAAACCACTGGACAGATTTCAACCAAACTTGGCACAAATATTTTACGCAACGGGAGAACCAACATAGGATAGGTGTTTTTTTTCGACGGGGTACATTGGGGGTCCTTTGGGGTCTTCCACATCTCCTCCTAAACCACTGGACCGATTTCAACCAAACTTGGCACAAACATTTTACGCAACGGGAGAACCAACATAGGATAGGTGTTTTTTTCGACGGGGTCCATTGGGGGGTCCTTTGGGGTCTTTCACATCTCCTCCTAAACCACTGGACCGATTTCAACCAAACGTGGCACAAATATTTTACGCAAAGGGAGAACCAACATAGGATAGGTGTTTTTTTTAATGGGGTTCTTTTGGGGGTTCTTTGGGGTCTTCCACATCTCCTCCTAAACCACTGGACCGATTTCAACCAAACTTGGCACAAATATTTTACGCAACGGGAGAACCAACATAGGATATGTGTTTTTTCGATATGATACTTCGGGGGGTCCTTTGGGGTCTTCCACATCTCCTCCTAAACCACTGGACCGATTTCAACCAAACTTGGCACAAATATTTTACGCAAAGGAAGAACCAACATAGGATAGGTGTTTTTTCGATGGGGTCCTTTGGGGGGTCCTTTGGGGTCTTCCACATCTTCTCCTAAACCACTGGACCGATTTCAACCAAACTTGGCACAAATATTTTACGCAACGGGAGAACCAACATAGGATAGGTGTTTTTTCCGACGAAGTCCATTGGGGGGTATTTTGGGGTCTTCCACATCTTCTCCTAAACCACTGGACCGATTTCAACCAAACTTGGCACAAATATTTTACGCAACGGGAGAACCAACATAGGATAGGTGTTTTTTCGATGGGGTCCTTTGGGGGGTCCTTTGGGGTCTTCCACATCTTCTCCTAAACCACTGGACCGATTTCAACCAAACTTGGCACAAATATTTTACGCAACGGGAGAACCAACATAGGATATGTGTTTTTTCGATATGATACTTCGGGGGGTCCTTTGGGGTCTTTCACATCTCCTCCTAAACCACTGGACCGATTTCAACCAAACGTGGCACAAATATTTTACGCAAAGGGAGAACCAACATAGGATAGGTGTTTTCTCAATGGGGTTCTTTTGGGGGTTCTTTGGGGTCTTCCACATCTCCTCCTAAACCACTGGACCGATTTCAACCAAACTTGGCACAAATATTTTACGCAACGGGAGAACCAACATAGGATATGCGTTTTTTCGATATGATACTTCGGGGGTCCTTTGGGGTCTTCCACATCTCCTCCTAAACCACTGGACCGATTTCAACCAAACTTGGCACAAATATTTTACGCAAAGGAAGAACCAACATAGGATAGGTGTTTTTTCGATGGGGTCCTTTGGGGTCTTCCACATCTTCTCCTAAACCACTGGACCGATTTCAACCAAACTTGGCACAAATATTTTACGCAACGGGAGAACCAACATAGGATAGGTGTTTTTTCGATGGGGTCCTTTGGGGGGTCCTTTGGGGTCTTCCACATCTTCTCCTAAACCACTGGACCGATTTCAACCAAACTTGGCACAAATATTTTACGCAACGGGAGAACCAACATAGGATATGTGTTTTTTCGATATGATACTTCGGGGGGTCCTTTGGGGTCTTCCACATCTCCTCCTAAACCACTGGACCGATTTCAACCAAACTTGGCACAAATATTTTACGCAAAGGGAGAACCAATATAGGATAGGTGTTTTTTCGATGGGGTTCTTTTGGGGGTTCTTTGGGGTCTTCCACATCTCCTCCTAAACCACTGGACCGATTTCAACCAAACTTGGCACAAATATTTTACGCAACGGGAGAACCAACATAGGACAGGTGTTTTTTTCGATACGATCCTCTGGGGGGTCCTTTGGAGTCTTAAAAACTAACTTATTAGATCTGGTTACTATGGCAACCCAATGGAATAGATTCTGTTCTAAATATATTATCGCATTAAATTGAAGACCACGCGAACGAAGTCTTCATATATATTATATATATATACAAACACTTTCTTTCTTTGAGTGGCATTGCAACGCATGCCGGGTACTCGCTAGTCTATATCTATAAAAATGATTGTTTGTTTCTTTCTTTCTTTGTCCCGTATGCGTTCCTATACCATTCATCCGATTGCGATGAAACTTCGGTGAGTTGTTGTGCGCACGCCCGCGAAGGTTTATGAATTTTTTTCGACGGGGTCCATTGGGGGGTCCTTTGGGGTCTTTCACATCTCCTCCTAAACCACTGGACCGATTTCAACCAAACGTGGCACAAATATTTTACGCAAAGGGAGAACCAACATAGGATAGGTGTTTTTTTAATGGGGTTCTTTTGGGGGTTCTTTGGGGTCTTCCACATCTCCTCCTAAACCACTGGACCGATTTCAACCAAACTTGGCACAAATATTTTACGCAACGGGAGAACCAACATAGGATATGTGTTTTTTCGATATGATACTTCGGGGGGGTCCTTTGGGGTCTTCCACATCTCCTCCTAAACCACTGGACCGATTTCAACCAAACTTGGCACAAATATTTTACGCAAAGGGAGAACCAATATAGGATAGGTGTTTTTTCGATGGGGTTCTTTTGGGGGTTCTTTGGGGTCTTCCACATCTCCTCCTAAACCACTGGACCGATTTCAACCAAACTTGGCACAAATATTTTACGCAACGGGAGAACCAACATAGGACAGGTGTTTTTTTCGATACGATCCTCTGGGGGGTCCTTTGGAGTCTTAAAAAACTAACTTATTAGATCTGGTTACTATGGCAACCCAATGGAATAGATTCTGTTCTAAATATATTATCGCATTAAATTGAAGACCACGCGAACGAAGTCTTCATATATATTATATATATATACAAACACTTTCTTTCTTTGAGTGGCATTGCAACGCATGCCGGGTACTCGCTAGTCTATATCTATAAAAATGATTGTTTGTTTCTTTCTTTCTTTGTCCCGTATGCGTTCCTATACCATTCATCCGATTGCGATGAAACTTCGGTGAGTTGTTGTGCGCACGCCCGCGAAGGTTTATGAATTTTTTTCGATGGGGTCCTATGGGGGGTTCTTGGGGTCTTCCACATCTCCTCCTAAACCACTGGACCGATTTCAACCAAACTTGGCACAAATATTTTATGCAACGGGAGAACCAACATAGGGTAGGTGTTTTTTCGATGGGGTCCTTTGGGGGTCCTTTGGGGTCTTCCACATCTCCTCCTAAACCACTGGACAGATTTCAACCAAACTTGGCACAAATATTTTACGCAACGGGAGAACCAACATAGGATAGGTGTTTTTTTTCGACGGGGTACATTGGGGGTCCTTTGGGGTCTTCCACATCTCCTCCTAAACCACTGGACCGATTTCAACCAAACTTGGCACAAATATTTTACGCAACGGGAGAACCAACATAGGATAGGTGTTTTTTTCGACGGGGTCCATTGGGGGGTCCTTTGGGGTCTTTCACATCTCCTCCTAAACCACTGGACCGATTTCAACCAAACGTGGCACAAATATTTTACGCAAAGGGAGAACCAACATAGGATAGGTGTTTTTTTTAATGGGGTTCTTTTGGGGGTTCTTTGGGGTCTTCCACATCTCCTCCTAAACCACTGGACCGATTTCAACCAAACTTGGCACAAATATTTTACGCAACGGGAGAACCAACATAGGATATGTGTTTTTTCGATATGATACTTCGGGGGGTCCTTTGGGGTCTTCCACATCTCCTCCTAAACCACTGGACCGATTTCAACCAAACTTGGCACAAATATTTTACGCAAAGGAAGAACCAACATAGGATAGGTGTTTTTTCGATGGGGTCCTTTGGGGGGTCCTTTGGGGTCTTCCACATCTTCTCCTAAACCACTGGACCGATTTCAACCAAACTTGGCACAAATATTTTACGCAACGGGAGAACCAACATAGGATAGGTGTTTTTTCCGACGAAGTCCATTGGGGGGTCCTTTGGGGTCTTCCACATCTTCTCCTAAACCACTGGACCGATTTCAACCAAACTTGGCACAAATATTTTACGCAACGGGAGAACCAACATAGGATAGGTGTTTTTTCGATGGGGTCCTTTGGGGGGTCCTTTGGGGTCTTCCACATCTTCTCCTAAACCACTGGACCGATTTCAACCAAACTTGGCACAAATATTTTACGCAACGGGAGAACCAACATAGGATATGTGTTTTTTCGATATGATACTTCGGGGGGTCCTTTGGGGTCTTCCACATCTCCTCCTAAACCACTGGACCGATTTCAACCAAACTTGGCACAAATATTTTACGCAAAGGGAGAACCAATATAGGATAGGTGTTTTTTCGATGGGGTTCTTTTGGGGGTTCTTTGGGGTCTTCCACATCTCCTCCTAAACCACTGGACCGATTTCAACCAAACTTGGCACAAATATTTTACGCAACGGGAGAACCAACATAGGACAGGTGTTTTTTTCGATACGATCCTCTGGGGGGTCCTTTGGAGTCTTAAAAACTAACTTATTAGATCTGGTTACTATGGCAACCCAATGGAATAGATTCTGTTCTAAATATATTATCGCATTAAATTGAAGACCACGCGAACGAAGTCTTCATATATATTATATATATATACAAACACTTTCTTTCTTTGAGTGGCATTGCAACGCATGCCGGGTACTCGCTAGTCTATATCTATAAAAATGATTGTTTGTTTCTTTCTTTCTTTGTCCCGTATGCGTTCCTATAACATTCATCCGATTGCGATGAAACTTCGGTGAGTTGTTGTGCGCACGCCCGCGAAGGTTTATGAATTTTTTTCGATGGGGTCCTATGGGGGGTTCTTGGGGTCTTCCACATCTCCTCCTAAACCACTGGACCGATTTCAACCAAACTTGGCACAAATATTTTATGCAACGGGAGAACCAACATAGGGTAGGTGTTTTTTCGATGGGGTCCTTTGGGGGTCCTTTGGGGTCTTCCACATCTCCTCCTAAACCACTGGACCGATTTCAACCAAACTTGGCACAAATATTTTACGCAACGGGAGAACCAACATAGGATAGGTGTTTTTTTCGACGGGGTCCATTGGGGGGTCCTTTGGGGTCTTTCACATCTCCTCCTAAACCACTGGACCGATTTCAACCAAACGTGGCACAAATATTTTACGCAAAGGGAGAACCAACATAGGATAGGTGTTTTTTTAATGGGGTTCTTTTGGGGGTTCTTTGGGGTCTTCCACATCTCCTCCTAAACCACTGGACCGATTTCAACCAAACTTGGCACAAATATTTTACGCAACGGGAGAACCAACATAGGATATGTGTTTTTTCGATATGATACTTCGGGGGGGTCCTTTGGGGTCTTCCACATCTCCTCCTAAACCACTGGACCGATTTCAACCAAACTTGGCACAAATATTTTACGCAAAGGAAGAACCAACATAGGATAGGTGTTTTTTCGATGGGGTCCTTTGGGGGGTCCTTTGGGGTCTTCCACATCTTCTCCTAAACCACTGGACCGATTTCAACCAAACTTGGCACAAATATTTTACGCAAAGGGAGAACCAATATAGGATAGGTGTTTTTTCGATGGGGTTATTTTGGGGGTTCTTTGGGGTCTTCCACATCTCCTCCTAAACCACTGGACCGATTTCAACCAAACTTGGCACAAATATTTTACGCAACGGGAGAACCAACATAGGACAGGTGTTTTTTTCGATACGATCCTCTGGGGGGTCCTTTGGAGTCTTAAAAAACTAACTTATTAGATCTGGTTACTATGGCAACCCAATGGAATAGATTCTGTTCTAAATATATTATCGCATTAAATTGAAGACCACGCGAACGAAGTCTTCATATATATTATATATATATACAAACACTTTCTTTCTTTGAGTGGCATTGCAACGCATGCCGGGTACTCGCTAGTCTATATCTATAAAAATGATTGTTTGTTTCTTTCTTTCTTTGTCCCGTATGCGTTCCTATACCATTCATCCGATTGCGATGAAACTTCGGTGAGTTGTTGTGCGCACGCCCGCGAAGGTTTATGAATTTTTTTCGATGGGGTCCTATGGGGGGTTCTTGGGGTCTTCCACATCTCCTCCTAAACCACTGGACCGATTTCAACCAAACTTGGCACAAATATTTTATGCAACGGGAGAACCAACATAGGGTAGGTGTTTTTTCGATGGGGTCCTTTGGGGGTCCTTTGGGGTCTTCCACATCTCCTCCTAAACCACTGGACAGATTTCAACCAAACTTGGCACAAATATTTTACGCAACGGGAGAACCAACATAGGATAGGTGTTTTTTTTCGACGGGGTACATTGGGGGTCCTTTGGGGTCTTCCACATCTCCTCCTAAACCACTGGACCGATTTCAACCAAACTTGGCACAAACATTTTACGCAACGGGAGAACCAACATAGGATATGTGTTTTTTCGATATGATACTTCGGGGGGTCCTTTGGGGTCTTCCACATCTCCTCCTAAACCACTGGACCGATTTCAACCAAACTTGGCACAAATATTTTACGCAAAGGAAGAACCAACATAGGATAGGTGTTTTTTCGATGAGGTCCTTTGGGGGGTCCTTTGGGGTCTTCTACATCTTCTCCTAAACCACTGGACCGATTTCAACCAAACTTGGCACAAATATTTTACGCAACGGGAGAACCAACATAGGATAGGTGTTTTTTCCGACGGGGTCCATTGGGGGGTCCTTTGGGGTCTTCCACATCTTCTCCTAAACCACTGGACCGATTTCAACCAAACTTGGCACAAATATTTTACGCAAAGGGAGAACCAACATAGGATAGGTGTTTTTTCGATGGGGTCCTTTGGGGGGTCCTTTGGGGTCTTCCACATCTTCTCCTAAACCCGATTTCAACCAAACTTGGCACAAATATTTTACGCAAAGGGAGAACCAACATAGGATATGTTTTTTCGATATGATACTTCGGGGGGTCCTTTGGGGTCTTCCACATCTCCTCCTAAACCACTGGACCGATTTCAACCAAACTTGGCACAAATATTTTACGCAAAGGGAGAACCAACATAGGATAGGTGTTTTTTCGATGGGGTCCTTTGGGGGGTCCTTTGGGGTCTTCCACATCTTCTCCTAAACCCGATTTCAACCAAACTTGGCACAAATATTTTACGCAACGGGAGAACCAACATAGGATATGTTTTTTCGATATGATACTTCGGGGGGTCCTTTGGGGTCTTCCACATCTCCTCCTAAACCACTGGACCGATTTCAACCAAACTTGGCACAAATATTTTACGCAAAGGGAGAACCAACATAGGATAGGTGTTTTTTCGATGGGGTTATTTTGGGGGTTCTTTGGGGTCTTCCACATCTCCTCCTAAACCACTGGACCGATTTCAACCAAACTTGGCACAAATATTTTACGCAACGGGAGAACCAACATAGGACAGGTGTTTTTTCGATACCATCCTCTGGGGGGTCCTTTGGAGTCTTAAAAAACTAACTTATTAGATCTGGTTACTATGGCAACCCAATGGAATAGATTCTGTTCTAAATATATTATCGCATTAAATTGAAGACCACGCGAACGAAGTCTTTATATATTATATACAAACACTTTCTTTCTTTGAGTGGCATTGCAAAGCATGCCGGGTACTCGCTAGTATATAATAAAATATTTCTTCATTTGTAAAATCCACTTTTATATTCATTAATTTATTCTTATCTTCTTTTTTAACTTTTAGTATTTCTAATTCTTCTATTAGTTTCTTTAAAAAAAAAAATTTGTAGAATAATTCAGTAGAAATTTAAATATGAAATGTAATTTGTTACTTTTTCCCATCTATGCAAGCACATCTATTCCTACAATTAAATGCAGTACACGATTCCACCACTCTAATTGATTATTTACTGCAATAACATCAATATGAAATACACACAAGTTTGTCACCTACATTATGGTGAAAACAGCAGCCTTCAATAGATGACATGAAAGTGCAGCTTATAGAGCACATCTGCTAATAGTTTAAAATATCTTGTGCATGTACAGGCCGTTGCCTGTCAAAAGTGTACACTTGCCCCAATAGTGTAAATACAACATTTGTGTGTGTGTGTGTGTGTGTGTGTGTGTGTGTGTGTCAGCATGGACCTGCAGTATCATATGAGGGGGGAACGTATGAATTGTTGGTTTTTATTGTGAAATCAGGTATTGACAGGATTAAAATAAATTAATAAATATGTTTTTTACTACCTGTTACCGAAGACATATCATTAGATTAAGGACATTTAAATGCATATGGTGATGCAAAATTATTCCAAAAAAGTGCAATAATAAAGACGTCATATTAATTAATGTTAATTACTACCATACTTAACTAGTAATTAATAAGTGAGTTATATGTAAATGACTAGTGAAAAATTACAAAGATAATGCAACCACTCGCGTAAAGATTTAAGTTTACCTGATCGCGAAAATGAACTAAAAAGTAATCCATAAAAAAAAGGACGCTTCCCACAAATTGACAAAATTTAACATGTCAAAATCAACATCTGACATGTCAGCTTGCTGTCTACTATAAATACCTCCAGCAATTTTGGGCGAAGTCAGACTCAAGATATCTTCACACGACATCACTCTGCTGGTCTGCGGACCAACTTGAGAATTCATCATCATCACCATCATTTGCAATATACCACGACTGATAGAGGAGGGTCACCCACAACAAGCCATAGAATACTAAGAATGTATAATCATCATCATCGTCAGTGTCATCATTCAGGAAGCACACACACGTACACACACAACAGTAACGTCACAATACGCAGGTGGCAAATGAACAATTATATTTTGTGCAAAGAACTCTTAAAGAACATAATATGAGATAGTAAAGAGTTAAAGACTTAAATGAAAATAATGTACATATTCAGAGTAAAAGAAGTAATTGTAAATTGTGGTTAATAATAAGAATTTTCTTCTGTTCAATTTTACAAAATGGATGTGTCATTAGAAATCATAAATATTGTAATGTTACATAACCCCTGCCCAAATATGATAACACAATCACCATCGTTAAAACCAGTAATCACCCCATTCTAAAAGTCAGAAATGGGTATTATGTACCAAGCTATAAAAAACTTTGTACTACAAAACACTGTAAACAATAACAAAGTAAAATATAGTGTACAAAGTGAAATATAGTGTACTTAGTGAAAGTGTAAACTTTTAAAAAGAGCATCTCACAGATTGATACTGGAGATGAAAAACAATCAATATTGTAGCAATGGACTATATTGCTGCTGACAAGTTTTGTATTTTTTGTATTTTGTGTAATTTTGTATTGTGTAGGCCACAAAGGTCTTGTACCTAGGAATAACCTTTGTGTTTAATATAATGATTTTGTTTAAATATAAGATAACCTAGGGTTAAATATAAAATAATAATGTGTTAGCAAGATGGCATATGAAAAATAGTTTAGAGTAAGGATACATTAAGCAAATGATAAATCATAAATAAATCAAATTAAAGGGGATTAAAATATAAAATACCAATGTACAAGCTTAAGGAAAAATATAAAGAAAAACCTTAAATAAATTAAATTCGATTATAAATAAAATCTAAAAAAGATTATTTTTCTAAAAAGAAGAAATAAATTTATAATAATTAATAATAGCCTATATACTTTTTAGCCTATATACTAAAAAGTATATAGATTCACCAATAAAAAACCATTCTTGGTTACTACGAGTAACCAACTAACAAGATTGAATTAATTGTTAAAACGATTTGAAAGTGAACGTTTTGGAAAAGTGTAATGTCCATAAAAATTTAATAAATTAACAGATACCATTTGAAACAAGGAGTGCAAAATTAATAAAATTAACAAGTGATGTCCACTACATATTAGAACTCCTTCGAATAGAACCATTCACGCCCGTAATTTGATGAAACCTTGAAAAATCAACCTCCGATATCCAGGCCTAGCCCACAGAACGTCGACATTTTTGGTGAGATCGTTACCAAGTAAAATGTAACTAAATTACATCTCAACTATAACTTTATAACACTAGAAACAGCACCATCTCTTTAAACACTTCAGGAAAAGAGGTGAACATAAACTTTATTATTTTAGTTAACCAAAAAACCAGCAGAACGGGTTCTTGTGAATTTCTGGCCGCCATTAAATAACTTTCATGTTTTCAGTGAAGAAACGTAATCTGCGCTCTAGCGGTTAACCAAGTAACTACATAATATAAATACTACAAATTATAAAAATTAATTTATGTAAAGCTTGGTATTAACCAATATTCATTTCTGACCTTCTCATAGTACAAAGAACTCTACAATAACCCTGGGAAATTAATAAATTGTTTCTTTATTGTTATTGAAATAACAAATAAAAATATTTGTTATACATTATATGTTTAAAAATAAGATCGAACTAATGCTGTGTTGTCATTAAGAATCGATTATCCCTTTCTGTTTTGGGAGAAGATAAAAAAAATGCTAAATAAATCCAATGAATACTTTGTTGTTTGAATAAAAATGTGTATTATTTTCAGTAGATGGTAGTTGGTTACAGATTGTCAGGAGACTGAGAAGATAACGGACAACCAGAAAATATTACGTACCTTTTTGGAGTTAATTTAACCTCAAATGTGTTTGTAAATGTCACAGTCAGCTGGTCTCATGAGCGGAGAATGAATTAATCGTATACTAAGAGAGTAATTCTCTTTGCACTCTCTCTCCTAACTACTGTAAAACAACGGTATTGATTTCACCCAAATAAAATCTAAGGGAAATATTTGCATAATCACACACACTAGATTTTTGGAAACATAGAACATAAATTATAACAAATTCTGTGACTCTTATTAAAGCGAGATTTTCGAAGAGCATAAATAGACGTAAAATTTCTATATACTCCGAGAGTTTACCCGCGAGATGTTACAAGATGCCGCTAACAACTTGGGGCAAATAAAATATAATTATTTTATTAAATAATTACAGTGACGATCGCAAGGGAGACGATAAGAAACCTTTTTAGGAAACGTATATTTTATAGACTCCGAGAGATTAACCGCGAGACATTACAATATTCTTAAAGAATGTTATTTTTTATGAAAATATTAATACCAACAATTAAATTTTATTTTAGTAAAGTTAATATTATTTTATAAATGAGTTATTTTAAAAATGAGTCAAAGTCAGACACCCATGCAATATAAAATAATTTTATAATTTGTACATCATATGTTTAGATATTTAAGATTATATGTTATTAATGTGTGCTGAATAGGAAGGTATGTTATGTTTTACAGAGTGGAAACTTACAAAAGAGAATATTTTTGAATTTTATAACTAAAATTTTTAATAATCAAGTAATTTCTTTGCAGCATTTAATAAACCGTTGATTGATTCTTTTAATTAATTATTTCATGTCACACATGCAATAAACACAGGACATGAATTCCCAGACATAACCAATGTAACACTAATAAAACATATACCACACAAAGGCACCATAATGAACATTTGGGAAAATTTACAAATATACAAACATAAAACAGAAAACAAACTAATACCTGAACAAATACAAATCAATACAAAACATGACACAATATTCAAAGCACTCAACATTGAAAATACACAAAAAACTAACACATACACCACAATCACACACAATAAAACCAATTTGAAATACCAGAAGCCAACAGGAAGCCACAATAATAATAGTCAACCAACAACACATATGTACTTCACCAGACAAAAAAACCGGAAGGCTGAGGATGGGTACAAGATAGTACCCGAAACATGTTCCTAATAAGGAAAAAAGGTATATCTTGAAGTAAATTTATTTATAAATATTAAATGTATTATATACATCAAGAAACGGACTGTAGCAGAAAGTGATTGAATATATATATATATATATTAACAGAACCCTGTATGCGGTCTTTACAAAAAAAGATAATAGAGAAAAAATTTTATTTAAAAAAAAAAATTTTGTTTATGTTTTATTTAATGTCTGTAATTGTGAAATAATCCTGTTTTAATGTTCTGTTAAAAATTTTAATAATTATGAAGGTATTTATTAATTATTGAGCACTTCTGGAAGATCTGAACCAAGTCTGGAGTTAATCAGATTAACTCCGGTCAGCAATCGATTTGTGATTTTTAGTACTGGTCCAATATCTCACTGTAAAAAAATATTTTCTTCTTCTTGAAGTCTCTTTGCATTAATACATAAACCTTAAATTAGCATGTGAAATAATAATAGATACAAACAATTGAAATAAATGGATTTATTAACAAATTTAATAAATAATCGATTTTTAATCAATTGGGAGCAATTATCGACTCCGTCTCAGGGAATAATCGATTCGTTCATACAGTGGAAAAAATTATTACAAGTATTATATAAAGAAGGTTCTTGGAGCGATTATATTAATAGTCAGAGAAGGACAATCGAGAAAATATAACATTAACAATTAAAGTAATTTCAAAAATTATTATTTAACAATATTTAAATAATCATGGTATAATGTTTAAGAAAGTTGATCGTCAAACCATATGTAGATGATGACGTCAGGCGATGTGGAAGGCAGAGATTCGTATTTTCAAAGATGGCCGCTCCTAGATATGGCGAGGTTATTGTGAATGTCATCGTGTTAAAATCTCACAGCAAAACTACCTTCATAAATGTTTGAAATGTCCCCGCACTGGTGTAATCTGTCTAATAGGTTGTTTGGTGTGTTCTGAAGAAGTGTTCAGTGTATACTTGTGTTAATTATGTTATTTGATTTGTGTTCACTTCTGTGGGTTAACTATTCAAAAGGTGGTTATGAGTTGTAGCGTGAATTATCACAAATATATTGTTTTACTGTTTTAAATCACTAGTATAATGAAGTTTGGTGTTAGTTTTCACTATTGTCGCTAAAGTTTCTGTAGTTTTAGTTAGAAAAGTGTTTAATTCATTTAACTCTCACTTCACTGGTATTAGTAGGTAACCGTAGTACCATTTTCTACACGGTTTTAAGGAACGTTATATCACACACTTATTCAGCTTGATATTCAACAAAAGACTAAACTAACTTCCTTCATGTTAGTCAAAATCTGGCCCAGTTAATCTTTGAAAAAGTATTGTTAAAATATTTTGATTTCCCATACACATAATACAAAATTACATTATATATGGAATTTATTTATTTTATTCGTCACCTTCATGAATTATGAACCTTATCATTGGTTTAATCATCTCATTCCTTTTAAATTGATATATTATAGTCCATATCTGTTGACATTTTGTGGAAATTACCAAATTTCTCTCCTTTTGGAAATCTAGGCTCAAAAATTGGTTTCCGCCTTCATATAAATTTTTCTGCCATTTTAATTGTTATTAATACTATTAAAATAAATTTTAATTAGTCATATTTCTCTTCCTTTCCTTAAATACTGTAACATGACATAAGGTAGTGAAGATTCAATTGTATTTAATTATAAAATAAAAAGCTGAAGATAAGAGTAAGAGGCAAAAACTTATAAACTTAGAGATCAATAACCCAGTAACCCAATAAATGACAAATGACTATTAACCTGACAATGACCTGACACAGTAGATCGGATAAAAAACCAAAGGAACCAAGAGACAATGAAGAAGCAGCCGAGACCTAAGTGCAATCAAATAATCCCAAATAACGACCAGTATATTGTAAATTAAATAATGAACTGATATTTGTAGTATATGAGATGTAACTAGGATAATAAGATTAATGGAAGGTAATAATATCACATATATCTTGTTGATAAAAGAATGTACTTATATAATATAAGGTAGGGAGTTAGAAACTAACCATACCCCAAACTAATAATAATGATAATAGCCAAAGACAATAAACAATGCTTTGAGCCAAACAAAAGCAAAATTTAAGTAATAGCTAAAAGTGATCAGAGTGATTTGGAAGTAAATTAGTTATTCATGACCATAATCACACAGTGATATAAAATAATCAGACAAATCGTGTGAATAAACAAGTGAGTAAGTTAAAAATGTGTGTAAAATTAAATAAGTGGTGAAGTGCTAGGTATAGCATATAATGGAACAAAGTGAGAATGATAATAATTAAAGAAACCTTCTAATGAAAGGAAAAGTGCAGTGGGGGTGTAGAATAAAATATTATATAAGCAAACTATAATAAACAGATAAACAATTTTTGATAAACTGTACATTAGTAAGAGATTAAACTAATTGTGATATTATAAATTTAGGTAATAGGATGTCAGAATTATAAAATAAGGTAAGAATTAAGTTATTAGAATGAGTAGTAAATTAAGGACAGACACTGTATTTAAGTGAAGGGATTAGTAGATAAGACATATCATGTAAGGAACAGTTTATCAGTAGTATTGTAAGAGTTTTATTATTGTTCAAAAACCATAGAATGTAGTAAATTATAGGATAAGCAAGATAACAGTAGAGAAAAGAAAAGGTAGTTAAAAGTTATTTCAGGCTAGAACCTGCCAAGGAATCTTTCATAATAAGAATTAGAGTTAGGAATACTGATGTTTATTGTTTGTTTTGTTTATAAAATTGTATTAGAATTACCAGATATGTTATTAAGAAATGTTAGGTGGGAGTAGAATAAAATCTAGGCTCTAGGCCAACTGTTGAATATAAATTTAGTAATTTTGAGAACAGATAATTATCCAAAGTTAAGGCGGACTATGCCAAATGGTTAAACCGATTAAGTGAGTATTCCTAGTACCAAAATATATGAATAACAACTAATTTTGAATAAAATATATGTAAAATATAAATATGGAAAATAGTAAAAATGTAATTAGCTATTCAAAAGTGGGCATGAGGGATATCAAAATGATCATCATGAAAAATTAGGAAGAATGGTACTCATGTAATAACTCTAGCTATTAGTATAAGATAGTAATCTTCATTTGAAGATATTTTGACAAAATTAGACTAAAAAAGACGTTAAATCATAACAATGACTTAAGTTAATAACCAATGAAAATTAGCATAATTTATTAGGTAACCATAGCAACAAGAATTTTATTGCCAAAAAACCGTTAGATTTTCAGTAATGTATTATTGACCAACGCTTGAGAGTGGATCGAGGAGCTCTCGTATTAAAATTAAAATTTTTATTATTAAAGTAAATTCGAACCTAGTTTAAACCAGATGGAGATAACTACAATAGTCCAGGGAATCCTGAACAACGTTTTGTTAATAAAAAATTAATTAACAAACCATAATTATCTGAAGAAGACGGAACGATGCAGTGAAGAAGAGAGACGACAACGGACACCAAATGAGGATCATTGGGACATCTTAATAGAAGAAGACGGACGACAACCGAAGGAATACGAGGCCGGAGTCAGCGAGGAGAAACATCGAGACGAGGGAAATAAACTTCTGGAGAGTATAAGAAGACGACAGCCCAGGAGTTATCCATAGAAGAAGACGACATCCGGATCTTCAGCAGGAAAACCGATGAGTATAAACATTATCCCATAATCGAATTCACAATTTTTTTGGTCTGAATTAATAAATAACTATTTCACTTCACTGATCACTATTCCGAGTCAAAAATAAATGCTTTGTTAAATTCACTATTTAAACTTTAGTCGATTAGCAATTATTAAAAGTAAAATATAATAAATAATTGACGAACCTTTTGATAACTAAATTTGACAAACGAAAACTAACCCAAAATTTCTTTACAAGTTTTCATTGGTAATTACTTAATTGAATATAATGAGATATTAATTTGTTTATGTAACTAGGATTAAGAATTGTCATAACTTTGTGTGTGTTAGCCGTAAGTATATATTTCTGTAGCCGAAAGGACTTTAACACCCCTGAGAAAAAACATATATATAACTGTAAATTAACGTCAGAGTAACTTGTATACAAACACTGAACTGAGCAAGTACCAACCGAACAAGTGTAATAGCCGGTGCAGAAAACGAATTTGATGTACTATAAAGTAATTGAAATATTCTAAAAGGTTAATAAATGTTCTCAATCTGCAATTCTGTATGTTTGATTCAGTTAATTTATAATAACAACTAAGAAGTATTGTGACGATTTTAAAAAAGGAAAAAAATGAAATAAAAGAAATTTAAAATCTCACATTAAAACAGAACTTAAACCCCTAAAGAAAATGATAATGTAACCCCACCATAATACCCAAAATAAATAGTTTTAAAACCAAAAAGAATTCTATAATAAAATTGCGATAACACCCCTTAATAATTAACCCGGCTTTAACCTGCCGAAACCGGCATCAACACGCATAATTACCCGTGAATATGACTAATAATTGTATTAAATCGGAACTTGATAAAAAACATAATGATGTACAATAATAAAATACTAAGTGAGAGATACCGTAGTATAATTAAATATAGTTAATTATGTCAGAGAATAATCGAGTAAATATTAATCGAATATGGAACTACTTTTACGCTGACAAGCTACCCGCGCGCGGACAGCCTCTTCACCCCTATACTTAGCCAGTTCAGTTGTATCTCAGACTCCGCTGCTGATACAGCGTGCAAAAGTATGTAGTCGATATAAAAAAAACCTATAAACGAGGAGAAGCTTGTGTGAGATAGCCGGATGATGTAAAAATGTCGAAAATGACGTGAGTGTATGACAATGACATCTCTGTAACAAACTAACATCACCTAAATGTGATGTTAAACTGTTAACATGTAACTGTTAAACGTAAGTACAATGTGCGGTACAACAATGTGAGTACCAGTGAAAGTTACAACCCAAAACCTACCGCACGCATCTACAGACCCAACAGACGACTCATCTTTAGGAATGACGGCAGATTTCACCAAAACCACGATAGCCAGAAGATCTCCAAGACACCCTGCACAACCAATAGAAGCGCCGATTCGCCGACGATGTTACACACAGGTATCACGGAAGTTCAACTTCCGTGGTTCAGAACTTAACTTAAAATAATACATGATAGACACTTAATTAACCAATGAAAGTAAAGTAAAACACGAAAGACTGACTTAATTACCATAAAATTGTAATTTCATGCTTAGTAATAATATGTGTTAAGTTTAAGGCTTTTATGAATATAACACGTTAAAGTTAAATAAGCCCATTCTTCAGATGGCACGAAATAAAGATGATAATTTTAATATCATATGCTGAAACAAAATACTCGGATCCGAGGGCAGTAAAAGCTATGTTAACTCATTAATTAATCTAATTCTATTTGTACAAGAGGTGCAAATGTTTTTACTTTTAATATACTCATTGCTAAATTTCTTCGGAGATGTTAAAACCAAATGTAATAAAGAGATGTCATGGTCCAAAAAGGTGAGTGAATAAATCTACAAACCCCTGTCAATATTCCTCAATTCACGGGATCCTATTTAACTTTTGTTTACTTTCCAGTTATTTATGATTTTGTAAAGATAATGGCAGCCTGTTTAATTGACCTGAGCCAATTAACCAGGTTCCCGAATTGTAACGTGTGCCAAACGTTACAGTATTGAAGTGAAAGCGTTAAAGCAAGACGCTAGCCGAGTCAACACTGCAGAAAGCCGTGCGCCAATCAGGTGGCGAGGCGGCAACATTTGAATGCAGCAGAGCGAAATACGGTTTACCCGTAAATGATAAGAGAAGTTACATTTTGACACGATTAACACTAAATAACATTATATTAAAACTTAATACAACCCACATAATTACTCTGTAACAAAGTGGCGCGCCAACTAGTAGGGCTAGAATAGTTAAGGAAACATATCTTTAAACTTTACAGATTCTAGCGGCGACTACGGAAATGGAACGGGAAAAAATCGGCACAAGACGGATGAAGCTACGCGAAAAGGAGGAGGAAGAGGAAGCAAGGAGATTAGAAAAGGAGATTGAGAAAGGTGCCAGAATGGAAGAAAAGGAAATAACATCAGTGGAAGATGTAGAAGAGTTATTAACCCCTGTGGAAATAGATGAACCCACACAAAGGGAGGAAATATTATCTCCGATAGAAATAACAAGAACTGCAGGAGGAACAAAATTAAACGATCTGATGACAATTATGATGGAACAGTTCGGAACGATTAATGATAATTTCAAGAAGCAGAAGGAGGAAATGAAGGAAGACCTGAGGAAAATGAAGGAAGAAAATAATGACAATTTTAAGAAGCAGGAGGAGAAAATAGATGAAAAATTGGACAAGAAGTTTGAAGATAATTTCAAGAAGCAGGAAGAGAAGATGGAGAAGAAATTGGACAGCATTAAAGAAGAACTGAATAAGAAGTTCGAGTCCATGAACGAAAAATTCGACAGGAATGAGGAGAGTAACAAAAAGAATATCGAAACTTTAGAACGGAAGATGAAGGAGGAGAATAAGTTGATAGGAGAAAAAATAGAGAAGAGTAATGAGAAAACCAGTGAAGCTTTGAGACTAATGAAGGAAGATATCGAGACGTTGAATGATAAAATTGAATACAACCAAGATACATTACAGCAACAGTTGACTGAGTACAGAGAAGAACTGAAACAAACTGTAATGGAAACGGAAGAGAAGATAGAGAAAACCAGCGAAGTAGTGATGCAAGTCCGAGAAGAAATTTTAATCAAGGTGAATGAAGTTGAAGGCGAAGGTAAGAGGAGGGTTGAAGGACTCCAAAAGGAAACCAACAACAAATTAGAACAAATACAAACCAGAGTAGAAGAGAGCTATAGCAGATTGGACGCGTCAGTAAGTGAAGTGAAGGACACCACTACCGCCCAAGAAGGGAAAATAGCTGAATTCAGGGCTAGAGAGTTACGCCTACAGGAGGAAATCAACGCATTGAAGGATCGACCAGTCATGACCTCACATGTATTATGTAGCGAAAACAGAGAGACAATAAACTTTAAAAACTATAAACGCAACCCAATTGAGTTTATAGAACGAGTGGAGGAGAACTTAGCCCGAACCAGAGAGACAAGGTGGATGGTAATCAAGAGCATGATAGATGACATGTTCAAAGAAGTCCACGATAATTGGTGGACGGTGGTGAGACCAGACATAAATAATTTCAACGAGTTCAAGAAATTATTCAAAGACAAATACTGGTTGGAGGCGACTCAGCACGTGGTGAGAAACAACATAAGCAATGGCAGATTCGACCCTTACCTAGGACAGTCACCAACCGCTTACTTTTTAGGTAAGGTAAGCATAGCAAGGAACCTCGAACCCAACATTCCGGAAGAATGCCTAGTGACGCAATTGGCATATCACTATGACGGTGAGATCACAAAAAGCCGTTTAAGTGGACGAATTAAAACTATACAAGAGATGGCCGCATTATTGGGAGAGTATGAGCGGGAGAAACACTATGTCTTGAACAGACAGAAGAACTCACCAAACTACAGAAATTATGACAACCGGAATCAACCAAGTGGGCCACAAGGAAACCACATCCCGGTCAATCATCTGCCATCCAACACCAATAATTATCGAGGGTTCCATAACCAAAACAACAACAATAATTACCCAAGAAACCATAATCAGAATTACCCCAATAATAATAACAATGTAAACCATCCTTACAACAGGGGAAATAACCAAAATGGAGGTGGTTATAACAGACCAAATAATCAGTACCATAATAATAACCTGTCGACACAGAATCAAACATACAGACGATGGGTAAATTATGTAAATGCAGAAGGTAGAAATGACGGGAGACGCAGTTATAGAAGACCGAGGAGCCAGAGTGCCGAAGAGAACAGAAGAAGTCGAGAACAAATAACTCGTAATGACCACTCGATTGAGAGAAGGAAAAAAACACGGAGAATAATCACCCCGTCAGAACAGAGGACCGCGCAGAAGGCAACGGCCAGCATTTAAACGAGCAGCGGCAGTGAGAATACCACAGGACCCGTCACTGATCCGATCTATTGGGTTAATAACTACACAGACAGACGAGACAAATGACAACACTATTATAATAATTCAGAACCATTATCTGAAAAATATCCGAGAGGAGCTTATGGAAGAAAATTCCTCATTGATCAAGCACCCGGATAATGAAATTGCCTATGTTACCACTAAAGTATATAATGTAAATATAAAATTTATGATCGACACAGGAGCAAATGTGTCTCTAATTGATATAAACATGTACGACAAAATTCAAAAAGAGAGTAAGACCAGCTTACCAACGTTACCAATAAGTAACATTAATTTAATTGGAGCCACTGGGAGGCAAAATAAGACAATTAAGAGACAAGTGTCTCTAGAAGTCATAAGTAATGGTGTGACACTGCCTATGATATTTTCAATTGCTCACAACTTGCCATTTGACATTCTAATTGGTTGTGACATATTGAGAAAGTACTCTGCAGTTATCGATATGGAATTATCAAAGGTAACCATGAAATATGAAGGCAGAGAATGGGTAGCTGAATTAACTGGCAGCAAAGGGGTCCTACCAGTAAGTAAAATATACAGCATAAGAACAGTTTGTGATTCACCAGACTGGAGGTGGGAAGTGAAGCCAGACAGTCAAGTAAATAATGACATTCTATGGCATCGGAAATTGGATGAAATCCGACAATTTCGAGGAACCCAAGATGGGAATCCATTGACAGAGCAAGAGGTGGAGAAGTTAATAAGAATTTACAACAAGTACCGACATGTATTTTCCGACCAACCAGGAAAGGTACGGGGGTATCAATGCGAGTTGAGATTTAAAGAAGTGGCCAATTTCAATAAAAAATCCTATCCCATAGCGTATGCAGCCAAGGAAGCAGTGCGCACAGAAATTAGTAAAATGATGGAGGAAGACATCATAGAATATAGTTGTTCGCAGTACACCAGTCCGATAGTTGCTGTTATGAAAAAGGATGGAAGAGTACGCTTGTGTCTCGACGCTCGAGAAATAAATAAAATACTGATTAACGACAGGACATCTCCTGGCGAGATTGAGGAGATCCTCAAGAGGTTCCATGGAACGCAATTTATCAGCACCTGGGATACGGTCTGCGGGTACTGGCAAGTAGAACTGCACCCAGCCAGCCGAAAATACGTAGCGTTCATATTTGAAGGCAGGAACTACCAGTTCAAGCGACTACCTTTTGGGCTGGTAAACTCAGTAGCAATATTTGTTCGCTGCATGGACCAGATACTGGGTCCTGAAACTATGAGCTACACCACTGTATACGTTGATGATCTGCTGATCACTTCATCAAATTGGGAGGAGCATTGTATGAGAGTTGAAAAAGTGTTAGAAAAATTATCCATTAACAATGTGACATTAAAACTAGAGAAGTCTAAGCTGATAGCAGCAGAAGTCCAATTCCTTGGATTCAACCTGTCACGACAAGGAATAACACCATCAACCGATAAAGTAGATGCCATTCAACATTTGCTACCCCTAAAAATAAGAAACAGTTACAGTCGTTTATGGGCATCTGTAACTACTACAGAAAGTTCCAGCAAAATTATTCAGAGCTGACTACTAAACTATCACCACAGCTATCATCCAAAAACAAGTGGATGTGGGGCCCAGAACAGGAAACAATCTTCAACACTATCAAGAAACACTTTCTCGACACTATCATGTTAAACCATCCCGATTTCAATAGACCCTTTTACATGAACTGCGACACAAGCGACATTAGCTTGGGATCGGTGCTTTACCAAGAAGACAAAGATGGAAACCACCAAGTAATAAGCTTCGCCAGCCGAACATTAAACCAATGTGAGCGTAATTATCATGTAACTGAAAAAGAACTGTTGAGTGTGGTCTTTTCTTGTGGACAATTTTGGACTTACATACTTGGATATCCTATCACCGTGCGCACCGACCATAAATCCATTTCCTTTTTGAAGAACTGCAAACTCAGCCATGGTCGACTAGCCAGATGGATTCTTACTCTCCAAGAATATCACATCAACTGGGAGTATATCCCTGGTAGCAAAAACACAGCAGCTGATGTGCTATTACGGATTAACACAGAACAACAAACCTTCGATGGAGAAAAGGAGACCATTGTGAAGGTATTTAACATCATGAAAAATAACGCTGACCTAGAAGTGATAGTGAACAAAGTGATACAACACCAGAAAGAGGATACAAAATTAAATCAAATCCGAGAGAGACTAGATCGACAGGAAGAAAAAGCAACTCAGTACTATTGCATTCATGAAGATATTTTGTTTGTTAAAACTAAACCCAACCAGAATACGTGGAAACTGATGATACCTAAAGAAACCGCAGCTGAGATCATAATGGAGTACCACCTCAGGTACGGACACATGGGAGCACTGAAGGTGACAAAAGCGTTAGAAGAACACACATATCTGAAAGATATTAACCGGCGGGTAAGGAAGACCATAAAAAACTGTCACATATGCCAGCTTGTTAAATGCAACAACGACAGAAAGGAAGGAATACTGCAACCAATAACCTCTACAAACAAAATGGAACGAGTCTTCTTAGACATATGTGGACCTATGCCACGAAGTGGAGGTAGAATGCAGCACAAATTCATAATCATTATCATGGACCATTACTCAAAATTTATTAAATTGTACCCAATCAACCGTGTTACTACAAACAAGGTATTGAACGTTATCACACAGAGATACATTACTGAGGTGGGGAGTCCCATGAATATTATCACTGACCATGGTACTCAATTCCGAGGAAGACGATGGAAAGACACATTAATGGATCTGGGTATCCGAACATACAAGACTTCAATTTACCACCCGAACAGCAACCCAGCGGAAAGAGTGCTCTGTGAAGTTGGGAGGATTCTTCGTACATACTGCCACGATCAGCAACGTAAGTGGAGCGAATACCTCGAAGCCACTGAAAATTTCATAAATCTCGCCTATCATGAATCCATTAAGGATACCCCTTACACCATCATGTACGGAAAACCACCACCTCGAGCCATAGAAGAACTTGTCAATTTCCCCACCAATCCAATATACCAATTTGATAACGCCAAATTCTATAGTAAGATAGCGGAGCAAACAGAAAAGAAAAAGGCTAAATATCATAAAATGCAACCGAAGGCAATCCGGTACAGTGAAGGAGAAAAGGTATTAATACGAAACCGAGAATTACCAAGTTCCAGAGAGGGAATCACAAAGAAATTACTGTTATTATACAATGGACCCTATCTCATATTGAAAGATAACAAAAATAATACCTATGTCATAAGTGAAATCACAACTAAAAAGATAAAAGGGACTTATAATCAGTCTTCTTTAAAAAAGTATTATGAACCAGTGTCAGAAAATTAAAGAGAATTTTGAAAGTAAAAATTATCAAAATTCAAAAATAAATGTAAGCACAACTTACAATAAGTATTTGATTGGAACTATTATTATTATAAATGAAAGGGAATTTAGAAGAAAGATAAGCTAAATTCAAAACAAAGTAAGGCTAAACTTACGACCAAGTGTGAAACAAAATGTGTAAACCCATGTAATTTTGAAAATATGTATAATGAAATATCATGAAAATTGAGATATAAAATAATTAAATGTTACACAAATAATGATGACGCTACATAACATCATTAACAAACCCTATCACAAAAAGGGGATAAATAAAAATTAATGTTTCACAAAAGAAGAGACAAAACAATCAAATAAAAAATAACACTGACAGATTAACTGAACAATCAATGAAAAAATCTAAGTGAGCCAAAACCAGCTACAATGTTAATTTTAAATATCAATGAGCATTAAAGTGATGACAAATAGAATCACTACCATATAAAATAAGCTAGTAAAACAATGCAAAATGCCTATTAAATATCGCCATAAGCTTAAACAAAGGAATCCAAATAAGTTATTGAGATGAAAAAGTCATGAAATGTATAAAAGAGAGAATAATTAATCCCAGAAGTGTTTTATTGTATTAATATTATGTGAGTCGGAAATGAGCTACTATTATTATAATTATTATGAATATTATTATGTGATGATTTTATGTTGAGATACGTCCAACAATTATTTATGTTATTGAGCAGATAGGCAAGGCCTCTGAACTCAAAATATGTATAAATGGATAGCAGAGTAATAGAGCCACACGTGCCCTCTGACTAGTACCAATTTATATGAAGGAGAGAGAAGAAAAATTTAGGGAAATAGAACATAAAAGGGAATAATAAAGAAAGAAAATAATACCAATTATCATATTATGAACCATGACTTAATAAAGAATGAATACAGAAGAAGTAGCGATAGACGAATTCCTGAACCATAACAACTCGATAAAATAAACTATATTGATGATTTCAGAAAAAATCTAATAATCTTTGTTTCGAAATAATCAATTTTAGTGACGATGCATTATGTAACATGACATAAGGTAGTGAAGATTCAATTGTATTTAATTATAAAATAGAAAGCTGAAGATAAGAGTAAGAGGCAAAAACTTATAAACTTAGAGATCAATAACCCAGTAACCCAATAAATGACAAATGACTATTAACCTGACAATGACCTGACACAGTAGATCGGATAAAAAACCAAAGGAACCAAGAGACAATGAAGAAGCAGCCAAGACCTAAGTGCAATCAAATAATCCCAAATAATGACCAGTATATTGTAAATTAAATAATGAACTGATATTTGTAGTATTGAGATGTAACTAGGATAATAAGATTAATGGAAGGTAATAATATCACATATATCTTGTTGATAAAAGAATGTACTTATATAATATAAGGTAGGGAGTTAGAAACTAACCATACCCCAAACTAATAATAATGATAATAGCCAAAGACAATAAACAATGCTTTGAGCCAAACAAAAGCAAAATTTAAGTAATAGCTAAAAGTGATCAGAGTGATTTGGAAGTAAATTAGTTATTCATGACCATAATCACACAGTGATATAAAATAATCAGACAAATCGTGTGAATAAACAAGTGAGTAAGTTAAAAATGTGTGTAAAATTAAATAAGTGGTGAAGTGCTAGATATAGCATATAATGGAACAAAGTGAGAATGATAATAATTAAAGAAACCTTCTAATGAAAGGAAAAGTGCAGTGGGGGTGTAGAATAAAATATTATATAAGCAAACTATAATAAACAGATAAACAATTTTTGATAAACTGTACATTAGTAAGAGATTAAACTAATTGTGATATTATAAATTTAGGTAATAGGATGTCAGAATTATAAAATAAGGTAAGAATTAAGTTATTAGAATGAGTAGTAAATTAAGAAGGACAGACACTGTATTTAAGTGAAGGGATTAGTAGATAAGACATATCATGTAAGGAACAGTTTATCAGTAGTATTGTAAGAGTTTTATTATTGTTCAAAAACCATAGAATGTAGTAAATTATAGGATAAGCAAGATAACAGTAGAGAAAAGAAAAGGTAGTTAAAAGTTATTTCAGGCTAGAACCTGCCAAGGAATCTTTCATAATAAAAATTAGAGTTAGGAATACTGATGTTTATTGTTTGTTTTGTTTATAAAATTGTATTAGAATTACCAGATATGTTATTAAGAAATGTTAGGTGGGAGTAGAATAAAATCTAGGCTCTAGGCCAACTGTTGAATATAAATTTAGTAATTTTGAGAACAGATAATTATCCAAAGTTAAGGCGGACTATGCCAAATGGTTAAACCGATTAAGTGAGTATTCCTAGTACCAAAATATATGAATAACAACTAATTTTGAATAAAATATATGTAAAATATAAATATGGAAAATAGTAAAAATGTAATTAGCTATTCAAAAGTGGGCATGAGGGATATCAAAATGATCATCATGAAAAATTAGGAAGAATGGTACTCATGTAATAACTCTAGCTATTAGTATAAGATAGTAATCTTCATTTGAAGATATTTTGACAAAATTAGACTAAAAAAGACGTTAAATCATAACAATGACTTAAGTTAATAACCAATGAAAATTAGCATAATTTATTAGGTAACCATAGCAACAAGAATTTTATTGCCAAAAAACCGTTAGATTTTCAGTAATGTATTATTGACCAACGCTCGAGAGTGGATCGAGGAGCTCTCGTATTAAAATTAAAATTTTTATTATTAAAGTAAATTCGAACCTAGTTTAAACCAGATGGAGATAACTACAATAGTCCAGGGAATCCTGAACAACGTTTTGTTAATAAAAAATTAATTAACAAACCATAATTATCTGAAGAAGACGGAACGACGCAGTGAAGAAGAGAGACGACAACGGACACCAAATGAGGATCATTGGGACATCTTAATAGAAGAAGACGGACGACAACCGAAGGAATACGAGGCCGGAGTCAGCGAGGAGAAACATCGAGACGAGGGAAATAAACTTCTGGAGAGTATAAGAAGACGACAGCCCAGGAGTTATCCATAGAAGAAGACGACATCCGGATCTTCAGCAGGAAAACCGATGAGTATAAACATTATCCCATAATCGAATTCACAATTTTTTTGGTCTGAATTAATAAATAACTATTTCACTTCACTGATCACTATTCCGAGTCAAAAATAAATGCTTTGTTAAATTCACTATTTAAACTTTAGTCGATTAGCAATTATTAAAAGTAAAATATAATAAATAATTGACGAACCTTTTGATAACTAAATTTGACAAACGAAAACTAACCCAAAATTTCTTTACAAGTTTTCATTGGTAATTACTTAATTGAATATAATGAGATATTAATTTGTTTATGTAACTAGGATTAAGAATTGTCATAACTTTGTGTGTGTTAGCCGTAAGTATATATTTCTGTAGCCGAAAGGACTTTAACACCCCTGAGAAAAAACATATATATAACTGTAAATTAACGTCAGAGTAACTTGTATACAAACACTGAACTGAGCAAGTACCAACCGAACAAGTGTAATAGCCGGTGCAGAAAACGAATTTGATGTACTATAAAGTAATTGAAATATTCTAAAAGGTTAATAAATGTTCTCAATCTGCAATTCTGTATGTTTGATTCAGTTAATTTATAATAACAACTAAGAAGTATTGAAGTGAAAGCGTTAAAGCAAGACGCTAGCCGAGTCAACACTGCAGAAAGCCGTGCGCCAATCAGGTGGCGAGGCGGCAACATTTGAATGCAGCAGAGCGAAATACGGTTTACCCGTAAATGATAAGAGAAGTTACATTTTGACACGATTAACACTAATTAACATTATATTAAAACTTAATACAACCCACATAAATACTCTGTAACAATACATATAAATTGAACCTTTGAACTGGTTTTTTATGTTAATCCCTGAATTTGACATTGCTCTTTAAAATTAATTAATTTATATATTTTGAAAATTTACAATATTTTAAGGTATATTTCCTTATTATCACTTTAACTCATAGGATCATTCACAGTAGTGGTTAACTGATTTACCTTACCTAAATCTTGCTAGTTTACAGGAATTATAAGTGAATTAAAAATATATGGAATTATAAGAATTTTATATTTCTGTCTTTCTCAAATAAATTTAATCCTACTCCTCCTCTGACTTTACATAGTTATTATTACATGAAAATAAATGTTTTACAAACCCATTGTGAGGTGTAGTATTTGATTAATACTACTGTTATATAAAAAATAATAATGAACATCATTCAGCATTCTAAGATTGAACATATTGCTGACATGGTTTGAAAACATACATTTAATTCCTTTTTGAATTAATACAGCATACCTACTGAAACATTATTAATGGTATGCATGCTGTTATTTGGCAAACATAATTCATTTTAAACACATATAAATCTTATTTACTATAAATTCTTATAAACCTATTGAGTTCTTGGCTGTGAACAAATAGCCATTTTATACATTTTAAACCTATGAACATAAATTAATGCCAGTCCTTTCTGGTCTAAACCATTATTATCTATTATCCCCCTCATCAGTAAACATGTCCACCCATACTCTAGTTACTATCATTTTTACAAATGTCTTGTAATAACAGAGTTACATTAAAATAATAAAATATTGGAAATCTTCCATTTTATTATTTTATGATGATGTGTATTATTGAATATAAAAGTTGTTATATAGCATACTGATAAGTCATAGTATCGCTAACTTTAAGTTTATTGTATTTCCAAAAACACTTGGACAAGTTCACTTTCACTGGTGGTTCTGATATTTTGAGTCTTATTATCTCAGACCAGATCTTTAGTAATCATGGACTGTTAAGACTTGTTTATTTCCTTTATCACACAATAGCTTTAGTTGGTTCACTTCTTATTATACTAGACAACACTTTTGATTTCTTAATAATTACATTTTTATAGGATTTTGGGATGTTATACTTTCTTTTTAATTGTCTCTATGGGTTTGGGGTTGATGGTATTTAATAATAGGTTTTATAACGGTGTTTCTTTCATACTATTTCTTCCTCTCTTCTTGTCTTCTTTCTTGTCTTTCTTCTTATCTTCTTTCTTGTCTTCACTCTTGTCTTTCTTCTGGTCTTCCTTCTTCTTGTCTTCTTGTCTTCATTCTTCACTCTTGGGTAAACCAAGGTACTTCGTGTTATCTTGACTGATGTTTAGTTTGGAGTATCGAATTTATTTACTGATACTGACTTTGCTCTTCGCTAAAGGTTTCAGGGTATTGTTTACTTCCTGATCATAAATTTTATTCTTCCTTCTTCTTGTCTTTGGGGTATTTTGGTGTTTCACCACTCTCAAACTGATTCTCTCTTCTTGATATTGTGTTATCTAATTTGTTTACTGCTCCTAGCTTCCTGGGTAAATTCCTGATTTTATAATATGATTTGCTTTCAATAATTTCTTTGATTTTTAACAGTGGTTTTTATATAATGTAATGAGAATTTTTATTTTATTGTTGTTTATTCCTTTGATTTCATTCAATTTCATTCGATTTTATATTAACATATGTGGTGTAATTAATTTTTATTATTTTATATGAATTAATAAATAGTGGATTTTCTGTCACGCTACAGAATATACTGTAACGTTACATAACCCCTGCCCAAATATGATAACATAATCACCAGAGAAAAACCAGTAATCACCCATTTTAAAAGTCAGAAATGGGGATTAGGTATCAAGCTATGAGAACCTTTGTACTCTAAAAACACTGTAAACATTGTAAACAATCCTAACTGTAACCATAAAAGTGCAATGTACAAAGTGGAACATAGAATGATCAGTTGAAAGCGTCTAACATTTAAAAAAGAGCTTTTCACAAAGTTGTGTTGGAAATGAAAGAAGCAGTATGATAGCAACAAACTGTATTACTGTTAACAAGTTGTTGTTATTTTTGTATTGTGTAGGCCACAAAGGCATTAGAATTAGAATTAATATTTTTGTTTACCATAATTATTTTGTTTAGATGTAAAATAATCCAGGGTTATATATGAAATAAAAATAAAGGCCAATTAAAACTATACTAAAAAGATGGAAGGGAAAATAAAGTAGTATAGAGTAAGGATACCTTAAATGAATTATAAGTAATAAATAAACTCAATTAAAAAATCATTAAGTTATAAAATGCCTGCAGTCAAGCTTAAATAAATCTATGAAGAAAACTATTATATCAATTAAAATTAATAATAACTAAGATTGGTAAAGGAGTATTTTTAAAGGCAAGAAAAGAAATAATTATATTATATACTAGCCTATTTACCTAAAACGGTAACTAGATTAGCCAATAAAAAACCATCAACTTCTTGGTTACTAGGAGTAACTAGCTAACAAGAAATTGACTAATTGTTAAATGGAATTCAATGTGAGAAGTTGATGAAAAGTGTAATGTCTTGTAAAAATTAAGAAATTTATAAATACTATTTGGAACTAATCAGTGCAAAATTAATAAATTTAATGAGTGATATCCACTACATCCTAGACATCCTTGGAACAGAATAATTCACGCCCGCAAATTGATGGAAATTGTAAAGTCAGCTATCCATTTTTCGAGCCTAGTCTACAGAAATTCAACATCGTTGGGTGAGATCGTTTCCTTTTAAAAATTAACTAAATTACACCTCAAATATAAATCTAGAGCACTAGAAACAGCACCATCTCCTTAAATTCATCTGGAAACAAGGTGAACATAAACTTTATTTTAATTAACCAAAAAACAGCAAACGTGGTCTTGTTAATAACATTCCGGCAGCCATTACTATTAACGTTCGTGTTGTCAGTGAAGAAACGTAGCCTGTGCTATGGTGGTCCAAAGATCAACTGAATAATACCGATTATACAAATTTTAAAATAATTTTATGTAAAGTTTGATACCGACCCATATACATTTCTGACTTCCTCAAAGTTCAAAGAACCTTAAATAACCCTGGGAAATTAATTACTTATTTCTTTCTTGTTATTAAAACTGAAATAAAAAATATTTGTTCTGTGATATATGTTCGTACAATTAAGATCGAAGTAACTCTGTGATTTATGAAGTAATCGATTGTCAATTCATGTTTTGAGAGACCATATATATTAAATAAATTCAAGGAATGCCTTGTGTTTAAATAATAAAATGTGTATTATTTCCAGTAGATGGTAGTTGGTTACAGGTAATAAGAAGATCGAGAAGAGACAGGGAATCAGTCTGGTCATCAAGAAATTATTATGTACTATTTGAAGTCATTTAACCTCAAATGAGTTCGTAAAAACAGAAAACAGCTGATGTCACGAGCGGAAAAAATTTGAATTACCCTATGGTATACAAAGAGAGGAATTCTGTTTGATTCTCTTTACTCTCTCTCCTACCTACTTTCAAACAACGGTATTGATTTAATACAGACAAATTTAAGAAAATCATTCAAAACCCTTTCATAATTGCACACACTCGATTTTAAAGGCATATAACACCTTTTGTAACAAAGGCAGATAACAAATTTTGTAACCGATAAAGATGCGAGAGAGACACTCCAGTTCAGCGTGAGACGTTACAATATATATATATATATATATATACATATATATATTGTAGCGTGACAGAAAATCCACTACATATTAAGTCATATAAAATCATAAAGTTTAATTACAGCAAATATGTTAAAATAATATTGAATGAGATTAAAGGAAATCAAATGAATGAACCACGATAAAATAAAAATCCTCATTACATTATATATAAAAACCACTGTTTAAATATCAAAGAAAGTATCAAAAGCAACTCATATTATAATATCAGTAATTTACCCAGGAAGCTAGGAGCAGTAAACAAGTTATATAAGACCATATCAAGAAGAAAGAGACTCAATTTAAGAGTGGTGAATACCAAAATACCCCAAAAACTAGAAGAGGGAAGAATAAAGTTTGTGATCAGGAAGAAAACAATACCCTGAAACCTGTAGAGAAGAATAAGGTCCGTATCAGTGAATAAATTAAATGCTCCAAACTAAACCTCAGTCGATATAACACTAAGTACCTTGGTTTACCCAAGAAAGAAGAAGGAAGACAAGAAGACCAGAAGAATGAAGACTAGAAGAAGGACAAGAATGAAGACCAGAAGAAGGACGAGAATGAAGACAAGAAAGAAGATAAGAAGAAGGACAAGAAAGAAGACAGGAGGAGAGGAAGAAATAGTATGAAGGAAACACCGTTGTAAAACCTATTATTATAATTAAATGCCATCAACCCCAAACCCACAAAAACGATACAAAAGAAAGTATAACATACCCAAAATCCTATAAAATGTAATTATTTAGAAAACTAAAGTGCTGTATAGTATTATAAGAAGTGAACCGACTAAAGCTATTGTGTGATAAGAAAATAAACAAGTCTTAACAGTCCATGATTACTAAAGGTCTGGTCTGAGATAATAAGACTCAAAATATCAGAACCAACAGTGAAAGTGAATTTGTGTGTTTTTTTTAGGAATGCAATAAACTTAAAGTTAGTGATACTATGACTTATCAGTATGCTATATAACAACTTTAATATCCAATAATAAACAGCATAATAAAATAATAAAATGGAAGGTTTCCAGTATTTTATTATTTTAATGTAACTCTTTATTTACAAGACATTTGTAAAAAATGCTAATAAATAGAGTATGGGAGGTCATGTTTACTGATGAGGGTATCATAAATAATAATGGTTTAGACCAGAAAGGACTGGCATTAATTTAGTATTCGTAAGTTTAAAATGTTTAAATAGACTGTTTATTCACAGCCATAAAATCAATGTGTTAGTAAAATATATTTGTAAGAGTTATTAGAAAATAAGATTTATATTATGTGTTTTAAAATGAATTATGTTTGCTAAATAATAGCCTACATACCATTAATAATGTTTCAATAGGTATGCTATGTTAACTCAAAAATAGTTAAAAGTTTATGTTCAAACCATATCAGCAATATGTTCAATTGTGCAGATTGCTAAATAATGTTCATAATTATTTGTTTTAATAATAACAGTAGTGTTAATTAAATACTACACCTCACAATAAGTTATAAACCATGTTATTTTTATGTAATAGTAACTATGTAAAGTCAGAGTAGGAAGTAGGATTAAAATTATTTGAGAAAGACAGAAATATAAAATTCTAAAATCTAGGCCATTTGGTGAATTCACAGAAACGATATAAACCAGAATAATTCACTTATAAATCCTGTAAACTAGCCAGATTTAGATAAAGTAAATCAGTTAACCACTACTGGGAATGATCCTAGGAGTTAAAATGATAATAAGGAAATATACCTTAAAACATTGTAAATTTTCAAAATATATAAATTAATTAATTTTAAAGAGCAATGTCAAATTTACAGATTAACACAAAAAACCAGTTCAAAGGTTTAATTTATATGTATTTAAGGAAAGGAAGAGGAATATGACTAATTAAAATGTATTATAATAGTATTAATGATATTTAAAATGGAGGAAATCTGTATAAAGACGGAAATCCAATTTTGAGCCTATATTTCCAAAAAGTAAAGAAATTTGTTAATTTCCACAAAATGTCTACAGATATGGACTATAATACATCAATTTAAAAGGAATGAGATGATTAAACCAATGATAAGGTTCATAATTCATAAAAGTGATGAATAAAATAAATAAATTCCATATATAATGTAATATTTTATCATGTGTATGGCTAATCGAAATATGTTAACAATACTTTTTCAAGGATTAACTGGGCCAAATTTTGACCAAGTTAATTAGTCTTTTGTTGAATATCAAGCTGAATAGTTGTGTGAAGAACGTTCCTTTAAAACCGAATCGAAAATGGTACTAGCAGTTAGCCATTAAAATCAGTGAAACGAGAGTTAGACGAATTAGACACTTTTTAAAACTAAAGCTATCAAAACGTTCACGACAATAGTGAAAACAAACACCTAACGTCATAGTACAAGTGAAATAAAACAGTAAAACAATATATTTAAACTAATTCGCTCTACAAATCCTAACCATATCTTGAAAACTTTAACCCACAGAAGTGAACACATACAAAATAAACTAACCAACACAAGTTTACACAGAACACTTCGTCAGAATACACCAAATAACTTAACAGACATATTACACCAGTGCGGGAAGATTTCAGACATTCACGAAGGTAATTTTGTCGTGATTTTCGGACATGTCGATTTTGCAATAACTACGCCAGGACTAGTAGCGGCCATCTTTTAATTCTGCAGAGCCAGCCTTCACGATCCCACAGTGACGTTATCGTCTGCGTATGGTTTGACAACATTCAAACACATTACATATTGGAATTATTTAAATTCTATTGAATAATAATTATTATATTTGTGTTAATTGTTAATGTTATACTTTCTCGTCACCCTTCTCTGACTATTAATTTTAATCGCTCAAAGAACCTGTCTTTTAATATAATAAATATCATAAATTTTGTTCTGTATGCACAATCGATAATTCCCGAGACAGAGTCGATAATTGCTCTCCATCGATAAAAAATCGATTACTTATCCAATTGTTCAATAAATCTTTATATTTCCATTATTTCTTATTTGTTATTTATTTCACAGGTTAATTTAAGAGTATTTATTAAGGTTGAGTGACTTAAGGAAGAGGAAAATATTTTATTTGAGACAGATATTGGACCAGCAAGAAAAATCACCAATCGATTGCTAACTGGAGTTAATCTACTTAACTCCAGACTTGGTTCAAATCTTCAAGAAGTGCTCGACGGTCAATAAATACCTGCCTGTTAACAAAATTTTTACAAGAACCTTTTAAAACAGATTTATTTCTTATATACACACCTTAATAAACATAAACAAGATTTCTTACTATTTGAAAATTTTATTTTTATAAAAAATTTCATCAACATTTTATTCTTTTGTAACGACCGGCATACAGTGGACGGGTTACAAAGTGGCATCCAACTTAGAGGGCTTGATAAGATAAGCCTGGCAGCGATTGATTAATAGATACCAGAAAAATGCAAAGACGAGCTACTTCGAAAAAGAGGGCGGCAGAGGCCGAAAAAGAGGTTGACATGGGGGATAAGGAGGCAACACCCGTGGAGGATCCGGAAGTATTACTAACCCAGGTGGAACCGAAACAACCCGCACCACCCGAGGAACAACCGGAAGTAACAACGCAAACAGGGGAAGTCAATGTCCCAGAGAAGGAGAAACCTTTACCGATCAAGGATAGTAACATACAGGAGATGATCAAAGCAATGATGGAAACAATGGATCAGAACAGGAAGAAGGACACACAATCTTTGAAAGAAGATATCAAATCCAGCATGGAAGAAAATAATAAGAAGTTGAGCAAGGATATGGAAGAAAATAATAAGAAGTTGAGCAAGGATATGGAAGAAAACAGTAAGAATATGGAGTCTAAAATGGAAGGAGTGAATAAAAACATAGGGTCCAAAATAGAGGATCTGAAGGAAGACAACCATTCATTAAATGAAAAACTAGAGGATTTGAAGGAAGACAACCGATCCACAAAGGAAGAATTAGGCCGTAAGATAGAACATACTAATAAGAGGATCGAAGAAACCAGTAGGAAGATGGAAAGGAAAATGGAAGAAAATAATAAGAATTTTGAAGAGAAAATGGAAGAAACCAGTAGGAAAATAGAAAATGACAACCAACAATTAAGGGAAGAATTGAGAGAGGACAATCAACTGCTGAGAGAAGAATTAAGGGAAGTTAACCAAGAGAACATGAATAAGTTAGACGAGAGGATTGAGTTAGCCAAGGAGGAGATAAATAAAAAGATAACAGAGACGAAGAAATCCATCGTAAAGAAATTAGAACAGGAAGTCGTGGTTGTTAACCAGCAAATCAGAGAAGTAGATGAAAGATGTTGTCAAACAGAAAACGAAGTGCTGGAAGTCCAGGAAGTGATAACTAAGGAGATTACTCAGGTCCAAGAACAACAGAAAACAAAAATGGAGGAGACCAAGAAATTTGCTTTGGAAGAAGTGAATAAGGTGCGGACACAGGTAACCGAAAGATGCGACGGCGTGGAAGCCGCTATGTCGAACATAACCGGACAGGTGCGTCAGAGCCAGGAGGAGATAGAGATGATAAGGAACCGACCATCTGGATATCATAATTTCCCCATGTCAGAGAACAGAGAATGGCTCAATTTCCGGCAATATAAACGGAAGCCTATGGAGTTCTTGGCACGAATAGAGGAGTACCTCGAGAAACACCGAGGGAACCGATGGGTCCAGAACAGAGAAATCCTTGACGAGTCGTTTCGGGAGGTGAATGACCATTGGTGGATGGCCAACCGGAGCGACATCGACAATTATGAACAATTCAAGAGCCTGTTCAAGGCCAAGTACTGGTCAGAGACCACGCAAAATCTAATAAGAGATAATATATGCCACGGCCGCTACAAACCACAAGTCGGTAGTTCAATGACAGCTTATTTCCTCGGCAAGGTGTGTATGGCCAAGCACTTAGAACCAGCCATACCGGAGGAATGCCTAATAAATAAGTTGTCTTATCATTACGATGAAGAGGTAATTCGTGCGAGGAGGGGCAGCCAAATAAAAACTATCCAGGCAATGACAGAACTCCTAGAAAATTATGAAAATGAAGACTACTACCGACAGAGTCGTAGAAGAAGTGATGGGCCCGAACCAAGGACGTATCAGAACAATAACCAGGGTACGAACCACATAAATAATGGGTACCAAGGAGGCCGGGCATATCCGCGAAATAACGGTTCTAATAATAGTAATAATGTGAACAATACTAGTTATAATGATCATAATAATACGGGTCCAAACCATCAAAACCCGAATCGACCCTCTAATGGTTATCAGGGTAACCGCAATCCCTACCCTAATAACGCAAATAGTCAGAGAAGCCCCAATTATGGTAATAGTCATTACCCTAATAATACTAATCGTACGGGTCCCAATAATGGTAATTTTAATAATAATAGGTTTCCTCGCCCTAGAGTGAACTTTATACGAGCTGAAGACAATCGTCAACAAAGAAACTACTATCAGCGGCGTAACAGTTTCCATGAGGAGGAGGATCGTTGGAGAAGCCTAGAACGGGACCAACCAAGGTACTATCCGGCACGGAGGAGTAACAGTTTAGATGACCCTGAACGGAACATGAACCGAAATCAACCATCTAACCCTTATACGGAGCGGACAGCAACCACTCAAGGTTTACCGACCAACACTCCGGTCGGACCTAACCGAGATAACAGTGAGAATGAAAATTGGGTAGTAGTCGGGGAATATCCTAGTCACAAAATACTGCATAACGAACCAAAAAACGACGGAGGACCCCGAATAGCTCAAGTCAACCATATCAAAGCAGAAGGTAGTCAAAAACCTAAAAAGGATCCCAGCCAGAGGAAGGAGAATGATTACTCCAAGATTAACATCGATAAGTTTGGATCTGATAAGGATCCATACGGATACATAATGAGGTGGTAAAAGGAATGGATGTCATGATACCGACAAAGGCAAAAACCACCACAAAGAAGATGAAAATAATTACCACTGAGGAAAAATGAGAAGAAGAAGGGACAAAGAACCCAAACGGGGATTTAAGAAATAAATTAATTAAGAAACTACACCTTACAAAGGAAATATGAGCAACAATGCACCATAATAAAAAGCATCCACCTGGGTATAAAAGAAAAATAATAATAAGAAATACGTTTGAATAAAGACAAGAAAAGAGTCATACGATATTTATGAAACTAATATGATATGTTTACCACATAATATAGGAAACTATTACAATTATTTATGAAAAGTATAATGAGAAATGGAAGAGAAGAGAGGAAAAGTAGAATAAAACTATCAAAATTCCAAAACACATGTAAGCCCACCTTACATACCAGTTATTTATGAAAAAACTTTATGGCAATAATATAAGACTATGTGGCAATAATATAAGAAGTTAGTATAAAATCCTCAAAATTCTAAAATACATGTAAGCCAACCTTACATAAAGATTATTTAAAGGAAAACTATTTGGAAAGATATAAGAAGAAGAGTTTGGACTTAATCTATCAAAATTCCAAACAAGGGTAAGATCACCTTACTAACAAAAAATTTGAAAAACTTTACGACAAGAATATAAGATTAGAATAAAATCATCAAAATTCCAAAGACAAAGTAAGTACATCTTACTACACCATTATTAATGAAACCATTTAGAAGATATGTGCAAGAAGAAGTTAGAATAAAATTATCAAAATTCCAAACAAAGGTAAGATCACCTTACATACCAATTATTGAAGAAAATTTTATGGCAATTATATAAAGAGAAGTTAGAATTAAAACCCCTAAATTCTAAAACAAAAGTAAGTCCACCTTACATAAAAATTATTTGAAGAAAATTTTATGGCAATTATATAAAGAGAATTTAGAAAAAAAAAATCCTCAAAATTCAAAAACAAATGTAAGCCCAACTTACATACCAGATATTTATGAAAGATCTATGTGGCAATAATATAATAATAAAGAAGAAGAGAATTTAGAAAAACAATCCTCAAAATTCTAAAACAAATGTAAGCCCACCTTACATAAAGATTATTTAAAGGAAAACTATTTGGAAAGATATAAGAAGAAGAGTTTGGACTTAATTTAACAAAATTCCAAACAAGGGTAAGATCACCTTACTAACAAAAAATTTGAAAAACTTTACGACAATGATATAAGAAGAAATTAGAATAAAATCCTCCAAATTTAAAACAATGTAAGACCATCTTACTAAACCGGAATTTGAAAGAAACATTTTGAAGAGAAGAATATAAAACAGAATTTAGATTGAAATAATATAGGTTCTAAAAAGAAATGTAAGCACATGTTACATACAATTATTAGAAAACATTATGGCTATGATATAAGAAGAGTGAATTTTGAATTGTGTATAAATCAAGTTTCCAAACCAAGAATAAGTACAACTTACCAACCAATTATTAATAAAACACTTTGGTGAGATAAACAGAAGAGATTTAATACCACATTTATGGTAAGCATAAAATATAATTACCATGTTAATAAAGGATCATAATGGGATGAATAAAGGAAACAGACTTTAGAATTAAAACAAATAATTCTGGACAGTATGATCATGTCTAATTTCAATCTGAAGAGTAAAAACCTTTCCATAAAATGATGCCAAAGGAAATTAAAAGAAAAATGAGATACGATTTGAGTTGATACGATTTGAGTGATTGAATATAATAAAGTACAAAAACTTATTTGGAATTATGAGATAATAAAACTTTGAAGTGGTATGAGGAGAAATTATGACCTCATTATGAAATTAATAAAAAACATTCATTCAAAAGTATAATAACAATGACAGGAATAATGTGAAAATAATATCAAAGATTTATGTAATTAAACGAATTAATATAAAATGATTTATGAATTAAATGTCGATTATGCTAATGACAGTTAAAAAAATTCTAGAAAATAGAACAAGTGGAAATTTAAGAACAAAGAAACAGTCTAAAAATGTCATAAAGATATGCTACTATAAACAATGCAGATTATAATAAAAAAAAACCAGAAGGTAATAAAGAATTTATAACCAAAAGATTTATATGATAAGAAAAGTTGAAAAATGTAATAATAGAAGAGCTTTCTACCATAATATCAAATGAAAGAAACATCCAGTTAACGAGTCAGAAGAACGACTGAGATAGGAATATTAAAATCTCTGAGAAATATAATAAGTAATAAGTGAAGTATCCCAAAGATATTTTTTTTTAAATAGTAACAAATGTGTACTATTCTGAATAATTTTTTAATCTGTCTGTAGATAATTCCAGCAGTATTAATATGTTTTTTTTTTTTTGAGCAGAGATGATTTGCCTCTGTACTCAAATATGTGTGAAGTATTGGACAGCAGAGGAAAGTAGCGTACAGTGCCTCTCTGAAATGAACCAGCTCACAAAGTAGGGAACGATAGGGAGGAAATATCCCAAGGAGAAAATACTAAGAAGAAATATGAAAATGAAATAATAAATATGAAACTCAGATGACTATTACTATCAAGGGAGATCAAGTGAGAATGATATAAACTTAAATATAAATAAGAAAATTTTTAAAATGGAAGGAAGTCCAGAATAATAACAAACCTAGAATAATTATCATAAGCAATTGTTTCAAACAAAGCAAGTATAGTCTGAAAAAATTACTTCTGGAGAAGGGCATTCTGTAGCGTGACAGAAAATCCACTACATATTAAGTCATATAAAATCATAAAGTTTAATTACAGCAAATATGTTAAAATAATATTGAATGAGATTAAAGGAAATCAAATGAATGAACCACGATAAAATAAAAATCCTTATTACATTATATATAAAAACCACTGTTTAAATATCAAAGAAAGTATCAAAAGCAACTCATATTATAATATCAGTAATTTACCCAGGAAGCTAGGAGCAGTAAACAAGTTATATAAGACCATATCAAGAAGAAAGAGACTCAATTTAAGAGTGGTGAATACCAAAATACCCCAAAAACTAGAAGAGGGAAGAATAAAGTTTGTGATCAGGAAGAAAACAATACCCTGAAACCTGTAGAGAAGAATAAGGTCCGTATCAGTGAATAAATTAAATGCTCCAAACTAAACCTCAGTCGATATAACACTAAGTACCTTGGTTTACCCAAGAAAGAAGAAGGAAGACAAGAAGACCAGAAGAATGAAGACCAGAAGAAGGACGAGAATGAAGACAAGAAAGAAGATAAGAAGAAGGACAAGAAAGAAGACAGGAGGAGAGGAAGAAATAGTATGAAGGAAACACCGTTGTAAAACCTATTATTATAATTAAATGCCATCAACCCCAAACCCACAAAAACGATACAAAAGAAAGTATAACATACCCAAAATCCTATAAAATGTAATTATTTAGAAAACTAAAGTGCTGTATAGTATTATAAGAAGTGAACCGACTAAAGCTATTGTGTGATAAGAAAATAAACAAGTCTTAACAGTCCATGATTACTAAAGGTCTGGTCTGAGATAATAAGACTCAAAATATCAGAACCAACAGTGAAAGTGAATTTGTGTGTTTTTTTTAGGAATGCAATAAACTTAAAGTTAGTGATACTATGACTTATCAGTATGCTATATAACAACTTTAATATCCAATAATAAACAGCATAATAAAATAATAAAATGGAAGGTTTCCAGTATTTTATTATTTTAATGTAACTCTTTATTTACAAGACATTTGTAAAAAATGCTAATAAATAGAGTATGGGAGGTCATGTTTACTGATGAGGGTATCATAAATAATAATGGTTTAGACCAGAAAGGACTGGCATTAATTTAGTATTCGTAAGTTTAAAATGTTTAAATAGACTGTTTATTCACAGCCATAAAATCAATGTGTTAGTAAAATATATTTGTAAGAGTTATTAGAAAATAAGATTTATATTATGTGTTTTAAAATGAATTATGTTTGCTAAATAATAGCCTACATACCATTAATAATGTTTCAATAGGTATGCTATGTTAACTCAAAAATAGTTAAAAGTTTATGTTCAAACCATATCAGCAATATGTTCAATTGTGCAGATTGCTAAATAATGTTCATAATTATTTGTTTTAATAATAACAGTAGTGTTAATTAAATACTACACCTCACAATAAGTTATAAACCATGTTATTTTTATGTAATAGTAACTATGTAAAGTCAGAGTAGGAAGTAGGATTAAAATTATTTGAGAAAGACAGAAATATAAAATTCTAAAATCTAGGCCATTTGGTGAATTCACAGAAACGATATAAACCAGAATAATTCACTTATAAATCCTGTAAACTAGCCAGATTTAGATAAAGTAAATCAGTTAACCACTACTGGGAATGATCCTAGGAGTTAAAATGATAATAAGGAAATATACCTTAAAACATTGTAAATTTTCAAAATATATAAATTAATTAATTTTAAAGAGCAATGTCAAATTTACAGATTAACACAAAAAACCAGTTCAAAGGTTTAATTTATATGTATTTAAGGAAAGGAAGAGGAATATGACTAATTAAAATGTATTATAATAGTATTAATGATATTTAAAATGGAGGAAATCTGTATAAAGACGGAAATCCAATTTTGAGCCTATATTTCCAAAAAGTAAAGAAATTTGTTAATTTCCACAAAATGTCTACAGATATGGACTATAATACATCAATTTAAAAGGAATGAGATGATTAAACCAATGATAAGGTTCATAATTCATAAAAGTGATGAATAAAATAAATAAATTCCATATATAATGTAATATTTTATCATGTGTATGGCTAATCGAAATATGTTAACAATACTTTTTCAAGGATTAACTGGGCCAAATTTTGACCAAGTTAATTAGTCTTTTGTTGAATATCAAGCTGAATAGTTGTGTGAAGAACGTTCCTTTAAAACCGAATCGAAAATGGTACTAGCAGTTAGCCATTAAAATCAGTGAAACGAGAGTTAGACGAATTAGACACTTTTTAAAACTAAAGCTATCAAAACGTTCACGACAATAGTGAAAACAAACACCTAACGTCATAGTACAAGTGAAATAAAACAGTAAAACAATATATTTAAACTAATTCACTCTACAAATCCTAACCATATCTTGAAAACTTTAACCCACAGAAGTGAACACATACAAAATAAACTAACCAACACAAGTTTACACAGAACACTTCGTCAGAATACACCAAATAACTTAACAGACATATTACACCAGTGCGGGAAGATTTCAGACATTCACGAAGGTAATTTTGTCGTGATTTTCGGACATGTCGATTTTGCAATAACTACGCCAGGACTAGTAGCGGCCATCTTTTAATTCTGCAGAGCCAGCCTTCACGATCCCACAGTGACGTCATCGTCTGCGTATGGTTTGACAACATTCATACACATTACATATTGGAATTATTTAAATTCTATTGAATAATAATTATTATATTTGTGTTAATTGTTAATGTTATACTTTCTCGTCACCCTTCTCTGACTATTAATTTTAATCGCTCAAAGAACCTGTCTTTTAATATAATAAATATCATAAATTTTGTTCTGTATGCACAATCGATAATTCCCGAGACAGAGTCGATAATTGCTCTCCATCGATAAAAAATCGATTACTTATCCAATTGTTCAATAAATCTTTATATTTCCATTATTTCTTATTTGTTATTTATTTCACAGGTTAATTTAAGAGTATTTATTAAGGTTGAGTGACTTAAGGAAGAGGAAAATATTTTATTTGAGACAGATATTGGACCAGCAAGAAAAATCACCAATCGATTGCTAACTGGAGTTAATCTATTTAACTCCAGACTTGGTTCAAATCTTCAAGAAGTGCTCGACGGTCAATAAATACCTGCCTGTTATCAAAATTTTTACAAGAACCTTTTAAAACATATTTATTTCTTATATACACACCTCAATAAACATAAACAAGATTTCTTACTATTTGAAAATTTTATTTTTATAAAAAATTTCATCAACATTTTATTCTTTTGTAACGACCGGCATACAGTGGACGGGTTACAATATATATATTTAGTCACTTTTTGCTACAGTCCGTTTCTTGATGTATATAATACATTTAATATTTATAATTAAATTTACCTCAAGATGTTATTTTTTTCCTTTATTGGAAAAGATACATAAGATAGTACCCGAAACATGTTCCAATAAAGGAAAAAAATAACATCTTGAGGTAAATTTAATTATAAATATTAAATGTAATATATATATATTATTCTTGGATTTTGTTGTCCATGACGTGTCCATTTCTTAACTAAATATAATTATTTCTCTACGACTCGGAACACAAATCTTTTTATGGGTAAAAAATCTGCTAGGAGTAAAATCAATAAACTCCTACACCAAGCACAAAACAAACAACAGACAAAGACAGAAAACAACAAATTCATAACACTAACATACATCAACAAACAAACTGAAAAAATAGCCCACAAATTCAAAAAATCAGGATACAAAATCGCTTACAAAGCTACTAACAAAACAGAACACACACTATCAAAACACACACACAAAGCACAAAACGAATTCGATCTTCCTGTTGTTTACAAACTAAATTGCTCAGATTGCAACAAATTCTACATAGGCCAGACAGGATGTAGCTTCAAACAAAGATACATTGAACACACAAAGGCACTCCACTCCACTACAGAATCCACCTTTGCAAACCACCTCATTGAAGCATACCACACATACAAAACATCGACAATAACATGAACATTCAACACGTACACACAAAAGGCCAAAGACTAGACACTCTAGAACAATTGGAAATATACAAACACACGAAAACAAATAAAAACGACATCCTAAACGAACAGACGCAATTCAAATCACACGCATTATTCGAACATATCACAGGTGGGCTAAACTGTTATTTTAAAATAATAGGTATGAAAATACCGTTCCAAAAAAATAACAGGTACAAATACCTTAAGCTATTGTACTTGTACTAATTATACATAACCTATATTGTCCTTTGTAAGTAAGTCGTTTTGAGTTTCCTGCAGGTCTCGTATGTAATATCTTCAAATAAATACACTGCAAGTAGGTTTAGTTTCACCTATATAAACCTATTAAAATAATAATAAACCTACTTGCAGTGTATTTATTTGAAGATATATAACCTATACTATATAATTTGTTATAAGAAATAAATTGAAACTAAAAGTATTAACAGTGTTACTTTACACTGTGACTTTATTAAACTATTACTGTTTAAAAGAAAATAAGAAACAAGAGAATTTATAAGCCTATCTCTCTTTGGGAATACCAATTTAAGTTTTTACTAGGCGTAAACAAACTAACATTGGTTAGACAAATCAGTTGCGAAACCCAGGGCAATGAAATAATTTAGAGTACACATAATACCACAACAAATAATGTGAAAAAACATCAGAAACATATAATAAAAACATAACAGTAAGCCACAAGAGTGAATAAACAAAATTTTACAAATAAAAAAAATTAAAAAAACTGTAATAAAATAAATATAAATAAAAACTTTTAAACAATAAACAACAACAAAAGTAAATTAAATACATTACATACCTGGATAATCTTCAGATCCATTCACTAATGTACACAGATATACAAGTCATGAACTAATCTTTGTCACACCTATTCACATTACAATTTGCTTCACTCAAATAACACATTGTAGGTAAAATTAAACTATTGAATGGTTTTAAAATACTAGAATTTCAGTTATTCAGACACTATTTCAAATTTGTATTTAAAAATATCAGCTGTTGCACTTTCCTTGATGTTAATCGAGTTCTTCGTTCAGATAAAATTATTCCTGCCCTGGAAAATATCCTTTCACAGGGAATGGATGTTGCAACCATGTTACATCTAGTTCTGACCAAATGTGCAAGATTAGGGTATACACGTTGGTGATCTTTCCACCGCAGTAAGGGATTTTCGCTTCTCTCTATTGGTGTGTCTTGAAGATATTTATCTACTTCTTGTATAGCCATTGATAAAGGTGTCCCTATTTGTTTAACTTTGATTTGGTTTTTATAATGGTTCCAAATTGAAACTGTTTCCTCCTCTGTTATGTTATGTTGTAGATTTCCTTTGGTTTCAATGCTTGTATTGGTTCTTGAATTTTTTGTAATTTGTGAACGTACTAGTTCAGCTGCATATTTTTTTGTATTTTCTAGAGAAGTATTGTCTTCAAAAAAGTAGTGTTTGTACCTGGGGTCAAGCATCGTGCAAAGTAAAATTGTTTTGCTTTTTTCCAAATTAGCAAACCTTACAGAAATTCCTTCTAGAAGTTTAAGTGCAATTTCTCTGACAAGTGGTTTAGTTAATTTCACACTTACCTGTTGTATTGATAATTTTAATCCTTGGGTTATAGGTATTATCTGGCGGGCGGTGATATATTTCTCTCCACTCATTTCTTTTGTTACCTCCTCACAAGGTTGCAGAATAGCACACAGTTCTTTACAAAATCCCCATTCTTCAGCTGTTAATGTTTCTATGTCTGTTGTCAGTAATGTCAGAGAGTGTTTTACAGCGTCCTCCAGTTCAACAAATCATTTAAGCATATAATAAACAGAATTCCAGCGTGTTACAACATCTTGCAGAAGTTTTTTAGGTTGCTGAACACCTATCTGTTCTTGATATTTTGTGAGTTTTAAATGTGCAATATTACTTCTCTTAAAAAATGTCACAATTGTTTTTACTTTTTTGATTATCCCATTTACAATTAACAGGCTATCTTGAACAATTAAATTTAATGTGTGAGCATAACATCCAAAATGCTTCCACTTAAGTATGCTTTGTATAGCACTAGTAATATTTATGTCATTATCAGTAATAACAATTGAAATTTTTCTAGACAAGTCCCATTCATTTATAATATGCAAAATTTCATCTGCTAAATTTTGAGATGTTTTATTTATTTTGATAACTGAACAGTCTAATAGTATATGTTTCATTTCAAAATCCTGATTAATGTAATGTGCAGTAATTGCATTAAAAGTTTCATTTGTTGTAGAAGACGGTTGTTAAGCAAACACTTGGTGGATCTTTTTTAAAAGATTCTTTCATTTCATTTACCTTTGTTTCATAAGAAGCTGGTAACAGTGTGTTAGCAAAATACTTTCTAGAAGGAATTTGATAACTAGGGGCACAAGTATTCATCAAATTTCGGAAACCTCTGTCTTCAACAACTGTAATTGGTTGAAGATCCCAAATAAAAAGTTTCATTATGGCCTCATCAATTTTGTTTTTATCAGATAGGCCTACTGCTAATTTTTTGGGTATGGAGGTTGATATTGACATTTGTTTTTTACCTGTTGGAACAGGCAGCTGAAATGAAGACGGTTGATTTTGGAAGGTGTCAGTAGCTCTTGAAGTGGTTGGTCTCTCTGGACTAAAAAAATGGGAGGAAGATTCAACTACTAAGTTTTCTTGCACATCTGGTCCTATTTGCAATATATCACCTGAAGAAGTTTCTGTTCTTGGCAAAGATTGCACAGCAGTTTGGGTGGATATAGTAGGAAGAGCAACTGTTGGATGCTTTCTTTGTAAATGTTTTTTTAAATTACTAACTGAACTTTTATATGATAGACTAGTTTTGCAAATCTTGCACAATGCAATATTAATTTAAGAATTTTACCTTATATAATCCACTAGGCGATCTCAGTTTTTCAAATACGACATGTTTCAGGGACTAAATCCCCATCCTCAGGTACAGTAAAATGCTATTCCCCTAATACATAGGGGTCGTCGAAAAGATTAAAACGTTTATACACATAAACACCACACGCACAAAACTCACTATGAATAAATTAACATATATACATAAACATATGAAAACGTTATAAGTGACTCGGTGCACCGGTCGACCTCTGATCATCAACTAACATGTATTCGCGCTTCACTGCTTCCAATAAATTATATGATACCGCGTTGAAGATAAGCAGTAGGGAAATAGGGATAAAGTATTTACTTAAAAAATAAATAAATACAAATTTATGTTCAAAACAATAATAAATTTTTATCGGACATAATTTAAACCGATTACCCTTAAGGAATTAGATTTAAGGAACAGGACTTGATAAAGTGCATAAACGTGCATTACAACAATCTCATCATTTACGTGAGATGTGTAGTGCAGTTAAAGTCACATTAATAAAAAGTATAATTATAGCCTATCAACATCAGCCACTCTATAGGTTACAAGACAATATAATTCGTTATTTCAAAATTTATGAAGTTGGTGACTAGTATAATATATAATTTATTAGCATATAATCTGTATTATATAGGCTATCTGCATATCACACGAGAATAAATGTAACATCAGGATGAATTTTTTCATTTATTAAAAACAGCTTCATCTCTTCACTCTTATAACTTATGAGTCTTATGGTACTACACACAACATCTCCCCTTTTCTTTGTTGTAGTTATCAAAGGGATAATAGTAAAGAACCAATGATTGAAAAATCTATACCTAAAAATCCTTGGGAAATTGTAGCTTCTGATATTTTTTATTTACTTGGTAAAAGGTTTATAATTGTAGTAGGCCTAGATACATACCTATAGTAAATTCGTTGATATGCAGCAATTAAGTGATTTAAGCGCAGAGTCTACTATTCAGTCTTTAAAGGAGTTTTTGCACGATATGGGGTTTTATATTCAGACTCAGGTACTCAATACACGAGTTTTAAATTTAAAAAATGTTCAGATCAATGGGGTTTTAAACATGTGATAACTACTCCAAAACATCACCAGTCAAATGGTTTAGCAGAGAGACATATACAGACTCTCAAACATATTTTGAAAAAATTATTCAGGAAGGAAAAGATAAAGAAATGGCTCTATTACAATTAAGAAATATGCCTATTGATAATAGTGGCATTACACTTGCGGAATTAATGTATGGTAGGAAAGTAAGAAATATAATACCAAATTCAAATGAAGGCAAAGTAGAGTCAAATAAATTTAGTACTATTTTGCAAGAACGTCAAAATAAACAAAAGTTCTATTATAATAAAGGTTCGAAAGCTCTTAAAGAATTTAATGTGGGAGATAAAGTTAAATTCATGATGAAGGAAAGGAAACCTTACCTCATCAAAATGGTATTATTATTGAAAAACATCAAAATCCTGGATCTTATAAAGTAAAAACAGAACAAAATACTATTGTAGCACGTAATCGAAAAGATCTATCCAAAGGTACACAATTTAATGAATTCCAATATGGTTTAGAGATATACCATTTGAAGAGCCCACTCAAAGAAGAGTTTCGAACAATACAAATACTGTAAATAATAATGTGAATCATGCAAATAATATCTGTAATAATAATCCTATTGTTAATGAGACTCCAAATGATGCTCCGAAAATTATGACTAGATCAGGTCGTAGGATAAAGAAACCAGAGTACAAAAGGCTATGTATGTTTAATAAATGTTATGTAATAATATTGTAATTTAATTTTGAAAAACTAGAGAAGGGGAGATGTTGTGAATAGTACCATAAGATTCATAAGTTATAAGAGCGGGGATACGCCACCATGACAGATGTATAGCGAGGCATGTGAGTCAGTCACAGGGCGATCTCTCCATAAGAGCAATACGCTCACGATGTACTCATTATTATAGCTGTTTAATAAATCTTTTTATTATATTTAATAACCATCTAACTGTACATTTATTCACACATATAACACTGTATATATTAGGAGAAGTGTCGGTGTCTTAACTTTAGGCTTAAAATGCAGTGGCAGCTTGCCCATAAGGGCTCTCGGGCGCAGCCCTCCCAATAAAATAAAAAGTAATAATTAATTATTAATTTTTCACCAAATCAATTAAAAAAGTTCCTATACGCATCAAAACAATAATACAACGGAAAACATTTGACGTTTAAAGTCCGGAGTTGAGTTGCGGGCGTTGGCCATAGAGCCCAAAGCTACTGTGTGCAGTGTAAATGGAAAATACAGCATACAGCTCTAACCGTGCGGTGACGTCAATCAACTGTGTTCTTACGGACATGCTGGGACTCCATCCTTGGCCACGCATGCGCAAATCATCTCAGCCAGCGCCAGCAGTGTAGCAGTTATTGGCACTCCTTGTTAGCAAATAGGTTATTGTGTTTAGTGTGTGATTAATGTGTGTCATTATGAATAACACGGATTCTAACTTTGTAATTACGAATGATGTAAGTAAAATTATTAGCCAAGGGATAAAGAACTTAGAGCACAGGGTTGAACTTAAAAGATTAGGGCCTCCTAGGCCTAATATGGTGATTAATCAAGTACAAAAATCCACTAAGAGTAGGAATAGCTACAATCGGAAATTTAGTATTCATTTGTATAATTATGCTGATTGGTTGTGTGGGTGTGGAATAAAACTCATTTTTCTGTTACCCGTGCATAGTAATGGGCGTACAGGATCGCACCTGGACTGTAGATGGTGTCTCGGATATTAAGCATTTGAGTGAAAAACTTAAAAAACATAAATTAAGTGAAAAACATATAAATGCGTGTATCGAGTATGCAGTACTTGGGAAGGTTGACATTGGATCTCAGTTAGACAGTGCATATAGATTAAGAATTCAAAAGTTAAATGAGGAAGTAACAAAAATCGGTACATTTTAAGTAAGTTGATTGATCCTGTGAAGTTTTGTGGGGCTTTTGAACTTGCATTAAGGGGGCATGACGAAAGTGGCACTGACACATCTAACAACCCTGGCATATTTCGTGGTCTTGTCAACCTAATGGCAGAGTTAGACTCTACATTAAAACAACATATTGAAAAAAGCAATAACCGAGTATTTTTAGGGCTTTCCAAAACCATCCAAAATGATTTACTTGATTCCATATATGCCGTGTGATTGGAAATTATATGCGACGAAATTACTCAAACTAAATATATTGCTATTGAAGCCGATGAGACAACTGACTGTGCTACATTGTCTCAGCTAGTGTTTGTTGTCAGATACGAGTTAAATGGGGTTGTAAATGAAAGATTTGTTAGTTTTGTAGTACCCAAAGGTCATGACAAAAATGCACATTTCGTACACTGTTACGGGCATCAACTAAATTTGATCATTGAACGCTGCGCAACACAAAATAAACAGATAAAAATATTTTTCAGTAATGTTGAAGCATTTTCATCCTTTTTTTCACAATCGACTAAAAGAACAGCAGTACTTGACGACATGAAAAAACGAATACCAAAGAGCTCTGGCACTCGTTGGAACTTCAAGTCTAGAATTGTCAGCACATTATTTAAGTATAAAAATGAAATAGAAGAATGCTTAAATAAAATATTAGACGACGACAGCAATGATTATACAACTGTAAACAAAGCAGTTGGTTTAAGCAACCTTCTTAAAGACAACGATTTCATTTTCTGGGTAACATTTTTTAATAAAATAATGCCCCATTGTGATATTTTGTACAACGAGCTTCAGAACAAGACAATCGATTGCATCAAGGCCTTAAAATATATAGGCGAATTTAAGTCTATAATCCAAAAAGTAAGAAACTTGCCTGAGGTTGACCAGCCCAGTTCTAGCGAACTTGATGGAACTGAAAATGATTTATCTTGTTCAGGCCCCAGTAGAAAACGTGGCCGATTTGATGATAGAAGACACATTGTGGCAAAAGAAGTGTGTGATGTTATCATGACTGGAATTGACAATCGCTTTAATTTCTTAGATCATTTGTCGGTAGCCAAGTTATTTCAGCCAAGTTTGTTTCCCGAGTTCAAAAATAAATTTCCTGAAAATGAATTAGAAATTGCTGTAAATTTATTCCAGTTGAATAAAATAGAACTGTAACAAGAGTTGGTAGTAATATACAGTAGAAGTGATTTTTCTGAGGCAACAGGCTCATTACGGTTGCTTAATTTTATTTATGATAATAATCTGAGAGATGTGCTCCCCGAATCAGTGAAATTACTTCAGATCATCTGCACAATCCCAATGACCACTGCAGAAAGTGAAAGATGTTTTTCAACTTTAAAGCGAATAAAGACTTTTACCAGGAGCACAATGAAAGAAGGTAGACTCAGTGCACTCGCCATGTGTTCAATTGAAAAGAAATTATTATCTACCCCCAATTTCAATGAACGTGTGATCAACCACTTCGCTGCACAGAAGGAGAGGAGGATGGACTTCTGCTACAAACAATATAACTAAAGGTATGAATTTTCAGTCGTAGATTAATTTATTTTTGATATTAAATGTGACTAAGTATATTTAAAGTGGTAGAAGATTAATACCTTGTTACTTAATACAACTTCCTCCTGAATTCTGATGCTTGGTCTAATTTTAAAAATATAGCTTTCACATTTGCCCTGTGGTATATAGCTATGTACTTCTGTTCTATAAAATATTTTGAATTTCCACTCTTATTATTCACATATCTTAAAAATAAAATACTTACAGTAAAATCAAATGTTATAAGTAGACTAATTTTGACAATTTTATAAATTTATAAAAATACATACAAGAAAGTGAATGAGTGTGTGTATCTGTGTGTGCGCGTTCGCGTGCGTGTGTGTTTGTGTAGAGATAGTTATGACCTTATGAAAGAGCCCCTCCCATGTTCATAACGACGAGCCGCCACTGTTAAAATGTCCGATTTACAATAAGTGATTGTAAAACTTGGTTTTATATTCCCTACTGTTTTGGGGCCCCTGTTTTGTTTCGCCGTAAACAACGTATATATACTTCCCTAAAGTCAGTGATTAAAGTAAAAATATAATTTATAACTAGCAGATAACAATAGCATTTCATATTACGTTCACGTGACATGTATATGTGGTATGGATATTTTTATGCCACTGTACATACTATTACAAGGGGAATAGTCAGCGGCAAAATTAACTTCCGTCGCCGCGCGTGTACTATATTTCGGTCTCCGATTTGTACACCAACTGTTTTCTTCACAAGTAACTAATGCCAGCTTATGGAGGTTATGTACGACAATGTAACTTAAATAAAATTTACTTTGTTAGTGTACATTAAAAGGGTGTATTTATTGGAAGTACAGAAATTAGTTTACATTTATCGCACATAATTACGGTACAGAGACGATTTTGGGAGGTTGTGGCTACGTTTAACAATATAACTTAACCTTTTACATTTTTAAAATTAATTAGACTTAACAAACGTTTCCTTAGTTAGTGTACATTCAAAGGCTGTATTTATTGTATGGATAAAAGGCTGTATATAACATTAACGGCTGTATTTATTCGAAGTAAGTAATGCCAGCTTATGGAGGTTCTGTACGACAATGTAACTTAAATAAAATTTACTTTGTTCGTGTACATTAAAAGGGTGTATTTATTGGAAGTACAGAAATTAGTTTACATTTATCGCACATAATTACGGTACAGAGACGATTTTGGGAGGTTGTGGCTACGTTTAATTATTTAACTTAACCTTTTAGATTTTTAAAATTAATTAGACTTAACAGACATTTCCTTAGTTAGCGTACATTCAAAGGCTGTATATAACATTAAAGGCTGTATTTATTCAAAGTACCGGAATTAAAACGTACTTCCAATTTAGAACCTAGTACAATCTAATATATAACCAAACAAGTACTGTACATTAAAATCCTTTTTTCAACATAATGCAATAAAAAGCAATGTGCAGTTTCTGTTTACATGCAAATGATTAAGTATTAATAATGGGTTACAGTGGAATTTAATGTTACTACGGTCTGAATTAATGCAAATAAAATTGGGAGAATCTCGTAAACATATTAAAGAATGCTTGTATATTACACACAAAATTATTACAGTATGGACCTTTGTTAATGAATAGAAACAAATTTGACTCTATACTTTAGTATGTACCAATAAAATTCACCTTTTTTCAAATACCAATATCTGTTGTTTTTTTCATACCCTTAAAAAAAGGTCATTAACAACATACATTATGAGAAAACGTGATTACAAATAACTAGCCATTAGTTACTTGTGAAGAAATTAGATATAACATTTACAAACATCAAATCTTCAATTCTCTCCCTATTTGTTTTATAAAAACTGGAGTTTCTACTGCAGGTTTTAAGTCCACTAACTACTTAATTAAATATACATAATTGTTCCTGTATCTTGTTGGGTAACATATTATATTAATACATCTGCTTCCTACTCATATGTGCAAACAATGTTTTTAATGTACGGTCCTAAAATCTTTATCAACACTTTATATCTTTAAGATTTAGACAAAGTCTAATGACCAACTTGGCCTAACCTGAATTTACATGACCTGGCTCAGAACAACTTTATTTTGGCAAATACAAAGATGAAGACTGGTTGCAATTTCTTCAGGGCTCACACCTGCTGCCAGGCTTAGTTCTATAACATTATAAGGAAGAAAGAAATCAGCCCAAACCTGCAACTGCTGTGGGAAGGCTTTTACACCATTACCAATAAGATTAATGATGTCATCTAAGAATAACTCATTAGCTTTATTTATACATTTAATGCATCTTAATTAGTAACTAACAGCACTGCTGTGTCTTACAGTAACAAAACACGTTACCGTACACTAACTCAAAAGAATTTCTTGTTTTCAGTTTAAGAAAGTTGAAATTGTGTATTTATTTTCTTTTCCATTCACTATTTGTAAAACGTGCTTAAAATTAATATGTGTACGCTTACTATATTGAAATCCAATGTTCACTATCCAATAATTACAAATTTTGTGGAATTGTGAAATTAGTAACACTATGTACTAATGTGTGATTATCGGTTGAATTTCTGTATTCCTTTGATTCATTAATAAATCTTACTAATTTGTTTCTTTATGTCTATAATGATTTCTTATTAGTTTTTAATATTTGTGTTTTCATTATTCATTTGTAAATTTTTGCATTTTGTTGTCCATGACATGTTCATTGATTAACTAATTATCATTAAAACAGACAGAGGACTGATCCTCTTTTGCAAGATCACAAGTACCTGTATGTTTCAAGTATGTTTTTAATTTTTTTAATTGTATGCAATGTGGACACATACAGAGGAGTGTCAGTTTTTTTATGTTTTTTCAATAAATACAATGAGAGGGGGAGAGAGAGAGAGAGAGACCAAAAATAACACGTTCAGAAATTACATCAGAACTTTTCCTGACAGTAAAAAAATAACTAAATAATGAATGGTAAAGAACATTAACAAAATTAATGGAAATTATAGTTATTATTTGTTGTCTAATGAACAGGTACTAGTAAAGGCTTCATATACTTCACATCTTAAATTATAAACCTATTACAAACATATTTGGTATATTCAGCTTGAAACAAACATTCAGACCAATAAAAATGGTTTAAATTTTGCCATGCTCCATTATTAGTACTGTTGAAACAGCAGTTTGATTATAATTGTTTTTAGAACAGACTTCTGGAATGATGTGTGCAAAATGATTAAAACATACCTCCTTACAGTGTGCATTAATAAGTTGTTGATTATTCTAACTGATACACTGTCATCCCATTATCATATGACAGTTCTCAGAGCTTCAGTAATAGTCATCTTTGCTGTTAACATGGACACAAGTCTCTTTTTTAAAAAGACTTTTCATTAGTAAAGTTACTTATAAGTAGGCATACATTTGTACTCATAATATGAGGTTAAGAATTAAGAAAATTAAAGAATGGTATTTACTTACTAACCATTGAGTGTAACATTATTTACAGTAATTAATAATGTCCCAATTTATAAAAGTCATGTTTGGCTAACTAGGCATAACCCAACCTGTGTTCCTGACATCCTAATTCTCTTTCTTCTAATAATATTACTTAACTTTATTGTGATATAACTGATCACAATTGTTCCTTATAACTCCCTACAACTTTTACAACAATGCTAATGACAAAAATCAATAATAATTTCTTACAATTAACATACATAATTTATCTAGGCATATTGGCCTATTATAGTTTGAACATTATTTTTTCATATTTTAACAATTCTTGTTTTTAATACAAGACAACTATTCTAAATTGTTCTTGATCCTTGGCTTTCACTTTTGTTACACTAATAATGACAATTATTAGCAATAATTGTTTACAAATAGTAGAAATAAGTTATTCTGGTATAGGGCCTACTGGCCCATTGTAGTGGACACCTTAGTTTCTTTCGTACATTTAAAATAATTACTTTTGCTATCAGACAATTACTTTACATTGTTCTTGATACACTTATTCAACTTTCACTACAATAATAATGACATAACTTAACAACTATTTACTATGAATAACATACAAATGTTCTAGGCTCATTTGCCTATGATATTGACCCTTAATTTCATTCATACCTTGAAAATACATGTTTCTTCCTATTACATCATTATTCTAAAACATTCTTCACAATTTACTGAAGCTTTGACAACATAGTTTGTCCTTTAATATTGTTTTTCTTACTTATTCTAGTTGTTATTATCTTCAGTATCAGTATTCTGAAGGTTTAGTCCATGTATCTTGTTTCATTATTTACTTTGTTTGTACTTATTGGTTAATCATATCTTCCTTACTAGAATATTATTCTAATAATAACGATTCTAGTATTATTTATACAGTATAGTTTGTTTAATAAGTTTACATTAAAACTGTTCTTTTTACATACAATTATTGACAAGTTTTAGTTTCTCATATTTCTTCTTCTTCATGTTATAATTCAAATTATAACCATTATTATCTAGCTATTATAAGCTTATTTACTACTTCATCAGTAGTTTTCACCTTCTGTTTACAATTCATGGATTTTACAATGCTTTTTTGTTCTTTCTGTTGTTTAAAACATTATAATGTTACATAACCTTACTTGTAGGCTTACATTTAGCTCTATTGTTGTTTTATTATTACATTTTTGTAATACTCTTTTTGATTTACATTATTCTATTCATAATCATAAATAAAATTTGATTTCATTATTTTAGTACTTAGAAACTAATTATTGAATTAATAATTTTCTTTATTGAGTATCCAGTTTATTACTGCAGTATGGAGTATAGGTTTTATCTTTTTTAACAATTTTTAATGCAGTTTACTGGAGTAAAATCTTCTTATTGATAATGTTCTTATCAGTTTCATTACATTATTCTTATCTCTTTTTATTATCTCGGACAATATTTATAGTATACAATTTAGTTAATGACTTAGTATTTTGTTCTTCATGTATCATGGTCATGAAATGGTTTAAGTTGGGGCCTATTTTATGTAAGGGGAAAACATAACGTTACAATATTATAATTACTTCCTTAAATTTTTAGTGACCGTCAATCAGTGAATGTTTTAGTGGATGGTTAGTGAGGATCGGTCATAGTTTTGACCGATCCTCACTAACCATCCACTAAAACATTATAATTACTTTTATTTCTATAATTATTTATAAGTATTACTTGTACAAACAAAACTGGCTTAGAAATGGGTCTACTTAGGAAATTATGGAATTCTGCTGAAATTTCGAATAGTTCTGGAGGGGAATTGATCCCCTGATAACCCCCCTCCATAAGTTACCGTACTCCACTGATCCCACTCTACACAATTCCAAGAAATCCTGTATTTCGGAGTTCAAAAGAAAGTGATACAGACTCTAAAGATCTCATTGTAGCATTCACTACTGAAACAGTTCATGGTTTAGAGCTTCCCTTATGTGCCTGGTAAGTGAAGGAGAAGGGATCTATTTAACGTGCAAGTTGAAAATATATTTAATTATTGCACTTAACTTGATATAATTACTGATTACATTTCAGGATTATTATTTTCAGAAATAATGTATGTAAACCAGTTTTCCCCATATAAAGTTAATTAAAATTCTTTAATGCATAGCATTCCAGGCATTTACAGTAGTAGATTCGTATTACTAAATTTGAATTTACACAAATAATTCTCTTTGATTAACCAGAGTTACACACACAAACTAAATGCTGAGTGTCCTCCTAATGTATAATTTGTAATTTAATGTGTAATTTATATTCAGCTAAAACAGTATTCCAAAAACTTACCTTGTTACTAGAATATGTGACACGATGAACTTTCATCATGTGTTCAACTTTGTGTTGGGAGTTAAGCATTTTAATAATTTTTATTTATGCAGGCGTATAGCAAAATCTGATCATCATGGAAAAGGAATAAGGCATTTTGTAATAGCAATTAACTGATTAGTTCCTGCTCTATTACCGAATCATATTACAAGACCAATTTTTGTTTAATTGAAAAGATATATTTTAACTGTTTCTTTTGGTGCAATCTGTAAATTCCATGATACACGTCCATAAAGGTTTGAAAATATGCTTACTCCACTTTGATAGGAATAAATTCTCAAAAAACTAATACAACAAATTTGTTATGTCTGATCACACCAGCTATCCTTTCTATTGGAAATGAGCCTTTTATCCAAATTTATCATATAGTATTGTGTCAAGATATTACACTACATTTGTATACTGTAATACAGTATATTATTTGCAGACTGACAGGGTTATAAAAAATTCTGAAAGAATTGTTGCTTTTACAACACCATCCTTTATCAAGTGACTACTCAAATCTGCCAGTTTTTCACAGAAACTGAAGTTTGATGATTAGATCCATCATGACCTAGTGATGCTCCAAACATTTCAAGGATTCTCCTGGCCTTAAAAAACTGGACTGGCCTCATTGATTGACATGACTAATGTTAAATTTACTTTGGGATACTTCCAAACATAATACAGTTTACAATAAACAAACAAAATATTATGCCTGTCTAATTTTTCCAGAACTGTATACACATAATTTGATCTGGATAGAACATTTATTAAACAATAATACTATTTGATGCAAATAATTAAAATATCGGTATGGAGAACCATACATGACTACCATGTTTTAAGATTTATATTTGAAATAATTTTAGAAATGAAACATTTCCACAGAAACTACTTCTATCTTCAGCCTCAACCATAGAATTGTGATCACTAACATATACCACCTCATGTTAGCGCACTCGATTTTCACTGATGATGGCAGTCAATGGCACTTCCGAAACGTCTGGTTTTGCAGAAAACATTGGACCATGGCCAAACAGCCTGGGAAGGAATTTTATCAACAAACTACTTGAATGTTGCTGATAATGTGGTACACATATAAAAAATTATCCCCTCCCCTTCACCTATCATTTTCATTTATAGAAAATTATCCCCTCCCCCTACCCCTTTTCATTTATAGATATTAAATCTACCTTTCTACAGTGGATTATTATGACCTTTTCAGGATACTTTATTTATCAAAATTAAGTACTTTACTCTTGTTAAAACAAAACATTGCAGGTAAACTACACCTTCTCCTTAACCGATCTTCACCAAAATCAACAGACCTTGAGTCCTCTACAATATGCAAAAAATTATTTGAATTTGCGGGAGTTATCATTCGCCATAGACAAAATTCTACACACAGACATCTTTCTAAAAATTACTTTTCTTTATGTTTTGAGGGTAGTACAATCAGAATCAGCCCTCACGGGACACTAATTATTAGATACAATTTTTACCTTCATTTATTACCTTCCACTCACTGTGTATTTTCTCAGAGGCCATAAAATGTTCTTTTTAACGTTGCCGAGCATAAATTGATGTTAAATTAAAAATAAAGTAAAGGCATATCACCTTAAGTTTGCAACGTGCAAGTTGAAGAATCAATTTAATTATTGCACTTAACTTGTTATAAGTACTGATTACATTTCAGGATTATTATTTTCAGAAATAATGTATGTAAACCAGTTTTCCCCACATAAAGTTAATTAAAATTCTTTAATGCATAGCATTCCAGGCATTTATGGTAGTAAATTGCAACCAGTCTTCATCTTTGTATTTGCCAAAATAAAGTTGTTCTGAGCCAGGTCATGTAAATTCAGGTTAGGCCAAGTTGCTCATTAGACTTTGTCTAAATCATAAAGATATAAAGTGTTGATAAAGATTTTAGGACCGTACATTAAAAACATTGTTTGTACATATGAGTAGGAAGCAGATGTATTAATATAATATGTTACCCAACAAGATACAGGAACAATTATCCTATACTATTAAACAAGCAATAATTGTTTGTCTGTAAATTTTTTCCCCGAAACGGCTCGAATAATTTTCTTGGAAGTTGGTACTTAAGGGTATTTTGACACCAGGAATCGATTGGACTCGGTCTCATTTTCCGCAAAATTCGTCTAAGGGCCACATCTGAGGGGCTTTATTTTAAAATATCGCTGGACCAATACCGCGCGACAATAAATTATTGCTAGGCAATTGTAATTTCTAACCAGCTTTCTTACCATACAGATAAATAAATTACAGAAACCGTCGATAAATGCAAACGGCGCAGTATCGATATGTTTATATATGAAGAAGAATAAATAGCTGTTGCGATCAATGTAAATAAACAAAATAAGAGTTGAGACGAGCAATAATTGTCCGTCCGTCTATAAATTTTTTTCCCGTAACGGCTCGAGGAATTTTCTCGAAATTTTTACATTACCAAAATTTCATTACATTATTATTCAAAAACGTTGTGTCTGTTTGTTTATTCAAACAATAGGTTTATTTATTGTTTGTTTATTGAAAATTATAGGTGAGCTATTTCAGAAATTAATCGATTTGTGTGATCATTTTCTTTGTCTTTTACAGTGATTTTATTCCAAACAGTTATTTAGTGTTAGATCGGCTCAGTAAAATAAAAAAATAATTGCAATTTTTCTCTGCTCAGTGATCTATTTACAATAAAAAACCATTACAGTGTTTGTGCAAGTGCAAAGCGACTCAAATTCTTGCTTGGTTGGTAATTTATATAGTTTTTTAAGAAGGTAAGTGTCATCACCTTAGGTTACATATTACTATTCTGTGCACACCCACCAAGCATTGGACACTGTGCAACATTATTTATACTTCCAGTCTTATGCTCAAGTTTTTTTAAATATTTTTGGCAGAAAGAAGCAATCTGAAAATGTTATTTTTTAGATGCCTCGCGGACGACCTCCTAAACGGCGAATTTTTAATAACTTAAGGCCACCTCAACAAAGACAGCAAGAAAATGAGTTACCACAGCCTCTTCAGGAAATAACGAATGTCAGAGACGAACTTTCTGAAAATAATCCTATCAATGCTATTTATGAAAATCAGGCATCCACTTCAAGACCCCCTTCCCCTTCCCGAAGTAACAAATGCCCGAAAACAAGTTCCTCAAAATAATACTAACAACGTCATTCATGAAAATCAGGCGTCAACTTCTAGACCTGTGCGAAGTGCCAAGAATGATTGTATGAATAGACTAAATGAAGTATTAAGGGAGCTTAACGATTACCAGTCGCAAGAATTACGTGAGAAAATAGGGGAGATAAATAATAAACGTAGAATATTGGCAGAATCAACAGAAGAGCGTGAACGACGGCAAGAAAACGATCGATTGCGAGCAAGTAAAAGGAGAGCTGAAGAGTCACCAGAGCAAAGAGCTCAACGGCTTCTAATCATTCGAGTACGAGCAAGTCAAAGAAGAGCTGAAGAAAATGAAGAAAGATGTCAGCAGCGATTAGAGGAGCAACGTCGCCGGAATGAAAGACGTCAAAGAGCTCTGCTATTGAACCCTTTACGAACATACAAATTAGCTGTCACTTCTGATGTATCCAATCACACATTAGGAAATTTTAATGTTGCTTGCTTGCATTGTGGCGCTTTGCATTTTACAGAAGAACGTGTTAGCAATCGAACCCATAGACATTCTTTCGGAGACTGCTGTTTGCATGGCCGCATTGAGCTGCATCCACCTAAATTTCCAAATGAGTTGGTGCGACTATTTCTTCATTGTCATCCATTAACTGATGAATTTCATAAAAGAATACGTAATTTAAATGCATGTTTTGCAATGGCTTCATTCACCGTGGATGATAATCGAGGAATTTATACGTTTATTGCAGCAGGGAATGTTTAACATAAAATTAACGTGGCTGCTCATTCAACTCAAAATTCACAAGGTGAGTTTGAACGACCTCGATATGGACAGATGTACTTCCTCGATAATGAAGATGCTGTCAATGAACGTGTCAACATTCCACTGAATAATGGGATTAGTGTCCCATTAATGAACCTGTTGGAAGGAATTATCCGCTCACAAAATCCATTTGTACAAGGTTTTATGATGATGCGAGAGGTTGAAAAAGAAGTGAACCAGCGTGCTGCTGAGGAAAGAACTGAACCACCTTACGTGAAACTTCTCTTTGCGTTGCCCGAGGGTGCAGACCACAGAAGGTATAACATTCCATTCCAAAATGATGTTTGCGCCGTGGTCACTTAGAATGCCGATCAAAGTTTTCCAGATAATGAATTAGTTATTCGACAGAGAGGTAAATCCATTGTTACAATGAGGAACATCGACCAACGGGTTGAGCCATTCACTTACCCTCTATTTTATCCCAAAGGTACTTTTGGATATTCCATAGATCTACCATTAAGAACTCCGTATGCGAGTCGTCATCACCTTACAAGACTTGAATTGGCTCAATATAGAATTGCTTTTCGCCCACAATTTGCTCAATTTCTTCCACTCGAGAATCCTGTAAGAAGTCCTGATCTGCGTCTCATAAATTTTAACGCTCTACATTATGGTGGTAAACTTTTCCAACAGTACCTCGTTGATACTGCTATAGAGTTATAAAAGATCGAATTGATTGGATTAAAGCTAATCAAAAAAAAATTCTTGCTGATAATTACGCTTCAGTTACCAATTTCATAAACCAACTTGCTGAACAAAAAAATTCTACTGTTGGGGGAAAACTTATATTACCTTCTTCATTTCCTGGATCTACAAGATATTATGCTGAACATTTTGAAGATGCTATGGCCTTAGTTCGTCGTCTAGGATCGCCGGATTATTTCATTACGATGACATGCAATCCTGATTGGTCAGAAATTAAGGAAGCAGCAAGAATACAATTCCATGATCAAAGTCTTTTAAATCAACCAGGTCAAGATAGACCTGACCTCGTTGCAAGGATTGCAAAAAAAAATTTCATGAACTAATTGATGATTTGGATAAAAAACAAATTTTTGGTAAAGTTGCAGCTTATGTGTACACTATAGAATTTCAAAAGCTAGGTCTTCCCCACATGCACTTGCTATTGATTATGTCTTCTCAAGACAAAATATATAACGTCGAGGAGCTTGATGACTTGATTTCTGCTGAAATTCCTGACGACGACCCAATACTGCAAGATTTGATGATTAAATGGATGATACATAATCCGTGTGGAGAGCATAACCAAGAAGCTCCATGTATGATCAATAAAGATGGAAAAATGAAGTGTCGCTTCGGATTTCCAAAATCATTCAAAGACTTTACATCTTTAGTTGAAGATGAAAAAACCAATTATCGATCTCGTTATGATTCGAGAATGGATCCAAACAGTCCAGACTTTTCACATCATCATGCTGTTTATCGTAAGGATAGTCAAGGTAGACGAACAACAAGAGACAATCGCCATGTTGCTTCATATAATGCTTACCTTTTTAAAAAAATTTAATTCCCATATTAATGTAGAATACGTTGGTAGTATAAAAGCAGTTAAATATCTTTATAAATATGTTTACAAGGGACATGACTGTGCATTTGTCAAGGTAATTCAAGATCAACGAACATTAAATTACAATGAAGCAGAAACATATTTTATGTGCAAGGTCGATGCATCACACCTCCAGAGGCATGCTGGAGTCTCTTTGGCTATGAAATCCAGAAAAAAAGTCACACTGTTCAACGTTTAGATATTCATCTACCTGGTCAATATCGAATGGCAAATATTGAACAGACGCAGGAAGATTCAGCTGACGTAGGTCAAAGAGGTTCAACTTTAGAAGCTTACTTTAGACATAATTCACATTCAAAGCAGCAACAACAAAATCAAGTCCACAATGAAAATCAACAAGAAATACATTATTATTATTATTATTATTATTGGCAGAGGATAGGACTTTAGGTGGATAGGAAGTAACAGTGAATGGCAGCCCAGGGTCAGGCCCCTTCGAGTTATTGGTAGAGTTACAGCATAAACTTTGTTTCGCAACCAGAACTTTACCATCTACGGCTATTGCTCTACCACGTCAAGGATGCTACAAGCTTCGATGACCTTTTATTGGTAGAAGGAACAAGATACGCTACATATAAACAAGCCTGCCTAGATAGAGGACTAACATATGATGATCAACAATGGGTCGAAGGTCTGAGAGAATCTGCCATGTCAAAAATGCCTTCAGTAATGAGAACACTATTCACACAAATTCTTATTCTTGGCGCTCCTGAAAATCCTAAGGCTTTATGGGATATGTTCAAAGAAGAATTGGCCGAAGACTTTATTAGAGAGGCCAGACTTAATAACACTTCTATTGAAGAAGCGATAAAAAGAGCTTATCGGATCATTGCTTACAAATTGAACACAGAAGCTACAGAAGGTCAAAATTTCGGCTTCTGGGTACAGAGATACAATACGGACGATATAGACAATTACGAAAATCAGTTGAATGAAGAAATAGTAAACGTTGATGAATACGCAGAATTTGGGGAAAGCATGTATCAACGTCTTCGAGGAAGACAATTAAAAATTGTGGATCGAATTTTAAGTGCTGCTGAAGGTCAATCTGAGCAAAGATGCTTTTTTATTGATGGACCTGGTGGTGCGGGAAAAACTTTTATTTATAAGACACTATTCCACATTCTTTCTGGAAGTAATTGTAATGTAAAGTGCATGGCGTTCACTGGAATTGCGTCTATCTTACTTCCTAATGGTCGAACATCCCACAAAACATTTGGAGTTAAAGTTCCTTTAACTGCTAAATCTGTTTCAAATATAAAACCAGGATCTTCGAAAGGCAGGGAACTCGCTCAAGTTGAAGTTTTTTTAATGGATGAAGCACCCATGTTACCTAAGTATGGAATGCATAATATGGACCAATTGCTTCGCGCTCTGGGCAATCCACATTTACCATTTGGAGGAAAAATTGTTGTTTTTGGAGGAGATTTTCGACAGTGCTTGCCTGTTCAACAACGTGCCAACAAAATTGAACTGATAGATCTATGCATAAAAAGAAGTAACCTTTGGCAACATTTCCATCTCTTTTCTTTGACTGAAAATATGCGTGTAAATCCAGAGCAAAGAGATTTTGCTGAATATTTGTTGAAGGTCGGGAACGGAGAGTTGCCTGTAAATAATATGGACGAAATTGAGCTACCAGTAGATATTCTTTCTAATGGAAATCTAATTGATGAAGTCTTTGAAAACTGTATTACTAATAATAGATTTCAAGATATGAAAGACAGAGCTATAATTGCTCCTTTGAACAGAGACGTAACAAAAATTAATGCTGAGATCATTGAAAAACTACCTGGAGATATCAAAATTTATCACAGCTATGTCTGTAAAAGATCAATCAGAAGGAGTTCTTCAGTTCACTTCAGATTTCCTTAATTCTGTTGACATATCCGATTTACCGCCACATGAACTTAAGTTGAAAAAAGATACTATAATAATGCTTTTACGAAACTTAGACATTACAGGAGGGCTTTGCAATGGAACTAGATTAAATATTACAGAGTTGTGCAATAACATTGTCAAAGCTAAGATAATTGCTGGAGAAAAATCGGGTTGAGAGGTACATATCCCAAGAATTACATTGGATTCTAACAAAGGTCGGGTGTACCATGCAAATACATCAATTTCCCGTAAGACCGGCATTTTCTATGACAGCTCACAAGGTCCAGGGTCAAACATTTGAGTACGTTGGTGTTGACTTACGGACACCAGTTTTTATGCATGGAATGTTATACGTCGCTTTTTCCCGAGTTAAAAGGAAAGGCAGTTTAAAAGTTCTACTACCACCAGAAAATCCTCGACATACTCGTAATATAGTGTGGAAAGAAACATTGAATGATATTGATTCTAATAATAATGTACAGAATAATAATGGATACTGATGATGAACATCTTTTTTTGGACATTCCACACAACTTGGATGATTTCAACATGACTTTTTTATAAAATATTGTACAAAATTAAATTTTTAAATATATTGCTATATATGTTTATTTTAAATAGGCCTATATTATGTTTGTTAACCTACATGATGAGTTATAAGATTACTATTTTTAGTTTCCCAATTTCATAAAATTCATTTCCAATTTCTAAATTAATATTGTAAAATGGAGATCTGTTTTTGTTTTGTTATGTAAAAAGAAAAATGTAAAATTTTATTAAAAAAAATATTTTTTATTTGAAACCGAGCTAAGCTCGGTCCCCCGGTACTGTATATTTAATTAAGTAGTTAGTGGACTTAAAAAACCTGCAGTAGAAACTCAAGTTTTTATAAAACAAATAGGGAGAGAATTGAAGATTTGATGTTTGTAAATGTTGTATCTATTTTCTTCACAAGTAACGAATGGCTGGTTATTTGTAATCACGTTTTCTCATAATGTATGTTGTTAATGACCTTTTTTTAAGGGTATGAAAAACAACAGATATTGGTATTTGAAAAAAGGTGAACTTTATTGGTACACACTAAAGTATAGAGTCAAATTTGTTTCTATTCATTAACAAAGGTCCGTACTGTAATAATTTTGTGTGTAATATACAAGCATTCTTTAATGTTTACGAGATTCTCCCAATTTTATTTGCATTAATTCAGACCGTAGTAACATTAAATTCCACTGTAACCCATTATTAATACTTAATCATTTGCATGTAAACAGAAACTGCACATTGCTTTTTATTGCATTATGTTGAAAAAAGGATTTTAATGTACAGTACTTGTTTGGTTATACATTAGATTGTACTAGGTTCTAAATTGGAAGTACGATTTAATTCCGGTACTTTGAATAAATACAGCCTTTAATGTTATATACAGCCTTTGAATGTACACTAACTAAGGAAATGTCTGTTAAGTCTAATTAATTTTAAAAATCTTAAAGGTTAAGTTAAATAATTAAACGTAGCCACAACCTCCCAAAATCGTCTCTGTACCGTAATTATGTGCGATAAATGTAAACTAATTTCTGTACTTCCAATAAATACACCATTTTAATGTACACTAACAAAGTAAATTTTATTTAAGTTACATTGTCGTACATAACCTCCATAAGCTGGCATTAGTTACTTGTGAAGAAAACTGTTGGATGTACACATCGGACACCGAAATTTAGTACACGCGCGGCGACGAAAGTTTCATTTTGCTGCTGACCCGACTATTCCCCATGACCCCAAAACTATATACCAAATACATTCATATACTGTATAAAGATTTTAAAAATTGTTTCCACAAAAATAATATTGTTTCAAATTTCTGGTTGGTCTTACTTTTAAAAAGTAAGCAATTAAAAACTTTACGTCGAAAAAGTTAATTTAAGGCTGTAGTGACACGTAACATTAAAATCATACAATCATACAAAATACTTCAACACAAGCCACATGGGTTCAATATTAATGTTACAATTGTTTAAGAATACTACTGGCTGTGGATTTAGTATTTGTGTCTGGTTGGGTTTTGCTGTAGGTCGCTGGTGTAAGTAGTGAAATTAATTTTTTTATATATTACTAATACTTGAAAGTGAATTCTTTTGCCATATTGCTGTGTCTGTTTGTATATATTTCAAAAACAGTAGATAGTTTGTAGGTGAAGTAAGTTTATTTTTTTTCACTTAATCCGTGTCTCGCTAAACTTGTGAACAAACTTCTAGAATTTTGTATTATAGGATGCGTTGAATTACAGTTTGTTTACAGAATATTATGTAGTCAGCAATCGAAAAAGTACTTAATGCACATGACAGTTCGTAAAAGTGGAAGTCCGCTCCTTTTAGTTATGTTTTATGTTACTGTTATTAAATACCAGTATTGTGGCTAAATAGAAGAGAATGGAATTTTGACAGCAGATCGTTTTATTTAGATATCAAAACAGTGATAATTTTTCTGGCAGTGTCATATTTTAGCATATGTGTCACTTTGCTAATAGCGTTGATTAGTTTTAAGGAGCTATTGTATGTAGGACCAGTGATTTTTTTTAATGATGTTTTATGTGTATGAAGTGGATATTTTCGTTCTGCACGAGAATTGTGTAAGGAAATTGTTAACACGGTATTTATATGTGAAATATTTTAGTAGAGGTTTATCTTGTACCATATTTAAAAATACGAAATGGAAGAGTAGTTCAATATTCACATGAAAAATTATTAAAATTGTATCGTAGATCTAGGAACACAGAATTTATTTTGAGTAATAATTATAACAGTATAATGACTAATGTGCATTCTCGTTCATAATATTTAATATAATATTAATTGTAGGAGTAACTCACTGGGTGTTTGGTATGGTAGATAAGGAATATGGTTAACACTTTCAGTCCCGGTCCGTTACAAGACTATTGAGACCAGAAAACTGGACATAATAAACATTTTTTGAAAATTAATAATTCCTTTAGTCTTTAATCAGTGATTTAAAGATCATAGTAATAAATAAAATTTCCTCTTTGAAACTGTATGAAACATGTGCACATATCAATAACAATCACTTATTATCACTTAAAGGAAACTTATACAGTATATTTTTTATTTTTTGAAAAAGTCGACATTTGTTTTATTCCATTTACAAACATTTTTTATAAGTACAATACACTTTTTACCAGAATAAGGACTTTAGTTTATATTTTGCCATAATAAAAAAAGCAAATTCGTAAATGTTTACCGCCTAACAATATTGTGCCACTGTGTGATACATGTCAAATCATATAACTCATAAATTCGAACACCAAACATCACAGAGTGATTCAGCTTGTTTAACATCGATTACATTGAACAAAAAACTTTTGTTAACTGTTAGAGTGCACATCATTTCAGTTAACATTCAAAGAATTGTATACCGGTAATATTCTTTCGGCCATATGTAGCTACCAGTGGATGTGGCAGCATATGGCACATGTCAACATGGGCATAACACAGCTATGGGCATAAGACACAGCCAGTGGCAGATACAGACGTGTCATCGAACGTTTTAAAAAACTATTTATGGTCATCATCATTAGTGTCTGATTTATATTCTAAGATTTTATAGGGATATATATTTGTTTTAATTATGCTGTCACTTGACGTAATTACTTGATTTGGTGTTTGTCTTTATCTTGTTTTTTGAATTTCCAAAAAATACTGTGTCACTCTATCCCGCCTTCCCCCTCTCACTCTACCTCGCACTACCACTTAATTGTCTTACAGTAAAATTGATAAATGAGAACTGCATATCTTTATAGGTGTACACCAGATGGTGGTTCCTAGAGATGTTATTCCTTTCTCAATTCAAATCATGTAATTGTCGTGTTGAATCATGTTATCATGTCGCAAAATTGTTCTTTAGTATGTCTCCTGGAATCTAAAAATATCATCTTCAGAGTTAGAGTGATAGAATCAGTGTAAGGAAACAGCAAAATTCAATTGCAGTAGGGTAAGCACTCGGAAGTATTAATATCTGAGAATACTTCAGCATACAGCTTGTGTTGTCTTTCCCATATCTCCAATTGTTTTATAGCGTTAATATACAGTTTCTAATAAAGTTGTAATATTTTCATTTAGTGTTCTGTTTTGTTTTATAATCCTTTAGAGGTTTTCAGTAACATGTAATTGAAATGTACATCTGTTTCTGTAAATTCTTTGTGGTATTAAGATCTTTTTAGAATTGTCTATGACTGCATTTTTATGTTCAATAAGTAACATATTTGCAGACCATCTTGAGTAGTGTTAGCATATGAAAAAAATTGATTTGTATATTTTTATGGAAAAATTGTGTACCACTCATTAATAAAACAACAATTTAGGCTGTAGGACCATACTTAATGATCTGTTAAACTTTAATTTGAATTCGCTGTAGGACATGGCTAACAAACAGTGGACAGCTAAAAAACATGACATAACAATGGACTAAATAAAATAGATCCAACAGACATTAAACGATTGACACAATTGATGAGCAGACTGGTCCATTTGTGGTGTTGAAAGAATTGTATAATCTGACTATTTTTAAAACTTCCTGAATTTCAAATGTGTGGCAAGATGCATGTGGTTGTAACATTAATTTTAACGATTTGGACAATACCTTGAATGGAAAGTTCTGAGGACGGGACGTATGTCCTGAAACGTGTATAAGGAATAACAAGTGTTGAAAAGTCACACAGCAGGAAAAAAATGGCAAATTATTAAATTCCCACATGATTGGAGTTCTATAATAAAATTGAAATCAGATTATTAGGCTATTAAACATTTAGAAGAGTAATAAGAACAAAATAATATTCATAGATTAGGTGAACATTTCTTTGTGTTGTAGGAGTGCATAGTTGTTTTGTTGTAATAAATTTTCTTATTCTGTTTATAGTGAGGGTACAGTTCATGACTGGAAAGACATAACATGGATACATCACGTAAAAATAATGATTGTTACTTTTATTACTACTCTACATGTGTAAAGGTAAACATATGTTTTTGTCAAAAACAGTCACTGTAATTCTGTAGTTTAATTTTTTTTAAATTTGCTTTGCTTAACAAGTATCAGTTGGCCTACAAAGGGCCAAAGTATTAACGGGCCAAAATAAATGAAGCGTAATATAAAGATGTTCTGTGTGTGTGTGTGCACGCACACGCATGTGTGTATGTGTTGTTGTCTCTATTATAATTTTTTTTTGTATTCCCTTGAGTAAGAATACTCAACAGAACATATAAAATCTCACTGTCATTTTATTAACAATAATCTTACATGTATATCTTTATGACTAGTTTTATTTTATTTTATTTTATTTTTTAAATTGAAAACATTTTTTGTACGATCGAAAACTTTCCCTGGGCTGGTAGTGATCAATATAGTTGTAATTGTAAAGTTATTTTGTTTAGAAATATTAAGTAAAAACTAGAAGTAATATTAACTGGTAATAACGTACTAAAATAAAAAATAATGTTTGTGTATGAGGTCTTATTCTCTTGCCTAAAGTGTTGTGCTACAAACTCCAGCAGATTTTTTAGGCATCACTAGAAAGTAGATTAATTCGTCAGTTCACTATGTGGATGATGTTCACAGCTTATGGGCCTATCGGACTATATTTATCGCAGTAAGGTCAAAATAATATGGTAGAACTCCATTTATCTGAACTAATGAGTCCCAGTCGTAATTTGGATAATTGGGACAAACATAAGAAATAGGTTATGTTGTGAAAGAAAACACGAAAATTGTTCAAAAATCACATTTGTTTATTTTTATTACATGAATATTTATTAAAAACCAGGTCACGCGTGTTTTGCAAAATGTTCACTTTTACTACAAAAAAATTAAAAATAATACTCACACATAATTATAATTTTAGGCGAGCAGTAGGCGAGAAAACATTGTACTCATCATTAGTGAAATATTTTGTTGGTTGCAGTTCAGATTTGTTTTGTCATTAGTTATTTAAGTCTTGAAATATTGACTACAATATTTTGTATTTTATTTTGTTCATACTGACTTTATTTACTGTACTTGTTCAGCAGTTTCAGTATCTTTTATTGGTTGTAATATTTCACATTTATAACTGCTTACTGAATTCATTAATTTCGTAATGATTTTGTAGACAGTCTTACTAAATTGGTTTTCAATACCCAATTAAAAATTGACACTTTATTTCATATTGTTAAGGTTTATAATAGTGAAAAGAAGCATGACCTCAAATACTGTACAAAGCCCCCCCCCCAAATTAGAGTAACCCATGGTCACCAGCTAATTTGTAACATCTGTGTATAGTAACGATATCACACTACCCATTCGTCAAATGACTGATGACCTGTAAAGTAAACCCTCCTAATTAAGGTATGTCAGGAGAACTCAGAATGGGTTATGGTAAAGGTGATATTACAATAACTAACCTATAGTTATGATACTACATAGTTTATTATAATTCTTGAAGAAATCTATTTATGTTTCTTTTACCCTTGTCAAAATATTTGTATCAAAAAAATGAAAAATACAATTTTGTGTCAAAAATTAATTTAAAACTATTAAATAAATTTTCTAGCCAAGACAAATATAATCCATTGAATTTCAATGCAATATTATATTGCTATGAAAAGACATTTTAATCTGAAAAGCTTTAGCATATTACTTCATATGATAGTTTTAGAAGTAGGCCCTATTACCAAACGAACAAGTATACAAGTCTAGCAGTAATCTATTGTGCGTGTGTGTTGATTATATGAGACTAATTTCAGGTTCATGAAATTGATTACCTTGGTTGACATAATTTATATAAAACAAATAAACTCAACAAGTTATTTGAAAATTCAACACACACTACAGTTGTATAATATGTACAACCAAAATAACTTCATTTTCAACTTTTTTATCTTTGTAGTGTTAAAGCAATAATTCTATAAAGAATAATAATAATCATTATAATTATACAAATTAGTGTATTCAGAAATTACAGATTTCAAAACGTAGAATTTTTTGTAATCAATTCATCTCATCTTAGTTACATACACCCCACAGTTTACTATACCCCACTTGGGTTTTTAGTTCAATATTTCACTTTCATTGTTTGTTTTGATATAAGAGGGTCATTTGGAAATTAAAGTCCAATTCTGCACAACTTCTGGGCAGTTGACATGGTGAGTTCTCTGATGGCTGTACGAACATTTATAACGAAGACTGTATGGCCGACCTTCACTTGTCACTGAGGAGCTTGCTCAATGTGTCGATGGCAAAATATGTGTAAATAGATATTTCACAATAAGCGAGTTAATGATAATTTCCCTGAAATGTCATGCATTGTTCTGTATGGCAGCGGCTACGAAGTTTTTGGACCAGTATCGTGCTGAAGGAAACAAATACCTCAAATATTGTAACTGGAGAAGAGACTTGGATTTCACATGTAAACACAGAAGCCAAACAACAATCGATGCAGTGGAATCATAGATCGTCATCGAAACCAAAAAAATTCAAGCAAACATTTGCTGGGAAGAAGATTATGGGTACAGTTTTCTGGGACCACCAAGGTAATCTTACTGGTGGAATTTTTGGAATGTCATACAACAATAAATTCTACAGTGTATGGTCAAAATACTAGAAAAACTGAGAAGGGTGATACAGAATTGCCAGCACGGCCTGTTGTCTTCAGGCTTCATCGTGTTTCACGACAACGCGCTACCACAATGCGCCAAGGCCACACGTGTTACATTTCAGAAAAATAAGTAAAAAGTAAGAAGAGGAAATGTGTAAAATTATAACAGATGTTTTGTTCTGCGAGTTTGAAATTATTTTTCTGCAACGTGAAGTTTGATGGATATGTCCCCAAAGCACAAAAATCACACTCATAAGTGGTGATTCATACAAATCGGTCTTTCACATGTGGCCAGTTTCCCGCATGCTGTACAGACACTCCAAACCTTATGGAGATTACTAGAAAAAAAAACGGTAGAAGGACTGAACTGTAGGAAAGACAAAACTTATGAAGTAGTTATTTTTAATTGGGTAATAGGAACATTATAAAAACAACTTTAGAAAATAAAAAACATGATGTATTGATACAGATTATGTCAGAACAAAATATTTGAATTTACTGTAAGCTAAATATATATGGAGGCTAAGATAAATTATATTACTATATTTCAGGAGCATTACATTGCCACATCAAACAAAACTTAAAAAATGTAAAATTAGTAAAAATAAAGTATTTTTTTTTAATAAACAACAAAATATTTTTTCATCATTTTTTTACATTCAGTAATCTATTTTTTACATATAGCAACTGATAATCTCAGTATTCAAGTTTTTTTTTAAATACAGCCTAGTTTCATTGTACTATTATTTTTTAATAGCAGTACATGTGTGCATGGTGTATCATGTGCTTGCGCATGCACACACAAACACACTTAGTATTTTGTAATTTTTACCCACTAACAGTGTAATTTGTTTCAGGGAGATAAATGTAATTTCCGTCATGAGGAAAATGCTTTAGGTTGTGAAACCGTTTGTACTTATTGGCAGCAAGGGAAATGTTTTAATCAGCGATGTAATTTCAGGCACATGGAACTAAAGGTGTTTACTTATGCTAATTTTATTGTTTGTTTGTGTGTGTGTGTTATAGGTATTTGTATTAGTGAATGTTAATAGAAGTAGTAGAAGTGAGTAATTATAAATATGAGGTCTGACAATTAAGATCGCGAACTCATCCTAGAAAATATGCTACATACTCTATTGCTGAATACCTCTCTGGTCACCTTCAAAGTACTCCTTTGAAACAGTTTTGGAACTTTTTTTCTGGAATGGCCTTCAGAGCTGTTGTCGTGTTAGCCTTAATGTTCTCAATGTCATAAAAATGCCTTCCTTTCAAAACTTCTTTGAACTTCGGGTAAAGAAATAATCATTAGGGGCAAGGTCAGGTGAGTATGGTGGGTGGTTTACCAAAGTTATTTGTTTCCTGGCCAAAAACTCCCATACAGACAGTGTCGTGTCCACAAGTGCATTGTTGTGATGCATGAGCTGTGAGTTGATGGCAAAAAGTTCCGGTCGTTTGTGCCTCACTTTTTCATGAAACCTTTGCAGCACTCCCAAATAGCACTTGGTTAACTGTTTGTCCTGATGGAACAAATTCATAGCAAACAATCCTTCGGATATAAAAAAAAACATCAACAATGTTTTGATTTTGATTGACAGAACTTTTTCAATCATGGAGAATCAGGTGACTTTCATTGGGCACTTTGTTGCTGTGTTTCAGGGTCATACGTGAAGATCCAGGTTTCATCTCCTGTGATTATTTGACCCAAAACATTGTCTTGCTTCTCCAACAGGTCTGTGTACAGTTCAACACTCCTATGCTTTTGTTCATTGGTGAGCTTCTTTGGGGGGACCATTTTGGCACACACCTTGCGCTTGCCAAGGTCTTTAGTTAAAACTTTCCACACAGTTTCCCTATCAATGTTCACTTGGTCTAGTATGGATCTCATGGTCAGTCACTGATTTGCACGTAAAATTTGACGAATTGTGGCAATGTTTTTGTCCGTTCAGGTCATTTCTGGCGTCCCTACTTTTTCTTCATCCGTCACTTGTTCCCTCCCCTGAGAAAACCTGTTTGTACACCGCTGCTTTTTTCATGGCATTCTCACTGTACACGTGCACTAACAGTTCCTGTATTCCATTCCCACTCTTGCCCAGTTTCAACAGAAATTTGATGTTTGTTCATTGCTCTAATTCCAGCTCAGAAATTTTTACAACTGCGCGCGCGCGCGCACACACACACGGACAAGACACAGCACAAATCCACTACATGTCAACACGAACACTGCTCTGAGACACTGAAGTACCAAGTTTATGAAATTTTACAGATCTGCTTGTATAGTGCTGCCCTTAGTGCTAAATGGTGGGCGAGTTCACGAACTTAATTGTCAGACCTCGTATTTTGTTTGGTTGTAGCCACAGACAATTTATATAGTATAAGGCATAGTTCATGTGTACACACGTTATGTGAAAGCTATGAAAACGAACTATAGCTATTAATATGTTTCAGATTTTTGTTGGCAGTGTTGAATATATAACCAAACATTTTTTTTTATTTATTTTAAAATCCTCAGTTTTTTAGTCAATTTGATACTGTATTCATATCTGCATAATTAAATTATTTTCCATATTGTCCTTTTTGTTCTCTGCATTTATTTTAAAATGTAGGCATACTAGTTTATGAAATTCCAAATGTATAGCATTTCATTAACCAATAAACATAGTAAACTAAGTAAAAAAATGTTCATTTTCCTGATTATCCGAGGTAGTTCTGGTCCAAATTAACTCAGGTAATCGGACTTCACTGTGACACTGTAACATTTTCAAAAACTTATTAACTACCGTACTGTACATAATAATACTATGTGTGCTAGTATAAATGTATCATATTCCAATTAAAGAGTTTTACATCAACAACAAAATATTGACATGATTTGCACCATCGGTTTTCATCTCTTTAGGAGACAGTCATGCAGCTTGCCTACCATAACTGTGCAGATGACATTCCACAGTTTTGTCTTCAAATTTGAGTCCAAATGCTCTGTGAGGCAGACAAAAAGTAGGCATGTACAAAAATTCAATGAATTACACATGCATAATTTCAGAATTTGGGAAAAATAATCTATGCGACTGTCATGAGATAGAGTTTGGATAGTGTGCACATTTCCATTGAACATAATGATTCATGAGTGGAGAGGCTAAATGTCTTGCAACAGTCCTACAGCTGTTTTTTGTTGGGCAGTGTGTGTGTGTGTGTGTGTGTGTGTGTGTGTGTGTGTGTGTGTGTGTGTGTGTGTGTGTGTGTGTGTTTTATATAGTTATATAAATATCTTGTTGGTACATCCTCTTCATTCACTTTTTTAAATATTATATATATATATATATATATTTTTTTTAAACTTTCACTGTGAACACTTACTTTTTGGTTTTGTTTCCCAAACGTTTCAACATAGTGTTCGTCTTCCTCAGTGGGATTTGAAATACTGAATGTCTGTACATAGTAACGGTTATGGGTTGTAGGTGTGTGTGGTGGGGGTTGCTGGTGGGAGGGAATTGGCGCTAGGATTCAAAGTGTGTGTTTGAAGCAGTGTATCGAAAAGTATGTGTGATCTATAATGTAATTGTTCATTTAATATGTTGTTTGGTTGTAGTGTATGATATCTGTATATTTCAAATTGTTCTGCTGTGTTTAGTTTTCTACTTTTAGGTAAGTAGTGTAGTATTTCCATGTTGTGCTCTATGTTTGTGTAACTGTGGTTTTCATTTTGTAAATGTGTGGCGAATGTGGAATTTATGTAGTTTGTGGTGAGGGCTTTTAAATGTTCAGAATATCTAGAGGAAAAAGATCTTCCCGTCTGGCCGATGTAGAACTGGTGGCAATCACTGCAGTTTAATTTATAAACCCCTGTTTTGCTGTATGTGTCTGTCTTTGTTCATGGGCGTAGCCAGCGAAGGGGGGTGGGCTGTGGCCCCCCCTAAATTTGAAAATTTCCCAGGAGGGCGCTGAATTTTAGGCCGCTATACGTTATAAATATGTCCCGACTCGGACATACTAGCGCCACCTACTACCTACTCCTAAATTCTTGGATTTCGTTGTCCATGACGTGTCTGTTACTTAACTAAATATCACTATAGTATTGACGACTCGGAACACTAAGTTTTTTATAAGTAAAAACGTAAAGTTTTACCTTACAGCCTAAACCGGCTTTCACCTTTAGAAGGCTTCATCAGAGGCTGCCATAGGTAGCGTTTTCCGTCTTGTTGTTGGCGACGGGATAGTTATTCGAAAGATTGAAGCTGTGTGTGTGTGGTGAGATGTGTTCTCATTATTCGAACACATCTCACCACACACACACACAGCTTCAATCTTTCGAATAACTATCCCGTCGCCAACAACAAGACGGACAACGCTACCTATGGCAGCCTCTGATGAAGCCTTCTAAAGGTGAAAGCCGGTTTAGGGTGTAAGGTAAAACTTTACGTTTTTACTTATAAAAAACTTAGAATTCCGAGTCGTCAATACTATAGTGATATTTACCTACTCCTAGTTCCTTCGGGGTCTGCTAGATGATGTTCACTGTGCATTTATACACCACTCGAATGTTTTCGACATCTCCACTGGGGCACTGTAAGTACAAGACCGTTGCAAAGATTGTGCTGGAAGTTTATATTATGCACTTCAATTTTACGAGTTTTGTTTTGTTTATTACGTGGACTCCGTTACAAATACAAATTGCCTCCAGTCAATTATTTTTAGTACTTACTGCAGAGTAACGTGTGTAGTGTTAAAATGGACATAAGAAGATTTTTTGGAAGTAAAGGTAAGCTATTTTTGTCTTTTTTATGAAGTTTGAAAAGTAAAACGTTTTATTTTTATTTTATTTTTTAAAATCTCGTTTAATAACCCCTAGTTTTCGCCGTGATTAGGCAGTCCATCTTGTAAACCCAAGACTTCTTTTGTTTTTAAACATATTTTTTCAACTACTAGTAAGTTTAATTAAAAACTATGACAAACCAAATTTATGTGACATCTGACATCTGACTTTAATTTTGCAAGAGATCCATATTTTAGAAAAATTAAAAATAATTTTTACATTTAGTAAATATAATTTCTACATTTATTAAAAATAAAATTATAGACCAAATTGGGTTTTAGATTTTCTTTTTCATTTTGTTTCTCTTGGAGAGAAGAATATACCTTTAGATTACAATCATGACTGGGTTAGAGTTTTGTTTACATAACAAATTAAGCAACTCCACCATCTAGAATATGATGGATCTATTATTGTTTAGATTAATGTGTGTGACTGTCTCCCCTTAGTCTACTGTAGTGGCTAACTTGCATCCTATGCTGAATATGCTTAAGGATGCGAGTTCTAGTCTTGTGGACGTATATGTAGTACTGTATCATGATACCAAATGGCTGAGTAGCAATAATTGGCAGAGACGTTCGGAATCATGGCTGTTGATTAAGCACCAGGCTTGCTACCCATGCTTCCTGTAAAAAAGCTATCTGACAAGGCCTGATACAGACTGTCATACTAGGGCACTGTGATATTGTGCATATGCCATTATTAACAGTTGATAAAATATTAGATTTTGGATTAAACATATACTTTGTTGTTCATCAGATCATTATCTGTTTTAACAGCACACATACAATTTATTTAAAATAGTTAAAGCTGTATAATTTCATTTTAAAACCATTTGTGAATCATATCTTTAAAAAATTTTTAGCATTTTCCAGGAAACCACTTAGCACTTAGCATTTAAAACAGGTTTATTTTTATTAAAATTTTCTTCAACTTTTTTCGAGCTTTTCTTAGTTTTCACTTGCAGCAGCATATCTCAGAATCGTGCTTAGTAGACAAATTCTTTATATCTTTATCACAACCTTCATATAACTTCTTTTTATTATAACCTGGCTTCAGGCATATAACTTGGGTGGGTTCAGGTAGCTTTGGTTGGTATTTTATCATGGTAATATTCTTGTAGCCAAGTATGGTAATACAAGAGGTAATGGAAGTATCTTTCGTACTCAAATCACAATTTGAAGCCTCCAGTTTATCTGATATCTGCTTGTACACAGTTGTAGGTTGTAGGTGTCTGTGTATCATTTCTGATCACAACTTTGATGAGTTTCATTCAGTCAGATTTTTCTGTCTTCTGTATCTGTGCCTTCCCCCTCTTATTTTTAATTTTCAGGGTCTGCTTTTAGCAGATATATGTGAAGATGTATGTGCATGTTTCTAGCATCTGTATTTGAACATTGAATAAAACTAACAATTCTTTATTTGAATCGAATAAATGTTTTAAAGCATACATAATTTTTGTTTTATTTGAATTTTGTATAATGGTTAAATTAAAAATGCTAATACCTTGCTTTGGTGTTTATACTCGACATTGCTGCCTGTAACTAAAAACCGGCCTTTATATTTTTTCCATTTCATATAAAATCATACTGGATTATAAAAACGTCTTTTATTTATTTTATTAAAAAATTATCTGTTTTTTATGTACAGTCAGATGGTTCTGTGTGCCCAAATTCTGGCTTGATGAACAGAATATGCTGAAATTTTTCAGTCATACCAGTGACAGTAAAATATTTGATATTCAGCAGTTCCTTTATAAGTGTTTATGAAGAATGTGTAGTAAACACATCTGGACATATATTAATTTACAGTAACAATTAATTATATACAGATAGCTTAGAATTATTGTTTGTTTGTTTCAGCTACCGAGAAAAGGAAAAGGCTAGAAAATGAAAGTGGGAGTGACGAGGAAAAGACAAAATGTCCTGCACCAAATTCTGAACCTAAGCCGTCTTCGTCATCATCAGTTAAAGAGGAGAGCTGTGATAATGACATCGGAAAATGGGTGGGAAAACCTTCCCTCATGACCACAGCCCAAAAAATTGAAGTTTTAAAACGCTGTTGGAAACCTTCACCAAGTTATGACTTCACTGAGGATGCCAAGCATCTTAAAAGAAAATTTCAATACAGCTGGCTTGAAAAATACTCTCCGTGGCTGGCATATTCTAAGCACTTGAAGGGATCTCTGTGTCTGTACTGTGTGATGTTTACTCCAACTACTGTACAGGGGGTCCAGGGTTCCTTCGCTGTAAGACTGTTTACTCGATACAAACATATGCATGAATATTGCAAGAACCATGTTGAAAGTTGGTGGCACTTGGCGGCAACCAAAGCAGCAAAATCCTTTATGGACGAAGTACCTGTAGATGTTCAGTTGGTATCTGCGCACCAGAAGTTAATAGCAGAAAACCGAAAAATTATGGCGTCAATAATCTCAACCATAATCTTTTGTGGAGTTCACGATTTACCCTTAAGAGGCAAAGAGCAACACGAAGGAATTATAGAAGACTTGATTCAAATGAGAATCGATAGTGGTGACAATGAGTTAAAGCGACATATAGAGGGTAAAAAGAATGCTACCTATATGTCTCTGCAAATACAAAACGAACTAATTAATTTGTGTGGTAGTGCTGTGAAAGATCTCATACTCAGAGACGTTAAAAAATCGTGTGCGTATTCTATATTGGCAGACGAGACAGCCGATATATCAGGAAAGGAACTGTTATCTATCGGAGTAAGATTTTTTGATGAAGAAAAAATGATGGTATGTGAAGAATTTCTCGGATTTGAAGAATTAAAAGCTATGGATGCTAAAACAATAGCGGATACAATCGGCAAATTTCTAGAAAGAGAAGAACTAGATCCACAAAAATGTGTCGGACAAGGATACGATGGCTGTGCGACTATGGCAGGGAAAGATGGTGGTGTGCAAAAAATAATAAGAGAAAAATACAGGAAAGCTCTGTTTTTTCATTGTGCAAGCCATCGGTTAAACCTGGTGGTGAACGATCTGAATCGCGTCGCTGAAATCCGTAACACGGTGTCCACTATAAAGGACATTATAAACTTTTTCCGAGAATCCGTTTTAAGGAAAAAGTACGTTCCAAACATACCGACTCTGTGCGAGACAAGGTGGTCTCAGAAATACAGAAGCATTTCCATCTTCAAAAATAAGTTTGTGGGAATTGTGCAGGGTCTGGAGAGACTGGCACAAGAAGGAAACACTGCTACAAGAAAGACAGCCTTTCAGCTGCACTGTGTTGCCACGAAACCTGTATTTATTATCTCTACCTGCATTATAGCCAAGTACTCCGCTTTACTAGAACCTGTTGCAAATATTCTGCAGTCAACAAGTTTAGATCTTCTTCAATGTGCGAACCACATTAAGAAAATTCTGGCCGTAGTGAAAGCTCTCCGCAAAACTGCTGATGCCATTATAGAAGATCTTCTCGTTTCTGCCCATGCCACTGCAGCGGAAATAACAGTAGAACTTCAGCCACCCAGAGTTGTCGAACGCCAGCAGCACCGTTCGAATCCTCCTGCAGCTTCACCTGCTGAGTACTGGAAACAATCGATACTTATTCCATACCTTGACTCGTTTACGTCAGCATTGGAGAACAGATTTTCTGAGGACAATGTACCGGCATTTTCCATACTATCTCTATATCCCTTCCTCATGCTAGATTCGACCATCGAAGATTTGAAACAGAGAGCGAGATGTTTTGCTGATTTTTACGAACTGGACGGGTATGAATCTGAAGCTGAATTGTGGTATAATGTGTGGAGCGAAAAAAACCTTGATCAGCAGGCGTTAAAGACTTGGAAATAGTCGAAGTGATTAAGAAGCCGCCAACACATTCTTTCCTGCCATAAAAAATGCCCTAACAATCTCAATAGCGCAACCTTGTTCCACGAGTACTATTGAAAAGGTCATTTAGCACCTTAAGACGTGTTAAAACATGGTTGAGATCGACAGTAACAGAAAACCGCTTAAACGGATTATGCTTAATGAGTGTCCATAAGAAATTGGTTTTGGAAAAGAAGAAAGAGTTGGAGATGGAAGTTATAGAAAGATTTTCCGAGAATCCAAGACGGCTAGTGTTATAAGTTTCAAAGTTTCAGTTTTTTTCATTTCATTTTTTTAAGAGCAATTAATAAAGCGATTAAATGTGTCTGAATTTGTTTCATTGAGTACCTAAACCTAAAGGAGAAACAATGGTTATGCTGGGTTTACTTTGATTGAGTAAATGAATAAATCAATGTTGTGTATGGCCCCCCCCCCTAACAAAATTTGTCTACGCCCATGTCTTTGTTAGTATTATTTATGTGTTTCCTGATGGTGTTGTTAGTTCTGTAGGTTACTTTATAATTGTGTTTCCTAAATGTGTTAGCAATTTTGTGTGTGTTGGAAGTGTAGTATGTGAGTGTGATGTATTTACTGGGTTGTGTGCTGTTGGTTTTATGTGTTTTACTTGTTGTGTTTAGGATGCGTTTGTGTAGTTTGTTTATTAAATCGGGATTGTAACCATTTTTGACTGCTGTATATTTGATTGTGTTGAGTTCTTGGTAGTCATGTGTGTTTAGGGGTATTGAAGTGAGCCTATGGAGCATGTAGTTGAATGTGAACTCAACACAAACATGCAGCTTTCAACTACATGCTCCATAGGCTCACTTCAATACCCCTAAACACACATGACTACCAAGAAGAACTCAACACAATCAAATATATAGCAGTCAAAATGGTTACAATCCCGATTTAATAAACAAACTACACAAACACATCCTAAACACAAAAAGTAAAACACATAAAACCAACAGCACACAACCCAGTAAATACATCACACTCACATACTACAATTCCAACACACACAAAATTGCTAACACATTTAGGAAACACAATTATAAAGTAGCCTACAGAACTAACAACACCATCAGGAAACACATAAATAATACTAACAAAGACACAGACACATACAGCAAAACAGGGTTTATAAATTGTACTGCAGTAATTGCCACCAGTTCTACATCGGCCAGACAGGAAGATCTTTTTCCTCTAGATATTCTGAACATTTAAAAGCCCTCACCACAAACTACATACATTCCACATTCGCCATACATTTACAAAATGAAAACCACAGTTACACAAACATAGAGCACAACATAGAAATACTACACTACTTACCTAAAAGTAGAAAACTAAATTAAATATACTGCAACTCACCGTCTGCGGCTTTTTGAAACAACGTCTTCACTATGAAGTTGACATGTTTCAGGACACTTGTCCCATCCTCAGAACTTAAAATATTCGTGTATCATTTAACGTTGATACAGTTGTCAAATAATTAAAATATTAAAATCCAATATAAATGTTTAAAAACGAGCGCCACGGTTAAACGATGTACTTGAGTGCGCGGTCAGTCACCGTACGATGTACATCATTTAACCGTGGCGCTCGTTTTTAAACATTTATATTGGATTTTAATATTTTAATTATTTGACAACTGTATCAACGTTAAATGATACACGAATATTTTAAGTTCTGAGGATGGGACAAGTGTCCTCAAACATGTCAACTTTATAGTGAAGACGTTTCAAAAAGCCGCAGACGGTGAGTTGCAGTATATTTGATTGAACAACACGTGGCTTGGTACTAAAATTGGAATTTATTCCTTTTAAACATAGAAAACTAAACACAGCAGAACAATTTGTAATATACAGATATCACACACTACAACCAAACAACATATTAAATGAACAATTATATTATAGATCACACATACTTTTCGATACACTGATTCTAACACACACTTTGAATCCTAGCGCCAATTCCCTCCCACCAGCAACCCCCACCACACACCTACAACCCATAACCGTTACTATGTACAGACATTCAGTATTTCAAATCCCACTGAGGAAGACGAACACCACGTTGAAACGTTTGGGAAACAAAACCAAAAAGAATTGTTCACAGTGAAAGTTTAATATATATATATATATAAAGTAATAGACATTCAATATTTATAATCCATATTTTATACATAATGTAAACCACAGTCAGTCGTGTACTGGCATTCATTATCTAATTTAAAAAAAAATTAATTTGTATTCCTTTACAAGTTTTTTAATGTTAGGTGTAACCATTTTTGCCTATTTTATCATCTTCTTTACTCTTTCCCAGTTTTTTTAAGGTTCAACCTGTTCATTGCACGTTTGCCTTCCTTGTCATGCACAGTGTTGCCAGGGTAATTAACTTTCTCTTGATATTTTGCACAGTGGTGACGATTTACACAACACTGTTGGCAGAAATTTAGCTTGATATGACACCGGAGAAAACTATCATTTTGGAATACTGTCATATTAGTATACTATCTGATGTCTAGATGTGTGTCACACTCACACCTAGGAAACCTGAAAGGGATTTTGCTATCATCCATTGTAAATTTGTAGCATTGTTTGATTTATTTACTGCCTATGTTTGGTATTTGGAATATTGTAGAAAACAAAATAGTTATATATTGAAAGGGGAATATCTTCATACTGAGAGTGAGATATGTGCGGAAACAGTACAGTATTGCTTATAACTATTGGCCATTAAGATTGTAAAAACTTTTTACTAGAATTCTAAATATCTCACATGACACTAGATAAAAATGTTTTTAGGGTGTTGTATATAGTGTTATACATACTATTATAAAAATCAATGTCTTTAACTGTGCCATTATTCTAACGAAATAGTATAGAGGGGCACTGTAAACAAAAATTATCCTGCTCAAACTCTGAACATGTTCCAACGTGACACATTAATATACAGAAAATAGACATTTTTATAATAGTGGACTGATTTTGTTCTAGCCTATAATAATTTGACCTTTTTTACTTAAATTAAGGCCAAGTCCAGAGATTCATGTTGGAATTTATTCACATATTTAACTGTAACACTTGCTTTTAGGTATAAGCATTAGTGTGGAGTGAAAATTTGAATTTTAAATATTCACAATGGAATATTTAAAGCAAATGCTTCATATGGAATGGAATGGAAATTGCTTCTTAATAGTACAAAAAAAAATATATAAAATAATTTATACTTTGAGCATCCCCAAAGCAATTAAAAATGCTCGAAGTACTGAGAATTACTTTAAAAAAAAACTCAATTTTAAAGCAATTTGTAAGTTTTTAACAGGAAGGTTTTTTTTCTCTATATCCTACATAGTTTTTACAGAATTTATTTTTAATAAATCCGTAAAAGTAATATGTTACTTGAAACTATTTATTTACTAATTTGTATATTCGTTATTTTTCATCAAAGTGAGCCTTATTTGTATGTTGGAATTCTCTGTGTAAGAGGTACTTTAAATACATGTGAATATTCTTGTGTGCTATACAAGAATAAGAGGTTTCTTTTTAGTTGTCTTGCCTGTGATGTAATAGGTTACATAAAGCAACAGCTGTTATGATGACAGCTGACTGAAATAAACAAAAAAATAAGATTAGGTTATTGTTACTAATTGTAAATTGTGAAAACTAAAGTGAGTTTATTTTTGACCAACTTGTAATTTTGAAAATGGTACAAATAAAACTAAAAGGATTATTGGTTGTCCAATATTTGGTGTTCTTCAAGAACTTGAGCATTCGTCACTACCAAATTATAGAGAGGTTATGTATAACCTACTTGCATAAGAAAAATAATCTTAACGCTAGCCTAACAAGTAAAGAGCCTACCGTTAGTGATATATCTGAGTCACAGTCGATTTAGAATGTATTTGGAGAAAGGCTTCAAGGTTATGAAACCTTATAAGGAACATAAAGGAAACGCCAGTTTATCAAGAGGAGATAAATTGTTTTAAGAAGAATCATTAGCATTATTTGACATTTGTAGTTGTAAATGTTCAGACTTTGAGTCTTCTACTTGGAAAAGTCTGCTAGTCTGCTAAAGTTCCAAAACAAGTGAGATTTTTTGATTGACAAAGAAATGAAAGAAAAATGATGACAGACTTGGATGATGCTGTAGGTACCACCAAAGAAATTAAAAACAGGAGGGTAAGCAAAAGGAAGGAACACATAGGTACATCATAAGCCACACATTTTGATCAGCCATTGATTTCATCAAGTGTAGATTTATCCAGGGAAGAGTCTCAATTGGATAAACCTGAACCGTGCTGCTCTTTCAACTCTGTTCAAATTGACAAGAAACCAAAACTGATGAATCTGATGGGGTAAATGACCAAGGAAACAAGTGAGACTATTATTAGCCCTTGCATGTGCCTACACTGGACTGTCTGATAGATCAGCTGCAATTTTAGCATCTGCTGTGTGCTTCAAAGATGCAGCAGTAGTGAATAAAGAGGCTATATATTTGATCATCAACCACTCAAAGAGAAAGACCAAACATGTGTTCCTGATGGCAGTAAACTGTATTAGAACCTGTAATTGGCCTTTGATGGAAGAAATTACCAAAATAATAACCCAAGATAAAAAAAGGCAGTAAATTTTACTGAAAGGTAATAACCAAATCACACTACCCTCTTGTGTCTGAAGCAGACCACGTTTATCTGAGCCATGTCACTTGTGAATTTGGTCTGGGAAAAAACATAACTAATCTTTTGCATTTAATAAGAGATCTTTGTTAAAAATATTGCTTGATCTTTGTTATATGTAGTAGGCTGTAATGGTACTGTCCTGAACACTGGTCTTAGGGGCAGTGTAGTTCATATTTTGGAAGTGCATTTGGGAAAACCCCTACAATGATTTATTTGTCAGCTACATACCAATGAACGTTAAATGCGGGATCACTTTATCTGGGAGTTTCACTGTATATACTCTTTACCACTGGACTGTGCGACTATTCTGACAAAATTGTTTATAATTCTGACTAAATGTCTAAAATTGTTTATAATGATATTACAAAGACTAAAAAAGCTGGTGTTACTGTTCCTGAATACAGTAAATTATGCAAAGTTTTCAGTTAGGCCAATGTAAATTACAATACAGTAATGATTTCGTTTAAACGAGACAGTGCTGTAACATTTCAAAAGAAATTCAGCTTTTTTTCACAATAAATCATTCACGACCAACCTGTTGGTCTTTCACGAACTGAGCAATTTGTGATAAATTGTTTGATGAAATGTAATTTAAAAATTCTTTGGTACCATTAACAACAAATTTCCAAATAGCTTAATGCTAAATATGGTTGAAAATTGCCATATTCTTACTTTACTTAAATTTGTTTAAATTAAATATATTTCACACTCTTTTAAAGAAAAACATCTTAAAATAGGTGATGCACATGAGAAAAACAATACAAATGTATTGTTATTGTTATGTATTGTTATTGTTATGTATTGTTGTTATTGTTGAGAACTTCCTTTTGTTTTCACAATTTCACCAGTATCACCCGTGTGCTTCTGAAAACCCAAAATCTCTCAGTAACTTGGTCCCATTTTTTCTGCATATTAAATTGCCATTTACGATTAATTATTAAATTACTCTGCACAATAAGCGACCGTTTTCTAAGAATTACTTTTGCTTTCTGTTACTATATTCAACACTGTGAAAATTCCAAGAAGAAAAAAAGATAAACAGGCGCTAGTTAATGAAAGGATTAAGATTCTGAAGCTTTTGATGTAATACTGTGTTCTTAATTGTGCAGAACTTTTGGACCCTGTCTCTGTGCACCAGATTGCACCATTAGTAAGATAAGATTACTGTATTGAGTCCCCGTTGCTGTAATTAGCGTCCATCAACTGCATCTTACTGCTTTCAGTAGAACCAACCCATTAATATGCAGAAACATACCAACCACTTAATTATCTAACATGATATACAAAATAAATTACCACTGATAATAGCTCCTTTGGTGCTGCCAGTCATTAGAGAGAGAGAGAGAGAGAGAGAGAGAGAGAGAGAGGGGGGGGGGGAGTTAATTCATAAGAAAAAAATTTATAGTAGGCATCAGAATTATTAGCACTCACATGAAGACTGCTAATTTATCAAATGAATTAAATAAAAATAATTTAAGTATGCTATATTTAACAGTAAAAATAGTACAGAAAATGATTTACCGTATTTAATGATGGTATACAAAAACCGAAGATTCCTGTTATCACAGACTTCGACACCAAACAAACTTAAACTTAATACGTAATGTATTCCCACTAAGTGAAACTACTCAAACTGACATCCGAAGGCGAAGGCCGACATATGCACAGACCTGCAGTTTATAATGGAATCACTCATCCAGTCACTGCCACCTCTTGTAACGGTTACACTTCCTTTAAATTAGAAAGTTTCTGTTGGACCCTGCACCTTGGAACAAATGAAGAGCGTTACTAATTCGGAAAATTCCTTTCCGTCTGCCGGGAAAAAGAGCGTTACATCAAGGGTCAATACCTAAACTGGGGCGTAATATCAAGGTTTATTTTACATATTGTTTATATGGGAAATTCGCTGGGACTGTGAAAAATGAGCTTTACATCAAGGGCCGCGTTATATCAAGGTCCCACTGTATTTAGATTAGTCCTAAGAGAGCAATTTTGTCACTATTATGTTAAGATAAATTTTGTAGAGATTGTAAATAAAAAAATCATGAAATACAGTAGAACCTCATTATAACGGACTAATTGGGGCTAAAGGTTTTCTGTTGTAATGAAAGTCCGTTATATAACAAATAAGTCTTGTTAGGTCGTATTTACATCAATAAAACTCGGTAAATTAGTATAAAACATGTTTATTTTTACTTGACATCATTTTACATAGCATACATGACAAATGAGAGCATACTGTTCATATTTACATTATAGACCAGAATTGAAACTTTATATACTTTCATATACTTTCTTTATATACTTCTTGTTTTATTCTCTTGAACAAGAAGGGCCTGGTTCATTATTATTCATTAGGTTATTACTACTAACATTAACTGGTTTGAAAAAAGTATTGATTTTTTGTTGTGTATGTTTGTTATTTATTTCGTTGGTCAGTAACTGACGAAGATGCCGCAAGTGTTCATAGTAAGCAAACACATTTTCATTTTTTGATTGTTCAACATATTCAATGACAAAATTTAAATGATCTTTCACTTCACTCACTTTTATTGTTGCCTGAGTATTGTCTTCCTCTTGTAAGTCTTCCTCCTCGTCCCCCGAAGAGTCTTCTTTCTCAGTGACACTGCCAACAATCTCCTCTTCCGTCAACAAGTGGAATCCAGGATCATCTTCATCTTCTTCAAGCCAGGTCTCCACATCTTCCAATAAAACTTCTTCCTCCCCTCCTCTTTGCAAAGTTTCACGGAAATCTTCTGTCTCACAATTTTCTATTTCTAAACATGCTTCTTCATTCTTTAACAGTTTTTTCCATGAGTTCACCTAAGTAGTTGGTTTAATTTCTTTTACAGCGTCAGCAAAGTTGTGAATCATAGATCGAATGTTGTAGGCCTTCAAGTTTTGAAGAGTCTTTTGGCCCCTTCTATCTTCTTCAGCAGTGGATGGCTCATCAACTTCTAAGATTTCATTGAGAAATTTTTTCTATAAAGCCGCTTGGCAGTATAAATTATTCCTTGTTCCATGGACTGAAACACAGATGTTGTGTTTGGAGGCAGGAACTTACACTTTATCTTCTTGTCTCGACTGCAGAGTTTGTCAACATCAGGGTGGGTTGGTGCGTTATCCAGAAGAACCAAAGCTTTTTTTTTTTGTTTTGGAATGTTCAAAATTTCCATTTGGTGCTTTATAATTGCTGGCACAGCTTCCTTATGAAACCAATCACTTGTTATTTCAGTTGTAAACCACGCATTTCGGGAACTATAATAGTGAACTGGTAAATTGTCCATCACATTTTTAAGTGCCCTTGGTTTTTTGCTTTTACCAACGATAGCAGGTGTAAGCACATGAGTGCCGTTTGCATTTGCACACAACAAAACTGACACACGCTCGTTGCTGACTTTTCTACCAGGCGTAGTTTTTTCGGCTTTTGAAGCTTATGTATTGTCAGGTAGAGTTCTCCAAAACAAACCTGTCTCATCAAAGTTACAAATTTGGCTCAATTGATAACCTTCTTTTTTAATCAAATCGTCTAATTCTTTTATAAAAGGCTCAACAGCTTGAAAGTCTGCTTTAAGAATTTCCCCACTAATCTTCTTGTTTGAAATGTTGTGACGTCGACGAAACCTAAATAGCCAACCAGAGCTCGCTTTAAACTGTTCAAGTCCCATCTGTTTGGAGAGTCTTTCGGCAGCCGCTTGAATTTCAATTCCTCTAACAGCCATTCCACATGAACGAAGCTGAGAGAACCACTTGTAGACTGCATCATCCAGTGTTACCATAGAAGGCAGCCGCATACGCTTAGCTGCACTCTTCTCCTTTTCTACATTGAACTTGAGAACAAAGTTACGAATGTCATTTTTTGATTTTTTAATGTCAGATACGGTTTGTTTTGCGATTTCATACTCACGATAAATGCTAGAAACAGACGCTCCTTTTTCTAATTTTTCTATAATAGAGAGTTTATCGTGAAGACTGAGCGCCTTACGCTTCCGTTTCTGTCCGACACTTGGCTTACTTAACGACATGATTTGAATAAATTAAAAAAAGTTATAGGCAGGACGTGTGACTGTGCGCGACAAACAACTGAACAATACTGACCAGTAGTGGTGGGAGTGAAAATATACCTGGCTAAGGCGTTAACCTTTCTTTGTTTTCAACTCCCTTTCCCTTACCATTCATATAAACAGTTTCCTGTATTTGTTGTTATTATCTCAACAGTTAAGTCTCAAACCAGTTAATTCAATGGTGGATTTGGGTTGGGTTTTAACTTTCAACGATTTATACCTGACAAGGGTGTTTGTCTCTGAAAACTGTCATTCGGCACTGGCGGGCAGACGTGAGTCATTCCGGTGCATTGACTTAGTTTCTAGGGGGTGGGGGTATGACGTAAAAGACGTGTCCATTGTAAAAGAAGTCCGTAGTAACGGGGTCCGTTATAACGAGGTTCTACTGTACTTTAAAAATGTATTTTACCGTTTGAAATGTTATTTAGACTAAAAGGCAGCTTTTGCAAGGTATTCCATTAGAAAAATTAAAACAGTATATTTTTTATACGTTTTCACTCCACTCTAATAAGTATATACTGGTACTGGTTTTAAGAAATTGAAGGAGATCAAATAGTAAGCAGCATTTTTATCCTTCCCTATTACATTTTCCATTGTGTGTGTGTGTGTATATATATATATGCAGACTTGTGCTTGCGTGAGTAAGGTCAAACAGGTTTTCAGGTTTCAGTTATGTTAGTAATATAGTCGTATCATTTTACAGAAAAATCGAAGGGAAATACCTTGTTACTGGGAAACACAACCAAGTGGCTGCTGTAAACCTCATTGCCCATTTTGGCATAGAAAACCACGTGACAAGAATTCTGTAAAACCAAAAGAAGGTAATCCAGATAAAAATATATTGAATTGTATGTTCAGAAATTACATTTGAATATGTTTATTGTGTGTGTGTATGTGTGTGTGAGAGAGAGAGAGAGAGAGAGAGAGAGAGAGAGAGAGGGGGGAGGGAGGGAGGGGGGGCTATTAATTCCAAAAAAGTTTCCCCTTTTTTCAACTATAGACATTTTTATTTGTATTCTACATTGTAAGTAAGTAACAAGATGGTCAATGCAAGTGTTGCAATGGTAATCATTTATTTAAGAAATTGTATATATAGTGATTGTACAATCATTCCACAGTAAATTTCAAAACTAGTGGCCAGAGTCATATAAAAATGTTTATGTTAAACTTTTTAAAAAGTATGTTAAGATATGTTCTGATTTTGTAATATATTTTTAGTGAAGGCAAGTTATTAACAAATTTGTTGACGTTGAAATAAGTCATGTGTTTGGTTGTTAACTTCTTGTGAAGAATCCCACATTGACATCAGAAAATAGCAAAAAAGTAACTGAATATAAACAAACAAATATTTTAGAATTGACACTGAACTTCTGGCAATCAATGCAGCACTGACATACTGCCTCACCTTAAACAACAAAAAAGTATGTATCTTCACAGACTCACAGGCTGCACTACTATTACTACAGCAATACAAACCATCAGCATGACTTTAGAACAGTCCACATATTCCACATAATCAAAAAAATGGAAAGAAACAAAATTGAATTAACTCTACAATGGATTCCCAGTCACATAAATATTACTGGGAACAAAAAAGCAGATGAGATACTAAGGATGCAACTATGCTGTCCCCAATAGAGAAAAGTGTAACATCACTACTGGCTGCCACTTCGGATTTGTAATTCCATCAAAGGTTCAACATACAAACAGCACGTCAGTACACAAGATATTTCCATATATAGTAACATCCCTAGAAGTGTTCAAACGTTCGGCTCCAGAGGAAGACTTGGCTATACCGTAACCCAGTCATACTTGTACAAATTCAACTTGAGCCGAACTGCTACCTGCCTTCTATGTCATCAGCATGAGGAGATCTTACAGCACATATTAGTGGATTGCCAGACAGACATCCCATGAGTGCCAAGACTGAAAACAAATATGGACGCAATATTGAACAACGACTCATATTGGACAGTGGCGGAGAATATCTACAGGAGACATCGTGTCATCGGAGAACAATCTGGAAACACGTAATAATAAGAAGAAGACAAATTCTAGAAATGCATTTGAAAAATTGCAGATTTACAAGTGCAGTTCACAGCCAGTTCTTGTTCAGTTTAGTTCAGACATAGGCTGCAATGCCTGGCTTTACCAGCTGCAAAGTGTGTTCAGTAAGAGACTGCAACTTAGTAAGGCATACAGAAAATATACATTAACACTGCAATAAAGAAAAGAGGGACAGGAGACCAGAGTACTGTGTGGGAACTGAGTCACCGATAAAAATACTGCTGGTCCACAGTCAAATTAAGCATTAAAAATAAAGTGTGGAGAATCTGTATTTCAGAACAATGCTAGAAACTTGGTGGTTAATAGGTTATTCAGGTAAAATTATCTTGGTACAGCTTTCTGTGATATGCCATGATCTTGTGAGCAGCTTTGGAAAATGCTGTTTGGTTAAGTCTTTTTAAATGTTATAGTCCTGAACCCTTAGTTGATTTTTATATAAAAGGGCAGCAATAAAATTGAGTGTACTTGAACATTTGCGTAGAGGTTGTATTTTGGTTGTAGAATAAAATAATTAAAAAAAAACTTCAAATATGTGACAACACATTTTTTAGATTAATTCTAAAAGTTACATAGGTTAAGATAAAAATATTGGGTATTCCCAAATATTTTAATATGTAATAAAAAATGTTTTACAGTTTTTACTGTGGTGAATAATACAAAATTTAAAAAACTATATTTTCACAAGTGCTACCGCTATGATAGAAATTGGAGTAAAATGGGACATCAGTCTTCAAATGTACATTTTTTGACATGTCTATACAAAAGCGTATTAAGAATCGAATCCTTAAAATTTTTGTTATACATGTATCTTTTATTTTGAGGATTTTTCTTTCTTTTTCAAGTCAATTTCAAAACAGCAAATGAAGCAGTATTTAGTAAAATTTTAAGAATCTGTAGTTTTCTTAATTTGTTCTTTTTGGACTGTACAGATGGCTGAAGTTTTTGGAGCTTGAAGCTACTGGTGTTAAAATTGTTATAAACAATCTCATTATTACTTCATTTTAAAGTATACTGTTGCTGACATGATGCGTGGATTTTTATAGTTTCCTTGCTGCATAATAATTGCACGAGTACTATCAATCTCAACAAACTTGCAGACTCAGAGCTTCTATACCTTGCTTCACTTCAACAGATTCTTCATGTAATAAATCCTTACAAAGAATTTATTCATCCATCCCATTCATTTTCATCTACAAAAACAGTAAAATAAAAAAAAAAAATGTATACTTATACAAGGTTTAGCATTAGAAATAAGCTATAAATTCATGAAAATATAGAAAAAAACAAGATAAAACGTATTTGATTTAAAAAGTATTTGAAACACAATGTTTATACATATTTAAATGAACTCTTACATATTAGAATTATTAAGAAACATATTGTATAACCTCAGCAAGATACCAGGGACGTATTTAGGGGGGGAGGGGGAACAGTACCAGACCCCTCACAGAGGGTTGAAAAAAGTAGACGAATTTTGTTATTTTACAAGATAATTACGTTTCAAATGCATAGTTATGCGTTTTGTGTGTTTGAACCACTTGTGCATAAGATGGATGTCAGCACTGTGTTGGTTTTGTTTTCTTCACCATTAACAGTTGTTCACATTTATACTAGAATATAAATGATTTACAACATTAATTTTATCTTAATGCTATAGGTCACATCATGGTTGGCATTATTTTTTTTACTGCATACATACACAATGAATAGCCAAATGTCACAAGAAAAGTTGTGAGCAAACAAGAAAGAATAGGTATGATCCTTTCAGTCTCTTCAAGCTGATCTTTGATAAACTTTACTGACCTCCTACTCATCTCAGCTGATATATAAGTTGTTAAATTGTGATTCACAGTTTGTTATATTGATTTTTCACTTATATACTGTGTTCAAATTACTTTATTGACTTGAATCTTAATTCTGTTGGCATTTGTTTCTCCTGTTGCAGTTCATAGAACATAAGTTCTCTGCTACTAATTTAGTGAAGTCCGGGGTTTTTCCAGTTAAATTACAGGATTTTATTTATATTGGACTAATGCTAACTCCTCAAATACATCCTATTCCACTACATTGTAATACCGGATTACAAGTACATTGTACATTACAGTGTACAAGATTAGAGATGCCTATACAAGATCGTGGTGGCAATATTATTAATTTCTTACCAAGATGTGGAAAGTTATATTACAGCTTTGACAGTTAATCTATTTAAATTCCTTGTACATTAGACTTCAGTAAATGAACTTTAGCTGTCTTTGCACAGTTTCAACGCAGAAATCCTTGTTTCAGAAATAGAGAGGGGAGAGGGCTATGTGCTGGACAGGTTCAGTCTCACGGAGTCTGTAGTCGAGACCACAATGAAGCCGATACACCAGGCCTGCAATACTTCAATGCCCCAGCAAAGAAACAGAAGAAAAGGTGTCTACTGGTGGAATCAGGAGATCGCTGCCTTGAGGAGGAGGTGTCTCTCCCTTAGGCGGATTGTTACCAGAAGTAGAAAAAAGTATGGAGACAAAGCAGAACAAGAAACAGCAGAATACAAAGCAGCAAAACAAGACCTCAGAAATGCCATTAACGACAGCAAACGCCGTGGGAGGAATTAAAGGCTGAGGTGAATAGCGACTCTTGGGGACTGGGTTACAGGGTCATCGTGCACAAGATTTGGGCGTAGTTGATCAGGGCCATCATGGATGCACTATTTCTGACACCCATTAAAGGCTCATAAGCTTCTTGTTGCAACAGGTGAAGTGACGCTATGTATTGAGAAAGAATTGAAGGAGACCGCAGCCTTGGTGCAGGGTGGCAAAGCCCCAGGGCCAGACAGTGTGTCTTCAGAAGTCCAGATGATGATTGCTCGTTCGTGGTCACAAATACTCCTCAATATTACAGCTGCCTAAAAGAGGGAGTTTCCTAAATGGTGGAAAGTGCAGAGGCCAGTAATTCTCAGCAGAGGTAAGGGAGACCCAGGCATGCCAATAGTGTACAGGCCTGTTGTTAAAATTCCTTCCTGGGCTATTTGGCTGTGGTCCATTGTTTTCTACAAAAACAGACATTTCAATATTGCCATCGACTGCCATCATCAGTGTAAAATCGAGTTACACTAATGTAAGGTGGTAGACGTTAGTGACCACAGTACTGTGATTTTATACTGATGATGGCAGTTGATGGCACTGCCGAAACGTGTTTTTGTAGAAAAAAGTGGACCAAGGCCAAACAGCCTGGGAAGGAATTTTAACAATATTGACTCTGGCCATGTAAGCCTACGAAATGTACAGGCCTTTTTGCATGTTGGGTACAGCTGGAAGGTGTCTGCAAAGGTTGCTTAAACCTGTGTCTGATAGCAGCCATCCAAAGTGCAGGAGATCTTTCTGACAGACAATACCAGTTCTCGAAAGGGTGATCAACAGTTGGGGCAGTAGAAGAAGTTGTGAAAACTTTCCATGTGACTCCTATTCAAGAAGGATAGTCCTGTTGGCAATCATGAATGTTGGAAATGCCTTTAATTCTGTCAGGTGGAGTGAAAAGCTCAAGGCTCTAGATCACTTCTGGATCCCACAGTATCTCCTCTGGATAATGGATTGTTATATGTTACCTGTGTTGTTAATTTATGGTACCACATATGGACCTCGTAGGAAGGAGATTACCGTTTGTGGTTGCCCAGGGCTCATTTTGGGTTCTGACCTCTGGAACATATTCTACAGTGGAATGTTATGGATTAAATGCTACCAGACACTTTTCTGGAGCGTTATGCTGATGATATCATGGTGTGATAGGGTTCCTCATGGAACACTGAGGATGCACAAATAAGCCTGAATCAAGTGATGCAAAGAGCAAGCTCTTGGCTTGTAGAACACAGCCTGGATCTAGCCACCAAAGACATAAATAGTATTGCTCATCTGGTAACTGATCCATCCCACAATCACAAATATATTGACAAAGAAGGCATTTAAATACCTAGGAGGAGCCTATTCCTCCAGGGAGCAAATCAAGCATACTTCTGATAAGGCAGCACAGACTACAACACAGCTCAGTAGGCTTATGGCCAATGTAGAAGGCCGTACTATGACCAAGAGTTATTTGTTGATAGCATTCACAGATACCATCCTGTTGTATGGTTACAAAATCTGTCCCTATGCATTAAAGATAAAGAAACGTGGAAATGGATGGCATTGGTGCAGAGAAGAGGATCCCTCTGAGTAGCATCCTTCTATCGGACAGTGCCAGAGCTGGTAGTCCTGGTGGTAGCAGGACTGGTTCCCATAGACCTTTTAGCTCAGGAGCGAAATCAACTAAGGAACTTGCTCTTCAATTGTGGCAAGACAGCTGGAATAGGGAAGACAGAGGAATTCAAAGGCACATACCGGACTTGAGGGAATGGATTGACTGCCGACATGTAGTGGTAAAACTTCATTTAACACAGTTCCTCAGAGGTCATGGCAATTTTTTATGCCCACCTCCACAAAATGGGAAAGGTGCAATGCCCAGCATGTATGACTCTCCCCCATGAAAATAAATGTCTTCCCACCTTTTTTCAAGTGCAGTAGACAGTCAAGAGAGTGGGGTGCACTGGAGAATGGAGCTCAGGGAATTCACTCCCAAGGAAATAGTTGGGATAATGCTTTATGGCAAGGAAGATTGAAACTTGTGTTAATTACATTCGTTCAGTCAGTTTTGCAACTCGACAGGCAGTAAACCCAACTTGCACTCAACAGGCAGTAGTAATAAGAGATAAACTACACGGAGCCTGATACGGGCATAATAGCCTCCACCCTGAAGTAATATGGTAACACTTTCAGTGCACCATGCCCATACACAATATGGGGAGCGCTAAATGCTGCAGCAGACCATGCTTATATACCATAAGGACATTCGGTTTTCATGTCTTTAAACACATTTAGCAGTATGGCGTCTGATCAAAGTCTGTAGTGTGAGGTTAATTCATTTGTTACATAGTCTGCTATTATAATTCAGTTCAATATTTTACCAGTAGACATCTCTCACAAACTAGGAAAACAATCAGTGTTCAGATTCAGCATTGTGTCGGTGTTTCTAACATAAACAAAATGTCAAATACATGTTATTTTGTATTCGATGAATTAATACATGATGAAAATTCCTGTCACTTGGATTAGAAATTAATGGTATGGCTAAAAATGTACGTATAGACTTGAAGAATTTTCTGATGGTGAAACGGAAATGTAATTTCATACATATACCCATACACATTTGTATCTTATAGTAGTTGTTATGTGATGTATTTAATAGTGTATGCAAAAACCACAAAAAAAAGAAACTGATTTAATTTATATATTTTCTGTTAACACTACATAATAAAGGCAGTACACACATTTCAACTCAACCAGTTCAACACATGCACTGACCTTTACACCCTCTACAAGAGAGCCAGTATTATTTAAACCCTTTACTCTCCCCACTATTATGACCTCACACACAAGAACCTAACTTGGCCCTCCTTCCCCACCTTGAAGGATTTTACTTCAACCACATTCTAAGTAATACATACAAAAAATACAGTAAGTAAACATGAGAAAATTTAATAAATACAAAGTATAACAAAAGTCAGTTTTTGTCACTGGTCTCTTTTGGAAATAAAGTCTTGCAACTGATCGTTTGAAGATTCCCGATGTCTGAACACGTGCCACTCGCACCAATCCATCACTACCTAGGTGAAGTTCAACAATGCGTGCTAGTTCCTACTTCAATGTAGGAAGGTTGTCTTCTCGTATTAGGACGAGGTCTCCAATAGTGAGATACTTGCATGAACTTTCCCATTTGTTTCAATGTTGATGACTGTTGAGATACTCGCTTGACCAACAGGTCCAAAAATGCTGCAGTCTGTGTTGAACAAGCTGCCATCTCAAAGATGATTGACTGGAACTGTCTGGAAGTCTGGTTCCACAGGAGCTGTAAGAACATCTCCTACTGTACTGTACTGTATGAGTACGGAAAGGTCATTAGGATCAGAAGATAATGGGGTAATTGGTCAGGAATTTAGACAGGCTTCAATTTGGATTATAAATGTGTACATCTCTTCATATGTAAATACTTCATGTCCTGTATTTCTTGTTAAATGAAATTTAACTGCTGCCTTCCATAAACCCCTAAAGTGTGGAGCATGGGGTGGAATGAATTTTCATGATATGCCATCCTGTGCTAAAAATGTATTACTTGATGTGCAGACACTTATAACTTTCTCAGTTCATTGTGGGCACGTATAAATGTTGTTGCATTGTCTGACTATATATTTGCAGGTTTTCCCGTCTTGCCATAAACCTTTTCAAAACTGTTATGAAAGTTTCTGTTGATAAATTATCCATGAGTTCTATATGAACAGCCTTAGCACACAAAAACTGATGTGTAAGCTTTACAAATACTATGTTTTCTGAGACGACTTGTCGCAGTAGGATTGGTCCACAGTAATCCACTCTACAATTATAGAAAGGTCAGGTTGGTTGAACATGTGCTGCTGGTAAACTGTCCACTAATTGTTCTGATGGTTTGGGATTAGTTCTAAAACATACCACACACTAATGTACACTTTTCCATGCCAACTTACGACCATTTAATGGCCAAAATGTTTTCCTTACACATGGTAGTAAGAGCTGTGAACCTGTCTTTTATGCTCATGTTCCAATATTAAGTAGGTCAATTGATGTTTGTCATGGAGTAGGATTGGATGTTTTTTATTATAATGTATGTTTGCATGACGTAATCGCCCACCACACAGATGAGACCCTGTTCATCCAAAAATGCGTGTAGTGACTTCAGTGTGCTCTTGTTCTTCACTTCACCATATTGCATTAAATTGGTTATGTGTGTTGCTGAAAACATTCACCTTGGGTTTCAAAAAAAAAGTTTCACTATCGTGTTTAATGAAGAAGCTAACTCTTGAATGGTCAATGTTCTACTAATTCTCTGATCACTGGATTTCATACAATTGTTCACAAATCTCAAACAGTAAGCTATCACTTTCTGCAGTTTACTGAATGATGAAAATCTGTTCCACAATCTATCATTATTTGTTACCATCACTATAATCGTTTCCTTGCGTTTCTCTAACTGTGTTGTGGATGGCATACATACTGGCCATTTGCTAGGTCCTGCACATAGCTATGGTAGATCATTCCACCACAAAGTACTGTTCTGCAGCTGGTTTGGTGATAAACAATGTGAAATATGATCTGCTGGATTATCGTGTGATTTCACATGTTTCCATATGTATTTGGTGATGGACTCATGAATTTCTGCTATCCGATTTGGTACTAAAGTTTTCCACTGTGCTGATGGAGAATTGATCCATGCCAGAATGACTATTGAATCTGACCACAAGTCACACATGTTGAAGTGATACTTTAATGAAATGACAATTATTGAGAAGTCTAGAGAGTAATACCAGTGAACATAATTCGAGTCATGGTAAACTCACCTTCTCACTGGTGCCACTGTTGATTTAGACAGTTGTGTACGGGGTTGTACAGTACAACAACAGTACAGTACAACAGTTGTATATGGGGTTGGTTATCCGTATCTGTGCATCGAATGTAGGGTGCATGCTCCGTATGCTGATTCTGAAGCATCACAGAACCCATGTATTTGAACATCTGAAGCTCTACCTGAATATACCTTTCGAGGAATGCTTAACAGTTCCAAGAACTTTAACTCTTCACAAAATTGAACCCAAGACCTTTGTATTGATTTTGGAAGTATCTAATCCCACTGTCTTTTGCTCCCATATACTGTACCTTTACTTACTCTTTATCACTTTATTAGGCATAAAACATAATAAACTTACCTTTACGGGCCAAAGTTCTTCACACGAACCTGTGAATTATAAGCGTGACTTAGGGTTACGTAACTCAATGACTCGCTCATTTGTTAGTTAACTAATTCAACTCTATTTATTTCTCATTTATAGTTATCTTTTTACGATTCAACCCAATATGCTCTCTCATTCTTTATTTTTTTACCTTCAAATGAACAACATTAATGTGGGGAGGTCAACCCCATCTGACAAGATTTACGACCACATCGAAAATACAAAAACCATTTATCTCCTACTTCTTATAATTAAGATCTAATTATCTATTAACTATTTACGCAAAGCAACCCAGCATTTACCCACCACACAGTCATTCAGTTTATTACCCCATTTATTTTATTAAGAGCTCTTTTAGTTAAAAATTTCTTATAATTGTTTAAAATGAATTTTACGTATAGTTACTTCCTTTTCTGCCGATCTAGATGTTAAAGGTTGTACTTCTTCTGGTTTGGTGGTTCACCATTTGAATCTGAAGAATGTTCTCATTTTAAATTTCGGTCACGTTCTCACTTTTAGGGTTCACTGTTTTATGTCCAAAAAAGTTCTGTGGATTAAATTTCTGCGCCCTTGAATTATCACTGCTTTTACATTTTATTTGTATCACTTTATATCCCCTTTAGTCCATATTTTGGAAGTTTAATAAGTTTTTTGGCTCCGAGCCTTTTATGTCGAACCGGCCGGAGCCGCCGCTACGTAACCGCAAACACTGTTCTATATTCACATTTTTTATATATGGGCGAGATGGAAACTGTGCCCAGCCGGCGGACGTACACAATTACTCGGTTCCGTCGTATTGAGATGTTATTTGCCGACTGTCTTTGTTCTCTGCGCACACAGCGCTGAGGAATTTATTCGAACGTGACAAAAGGTCTGAGAACGTTGGCCGACTGTGCGCGCTCTTGTGGGCGAATACGCACCCTCGTTGAAAGTCTGCATTCCAGTGCCAAGCCACACCAGCCTCGAAGATAGTCTATTCACAACATTTATTTGGTTGAATAAAAATTGAAAATATTAATTTACAAAATCTCATAGGTTTGTACCGTTACAATACATTGAAGATGGCCGTTTGCCCTTACAATACAGGTCCTAGCAATCCCAAAGGGTTGAACAAAGATGCAGCTTGTGAATGTATAACTCGCTTTGATTCCACCACATTAGGTCATAGACCTGTTTCACCCTCCGGCTGTGATAGAACTCACACCCCACCCCAGCCAGAGAGATATTAGCACGGGGGAAAGCCGTGCGGGGGGGGGGAAGAGTGTCATTTATGTGTGTAGCACATATTGTGAGCCCTTATTACTTATCTGGCTCGGGTATGCCAGAGAAGAAGTACGTATTATTTGTCCGCGTATGTGCAGGTGGACAAGCAAATCGAGCCATGACCTTGACTCGATCTCACATCGGCAGCACAGCAATGCTCTGATTATGAGTCAGAGACACTACCACTGTGCCGGCTTGGCCACTAAATACCTGTATGTAATTCATGTAATGTGATGTACCTGTACCTGCCTATACATTTTCTCTGTGTCAGCAGTCATCACATACTGATGCTTCTTAAATCGTACTGGAATTGAAAATAGTTCTTCCTGCACCGGTGGTCCTACCAGTAGGGTATCGTTCAGTGATATACCGTTTGATGTTTTATAAGAACCGTCAGACACTACTCTTATTTTGGTAGTCATGCTGGCTTCATTTATTACACAATGATGTGGCAGGTAGTACACTTGTTTATCTGTAGCGTCAAAGTTTTCTGTTTGGTGCATGTGACCGACCGAGTTGCTTATATTCTGTCATAAGTTTGACGTATTCTTCCTTGTTGCAGGGATCACCTTGCAATCGTTTTTCAAGCATACGAAAACGTCAGAGTTCTGTTCCCTTAAAATAACCAAGCTTATGAGGGTGGTTTGAAAAGTTCTCTGCAAGGTCTGCAAAATACCCCACTACAGCTGAAATCACCTCTTCATCCAACGAAAAACGCTGACCAACGAGAGAGAATTTGAGTTTTAGGAAAAGGTGGAAATCTGAGGGAGCCAAATCATGGGAATAGGGAGTATGTTCCAACAATTCATAGTGGAGATCTCTTAATTTTCCCATTGCCAAAATATTTTTGTGGGCACATGGATTGTCTTGGTAAAAAATGATTTTTTTTCTTTTGTTAAAGGTTGGAATAATATTCCCCAGTTATTGTTGACCCTTTCCAAGGTAATCTATTTACAAAATATCTTTAGCATCCCAAAACACTGATGTCATGGCTTTTCCTGCTGATGGAATTGACTTTGACTATTGTTTGGACTGGTGTGTGATGGTGGATCCAAGTTTCATCTATCGTAATAAACCAACGCACAAAATCTGCATTGTGCTTATTAAAATGTTCCAAGCACTATTCAGATATTTTTATGCGCATGCGTTTTTTATCTGCTTTGAGCAAGCACAATACCCATCTAGCACAAAGCTTTTTCATTTCCAATTCCTCATGTAAAATATGTCGATCCAATCTTTCAAAATGCCTATAGTCTCAGTAATTTTGTGCACTTTAATTCAGCTGTTGTCCAAAACCATATCATGCACTTTTTGATGATTTCTGGTGTTGTTCCTGTTTATGGACGTCCTTCATATGGATTGTCTTCCAGGCTGGTATGACCATGTTTAAACTCGCCAGCCCATTTTGTAACTATTGGAAATGAAGAAGAGTCCCCATACACTTTAACGATCCTTGAATAAATGTCGCTTGGTTCTTTCACAAAAACTTTGACTGCACAATACTCAATTTTCTACATTTTAAGGAATATGGACAACACTTCTGTTTCAAACGGCGGTATAATAATACAAATTATTTGGTATTTGACCAGAAATTGGACATGCATGCTAACAATAGATGTAGTACCAACATAAGAAAAAACTTTTTGCGATAGTGCTGCTGTCTATGGTTTAGGCCAAGAACTTTTCAGACTGCCCTCATATCACATTTTTTCATTTATTGGAAGCTTCACTACAAACCGACCTGTTGAATCTCTGGTGTAGGTTCCTCGAAAATGTTTTCCAATCTCACACTGTGTCCACACGTTCCAAACACTCTTCAGTCTGCCAAAACCACTGAAGTTGTTTATCTACATTTTCTTCTATACTAACATTATTGAATGTGATTTGCGAATTGTGACTTGTCTGGAATTTCCCTGATACTATCCAACCAAGGAGAGTATTCTGAATAACTAGTGTTTCTTCGGGAGTCATTCTCTTCCCATAGCACCAATATATTAAAAAAGATACCTGTATCTATAAGTAGATCAATTTTTTCATCTGGTTTGTGGAAGTTTGGGTCGGCCATGGTGAGATTACCTGGGAGGTTTAGCTTGGAAAAATCAGTAGGTTCTGATGGTTGCTGAGTAATTTTTAGCAGAATGACAAAATCTTCTGTTGTAGAATATTTAGTGTATCTTGATTTTAGTCTGGAATAAGTTACCTGGGCCGCTCTAGTTGATACCTGGGCTATTCCACTTATTTTTGAGTATATCTGCGTTCTGTTTAAACCCAGTGTCTGTGCCATTTTCTTTGTAATAAGATTTGATTGAGATCTGGAGTCGCATAGTGCACGACAAAAGTGGGTGATACTCGATTGTCAAGTAGAACTACTTCTACTATGGATAGGAGTACTCTTGTATTGTTTCTGTGAGTGACTTGGGAAGTTGATACAACTGTATGATTTGTATAAACTACCGGACTGTACTGTTTTTGTTCTCCTTAAGACTTCTGTATGGTACCTCCCTGTGAATGATGTAAAAGTGTGTTATGTTTGTTACCATACAACCTGCACGTACTATCCATGCACTGTATTTATTTATGGTTAGTTGTTTTGAGACAATTAAAGCATAGCCGCAAACACATAACTTCCGTTTCATGATCAGATGTACACATTTTTTTGAAAGTATCACAAAAATGTAAAGGATGAGCTTTATCACATAAGTTACATTTTGTGACAAACATTCATTAGGTGTAGCATTTGATTCATGCTTTTGTGCAGGGATGTATTTAGTTTGTTTTCTGGTTTGTTTTGAAGTGACAATGTGTGCTTGTTTGGTTCTCTGTTTTCTAACACTTGACACTTGTGTGTTAAGAAATTCACCAGGTCATCTAATGTAGGCAGGTCACTGGTACCTACCTTGCTTTCCCACTCAACGTTGCGTTAAACTATCTAAATGCTCTTATACCATGTGCACAATGAGAGTATCCCAGTACTGTGTTTGTTGGCCTAATGCATTTAGTGTGCATAAATGTTTGTGTGTATTGTCAAGTAATTGTCTAAGAGTTGTGGGTGATTCGGTCTGTACCTTAGCAAGGTTAAACAATGCTTTCACGCGTCTATACACTAAATATTTCTTGTTTTCATATCTACTTTCTAATAACTGTCATGCAATTTGATAACTAGAATCTGTACTTTATAAAGACCGAACAAGTGTGGCTTCACCTTTTAGCACTGATTTTAAGTAATGAAATTTCTGTGCATTTGTAAGGTTTTCATTTGTGTCTGATCTAAATATGTCACAGAAAGATAGCCATTCATCATAACTACCACTAAATGTAGGAAGATTAATCACAGGTAACTGTATAGACACCTTTGCTTGTGCTGTCTGATTGTTAGTTAATTTTTCCTCATTACGTTTCATAAATGACTCTACAGACTGAAATATGCATCCTCAAAACTGACTCACTCATACACTCTTCTGACTCATCCACTAATTCTGTTAGTGACTGTACTGCATCTGGATAACACACTTCAAACCTCTCAAATCTTAATTTTAGTTGATGTAAATCCTCTGCACATTTCACGGTATTAAAATAATTCTTAAATCTTGTTAATTGTGTATTTATTAAAGCACGTTCTTTAATCAGTTTGTTTAATGTCGGACATTATAATTGTTATTTTACTCTCTGCCCAGTAATTAATAACACAAACAATGCTATAGAAGTATACAGTGTAATATTGAATGCATGAATATCAGTAGGAGAGAGATAAGGAAGCAGTATAATGATGGCACATTAATTGTGTTGATAATAAGGACTGGTATTAAGGAATGAATGAGTCACTTATCTACTCTTTGACGAAGACCAGCTGCTGCCTGCATTGACGTGGGTTGAAGGTCCCTCAGATATATGCACAAGCTGCACACCCCTTTGTTAGGAACACTTGTATTGTATGATCACTAATTGGTACTGTTGAAACACTTTTTTTTGCAATTTTTGGTTATATTTTTATTAATGAGATTTAATACTATTATCACACTGTGTGGTGTCACTCTCGTTTTACTTACCACTCTACTTACCTCACGTACATACATTATGTAAACACCACTTTTTCTCTGAATTCATGGTATCCTGGCCTGGGAGGACCAAATAATGTTATGTGATGTATTTAATAGTGGACTGTATACAAAAAATGCAAAGAAAAGAAAGTGATTTAATTTGTATATTTTCTAATAACATAGCATAATGAAAGCAAGCCCATACATATCAACTCAACCCATTCCCCCCCCACACACACACATGACCTAGCAGTAGTTGATTTTTCTTGTGTGCAGTTGTATCTCAAGCAGAACCAATGTTGCAAATCATGGCAGTGATGTTGATACTGATTGGACTGATAACGATATCCATTTAGGTTTCCTGTATTTGAACAAGAATCTACTATAATAGTCCCAATTGAAAAAAATTGTTCAGAATTTAACTGTTTGTCATTATTTATTGAGTTATTTATAGAAACTAATTAAATTATCTATTAGAGTTGTAACATAATCACCATAAATTTAAACAAAGAAGAGTAAACAGTTTTTTATGATAAAAGAGTATGTTTAAGACTAATTTGTTAAAATTATGTACATGTGATCAGACTCAAAAGACAGAAGCCACATGATTTGGTATCGCAATAGAAAGCAATTATTATGTATAGAGCCATAAAACTCTATAAATCTTGGTACTAGCCTCTGGGCTTCACCCAATCACCCGTGAAGGAAACATGCTGCTGGATGAGCTTGCTCAGTTGTAGCATTAAGGGCGGTGGTTTTAGTGGGTTAGAGTCCCACACTACTAGGAACTATGGGATTCCTAGTGTCTATAGAGATTTTCATCTACACTCGAAAAAAAATGTGATCAGAATACTAAGATATGTGTAAAATCTACATAGAATGAGTTTAAGTTGATATAATGTATTACTTTGTTAACAGATAAATTTGTTACAATGTTTTGAAGTATTGTTAAAAATGGTGGATCACCAGGGATTGATGTGAAAAAAATGATGGTGTTGTAAATGTTGAATGGTTCCAGGGTGGGTTGTCTATGGCTGAATAAATTAGAAGTAGGTGAGGGAACCATACATCAGGGGACGGATAGGTTTCTCTGAAGGTTCATAAAACAATTCCCTCTTAAAAATATTATTATTTATTTATTAACTTTAAAAAGACAATTATATTACAAATAATTAATTATTTTCAGTCATTATAAATTTAATTTAAATTAAATAATTATAATGACACTTCCAGTTGTCCAGTCAGAAGCACAAAGCATTCACTTCAGTTAGTGGTGTTTGAACCACTTGTGCACAAGATGGATGTTAGTACTGTGTTGCTTTTCTTCACCATGAAACAGTTGTTTTCACATTTATACTAGAATGTAAATAATTTACGAGATATTAATTTTATCATAATGCTATAGTTCACATCACTAGTGGCATTATATTTTTACCATGTCTACATGCACAGCGAATAGGTAAATGTCACAAGAAAAATTGTGAGCAAATGTGGAATGATAAATGATCCCTTCAGTCTCTATCAACCTGATCTTTCATAAACTTGATTGATATCTTACTTCTTCTCTCAACTAGTATTTAAGTTTGGAAAAATTTTGATTCACAGTTTGCAATATTGATTTTTCACTCATATGCTGTGTGTAATTTCCTGACTTGAATCTTAATTATTCTGTTGGCATTTATTTCTTCTGTTACAGTTCACAGAACATAAGGTCTCTCCTACCAATTTAGTGAAGCTTAGGCTTTTCCAGTTAAATTCTTTCATCTTCTTTAGCACTACAGCCCAACATGAATCCAACATCAATCTTCTCCAGTGTCTCCTATCCATGGCCATCTCATTGTACCCCTTCACATCCATTCTTCTTAGGTCTTCCGGCACATCATCCAGCCATCTTATCCTAGGTTGGTCCCTCTGTTTGCTTTTATAGACTTGTGCTCTCAGGAGTTTCTTTGTCATACACTGATCATCCACCTCCTGTTGGTTTTTCAGCTAAATTACAAGATTTTATTTATGTTGGACAAATGCTAATATATCTCCTACCATACATTGTATAGCTTACAACAAGTACATTGTACATTACAACATACAAGTTAAAGGTGTGCAGTTTTATTAGTCTGGCAATATTATCAATATTTCCTTTTACAAAATATACAAAAATTATAGTACAACTTTACCAGTTAATATGGTTTAATTCCATTAGACTTTAACAAACAAACTTTAGCTAGTTTTGCAGTTTTAGGATAGAGCTCCATAAATTCAGCAAGCACTTATTTGGGTGAAAAAACTATTACAGGAAAATATTATCACTGAGAAAGATTTGACTGATTCTCACTTACAGTCATATCAGCTCCCAATCAACTTTCCTTAATATTGAAGACATCTCGAATCATAATGGTTCCATTGATGAAGGCCTCATTCCTATACTAGATACATTAGATAAGCAACAACATATATGTTAGAGAATTATCTCTGAAATATCCTTTTTTGATGCTGAGTCAAAAAATGGCTTTTTTAGTGGAAGTTATACATGTTTGCATTTTCTTCATATGGGATTACCTAATTTCTGTATCCAGAACTGTAGCCAGACAATTTTCAAATTTTTTGGAGAGGCAGTTTGTGGTTATGGTACATGGTTATAATTTACTACACTAGAACTACTAGTAATTTTTTGCAAAATTGTATCATACAAACTCTAAAGCTGTTACTAATAACTCATAAATTTGAACAACCAATGGAACTAAAAAATATTACATCTTAAAATCACAAGTGTACATTGAATCATCATAGCTGCAATACACAGCATTAAAAAACAATATAGGATGACTACTAGTCTTTTTCTAAAGCTGGGCATGACAACAGACAGTATCAGTTGCCTTTCACAAATCATCCCTCCCGCAGAAGATGGATTCAATGAATAAGAGCATGTAAAAAATGATATCTCTGTTGCACACACGGGAGGGCTATTTTACTCTGAGAAAAGAAAGATGATAGTGGAAACCAGTTTTCTGTTTAAAGTGACTTCAATGAAAATAAAACCTAATAAAATACAAGTAGTATGAAACACACATTTGATAAATTTTAATCATTTAATAAGTTATGTTACAAACCAGATTCTCATCTGGGCTTTTTCCATAAGAAACTGAAGTCTTATTCCATTATGGCCATTTTCAGCATTTTGTCAATGTCTTTCATGTGGTTTTAGTGGTTTTCTATATAAATATGGAAAATCTGTAGTAATTGGCATGTGTGTTACTGTATGCTTTACTCTTTCTGCCACAGGCTGCCATTTACTTTACTTAAGTGCTTTCCTCTTCAGTAATATGTGAATCTCTCTAACCAATGCTTTATGACGGTAGGGTGAAAAGTTCCAGACCTGAATAAGAAAACAATACTTTTTTGGATTAATACACATTTATTTCTCAACATAATCTCTGCTGGGCTGTGTATACTTTTCTAGCATGTTTAAAGCGGTTATGCCAGACTGATAAGCTGATATGTTGAGGTCTTCAAAATAGCCATTTACAGCATCACTGAGCCATTTTTGAGAGTAGGATCACTCCAAAATTGGGTGAGTATGGTTGTTGAGGAAGCAATTGAAACTTTAGCAGTTGCTTGATTTTGGACATCCCAACAGTTGACGTGTGAGACAGTGCATTGTCTTGGTGAAACAGCACATCCTTGTTTGCAGAAAACAATGCTTGAGGTGCTTACCGTGATGTACTGTCAAGCTAATAATAAACAACTCATTCACTTGAAGTGTTTGTGGTTGCAGTAGTTAGTTGAGTGGATCGGAGAGGGGTTAAAAGACATTGAACTATCATAATCACAGTTTGATAATAGTAAATTATTACTATAATTTTATAACCTCAAACAACGGATAACATTTACCTTGAACCAATGTAAACATTAAACCAGGCACAACTTATAAATCAAGAAGGCTGTGGTGATTTCATACACAAAGTTGTGCTACAGTGATACTAGTGGAGCGGTACAGAAAGTTTGTAACCACCAAGCTTACATTGGGAAGGGAACATAGGACAAGTGTGAAGAGTAGCGCACGTCCTCCCATATGTTTGTGTAGTAAGCTCTGCTATTTACAATTGAAGTTGCAAGTGGCGTACAACTACTAGCCTGCGTGCCACATTTGAATTGTAAGCAAACATTGCCGCGTAGAATCTGATATGCTCTCCGTTGAAATTTATGACACTTTTAGCTGCTTAATGTTTTCGTATATTATTTTATAGTTTAGTTATTCTGTATTGGTGGTTGTGCAACCATGATACCAGCCACCATTGGTATAAATTCAACCTACAAAGGATGAAAACGGATGATCATACAAAACGGATCAAAATAATGAGCATAGTGGCATTGTCTCTGTATCAGGCCCAGAATTTTTCACCCTACCCTCATATGGATACATTTAATGGACAGTAACCCTTAATAGTTTTATTCCTTTTCTAAAGACGTGTCATCTTTTATGAAGCATATCTAGATTTTATTTATTGTAAAAGACTTTTAGGTTATATATGAATGGTAGCCCACACTTTCAAGGAATTTTGTAGTCACAGAATTTTTTTTCCCAACAGTGAATTTTTCCAAGATTGATACTTCTAGAATAAACTAGTGCTTCAATAAATTTACTTTTCATTCAAGCTTTACTGTGAAGAGAACATCCTATATATCTGCCTTTCTTGCGTAACAGTTGATGACATATGTTCATGTGTGGCTATGAATTGTGGATGTAGCAGATTAGTTTTAAAAAAGCGAATGGAAGTATGTGAAATAAAACTGCTGAAGAAGCTTGAAAGAGTTAGAAGAATGTATAAGAGAAATAATTTGAAGGAGAAAAGAGTGTTGAACAAATTTTAGATATACAGCAAGAGTGATACAGGAAATGGTAACGGGAAGCAAAAGAAAGCACGAACAACCTAGGAAACAAAAGTTGAAGTAAAGATGCTTCTTGGATAGTCACTCCAGAAATTACAGAGAGCTAGAATGCTCCATTGTTACAGATCTTAGGATCAGGATATATTCCAAGGAGCAAGGCTGTGTGGCTGTAGGTTAAGAAAAGAAACATCTCTATATAACATAACATTGATTATATTAAACTGATCCACAAAGTATTTACTATGTCATACAGTGAAAAGACCTTAGACTAGTCAATGAATTTTTGCCTGACTGTGTTTAAATTGTGATGTGTATTATGGTGTTTCAGTAGCTATCTTATAACTATACAAATATCAAACTTACACAATTTAACAAGTTATCTAATTTCAGAACCTGACTTAAAAAGCCCCAAAATAAAACACTAGGTAAATTATGAGAAGTATAAAAGTCAAAAATGGAACGTACCTAATGAAAGAGAAATTAAGTACAAGGCCTTTAGCTGGAAACTTGACAGTTCACCAACTTATGCTGGCAAGCAAGTTTAGTAAAATCCTGTAAAAGTGCCCTTCAAGGGACTACGCATAAGCCATGTATTAAGCTGGACCATATACTATATGGGAGATATAATCAGCCAGCACATAGCTTCCAGCAAATTATATTTTACTTCCATGTTCCTTAAGGAAATGGAAGTATGGTGATGGCAAAAAAAATCGTGTTCGAGATTATTGCAGATTCTGATTGTACTACACTCAAAACATAAAAAAAAGTCATTTTTCGAAAAGTGTGTGTGTAGATTTTTTTTCTATGGCAAACGATAACAGCCGCAAATTCAAACAGAATCAAATAATTTTTTGCATACAGCCCTGATTTTTAGAGAACTGAAGACCTATTGTTTTTGGTGAAGATCGGTTAAGGGAAAGGGGTAGTTTACCTGCAACGGTTTTTTTTTAATCAAGGGTAATTTTTTTCTATGCCAAACGATAACAGCCACAAATTCAAACAGAATCAACTACTCTTTTGCATACAGCCCAGAATTGTAGAGTTCTCAAGATTTATTGTTTTTGGTGAAGATCGGTTAAGGGAAAGGGGTAGTTTACCTGCAACGTTTTATGTTTTAACAAGGGTATTTTCTATGGCAAACGATAACAGCCACAAATTCAAACAGAATCAAATGATTATTTGCATACAGCCCTAAATTGTAGAGATCTCAAGACTTATGGTTTTTGGTGAAGATCGGTTAAGGTAAAGGGGTAGTTTACCTGCAACGTTTTATGTTTTAACAAGGGTAATGTTTTCTATGACGAACGATAATTGCCGTAAATTCAAAGAGAATCAAATACTTTTTTTGCATACCGTCCTGAATTGTAAACAAGTGAAGGCCTGTTGATTTTGGTGAAGATCGGTTAAGGGAATGGGGTAGTTTACCAGCCACTTTTCATGTTTTAACCAGAGTAATTGTTTCTATGACGAACGTCAACTGCCGCACATTCAAACAGAATCAAATATTGTTTTGCACGCTGGCCTCAATTGTAGAGAACTCAAGGCCTGTTGATTTTGGTGAAGACCGGTTAATGGAAAGGGGGAGTTTACCTGCAACATTTTATGTTGTAACAAGAGAAATGTTGTAGAGAAATATCTATAAATTAAGAGGTTAGGTGAACGGGGTGGGGGTAATTTTTCTATTAATGAAAATTATAGTTGAAGAGAGAGGGGAGAATTTGTTATGTGTACTACTTTATCGGCAACAAAGAAGTAGTTTTTTGTAAAAATTCCTTCCCGGGCTGTTTAGCCATAGTCCAATGTTTTCTGCAAAACCAGACGTTTCGGCAGTGCCATCGACTGCCATCATCAGTGAAAATCGAGTGCGAAAACGTGAGGTGCTATACATTAGTGACCACAGTACTGTGGTTAAGGCTGAAGCAATAAGTAGAAAGAAGTAGTTTCTATGGAAATATTTCATTTCGAATTTATGATTTCAAATATAAATCTTAGAACATGGAAGTCATGTATGGTTCTCCATACCGATATTTACTTCCATGTTCCTTAAGGAAATGGAAGTATGGTGATGGCAAAAAAAATCTTGTTCGAGATTATTGCAGATTCTGATTGTACTACACTCAAAACATGAAAAAAGTCATTTTTCGAAAAGTGTGTGTGTGTGTGTGTGTGTGTGTGTCTGTAGATTTTTTCAATGGCAAACGATAACAGCTGCAAATTCAAACAGAATCAAATAATTTTTTGCATGCAACTCTGAATTGTAGAGTTTTCAAGACCTATTGTTTTTTGTGAAGATCGGTTAAGGGAAAGGGGTACTTTACCAGCCACGTTTTTTGTTTTAACAAGGGTATTTTTTATGGCAAACGATAACAGCTGCAAATTCAAATAGAATCAAACAATATGTTGCATACAGTCCTGAATTGTAGAGTTCTCAAGACTTGTTGTGTTTGGTGAAGATCGGGTTAGGGAAAGGGGTAGTTTACCAGCAACATTTTTTTTAACATGGGTAATTTTTTCTATGGCAAACAATAACAGTCGCAAATTTAAACAGATACAAATAATGTTTTGCATACAGCCCTTATTTGTAGAGTACTCAAGATCTTTTGTTTTTGGTGAAGATCGGTTAAGGGAAAGGGGTAGTTTACCAACAACGTTTTATGTTTTAATAAGGGTAATTGTTTTTTGACGAACAATAACTGCCGTAAATTCAAAGAGAATCAAATAATTTTTTGCATAGTTTCTTCAATTGTAAAGAATTGAAGGCCTGTTGATTTTGGTGAAGATCGGTTAAGGGAAAGGGGTAGTTTACCGGCAACATTTTGTGTTGTAACAAGAGAAATGTATTCATGACGAACGATAACTGACGCACATTCAAACAGAATCAAATATTGTTTTGCATGCATCCCTGAATTTTAGAGGACTGAAGGCTATTGATTTTGGTGAAGATCGGTTAAGAGAAAGGGGTAGTTTACCGGCAACGTTTTATGTTTTAACAAGAGTGAAGTACTTAATTTTGATAAACAAATTATCCTGATAAGAAGCTCATAATAATCCACTGTAGAAACGTAGATGAAATATCTATAAATGAAGAGGCTATTCGAACGGGGTGGGGGTAATTTTCTATTAATGAAAATTATAGTTGAAGAGAGAGGGGAGAATTTTTTATATGTGTACTACGTTATCGGCAACAAAGAAGTAGTTTTTTGTAAAAATTCCTTCCCGGGCTGTTTAGGCGTAGTCCAATGTTTTCTGCAAAACCAGACGTTTCGGCAGTGCCATCGACTGCCATCATCAGTGAAAATCGAGTGTGAAAACGTGAGGTGGTATACGTTAGTGACCACAGTACTGTGGTTAAGGCTGAAGCAATAAGTAGAAAGAAGTAGTTTCTATGGAAATATTTCGTTTCGAATATGATTTCAAATATAAATCTTAGAACATGGAAGTCACGTATGGTCCTCCATACCGATATTTTCTATTAAACACAGTTTTACAAGTAAATAGTTTGAATTTCAGTACAGTCATGTTATTTTATGACAACTGTAACCTTGGTGAGAGCATTGTTTTTCTTCAGTACAATCAGACATCAAAATTGAGTTTTTCCACTACAGCTGCTTTTCACGCAATACTGAATGGGCCACCATAAAGTAACACGACTGTAGTATTATTTGTTTCACCTATTATACCATACTTCATGCCAAACATAAATTACTTCATTTGCAGTATACATAAATACTTGGAACACTTATCCTTTGGCCTGTAACTAAAGTTTTTTATTTTTAAAAGCAATGGTTTATGGTGGATGGGATATTGTCTATGAACAAAAGAATTTTTAAACAGAATTATCACTGTTGCACACCACTATAGAAAAATTATTCCGTTTAGTGCTTTCAAGCTTCTCAGCTCATCGTCAGATCGGAAATAACCAGAATAATTTTTCTATAGTGGTGTGCAACAGTAATAATTCTGTTTGTGATTATAACCACTAACATAACTTTCTTAATTAAAAAGAATTTTTATACAAGTTTTTCATATTTTGTTTTTGCCCAAATTCTTTAACCACAAAACAAGGCAATCTAGTCATCCATATGGATGGTTGACACTAGCAAGTGCATGACAGGTTTCTAATGCATTTTTAGTATCATAGTGTCCTTAATTTTCCCTCACTAATAGACCATGATAATGGTTTTTCAGACTCATCAGAAGTCACATCAATAATTACTTTTACACTTTCCTTCCTTGCTATTATGATAATCCTAGTAATGCCATAATGTTGCCGTAGTGTTGTATACTTTCAAACATTGATGACAATGAATAGAACATTTTAATGAAAACCAATTTGCGAGATTCAGACATAATAAATGGGGTATTTTGCAAAGGTTCCAAATACAAGATGTGCAGAGTCCTGACAAAAAGTCTGTATTGTATGGGATAGCATAATAAACGGAAGAATTTTAATACCGTTTTCTATATTTTGTTATACTTAGTGACCAGTATGTGTAGCGTGTGCACATTAAACAGCGTCTCTTACCTGTAGGTATATAAAGTATGTGCAGCATCTAGGTAACTTGCTCAGCAACTTCTGACCAACCTTTTGGCAGGATCTTGCTGACCAACCTTTTAGCAGGGTCTTGCTAAACAGGGTAATTGGTATTTTTACTTCCATATTCCTTAAGGAATGGAAGTATGGTGATGGCAAAAAAAATCGTGTTCGAGATTATTGCAGATTCTGATTCTACTACACTCAAAACATGAAAAAAAGTCGTTTTCCGAAAAGTGTCTGTGTGTGTGTATCTGTCTGTGTGTGTGTGTGTCTGTAGATTTTTTTTCTATGGCAAACGATAACTGCCGCAAATTCAAACAGAATCAAATAATTTTTTGCATGCAGCCCTGATTTGCTGAGTACTCGCGACCTATTGTTTTTGGTGAAGATCGGTTGAGGGAAAGGGGTAGTTTACCTGCAACGGTTTTTTTTTAGCAAGGGTAATTTTGTTTGTTTGGCAAACGATAACAGCTGCAAATTCAAATAGAATCAAATAATGTTTCGCATACAGCCCTGAATTGTAGAGTTCTCAAGATCTGTTGATTTTGGTGAAGATCGGTTAAGGGAAAGGGGTAGTTTACCTGTAACGTTTTATGTTTTAACAAGGGTATTTCCTATGGCAAACGATAACAGCCGCAAATTCAAACAGAATCAAAAGATTATTTGCATGCAGCCCTAAATTGTAGAGTTCTCAAGACCTATTGTTTTTGGTGAAGTTCGGTTGAGGGAAAGGGGTAGTTTACCTGCAACGTTTTTTTAACAAGGGTATTTTCTATGGCAAACGATAACAGCCGCAAATTCAAACAGAATCTAATAATGTTTTGCATACAGCCCTGATTTGTAGAGTACTCAAGACCTATTGTTTTTGGTGAAGATCGGTTAAGGGAAAGGGGTAGTTTACCTGTAACGTTTTATGTTTTAACAAGGGTATTTCCTATGGCAAACGATAACAGCCGCAAATTCAAACAGAATCAAAAGATTATTTGCATACAGCCCTAAATTGTAGAGTTCTCAAGACCTATTGTTTTTGGTGAAGATCGGTTGAGGGAAAGGGGTAGTTTACCTGCAACGTTTTTTTAACAAGGGTATTTTCTATGGCAAACGATAACAGCCACAAATTCAAACAGAATCAAATAATGTTTTGCATACAGCCCTGATTTGTAGAGTACTCAAGACCTATTGTTTTTGGTGAAGATCGGTTAAGGGGAAGGGGTAGTTTACCTGCAACGTTTTTTTTTCAAGCGTATTTTCTATGGCAAACGATAACAGCCGCAAATTCAAACAGAATCAAATGATGTTTTGCATACAGCCCTGTATTGTAGAGTTCTCAATACCTATTGGTGTTGGTGAAGATCGGTTAAGGGAAAGGGGTAGTTTACCTGCAACATTTTATGTTGTAACAAGAGAAATGTTTCCATGACGAACGATAACTGCCGCACATTCAAACAGAATCAAATATTTTTTTGCATGCGTCCCTGAATTGTAGAGGACGGAAGGTCTATTGATTTTGGAGAAGATCGGTTAAGAGAAAGGGGTAGTTTACCTGAAACGTTTTATGATTTAACAAGAGTAAAGTACTTAATTTTTATAAATAAAGTATCCTGATAAGAAACTCATAGTAATCCACTGTAGAAACGTAGATGAAATATCTATAAATGAAGAGGTTAGGTGAACGGGGTGGGGGTAATTTTCTATTATTAAAAATTATAGTTGAAGGTGGAGGGAAGAATTTTTTATATGTGTACTACGTTATCGGCAACAAAGAAGTAGTTTTTTGTTAAAATTGCTTCCCGAGCTCTTTAGCCGTAGTCCAATGTTTTCTGCAAAACCAGACTTCTTTGCAGTGCCATCGACTGCCATCATCGGTGAAAATCGAGTGTGAAAACGTGAGGTGGTATACGTTAGTGACCACAGTACTGTGGTTAATGCTGAAGCAATAAGTAGAAAGCCGTAGTGTCTATGGAAATATTTCATTTCGAATATGATTTTAAATATAAATCTTGGAACATGGAAGTCGTGTATGGTTCTCCATACCGATATTTTCTTTTTTTTTTCTTAATAAACCTCACATATTTAAGAAATGAATATTTTGATAATACTTTACTTTCCATGTCAGCATGAGCACATCATATATAATATTGTAACGCGACAGTTTGCACCTTCCATAAACAAACTATGATTTAACACCCAATGATCACCAAAAAAAAACCCTTTCTATTAAACCTAACTATTAACAAACCATTTTAAATAGACTGAATATAGAAAAATTGAATAATAAAGCTTAATTATTAACATATAACTATTTTGCACCATGACTACAAGAAGTACAAAATCAATAAGAAAGTACAAAATAAACAGAGCCTAGACCACTTAGGTTAGGTATAATGTCAATAAAATAATGTATGTTCATTAATTATTATATAGTTACAGGTTTTGTGTTAAGTTATTAATTATTTTTGTATTAATAACATATAAGAGATGTTTAATAATAAGTAATCTGCCCAAATAACTAATGAAGGACTAAGAAAACAAAAGAAAGTGAAATTGACACTCAAATGTTAAAAAAAAATTCTGTGTGTAAAGTGACAACTAGATGTAGTGAGTGAGAAGTGACATTAAGTACTGTACAAATAAAGTGCTTTATATTAGTTTAAAGAGTACCAATAGACTCTAAACAAGGTTATAAGTGAAAAACTGACATAAATGTAAGATCTACAAGGGACATGGTTAATGTGCAGGTATATTGTAGACTGCATCTAACGTTAACAAACTTTGAATACAAGTTAACACTTAATACTTAGAGCAAAAGATGGATTGAATATTTTCTTTTTTGTTTGTATGACGTTATTATAATTTATACGTGTTATGTGCTGTCATTAATGAAAATAGTCATAGTTTTCTACATACGCAGGTTTCAAGTATTAGTGTCCATAGTATGTACACATAGCAGGTTTATAATATGAAGCGATTAGTACCAAGTGTTGGCTTAATAATGTAAATTAATTTTGTATTTAATGATGGAGTGAATGTTTTCTATGAAAGTTATGTTGGTATTGAATTGTATAAACTAAATGTCAGTCTTTAAACAGAAAATCATTAAATATTTTAACAGTAATCTATTACACTTACTTTTAAATGTTAATTCTATACTATTCTTTATGCTTTTCAATTTTCATAATGTCAGTTTTAATGTTACAGTTAATGATATTTATATTAATAACTAAAAGATGTAATATGTATTTTGTTTAGTAACTTAAGTAAATTAATGTTCACACCATTGTAAACTGAGATTAGGAGTGAAATTGGCAAGCAACTCACATTATATTTTATTGTTTATGTTAAATGTTTGTAAATTCAGATAGGATTTAGTATGTGGGTTTGGATAGTGTATTTTAGTAATTTAATATTGCAACCAAAATATGGCTTGTGAGATATAAAAAGTGTCAGCATCAAACAGAGATTTTAGATCTACCAATGTATTTTAAATTAAATTTTGCATAAGTTCAGGGTTTGTGAACGAAAAATCAACTCGTTATTTTAGCAAGAAGCCAGGCTGGTCAGTTAACAATGCCAGTCTAATCCAGCCAATCAGAAATTTTTACATTTTGGACAGGGACGCCAGCGGAATTGAGAAAAAAACGTCATTCGTTTGTTGAACGTGGTTGTGTACAGATATACTCTCCGTAGTAATTCATATCAAAAAAGTTAATAATCGAAACCAAGACAGGTTAGGTTGAACCAAACAGTGTTTAGAAGAAACAGTGTATTTCGTTTAATTATATTATTGAAGAGTTAGTTAAAGTGAAATAGTAAAAAACGGAAAATCAGTCACAAATATTATTAATTGGTAAGATAAAAACAATTTTATATTAATATAACCCGAAATTCACTAACCATCACGACTCTTATTTCTGATGAACTTTATTGATCACTGTACACACTAGAACGTATAATCGCACTATTTATGTAAATTTTGACACTGGTAATCATTTATTGGAGAGAATTAAGCAGTTTATTATATTTTCAACTCGTTCACTTCGAATCGAAAGAAATCAGAACTGGACTAAATCTAGGTATGCCGTCTTTACAAAATTTGTGTTGCCAACTGTTAAGCTGACTAACCACATCAAGTATTAGTAAGATCCACAAATATTGTAATTATTTTGTACTTTCTTTTGATATTTCCGTAACATTAACATTTGTAATCAAGAGAATCCACTAATATTGATCAAATTAAAATAAAAGTAATATTTTTTTTCCCTTGGGATGAGTCTTGCCAACTTTCACACAACTCAACTAGTATAGCCAAGGGCAATAGTATGTGTTGAATGTTATAGTTACAAATTAAGGTAAATACTAAGGAAATAAAATACTTCAATTTTTCTATTTCGAAGAGAGTGGTTTATGTATTTATTATTCGTACGTTGTTTAAGACCTGAAGATGTCAGTAATGACGAAAAGCTTAGTCGAACAATAAAAAATTATAGCAGTTAGCAAATTCATAAAAGAAATAGGTTTATGTATTGTTAGTCAAATTTAAAACTATATTAAAAAAAAATTCTTATTTTTATTTATTCAGATCAAATCATAAGATCAAACGTTGTAATATTCATCCCTATTAATCATGTAATTTAATCAGTTTTTGTTTTAAATTTATGACTCTAAATTATCCATGTAGCATGCTAGAAAAATAATGTTAAAGTGTATAAAACACACACACATTTCATGTGTAAAATAATATAACAAATTGTAGAGTGTTAATAATACAGACTTCAATCAATGCTTTCAGGTGTTGTTTCAAAAGAAAGCACTGCAGAAGGTACTAATCATGTACAGCCGCCAAAGAGGATGAGTCAGGGCAGCGAATCTAGCTACGGTAACCCTTCAGTAGATCCTTTGGTTGTCACATTTGAAGAAGGTATGCGACTCTACTGACCAGCAGTTATACCACCATTTTGCTTCTATCAATATTTTTATTGACTTAAATTCTGAATAATTGGAAGCGCTGATGAAAGAGCTATTGGTTTTTCATATTCCCTAACAGTTTTTACTGATGTTTTAAGCGTATGAGTATTTGTTTTTATGAGTTTTGTTTTGTTTAGCAGGGTTTATAGGGTTACACTATTTTTCAGTAAGATGGATTTTGTTCATGTAATGCATTTTAGAGTTTTTAATTATTGGATCAAACTTTTTTTTATTAGTCATAGGTAACTTGTTATTTTTTTAGTATTTAGGATAAGTAAAGGAAGTTATTGTTTTGTTTTTATTATAGCGATTCATAATAATTAGTCGTTTGATATGCGTTTAAGCATGCATACATTTAAATTAGTTTCAGTTGTGTCATAGGGAGTAATGAAACTTGTATAAAACATTTAGATCACCTGAATGTAAATTATTTGTGAATTGTTCTGTTAGAACTCAGAAACTCTGAAGTAGATAATAATAATAGTAAATAGTACTGCTATATACTTACATTTTTAACTGATATTCATATATTATTTGAGTAACTATTTACTGTTTATCATGATTAAATGTTATAAAAGGTGTTATTCCTAATACATGTCAGAATACTGATTCTGTGAACCTTAGTGTATAATATATTAAACAGATATGTGGTTTTATGTGTATTGAATTGTTATGAAATCTGTATTTGATCTAATTTTAATAAATATATTTAAATCAGTGCCAATAAATATTGGAATTATTACTTCATCTATGCTTATGAGATATTAGTGTTTGTTGTTATTAACAGTTTGAAAATTTATGCTTTATTAAATAACTGATGATGATATAAAACAGTATGTTTACTGTGTTATTGTTATGATTAAGAGGATTATCTTTTCAGACAAACATATGAACGTACATAAAACAGCAGGCTATTTGAATGGTCTGTTGATAATTCAATTTGATTTTTAATTTAACAAGTGTTCTTGTTTTTGTATGCCATAATTCCTGAACTTCTAACTACAACCTTGTTGGCAAATTATGTAAGATATTTTACATGGTATAAAATACCATAAATAATACATAATTCGGTAGGATTCAGTAGTTATACATAGAGTATTTAACTTGTGTACACATTGAATTTCGTTTTCATGGTTACACAGGATGTCCATTCGATCATTTTTAATCTATAATATATGGATTGTCGTGGAATTTTTTGAAAATATATTCTTCACAAAATAAAGTTTGTGAATTAAAATCAGCTTTCATTCCAGCGTTTGCTATCTTTAGCTCTTTCATCAGCTGATATACTGTTATTTTATAACTAAGAAAATTTTAAATTTGTAAGTTAAAAAAAGTACAGGAGTGATTATATTCATGTTAATAAAACCAACCATTTTCTGTATAAAATATATTTGATTATTTTATGAGAAAGTATGATTTATATATTAGATATATGTAATTAATATATTTAATTAAACCCATTTAATGGGAAACATATTTTTATTTTTTATTTATTTTTAATCATTAACGTGGTATAAATATTTTAAAAGTGGAATGTGATAGGTTTTGAAATAATATATTAAAAATCTTTAGTTCAGTGCAAGTTATATTTATCTTAAGATTAAAGTTCTTAAGATTATTTTTTATGTTTATCAGTTTTTTTAGTTCTTATGTAACCATTATTCCTGAATAATGCTTATTTAACTTGCTTTATTGTATGAAAGTAATTATATTTAAATGAAATGGTTATGGTGTTGTATTATTTTTGAGTTTTTATGCCTCCCTCACTTGTAATTTTCATTTACGTGTTTATAACGTAATATTCAAATAGATGATTTCTGTATTTACATTGTACATAAGGTATTCGAAAATTGTTTATATATTGCTGACAGTTCAACCAATGTGTGTGCAAAGTGAACTATTTACTCATGATTGTCTGTATACTACTAGCCTACTGTATCTTCATTTATTTTATGCCTTACTGGCTTTGTTTTTCTGCAACCAAGTCTGTGTGAAATGCTTGACTATAAGTCTGCTTCTTCAAGTTCTCTAAATTTTTTGATTTGTCAACCATAATACCATATTTACCAGCCAGGTCTGTTAAGATCTCCTCAATTGACCTGTTATCATGCATTACATAATACAGAGTACTCTTATCATAACACCATTCTCTATAATGGCTTGGAAATAGTTACTACTTTTTAAGTTTATTTGAATTGTAGTTAGATTTTTATTGTTATTGAATGTTTTGTCTGCTGCATTTACTGTAAGCTAAAGAATAGGCACACGAATCTCAGCAGGAGAAATGCTTACATTCAACATGAAATTTCAGATGTTGATATAATTTTTAAATAGAAATTCAGTGAATGTCACACAGTCTGGAGTTCTGAATCTGCTTGATCTCTTTGAAGCACAGTGCATTTATGTAGGAACAGTTATTGCGTTTAGATCATGCCCACAAATTATTACAGCTCCACCTGTTGTTGCTGAGAACATAATTGTAAAAGCAAAATTACTTTTTTTCTTTGAGAAAAGATTTCTTATTTTAGTCTAGAGTTTATTTTATGAGTGGATTACAAAATTATTCAGGAATGTGGTTCAACAAGTTTCATTGCTGAATATTATGAGTGTTTTTGATATTAGTGTTCCGATTGTTATCAGTTGTCAGTCAGATGGTTTTGTCAATCACTATTTTCTCTAATTGCTCAGGTTTAAGGAAAACAGTGGTTAGAAAACCATGAATGTAACTAAAAAAACTTTGTGTTCATTGAATTAAGTATATTATGCATAAAAGCTTTTTTATGTAATTAGGTATATTTCATCCAAGTGGTAAATGAATGTTCTCTACATTAAAAATATCTAGTTGTTATTTCTGTCCTATATAAATCATGGGAAATTACATAAATTCAAATAGTATTTATTGATGAAATTAGCTTGTATTTAATATTATATAGGAAATAATTGTCTTCGTATAATGAATATGTCGTTGCTGTTCCCCTTGTGATGCTCGTTTAAAAAGACTAATGATTTAATATAGGTCTTTAGATATTTTTAATAGTCATTTTTTTATTTTGTCAAGAAATCAAAGCTATGTGAGCATTTTAGCATGCAAAGAACACATTTTGTTAATAAATAAGTTATAAATTTTGTTGTTAGTATGTAAGATATGTGTTCTTACTTATAATTATATCTACAAAAATCTAAAAACATTTAGTAACTTGTATTATTGTCATTAACTCAATATATAATACATAGTAATTGCTTTCCTGTCAGTCCGTGTTGATGTAAATAAGATGTGAAGATCTTATAAACATTTTTGTATGATGTAATTGATTTTGTAAAATTCTTGGCTTTTTTGACATAGTAAGGTAATGCATAATAAAATGTGTTAAAGAATGATGGGTGTTTGGAAATTGTGTGTGTATGTATGTGTGTCCACGCGCGCATGGCCTAGTACGTACATTTCACTTACTTTATTTTGTAGGAAAACATCTTACATACCTATGATTTATATAACTTACTTCTAAATCACACAGAATATAATTTAAGTATTAATTTGGGTTGAATGTTAGATTTGTTCTCGTTTAATGGTATAATCGGTGTTCTTATAACTGTTGCGAAGGAATCACAAAACCCAACCAGACTTCAAATAAAATTAATATTGGTAAAATTTAACAAGTAAGTTATGTAAATTTTAGAAAAGGGGTGAGTTTATGAACTGCACGTAAATATTGCAGATTTTTTTAGTACTAAAATGTTTAAAAATGGTAGTATATGTAGCAGTATCTTTCATTTATTTATAGGTGTGTCTCTATAAATAAAGTATTTATTTATAGTATAGGAAAAATACTGTTATTATATAATATAGCATTTAGATTCATAATAGCATTGTTTGATTCTACTTTAAACTTCATCGGATGTTCATATTTCACTGTGATACGTTTCACACACACACACATACACACACACACACACACACACACACACACACACACACACACACACACACACACACACACACACACACACACACACACACACACACACTCTCTCTCTCTCTCTCTCTCTCTCTCTCTCTCTCTCTCTCTCTCTCTCTCTCACTCACTCACTCACTCACTCACTCACTCACTCACTCACTCACTCACTCACTCACTCACTCACTCATACAAAATTTAAATAATTTAAATGACTATTGTGTTATTTATCTTGGGAAATAATTGTGACTTGAAGCAAGCTAAGCAAATAATTGTTTAAAGTTGTTTGGGGATAATAGATCTTTTTTATAGGATCTGATATATTTCATGTGTTGTTCAGTATTTCTTATATATGAATTAAATATAGATGTGTTTATTTTGTGAAGTAATACTGAATCATATAGTAAATATATGGGAAACTGAAATTGGTTTATAATGAAAATCAGATTCATAAGTAATATGAAACAGCTTGAGTTAAGGAGGCAAAGAGTTTGTTAGTGTTCATACTGTAACAAAGGAGATTACTGTATAATTTAAACGTGTTAGTTTCACGTGCAAAGTTAATTAACAAAACTGTTTTCTTTAAAGTATGATATACTGTGATGAGTGTATTTGTGTATTGTGTATCACGGTACATGACTTTGCAAATTCAGTTAGTGTGTACTGAGAAAGTGTCATCAAATCTTGTACAGTGCTTCAAGATATTACTAATTGTTTGTGTGCAATTGGGCAGAGAGTGTTAAATAAAATTACTGAACATACATATTTTGTATTTCGAGCATTTTTTCTTATTGAAGGGATTGTGGGATTTTATGCAGGTATTTTGATAAACATTTTGTAATAGTCCTTGTGATATTCATGATAGTTGTATCATCAAGTATTTACACATTAGTGTATAGGTTCTTTTTAATATGATCAGTAAAAAGAGCAAACAACTGATGAAATGAACTACATTCTGATATATTATGTGGATAGGTTTATGGATAATGCTGGTGTCATAATTTAATACATATTGTGACAGTTGCTACTAAATTGTTGAACAGATATTGATATATTTTCACTAATACACTTGTATACGTAGTTGGAAATTTAAAAACAACCATTTTTCCAGCTGGACAACCACCTTTTGTTGATGTCAACTCAGCTTTAACATAGTGAATGTCACATCATAGATGGGCAAAACTTTTTATGTTAATAATGTCAGCAAAACTTTATCAACAGAAACAAGTGTATACTTGTTGTAAACATTGAATACTTGTTGCGGAGACTTGGTATACAAAGCTCAGCATTCTTGAGAAAGGTTTCTTTTCAGGTTATTTGGACCATACTGTCATGAATTATTTTTGCTTGTCAATGACTTATTTAAATTGTATAAAATAAAAATTGATCGGTGAAATATAAAATTCACATTGGTGGGAACATTGGTATGATTGTGTTTAGACAAACGTTGTCCTAAGATTGTGTGGTTGGAATGATTGAAAATGAAAGTTTTTTTTTGTTCCAGAATGGTATGTGAAAAAATTTCTATATCATTAATAGTAAATTTCTTTTCTGTACTTGGTAAAACATTTGAAAATAAGCAAAAAGTCAGAATTCAACAACTATCTCTGATTTTATAAAACAAAGATTTTGAGTGATTTCAGAGTATATGAAAATTTAATTTTATGGAAGAAAACCCTCAGAAACACATGAATGTCTTGCAGTTGCAATGGTATTAATCTTTTTATCTTTTACTAAACACACTTTGTTACTGATTTCTCAGCTCTGAAACTAATGTGTGAGAACAAGCTCATTAAGACATGATCTTATTCCATGTGAAATGCAGTCAGGTTATGAGTGAAGAATTATGTTGTCATAGGCAGTGTAAAATGTAACACAAAATCTAAAATGTTCTGTGGAATTAATTTCTTCAGCAGTGGAGATCTCAAGCAACTGTGCATAGAATTTTACAGGATGATTTGAAGTTGCACTGTACTCGAGTCAGATTGTGCAGCAGGTAAATTAAATAATTATAGGCAGCGAATGAATCTTCATGTGGAGCTTTGTCTAATGCAAACAATAAGGCTTTCTCATATTTACTGTGGATGACTGACAGTGCTCTCTTCCATCTTAGTGTTTTGTGAATAAAAAAAAACTGCTGCTATTGGTTAGAGGAAAATCATTAACGACTGGCTGAACAAGGACAAGGACTTACAGTAACATTTCATAAGTGACCCGATGTCATGGACACATTTATCACACCTCAACTTGGATGCTTCCCTCAAGATGTGCCACTTTGATTTTAGAAAGATGGCACTATGTCTCACTGTGTGAGAATTTCAATGGAAGCCATGCATTGACTTTTCAGATGTCACATGTCCAGGAATGTTGACATTTCTTGGCCCCTCTGGTTGTCTTGTCAGCCTATAATAATTTTCTGTGGGGGTACCCTAAACCCAAGATATATGCAGCATGCCCACACACTACTGCTGAGCTCAGAAACAATACATCAGAAACATTCCAATCAAACTGGTGGAATATGCCACAGTGTGCGTCATAAACGTTGAAATGGTGGTTACCTGCAGAGCATAATATTTAAATATGACACTGTATATTCCACAAATGGCAATGTATAGCGTATGGTATTCGTGTTTGAATTTTTTAAATATATAATTAAAAGAAGTATCAGTTTTGTTACATTAAAATATGTCCAGTTTTTTGCTGTCTGTATTTGTGCAGTGCTTAATTGGCCTGTCTTTGCTTTTTATTATTATTTTTCAGCTGTTGTAATGTTTAAATATCGTAGCTATAACTAGTAACATCTTGATGGCTCCAAGCATGTCAGTTTGCATGTTGTTATAAGCATTGCTGTATTTTTTGAAATATGAAAACTTATATTGAAAAATGTATTTCAGTAAATTAATGTGTTTTGTAATTACTCAGCAAATTAATGTTGGTATTGGGAAAAAACAGTTTCATTCACATACAAAATATCAAAGTTGTGAACATCCAAAACACAACTAAGTTTCTAAGAAAATTTTCTGTGTATTATTTTAATCACATTATTTTATATTATGTTTGTGAACAAATTAAAACAGATGTTTTTATATTTAAGACATCGCAATTCAACCAAAAATTGAAATCCAAGCAAACGCTGATACAAATAATACATACGTACAAAGACATTGGTTGCAATTGTACCAACACGGACACTTATACTAATGGCAAGACTCCCAGAGTAGGTTTCCAACCTTCAATATTGTGTTAGTTTTATATTCAGGGAACTATGAGGAATCACACAAATTATTCTGATTCAGAAAAAATCGAAACGCAATATAATAAATATACTATTGGATAAAAATGGACACATTTGCATCGTTATTAATAATGAAACAGTTGAGGCATTTCAGCTCTTAACACTTTGACTACCATGGTGTTTGGTACATAGACTATCCCCTGTGACCAGAGGTTTTTTTTTTTAAAAAAGCACTGTTTAAACATTCATAAATACTTAATACAATTTAATACTAAAAAAATAATTATACCACACTTTTTCCAAGATTTTCCTTTTATCAAAATACTCTTAACATTTTCATTACTGATATATATATATATATATATATATATATATATATATATATTACACTTATATATTGCAACTGAAGCTGTTCAAAAATACATTTCGTGCAATTTTAACCAAAAAAATTCTGTCAAATATTGTTTATCCATTTTGTAACTAATAATATAGTATTTAAAACAAACACATTCACTACTATCTATAACACGCAAAATAAACACGAAATAAACTCAGAAAACCCCAAACCTCATGTAAACAATAACTGCAACTTCCACCTTGAACACGCAAAATGTAAACAAAGTCACGCTGCTAGCTAACTGTACAAATTATTTCCTAAAAACTATTTTCTTCAGTCAGTTCTGCAATCTGATGGCAGAAACAAAAACTAAAATGTCAAATAAAACTTCTGCATTTGTTCTGTGGCATAATATTAAGGTGGAGCATTTGAAAGTATTGATATGTGAGCGGCGTAAATGTGCACCACCTGTCATAATACCAAGTCCACTGGCGATGCAATATTACGCCATTGGTCCTCAAAGTGTTAAATGGGTTTTATGCTGCACAGACTAGTACTATTTGAAATAATAAATTTGTGTTAGTGGTTATAATCACAAACAGAGTATTGTCTACTCATGTTAATTTACATGAGTAGACAACTGTAATCTATAATTTTATCGATATAATGTATTATATATATAAACTATAACCGTGATAACTTCTGTTTCTTACCTCAGGGTAAAATTAATACTATATTGTTTATAAGTTGTAATTGAGCTGTAATTTGTTAGAATTCAATGGAGGTTTTCAGTACGAACGTGTGGTAAAATTATTCAGCTCTTTACTATTTCTTACGTGCTGTGCTGAAGCAGCATTGTCGTCCTGACATATTTACTCAACATTGTACATAAGGTTGATGTACTTGTCCTTTCTGATGCTGCAAAAATCATTGAAATTTAGGGTAGCAGTAGTATCTTATTTTTGTGACGTTAAAAATATTTTTCTTAACTTTGCAGTTTGTATAGTCTGGTGATCTTACATATAAACTCAGAACAGATTCAACCTAACAATATCATGCAAATTAGTGTGAGATGTTTCTCAGAGTAGCAGGTTTTGGTGTAGCAGTTTGTACTGAAACTGTCAATTCTTATTAAACACTGCTGTTGAACCTAATTGTGGAATGCTGAAGGGTGTAGCAGTGTGTTTATAATTTGTAATTGTGCAACGTTGTATCATTTCCTACACCATTATAAACTAAATTTTCTATTGTAGTGTATTTACTGTTCATAGCCTAAAGGTACAATACATACGATTTCCAATAAAATTTGTATTACTCACTCTTAAAAACGATTGATTTCGGTCACAGACATCGTCAGGTCATATACAGCACACTTGCGGTCACAGTATCGTAAAACAACTACTATTTACACAAACGAATTCGTAGATTAATGAACATGATACGTCGTTGTCCAAAGTTTCCCGAGAACTGATTTTGTTACAGTGTTTATGTGTACATTCTGTTCTATATATTATATCAGCTGATTACAAAAAAGTCAAAAACAAATTTTATCAATCATTGAAAAACAAAAAAGAAATAAATCAAAAACAAATAACATACCAATCAAAAGGAAGAAAACCTATATACCTGCACATTACATTGACGACAACTCTAAAAAATTAGGTAGAACATTTGCAAAATACGATTATCAATTAGCGTTCAGAACAAGCAATGACATCTACAACAATCTAAAAATAAGCAATACAAAAAAGAAAAGCATTTATGAAAAAGCTGAAGTCTACCAACATCAATGTCAGCCTGCTAACTCGACAGAATTTAATGTACGGTGCAACAAAAATACATAGGATTCACTTCAAGATCGTTTAAACACAGATATATTGAACATACCAAACATTCTCAACACTCAAATACGAACTCAACAGTAGCCAAACACATAAAACAACAGTCTTGTGAATATGGCCCAATACAGCAACATTTAACCGTATGGAAAACATGCAGTGATGAAATAAGATCTAATATATATGAACAATACCGAATATACAAACACGTAAAAAAGAGGGCCATGAAAATCTATTGAACATCATGACGGACTTCAAAAATCGTATCACGTTTGAAATATTGTGGCAAAATGAAAATCAACATGCAGTAATCAGCTGATATAATATATAGAACAGAATGTAAACATAAACACTGTAACAAAATCAGTTCTCAGGAAACTTTGGACAACGACGTACGTATCACGTTCATTAATCAATGTCTACCCCGTTTGTGTAAATAGTAGTTGTTTTACGATACTGTGACCACAAGTGTGCTGTATATGACCTGACGATGGTCTGTGACTGAAATCAATCGTTTTTAAGAATGTGAGTAATACAAATTTTATTGGAAATCGTATGTATGGTACCTTTAGGCTATGAACAGTAAATACACTACAATAGAAAATTGAGATTATAGGTACCATTAGTAAACAATAAGTGTGTGTATATTATAAATACATCACATTATCAGTAGTCATTATAAACTAGTTTGTTTTTGTCTTCTTCACAGATTTGAAAGGGCAAGTACCTTTCAATTATGGTGCAGTTTACAAGTATACAAGAACAGCCATTGGTTGTTGTAGCTTACAGCTTGGTACAAAACTCTGCAGGTTCAAAAATCCCATATTTTAGCTTTATGTTGAAGTTTGTCTTATCGTGTTTGTGATGTCTAACAAGGCTGCTGAAAGAGGGAGCACGAAAATTACAGTTACAAATGGGAAAGCATAATATAAGTAGGAGTGCTATACTATAGTTTCACACTGTTGTCTGTTGATCACTTTTTTGTGTAATTTATATTTTGAATGTGTGTGTGTGTGTGTGTGTGTGTTATACTAGAATTGCATTATCATAGTACATTATACTAGTGCATTCTTTTATGTGCAAGTGCATCAGCTTAATCTGGACAACACAAACAGTTTTCTGAAAGCACTTGTTTATTCAGTAAAATCTGTAACTTACAAAAAACATGTTTGGATGGTACTTAAGGAATCCTTCCTGAGTTCTATTTTAAAGTACAATTTCCTTTTGGTGTGATCACTGCGTTAATTCATTCTCTGAAACACGAGCATACTGTGTTCAGCTGCTCCTTGTCCAAATTCACAGATGCTGCCTCAACACAGGCCTGAAGAGTTGCCACATTGGGGTCTCTGGACTTGATAGACATGCTTTTAGTAACACCCCATCATAATAATTTAGATTGTTTAAGTCTGGACTATTAGGAGACCAGAATTCTTTAGACCAAAACGTGCTCACGGTATTGAAAAGCCAGTTTTGGATGAAACAGCTTGGGTGAGCTGTCCTGTTGGAAAGATATGTAGCCTCCCAGAGACCACAGCTTCACTAGCATCTTCAGAATCTGGACTATGTCATTCCTTTGTTCCAGTTCCTCCCTTTTTAAAGATATGTGTGGCTTGACGTCAACCTCACTGGAGTGATGACGGTTAAGACATGAACGTTGTTCCTCCAGTTCACTTTTGCATCAACAATAAAAATCTTCTCATCAGAAAAAAATCTGAGGTGACCTGCAGTTTCTCGTTTCAACAAACAAATAAACAAATTGCAGCAGGTAACTCTCTTCGCTTTACCAGCCTCAGACAATACTTGATCACAAAGACATGTATCTCAGGTCCTTTTAAATGATAACACTTGGTGGCCTCACTCACCTTAAATGTGGTGGACACTTTACGAAGTGACACTCCTTGGTCTTCTGAAATAAGCTCTTGAGTTCTTTGGACAGCTGGCAGGTACTTGTAGTCTTCTTTCTCAGACGATTTAGTGTCGCCAGGTTATCAGAACCTTCTTTGGACTTTACAAATCCGAATAATTTTGGTTGGCAGAAGCCTGCACGAAGTGCTTCAATTATTGCTGCTCTTTGATTTTATTCAATACTCAGTCTCACGAACTTGGCCATTTTTGAGGTTATGCATGTCCTACACATACATCTAGCTTACCTAAGTGCCAACCATCTGCTGCTAAAGTCAGTTGTAGTGAAAAATTCAAACTGAATTTTGCCTAGATTTAGCTAACATACCATGTATCTTTGACTGTTAGTTAATTTATACGATACTTCCAAACCAACAGTATTGGGGTACGCACGTGCGTGCAAACACACATGAATATAAACACATGTATGATGCTCATATGTGTTCTGACTTTTTTCTGTATGTTCTTTTTTAGCCTCTAAAGATTTTTTCAGTTTTATACAAAACTTTTTTTGTAGAAAATGATTTATGTATATCAGTATAAAATTCATTGTACTAAATTTTTTAAACTCCCGAGGATAAACATAGGAGCCGCATAAAAACCAGCAATTGCAGAAACATGCTAACAAGTTTTTATGTATATAATAGGAATTCAAGGTTACAGTTTCTTTTGTTTGTTACTTGTGAGATCCATGCATCCTTACTGTGCCACTTCCTTGTTAAAAACAATATGGTGTATTAAATATGATTGATGTGTATGTGTGAGTGTTTTGATAAATGAAATCTTCATGAATTTGTGCTAACTAAGAGATTTTAAGAAGGATAACCTAAACATTAGCATCTCTGTGTGAAAGGTGTTATTAGTAAAATCAAAACTGTTTGCACAAAAAAAGTATACAGTCTTGTAATATGAACATTAATATGTGTTCTCACTATTAGTTCAGTTTTTTATGTATGTATTTAGTAATACTAATTGCAGCACTAATGCATTATAGCACTATGATAATGTAGTGTTCTCACAGTAGTATGGAAGTCAGTTATAGCCTGTTCTTCAGCGTTTGGAACCTGTACTGCAAATGACCGATGTTGGGACATCACAACTGGCCATGATAGTTTTCTGTTTAAAAAGAATTTGGTGGCACACCTCTAAACGGATATGTTAACATAAAAAATAAACAGTTGACAGGGAACTAATTCTAATCTACTTTCCCATATTCCAATTCTGATTTACCTACCCTTGAGGTGAAACAGTACTTCATTTCAAAAATAAGAATTTTGTTATTCTTAATAAGTTTGTGTATGATATGTGACTCCTTTTAAGTAGTAGTATGTATAAGTATGATATTTAAAATATTTATGATATTTATAAAAACTTTTTATACCTAAGAGATGTTTCAAATGCTGCTCCATTTTGTCGCAGTATGATAAGAAACTTTTAAAAATATATTTTGTTTAGTAACTAGGCTTATTACATAAAGAGAATAGTTAGTAATTTACTTTTGATCTATATATGAAGTACATCGTTTTTTTCATAATTATATTTACATGCATTATGTATGTGATACTTCCCATTATATTAGTTATTTAACTATTAATTCATTTACATTCAAATTTCGAACATCCTGTACAGACTCTGTAATTTGACGTGAGTGAATGTCAATACTAGATGCCACTAACTGGTAACAGTCCTAGACTGAGCGTAGCATGATTTCGTACCCAACCCTGACTGGGCTTCTGCGTAAAGTGCGAGTCGTCTGATCACTTTTTCTTTAACCCACTGCTGCCCGTCTTGTGTTTATTTACTTATTAATACTGTTGCAACGGTCTAACTGATTGTCATATGGTACAGTGGAAAACAACATATAAGACACCAATTTAGTCACTAATCACCAGCTTTAATTTCTATAAAATATTTGTGTATGGAATTGGGAAATTTCATTAAATTTTTATACAAATAGGTGAAAAAATATGTTGCTAGTTTTGCAGTGGGAACAGTAATACTAAATTTAGCTATCACACAGTATGAAGCCTGATCATAGCAAATTGTATATTCTTTCTCATTTCAAAAAGTGTTGTTGATTTGTGTTAAAATTCTAGTTGGTAGCATAATTGGATTCTAGTTATTGGATAAAATATAGACTATATATTAGATTCTAAAGAAATTCTGTTGTTAATGTCAAAAAACACGCGGAAAACGTCTTGCACTGGCTCTGGAAGCTGCTAAATGTAAGCATGATCAAGCAGTGCAACAGCATATGCATAAGAAAGAAGCAATCATCTTCCTGCTGGTTCTTGATATGCGTGTGTAAGATACTTTGGTCTGAACGTGTATTTATTTGGTACATAAGAAAACAAAATTTCTATCGTATTAAGAGTACCCTGCATAGAAGTAGTCCCATCAAGGTCACTCACTTTCACTCCTTCTCCCTGTCACATCCACGCCCCTCTCCCAGCGTTGTTGCCGGCTACTGCATTGTGTTGCGTTTTAGCAGTGATACGTAAGTGAACTTACTTATTTGAAGTTTTACTGTTTTCTTCATGGCGGTTATCCTACAGACTGACGGTTGTTTGAGAACGCTGACCTTCCCTGCTGTTGTCGCTTTAATTCTTTCATACTTACGGTCTTTTCCCTTTTCTAAATGAACCTGTTTTTGTTCTCTGCATGGTCGTTCCTAAGCCATATGGTTCGGAAGTTCTGTTAATGGTATGCAAATTGCGTATACCCCGTCGGCATGTCTTTTCAGTAAATATTGCTGTCTGACACTTTTATGAATGCCTTTGTCATTTTTACACTCCCCTCAATTGTGTATGTTTACTGGCCGCGCTACTACCTTTCTTCCGTTGCACAAAGATAAATAGGACTGAGCAATTTCTGTAAACAAAATTGTCGCTGTTGTGGCAAAAGCCAATGCGTACGAACATTTGTTCAAACTAACTGTAGCTGACGTGTCGCATTGAATGTTATGTATAAGTTATGGAAATTAATTGTTAATAAATTAACACTGTATTAATTGTGATGCAATTATTATTAACAATGTATTCTAATGTATGTATTAGAAACTTTCTCACTGTAAAATGTTAACGTAATAAAATACAGTAAAACTCAAGTTAACCAGCGAAAATATCTTACATAACACTATCTCACGTGATTACATTACACTCTCACTCTCATTATATGATACTCGTCAGGTTTTAACTGTTTTTTACTTTAAATAACATTAAATTTTATCTATAAAATGTCTGCTATAGGCATCTATGAACGTTCAAAATGTGCCATTGTTTTTTCACTCTTCTATTGTCATTGATTTTAGAATTTTCAACAGTTTAAAGTACATAAGATTATTTTAATTGTGATTTTAATGGAAGCCTCATTGACAACAACAAAGTAAATATTTAATTCAAAAATCACTTTGTTATATTCTTTACATTAAGTAGGCCTACTTACTAGCGTAGCATTTTTCAGAAGAAAGTGAAACTGTTCGTTAGTGGCAACGCTGTAAGTAAGTGGTGTGACCTTGACGGTACTACTTCCATGCAGTTAACTATAGTTGTGTACTACAATGTAGTTTTGTTATACCACCTATTCACTCTATTAAAGGGTAGGAACATAATTCAGATTAAATAAGTAATTAAGAGAGTAGGTGTAAGAGTTATTACTTCCAGTGCATAAGTCACTGACATTAATTAGGACATTGTAATTCAAATATTGGTATTTATAATTAATGTACGTACATCTGTTCACAGCCCATGTTTTTGTGATATCAGAGTATCATTAGCTGAATATTTTATAGTGCCATTATCTTATGAGTAATATTTTTTGTTAGGTGTTATAACGCAAGTTGCCACAATCTTTTTTTAATAGAAACACTACAGGAAAACTTCAATAGATCATGGTGTTAACAAATGTAGCTATTATTTAAGTTCAAAGCTATGACATTGACATTTTTATATATTATCTGTAGAATTTTAAATATACAGGTGTTATACAGGAAATGATTCTACTCATTAAACTGAAGGAGGATGCCCAATAAACATATGATAAAAATGCTTCTTTGAAACAGAATGAGACACAGAGTCGAAATTTGGTGAATACAGTTTCTTTACGATTTCGTATAAGTACAAAACAAACCAAAGTATTGTCTTAAAAATTATCAAAATGGCAATTGATTGAAAATTTTAATTATAAGTTTTGCAAAAATCAGTACTTAAAACAAAAAATGTCTTGTTACAAAAACGTTAGTCCTTTTATTCATAATCCAATGGTGCCTTGTTTATTGAATTAGGATAAAAAAGTAATGGAGTTATGGTTCTCATATAACCAAACAGTAAAGGAAAATAGGCCAAATGTTTTCTTAACAAAATAAATATTATATCTCCATTATTTTTTATAAAAATTTTATAACTATGTACCATTGGATTACAAATAAAAAAACTAATTTTAAAGCAATAAGATATTTTTTAGTACTGATTTTATGAAATTTAGAATAAAAATTTTCATTTTTGTATTTTGAGAATTTTCAAGATAAGGCTTTGGTTTGTTTTGTATGTAAAATAAATGGTTAATGCACTGTGTGTACCACATGTCAACTCCGCATCCAGTTTCGTTTGGCAGTAAATTATTATTTTTTTTTTCAAAACACAACCAGAAAAAGATGCATTTTTTGGCATGTACTCATCAGGGCATTTTTCTTTCAGTTTAATGAGTAGAATCATTTTCCGAAGTTTGGAAACATCTGTGTATAAACAACAAATCAGAATGTAATATAGGCAACTAAACTTTATCAGTAACTAAAACTTCATCTGAAGACCAGGGCTAGTCACAAACTAGAAATTCCTATTCGTCACCATTCTCTTGATTGTAACTTCCAGTTCCAGTCATCCTCCACACATTCTCCAAATGTTTTCTCCTTGGTTCACTTCTCTTCATCAACAGTTCTCACTTTACATCTACTGCTAAATGTTATAAATATACAGGACAAAGCAGTTTGTAATAATTAATGTTTGCTAACCAAAGTAGAATATAAAAAAACTTGATAAATTGTGTGCAATCCTGCAAGACAATCTGGTGAAGCAGAACAATTTTTTGAAGCTCTAGAAAAGTTGATATTTGTAGGCATTTGGCAACTCTCCTAGTCGGAGACAGAAAATATTGGAATCTTGGATAGATTCGGTATTGGAATCACTACCGAGTCAGTAGTGAATTAATTATATTTAGAAAATATTGCTTAGACGCTGCACTAAAGCTAAAGAAAAAAAAAACAATTTTGTTTCTCTTTAGTGTTATGTCGAAGCTTAAATTATAATTAATGTTATTGATTTGACCTTTTACTGGGGAAACCCATTGATATTATTTTGTTATTATTATTTAAAAACCTCCTTGGCTTCCTGTTATAAGTATATAATAAAACAGTAACAGTGGATATTTAAAATGAATGGTTTAGGTATGTGATGGTTTGTGAAATGTAATGCACAAACAAACAGAAGTTTTGCAATTTTGTCTGTGTTTAATCATTTTCATTTTTTTTTAATAATAGTTATAATTAAAATGGTGTTATTTTTTATAAATATGTACACTTGATAAATGAATATTTGGTATGAGTTGGGTTTTGTTGTTTGTTTAATTTTGTTTTTCGATGCTCAAGTTTAATTATAATTGTTAAGCTTTCTCTTGCCTTATAGTTTAATAAAACGTAAGAAAAGCATTTCCTGATATCATTTAGTATCAGTAAAACCGTTTATACACAACTAAATAAAACATAAAAAAAATCTGTATATATTTCATTTTTGATACCTGTCACTGATCTGCAAGAATGCACTTCAAGGACTGAACATATTCATTTGTTTAAGTGATTTTTGTTTTTAAATTGATTATAATTTTGGTTCAAGTTTCAAAATAAACTTAAATAATTAATCCTTAATCTGTGTTCTTGCAGAATCAGATAATGAAAGTGTCCCCTCCTCGTCTCCTTTTAAGACGTGCTCAGGTGGAATACATGTGAAGACCCTGGAAGAAATAAGACTGGAAAAAATTCAAGCAGAATCAGCTGCATTTTACAGTTTTACTAAAGAGAAGGAAGAAGGAATGAAAAATGAAAGTAGTGAGTTAAATTTCAGAGTCCTGTCTCTGCAGGAAATTCGAAGTGCTAGAAGAGAATTAGATGTTAAAAAGTGTACTCCAGAAAATTCATTTCAACCAGATTCAACAACTGCAAATCCAACAACAGTAAATGAACTAGAGAAATTTGCAGACATTTGTAAAAGTAATGAAAATGCCCATTCTTTAAAAAAACCAATTAAGTTAAGGAGGTGTTTCAAACGCATTGCTGATGAAACACCTGTTGACAACACTGGAAATAAATTTAAAAGAATTAAATTTACAAATGGTTGTGAAAATTCTACTGATGTTTCTTCTACAATTAATAATGAATTAATAAGCAAAGAAGATAATATAAATTCAGTGGAAAGTAATTTATTATTAAGTACTGTTGATAGGGATTGTGATAAATATGAATCAGTCGTGGGAAGTAAGGATGATTCAGAACTTTTGAAAGATATTGATGATCTGTTGTGTGACTGACATATGTATTCATTAAAAAAATTGAGATTGTACAATTAAAGAACAAGACCTTAGGTTAGATATCCGTTGTACAACAATGTAATACAGATTGCACTGCAAATATAGAAAAATTCTATAATGAAAATTTTATTTTATGTATTAATTACCAATGTTTCACATATTTTAGTATATTACAAATCAAAGAATAAACCATTTACTAGTGCGTGTATTTGCCATAAGTAATAGTAGACTTGTAATTTACATTAAAAAAATGATCGTTATTTAATGAACTTTTTCTCAGGAATATTAAAATAAGATTAAAGTTTATGAGAGATGCACATATTGTATATCATTAGTGCTCTTCTAACCGAAGCTGTCCATTACATAAACACTTTGAAGGGACGACAATACGAACTATTGATGAGTAATAAACTGTAGGTGGATGCTAAATTTCAGTACAAGAGAAGTAATATAGTTTACACAGTTGTGCATTTAGAGTACCAAACTTGCTGGATATTTTTTATTAAGACTATAATTATATGTATATTTGCACCCTTGATAAAATAATACTGAAGAAAACATAATAATCAATATATAATTGAATAATTTTGCAAAATATGCAGTTGTTAACATTTTTAGTTTTAAAAGATATTTAAAAAGGATATTATTTTTGTTATCAGAGTTATTTATTTATGTTATCAGTTTTTATAATTGAATGTTTATCAAGGACAATGAAGTTTATTACATAATATCAAAATATTTTGGTAGTAAATATCAAATTCTAAATCTGGTTGATTAGAGTATAATGTAGGCTTTTTAATATAATTAGTTTATAATGAATATAGAAATGTTATTTATTGTTGTTAGTATTTTTAAAATTTTATTAATTCTCTATTTCTTATACAGTTCTCGGTACTGTAAATAAAAATAAGATTTGAAAATTTTCTCTTATGTGTAATTCATAAGATTGCTATGATTAAAAATTGTATTAGAATGTTAGTATATGTATTGTTTTTGAAATAGTATCCACACAGTGTGTTAAATATATATATTTGAATATACATCTAATTTCAAGTACAACAAATGTGTCTTTTATTATGGTTTTCTATTTACAGTTTATATTTAATCTGTATATGATGTAATTTGTTGTGTATGTATGGAATCATCTTTATGGTGTTTATAGACCATATTTATCTTATAGGCTCTCAAAAACTCTTGAAAAAAATGTTAAAAATTAGTAGGAAACAAATTCAAGCCATGATCACTTCATCATTCATATTATATAAAGTGTACTGCATAAATAACAAATGTATACTTTATAAACAGCGTGTTTAAAGTGGTATATTACAGATAAATTAAAATATTTTATTAATTTTTAACATCATGATAAACTGTACCATGCAAAAGTGTATAATAAAAGTGTGAATTAGTTCTGATAGCATTAGAAAATGAAGGTTATGACCATTACATAGCTGATAGCATTATAATAGTAAACAATAGTATTTTTCGTTGTATTAATTTCAAATCATGTTTGCTCTGGAAGTTGAAAACTAATTGACATTCTTGAAGAGAGAGGGAGATTTTGTTTGTGTGCAAAGATTTTGTTTCACCTGAATGTTGGAAATAATATTTTCTTTATAAAAATTTAACTGTAACATCAAGTGTAGCATCTGAACTTAAAATATATAATTTGCTGGTTTATTGAATGCCATGTCATTATTTAAGAAACATTGACCAATAAAGTTATGTAGTCACATATAAAAACAGTTAGTAATACTGTGTGAAATCATAATTTAAAAAACCTTATAGTTTGTAATGTTTTAAAGTATTGCTATATTATATTTACAATCAGACAGTATTGTGTGCAAGTCCTGTATACAGTTGACTTTCTTAAAGAATACTTTGTTCTTTGTAATGTGAAATTCCACTCATTGTGTACATTAATTGTATAATAAATTTTTAGAAACTCATTATTGACTGGATTATATATAGGATTCTCCGGACAAAAAATTTTATAACAGAATAAGGTTTCTTCATTGTACAGTGAGAATATATGATGTTGGAAACCCATCTAGATGATGATTGTCTCAGAAGTAAGAGGGACATCATGCAAAAGATGGGGAAGAGACATTGAATCATCAGATTATAACCGTCTTTAGCATTAAAATATTAAACATCGTCATAATTTTATTGGAATCTGTATTATTGAAACAAACCATAAAATTAACTCAGAGAGTTATCACTCTTCACATTTAATTTTAAAATATGTTAAAAGGATTTTTATCACAAATACGGATGGTTCATAGAATTTATATGTATGAATACTGTGAATACATACTAAATTTATATATACGTATTTTATGAGTAAAAATGCGTACAGTATTTTTATTCAAGTCTAAAAATATACCCCATATATGGATTTCCACTGGTTCTTAACACTTTGGATATGCACGTTCTCTTAATTGCATTTCTCTAGAGCAGTGGTTCTCAACCTTTTTGGGCCTGTGGCCCCCTTTGCATCCTCGAATTAGGCCACGCCCCCCTAGACCTAATGAATTGAAGTAAAAAAGTTCTACTGTGGTATTAGGGTTAATAAATCTAACTCAAAGAATGTTTTATAATGCGTTTATTATTACAGATATAAAAAAAATACTAATACTTGTTTTGTTGAGAGAACATTTTAATTAATTAAAAGTACTTAATAGGACTACATTAGAAAGGATTCTACCCTCACTGCAGTTAAAATTTCAGGCTACATTATTTGGTTTTATTTCTTAAGAACACAATTAATGAGAGGGCTGGCACTGTTTTTCTTTCACAAGTTTTTGAATATTTGGTTCCAACTGTGATAATGCACACCTCAGATCACTTTCAACATCCAGCCGTGCTCGGTATTTTGATTTGATGTAAGCCAGCGTAGAAAACCCAGACTCACATAGATACGTTGATGAAAACTGCACCAACAACCTTGCAGCTTCCGTAGCAACTTGTGGGTACACAGAAAAATAGCGTAACCAAAAATCTTCAACAGTCATGTTTGGGAACTTCGCTTTTGCTTGAGAATCACATTTTAGGTCGATTGCCTGCTCCTGAAGGGAATCAGGAAGCATGTCCACTTCGATTTTGAACGGATCTTGTGTCAACTGAAATTTCCAGCTATCTGAAGAAAGATCTGGAAAGTAGCGTCCAATTTCGGTTTTCAAGGATGCCAAATGTTCTGAAATCAAGTTCTTCAATTCACTTTTCAAATGTAATGGAAGATTTTGTGTGTCATCATGTCATCAAGAAGGTCGTTAAGACGTGGGAAGGACGAAAAGTTGGGTTCTGAACTCTGAAGGCGACGTTCCCACAAAGATATTTTTTCCAGGAAACCTTTCATTGCATCATAAGTCTTCAAAATGTTTTTCTGTCCTTGCAGTTTCAAATTCAAAAAGTTGATCGATTCAAAGAAGTGTGATAAATACGCCAAGTGGTGGATACATTTCTCATCTGTAAATTGCATGTACAGGTCTTCTTCATTTGAACTCATCAAAAAGATTTCAACTTCTGATTTCAGATTGAATAGCCTAGCGAGCACATTACCTTTTGAGAGCCAACGAACTTCAGTGTGGTAAACAAGAGTTTGTTGGTCACTATTCAATTCGTAACATAATGCCTCAAAAAGTCTAGTATTCAGAGCACTAGATTTGACAAAGTTTACTACTTTGATTACCAATTTCAAAACGGTATTAAGTGTTTCAGGCAGAGTCTTACAAGCCAAAGCTCGTCTGTGTATGATACAAAGAGAACCAATGATGTTAGGGTTCTGTTTGTTTGCAAGCACAACAAATCTAGAACGGCATCCTATCATGGCTTGTGCCCCATCAGTGCATATTCCAACAACATTCTCCCAAGGAAGATTATTAGCTGTCAAAAAGTTACACAGAGCAGAAAAACATCCTCAGATTTCGTGGTCTGAAGAGTTTGGGAAAATAATATTTCATCTACAAAGCGTTTTCCGTCAATATGTCTACAGTAAAACAACAACTGAGAGTGATTTGAAATGTCAGTTGTCTCATCACATTGCAGAGAAAAGAACGGAGATTTCTTTAACTTTTCTATTACTTGTTTTTTTAAATCTTGTGCCATTTCATCAACTCTACGTTTTACAGTGTCATTTGAGAGCGGTATTTTTGCAATTTTATTGCAACTTTCCTCTCCAAGTAAAGTACTGCATGCAGTTAGTAAACATAGTTTTATAAGTGACTCACCAATGGTATGTGGTTTATTGTCTTTTGCTATAAGCAAAGCGAGCTTGTAAGAAACTTCAACGGCCTTTTCGTTCTCCACTTGAAAACTTCCAGTTGAATCGAGTTTCATTCGTTTAAGCGAGTTTCTCTTTCCATCAAAAAACTCTTGGTTTGTCTTTCAAGCCAGGATGAATGGTAGTCAAATGGTGTTCTAAACGCCCTGGTCGCATTGCGTCATTACTCAGAACATTGTGACAAATAACACACTGAGGTAAATGACAATCGTTCTTCTCAGTGTACATAAAGCCGAACCTTATGTAGTCATCACTGTACAGTCTTTTCTTTAGTAATGATTTAGCCATGTTTAGCACAACTACACACGACAATCACTCACACAAATGACTGGAACACAATAACAATCATCAATTGTCTGTTTTGTGCAGTGTAGCCACCAACCGGTAGTAAAATTACCCTAGCCATGGTACTGTTTTCACTAGAAACATTGTTTGTCTGCTTCCAAGAGGGATCTAGCGGTATCGGGGCGAACCATTTGGGCTATTTTGGCCAGTGTAAATAAGACGTGTGCCTGAATGCAGTTAGATCTAGCAGTGATGGAGAGAACTATTAACAGAAGTTCCTTTTCTAAGGCCGTGCATGAGTGGTTTCTGTTTGTTACAACTTTTTATTGTTTGGCTAATTTATGTATATTTTCATTGCTTACCATGCCTCCCCTGAAATTCTCCTACGCCCCCCAGGGGGCGCCCCCCAGGTTGAGAACCCTTGCTCTTTTCTCTAGAGGATGCATGATTTTTTGTGTATTTCATAATTTTTTCTATGAAGAATAGTTGCTGCTTACTGAAAGCTTACTATATCTTGTATAAGGTAAATTGTTTCCTGTTACACTGACACAAAATAATTACAGTACAGTGAGTCTAATATTTTTTTATTAATATTAAATGCAATTTTCAGTTGCAAATAAAAGTTTTACGAAAGTTTTGAGTCAGTTTGTATTTATAAAAATGATACATAAGACCTAATTAAAATTAATTATATATCTAAACTAGTATAATATCTGATCGTTGTATAAAAATACGAATTTTATCTTTGGTCAAATAACGATCCTTGGAATCCACACTGCACTCTTATAAACGGCACCTCAGTTCACGGAATACCTGTGAAAACACGATTTCTGTTTGCAATAAATGGAGTGTAAACCAAAGTGCTGCTATCTGTGTTTTTTTGTGAACTAAGTATGTGAGAGATTACATTCCAGTTCATGCAGCCCACAGATTTTACATAACTAAAATTGTACACACAAATAGACACGCCCAAAGGCATGGGCAACATACACTGAGAGAAAAATGCCTGCCCGCACATTTTGCGGGCAACATAGCTGAAGTTTTTTTAAATTCATGCTTTTTCGGTATCCAGGCCACATATGTATATGAATAGTAAAATAATTTACCTCTTTTTTGTCCGTCTGGTGGCCTTTTCCTTTTTTATATATTACAACGCGTTTCGGGACATATGTCCCATCATCAGGTACAATCCCTTAGTAAAGTTCGTTAAATGATTAAAATATTAAAATAATTTACATATAACTTACACATATCACAATTAAATAACTGAACGTGGGAACACACGCGATGTTTTTGGTGCGCACCACAAAACACCACAGACATCGCGTTTGTTCCCACGTTCAGTTATTTAATTGTGATATGTGTAAGTTATATGTAAATTATTGTAATATTTTAATCATTTAACGAACTTTACCAAGGGATTGTATCTGATGATGGGACATATGTCCCGAAACACGTTGTAATATATAAAAAAGGAAAAGGCCACCAGACAGACAAAAAGGAGGTAAATTATTTTACTATTCATATAGCTGAAGTGTTGACCAAGGATGACTAAGAAATAAAAAGTACTTGTCCTGTAGGTAAACCACCACATTGTGTAAATGTTTTGTAATGAGGAGCCAGTTTTTTTTAAAGAGTCAGAATATAACTTGCAAATGACACAACCATAATGCAGGTGCAGTATGTAATATAAATTAACATGCTTCATATAATAACTAAATGGGAATAAGATGTGTGTCAGAGAGTCACTATATTTGTCACTTAACCAGGGAAACAGATATTCAAATGATTTTTCAACAGTTACCTGCCAAATCAACCATTACAATTAGCTATTTGAATTTTGCATAATCCGTTAGTTGTTTTACCAAATAAAGTATTCGTTTTGTGATCTTAATTCACATTTTATTGTCATTTGATTATTATGGTAACATTTTTAACAATATAGAAGGTTAATCTGGTGTTATCAGTAACCAAATATGATGTTGGCAGGTTTAACACTTTTATACAAAAATATTCATTTTACTTCCATGTTCCATAAGGAAATGGAAGTATGGTCATGGCGAAAAAAATCATGTTCGAGATAACGGCAGATTCTGATTGAACTACCCTCAAACATGAAGAAAATGAATTGTGTTCAAAATGAGTCCTGTGAATACAATTCCTTTATATTAAGCCACACTTTACTTTAAATTGTGTATTATTTGTGGATTGGAAGATTTGATGGCTTTACTTTCAATTGCTTATTTATTGTACTTAGTAAAATGGATGCGAGTCAAGGCCACAATTAATTACGTCGTACACACTGGCGCTAAGACGCAGTTTGGAATCTTCTGGTCTGTGCGCGGATGTAGGATATAAATACAAGGCGGCAGCGGTCTTAGTTTTCAGTATAGTTGCGATATATTTACAGTGTGGTTCGAGTTTATTGTCGGGCGATTACAAGTGATTATCGGGCGATATTACTGTGTGCGTTCAAGTGGTTATTAGAGGTTATGAATCGTTTAATTCATTTGCAACTTACATTTATTGAATACAAGGTAGTGGTATGAGAAGTAGGATACATATCGCTTTGAAATTATTTGAATACCTCTTGCAAATGTCAAATCTATACAAGTTTTCCCTTGCGTGGTTGGTTTGTCTAAATCATTCACTAGTTCAAGTTTAAAGAATTTCTGAAGGTATGCACGTAGAGTTCTAAATTTTCGTCACTAGTGTTGAAATTCGCCCATCAATACGAGCGGTATGTCACTATTATATTCTAGTTCGAATGTCTGCGTATTCACTGTATTGTGTCAATTGGTTTATGATGAGCAGCTTGATCCTATATAAGAGAGTCCAAGGTGTATATAGATGCTTGCCAAAATTATTTGATGATTTCTGGGTATAGTTATCTTTGTTATGGCAATTTCTCCAATATGCGACCTTACACGCAACACTGCCTCGAAATGTGGCAAGAGTTTGATTTCAACTGGGATACACGACCATTCTAAGTTGACTCTGGAGATGTACACTGCTACACCACCACCTCGCCCCTCGTTTCTTTCACAACATTTGGATACAATGCGAGAGAAGTCTGCCATGTCGATGGAGTCTGGGTCTCGTAACCAAGTCTCAGTGAGAACGATAATGTCCGCCTTCGGTATTAACTCGTCTGTCTGTAGGTCCCCCACATGCGCTTGCAGACTCTGTACGTTTAGATTGACTATGATGAATGTCGACATAGGGCGTGGAGGCTCTCCCGGGAGGCTGTGCTGCCATTTGCAAAATTCTTTGATCGCTTGTGTTACAGTATGGAGCCGATGACTCCCGAGGCGCTCGTATTCGTCTCTTATTTCTTTGACTGACGGCGACCCCGACGCAGAGGCGTGGTAGAATCTGTAATCATTCTTCTCATTTGTCAGATAAAGGCCCTCGAGACTCGTGACTCGACTCATGGCCACGTATACAAATTGTTGTTGCTGGTTCTTATTGTAATAGTATACAATCGAATCGAATGTACCACCTTGAGACTTGTGAATGGTCAGCGCACAGGCCGGAGTAAGTGGAAATTGGATGCGCCTACATTTGATCGTTCCGCCTAGACTTATATTGCTCGTCCGTAATGCTATGGGTATCCATGCTCCGTCTAATACTCCTGGCTTGCTCATTATCAAGGGCTTGATTTAATTTTTAAACGCCGCCCAATGTTATCTGGAAATTCCATCCACACCCGTAGCGAGGGAGATGCTGTGGTAGGTACAGTAGTTGAAGTGGATGGTTGATCGGTTGTGCTGTTGTCGAATATCTCAATGTGCCTCAGTGTTCCGATTGCCCCATTGACGATTCCATCTTCGACATCGACGTTTACAGTAATCATATACGGATTCTCTGTAGCCAAGTCAATCTTGTACGCCAGGCTGCCGCTCTCTGCGAGACTCATCTTGTGAAAGCGCATGACTGCCTTGGTGCGCTACGCGTCACTCTTGAATCCCGTGACCAAGTCATCTGCGATTTTCTGCATACACTCACTTTGTGGGATTGCCTGGGAGTTGAAGATTGCGACTTGATGGTTGCGATGAAAGAGGCGCACGACTCCTTGCAGATGTTTACTACACCACTCGACTGTTCTGAATCTTCCCTCTATGATTTTCCTCTGTTCGACACTCAGAGCCCGGCCGTCACCTATCGCAGTCAATATCTCTGGGAACGCTACGTTTGCCTGTCGCATGACCCGTACGAGTTGGAAGTAATCGAGCGACTGCCACAATCCGTTACCACTGATGTTTGACGCGTTGCGTGCAAACTAACTTGTATACAGGTGACGCGTGACGCGTTCACTGGAGGGAGTTGTCTGAAATCACCGCAGAATATCATATCCATACCTCCAAAGTTCTCCCCGTACCTGCCGGTTATCTGTTGTAGTCGTGCCTCCACAGAGTGAAATATGTGATTCCCAATCATGCTGAGCTTATCCACAATCACACACTTTACATTGGCAAACGCATGTCTGTAGTGTTGCAGCGTCTCATAACTCATGCCATGTATAGTCCTCGATTGCGTCAGCCGGAATGCCGAGTGCACAGTGACTCCACCCAGAGCCACTGCGGTTTTGCCAGTCGAGGCGCATGCCACGTAAGAATTGTTCACAGCGTTGTGTGCCTGAGAGAATCTGTTATACGTTTCCATCGCGGCTTGAGAGTAAATGTCTTGCCACACCCCGCTGGCCCTGTAAAGAATATCTGTATTGGCGGCTCACTCGACTCGCGCGCGTGAATTCTATATATTATTTGTAAAATTAACTCACCCTGCTCGAAATTTGTCTTGCGCATCAACTCACAGTAGTCCTGCTTCGCCATTACATTCGATCGGCGCCCTACAGCAGTCACATTAGATGCTCGCTGTGCAATATCAAAGTCATCGTCGTTGGGCGCGACAGCATCAGCCTCGCGCCTCTCAAGCGCTGGCCCCGCTACACCATTAGAATCTCGCTCGTCTCGCCTCTGCTCCTCCTCAAGTATACACAGCGCCTGTATCTCCTCCATCAACGCGTCAATGTCAATGTTGTTCTGAAATTCCTTCCGACAGTTCATAATTTCCTCGGTTCGCGCATCGTAAATCTGAAGAAACTTGTCGCGAAATGTTTCTCAATTTTGTATTATATAGGTGCCGGGTCATGGGAACACTGCCGCCGGGCTCGGGGCGAACGGCTGATGCCGCACGCGCCCGGCCAGGCATGCAGGCGCCTTGTGGCGCCGGTCGTTCCCCGCGAGGCAGGGAACCTCCGTGTCTGTGGCATACGGGAACAGCGCCAAGCAGTTTGCAAACCAACATACTTGGGGAAGGTATCAGACTGAGTAGGAAGGTAACAAGGAAATAGAATTGCTTGGGAACCTAAGTTACAGCATACAGAATTACGGGGGGTCGTCTAAGATCGCCCGAGGGCGTTTGACACGTATGGCGGGAGGTGGTTCAGACGTGCTGATAGAACGGAGATGAGGAAAGGACGAGGTCGCTGCAGAAACAAAGAGAGTTTCGGCAAGTGACCGGACAAAATCAGCAAGGGTAGGAACTCGAAGGCCTCCACGAATAACATTATTTCTCACAAACCATGGAGACCCCGACAAGGATCTGAGGGTACGGGCCTGGAAAGCTTCCAGCCTACACTTGTTAGTGGTCGACACAAGCGACCACCATGCGGGAGCAGCATAGGTCAATACTGACCGGAGAAACAAGAGATAGATGGTGACTTTAGTGCGCAAAGCCAGGCGGTTGCGGCACGAGAGCATGGGAAATATTTTGGCTCGGACGCCTCGAGCTTTGTTGAGGGTATCAGAACGTGGCCGTTGAAGCTAAGGCGCTGGTCTAGCCGAACGCCCAAATACTTCACCGACTTATGCCAGGTGATAGGCCTCCCTTCGAGGGAGAGGGGCTGGCACCGGGAAGTGGACTTACTGGTGAAGCAGATCGCCTCGGATTTCTCCGCGTTGATCATCACCCGCCACTTCCGTAGCCAGGCCGGAAGCAGATTCAACTGACGCTGCAGCTTTGTACTCGCTATTCGCGGGGACAGGGAGCTGCAGTAATACATGGCGTCGTCAGCGAATAGAGATAACGTGACTCCAGGAATAACAGGCAGGTCGTTCGTGTACACTAGGTACAGAACGGGGCCGAGGACAGATCCCTGCGGAACGCCAGCGGCGACGGGTCGAACTGATGAACAGGACCCTTCGACGCTAACCCTGAAGGTACGATCACTGAGGTATGACCGCAAGAAATGCACAATGGACGGTGGGATGGGGGAGTAAGCGAGTTTATAGAGAAGACCTTCGTGCCAGACTTTGTCAAAAGCCTCACTCACGTCCAACAAGACAGCGCCCGTAGACCCTTTCTTGTTGGCGGCGTCGGACAATGCTGTGACAACTCGGACGAGTTGTAAAGTTGTCGAGTGCTTTCTACGGAACCCGAACTGTTCGCTCTGAATAAAATTATCCAGCAGCGGCCAGATGCGGGCGAGTAGGAGACGCTCAAACACCTTTGAGAGTACTGGCAACAACGATATGGGATGATAGCTGCCTGCAAGCATTCTAGGCTTGCCGGGCTTGGGAATCATACAGATGTTGGCATTTTTCCACAGGCGGGGGAAGTATTGCAGCCGAAGACTGGAGTTCAACAGATCCAGGACCAATTCAACGCCCGAGGCCGGGAGATGTTGCAAAGCTGCGGCCCCGATCCGATCAGGACCAGGGGCGCAACGTCGGTTCAATCGACAGATAGACGAAACTAGTTCGTCCCTGTCGAAGAGAGCGGGAGGGTCAGGTGGAGGGCGGGAAAAATATCCAGATAGGAAGTCTCGAACCACTACCGAGTGGGCAGGGTCCGAGACGCCTCCATGAACGGTGAATTGAGTCTCCATGCAGTCGGCGAAGACCTCAGCCTTGCCTTCCGATGAAGAAACAATGCCGTTCGGGGTATTAAATGGGTTGCGAGTACGCTTCTCGCGAGTAAGGCGACTCGTCGCTCTCCAGACGGAGGCTTGGTCGACTTCAAGGGACTCAAGATGTGAGTCCCACTGATCAGAGTTTACGTCCCGCAAAAGTTGCTGGACGTAAAGAGACGGCCTGAAACCGTCGTTTGACGGAGGGATCTCGGGTTCGTTGCCATCTGCGGCGGAGCTTGCGCCGAAGCCAGATGGCGTGGATAACTTCCGATTGAAGGGCCGATTTGCGATTCACCTCAACGTTGTATGTGTGTCGATCCATGACACCTTGGACCAACTCCTGAAGATGAGTGGCACGGAGATACAGATCATCACGAGTGGCTGGGACAACCTTCGAGAGAGCTCGTCGTGATAGGAGCGCCAGTTGACCCTCCTAGCAGGACCAGCGGGAAGTCGGGGTGAAGGCGACACATCTCGAACAGTTATTAGCAGGGGATTGTGATCAGACGAGAGGTCTGACACTGATGAGACCTGGATGTTATGGGCCACGTTCCTGACTACAACTACATCAAGAACGTCCGGTCGGTGACCGGCATAGTGGTAGTGGGTAGGATCATCAGGGCCGATGACGTGCGTATCCGGGTCGTCTAGGACGAACCGGCGGAGTGAGTTGCCGTAGGCGTTGGTAGCCCTACTGTTCCAAGAAGGATGTTTGGCGTTAAAGTCGCCGGCTGCAATCGTCGAGATTGGGTGGTCGAGGAGAGCGTTCCACTCCTCAGGCTGGGGCGGCGGGCTCAGGCCAGGCCGGAGATACGCGGAAACAATGCGCAACTCCGAGTCGGCTGCGTCCACCGCCACCGCACAACCTTCGATGAGTCGAGTAGTGAGGGAGGGGTAGTGGCTTATGGGATATCCGCCTGTGGACCAGAATCGCCGTACCCCCAGACGGGGGATGGTGCGGCTGTAGGGGACGATCCTGACGATAACAAGTGTAAGCAGGAAGTGAGAATCAATGGTAAGGGGCTAGATGGGTTTCGGAGAGAAGCACGACATCAGCGTCGTACTCCACGACGAAAGCCGCCAGCTCGGATCGACGAGGGGAAACGCCATCGGCGTTCCAAGCGACGATCCGCAGGGATCTAGCCATTGAGGGGGAGGAGAGGGAAGAGAGCAGAGAGGGATTGGAAAACTAACATCAGTACTGTCGAGGTGTCAGGAGCAGACCTGATACTATTTACAAGTTGAGTGGCCCAAGCCGTCAGGGGGTCCGCTGGAGCCCGAGAAAGTTCCCGGGACCCGCGCGGACGTTCCTGAGGAACTTCGGCCAGGACTACAGATGGCGCTGGGTTAGCGGACTGAACTATGGTCTGCTCATGCGGAGGTTGGGAGATGACAGGGGCGGGAGAGTCCCGCTGAGGTTGGGCAGGTCGAGCCTGCTGATGTCGTCGGCCGGGAGTCCGGCGACGCGAGCGCTTTTTGGTACCCTTACGGGCGGAAGTGGTTGACGATGATGTCTTCGCAGCAACCGCTGCATAGGAAGGGCCGGGCGCTCCGGCAGGCGCCGGTAGTGGAGCCGTCACAGGCGCCGCCGGAGCGACGCCTGCAGGCGGAACTGAGACCGCGGGAGCGACAGGAGTCACTGCCGGGGCCTTCACAGATGAACCGGAGAGAGGAGGGAAGGCCTCTCGCCGATTAGGGGCAGGGCCAGCTACACGACGCTGCGCGCCAGGGCGCGCAGATCGCTGCTGTCTTTCAGCTTCGATATAGTGAATACAACCCCGGTAACTAGCCGGATGGGCGCCCTTGCAGTTGCAGCAGTACGGGACAAAACCCGGCACACGAGGCTTATCACAGCCACGGTGAGGGTCGCCGCACCGCACGCAACGTGGGGGCGCATGACAGAATAGGGAGGAGTGCCCGAAGCCCTGACAGTTGAAACACTGAGCAGGGCCTGGGCGCGGGTCAAAGGATCTAACTGTCACCCGCAGGTGAAGGAGTGTTTGAAGGCCATAGACCTCCTCAAAATTTCCAGTTTTTAGTAATTTAACTAGGAAAGTATTGACGGGATGCTTGTTGTCCCCTTTGCCAGCGTGCAAAACCGACACAGCTGTTGGCGAATAGCCAAGAGTCGTCAATTCCTGCACGATAGCATCGGAGGAGGTATGGTAGGGAATGCCCTGAATGACAATTTTTACCTCACGCTCCTCAGGGAGAGCGAAGGTATGGAAGGAAATGTTCCGCGCTGACAGAAAGTGCTGAACAGCGCGGAAGTCAACAATGGTTTTGACGCCCACCTTCAGCGATTTGCCGGAGCATTTCGCTTCCACGGACGCCGAAGGAAGAGCAGAACGGAGGTTGGCAAGAAGCTGGGTGTAATTCCTATTATCGGGGATGATAATAGGTGGAAACTTAGGGGTAGATGGGTCAGGCTTAACACTAGAGGAAGCAAGATTAACAGACTGCAAGCCACTGTTACCTGGATCAGCGACCTGGTTTGGTGAGGCGGGAGACTGACTGGCGGCAGCCAGCTTTCGCTTGCGTTTGGCGCGTTTGCCATTCAGAACCGAAAACTCTTCATCTCCCGACCCAGCACTCCCCATATGGACGTCGGAAATTTCACTGTCACTGCCACTTTCACAATTGGTTTCACGGGGGAGAGGTGAATTCAAAGGAGCAGAACCGCAAGCACCCAAGAGAGAGCTTAACGGCTCCGGCAAAGGAATATCAGGTTTATTTGACGCCATTTCGGAAGCCCGAAATGGACGTCAAAGGTGTTTAAAGGAGAGAGAACTCACCAGCACTGATTATTCTAACTGACAGGCACTGACACACGTACTCACCAGAAGCCGCACAGCACACGAACACAAAAACGGCCGCGCACTACACTGCACTAACTAACAAATACTTGTGTGCACACACTAGTGAAATAATACTGCACTGAACTAAACAGTTGAACAAACTTTGAATCAATTTTTGCAGAGCAAAAACGAACACAGCCTACCCTGGCAACAGCTCTAGGTAGACTCCTCTCCTGCTCTGATCGCGGTCCGCGCTTCGTCGCTTATATACGCGAACGATTTCCTGTCGTGCGGTCTCACGACTTCCTGTTTCTCCTTTCTCATGCGCCACTTTCCTCGTTCTAACGACAATAATTTCGTGTATCCGGTCGATTACGTGACCTCACGCGCGCTACTTCCTGTCTCTCGTTCTGATGCAACGGTTCTAACAATACTTCTATATGTAACGGCGGTAGTGATGGAAGGGGAAGTGATTGTGTTAGAGGAATTGGGATTGGGATCATGGTGGGGGAAACGATGCGAGTGTACCTGTTTTCGCAATTACGATTCCGTTGGTCGTCGCTCCTCCTCCTCGTAGCGCTGTTGAAGAAGGAGAGGTGTTGCTCCGTCGCCGTCCGCTGCGAGACTGATCGCGGTCCGCGCTTCGTCGCGTATTTATAACGGCGGTAGTGATGGAAGGGAAAGTGTTGCTCTGTCGACCGTCGCTAAGTTACAAGAATGAGCGGGACGACTGGCGCGACCTCGTTTATATACGGGAACGATTTCCTGTCATAACGTCTCGCGACTTCCTGTTTCACGTTCTGATACGGCACTTTCCTCGTTCTGACGAAAATTTTCTGTATCCGGTCGATTATCCGGCCGCACAAGGAAAACGACGCTCACGTTCTTATCTTCGTGCGCACACTTTCGGTTCCATAATTTACGTATAGTTAAAACTTCTAAACGAAATCGATGTCGTTGTACCGATTTCACGTGTAAAACTTCTAAACGAAATCAATGTTGGTCGGTTAGTCGGACAAACACTTCCCGAGTTGTATTTCAGACGTTCCGGCTTAGGACCGATCTCGGCACGCTTGAAATAACTAACATTTGGTTATCATATAATATTGTTCATCTCGGTTCGCGCGCGGTATTAATTCTTGTATGGATTTGTTATTTATAAAGTTCTCCAGAAAAAAAATTCTTACGTCGTTGGCGTCGCTTTCGAGCTCTCGCGTGCCGTGTCGAAGAAGAGATGTTGCTCCGTCGACGTCCGACGCGAGACTGAGCGCTGTCCGCGCTTCGTCGCGTGTTATAACGGCGGTAGTGATGGAAGGGGAAGAAGCGTTGCTCTCTCGACCGTCGGAACGAATGGCGCGACCTCGTTTATATACGCGAACGATTTACTGTCTCTCGTGGACAAATTCACGCGGGACTTGTGATTTCGTAGGATCTGTGCAACCAAAGCCCGGTATCGCTGCAGAGCCCTGCTCCCGTGAATGATTTAGGCCGCGGCTCCTCTACCCCCTTGCAGTGTTATGCCTACGAAAACGTCGAGGCGCTGGGACTCTGGCCCAGCCGTCTTTCGCGGGATCCGACCTAAGACTCCCCCCGGTTTCCGTGGACGGACTCCGGGGAAGACCCGTCGGACGACTCCCGCGCTACTCCCTACGCGCGAGGCTTCCACCGATGCCGGGACACCGCTTGCTTTTTCCGGCATCCGGACCGATCGAACTCCCGCGCTAGGACTTGACCGGAGACCTCATAAGTGTATTATATAAAAAAATTCTACTCGCGTACGATCACTATATACTAATAGAAAATATTACAAAATAAATACCTAACAGCCGTTCGCGTAAACAGCCGTTCGCGAAAACACCAGTTCGCGTAAACAGCAGTTCGCGTAAACAGCCGTTCGCGTAAACAACCGTTCGCGTAAACACCCGTTCACGTAAACAGCCGTTCGCGTAAACATCCGTTCGCGTAAACAGCTGTTCGCGAAAACACCAGTTCGCGTAAACAGCAGTTCGTGTAATAAATAATTAAATTTCTTTAACCTGTTACAAAGCGAACGTTTGAAACACAACAGTAAAAGCAACTGGTGACAGTAATTTTCAGAGTTCGATGACTGATGCTATATGGAAATAGTTTGCGGCTAGACTTCAGGGGTGCACACTGTAGCATGACAGATAAGCCCATAAAAATGAATGGCGAATTAATCATTAAAATAATATAATAACATGTTTAAATCCGAAGAAAGCAATATAATAAAGAATTAATTCAGAACAACCGTGCAGTACAATCATTGATTTAAAATATAAGTTCATATAAAATAAATGTTACAAGTGATGAATCGTCAAAACCAATTTTAATAACTAAAGGTGAAAAAATATAACCCAGGAAGGTAAGGAGTAGATAAGGAAGAAACCCAGAACAAGACAAGATCCACCATAGAAGGTGATGCATTTGAAGAAACAAGAAGAGTAGGGGAAGAAGGAACCCAAAAACCCGATGACATCCACAAGAAGATGAAGAAAATACAATTATAAGAAACCAGAAGAAAAGAAGACATCGATGAAGAAACAAGAAGAAGACAGCATCCACAAGAAGAAGGAATGTTCTTGTAAAAAACACCCATACCCTAAAATAAATAAAAATAATAATAATAAAAAAGTATAACAAAGTATTAATGCAAAAACCCACATGTACAATAGATATAACACCAAAAAAGTGTATAGAGTAAGAGTTGAAAGTGGACCAAGGTGAAATAATAATGTAATACCAAAGAACAAATCTTCATTGTAATCTACGAATAGATCTCTTGATTTTAGTAAGACTATATAACCATTTAGAAATAGAATCAAGGAATGTAAAGAGAACCAGTGCAAGTTTTAGTATTATACAAAATTAACCTTATGTTTAATTATTGGCATTCACAAACTATGTAAATGATGAAATAATACAACTTTTAAGTGACTTAATTTCTGTACAGAGGTAATGTAATACATGTGTTAGCAAAGAACTGCCAATCTGTTTAAATGACATTCATTAGAATGATTAATAAAACAAAAGCAGAAATAGAATAAAAATTGAAATGACAGGGTACAATTACCCAAAACCCAATTAAAAACAGTTAAAAACTGCTAATTATACTTAGTATAAGGAATATAGAAAATAAGAGTATAGTAAATAAGGTTTTGTTTATGTAGCATAAGATATTTAAAAATGTATTAGGAATAAGAAAATTTAAACAGTTCAGAACCACTAACATTCTTTAATTGTAAAATATTTATTACAGGTATTATTGTTAATAATTAAGTAAGATGTTAGAATGGAAAAACATTCTTTATAAATAATATTTGTTATGTATTATTATTAAGCTTTGAGTATAAAAAATGTCTGATTCGTTGAAGGCAACTATTATTTGGAATTATTTGTTATATGTTAATAGTATGAAACAAATACTAATTGTTATTTTGTTTAATAGAAGAAAATGTTTAATTTATGCTACAATTTCAAAAAGTCAGAGAGGGTATAACTCAATATGTATTATTTATATAAAAATTTGTATGTAAAAACTGTTAGGAATCTAGGCAAAATGATAAAAACTAAACATCATCAAAACTGAGAAACTAAGTACTTAAATACATTTAAACTGAAGGGATTTAGATAAGGTAAACCAGAAACAAAGCCATGTAATTAGAAATATAACTAAGAAAGATTTTATAAAATTATAGCCAGAATTATTGATAAAAATGGAAATGACAGAACTCAAAAATTTGGAGAGGGGAGTCATATATTCCAACATAATATTTTAAAACTTAACCAATTCATCTAATTGCAAGAAATTAAGGGAATATAAACCTTTTATTACAATATGAGATTTAATAATCATAAATATAACTTGATAATGGCAGAATTTGGAAAACAACAGGAAGCTAGACCTTAAAATTTAGAATATACAAAATGAAGCAAAAATTATCAATTTTAGATCAAAAACTTAATAAAACGGCATTATTTGGTATCAAAATACGCCGAATGAACTGAAGGATAAAATTAAGTAACAACTAGCTAATAAATTTGAAGAATAACCAAAGTATAATCAGTTATATAATGTAACTTTATTACATGCACAGGATGCAAAATAAAATTCGAACAATGGAAGGAATAATATTGCTTTGGCTAAGGTTTTAGTCGGAGATGAAGGAAGTTAATTAGTTAATTATTGAACATTGTACGGGACACTTGACACGAGCATTTTAACCGTATTAACCTAGTTACGAATACCGTAATGGCGAATAATTGTACGATCCGAGAGTGAAGATCGCGAGTTGCGGTAAAAAACATTTTTAAAGTCATACACAGTGAAATAAACATCTACAAACACCGAACTAACATTATACAGCACAGAATACCAGTGGAAATAACATTAAACCCGATAAAACCAGTAATAAAACTTAACCAAAAAGTGACTAACATATGACATAACCGACAAAAGTGAAATTGACTTATAACTACACCAATTTTCCGAATACAACACCAAAACTGAACCAGAGACACTACACCAACACCAGAAGGAAGATTTGCAGACACCAGGACGTAAATTCACAAGGGAAACATCTTTATTTGAACCTCAAAACTGCGAGGTGACGATTTACAACTTCAACGGCGGCCATTGCTGATTAACCAACACTCAACTGAACACAGCCATCTACTGCTGCTGGACGGTTTGCAACATAATTATTTATTTCTATACTTTAAATCAAATATATGTACTGTTATAATTAATAATTTACCTTGTAATGTTATACTTTTCAATCTTTGCCCTATTTCTCTGACTTTCCCTAACATAGCTGTTCAAAGAACCTTTATATAAAAAATTTGTGATAATTCAATTTACCCTGAGAATCGATTTACATATCGACAAGAGTCAAAATACCTAATTGTTAATAAAACTATTAATACATTTCATATTTAAACAGTTTTTTATTTCCAAATATAACCATTTAACACAATACCTTAATTTAAACAGAAATTACTACAAGAATTTCACCACCAGAAGGAAGATAACCTCCAAACTGAAAATAAACAAGGATCGATTGCTATTGGAGACAATCCTATAAGTGGCTGGAGTTTTTTAACAAATACCTAAAAGCCTATAAAACATTTAAATGAAGTGATAAACGTTTTGGAACACCACGAAACTTAATTAATTAATTGTTCTTAATTAATTAATTAATAAAAGAAAAAAAATTTTATTTAAAATTTTTTTTTTAAATAAACAATTTCTATTTCTACACTAACACATATTTATATATTTTTGTAACACACACTACACACGTTACGTTACAAATTGGCGCACAACTGAGGGGCTTTAATTAGCGATTGAAAGGCCACTACAATCTGCCCAATCCCTAATTGGAGTTTGGCAGCAGCTATAAAGCCAAAGAAAGAGAAAAATGCAACGACGTGCAACCTCAAAGAAACGGGCGGTGGAGGCCGAAAAGGAAGTTGAAATGGATATGGAAAATAAAGAGGCGACGCCAGTAGAAGATGTGGAAAGGTTATTGCCACCAGTATTATCTGAACAACCTGAGATGCCCACACAAACAGGGGAAGTCAATGTCCGGAAGGAACAATTAGAAAAGCCGACACGGACGGAGGATGGGAGCATACAAGAGATGCTCAGGATGATGATGGAAGAAATCAACTCCAGTAATAAGAAGATGGAAGAAGGACTGAAGGAGGACAACCAGTCTTTGAAGGAAGAATTGAGTAAAGAGAGGAAGGAAGACAACCAGTCATTAAATAAGAAATTAGAAGATTTGAAGGAAGACAACCAGTCCCTGAGTAAGAAAATAGATGAAACAAATAAGAAGATGGAAGAAGAAATGGGGAAGAAGTTAGAAGATTTGAAGGAAGACAACCAGTTGTTAAAGGAAGAATTCAAATCAACCAAGGAAGAATTCAAATCAACTAAGGAAGAATTTATTAACAAAATTGAGAATACCAATAAGAGAATTCAAGAAAATAGTAAAAGGATGGAAAGTGACAACCGACAGTTGAAGGAAGAGTTGAAGGAAGATAACAAGAAGATGGAAGAGAAGATGGGGAGAAATTGGAAGAATTGAGAGAGGACAACCAAATGTTAAGAGAAGAATTAAGGGAGGTCAATCAGGAGAATCTGGACAAACTAGACGAAAGGATGGAATTGTTAAGAGAAGAACTGAACAAGGAAATCAACGTTTACAAGAAAGCTATGAACAAAAAATTAGAAGAAGAAAACATAATGATGAATCAACAGATCCGAGAAATTGACGGAAAATGCAACCAAACCGAAAAGGAAGTACAAGAATTCAAGGAAGTGGTAAACATCAAGTTTATGAATATCGAAGAGCATAGTCGCAGGAAAGTGGAAGAACAACGGAAGGAGACTCAAGAAGAATTCGGGAGAGTACGGAGCCAAGTCGCGGAACGGTGTGATGGGATGAAAGAGGCTATGACCAATATCACGGGTCAGGTACGGCAAAGCCAAGAAGAGATGGAAGCTTTGAGGAATAGACCCACTCATTTCACCGGATTGCCCATCAACGAAAACCGAGAATGGCTGAACTTCCGGCAATATAAGCGGAAACCAATGGAGTTCCTGGCGAGGATAGAGGAGTACTTCGACAAACATAGAGGGAGTCAATGGAGCAATAACCGGGAGATACTGGACGAGTCATTCAGGGAGATGACAGATAACTGGTGGATGGCGAACCGCAGCGAGATTGCAGACTACCAGCAGTTCAGGAAAATGTTTAAATCCAAATACTGGTCCGAAACAACACAGAACCTGATCAGAGACAATATTTGCAACGGACGATACAGGGCCCAAATAGGCAATACCATGACAGCCTATTTCTTAGGGAAGGTGTGCCTGGCAAAACACCTCGAGCCGGCTATACCCGAAGAGTGTCTGGTGAATAAACTGTCGTATCATTATGACGAGGATATTGTCAGGGCAAGGAGAGGTAGCCAGATCAAGACGGTGCAGGCCATGACGGAGTTGTTAGAAAGTTACGAGAATGAAGAGTACTACCGCCAGAGCAGGAGGAGGAATGAGCGACCGGAGGCGAGGACGAACCAGTACCCTAGTAACGGCAATAACCATCCCGGAAACCGAAACCAACAATGTAATTACGACGGCAATAATAACCCGCCGCGTAATAACAACTTTAGCGGCAACACGAACGGTAATAGGAACAATAACACATATCCTAATAACCGTAACAATTATTATCAGCCCCCTAACAGCCCGTATAGTCAGAGAAATCCCTACCCCGGTAATAACGAAAGATATTACCAGCCCAATAGAAATTACTATAATAATTATAATAACAATAATAATAATAATAGAGTTTCCCGCCCGAGGGTTAATTTTATAAGAGCGGAAGATCGAGGTCCGAGAAGGTACTACCAACAACGGAGGAATAGTTTCCACGGTGGAGATCGAAGACGGAGAAGTGAAGAACGGGACGGTCCACGCCATGAACATGTAAGAAGGAGTACCAGCCTGGAGGATCCTGGCCGACAACAAAACAGGGAAATAACCTTAGAACAGGATACAGCGCGGCAGGAACCGACACAGAGTTTCCAGAACGATGCCTCGGTCAATCCGAGTCGTAACGGTGACCACAATAATTTAAACGGGAGGAGGCAGTAATAAACTATTACGACCCGTTGCTGCTTCTACTTCCTGGGGTTTATAAAGATGAGTTGCAAGAAGCAACCAAATTAAAGAACATCACAATAATAAGTAACAATTATTTAAAAAATATAAGATCAGAACTTCTAGAGGAAAACGAAAAGAGCCTCGATAATAATAACAATGAGATATTGTATATAACAGCGGAGGTAGAAGGAATTCCCGCGAAAATCATGATTGACACCGGTGCAAATATTTCTATCATAAATGCAAATGAACTGGAAAGAATCCAGAGAGAATGTGGGAAAACTTTGCCTATGTTACCAGTGAATAACATTGTTTTGATAGGTGCAACTGGCCGCCAGAACAAAACTATTAGGAAGCAAGTTTCCTTAAGTGTCGTTAGCCGTGATATAGCTTTAGACATGGAATTTTTGATCGCCACCGGATTACCATTTGATATACTGGTAGGTTGCGATATTCTCAGAAGGTACTCCGCCATTATCGACCTTAACCAAGAGAGAGTATCACTTTTTCCAGATGGAATAACGTGGACCGCAAATTTGGTAGGAGGCGCAAATATACTTCCCAGCCCAATACACCAACAACTTCGTAAAATAAATTTCGTAAAGAACAGCCCCCTTTATAAACCAATTGTGTACAACAATGGAGGAGAGGATTTATGGTCAGTAAAGATACAAGAGATACGGGACTTCCAGAGCGGAACCAACAACGAAAAAATACCTGTACACTTAGCCGATCGTTTAATCAGTGTATACGAGAAATACAAATCAGTGTTTTCAGACGAGCCAGGTAAGGTTAAAAACTATCAGTGCAAACTTGAATTCAAAGAAAACGTGGAGTTTAACCGGAGGTCATACCCAATCGCGCATTCGCTAAAAGAGGCCGTGAGAACAGAAATTAATAAAATGATCGACAATGATATAATTGAGATTAGTCAATCTCCTTGCACTAGTCCAATTATTGCTGTTCCCAAGAAAGACGGACAAGTCCGGCTCTGTTTGGATGCGCGGGAAGTAAATAAAACCATTGTGAATGACCGAACATCACCCGGTGAAATAGAGGAGATACTAAAACGTTTTCACGGCACTAAGTTTATCAGTACCTGGGACACTGTATGTGGTTATTGGCAAGTGGAGTTGCATCCACAAAGCCGTCAGTACGTGGCGTTCATTTTCGAAGGGCGCAATTACCAGTTCAAGAGACTGCCCTTCGGACTTGTAAATTCTGTAGCCATCTTTGTGGCATGTATGGACCAAATACTTGGACAAGAAGCACTCCAATTTACCACAGTCTATGTAGACGATTTGCTCATTACGTCAGAAACCTGGGAGGAACACTGTTATCGAGTAGAACATGTACTCAAAACGTTAGCGCAAAATAACATAACTTTGAAATTGGAGAAATCCAAGTTCATTGCGCGCGAAGTACAATTCTTAGGTTTCAACCTAGACGATAGAGGTATTACCCCGTCAGCAGAGAAAGTGGAGGAAATTCAGAAGTTCCCGCAACCAAAAAACAGGAAACAGTTACAATCTTTCCTCGGACTCTGTAACTATTACAGAAAGTTTCAGCACAAATATTCTGAGTTGACAGCCAAGTTTCAACCACAATTGTCTGCGAAAAACAAATGGACCTGGGGTGAGGAACAAGATATTACCTTCCGATTGATAAAAGAAAAGTTTTTGGAGAGCGTTATACTTCGTCACCCGGATTTTAAGAAACCATTCTTTTTGAATTGCGATGCTAGCGACATCAGCTTAGGAACAACATTATACCAGGAAGATGAGGAGGGTCACCATCTGGTAATAAGCTTCGCTAGTCGCACACTGAATCAATGCGAAAAGAATTATAATGTGACCGAAAAAGAATTGCTTAGCGTGGTATTCGCATGCAGCAAGTTCCGAACATACATTCTCGGGTATCCGGTCACTGTTCGCACTGATCATAAATCCATCTCATTTCTACGTAGGTGCAAATTGAGTCACGGCCGATTGGCTAGATGGGTACTCGCCCTACAAGAATACAATTTAAAATGGGAGTATATTCCGGGAAAAGAGAATGTGGTAGCCGATGTATTATCACGGATCAATTTGGAAGACCAGACCTTCGAGGGAGAGAAGGAGAGCTTAGTTAAAATTTACAGCTTATTTAAAACCGGATCCGATCTACAAGCTCTATTAATAAATATCCGTATCCACCAACAGTCTGACCCTAAACTGAAAAACATAATCAGTCGATTGGAAGCCGACGATGACACCGTTTCCAAATACTACCATCTCAATAAAGGAATACTATTCGTGAAAACGGCATTGGATGAAGAAACATGGAAGGTGATAATTCCGCACCAAATCGAAAAGGAAGTTATAATCGATTATCATATAAGGTATGGCCATATGGGAGCGCAAAAAGTGATACAGGCTTTAGATGAAAATTGTAAAATAAAGAACATTAACCGAAAGGTAAGAAATTACCTGAAGTCTTGTAATATTTGCCAGTGCGTCAAGATAAACAATGAGAAGAAAGAGGGTATAATGATACCAATAACATCACACGCAAAACTAGAAAAAGTGTTCTTAGATATCTGCGGGCCATTTCCCCGTAGCGGCGGTCGACACAGGTACAAGTACCTAATAATAATCATGGACCATTATACTAAATACATAAAGCTATATCCGGTTAATCGGGCAACCACAGTGAAAGTTATTGCGGTAATCACAGAGTTGTATGTGCCAGAGATCGGTAAACCATCTTCAATTATTACCAACCATGGTACTCAATTCAAAGGGAGAAGATGGCGAGAGACATTATTATCACTTGGGATCAAAACCTATAAGACGTCAGTCTACCACCCAAGTAGTAATCCGGCTGAGAGGGTACTGAGAGAAGTGGGTAGAATCTTGCGAACGTACTGTCACAACCAACAGAAAAAGTGGCAAGAGTACTTAGCAGCGACAGAGAAATTCCTAAATTTCGCCCACCATCCAGCTATAGGAATTACCCCTTACTCCGCCATGTATGAGAAGCCAACTCCCCGAGAAATTGAAGAAATAATAGAGTTCCCAACAAACAATGGTCGTAAGTTTGACCAGGTGAAATTCTATAACAAAGTAGCCGAAGACCAAGAAAAACGGCAAGCCAAATATCAAAAGGCAATAGGACGTATAATAACTTACAAAGAGGATGAGAAAGTTCTATTAAAAAATCGAGAACTGCCCAGCACCCTAGAAGGGATAACAAAAAAGTTATTATTACTATATACAGGACCATATGTTGTTGTAAAGAATAATCATAATAATACGTATGAACTGAGAGAAATAGTTTCCGGAAGAGTTAAAGGTGTGTACAACCAAGCATCCATAAAAAAGTACTATGAAGAATGAATTAGAATTTAGAATAAAACCTCTAAATCCTAAAATGAAGTAAGACCAACTTACTACACACAATTTTGAAAGAAACCATTTGGAATAATTAAAAATACAAGAATTTAGAATAAAAACAAACAAATTCAAAAATAAAAGTAAGACCAACTTACTACAACTAATTTTGTGAAAAAACTTTATGGTAATTAAAAAGGAAGAATTTAGAATTTTGTAATAAAAAAAAAAACAAATTCAAAAATAATAGTAAGGCCAACTTACTACAACTAATTTTGTGAAAAAACTTTATGGTAATTAAAAAGGAAGAATTTAGAATTTTATAAATACCAAAATTCTAAAAATAAGTAAGACCAACCTACTACACACAATTTTGAAAAGAAACCATTTGGAATAATTAAAAGATAGAATTTTGAATATTTAAACCTAAAAATCCTAGAATAAAATGAGATCAACTTATTACAATGATTTATGAGAAAGGTTATGGAAATAGATGATAAGAAGAATTTGAATTTTGATAAAACTAACAAAGTTCTAAAAATAAATATGTTCCATTTATAAACAAATTTACAAGAAGATAATATGATTAATTCAGGAAAAAGAATTAAATATAATCCAGAATAAATGTGAATATCTAGCATTTGAAGGAGTAGAGAAGAAAAACAAAAAAAGAGTGTGATATACAAGAGAAGGCAATAATTTGGAAACAAAGAGAAGAATCTGTTATTATAAACAAATTAATGAAAAAAAAAAAACAATAATATAATGAGAACAACCTATGACTAACTACTTACAAAACGATAATGGAAACAGTTAATCAAGAAAAATGATTATGATATTACTCAGTTCTGAAGAAACAAAGAAGAACAACTCATACCAAACATATGGAGAAGATGATTTTGAACAAATAATAATAATAAGACCAATGTGAAATGCAAAGAAAAGAAGTGCCACATGAAATATAATAAACGAATTAATGTTAATGAATGCGAAGGCGGATTAATAACTTTCTAAGAGAAAGGAAAGAACAAAATGTTTAAATAATATGATCAAAATAACAACCTGAATATCTAATATAAAGATACAAATTTAAAAAATTAACTATAATAAAATAAGACCATTCAAACAATGAATAAGAACCAAAGAGAAAATACTATATAAAAACCATGCTAACAATGTAATTAACCAGAAGGAAGTATAATGAGAATTCAGATGGAGAAGGAAAAGAGTTACACTATAACTAGTAACAAGAATTATTAACAAAAGTTTCCAACCATAATTAAAATAAATATATCAGACGAGCTAAGAATTTAGAAAAATATATATAATGAGTATAATAAGAATTAAGAAGATTTATTAAGATAAAAAATGCGAAATAATCTGAGAAACTACGAAGTGAAGAATCCAAAGATACTTTTATTAGTCGACAATGAGACTATTTTTATTTAATTTATTCGATGACTGACTGTAGATAATTCCAGCAGCATTATGTTTTTTGAGCAGAGATGAATGTGCCTCTGGACTCAAATTGTAGAAGTGGTGTATGGCCAGCAGAGTTGTGAAGCCTACAGTGCCTCTCTGAACTGCCCCAGCCCACATGATAGGGAACGTTAGGGAATTAATATCCCAAGGATGCAACACGAAGTTTATAAGGAAAGAAAATGTATAATAATAATAATATATCTCAGAAGACACTAACTATCCAAGAAGGATCAAAAGTCAGATAAGTGACTATATATATATAAAATTTATTAAGCTCAACTATAAAAAAGTCGATATAGAAATGGAGAGGAAAATGAAGTATAAAAAATAATAAAATTGTCATAAGAAATTATTTCATCCATAATCAAGTCTGAAATAATTACTTCTGGAGGAGAGCAATCTGTAGCATGACAGATAAGCCCATAAAAATGAATGGCGAATTAATCATTAAAATAATATAATAACATGTTTAAATCCGAAGAAAGCAATATAATAAAGAATTAATTCAGAACAACCGTGCAGTACAATCATTGATTTAAAATATAAGTTCATATAAAATAAATGTTACAAGTGATGAATCATCAAAACCAATTTTAATAACTAAAGGTGAAAAAATATAACCCAGGGGTAAGGAGTAGATAAGGAAGAAACCCAGAACAAGCAAGATCCACCATAGAAGGTGATGCATTTGAAGAAACGAGAAGAGTAGGGGAAGAAGGAACCCAAAAACCCGATGACATCCACAAGAAGATGAAGAACATACAATTATAAGAAACCAGAAGAAAAGAAGACATCGATGAAGAAACAAGAAGAAGACAGCATCCACAAGAAGAAGAAATGCTCTTGTAAAAAACACCCATACCCTAAAATAAATAAAGATAATAATAATAAAAAGTATAACAAAGTATTAATGCAAAAACCCACATGTACAATAGATATAAGACTAAAAAGTGTATAGAGTAAGAGTTGAAAGTGGACCAAGGTGAAATAATAATGTAATACCAAAGAACAAATCTTCATTGTAATCTACGAATAGATCTCTTGACTTTAGTAAGACTATATAACCATTTAGAAATAGAATCAAGGAATGTAAAGAGAACCAGTGCAAGTTTTAGTATTATACAAAATGAACTTTATGTTTCATTATTGGCATTCACAAACTATGTAAATGATGAAATAATACAACTTTTAAGTGACTTAATTTCTGTACAGAGGTAATGTAATACATGTGTTAGCAAAGAACTGCCAATCTGTTTAAATGACATTCATTAGAATGATTAATAAAACAAAAGCAGAAATGGAATAAAAAGTGAAGTGACAGGGTACAATTACCCAAAACCCAATTAAAAACAGTTAAAAACTGCTAATTAAACTTAGTATAAGGAATATAGAAAATAAGAGTATAGTAAATAAGGTTTTGTTTATGTAGCGTAAGATATTTAAAAATGTATTAGGAATAAGAAAATTTAAACAGTTCAGAACCACTAACATTCTTTAATTGTAAAATATTTATTACAGGTATTATTGTTAATAATTAAGTAAGATGTTAGAATGGAAAAACATTCTTTATAAATAATATTTGTTATGTATTATTATTAAGCTTTGAGTATAAAAAATGTCTGATTCGTTGAAGACAACTATTATTTGGAATTATTTGTTATATGTTAATAGTATGAAACAAATACTAATTGTTATTTTGTTTAATAGAAAAAAATGTTTAATTTATGTTACAGTGTCAAAAAGTCAGAGAGGGTATAACTCAATATGTATTATTTATATAAAAATTTGTATGTAAAAACTGTTAGGAATCTAGGCAAAATGATAAAAACTAAACATCATCAAAACTGAGAAACTAAGTACTTAAATACATTTAAACTGAAGGGATTTAGATAAGGTAAACCAGAAACAAAGCCATGTAATTAGAAATATAACTAAGAAAGATTTTATAAAATTATAGCCAGAATTATTGATAAAAATGGAAATGACAGAACTCAAAAATTTGGAGAGGGGAGTCATATATTCCAACATAATATTTTAAAACTTAACCAATTCATCTAATTGCAAGAAATTAAGGGAATATAAACCTTTTATTACAATATGAGATTTAATAATCATAAATATAACTTGATAATGGCAGAATTTGGAAAACAACAGGAAGCTAGACCTTAAAATTTAGAATATACAAAATGAAGCAAAAATTATCAATTTTAGATCAAAAACTTAATAAAACGGCATTATTTGGTATCAAAATACGCCGAATGAACTGAAGGATAAAATTAAGTAACAACTAGCTAATAAATTTGAAGAATAACCAAAGTATAATCAGTTATATAATGTAACTTTATTACATGCACAGGATGCAAAATAAAATTCGAACAATGGAAGGAATAATATTGCTTTGGCTAAGGTTTTAGTCGGAGATGAAGGAAGTTAATTAGTTAATTATTGAACATTGTACGGGACACTTGACATGAGCATTTTAACCGTATTAACCTAGTTACGAATACCGTAATGGCGAATAATTGTACGATCCGAGAGTGAAGATCGCGAGTTGCGGTAAAAAACATTTTTAAAGTCATACACAGTGAAATAAACATCTACAAACACCGAACTAACATTATACAGCACAGAATACCAGTGGAAATAACATTAAACCCGATAAAACCAGTAATAAAACTTAACCAAAAAGTGACTAACATATGACATAACCGACAAAAGTGAAATTGACTTATAACTACACCAATTTTCCGAATACAACACCAAAACTGAACCAGAGACACTACACCAACACCAGAAGGAAGATTTGCAGACACCAGGACGTAAATTCACAAGGGAAACATCTTTATTTGAACCTCAAAACTGCGAGGTGACGATTTACAACTTCAACGGCGGCCATTGCTGATTAACCAACACTCAACTGAACACAGCCATCTACTGCTGCTGGACGGTTTGCAACATAATTATTTATTTCTATACTTTAAATCAAATATATGTACTGTTATAATTAATAATTTACCTTGTAATGTTATACTTTTCAATCTTTGCCCTATTTCTCTGACTTTCCCTAACATAGCTGTTCAAAGAACCTTTATATAAAAAATTTGTGATAATTCAATTTACCCTGAGAATCGATTTACATATCGACAAGAGTCAAAATACCTAATTGTTAATAAAACTATTAATACATTTCATATTTAAACAGTTTTTTATTTCCAAATATAACCATTCAACACAATACCTTAATTTAAACAGAAATTACTACAAGAATTTCACCACCAGAAGGAAGATAACCTCCAAACTGAAAATAAACAAGGATCGATTGCTATTGGAGACAATCCTATAAGTGGCTGGAGTTTTTTAACAAATACCTAAAAGCCTATAAAACATTTAAATTAAGTGATAAACGTTTTGGAACACCACGAAACTTAATTAATTATTTGTTCTTAATTAATTAATTAATAAAAGAAAAAAATTTTAATTAAAATTTTTTTTTTTAAATAAACAATTTCTATTTCTACACTAACACATATTTATATATTTTTGTAACACACACGTTACGTTACAACCAGGGTCTTAACAAGGTACTCCTGCGCCCTTGGCAATTTTGACAAAGCTGCGCCCCCAATACCAATACCGGGGGGTCTGGAATACCCACCAGTGTAGCTGGGGGTCCGGGGTTCCTCCCCCGGAAAATTTTAAAAATTAAAGTGCAAAAATGGTAGTTTTTTAAGCTTTTTGGGCCAAGTTTTTGCCTCTTTTCAAGGTAACATTTTGGTCGAATTTCTGTAAAATTCTATATTATCTGAATATAAAAGCATTACTATTGTAAGAGAAAGACTGAACTTAAAACTATTTTTAAAAACTAACTGAAAGTGGTGGAATCTGTAGGAGGTATAAAACCTAATTTGCAGGTGATTGAACTATGTAAAAAGTAACTAAACAAAAAAAACGTAGTTACCAAAGTACAGTACATGGTAAGGCCTACTAAAACTTAATATTTACACTACATTAAGGTAGGTAATATACAATTACAAACTTTTTTAGAATAAAAACTAAACTTCTAGTAACAGTATTTAAGTAAATTATAGCAGCTTCTGCAACCTGCAATATGAGAAAATGAGAAAAAAAATGCAATATATTTTTACATTACATCAATTTACAGTAGGCCTTCTTTAGTTAACAGTTAGATTATATCACACTACTGTAACTGATGAGGTATTGATTATAACAAAAACTACCAGAGAAATAATTCATAACTTTAGTCGGTGCTTTAGTTCTATAATTTATCTTGATTTTTTTTACACAGGACTTCAGGACTTGCACTTACAACATTCTGTTGTTGTAACTGCAGGTACGATTTTGTTGGCTTTGGGGGCTGTAAATAACAAATTGAAACTCTTCAGTAAACAAATATATTGCTTTTACAAATTGTTACATACAGTACAGTTTTCTTACAGCAGAAAAGCCATGGAACCAAAACTTTACCTTTCTTGCTTTCAGGAAGGCAAACTCACTAATTATTTCACTAAAATCAAGTTTTGAAGCAATCTCATATTCTATGGACAGGATAGCTAAGTTTGTCAATCTGTTTTCACACATACTTGACCGTAAGTAGTTTTTGATTATCTTCAGCTTGCTGAAAGTACGCTTGCAAGACGCCACACTGACGGGCATTGTCAAAAATATCCTCAATGCTATTTCGATGTTTGGATAAGCATCTCTTAATCCATAGTTTGAAATAACTTTCAGAATATCCAAATGGGAAGCCTTGTAAATGTTCTTCACCAGCTCTTTTGTGTGAAACTTGAAAGCAGCTACTTCGTTAACTAGCTCAACTCTATCAATGTCTCTGCTATATATCGCACCAAGATCAGCTGCACACTTTTCAAGAAAAGAAACAGAGCATTCACTTAAGGACTTTCCTGACAAAAAACTGAAGTCTGATGAAACTGTGTGGTAAATGTGTGCCCTTTTTTCCATTTCACTTACAATTCTATCAAAAACAGTGTAACATTCTATCTCAAATGATTTATCAGAACTTAACAAGTGTGCATCGTCTTCAGCCGTCTCCCCAGCCATCCTCTTGACTTTTCTCAGCCTCTTAACAGCAAAACTGCTTTAGATGGCCATGGAATCACAAATAGCTTTGGCTTTTTCTGTGTATTTTTTAATTCCTTCTTTACGTAGGTCTTCAACTTTTTTGCCAAACCTGAGAGCAAACTTGATGCTACGTCAAGAGTTGTGCCTTTTCCTTGCAGTGACTTGATGCAGTCCAAACTTATCAAAACATCAGACCACATCTCTAAAAGGCACACAAATTTGTAATCAATTTGTCTAAGAAGTTTCATAGCACCAGACAGTGTGTCAGTGTTCCAGTCGTTGTCTCTATCAGCCATGTTTTGTAAAACTTTGTGTACAGATGATAAGTTCTTCTTAAGAGTTGTCACAGCTTGACGCCTGGTAGACCATCTTGTATCACAATGTCTCTTAAGGGTAGTTTTGAGACAACCAATCAAAGCCTCCCACCTTAAGGTAGAGCTACTAAAGAAGTTGAAAAACTCCAACACATTTCCAAAAAAAACTTGTCATCATAATTGACACTTCCGCGGCGTGCACGCCAACGAGGTTATATAAGACTGTGTGCTGCACAAGGCACAAATTTAGCAAGGTCGTTTAGTTGGGATATGTGCGCTTGAACGCCTTCATATTTTCCTGCCATGTTTGAGCCGTTGTCAAAGCCTTGACCACGACAGTTCTGAATATCCAAGCCGTCATTGTTTAGGTTTTGCAATATTTCTTGTGATAACCCTCTTCCTTTTTTCTGGTGACTTATGATGAAGTCCACAAAACTTTCTTCAACTGAGCATTTCCCATCCTTAATGTTAACATACCTTATTATTTCACTCATTTGTTCTAAATGTGCTGTGTCCGGGGTGCAGTCAAACATAATAGAGAAATACTTGGCACTTTTTACATTCTTCAGTATTTCAGATCGAACCTTATTTCCCAAAATGTCTATGACCTCATTTTGAATTAGAGGTGAAAAATAGCTTGTGACATGTTTTCCACTTTTAACATTTTCTATGTGCTTAGATAGTTGAGGATTGTAGTGACTAATAAGTTCTAATGTACTCAGAAATACACCACAGTTGCTGTCACTGATCGAATCGGAACCTCCTCTTAAAGGTAAGTTATTCCTGGCACAATGGAGAATTACATCCACAATACATTTGAGAACATTGCACCACTTTTCTGCTTCAGCTTGTATCAATGTTTGATGTTCTGCATCAACAGATCTACTAGTTTTCAGTCCAATTTCTAATTCTTTCCAATCGACATAAGAATGTCGGTGAGGTATCGACCTTTCGTGATTGACAATAAATGGGTTCAAGTGTCTCCAATCATTGAATCCCTCATCAATATTAGAGAAAGCAGATTTGTCCTTTTTGTCGTCTTTTGAAAAGAGAAGGCAAGGGAAACAAAACAGTGCGTCCTCAGACTGGCTGTACAACAACCATTGCCTTTTTACTTTTTCCCCGTTTGGTAGAATTTTATAAACCCATTTCTGAGAAAAGTGTCTTCCATCATCTGCACAGGGGAATTTGTAGCTATCTAAGTCAATTGTTTGTGGGCCTCGTTCAACAAGTTTACAACGAACTGTGTCTGATCGAAAATTTGTTGGCCATTTTTTGGGATCCTCGTAGATAATTTCTATTCCCACATCAGTAGTATTTAATGCATCATTTTCATTATAATTAGATGTGCAAGATGTGCTGGGTTTTTCAAGATCAGTAGATTGCCTGCCCATTGTGGAATGACTTAGCTCAGAATCACTTCCTTCTTCAAAATCAATGACGTTTGTGACGAACTCCATTGGAGTGATCTGGCTGTGGTTGTCTTCTGAAACAGTCTCAGTCTTGCTATCTTCTTTTTCATTTTCTCCTTCCTTTTCTTCTTGGTCGTCTTCTTTTTCTTCTTCTTCTTCTTCTTGAAGTGCATTACTATTACTGGCACTATCACTTTCACCTACTTCTTTCTTTTCATTTCGCAGCCAATTTCCAAGCGCCGATGCTAATTTTTCGTTGTCTTCTTCTTTTCGTTTTTTGATTTTTTTAAATTCACTTCCAGAAGGTTTTTTTGGCCCCATTTCTGAAACAAACCATTCCCATTTAATTTACATTGTATTACAGTTGCAAATGGCTGCCATTTAAAAACTACTCGACCGATCTCAAACATTAACGAACTCCGCCAAGATATTGTGCCCACTGCCCAAGGACCTGTGTGGCAAGTTTGGTCATAATCGGTAAATTTGTTTGGGCGCTGCCGCTGTTATTGTCATTATTACAGACACACAGACGGCCAAAAAGGTTTTTTGAATCCTGAGTAATAGGATTACACGGAAAACCCGAAGCACTGTAAATACAAGTGAGCCTCTCGCGGTAAGAAAAAAGAAAAGATGTCTGCGACGTTTTAACGCTATCACCGAATTTTTCGGTGAACGCAACTGTCGGCACTGAACATAAACACGAAATATTACGAAATTCGTGTTTATGTTCAGTGCCGACAGTTGCGTTCACCGAAAAATTCGGTGATAGCGTTAAAACGTCGCAGACATCGTTTATTTTTTCTTACCGCGAGAGGCTCACTTGTATTTACAGTGCTTCGGGTTTTCCGTGTACGCGATCGCTCATCCAATTATAAAAATAAAATTGATACCATATTCATGAAACTTGTGATTGAAATATTTACGTAAACTAATTTTAAAATCGGGACTATTTTAGTCAGCAGACTTGCGCAACAAAATCAGCTGACACTTGCTGAAAATTGGACATTTTCAACCACGACCACTTCCGCTAAAAATGAACCAATAGGAATATAAGTTATACCAATGGAACGGGCCCGTTCTTCTTCTTTCTTCCGGTATTTTTTTTATTTTCTGTAGGTCTAGAAAATGAAAAGGCGAACACAGTGATATTAGTTAGGCCTATTTGGCTTTGTCAGTCTGGCAGTAAAGACAGAACGAATGTTGGGAAATTATTTTTGACAGCTGGAGTCAAGTTTCGCACGGTAACCTCCATTGATTGTTTGATTCACTGACGTTTTCGTGATGTTGAAGAGTAAATAGTATAATTAGGGGTTGGAACACTTGTACGGAGTGACACTTCTACGGAGAGACATTTGTACGGAGCCTTTTCCTCTACCTGATGAGTCAGAAGTGGAATGTTGAGACTTGTACGGAATGACCACTAACGACTGTTAATAACCGGTTTTGCAATTTTCTAGGTAAATGTTAGCGTGTCAGTTTGACATGCTAGAACGCTGTGGTTAGAAGGGAGCTGGTGCTGAGTATTAAACTTTTTTGTACAAATTGTAAGAGACATTCAGCCGACTTTGTGTCGTTTCCAGGGAACACCACGGGGAGGTAGTCTCTTTTCGTCCCCCATTTTTTTATTTTATGTTTTTTATTTTATTTTTTAATGCTTTAATTGAGTATTAAACTTATTTACAATATTTACATGATATATTTGCCAATGGTTTGACGTCGTCCTGTAGTAGCCTTTTTCTTTACTGTAATTTCTGTGAGTAAGCCACACAAGCCAGAAATGATTTTAAGTTGCCATCAACTTGGAGTCTTTGTAATGCCTTTGAAATAGTCTCGTTGGTCTTCATTGCTGACTTCTTCCTTCTTTTCCCGTCCATATTTAAAACTAATCGGTCAAACTGGCGGCCGTAGTACTCTGCGTCTTCTCGAAGATTTTTTATTTGCGAGTAAACATTAGGATGAACTCTTGAAATTAATCTGTTGATTCTTTGATTCCACCCTTCTGAGACGTTATTAGTGCGGTGGCGCCTTCCACTGCAGTTCCACATATCTCTTGGCATATGCTCGTTATCGAGCCACTGGTCTACAAAATAGTCGTAGAACTCCTGAAGTTTTTGGTTTTCAGGCGAGCTCTCCTGAATACAGAGCCAACCATCGTCCAACATTTCCAGAGGAAGATGTGCCAGAGCTGAACACATTCTTATGTGACAGCGTATTTCTTCGTTTTCCTTGTAGGCAGAAACAAGGCCGCAATATTGCACTTTTTCCACAAACATTGATTAAAGTGATAATTGCAACCCAAAATCTCTGTTTCAGGAAACAAACTTCTAGCTGACTGGACGATAGCGATTTCGAAGTCCATCATGAGAGTTGTAGGGCTCCATCCAGGCACTTGGTTTTTATAGCTTTGAAAAAACGATCATATGTTTCTCGTTTTTTGTTCGGTACCAAGGCGTAGACAGCTGGAATTGTGTTTGTTTCCTCCCAAGAACTTCCAAGATCGGCGTGAATGACAAATAACTGTCCAAACTGCTTGCTCGAACTCTTGAAGGTTCCGTCGATAAAGAATGAAAGACAGCTTGATAAAGATGATTTTCCATTTTCGCTGGCAAACACCAATATTCTGTCATTAGGTCCCCTGTTGTCATCTTCGAGTAAAAAATTGCTACCGTCGTTCATAAGTAAATTATTTTCTTGAAGAATTATTACTTCCGAATCGGTCGGATCTTTTATAGGTCCCATATTTTTTCGCCTAATGCGATGCAGCGATTGTTTGGCACTCCTATGTGATGGTAGCGATGTGACTAAGTCGTAGCCTCGATTGAAGAGCTGGCCTACATCTTCAGCGTAAATAGTTGAAATTGTAGTGTCTGTTTCGCTTGCACGCTTTTTTGCGTTTACAAAATGTTTTCGCACTTCATTTGCTGCTTCATCCGGAATGCAAACGTGGCTTCCTTCGCCTAAAACTGTGTTGTTTTTAGTTTTTAGTCTTCCTTTGCATTTATTCTTTATGAAGTTTATACAACGCCAATAAGTTACCTCTTCTTTGTTGGTATAATCCACTACATACTGATGCCCGTTGTAAATAACTAAAGGTTTTCCTTTGGTGGTCTCGCTGAACTCCATATCTCAAAAATTATAGCACGCACACTACTTGACACTCGGATATCAACTGTAGTAATGAACTCTTCTTAGCGAGTGTCACCCCCCAACCATTACCTGCCAGCCACGCATTCCAACCCTTATAGTTCTCGCGTCAAAATTCTAAGAAATGCATTAGGCCGGGATTATACTGGCGCTGCACAGTGTAAGGGTTGAACACCCTAAATGTATAGCCTATTTTCTGGGAATTGGCTGGCCAGCACCAGATTACTCTCCGTACAACTGTAACTTTCTAAATTTTTCATGCTTGGCCATTTCCGGGAATATTTTGGGCTCCGTATAAATGTCAACAAATTTCATCTCCGTACAAGTGTCGCTCCGTACAACTGTCACAGCTTCGTATAATTAATGTATTGTTTTGCAATAATACCGTGTTATAATAATAATAATATGGAGTGTTTTCAAAAACTGTACAAAAAGGGAAAAAATAGGCCGCCACCACGGGGAATAACATGCGCCAATTCTAGGGTTAATGTAGACTAAGCTATGGTACATTTTATTGAAATCATTCTTACACGTACAACAGAAGCAACGCCAACATCAACAAGTAACAACACAAACACTAAGTGTCGTCTAATCGCTGAGTGAAAATCGCTTAGTTCACAAACAGGGCCGTCGAGAGGGGGGGGCAGAGCCCCGGGGTCCGGGGTCCCGAAGCGGGCTCGGCGCATAACGGCCTTTGCCCTTTGTTAAAAGAAATAACTAAGCCTATAATGACGGTAAAATTTTTTTAATTTCTTAACTGGAGCTCATACCGTAATATAAGTGACTTTTTCCGTCCTGATAGCTGGTGCTCTTACAAATACAGATAATTTAATATACTTATAGTTAAATTAAGGTTTTACTTGTTTTAATTCGGCATTAGATTAATAAAGTTTGCAATATGAATGTAATCAATAAAAGTAAAAATATGTGTACCATGAACAACTTTAAGTTGTATCGCGTTAGTGTAAAAAATAATATACAATGTATTATAAAAAAGTTTGCATTCTTTCAATAAAAAAATTCGTTAACTTTCAATTGAAACATATTTTTATGTAGTCTATAAGCGAATTCATCCATATTTTAACACGTAAAGTCGTGATCTCGAGGGGGAATTTCTTCAAAACACCGCTGTCTGCTTTCTATCAGTGAACGCTGCCGCCGCCAGCGCCACCGACGGGGACGTCTGCATCACTGTCACCGTCTTTGTCTCAAATCAATGTCTGATACTACAGGGTGCGTGAGTGAGTTGTTGCACAATAACCTTCGAATTTCTGATTTTCTCATACTTCTTTATAGTTTTACTCGTAGATTAGCATTTTAGTCGTAACATTGTGCCTTATAAGATAATTTGCCAGTGATTTATTGGTACAAGTGTGTGTTGCTTTTTAAATTGCATGAGTAGCAATGAGTGGTTACAAAGATAAATCTGGTTGTCAGAAGAGAAAAGAAAAGGAAGATCGAGAATTGAAAAAAAAGGAATCGGAGAAAGGTCAGTTGTCACTTGCAAATTATTTTCCGAGTAAATCACAGTTTGTACCATCTACTGAGACTTTATCGGTATCAAATGAAGTGTCTATTGAAAAAGAAGATAACGGCATAATTAGAGTTGATTTAAATGCTACTCTTAATGAAAGCGAAGTAAAAGAAGCTGTGGCAAATGATAAGAGAACTGATGATGATGTTGGTAGGTCTACCTTTTCTGCTGTGTCCCAACCACAGTCATCACCATGCAGATATTTTGATATAGGCGATCCTAATTTTGACGTAAGTCGAGACTTGAAATATGCACATATTCCAATGCCTGAAAATTTTCCTAAAGACTCTTTAGGATTTGCTGTGCCAACTTCCGTATTTAAAAAGAAACTTACTAATGGCGAACTGATAACACGGGATTGGCTTGTTTGGAGCAAAGTCAAGAAGGCATTTTACTGTTTACCTTGTGGGATATTTAGCACGCTACCTCAGACCCAGACTCAACGTTCTTCGTTGGCGCTCTCTGAAGGATTTTCTACAGAGAGACGATGGAAAAAACTCTTTGATAAAGTACCCGAACATGAAAATAGCTCTAGCCATAAAAACTGCTACATTAAGTGGAAATCAGAGGTAATGAAAGCAAAAAATGACAAATCCCTTTCAGGATTGCTGTTGCACTCTGTCCAGCAAGAAAAAGAAAAGTGGCGTGAGCTCTTGAAGCGGCTGTTGAAAGTTACTTTGTTTTTAGCAGAAAGAGGGCTTTCTTTCCGAGGGACGAACGAAAAAATCGGTGAACCATCAAACGGAAATTTTTTGGGAGTCTTAGAATTGCTTGCCAATTACGATCCGATTTTAAACGAACATTTAAATAAAGTTCGCCACTTTCAAGAACAAGGAGAGAGAATGCAAGTGCATTACTTGTCTCATGACATTCAGAACGAGTTTATCAGTTTGTGTGCTGCCCAAGTTGTCAGAACAATTCTTGAAGAAAGAGGAAAAGCAAAATACTACGCTATAATTGTTGACGCGACGCCCGATTCAGCGCATGTGGAAAAGACTGCATTTTTATTAAGATATGTCAATTTGACTCAACAAGAGAAACAACAACCAAGTTGAAGAAAGACTGCTGTGCTTCACTGATTGTTAAAAAAAAACTGGCAAAGCCATAGCCGAACTGATTATGAATAAATTAAAAGAACATGAAATTCCTCTGGCAGACTGCAAAGGACAAGGGTACGACAATGGCAGCAACATGAAAGGTGTATGGAGCCCAAGCGATCATACTCTCAGCCAACAGTGAAGCTATTTACTCTGCCTGCACTTGTCACTCTTTAAATATATGTGGAGAAAAAGCAGCAGAGAGCTGTCCAGCTGCGACTACTTTTTTTGGCGCTGTCTAAAAATTGTATAACATCTTTAGCTGGAGCCCTCAAAGATGGGAAATCTTTAAAAAGAAAATACCTAGTTCTCTTCACTCAATGTCAAAGACACGCTGGTCTGCTAGAGTTGACAGCGTTAAACCAGTTGCTGCACATCTTCCAGGAATCTTAGAAGCGACGTGGTGAAACAATGGATGAAGCTTCAAAACATTAGAGTTCTTTGATAGAAGAGTTACAAATGTTTCGTAATAAATTCAATTCGATATTTAGTGAAACTCTGTTAGTGGCTAAAAACATAGATTGGCCTCAAAATCTTGAAGAAGAACAGAAGAGAATAAGGAAACGAAAGAGACTAGCCGACAATGACGACGATGCAGATGAAAATCGTGATCCAAAAACAGTTTTCAAGCGTGAAGTATTTAACGTTATCTTGGACAGTGTCATAGGAGATATGACAGTTCGTTTCAAGTCAGTGCACTCTTTGTGTGACAGTTTTTCAGTACTATGGTCTTGCAAAGACATTACAGTCGACCAGATGCAAATAAAAGCCACTGCACTAGTACAGCGATACCCAAAGGACTTAGGAAAAGAGCTTTATTATGAACTGCACAGTTTAAAATTGGTATATTCAGCCAACTTCGGTGAGAAAACACTTTCGCCATTGGATCTCTTGAGTAAAATAAAATCTTTGAATCTGGAAACTATATTCCCCAATCTTACTGTGGCTCTTCGAATATTTGCAACCATCCCAGCTACAGTTTCAAGTGCGGAGCGCTATTTCTCTGTATTAAATAGAGTGAAAAATGTTTTACGCTCCACAATGTGCCAAGACAGATTATCAAGTTTGGGTGTGCTGCCAGTGGAGACAGAGCTTGTGAAACAAACCAATTTGGACAATATTATTGACGAATTTGCCTTGAAAAAGGCAACAAAGGGGATATTGCTGTAATGACAGACTGATAAAAAGATAGTGTAAATATAGCTGTAAAACTTTACACAATACATTTATTCACTTGCCATTTATACCGTTTATTATGTATTTTTATAAATATATTTTATGTTATTTTATGTCTCTCTTCACATATCTTGTTCTGGCCATTTATTAACAGTATAAAACCCATTTATTTACGATTAAAGTTAAGAATAACGAATTGTAGGGTCAATTAATAAATCCTTAACCATTAACAATCCAACAGTAATGATTTTGGTAAGTTTTTCTTTGGGGGGGCCCAAAAATGTTTAGCCCCGGGGCCCGTGATCGCTCTCGCCGGCCCTGTTCACAAATTACAATAGAAAATAATACCAGCGACTGTAATTACACTGAGTCTCAACAAAACCAACAGAACAAACTAGAATAGAGCAATAAACTGACGTGGCCGTGGCATGGCGCGGGGGGAGGGGTATGAGTATGAGTACTATTCAAGTTATGACAAGCTTGCTAAAACCAACGAATATAGACGTTACTAGAAGCACACTTCTGGGTTATTAAAAGCGTAGTTGAAACAATGCTACTACTTTTTGTATAAAAGAGTGGTAGATGAAAAAAATGATTGTAATAATAAGACGCATGTTCTTGTATATTTTAAAATTCTTTTGCGCACTGCATAATAAAGAATGCATCAAAAGTGCAATTTTTGAGTAGGCTGCGTTTATTTGATTCATTCCTTCGTACCCAGTGTGTCAAACAAATGTGAAAAAATTTTGGAGGTTGTGTCTAGTCTAACCCCTACAAACATTTTTTCATCTACCACTTTTTATCTGATAAGTTGTAGCTTTTTCCAATTATATATTAACGAAAATGTTTGAAATTTACTAAATTTCGCGGTATAATACAAAAAATTACTTGGAAACGCCAGCGCCATCTAGTTGCCGGGGTGATGAACTACGGTTTATCACCTCAGAAAGCTGACCCCACTCGCTCCATAAGAAGTGTTCTTCTAGTTACGTCTATATTCGTTGCTAAAACCAAGAAGGCGCAGGTGCAGTGCAGTGACCCAGTGACTGACTCATCATGGGAGGGGCGCAGGGAAAGGGATTTTCGCTTTGCGCCTGGCCCGACTACGCGCCCATCAGTAGGGCAGGGTCCAGTGCAGTTACTAAATTTACGTAGCTGCTTTTTGTTTATTGTATAATAAACACAAATATAGACAGTTCACGTACAGTAACTTTTAACAATCTGAAACTGAAAGATTTTTTCCAATAACGTGGAGTTTTTATTTGCTTGACAAATTGTACCAATCTAACTCTAAAAAAAAGATATTTTTCATGGTCAATTTTGCGCCCTCTTTGTACCTGCTCCCTTGGCGGGGGCACATCTCGCCACCGCCTAGTTACGGCCCTGGACAAGAGCGACAACAAATTTGAAGTTTGAGATGTTTTTAAGTAACGCAAGTGCTTCTGCCTTTGTTTTAATACCACTGGAACCTGTAAGAGAGGAATCTTTATAGATTTCTTCCAAAGCGTCACACACACTTGAAAGCAGATAACGCAAAGGCGTTAGTGCCTCAATTCGACTGGACCATCGTGTATCACTCAAGGGTTTTACAGTCAAAGATGGCACATGACGGCATAAAATCACCCATCGGCGTGTCGATGCTGAAAAGAATACATAAGTTCGTTGGACCACATCAAAAAAGGAGGTTACTTCCAAGCAGCATGAAGCTGCGTCATTGACCACAAGGTTTACAGTATGCGAACAACATGGAACACAGAATGCACGAGGATTAATATCCAAAAGGAGGTTACTTCCAAGCAGCATGAAGCTGCGTCATTGACCACAAGGTTTAAGGTATGCGAACAACATGGAACATAGAATGCACGAGGATTAATATCCAAAATCCTTCTCTGAACACCACTTTCCTTTCCTTTCATATTGCTGCCGTTGTCGTAACCTTGTCCTCGAATATTCTCAACAGGTAATGACATATCTTTTAACTTTTCAAGAACTACCTCAGTCATGGACGACCCAGTACTTTCTTAGAGTGGCATAAAACCCAAAAAATGTTCTTTCACCAGAACTTGATTAAGATCAGATTCGTTTTTTGATGTTACCTCAGAAGAAGAATGTATTTGTACGAATCTAATGATCATAGTCATTTGCTCTGTATGACTAACATCTGGGGTGCAGTCCAATATGATGGGAAAAGTATTTAGCTTTTTGAACTGAAGACAAGATCTCTCTTTTTATGGCACTAGCCAAGATCTGGATCAATTCATTTTGTATATTTTTCCGCAGGTAATGAGTATGTCTTTTTTCATCACTTCTAATTCGCCTTAAGTGTTCGTTCATAACTGGGTCAAACATTGATAAATATTCAATAAATTTCAAAAAGTTGCCGTTATCATGAGCATCAAGTTTTTCTGTTAACCTCGAAAGGCCAAGTTTTGCGTGCCAAGAGTTCTGACCAGAGATATTAATCGCTCCAAAATTTGCTGCCAGTAAGTTTCTTCTTCTTTTATTTTTCTTTCATTTGAATGGTCAATGATCGTGCCCTCTTCAAGGTTTTTCTTCAATGTTTTCCATTTTTTGTAGTTATTAAGGTCCCCATCAGCTGTTGACCAATAATTCCAGAAATGTTGTGCCAATCATTACAACCACTTTGGGCTAATGCAGAGGAAACGTTGATGCCAAAAACCTTACAACAAAAGCAGAATGCTTTATCTGTTGATCTTGATTATTGTAGGTACTCACGGTATACTTCTTCGCCATTTGGAAGCCTTCTTTTGTAGTGAACTTCAGAAAATTTTCTATTATTCAAACCCTTTGGGAAGTTACCTTTGCCTTTAACCTGTTCAGGTCCATGTTCCACTAACATTGTTCTTAATGTTCGCTAGCTAATGTTCAACGTGTCCCAAGAAGCTGGGTCAGAAAAATCAATTATTACAGTGCTTGATTTTTCCGGCTGTAATTCTTCAGTTGTGTCGTCTTCTTTTACATTATCATTTTTACTAGTTGTAACATACATTAACACATTACCGGTGTCAGTAACGGTATCATCTTCTTTGGCTTGTGGTTGGTCGTTTTTCGTTCGTCCATCAACTCTACTTTCAATTACAGTTTCTTGTTCTTGTACAGAAGAAGAAGTTGACAGCAATTCATTGTCTTGCTTCAAAAGGTATTTTTCAAATGATGCTTTGATTTTTTTGCATTTCCTTCATTTTCATTTCTTCTTTTCCTAAACCAAGCGCCAGATGGTTTTTTCCGCCATACTGGTATCTGCAAAACAACGTATAAGCTAACCATAAATACATAAATAATGTAAAATAATAAATATTTTCTGTATAAAACAATTACATTTTTATTGATTTCGATAAAGAACATATTACGATAGTATACTTTTATATGTGTGTGATTATAATTTAATTATATCTTTATCTATGCTACACGTTAGTGCACCATTCTATAACGTATAATTATATCTCAATGTCTGATAATATATCTACGTGTGATATGTTACCTACACTACTATACGTCAATTGATTTTATTTTATGTGAGATCAATTACGTTTTACTAATACTTTATCTTTGACTTTATATTTTAATTCTAACACAAAGCAAATAATATGTGTGTATATCAACTACAGGTAATAAAAGGTTAATAATTTCAGAAATAAATGCAAATATCAAAGTAACTAAATTTGTTTAATACTTGTTTAATTTCTATTCTATTTGTAAGAGCTTAGTTTAAATCTGCAACCCTTTTTGTCAACGTTTATTTGTTGGTATGTTTTTGGCCTTGTTTGTTCGTTCACCATGTGTTGTGTCTATTGTAAAACTAACCCTTCCCTTAAGTGTAACGGCTTTTTGGTTTTCCCTGATTTCTCTAAATTATTAATTATATAATTTATATAGCAAAATTTACCCATTATAATATCCATGTATTAAATTATCCCAAATTTGACACAAAAACTAAACTCAAAAGGATTATATAAGGAAAAGAATTTTGTTTCCAATTTGATACAATGTTAAACGGTCCTCAAATTTTCATCTCACAAAATCAAGCGAGATGGCGCCTAATAAAAACTGCATTTTTTATAACATCCAAATCTGAACCCTGGTGAAAAATGTATAAGCTTATTCCATATTTATCGCCTACTGGACATTTGTTTTGGGAGGTTATAAATATAGATACAGGTAACGAAACCTCGATTGATCACAGACGAAAATAAACCTCAAAATGTGCCCTATTAGCCCACATAAATATCACAAACCAAGAAATAAAAGTTAAATGTGAAAATAATAAGGAGAGGATGACTTACCGAAGTTTACACTTTCCAAAAAACACAAAAATGCTCGTAATAAAAACGTGGTGGCAGCTACAACAGCACAGACAACAGTAAGGAAATGGCGGCTCAAAAGGAAACGTTTCGCCTTGTTTCCACTAGGTTGCAGCACTTAACAGAGGATAAACCGACCTATTCCATATTTGTACTCTATTCGATATTTGTCTCCCTTCCTCTAGTAATTTTAATGAATTTAAAAAATTAAAAGAAAAGATGTTCGATATAAGTGTTACTTAATGTTAGCTTAATAATTAGTGTACTAACCTGTCAACACTTAAAACTTCCTCTTTCACTTCAAAACACTGCATAAACGTCAAACAGTACACGAAACATGACACGTTATGTGTCACACTACAGTTCACTTCACTATAGTACGCAACGGTCTCTAGTTCACTAATCACTGCAATAGGCAAAAACAAACTACACCTGTGGTAGCGCTTGTAGTTGACTTGATTTGACATCGCATCAGTATGATCAGTCGGGGGCGGGGCGGAGTAGAGTACAGGGTTGCAAAACTGACTATTTGTTGTTCCAACTCTCTATTTAAAACGTGAAGTGCGCTGGGCGCTGGCGCACGTACATTTTGGTTTATGCTAAAAATAAGCAAAAAAAATCCCCAGTCATCCCGCCCCTAAAATTTTCCGCCCTAGGCAGCCGCCTAGGTTGCCTATATGGACGAGCCGGCCCTGTGTTTTGGAGACTAAAGTCCATTTTCCATCTGTCGACTTCCGATAAAGCCCAAGACTTGGGTTATGTGTGTCGTCCTCGTCCTCAGATTCTTCATGTGCGGGAATGTAAATTTTTTTCTTCCTCCTGATTCGTACTCGTTGACATTACCTCTTTCTGTTCAGTCATTTTTATAAAGAACACTTAAAAGAACGTTTAAAATAAAGAACACTTTCTACAAAAAATACCAACTGCTCCTGATTCGACAACTCCGCGAGTTAAATTAACACTGACGCGTACAATTAAATTTTTTTATTATTGTAACGAATATATTCTTAATCAGCTACGTAGTACCGCATTCACTTAACTTTTTTCCTTATTATCATTGTAACGACTGTATTCTTAATTAGGGTCCGTTTACGCGGTTCCACTGCGGTTGCATGCGTTATGATTAAACGGTAACATTACTTACCACAACTTCCTTGTTTCTCTTTCCTGCTATACAAGCACGGTTTTCCTTGTTCAACTTTTCTACTATATTTATTATAAAATAAATTATTGTTAAATGAATTATTTTGTACAAAATGAAATTATGTGAGGTGTCCATTCTGCAGGCGTAGAATTAAAAATTTGTTTAACTGCTTACATGTTACTTGCATCTACGAAAAGTGTCGGTATTTATTTTTTATTATATTTTGTAATATTTTCTGTTTAAAAAGCAGGCGATGTCCCGACATCCGTGAAAGCCTCACGCGTAGGGAATAGCGCGGGAGTCGTCCGAAGGGTCTTCCCCGGAGTCCGTCCACGGAACCCGGGAAGTCTTAGGTCGGATCCCGCGAAAGATGGACGGGCCAGAGTCCCAGCGTCTCGCCCGGCATGTCTACAGTTTTCCCGAGCTTCAGAGAACCTCCCGCACCCCGGGGAGGTCTCTGACCAAGTCCTAGCGAGGGAGTTCGACCGGCCCGGATGCCGGAAAAAGCAGGCGGTGTCCCGAGACATCGATGGAAGCCTCACGCGTAGGGAGTAGCGCGGGAGTCGTCCGACGGGTCTTCCCCGGAGTCCGTCCACGGAACCCGGGGAGTCTTAGGTCGGATCCCGCAAAAGACGGCCGGTCCAGAGTCCCAGCGCCGCGCCCGGCGTGTCTACGGCTTTCTCGGGCTTTGGAGAGCCTCCCGTACCCCGGGGAGGTCTCTGACCAAGTCCTAGCGCGGGAGTTCGACCGGTCTGGATGCTGAAAAAAGCAGGCGGTATCCCGACATCGGTGGAAGCCTCGCGCGTAGGGGTTAGCGCGGGAGTCGTCCGACGGGTCTTCCGTGGAGTCCGTCCACGGAACTCGGGGGGTCTTAGGTCGGATCCCGTGAAAGACGGCCGGGCCAGAATCCCAGCGCCTCGGCGTTCTCGTGAGCATAACACTGCAAGGGGGTAGAGGAGCCGCGGCCCAAATCATTCACGGGAGCGGCTCTGCAGCGATACCGGGCTTCGGCGAAATCACAAGTCAAGCGTGAACTTGTTCACGAGAGACAGGAAATCGTTCACGTATATAAACGAGGTCGCGCCAGTCGTTCCGCTCACTCTTGTACCGACGGTCGAGAGAGCAACACTTCGGAGCAACATCTCTTCTTCGACACGACACGCGAGAGCTCGAGGAGCGACCCCAACGACGTAAGAATTTTTTCTAGAGAACTTTATAAATAACAAATCTATACAAGAATTAATACTGCGCGAACCGAGATGAGCAATATTATATGATAACCAAATGAAAGTTATTTCAAGCGTGCCGAGATCGGTCCTAAGCCGGAACGTCTGAAATACAACTCGGGATGTGTTTGCTCCAACTTACCGACCAACATTGATTTCGTTTAGAAGTTTTACATGCGAAATCGGTACAACAACCGTTCATCGATTACGTTTAGAAGTTTTAACTATACGTAAATTATGGAACTGTAAGTGTGTGCACGAAGAAATTATGTTATAATCAGAAATAAGAACGTGCGCGTTGTTTTCCTTGTATGGCCGGATAATCGACCGGGACCAAGTCCTAGCGCGGGAGTTTGACCGGTCTGGATGCCCAAAAAAGCATCCCGGTGGTGTCCCGGTATCGGTGGAAAACTCCAGCGTAGGGAATAGCGCGGGAGTCGTCCGACGGGTCTTCCCTGGAGTCCGTCCACTGACAGGACGAGAGTAAAGTTTAGCGATAACCTAACTTTCTATCTCGTACCGTACTATTGTGAATCGCGTTTCGGCGAAGTCGTAAGAAGGCGCAAGTACGCGACGACGGACGATGAAGAAGAACAACAACAAAAATGCAGAAACGGTACGCAAGGTGATCGCGACGGAGCTGCACAGACCGGTGAGAAGGAATTTCGCGAGACGCGCGGTGGAGCTGAAGGGACTTTACGACCTCTACCAAGCCGATTTGGTGGAGATGATACCGCACGCTAAAGTGAACAGAGGCTACAAGTATCTTATAACCGTTATAAACGCGTTTAGCAAGTTCGCGTACGCCGTTCCGTTGAAAACTAAGACGGGAGCGGAAATGGCGCGCCCGCTCGAACCGATACTCAAAGCCAACAGGGCGGATCATATATTTCTATAGTACCGATACGCACGCATATATCTTCCCCCAACCATGATCCCTTCCCCTCCCATCACTACCACCGTTACTACACGCGACCGCGTTATTTTTCACCCACCACCACGATCCCTTCCCCAGCTGCGCGTGCATCGACAGTAACGTTATATAAAGTGCCGGCGTTGTCGGCAGTAGAGGTGGGCTAAACTGTTGTTTTAAAATACTAGGTATGAAAATACCGTTCCAAAAAATAACAGGTACAAATACCTGTTATTAGCCTATATACTATATATACATAACCTATATTATCCTTTGTAAGTAACTCGTTTTGAGTTTCCTGCAGGTCTCCTATGTAATATCTTCAAATAAATACACTGCAAGTAGGTTTATTTTCACCTAGATAAACCTATTAATATATTAATAAACCTACTTGCAGTGTATTTATTTGAAGATATTATATAACCTATACTATATAATTTGTTATAAGAAATAAATTGAAACTAAAAGTATTAATAGTGTTACTTTACACTGTGACTTTATTAAACTATTACTATTTAAAAGAAAATAAGAAACAAGAGAATTTATAAGCCTATCTCCCTTTGGGAATACCAATTTAAGTTTTCACTAGGAGTAAAACTAACATTGGTTAGAATTTAGACAAATCAGTTGCGAAACTCGGGGCAATTAAATAATTTAGAGTACACGTAATACCACAACAAATAATGTGATAAAAACATCAGAAACATATAATAAAAACATAACAGTAAGCCACAAGAGTGAATGAGAGTAAACTAAATTTTACAAATAAAAATAATAAAACAACTGTAATAAAATAAATATAAATAAATAAATAAAAACTTATAAATAATAAGCAACAACAAAAGTAAATTAAATGCATTACATACCTGGATAATGATCAGATTCATTCATTAATGTACACAGAATATACAAATTATGAAATGTCACACCTATTTACATTACAATCTGCTTCACTTAACACATTATAAATAAAATTAAACAATTTAATTGTTTTTAAAATACTGGGATTTCAGTTATTCAAACACTATTTTAAATTTGCATTCAAAAATATCAACTGTTGCATTTTCCTTGATGATAATCGTGTTCGTGTTCTTCGTTCAGATATTTAAGGAACGAAATCCCATTAAATTAAAATCCCGTGAAGTTAAAATCCCATTAATAAAAAGTATAATATAGCTTTTCAACATCAGCCACTCTATAGGTTATAACGCAATATAATTAAATACAACTATTTCACTAACGACTCGGAACACAAAGTTTTTTATGAGTAAAAACATAAAGTTTTACCTTACAACCTGAACCGGTTTAGTTACAAGTTGGTGACTAGTATAATATATAATTTATTAGCATATAATCTGTATTATATATCTGCATATCACACGAGAATAAATGTAACATCAGGATGAATTTTTTCCTTTATTAAAAACAGCTTCGTCTCTTTGCGCAGAATGAAGTATGGAAATATCCTTGATACTACCTGTTCCTAAAATACTAGGTGTTCGAAAAATACTACTGGTCCTCTGATACGCTTAGTATTTTGTGTATCGGTGATACCCCTAGTATTTGAAATACTGGTTGTTCCTTGCGTACCAGCGATATTTTTGTACGCCTAGTATTTGGCCTTGGCGTATTCGTTTACGTGATATTTGCGTACTTTGTGTGTGTGTGTGTGTGTGTGTCTGTATAGGAGCGTAGGGGGCGTGCCTCGACTCGGAACAGCGAGGGCGGCGTGTCTCGACTCGGAACAGCGTCGCCGCGAATAACAGGTATTTCAACTTTTAAGTCACTGTTACATCCGTTCCACAAAAATATCGTTCCAAAATACCTGTTACAGGTATATCGGCCCACCTCTAGTCGGCAGCGCTTCAGTTAGCCGGTGTACACGCTTGTGAACACTGGTGCATTATATTTAATATTAACTGTGTAGTTACAAATTGTTCGTGTATTTCATAATATTCAATCATGTTGCTATATACAACTCGTACGGTCGCTCTCAACGGAAATGTAAAAAAAATAAATATCCGTGTTATCCGGTATCCGTGTTATTGGAGAGAATGGCGGAAGTTATTCCGGAAGACGTGCGCGCGGAATCGCGCGATATGGGCGAAAGTTATAAGTGGTACTTGACCGTGCGCGTTTCGTTCAAAAAACTAGTAACCGATCGCGAACTGGAGCAGACGAGAGTGTTTCGTTCGCGTACGCAGATCGTTTTACCCGCGATTGAAGCGGAAGACGTGAACGAACATTACAGGGAGTGAGTTGAAAAAGTGTTGAAATCTGTATCGAAGTATACTCGCGAAGGTAGCGGATGGATCGATAACGGGATCGTAGCCGTTGGATTGAACTTGTCCTCTGGCCGGATCCAGTTACATACCAACACCGAAGAAATTATCGAATAAGAATGCGTTAGTGAACGTACAGAATCTGTACGACGAGAAATGCTTCCTCTGGTCCGTTCTAGCCGGGTTACATCCGATCGCTTCTCACCCGTACCGCGTGTCTCGCTACAGACAGTACGAAAACGAGCTTAATATGGAGGGGATCGTCTATCCGGTGCCGGTGACTCAAATTAAAAAGTTCGAAAGACAAAACGCGAACATTTCGGTAAACGTGTTTGGCTACGAACGCGAGACCAATGAGTTCGGATACACGGGACGAAGTGTACCCCATCGGGCGTTTTTACACTAGCCGACACGATATCGGCGCGTTATCGGTGGGAACAAAAAGTAAAGAAATGTTATGGAACCGTTTCACACTCACCGACATGTCGGTATCGGGTCGGTGCAGGCACCGACGTGTCCGCGGGCAGCAGCTCTCCCATCTTGGTCGGCGCTGTGTAGTCACCGACAGTTCACTCTGCCTAGCGCATTACTTTAGGTCAGTAGTTGAATATTTTGTAAAATGACGACTTTTAAGTATGACATAGTGACATTGATTGAACTTGTTGAGACGAAACCTTGTTTGTGGGACAAAACAGATGAAGGAAATAAAAATAAAATTCTTCGCCAGAAGAGTTGGCAAGAAATATATGAAGAAACTTGTTAGGACCTAAAACCAACTTATCAAGTAAGGTGTAGGCCTAGTATGCGCCTTCTACATAGCGAACTTTATAATCGGGTGAACCCAATACTTCCTATCTACTTTTCGTCTTCTCCGTCTTAAATATAACAAATAGTAAATAGAATCTTCTGTTGAATTCAGCCGTTTGTATAAACTATACTCACCACGGCCGATATGTCGACATCTGTCGTCTTGAGTGTGAAATTACCTTCTCGATATCGTGTCGGTAAGTGTGAAAACGCCCATCCGGATAACCGAACAAAAAGGTAGGACGCACGTGAATCTTTTATTACTGGTCAACGTGAATGTCACACGACATTACTGTGTTATTAGAAACATGTCTCTTTTGCTGCACAGCACATCGGGAGCTAAAAATCCGATTTTCTTCTGTAATTACTGCTTGCAACGATTTCGTGATGATAAGAATCCAGAAATGGCGCGAAAACGACTCAAGGATCACGAGGTACTCTGCACACCGCACGGAGCGCAACTACCGAACGAATAAGCAAACGCTTGTAGACGGTTTGTGTAAACACCCGTTCGTGTAAACAACCGGGTTGAAAATGATGTTGTTGAAGAAGAAAAAAACAAAATGGCGATCCAAATATATTTTAATGTGTGTCTGTGTGTGAGAGACATTACACTACACAATGAAATGTTGCTTACTATAAGTATGTGTATAGTAGTAGTTTAGTATATACGTTCAAGATATCGAGGTGCGTTGACCGAGTTCACGTTATGAGAGAGATAGATGTGCGATTGTAACCGACTACGTCACTGTCGCGGTAGAGATATTCATAAACGTAGTCGAGTTGTCTGAGACGGGTCACTGGCACGGTGGAAACACCTGTAAACTCACATCGGTTTAACAGAATCTTTGTGTGTGTGTGTGTGTGTGTGTGAGAGAGAGAGAGAGAGTGTGATACGTGAAAATTCGTCTCGATATTTCAACCGTATACCGTGCTATCAGTTTAGGTAAAAAAATTAAAAAAGTATATAAAAAATTGCTTTATTCGGCATTGTGTAGTGTACATTTGATTTTACCTAACGCTGTACACGTTAAAAGCTCTGAGTTCTTAGCGTGTTAGGTGTTAGGCAACGCTGAAGTAGGCCTGTTTCATTTGTCCTTGAAATTGGGAAACCACGTAAAAAAAAAGCGAAGCGTATCTCGTCTCACCTCCCGGGTCGCTTGGAAGGGACGAGACGACATAACGTTGTTTTAAATATACGTATTTAACGCAACGATATGTATGCTCTCGATTTCCCCCACTACCACCGGGTAGTCACATCCCCCCACCAACAGGAAATTGTGATTTGCTAACGTAAGTCGATATCCGTATACATATTACCGAGCGTTGCATCATTCTTCAGTCCTGAGAGCGCATTCGACTGTGAAAGTTGTGACAGTGTTTTATTACCTAACGACATGGCTTCATCAAACGTTGAATTAGAACAGAAGCAGCAGCAGCAATCGCAACCGATACGCCGGCCGGAATACGTCTTTCGTGTACGACATTCACGATGCGTACGACAGTGTCGGGTTCCCAAACAGTCTCGTCGCGTTGTGTCGGTTCGAGAGATTCATCCACGAGTGCACGGTACCCGCGGTCGCTCACGCCTTCCCGCAGTTCGACACGTACGAAAAGAGAAGGCAAACGTTCGTCGAAAAAGAGTGGCCGATCGCGATGACCGCGCGGGCCGAAACGCTGGCCAAAGCGGGTTTATTTTACACGGGTCGCAGCGATCGAACCGTTTGCTTTGCTTGGGGCGGAGGCTTACACATGTGGGAAGCCGACGACGACGCGTGGAGGCAACACGCTCGTCATTATCCGGACTGCCATTACCTATTGTTGAGGAAAGGAAAGGAGTTCGTCGATTCCGTAAGAAACGCGACGAGTCATGAACCCAGCAAGCGTGAAGAAGAAGAAAAGGAAGAAGAACGTAAGGAGACCTCCGACAACGAAGAGGACGAAGAACAACAACTTCGGTGTAAGGTATGTTACACGGAACCCATCGAAGTAGTGCTTATACCGTGCCGTCATTTCGTCGCCTGCATGTCGTGTACTGTACGCGTGCGAAAGTGTCCGTTATGCAGATCAAAGATTCGCGGATACGTCAGAGCGTATTTATAACATTTACTACAATAATTGTTATTTAACCGTACATTTTGTTTCACAAAATCGACAGAATACAGGAAAGTATTGTTAGAACCGTTGCATCAGAACGAGAGAGACAGGAAGTCGCGTGAGGTCACGTAATCGACCGGATACAGGAAATTATTGTCGTTAGAACGAGGAAAGTGTTGCATCAGAACGGGGAAACAGGAAGTCGCGCGCGTGCGGTCACATAATCGACCGGGTACACGAAATTGTCGTTAGGACGAGGAAAGCGACGCAGCAGAACGGGGAAACAGGAAGTCGTGAGACCGCACTACAGGAAATCGTTCGCGTATATAAACGAGCTCGCTAGTCATTCCGCTCATTCTTGTACCGACCGTCGAGAGAGAGCAACACTTCGGAATCGACAGACCTACATTTACAATGGATTCTGTAGTACAGAAATTCCAAAGCGCCACCGCCTACGAATACGCAAGATGTTTCGACTTGGTTATCGGAACGACGTGCCCTATTCGATCGCTGCAGAACGAGACAACGAGGTACGGACCTTCTCTTATAACGGTCGGGAAGGATAGCAACAGCACGCTGAAAGTATACCTCCCGAAGAGATATTCGAAGCTATTTACGGACGAAGAACTGCGAGTCGTACAACCGGACACGTTTTACCTACAGTACAAGAGACAAAAAGATCGCACGACAGAAATTACGATTTCAAAATTTTAGTAATTGTATATCTGTATTATTTTTTTTTACAATACACGTATTAAAAAATATGCTCGAATTATTTCCCCCTCCTCGTTCTTTTACCCCTCCATCACTATTAATATTATCATAACGGAATTTTTGTAAGTGTGCGCACGAAATATTTTTGAATATTATTATACTCTGAAACAAGAACGAACGTGCGCGTTATCTTCCCCCTTACATCACTACCGCCGTTATAAATACGCGACGAAGCGCGGACCGCGATCAGTTTCGCGGCGGACGGCGACGGAGCAACACATCTTCTTCTTCAACAGCGCTACGAGTAGGAGCAGCGACGACCAACGGAATTGTAAGTGCGAAAACAGGTACACTCGCATTGTTTCCCCCACCATGATTTCAATTCCCCCAACACAATTACTTCCCCCACCACCACTTCCCCTTCAATCACTACCGCCGTTATATAAAAGTATTGTTAGAACCGTTGCATCAGAACGAGAGACAGGAAGTAGCGAGCGTGAGGTCACGTAATCGAACGGATACAGGAAATTATTGTCGTTAGAACGAGGAAAGTGTTGCATCAGAACGGGGAAACAGAAAGTCGTAAGCATGCGATCACATAATCGACCGGATACACGAAATTATTATAGTTAGAAAGAAGAAAGAGTTGTATCAGAACGGAGAAACAGGAAGTCGTGAGACCGCACGACAGGAAATCATTCGCGTATATAAGCGACGAAGTGCGGGCCGCGATCAGTCTCGCTGCGGACGGTGACGGAGCAACACCTCTTCTTCTTCAACAGCGCTACGAGGAGGAGGAGGAGGAGCAGCGAGGACGACCAACGGAATCGTAAGTCCGAAAACAGGTATACTCGCATCGTTTCCCCCCACCACAATCACATTTCCCCAACACAATCACTTCCCCCACCACAACTTCCCCTTCCATCACTACCTCTGTTATATAAACGAGAAGAAGCCCCGACAAAGATCAGTCTCGCGGCGGACGGCGACGGAGCAACACATCTTCTTCAACTACCGAACAGAACCAACATCACACCGCACAACTACACTCTCCAAGGGACGACACAGCACGAGGACGAGGACGAGGACGAGACCGAACCCGAACCCGAACCGAAGCCCGACCGAAACACACACGAACGAACAGGAGGGAACAACAACGAATCACGACCCACACGAAGGGAGAATCCTGATACAGGAAGTGTTTCAGGATCAGCCGGCCAATTCCCAACGAACGAGCGACCTCGTCATCAACACGCACACGCGCGATGATCACGACGTCACTCGTTCCAATGTCAGCCGTGACCTAAGTCATGACGTCAGCACGACGTCGATACTTACACGTCAACAACACGTCATGACCTACCTCACTGTGACGTCACCACTTCCGGTCAGCTGATCCTGAGCCACTTCCTGGCTCCGGATTCTCCCCAACACACTACTGCTGACTCATGCCCTTGTGTAACTCCTTGTTATTTGTTACTTTTTTTTTTTTTTTTTTTTTTTTTTTTTTTTTTTTTTTTTTTTTTTTAAAGGGCTACTAGATATTTATGACTAGGCTGAAGGCCTAGAAGAAGCATAAAGTGTGCTGGGTCCAGTAAAACTCTATTAACAAACAAGATAACTTTTATTAAACTTCATAGTTTTCATAATTCATAGATTCATAAATTTTTTTTTTACTATCACAATTCCCAAATATTTCAAATATCATTAACCTTTATTAATTCATATTATATATATATATATATATATTCACATTCATTATGATTCAAAGATATACCATAATCTATTTTTTGCATCATAAATTCATAAACATTTCGATATCACAATTCCCAAATATTTCAAATATCATTAGAGGCGAGAAATATTTTAATATTATAACACATATGAATATCATTCATTCGCATAACACATAACATAAAGATAACACATAATTCACAAGGATAACAAATATAAATTACCAATACCATTATAAATTTAAAGCTCTTGTGGACCGCCTGTATACTTTGTCACAGCACAATGTATAACTTTAAATGCTTGCAAACCTCCTGGATAGCTTCATAGAAGTGCAATTTGTGAGTTTAAAATAATCCGGCTTGGCCATAATAACAAGAAAATATAAATTACAACATTAAATATTGCCAGTAAACAGCTGGTATGGTTTTATGAAAAGCACATCTTATAAATTTAAAATGATCTGGATTGGCCATACTAACCAGAAAATACGATTTACAACTTTAGCAAGCCAGTTAACAGCCTGTATAGTTTTATCAAAATATAATATGTACATAAAATTTTAAATGCTTGGAGACAGCCTGTATAATTTCATAAGAGTACAATTTAGAAATTTAAAATAATCTGGCTTGACCATAATAACAAGAAAATCTAAATTACAAAATTAAATTATCTGTAAACAGCCTTGGAGACAGCTGTATAACTTTATCAAAAGGTACAATATATGAATTTAAAAGCCTGTAACCAACCTGTACAGTTTTATCAAAATACTCTCTCTCTCTCTCTCTCTCTCTCTCTATATATATATATATATATGTATTGTAACGTGTCCTTTCACCAAACATAAAACATAACATACTAACTAAAAGATAATTTAATGACAGTAACAAACAATGACTGACGATGACAATAATACCCAGAAGTGAAGACCAAGTGACAAACAAACATGTAAATAATGATTAATTAATAGAATTATAATGTACAAATGTTAAACTTAGAAAATAAGTAAAAAGACATTTGTTAGTTCATAAATCTAATTTAACTATGGGGAGGTCTGCGCACCTCAGACCGTTATTTTATTTATCAAGAAAAACAAAATACCTAAAGTGAATTATTTAAGTGTTACAAATATAATCATGTCAAACGGTAATTCTAAAAGTTATATTGTGTGACAGTGTTAAGAAGGGAAAATAACAGTGAAATACATTTTATTATTAATTATAAATGATAAACCGAAACTGTGACCCATAAAAAATATAGCCATGGCCTTAGTTAAAGAAATTAGTTTTTTGAGTGAAGAAGATTATGATTGTTAAAAATTGTGAATTGCAAGCCAGAACGTTTAAGATAAGTGACTGCTGAGTTGATAGAAATTGAGGACCGGTGGAAGCTGAGATGACCAGGAGAACCAACCCGGGACCTAGATGAGTGATGTTTTGATAGAGAGAGAGCGAAAAACCAGGTGTCCAGGAGCGGAATCAACGAATGAATCCATTGTGAAACCTGCAAAGTTGGTGAGATCATACCACAAAAACAATAACTGAATAAACAATAAACAAATAAATAATAATAATAATTGTGACTTGCGTTAGTGCACTATTATGAAAATGGTTGTTAATTATAAGAGTTTTTTGGTGTAGTTAATAGTAGTTTAAAAGGACCCACAAACATTCAACAGACATTAACAACACTGTATTACCCAGTCTCATGCATCAAAGTTGTATTGTCTGTTCTATATGTAAATTGTATGTTGACCCTGAGGTTCAGATGAATAATCCTCTATTTAAAAATAAAACAGGTTATACTTTATTAGTAAGATATACTAATTTTTTTTGATATTACATATTGACGCTCAGAAGTGGGGCCTTCCACATTCACTGGATACATAAGGAGGATTATATTAACTGAACGTAACAATATATTATGTTACAACACAAATAAGCCACCCCAATACCAGGGATGAACAAAATAATATTGAATCTAAAATAATACTTCATGTTAAATAAAAATGATTAATTTAAATAAAATACAAAAACTATGAGTCGACAAACGACGACTTTGACCTAACCAAAGTGATTGACCCAACAAAAGGAAACAAATGAAGAAGGGATCCACAAAGAATAAACAAGAATGTAACCCAAACCAAAGGAAGAGAGGAAAAAATCCAAAACCCAAACCAAGATGAAACAAGTTCATGGAATTAAACGACCCAATGTAACACGTCGAAATGTACCCAAAGGAGAGGATGGAAAGATCAAAGTATTAACCAAATACGATGAAAATGAAGAAGGAGGGAAATAGATAGAAACGAAAACCAATAATGATACACAAACAAGTAATAAAGCATAGGAGAAGGAGAAATAAAGCACTCAAGAATAATATTGGAACCAAACCAATAATTATCCTATGAGAAAGGAAAAAGTAACTGTTATTACCCATTAATGGATAATAATAATTGAGGGAAGAAACCCTATTAAAAAAGGTTAAAGATTAAAATGAAAAAAAAGCAATCTAAACCCCAATTGAGAATTAGATGTAAAAATAGTATTTTAAGAACATAAAATTGTTAATAGTATTAAGAATATATTGTAATGAAAGAGAAATAAGTATAAGGATTACCCACTAAAAAACACATAGTATAAACAGTGATACAGTGCAATAGTGTATGTGTAAAAACCCCAAAGTGAAGTGATAAGGAAGGTACACTAATTAAATTATAATTAACTATAGATAATTTAAAAGTGAAGGTGAGATATAAATGGGAATAGTGTAAGATATAGAATATAACTATTATAAGAAATAGTGAATAATAAGGAAAATAGACACTTAATAAATCAGTGAAAAACACTAAAGGTTTAAAAGTGGAAAAATAACAGTGAATAAATATATGGTGAAAAATAGTATTAAGTATGAACTATAGAATAAGATATGCTGAACACTGGAAAGTGATGATGACATTATTATTTAAGAAAAGATGTTTAATAGATTTAAGTTTAACTATAACCGATAGTAATTAAAAGGGAGGATCCCAGGAAAGAATAAATTGAAGGTGTTGACATGGAGAGAATGTAAAGATTGTTTAAAAATTAAGAAATTAGAGACAAATCAAAGACACCCATGTTATAAGGGATAGTTATAAATTTCATAAAAGTGATGTTGTTTATCACAATAAAAATAATATGTTTTGTAAACAAAAAATTAGCAAATAATAAGTTGGAAGGAAGTGATGATATTTCTCACTCAAAAGAATAACTCTAATAACTTATAAAGAATTGTTCGTTTTAATGTTATGAATAGGATATGGCTGAAAGGAACTTGCAGTCCATAAGCCTAATTGTTATGTTTTAAATATTAAGATAGAGAAAGCAATATTGACATGCAATCAAAACACCAACAGACTCAAAATACAACACAACCAATAATAATAACAAAGTAAAGCCCATTAAGCTGAAACGAAATGTGATTTAAATGAAATAAGTCAAATACCATAATGGCTACTCAGGCCTATGAAAGGGCATAACTGTCAGAACCAAACAACTAAAAATTATAACAAATTAACAAAGAAATTAGGAAATCTGAGGTGAAGGATTCACCAAGTATAAATTGTAAATCAATTGTAAAACAAAATATTATAATAAGCATTTGTATACAAAAAGAAATGTAATTAACAAGTATTAACATAATTGTAAAAATTTAAAATCTAAAATTACCCAAACTTGTGGGGTATCAAAATAATCTATGAAAGGAAATAAATACTATAGTGACAATATTTAATAACCAGGAAGGAAGATAGAGGAATAACAGCAATGAGAAGATATACGAAGAATTCGAATTTTGATAACAATACATCATCTCAAAATCAACCAATCAAAATCATACAGTTGCCATGGAAACGGCAGTTGAAGACGGAATTTCCGTTGAATACCGAGAGACAGGAAGCGTCATTAAGAGAATACAGAAGCCAATGTTGGGAAGAACGTTTTTCTGTTAAAATAATGTAAAAAAGTAATTAAAGTTCCTAACCATGACAGCATAAGAAGCAGACGACCATTTATAGCAGTCAACTCGAGATCCAAGGCAATTAAACGGAAAATTACCCGAAAAGAACATCCAGATACATTATGAAAAAGACGCCCAACCCATTGAAGCCCCAAAATTCATGAAAACCGAACTTATTGCAGCCAAATCCTACCCGACCAAACGAACGAAGACACCAAGTCATGCTGAGGTGTTAAGTACAATTAAATTACTTATTTTCCAAAACCCTAATCACTCTAAATTTTACTAAAGGTAAATTAATCTCACTATAAACAAATATTTCTCTTTCACAGATTATTTAAGTAAAATAACACTTGTTAAAAACTTGTTAACGTTAAATATAACCTATTAGTTAAACACGAACTTACAAAACACATTTACGACACCACAGAACAGATTGTAACATCACACATTATTTATGTACACGTAGAATAAGGTAATATATTTTTATTGTAACCATAGGAATTCTTTAGCTCATAGTCACAAGAATCCACGATTTTGGAAACAGAAAATAATTGTAATACTTTAACGTACACAGCAATGCAAAAGCTGAATGTTTCCTTGATCGATTCGTCAAGCCCAGAGGACAGGAGTCTAATGTAATCAGTCGGTGCAAATTTATCATTATATAATTGTCAATGTGAATATTTTAATTATCACCTATTAAAAATAACTATTACAGGGAGTAACCGTCGTTATTATTTCATAGGGAGTGCTTTATATATTACTAGTGTTTAGTTAAGAATAGATTTGACGAGAAGCGAACAAGTTGTCATTTGCGCAGCAGCAGCAACAATTTAGACGGCTGTGCGAGCGGGAATTATTTGAATGCCTGACCGTCACCGCTGATAACTCGTCAGACAATAATTTTAGTTGTTTTATATAACGACTTGGCGCCACCCGGGAAAAACACACCCCTATAAGCAACAGGTAAGGTTACTGCCGTGTTATACAGGTGATTACCGCAACGCTACGGACATCGCTAACCGCGAACATTAATGTAACGACCCCGGTGCGAGACGAACGCACTAATTATTATTACACATACAAAATTGGTGTACACTTTACAGGTACGCACAGATTATAACGTTACGGATTGGCGACCAACCGGTGAGGCTTTAAAAGTAGGCCAACGGCGACTATGAAGAGACATTCCATGGTTACCAGGAAGGACACTCAGAAAGGAATTGAAGGTGAAGGTCAACCAGAAGAGATGGAAGAAATCGAAGAAATGATCGGGGAGCTGTTCGAAGAGGATAATCAAGAAAACCAACCAGAAAATCCAACTCAACCAGAACCGGAAGTGGAAGTATTGGTCGGCGACCAACCAGACAAAACAACCGAAGGGGCAAGGATGTAGAACATGATGAGGATGATGATGGAATAAATGAATAATAATTTCAAGAAAATGAATAAAATGTTAGAGTCAGACAAGGAAGAATTGAATAAAAAATTAGAATCATTGCAAGAGGGAAGGAAAGAAGACAGGGAGTTTTTCAAAGAGAACATGGAACTTCTGAACAATAAAATGGAAAGAAACCATGAAACTTTGATGAGAGGCCAAGAAATATTAGAAAAGAAGAGTGAGGAGTTGAAGAGGCCGATAAAAAAGGTTATTTGAAATAGTCAATAACAAGATTGAAAATAATCATGAGACATTCCTCCAACAAATAAAGGAAAACGGTGAGAGAAACAGAGAATTCAGGTTCATACTGATAGGATTTAGGGAAGAAATCAAGCAGACGAGAACGGGGATGAACAAGAGATGGGAAGAAACAAGTTACCCGGTAGATCAACTGAATGAAACAGTAGACAGTGATTTCAAACCATTGAATGAAACACCAGACACCATTTCTGAAGGTAGTAAGGAGATGGAAGTTGCAGAAGAATCAAGTGTATTGTTTTCTGAAAATAAAGGTAACAATAACACTGAGAAAATCAAGCACATAAAAACCAACAATAGAAGAGGAAGAAAGAAGAACCGAATAATTAAGAAAATTAAGAAAACGGAGGAAATGGGAAGGGTATATAAAAAGAAACTAATAAAAACCAGAGAAGAATTAGAAATGGTGAAGAGTGGTCTCATTGACGTGTTTAATTTGCCCCTTACTTACCAAAGCAAGTTAATGAAGTATAAAGATTGTAGGAGGACCTCAACAGCAATTATAGAAGGAATTCACAACAAGCTAGCGGAGGAAAACTTCAGCAAAACGATACGTAAATGGCAGATACGAGAAATAGAAAGGACCCACAACAAAATAGTGTGTCACAAATTACAAAGGTTTCTAAAACACAGGAATCCACCAGCATTGGAAACGCAAAATAAAAATTTAATGATAACATTAATGAGGGAGGTACCATTAACTCCTTTGATTAATAAACCACATCATAAATTGAACGAGGGAACCATGGATACAAATGAACAAATGATATTAGAAGAGTTGCGGTACAAGACTGAAGATACCTATTTCACAAGAACGAAAATAGTTATACACGCCAAGGTTATCCGAACCACAAGTGCACAGGAACTGATGGACCATGGGGAAACTAAGCAAAAATACCACACACCAAGAAAAGGGATTGATCTTCGAATTACCGACCAAGCAACCCAATGGAAAAGAAAGAAGTATTAAAATTAAATAAAACCACTAAACAATCACCAAAGCAAGAGGGTACAAGAAACGACTAAGACGAATTAAATGAGAAAAAATTAAACCATAATAAATAAATTTAATATATCATCCAGAATAAAGGTTTAACCAACTAACCTTTGAAGGAGTAGAGAAGCAGAACATCAAAGTGTAGAATAATAAAGGAGAAGGCTTGAATAAGGAATGGAATTAATAAAATTGACTATGTATAAACCCAATATACTCTCAAACAAAAAAGTATAAAAAATATGGTCCTATATATAGTGATAGCATATAAACTTATGTATAATAATATGTATGGCCATATGTCATCACGAAGGACAATGGAAACAATACTTATGAGATAAGTAATATAACCACCAAGAAAGTAAAAGGAGTTTACAACCAAGCTTCAATAAAGAAATCATATGAAGAAAACTAAATTACTATAAATAAAATAAACAAATGCCAAAATTCAAAAATTATGTGAGCACAACTTACAACAACATTTCGATGACTTATGAGGCCTAAAATAAAATTTAAAAAAATATAAAAACAAAGGAATAAGTTACATAAATTCCTACTAAGTGAAATCAACTTACAGTCTATTAAAAAGTTGATATATGAAGTATATAAAATAATTAAACAAAAAGTAGCAAAAAAGGAATACACTACAAAAATTCCTATAAAGTAAGAGAATTAACTTACAAAGAATTATCAAAAATGATATTTAATACAAACTAAAATAAACAAAAAAAACAAGCTAAAAACTGCTAAGATAACCTGAAATTATAATGAATCAAATGTATTCAAAGAAAAAACAAAAAAAAATCTGAACTGGTACAAGGAAAAAGAGAAGTTATGTATAAAACAAATATACAAGCTATGGCTAAAGCAGGTTAATGCTAAATAACTGAGAAAAGAATAAAATGTCTAAGATAATTAAAATGATCACTAGAAGAATGGAAAAACAAAATAATGAAAAGTTAGATACGATGAAATTAACATATGAATAAATAAATAAAAAACAATCAACTGTATGAGCAAATGACAGTATATAGCAAAGGTACAGTGGAAGGAAGAATGAGTAAAAGGCCAAAGTGATCTAAAAACAAACCACAAGGTGGAAAATCCCAAAATATATTATTATTATTAATTTAAGTCACAAGTTGACAAAAAAGGTATTTAAGATTGACTGTTGAAAAGTCCAGCAATCAAATAAACTGAGCAGATGTGATGTTCCTCTGGTCTCAGAAAAAAATGAGTAGTAATGGAAGAAACCAGCTACTAAAAAGTTAGGGAAAAAATTGTGTATAAGGGAGAACACACCAATGGAAATAAATAAAAAAAGATCCAAATAAAATGGAATGAATCAAGTAAGAAGAGAAACACGAATGGAGAAACAAACAAGAAAGAAAAGGAAAAAGATTATATATAACTGATAATTTCATAAAAAACTATGCTAGTGTTTTATCAAAATGATCAATTTTGAAGGAGAGACATTATGTTACAACACAAATAAGCCAACCCAATACCAGGGATGAACAAAATAATATTGAATCTAAAATAATACTTCATGTTAAATAAAAACGATTAATTTAAATAAAATACAAAAACTATGACTCGACAAACGACGACTTTGACCTAACCAAAGTGATTGACCCAACAAAAGGAAACAAATGAAGAAGGGATCCACGAAGAATAAACAAGAATGTAACCCAAACCAAAGGAAGAGAGGAAAAAATCCAAAACCCAAACCAAGATGAAACAAGTTCATGGAATTAAACGATCCAATGTAACACGTCGAAATGTACCCAAAGGAGAGGATGGAAAGATCAAAGTATTAACCAAATACGATGAAAATGAAGAAGGAGGGAAATAGATAGAAACGAAAACCAATAATGATACACAAACAAGTAATAAAGCATAGGAGAAGGAGAAATAAAGCACTCAAGAATAATATTGGAACCAAACCAATAATTATCCTATGAGAAAGGAAAAAGTAACTGTTATTACCCATTAATGGATAATAATAATTGAGGGAAGAAACCCTATTAAAAAAGGTTAAAGATTAAAATGAAAAAAAAAGCAATCTAAACCCCAATTGAGAATTAGATGTAAAAATAGTATTTTAAGAACATAAAATTGTTAATAGTATTAAGAATATATTGTAATGAAAGAGAAATAAGTATAAGGATTACCCACTAAAAAACACATAGTATAAACAGTGATACAGTGCAATAGTGTATGTGTAAAAACCCCAAAGTGAAGTGATAAGGAAGGTACACTAATTAAATTATAATTAACTATAGATAATTTAAAAGTGAAGGTGAGATATAAATGGGAATAGTGTAAGATATAGAATATAACTATTATAAGAAATAGTGAATAATAAGGAAAATAGACACTTAATAAATCTGTGAAAAACACTAAAGGTTTAAAAGTGGAAAAATAACAGTGAATAAATATATGGTGAAAAATAGTATTAAGTATGAACTATAGAATAAGATATGCTGAACACTGGAAAGTGATGATGACATTATTATTTAAGAAAAGATGTTTAATAGATTTAAGTTTAACTATAACCGATAGTAATTAAAAGGGAGGATTCCAGGAAAGAATAAATTGAAGGTGTTGACATGGAGAGAATGTAAAGATTGTTTAAAAATTAAGAAATTAGAGACAAATCAAAGACACCCATGTTATAAGGGATAGTTATAAATTTCATAAAAGTGATGTTGTTTATCACAATAAAAATAATATGTTTTGTAAACAAAAAATTAGCAAATAATAAGTTGGAAGGAAGTGATGATATTTCTCACTCAAAAGAATAACTCTAATAACTTATAAAGAATTGTTCGTTTTAATGTTATGAATAGGATATGGCTGAAAGGAACTTGCAGCCCATAAGCCTAATTGTTATGTTTTAAATATTAAGATAGAGAAAGCAATATTGACATGCAATCAAAACACCAACAGACTCAAAATACAACACAACCAATAATAATAACAAAGTAAAGCCCATTAAGCTGAAACGAAATGTGATTTAAATGAAATAAGTCAAATACCATAATGGCTACTCAGGCCTATGAAAGGGCATAACTGTCAGAACCAAACAACTAAAAATTATAACAAATTAACAAAGAAATTAGCAAATCTGAGGTGAAGGACTCACCAAGTATAAATTGTAAATCAATTGTAAAACAAAATATTATAATAAGCATTTGTATACAAAAAGAAATGTAATTAACAAGTATTAACATAATTGTAAAAACATAAAATCTAAAATTACCCAAACTTGTGGGGTATCAAAATAATCTATGAAAGGAAATAAATACTATAGTGACAATATTTAATAACCAGGAAGGAAGATAGAGGAATAACAGCAATCAGAAGATATACGAAGAATTCGAATTTTGATAACAATACATCATCTCAAAATCAACCAATCAAAATCATGCAGTTGCCATGGAAACGGCAGTTGAAGACGGAATTACCGTTGAATACCGAGAGACAGGAAGCGTCATTAAGAGAATACAGAAGCCAATGTTGGGAAGAACGTTTTTCTGTTAAAATAATGTAAAAAAGTAATTAAAGTTCCTAACCATGACAGCATAAGAAGCAGACGACCATTTATAGCAGTCAACTCGAGATCCAAGGCAATTAAACGGAAAATTACCCGAAAAGAACCTCCAGATACATTATGAAAAAGACGCCCAACCCATTGAAGCCCCAAAATTCATGAAAACCGAACTTATTGCAGCCAAATCCTACCCGACCAAACGAACGAAGACACCAAGTCATGCTGAGGTGTTAAGTACAATTAAATTACTTATTTTCCAAAACCCTAATCACTCTAAATTTTACTAAAGGTAAATTAATCTCACTATAAACAAATATTTCTCTTTCACAGATTATTTAAGTAAAATAACACTTGTTAAAAACTTGTTAACGTTAAATATAACCTATTAGTTAAACACGAACTTACAAAACACATTTACGACACCACAGAACAGATTGTAACATCACACATTATTTATGTACACGTAGAATAAGGTAATATATTTTTATTGTAACCATAGGAATTCTTTAGCTCATAGTCACAAGAATCCACGATTTTGGAAACAGAAAATAATTGTAATACTTTAACGTACACAGCAATGCAAAAGCTGAATGTTTCCTTGATCGATTCGTCAAGCCCAGAGGACAGGAGTCTAATGTAATCAGTCGGTGCAAATTTATCATTATATAATTGTCAATGTGAATATTTTAATTATCACCTATTAAAAATAACTATTACAGGGAGTAACCGTCGTTATTATTTCATAGGGAGTGCTTTATATATTACTAGTGTTTAGTTAAGAATAGATTTGACGAGAAGCGAACAAGTTGTCATTTGCGCAGCAGCAGCAACAATTTAGACGGCTGTGCGAGCGGGAATTATTTGAATGCCTGACCGTCACCGCTGATAACTCGTCAGACAATAATTTTAGTTGTTTTATATAACGACTTGGCGCCACCCGGGAAAAACACACCCCTATAAGCAACAGGTAAGGTTACTGCCGTGTTATACAGGTGATTACCGCAACGCTACGGACATCGCTAACCGCGAACATTAATGTAACGACCCCGGTGCGAGACGAACGCACTAATTATTATTACACATACAAAATTGGTGTACATTTTACAGGTACGCACAGATTATATCGTTACCATATATATATATATATATGAATTTAAAATGCTTGGAGACAGCCTGTACAACTTCACAAAAGTAGAATTTATAAATATAAAATAATCTGGCTTGACCATAAGAAGAAGAAAGCACAAGTTATACATTTAGAATGCCAGTTAACAGCCTGTATATTTTATAAAAGAATACAATTTACAAATTGAAAATAAACTGGATTGGCTCGGCCGCAGGCATGTTCCAAGCGGCATCAAAAAAAAAAAAAACAATTAACCATTAAAAATAAATTTAGAAAAAATCCCTCAAAGACAGACAGGGTGGTAGAAAGCTGGACAAGAGCCAGACCCGACAAAAGATGACATGTCCGGGAGCTTCCATGGATCTGCACCAACAGGTGACTACCCCAGATTTTGTAAAATTTGAAAAGTAACCCGACCTGATAGCAGCATAAAGAAAACTCCCAACCCATTTATGAAATGTATAAAATAATTAACAAGCAGAAATACCCGAGATTGTTATAGGAACCAGACCAGCCGGTCTAGCCCCCAGCATGTACAAACAGCACCCACCTACTTCACTAAAATATACAGATTCCCCACAAACTTTTACCACCCCACTCAGTACCACAGAAAAAGGTAAAGCATAAAAATTAGCGACCGCAGGACACATGCCAGCGAGCAGCTCTACAATTGTTTTCGAGCCTAAGTATATTATCAAACCAAGTTACATGAAAAATTGTCCAGCCGGGCACGCACCCAATTAAAACAGTTTAATGGTGTAGAAAGTCATAGTGAGTCACAATGAAATATAACTTGAGTTTTTATGGATTGTTAAATGCACAAAACATGGTGTTTTCTGTGTAAGTAAGAATTGTTTAAATGTCACCTCATTTTTGTCCCGAAGATTTCCAGGAGGTCCGTGCCCTGTGGGAGAGTCAGACGTCTTGCTGATGGTGTTTTACAGAGGCATGCCTAGCTTGTTCCTCATCCGGCAGGTGCGAACGAGAGTCTGCGTGTGTGTTCAGCTCATGACGGACGATCGCAATTCCGCCATGGTATGATCAGATCTTCGTCTATCTCGGGAACCCGGAGTTCTATGAGCGTTTAACTCGTCATGATAGAAAAGGAAAAAATTACAGAATTAACCAAGTCGATCTGCCGGAGAGGACGGGCTGCTTACAGAACAGTATATGGCCGCTGACTGCCCAAGAATTTTCCCCAAACGGAAGCAAGATTCGTTGCGTTGCCAAATCGCGCAAACGTTGCGTCGCATTCACCAACAGATCGCGCTGGCATACAGTGAAGCAACGAAACGGTAATGCAGTACACGATGCTTGCCGCCCTCGCGGAATAATACTTCGCGATTCCCCATTATTAATAAATTATATATTTTTCTACAGACGGCCGGTTTCTCAAAAAACCGGCACACTTGTTTGATTTATTGACATACTCTACAACATAGGAGGCACAAGAATACTCATCCAGAATCAATTGAAGATCACTGTTGGAATTTAAAACGGAAGCCACCCATGGGTTGAATGTATTGATGTAGATCTGATGTAAGTCTCGCTTAAAGTACACAGTTGGCCTCTTAATCGTAGAGCGCACCATGTCCAGATATCGCGGATAGTCGAGCTTGTTGTCGATAAGAAAGGCCCGCATGTCGCTGTATACCCTAGTCTCCAATCGTTCTCGCAACTTGGTGCCCTTGCGCTGAAGGACCGCTCACCTTGCGTCATCCTTACTCAGGGGTAACAACACTCGAGACTCTGCCATTGGCCAGTAAGGGATGTTGAATCTACAAGTCTTCTCACCTCGCTTGGTACAAGTGAACGTGTTCTTATGCGTCTGATTACCGATGTAACTCTCATCTCGCAGTGTCGCCTTGTCGACTGAGCACAGTGTATCGAGCATCTGAATCGTCTCCGGCATATCCTCACTGACTCGCTCTTGCGGATCTCCGTTAAGCCAGAGGAGGATGTGCGCATGTGGGCTGCCCCTGTGTTGAAATTCTATGCGTAAGAAGTAGTCGAAACACGATAGTGCCCAAACGGATTCCTCGTGGCCACCTTGAACTGCAACAGAGACATGACAGTATCTACTAGCTTCTTAAAGTAGATACAGCAGATGACTGGATCCTCGTTGACCAAATGCGGACGCTGATACGCGTGCAGTCGTTCCATTATATCAGCGAGGGCGATCTCGCCGAGCGGACCAAGCGACGCGTACTCCTGCGACCACTTATTCAATATGGAGAGCAAATGTGGCCAGCGCGTCTCATTTGCACTCATCGTGAGAAAGGCAGTGGGCTTACCGAGCTGTCGAATCATGGCGAACAAGTCCTTCTTCCTATTGGACCAATACTGCACTGAGTTTGGAATACTCTTCAGAAATGCCAAGTTTGTATCGATCATTCCATCTGCAAACTCTTTATCCTCAATCATCTCACGAGTCACCCTCTCTGTCTGTCTGACGCACCTGAAAGCATTGAAGATGCCGTCCCTCACTCGTATGCGCAATATTTTCATCGCCATGTAGAGAATGTGACTGGGAATGACGCCACGGCGATCGCTTCGCCGTATCTCAGAGGTACACATCATAAACGGAGTGACTGTGATACTCGGCTTGAATTGTCTCGCGACACCATAGTATATGGCCGGAAACGAGAGCTCCTCGGCGTGTAGATCGTAAATTATATTCAGCGGGTGTGAATGTTGACCGGGAGCAATATTGAGACAGTGGTCCTCATTCCACAGCATAGTGTGTTGTCTCGCCTGTACAATCTCTGAGGGTGGCACTCCAGCCACATTCATAAATTCCATGTTGTCAGCATCACTCGCCTCTTCACGTCCACTGTCATCACCCGCGGACACATTCGCAGTGAAGTTGTTAAGATCAACTTCGATTTTGTAGTAGCGATAGAGCGGCTGCGCCGTCAAGTACCCTAGCCAGCACTTAAGCACTGCCTTCTTTACATAGCCACTGAGGTAGCTAGACTTGTGCACGATATTCTTCTTCAATTACTTAAAACTTCCGGGCTGAAAGGCCGTGGTCGAATGCTTGATGTAGCGTAGCTAGACGTTTTGGCCACACCACCGGTGGCCATCTTCAGTAGCAAAAATGTTCGTAATAGGTGGTATGCCGAACAAAGTCGCCCAGTGAACTTGGAACAAGCAACAGTGAGAGAAGGCTACGCTGTTTCTATTTCTAACTTTTTGGCCGCTTAAGGTGTATAACGCGAACCAATTTCATCATTCTCCACTCTGATTGGCCGTGGAAAATAGACCATGCCAGACACTATTTAAAGAGATGCTTTCCCCTCGGCGGTTCATAACACAGACACCGCGGTACGACACGATCTGGACGGACACGTGACAGGTCACTTCTGCTCAAGACTCGGACTGAACAGGACTACTCTTTTGGACCGCTCTCTTCAGCTCTCTCCGCTGGACGCTACAGCTTTGCTGCCTTCGCCCACCTCGTCGCTGGACGAGGAATCGCCTTTCTCTTCGTGGGAAAGAAGACCCAGGAGCAAGCTGCTGCCGGTGAATTAAGTAGCTGGTACAAGTGGCAGCTGGCAGAAGACCTTATTAGGGCCACCTGCGCCGGAAAACATCTTGGCCGGACAGGATAGAAGAGGACTGCTCTGGGCTCTGGTGAGTCCCGCATCAGTGTGTAAATCCTAACCTGCTCGCGACTGTTAGGTAGCGGTGCCCCGGACGATCATTGCAAGCCCCCACCAGTGGTAAGCGAGCTTGGATATCGCCGGGGTAAAGGGACCAGTGGACACCAGTCTTTGTAAGGACTGGTATTCAACGAAGCTGGTCGTTAGCCCAGCTCCTCCCGCATCGTCATGAGCAGGGAAGTCGCGCGGGTAACCCGGCTTCGACCGGACCCGAGATCCCTGGCGTCTGGCGGTGACTGCCTAGCAGTATCTGCCCGGCAGCCGCACCTGGCCAGCATGCCTACTACGGGCAACGGCTCGAGTGCCGAGTCGTTCAGCTCCGCCTTGCCCCACGCGGGCGAATCGCCAGAATCGCCTCGGGCGATGGAGACGGATGATCCTCTCCCGGACGCCAGGGACCGCTCTCGTCGTGCGGGGTGTACAGTATTCCTTGTACGTGTGGCTGGGTATACATTGGCACCACGAAGCGTAGTGTCCGAACACGCCTCTCAGAACATCGGAGATACTGCCGCCTGGGCCAGCCGGAGAAGTCCGCAGTTGCTGAACACGCTCTTTCCCACGACGATCACCGCGTAATGTTTGTTGAAGCCCGGGTGTTGTCTTCTGTCCGGGGTTACTTCACTCGCCTGCATCTGGAGTCCATCCATATTCATAAGAATGCGTCCGTCGCTATGAACCGCCGTAGCATGTAGCATGTAGCATCATAGTAGCGGGGCGTCTTTGCACCCGGTGCATGACTGCAGTATCTGGGTCGAGCCCAATGGCTGCCTGTAGATATACATAGTTCTGGTTCTTCGACTGGTGCCTGAAAACAGGAATGGACAACCGCCAACCAGTTAACTGAGAAGGCGGGGGAGAAAGGTTTTTAATTTTTATTTATTTTTTAAAATTTTGCAATCAGTGGGCACTCCCGCATGACCGGGCTCAGATGACAGATGTCACCCGTTCCCATCCCGCGTGCAGACGGCGTGAGGCGTCGGTCGCTCCCCGCGAGGCGGAGAGCCTCCGTGCCAGTGATAGCACGTAGCAGCGGCATTCAGCGCGGTCGGCATACTAGGAAGGGAGGAAGGAAACAACTTTGCAGGTAAAGTCTGGGGCATGGGCATATAGTGCATATGCAAATTGAGGTTTAAGCAGTTTACTTAAACTTATGGCGGGTCATCGAGAATCGCCCGAGGGCGTTTGACCCGGACAGGGGGAGGTGGTTGCGTGGTGTTAATTGTCCTGAGGTAAGGGAAGGAAGAGGTCTCAGCTGCGGCAAAGAGAGTCGCAGCTAATGACCAGACAAAGGCAGAGAGAGTAGGAACTCGTAGACCTCCTCGAATAACACTGTTTCTAACAAACCAAGGAGATCCCGACAAGGAACGGAGGGTTCTGGATTGGAAACTTTCCAGCCTACGCCTGTTGGTGGCGGAGACAAGTGACCACCAAACAGGTGCCTCATAGGTCAATACAGACCGGAGAAACAACAGATAGAGGGTAACTTTCGTGCGCAGCGCCAGGGGGCTGCGGCACGCGAGGTATGGGTAAAGTTTGGCTCGGACGCCGCGAGCCTTGGAGAGGGTTTCAGTCACGTGGGCGTTGAAGCAAAGACGCCGGTCGAGCCGAACGCCTAGATACTTCACCGACTCTTTGTAGGCGATAGGCCTCCCTTCCAGGGAGAGGGGCTGGCATCGGGAGATGGACTTACGAGTGAAACAGATCGCCTCGGATGTCTCCGTGTTGATCGTCACCCGCCATTTCCGTAGCCAGTCCGGAAGCTGGTTCAACTGACGCTGCAACTGTGTGCTCGCAAAACGCGGGGACACAGAGCTGTAATGATACATTGCATCGTCAGCGAACAAAGACAACGTGACACCGGGCAAGACAGGCAGGACGTTCGTGTACACAAGGTACAGAACGGAGCCGAGGACAGATCCCTGAGGTACCCCGGCGGCGACGGGACGAACTGCAGAGCAGGTTCCGTCGACGCTCACCCTGAAGGTTCGGTCGCTGAGATACGACCGGAGGAAAAACACTATGGACGATGGTAAGGGGGAGTTAGCAAGTTTGAAGAGAAGACCTTCGTGCCAGACTTTATCGAAGGCCTTGCTCACGTCCAGCAGTGCGGCGGCCGTAGCCGCTCGCCTGTTGGTGGCGCCAGAGAGTTGCGTTACCACGCGGACTAGTTGAAGCGTGGTCGAGTGCTCTCTGCGAAACCCGAACTGTTCGTTGCGGATAAAATTATCCAACAACGGCGAGATGCGGGCCAGCAGGAGCCGCTCGAAATCCTTCGAGATAACTGGCAAGAGAGATATTGGCCGATAGCTTTCAGGAAGCATGCGCGGCTTGCGGGGTTTAGGAATCATAACGATGTTGGCAGTTTTCCACAGGCGGGGAAAGTACTGTAGCCGGAGACAAGAGTTGAACAACTCGAGAATGAGGTCAACGCCTGAGGCCGGGAGATATTTTAATGCAGCGGCCCCGATCCGGTCAGGACCGGGGGCGCGACGGCGGTTTAGTCGGCAGACAGACGAAACGAGTTCGTCTCTGTCGAACGGGAGGTCTGGGCCAGCGGGAGGGCGAGAAAAATAACCAGATAGGAAGTCCCGGACTTCTGCCGAGTGGGCAGGGTCCGAAACGCCTCGATGAACGGTAAATTGCAACTCCATGCAGTCGGCGAAGACCTCAGCCTTGCCTTCCGATGAAGACACAATCCCGTTCGGGGTTTCCAGCGGGTTGCGAGTTCTCTTCTCGCGGGTCAGTCTACTCACCGCTCTCCAGACGGAGGCGTGGTCGACTTCAAGAGACTCAAGATATGAGTCCCATCGATCAGAGTTTACGTCCCGCAGTAGCTGCTGAACGTAAAGGGACTGTTGTTGAAATCGTCGCTTAACAACTGGGTCACGGGTTTTTTGCCATCTGTGGCGTGAACCGCCGATTACATTGCATTATGGATGCGGGGTGTCTTTGCACCCGTGGCTTGATTGCAGCACCTGGAACGTGTCCAATGGCTGCCAGAAGTGAACGTAGTGCTGGTACAATGTCGACTGGTTACCTAAGACTGGAAAAGGAAACCGCCAACCAGTTAAATGTGAAGGCGGGGGAGTATAACTTTATTGTTTGGTGCACTGCCGCTGGTACCGATTCGAGCAACAGATGTTGCCCGTTTCAAGTCCAGTCAGCAGACGCCCTGACGGCGTCGGTCGCTCCCCGCGAGGCGGAGAGCCTCCGTTCCAGTGATTGATGACAGCGACAAGCAGCCGGCTCAGCGTGCTAGGAGGTAGGCAGGAGGGAAAGAAGGACAGTTTGGTGAAATACTCTGGTCTAGGGCTGATGATTACAATTTGTTTGTATTTAATTTAAAGAGGATGGCGTTATGGCGGGTCGTCAAGAAGCGCCCGTGGGCGCTTGACCCGAATGGGCGGTGGTGGTTCTGATGCACTGATGGTTCGTAGGTACGGGAAGGTGGAGGTCGAGGCTTTAGCAAAGAGAGTTAGAGCCAGCGACCGGACAAAGGAAGTCAAGGTAGGAACACGGAGACACCTTCGAATCACGTCGTTCCTTACAAACCAAGGGGACCCCGTCAAGGATCGGAGTGTACGGGACTGGAAAGCTTCCAGCCTACATCTGTTGGTGGTGGATAAAAGAGACCACCAGGCGGGTGCCGCATAGGTCAATACAGACCTGAGAAATAGTAGATAGAGTGTAAGTTTCGTGCGCATGGCCAGGCGGCTGCGACACGAGAGGAAAGGAGATAATTTGGCTCGGACGCCGCGAGCCTTGGCAAGGGTTTCCGTCACGTGGGCGTTGAAGCAAAGGCGACGATCTAGCCGAACGCCTAAATACTTCACCGATTCTTTGTAGGCGATGGGCCTCCCTGCTAGGGAGAGGGGCTGGGATCGGGAGATGGACTTACGGGTGAAGCAGATCGCCTCGGATTTCTCCGTGTTGATCGTCACCCGCCATTTCCGTAGCCAGTCCGGAATCTGGTTCAACTGACGCTGCAGGTTTGTACTCGCAAATCGCGGGGACAGGGAGCTGCAGTGATACATAGCATCGTCAGTGAACAAAGAGAACGTGACTCCGGGCAAGACAGGCAGGTCGTTCGTGTACACAAGATACAGAACGGGGCCGAGGACAGATCCCTGAGGTACGCCGGCGGCGACGGGTCGAACTGTAGAACAGGACCCGTCGACGCTCACCCTGAAGGTTCGGTCGCTGAGATACGACCGGAGGAAAACACTATGGGCGATGGTAGAGGGGAATTGGCAAGTTTGAAGAGAAGACCTTCGTGCCAGACTTTATCGAAGGCCTTGCTCACGTCCAACAGTACGGTGGCCGTAGCCGCTCGCCTGTTGGTGGCGTCTGACAAGTGCGTAACAACGCGGACCAATTGAAGCGTGGTCGAGTGCTCTCTGCGAAACCCGAACTGTTCGCTGCGGATGAAACCATCTAGCAGCGGCGAGATGCGAGCCAGCAGGAGACGCTCGAATACCTTCGAGATGACTGGCAAGAGAGAGATTGGTCGATAGCTTTCAGGAAGCATGCGCATGAACCGCCAAGGGGAAAGCATCTCTTAAAATAGTGTCTGGCATGGTCTATTTTCCACGGCCAATCAGAGTGGAGAATGATGAACTGGCTACTGATTGGTTCGCGTTATACACCTTAAGCGGCCAAAAAGTTATAACTAGAAACAGCGTAGCCTTCTCTCACTGTTGCTTCATCAGAGGATCACGCTTTGACATCAATCACTTCTGCTCCAGACTTCAGACGAACAGGACTGCTCTTGGACTGCTCTCTACTCTGGACCTTACTTCAGCTTCTGCTGCATCGCCCCACCTCGTCGCTGGACGAGGAATCTCGCCTTTCTCTTCGTGGGACAGAAGACTCACGTGCCAGCTGTTTCCAGTGAATCGAGTAGCTGGTAGAAGCAACAGCTGGCCGAAGTTGCCCTTCTAAGGACCACCTGCGCCGGAAAAGATCTTGGCCGGACAGGAAAGAAGAGGATTGCTCTGGGCTCACCTGGTGAGTGCCGTATCAGTGTGTAATTCCTAACTTGCTCACGACTGTTAGGTAGCGCTGCCCCGGACGATCCTTGCAAGCCCCCACCAGTGGTAAGCGAGCTAGGATATCGCCGGGGTAAAGGGGCCAGTGGACACCAGTCTTGGTAAGGACTGGTATTCAACGAAGCTGGTCGTTAGCCCAGCTCCTCCCGCATCGTCGTGAGCAAGGAAGACGCGCGGGTAATCCGGCTTCGGCCGGACCCGAGATCCCTGGCGTCTGGCAGTGACTGCCTAGCAGTCTCTGCCCGGCAGCCATCGCACCTGGCCAGCATGCCTTCCACAGGCAACGGCTCAAGTGCCGAGTCGCTCGGCCCTGCCTTGCTGCCCCATCTGGGCGACTCGCCTGAATCGCCTCGGGTGTTGGAGACGGATGATCCTCTCCCTAACCCGCTTCCTCCTCTTCCGGCTGACGAGTCGGGCGAGTTCGCGACCGTTGGTCGGCGTAATCGCCCGGCTAAGAAGCCCAAGAGGACCCATCCAACCGCTTCCTCTAGTACCTCGGCCATGGACATCGGACCTTCTCAGGGCCAACAGGCCGCGGTTCCGACTGCTTCGACAGCAGCTCCGGCTGCTGCCGCTGTTGGTCGCGCGCCGCCCCTGTATGTCCATAGCGTGTCCAATGTCGCCGCCTTATACAGACGGCTGATCGCGGCCCACGGCCTGTCGGCCGACAAGCTTGACCTGAAGCTGCTTGGCGGTGATACGGTCAAGATTGTCGTCCGCCAGCTCGAGGACCATCGCTTGGTCGAGGCCTTCCTGCAGGCGCACAGCCTCCAATACCATACCTTTTCCCCTAAGCGAGTCAAGCCCTTGTCTGTAATTTTGCGAGGGCTTGACGCGCATACAGATCCCCAGGAGATCGTCGTGGAACTCCGCGACCTCGGGTACCCAGTGCAGGCAATTTTCCGCCTGTTCACGCACTCAGAAACCCGAGTACCTCTCCCGCTCGTCCGTCTCCAGCTCGAGAAGGGCGAGGCAGCTGACAAAATATTCCAACTGACGCGGCTGTTTGGCTTCCGCGTCAGGGTGGAAACCAGTCGTCCCCAAGGCAAGCTCGCGCAGTGCCACCGGTGCCAGAGGTTCGGCCATCACACCGACGTCTGCCGCAATGCCCCGGCCTGTCTACGTTGTTCTCTGGGACATTCAACCCAGGCCTGCACTGTGGCAGACAAGACCAAATTCCGCTGCATTAATTGTGGCCAAGGCCATGCAGCAAGTAATGTAAACTGCCCGGTCTATAAGGCGGAGCTCCTGCGGAAGCAAAGGCCGCAGGGGCCCCTCCCGAAGCCAAGGCAGCCAGCTATGCAGCCCCAACCCCAGAGACAGCCTACAACTTAGGCAAGGCCTCAACCTCAGGCACAACCGGCACGGCGCGCGCCCTCTCCGGCTCCACCTCCAGCCCCTGCAAAGGCAAACAAACGTACCGCGTCTCCTTCAGAAGCAGAGACACGCCCAGTAGCCGTCATCTCGGTTTTGGAGCCGGAGACTCAACCCTCCACCTCCGCGGAACCTCCTACTCCCGCCTCTGTACCAGAGGCAGCCTCGCCACCCTTGCCACCTCCGCGATTTCCGCGAGCAGGCATCACAAAACCCAGGAACAAAGGGATAACCACACCGGATGCTCGGTCCCGAGCTCCTGCCGGCCCACAGCCCAAGAAAAGTCCTGCTTCCCGGTATAAGTCCGACGAAGCGCAACAGCGTACTTTTCCTGCCGCTGATTCAAAACCGACTGCCCCTGGTCCTGTGGCTTCCACCACGACCCGATCTGCCGTCAAACCTGGTCGCTCTTACGCGGCCTCAGTTTCCAGGCAAACCGCCCAGTCCGTCATTTCCGATGACGCACAGTTCGTCCGCGACTTTCTGTCTGGCTACGACCTCAAGAAAGTCGCATCTACCTTCAGGTCCATCCGAGACCGCCTGGAAACTGCCGACCCAACTGAGAGATTTATGCTCTTGGTGGAAGCCTGCGAAGTAATAGGTCTTCTATGAACCGAGCCCTTAGACGAGATCTCTCGCTCGTAGCCTGGAATGCTAACAACATCGGTTCCAAGCATTCCGACCTTCTTGAATTCCTGGCTCAGTTCAAACCCGACGTACTTCTCCTTTCTGAAACCCACCTGACCCCGGCGAACCGGTTTCGATTACCAAATTACGTGGTCTATCGGGATGACCGAGTTGGCCAACGAGGAGGCGGCACGGCGATCGCGGTGAGGACCTCCATAGGTCATCATCGTGTCGCCTTGCCGCAGCTTACCAACCTAGAGGCCACCGCCATTGAGGTCCACGGAGCTCTTGGCGGCGTCCTCGTGGTTTCAGCATACAAGCCCCCACGAGCTGAACTCCTTGTTGGCGACCTGGAAGTCATCTTCGATTCCCATCGAAGGGTAATTTTGGCCGGCGATCTGAATTGCAAGCATCGCGTTTGGAATAGTCGCCTGACTACTCCGAACGGGAGGCGCTTGCTCAGTTTTGTTGAATCGCGCAGGGCGATGGTGTTTGGTCCAGCGCAACTCACGTTCTTTCCGTCACAGCCTAACGCGGCTCCCGATGTTCTGGATATCGCGGTGACCCAAGGAGTTGTCTGTCCGGTCGAGGTATTCTCACTTACGGAGCTGACATCCGACCACAACCCTATCTTGGTCCACGTCGCTACCCAGCACGCCTATGCACGTTCTGACCAGAAGAAGGTTATCCATTGGGATCGCTACGGCCCGGCCTTGTGCCGTAGATTGCCGCCAGCGGCCCCACTCGATTCCGTTCGCCTCCTAGACGAAGCAGTTGCGGGAATCGAAGAGGCAATCATCTCGGCTATAGGCGTGTCTTCACGTACGCGAGCTGGTTTCACGCCTGGCTACCAACGCATCCCTGAGGAAGTCTCTCTTCTCGCTCGCGAGAGGAATTACTTCCGGAAACGTTGGCAGAGGACCCGTGATCCGGCCGATAAGGCAGCATACAATCGGCTCACCGGACGACTGCGTGGCAGTCTGAAGGCGTTCCGACGTAGCTGTTGGGAACTCGACGTGGCCCGAACGGGGGATGCGGACCCGCAATCTCACCCGTACAGGATACCTACCGCATTGACGGGACGGAGGCGCCGACCTCCACTTCCCGCCATTGTTGGACCGTTCGGTCGACCCCTGGGTCGCCCGGAGGAGAAGGCCGAGTACTTGGGCTTGTGTTTCGAGCGACAGTTCGCTCCCAAACCGCCCATGGACTGGGACTTCGACGAACAAGTCGAGATGGCTGTGGAAGACTTTCTGTCACTTCCGATCACGACGGAGCCCGAACCCATCTCTTTGGACGAGGTCTCAGATCGGCTCGCTGAACTTCAGCCAAGAAAAGCTCCAGGCCCGGACGGTGTTACCAACACCGCTCTACGACTTATTGCCGAGCCTGGAGTTCAATTCTTGACTGATTTGTTCAACGCGTGTCTTAGACTGGCCTACTTTCCCAAGAAATGGAGAAAGGCGACGGTTATCGTGATCCCGAAGCAGGGAAAGGATACCACCCGCTCGGAAAACCTCCGGCCTATCAGCCTACTCTCCGCTACGTCCAAGGTTTTTGAGCGCCTCGTACAGCGTCGTGTACGAGAACATCTAACCAACTTTGACGTGCTGGTCCCCGAACAGTTCGGCTTTCGTGTGGGGCATTCGACCACTCATCAACTGATGAGACTGGTGGAAAGCATCACGGAAGCCGGGTGTCGGAGAGAACGGACCGTTGGCTGTTTCTTAGATGTTGAGAAAGCCTTCGACAGCGTATGGCATGATGGCCTGTTATTCAAACTTAGGGAAGTCCAGCTCCCGGACTGCTACCTCCATCTGGTTGCTAGCTTTCTGACGGAGAGGACCTTCTGCGTGAGAGTTGGCGATTCAGTCTCTTCCGAGAGGCGAATCACAGCCGGCGTCCCTCAAGGTAGTGTTCTAGGCCCCCTTCTGTTCTCGATCTACGTCAACGACGTGCCGAGACAGCCTGGAGTCCAGATGGCCCTCTTCGCTGACGACACGGCCGTATTTACGGCCGATCGTCATGAGGAAAGGGCCGTCCTACGACTGCAGCGCCAGCTCGACAAGCTCGTGGACTGGACTGAGAATTGGAGAGTGCTCCTCAACCCCACCAAGAGTGTAGCCGTCGAATTCTCTAAGCGACGGAAGAACCCCGTTAGGCAACTACGTATCGGCAGAACGTACTTGGGCTGGTCCAACGAGGTCAAGTACCTCGGCTTACACCTTGACCGTCGGCTCACCTGGCGTACCCCCGCACAGACAGTTCTTAAGCGAGCATCCACTCGCCTGTGCGCACTGTTTCCACTCCTGATCAGCCCAGCCATGACCAGGAAATTGGGTAGGATGATCGTCGGCGCGTATTTGCTGCCGGTCATTACCTACGCCTGCCCGGTCTGGGGTTACCTCGCCACAATGCATAAAAAGAAGTTGCAGAGCGTCCTCGACAGGGGGCTTCGGCTAGCGGCCAAAGTCCCCCGTCGCTTCTCATCTCGCCTTCTAAGGAGAGGACTTGGCGTCCGCTCCTTAGACGACACTTTCAGGCGGCTTGCACGCAAATTTTATGCACGTGCGGCGAGGTTCCCAGACAATCCTCTAGTGACTGGGCTGGGAAGGTACCGTATACGCCCAGGTGATTCGTGGAAACGCCCTCGGTGTATATTGCGCTAGTGTAGGTTAGCACAACAGCCGAGAATCGGCCTGCTATAGAGCACACGCCCTACTTGGGCAGGGCCACGAGGCAGGAGCTCCAGATGGTAGCTCGGAACTCACTTCCCGTGCGGTTCGTCTCTGCGACGCACAACCGCACAGCCCAGAGCAAAAAAAAAAAAAAAAAAAAAACTGTTGCTTGTTCCCAGTTCACTGGGCGACTTTGTTCGGCATACCACCTATTACGAACATTTTTGCTACTGAAGATGGCCACCGGTGGTGTGGCCGAAACGTCTAGCTACACTACATCAAGCATTCGACCACAGCCTTTCAGCCCGGAAGTTTTAAGTAATTGTAGTGACACCGGCCGTGAAAGACTACGTACTAAAATTCTTCTTCAAATTCACATTTATGGCGTAATCGTCATCGAGAGAGCGCAGTAACTTTGATACCATGGTATTGCCACTCACTGGGATATTGCTCACTTGGCCGACGATACCGTAACTCGATCCTCGCTGCCTGCGTATCTGCATGTAAGGAAGTCGCGGTGAAGTCAAGCGCTCAGTCAAGGGATCTAGTTTGGGCAGAGGTGGGTCTGGGATCGGCGGATATACGAAACCGTTACTCCGACTCAACGCTGGAATCCGCCCCTTAGAACACTGCGCCTTACAGTTATTACAGAGCTTGAAACCACTCACGTCCCCCGTAGGGAACTCTTCTCGCAGTACGCCAGTGATACTCCTATTGGTAGGCTCAAATCATTTTTGAACCACAGGCGTCGTAAATGTCACATTTATGGCCAAAGTCGTTGTCTAAGAATGGTTTTTTTTTTAAGTAGTTGTCGGCCCCGGTACAAGTCCAATTTTGGGCCCCCGTCGCCATATTGGGTATGTCAAGTGGGTCCGATGGGTCTGGGTCGACCTCCATTGCAGTCTCCATCTCATCAGCAACGAAATCCACATCCATACTTGACCCAAGCTCGTCAGATGCCGCCTGAGTTGTCCGAGCGCGCTTACGTTGCCTATATTCGCGGCAGTACTGCGCATTGGTTTTGGGTCGTTTACGGTGTCATTCTCTTTGGAATTTTGTGCTCTACGCATTCGTGCCCGATTTTTGTAATTCTGGTCGTAATTTGCCCTCACATATCGCGACATTTTTTTAAAAATCGGGAAATTTTCAAACGTTTTCAAATTCACAGCCTCGTATCTTTTTGAGTTTTTGAGATACACACTTGGAGCCCAGGATGAGTTGTAGCATATACACTCCTCTTTAAAACAACACTTGGTTCACTCGGATCGGATAATTAGTCTCTGAGATATGATCCCGTTTATGGACACGTGTCGAATCCGGAAAGTCGAAAATCGTGGGTTCACTTTGCGTGTGCGCAGTTCGCGACGTCCGGCCGCCACGAATGTCGGAGCGGGCACTGGCACAAACTTTCATCCTTCCTCTTTAAAACGACACTAAGATGGCGGCGCTATGTCTACTTTTAGCCGAGTTATTGAAATTTGAAATTACTTGGACAGAAACTGTCGCTCATTTGGGCGCGATTGCCCCGGCATCGATTTTAAAGACGTTTTCACGTCAAAAGCTATGTCAACAAAAATAGAAGATTCGATTACAAAATAAAAGAGCAGATTAAAATTGAAGTCGACCAGTGCCTGAAGTTACAACCAAAACAACTTTGTGAACAGACTGTACTAATGATAAAGATAGAAAAAGACGCAGAAAATAAGTTAATAGAGAAAGTCACTTTGCTGCAGTAGGGACAGTTCATGTCAAAGCTCCAACCTTTGACGGAAGCAGTCACTGAGCAACGTACCTCCTCCAATTTGAAGCTGCTACATGCGCAAATAATTGGACAGAGAAAGACAAGGCAGTCTCACTCGTTCTCGCATTAAAAGGACCCGCGGCAGAACTACTACAGAAAGTCCCACCTGACAGCCAGAACATCTATGCCGAGTTGATAAAAACTCTAGAATTACGCTACGGTGATAAACATTTGCGAGATGTGTACTACGCTTAGTTGAGAACAAGACGACAACGTTCCGGGGAAAGTCTTCAAGAGTTTGAAGCAGGTATCGACAGATTAATTAGATTGGCCTATCCTGAAGCACCAGAAGATTTTCAAATAAGGTTTGTGGTGCAGACATTTATTGATGGCATCGGAGATTGTGAATTTCAGCAAGTGTTACGAATGGCAAGGCACCGAAATAGCTCAGAAGCTCTTGTTCACGACCTAGAGTTTGAAGCTGCTAAGTCAATGTCTCGCTACATTAATGGGTTTGTACCAACACATTACAGTCAGAAGATCCCTGTATCACATTGCCGTTACGATGGGTGCAGAAAAACAATGTTGTCGGACAAACAATTCATAAATTCAAGAAAGTCACAACGATTTGAACGATGGGATAAAGACAGAAGACCGAAATGTGGAAAACGTGGTCATCTACAGGTAGACTGTAGGGAGAAGAAGATACCAAGAGAGAAGAGAGTGATCGCATCAATTGGAGAAGTAAAGCCTCAGAACAGCACACAGTTTCCATGCTACATAAGACCAGTGGGAACTTGATTGTTAATGTGAGCCGCTCATCACCAAAGACATCACAGCAAAATTTTTAACTTTCCAAATCTGACACATTTTCTAAGTTTGACATCCACACAAAAAAAAAATTAAAAAAACTACAACTTACCTTGATGACCGGCTTGTTCTTGTTGCACTTGTTCACTCGAACTAGGAGGAGGCTCCTAGTGGAAGAATGTCCACATGCTGGGTAACCATTGGGGAATGGGACGAATGAGGTGACCTCGATTTTTTTTTTTTTTTTTAATTCAACAATTACAAATTTATTGATTCTCTTAGAAATATATAAATCATATAAAATATTTTATGTGACAGTATTCCATTAGGAATATATAAAATATATAATATATTTAAAATATATGACATGGTATTCAGAATTTAAATTTCAAAATATTCAAAATTTAATATTTAAAAAAATATTCCATTAAAATTATATAAAATATGTAAAACATTTAAAATCTCTTACACGGCATACAAATCACCATTGACATGCACCAACAAGCAATTCTATCCTACAACAATTTAAACAATCATATTACATAACAACATGCGCCCTCTGAAATCTAATTCAAAAATTAAAAGGGAGAATCATATAATTAGGAAAATATAATGGACACATAAGATAGGTGATTATACACTCTGTGTGGAATTCACAAGTGCATGTGCTCAATTTTCCTTAAACCTGCATAAACTTGAGTAGCACAAAGGCTTGCAGATTTCAGAGTGCACCATTATTAAAATATCGGTATGGAGAACCATACATGACTTCCATATTCTAAGATTTATATTTAAAATCATTTTCAGCCAAACAGCCAGGCTGTGTCTTACCTGCCTTTTTATTGCTGTATTAAATGAAAAATATTATATTACATTGAAATGAAAAAATTATAATTTTATTGCCTGGCAACAAAATTATTTTATTTTTAACAGTTACCATTGTTTCAAAAAGTTTAAATAAATTTTCAAGTACTTTACTCTTGTTAAAACGTAAAAGGTTGCAGGTAAACTACCCCTTCCCCTTAACCGATCTTCACCAAAATCGAAAGTCATTGAGACCTCTACAATTCAGGGACGTATGCAAAAAATTATTTGATTCTGTTTGAATTTGCGGCTGTTATCGTTTGCCATAGAAAATACGCTTGATAAAAAAACGTTGCTGGTAAACTACCCCTTTCCCCTTAACCGATCTTCACCAAAAACAATAGGTCTTGAGTACTCTACAAATCAGGGCTGTATGCAAAACATTATTTGATTCTGTTTGAATTTGCGGCTGTTATCGTTTGCCATAGAAAATACCCTTGTTAAAAAAACGTTGCTGGTGAACTACCCCTTTCCCTCAACCGATCTTCACCAAAAACAATAGGTCTTGAGAACTCTACAATTTAGGGCTGTATGCAAATAATCTTTTGATTCTGTTTGAATTTGCGGCTGTTATCGTTTGCCATAGGAAATACCCTTGTTAAAACATAAAACGTTACAGGTAAACTACGCCTTTCCCTTAACCGATCTTCACCAAAAACAATAAGTATTGAGTACTCTACAAATCAGGGCTGTATGCAAAACATTATTTGATTCTGTTTGAATTTGCGGCTGTTATCGTTTGCCAAAAAATACCCTTTTTTTTAAAAAACGTTGCTGGTAAACTACCCCTTTCCCTCACCCGAACTTCACCAAAAACAATAGGTCTTGAGAACTCTACAATTTAGGGCGGTATGCAAATAATCTTTTGATTCTGTTTGAATTTGCGGCTGTTATCGTTTGCCATAGGAAATACCCTTGTTAAAACATAAAACGTTACAGGTAAACTACCCCTTTCCCTTAACCGATCTTCACCAAAATCAACAGATCTTGAGAACTCTACAATTCAGGGCTGTATCCCAAACATTATTTGATTCCGTTTGAATTTGCGGCTGTTATCGTTTGCCAAACAAACAAAATTACCCTTGCTAAAAAAAAACCGTTGCAGGTAAACTACCCCTTTCCCTCAACCGATCTTTACCAAAAACAACAGGTCGCGAGTACTCTGCAAATCAGGACTGCATGCAAAAAATTATTTGATTCTGTTTGAATTTGCGGCAGTTATCGTTTGCCATAGAAAAAAAATCTACAGACAGACAGACAGACAGACACACACACAGACACTTTTCGGAAAACGACTTTTTTTCATATTTTGAGTGTAGTAGAATCAGAATCTGCAATAATCTCGAACACGATTTTTTTTGCCATCACCATACTTCTATTCCTTAAGGAATATGGAAGTAAATTTCATGTTTTGAGTGTAGTAGAATCAGAATCTGCAATAATCTCGAACACGATTTTTTTTGCCATCACCATACTTCCATTCCTTAAGGAATATGGAAGTAAAAATATCGGTATGGAGAACCATACATGACTTCCATATTCTAAGATTTATATTTAAAATCATTTTCAGCCAAACAGCCAGGCTGTATCTTACCTGCCTTTTTATTGCTGTATTAAATGAAAAATATTATATTACATTAAAATGAAAAAATTATAATTTTATTGCCTGGCAACAAAATTATTTTATTTTTAACAATTACCATTGTTTCAAAAAGTTTAAATAAATTTTCAAGTACTTTACTCTTGTTAAAACGTAAAAGGTTGCAGGTAAACTACCCCTTCCCCTTAACCGATCTTCACCAAAATCGAAAGTCATTGAGACCTCTACAATTCAGGGACGTATGCAAAAAATTATTTGATTCTGTTTGAATTTGCGGCTGTTATCGTTTGCCATAGGAAATACCCTTGTTAAAACATAAAACGTTACAGGTAAACTACCCCTTTCCCTTAACCGATCTTCACCAAAAACAATACGTCTTGAGTACTCTACAAATCAGGGCTGTATGCAAAACATTATTTGATTCTGTATGAATTTGCGGCTGTTATCGTTTGCCATATAAAATACCCTTGTTAAAAAAACGTTAGAGGTAAACTACCCCTTTCCCTCAACCGAACTTCACCAAAAACAATAGGTCTTGAGAACTCTACAATTCAGGGCTGTATTCCAAACATTATTTGATTCCGTTTGAATTTGCGGCTGTTATCGTTTGCCAAACAAACAAAATTACCCTTGCTAAAAAAAAACCGTTGCAGGTAAACTACCCCTTTCCCTCAACCGATCTTCACCAAAAACAATAGGTCGCGAGTACTCTGCAAATCAGGACTGCATGCAAAAAATTATTTGATTCTGTTTGAATTTGCGGCAGTTATCGTTTGCCATAGAAAAAAAATCTACAGACAGACAGACAGACAGACAGACACACACACAGACACTTTTCGGAAAACGACTTTTTTTCATATTTTGAGTGTAGTAGAATCAGAATCTGCAATAATCTCGAACACGATTTTTTTGCCATCACCATACTTCCATTCCTTAAGGAATATGGAAGTAAATATCGGTATGGAGAACCATACATGACTTCCATATTCTAAGATTTATATTTAAAATCATTTTCAGCCAAACAGCCAGGCTGTGTCTTACCTGCCTTTTTATTGCTGTATTAAATGAAAAATATTATATTACATTAAAATGAAAAAATTATAATTTTATTGCCTGGCAACAAAATTATTTTATTTTTAACAATTACCATTGTTTCAAAAAGTTTAAATAAATTTTCAAGTACTTTACTCTTGTTAAAACGTAAAAGGTTGCAGGTAAACTACCCCTTCCCCTTAACCGATCTTCACCAAAATCGAAAGTCATTGAGACCTCTACAATTCAGGAACGTATGCAAAAAATTATTTGATTCTGTTTGAATTTGCGGCTGTTATCGTTTGCCATAGAAAATACGCTTGATAAAAAAACGTTTCAGGTAAACTACCCCTTCCCCTTAACCGATCTTCACCAAAAACAATAGGTCTTGAGTACTCTACAAATCAGGGCTGTATGCAAAACATTATTTGATTCTGTTTGAATTTGCGGCTGTTATCGTTTGCCATAGAAAATAAAACGTAAAAGGTTGCAGGTAAACTACCCCTTCCCCTTAACCGATCTTCACCTAAAACAATAGGTCTTGAGTACTCTACAAATCAGGACTGTATGCAAAACATTATTTGATTCTGTTTGAATTTGCGGCTGTTATCGTTTGCCATATAAAATACCCTTGTTAAAAAAACGTTGCAGGTAAACTACCCCTTTCCCTCAACCGATCTTCACCAAAAACAATAGGTCTTGAGAAATCTACAATTCAGGGCTGTATGCGAAACATTATTTGATTCTGTTTGAATTTGCGGCTGTTATCGTTTGCCAAAAAAAAAAAAATTTCCCTTGATAAAAAAAACCGTTGCAGGTAAACTACCCCTTCCCCTCAACCGATCTTCACCAAAAACAATACGTCGCGAGTACTCTACAAATCAGGGCTGTATGCAAAAAATTATTTGATTCTGTTTGAATTTGCGGCAGTTGTCGTTTGCCATAGAAAATACGCATGATAAAAAACGTTGCTGGTAAACTACCCCTTCCCCTCAACCGATCTTCACCAAAAACAATAGGTCTTGAGTACTCTACAAATCAGGGCTGTATGCAGAAAATTATTTGATTCTGTTTGAATTTGCGGCTGTTATCGTTTGCCATAGAAAATACCCTTGTTAGAAAAACGTTGTAGGTAAACTACCCCTTTCCCTTAACCGATCTTCACCAAAAACAAAAGGTATTGAGAACTCTACAATTTAGGGCTGTATGCAAATAATCTTTTCATTCTGTTTGAATTTTCGGCTGTTATCGTTTGCCATAGGAAATACCCTTGTTAAAACATAAAACGTTACAGGTAAACTACCCCTTTCCCTTAACCGATCTTCACCAAAAACAATAGGTCTTGAGAACTCTACAGTTCAGGGCTGTATGCGAAACATTATTTGATTCTGTTTGAATTTGCGGCTGTTATCGTTTGCCAAACAAACAAAATTTCCCTTGCTAAAAAAAAACCGTTGCAGGTAAACTACCCCTTTCCCTTAACCGATCTTCACCAAAAACAATAGGTCGCGAGAACTCTGCCAAACCGGGCTGTATGCAAAAAATTATTTGATTCTGTTTGAATTTGCGGCAGTTATCGTTTGCCATAGAAAAAAAATCTACAGACAGACAGACAGACAGACAGACACACAGACAGACAGACAGACACACAGACACTTTTCGGAAAACGACTTTTTTTCATGTTTTGAGTGTAGTAGAATCAGAATCTGCAATAATCTCGAACACGATTTTTTTTGCCATCACCATACTTCCATTCCTTAAGGAATATGGAAGTAAAAAGTAACAAATAGTCAGGTACATATATCTCTCAGCCATGTAATATGTTGTGTGCATGGAATTATGAGCATATATTTATACAAAAGAATTTTCACAGTGACTGTAAATGGATAAAGAATGAAATTAAATATGAGTATATACATCTACAAAAGATTTTTAAAAGGTCACTGTACATTGATAGAGAATTAAAAATAATACGAAATCCCAAAATGGGAACTTCATCTGGTACAAAGGTTCAGTCCTAATTTATTAACAGTCGAAATACTTCTGAATTACAGTTCTAGTACAGGGCAATGTATTGTTACAATTGTAGGTGATCTGCAACTCTTTTCATAATCAGATTTACAAGTTCCAATAAAAGGCAGCCACAACATAAGTTCCACACAGATTATAGTAAAAAAAATTGTACTGGACATTACATGCTTTGACAATTCAACACAAGACAATGATATGAACACACTGAATCACACAACGAGATATTAAGGAACTCAACTGAATTTTGCTTCACTAGGCCCCATGAACACACTGGCCAATTCCTAACACATTTTCTTAAGTTTTTTTTATTTTTGTTTTCTTTTTCTTTTTTGTAGGTCAAAAAAAAAAGTTTTGCACATAAGATACACTGTCACCGCAAACAGCGGAGAAGCTACTCATCATTAGAAAGAAATCTCAGAAGCTATTCAAGTTCTGCAGAAACCTGCATATTAGATTCCAAGCCTACCGTGAAGTAACAAAAATCCAGAATTAAGCAACTATTGTTTCCTTTTATTTTTTCTTTTGTTAAGAATCAGCCAGGCCTCACTTGACTCCAAAACAAGCAGCGCGAAAGCGCATCCCCGGCAAAAGTTAATAATTTTCACTTTTTCATACCTGTTCATAGTGCATGCACACGTGCTGTAGAAGTTCCTCAATACTCACACACATATAACGTCTTGATCTCTTCCACGGTTAGTCGCCAGACCGGGAGACCCCCGGCACATTTTACACTTAGCCTGCCATGATTAATTAAAAAAAAAACCCAGGCCTTAAAAAAAATCAAACAAAAACTTTTCAAACGCAGACCTCCACGACAGCTCTTGATGAGAACAGCTGACCAACCAACCCGGTATATCTCCACACAGCTGATCAGGAATCAACAGCTGGTCTACCGCCAGCACACTCTATTCCACGACAAACACCGCTCCCAGCAGCGGGACCGAAAAGTACAGTTGACCGAAGTCTCAGACAGATAGCGTCAACATACGCGATCCCACAAAAGCAACCAATTCAATTATAACCAATTTGCAAGTTACAGCAACGTCTCCTAGATGGCGAGAGTGTCCACAAGCGCAAACTACACCGATGCAAGAAAATATCGCCCAGATTCAATATAACAAACCTTCGGATGTCGCCGTAACGCCCAGATACGGCACAAATGGATTTGCGGAAGGTAAACCAACATCATTTACAGTTGACACGGACCCTGACTTAGTCAGCAACCGCCAGCCTCTAATTAGCTCTTGTACAATACAGACTGACTGGAAGCCCCGTCAAGGTGCTAGGAAAGGTAGCGTATGTGTACGCCTGGGTCTTCTCGAGTTTAGCCACCAAATGCTCGTTGCAGACATTGTCGATGAAGTGATTCTTGGCACGGACATTATGAATGCCTACGGATTTGTTGTGAACTTAAGAGAGAATGTCCTGAAGGTTGGCCAAGAGAAGATAAAGCTTTGCATGGCTAAAATGACAGGGTCTACCAACCATTCGATTAAGCGAGTGGCATTAGTCGAAGAAAAAGTCAACAGGTCTGGTCAATAGGAACCCTCCCTATTGCAAGCGGAAATGGAGGAAGTAGCAGAGGAAATACAAATAAGTATAACAACAAAAGAAGTGATTGGAAAGCCAACTATGGGTGTCGAGACAAAACTCTTGCTTGTTCCTGAGCTGATAAAAGCGCCCGAGGGCAAAGTGGCTGAAGATGAGGTTACGCAAGAGGTTGTTGACGAGAACCAAACAAACTTGGATCAGCCAGTGGTGTTTAGGTTATCAGTGCATGACGCAACGGGAGCAGAGGCGGATTTACATTGTGAGGGGCCCTGTGCGCTGAGCATTTTGGGGGCCCCCTAGTCAAAAACGAAAAACTAAATATGTCATAACAAATTTACAGTACAATTGTTCAGTCTTATTTAAAGTCTGTGAAAATAAGAACTGTAGAAAAATAAAAGTATTTTCTTGGCCTATATATAAGAAAGTACAAAAATAATTAAAGATTGTAAAAAAAGGATCTAAGTCACTTAATTTAAATCGAAGTAATAGATTCAAATAATACACAAGGCTTTAGACACACAGTTTACTGAATTATCAAATTGTATATTCTAAAACACAAATCTCAAACTTTAACAATTTTAAACAAGTATGTTTTATTTGATTTTTACCCTAAGTTAAATGAACTTTTTTCTAGCTTTATTTCTTACAAAATTGTCTATCAATTTGTCATAATTTATTTCTTTCAAAGCCTCATTTTCTATATATAAAATTGCTAAGCTACTTAAGTGTTCTTGGCTTAAAGATGATCTAAATTAAAAATGTTTTTACTCTTTTCAAAGCACTGAAGGAACGTTCTCCTGAGGCATTTGAAATCGGAAGTGTCATGAAGATCTGTAGAATAGTTTTGACATTAGGAAACGTTGCACTTAAACCATTATTTATAATTCTGTATAAATCTACAGGTGATTTAAACCATTTTGGTTTAATTTCAGTCTCTTCTTCTTCTTCCTTACTATCACTTGATAAGGACTTTTTCTTGGTGTTTGTTTCGTTTTTTCTTCCTGTTGTTTCTTTTCCTTCATATCACACTTTGACTTTGACTTACCATCTTCTTTCACTAAATACAAAAAGTGACGAAGTTCGTCTTCAAAATAGTTTGCGTCTATATCATCAGAGTACATTTCAATTAATTTCTCAATATCGGTAGATGCTGGGTCAGTATCACTGTATTCATCAGAGTCAGGTAAGATACATTTAAATAAATCAAATATGTTTTTTAAGGCTTCTGATCTCCTCTGAAGTTGGACAACAAGCTGGTCGCATATACTGTTATAAGTTTCAACAATAAACTTCTGAGAGCCTTCCAACACTGTGTCATTGCTGGTGTCTTCATCAAAAAATGACTTTCTTTTTGAGACTCGTTTTTTGTTGATCTCTTCATCTTCATTGACTGCTCTGTCAGTTAAAAGTAAAGCCTGTTTTTCTACATTTTTAAAGTCGTTTCTGACCTTAACAATAAATGGTGTGAGAGCACTTAATTGGTTTATAGCTGACACTACAGTTCCATGTTCGGCTTGCAGAGATTTGCTTACTCTATTAATTCGTTTGCAGCAAGCGATTCCAAAAAATGGTTAAAACTGCATTATCGTATTTTTCAAAGTGATTAGCTAGTGATTTTGCTTCATGTCTCGCAGCTGGTTTTTCACCCGAATCTTCAGAAATTTTAAGAAGAGCATTCTTTATGTCATTGTAACTCTCTTTTAAAGCAACAACTGCGTCCGCTCGAGCGGACCATCGAGTATCACAGATTTTTTTAACTGTTTTTCGTTTCTTAATACCCTCACTTTTACTTTATAGAAGCTCCGTAAGGACTTTCCATCTGTGTGTTGATCCTGAAAAAAATGTGTAGATCTTCTGAACAAAATCAAAATACTGTATTGCACCTTGACAACATTCTGCAGCACTGTTCCCGACTAAATTTAGCGAATGGCTGGAGCACGGAACATAAAGAGCTGTAGGGCTATGTTCCTTTATCCTCGCTTGCAAGCCAGTGTATTGGCCAGCCATGTTAACTGTTGTATCAAAGCTCTCCCCACGGCAATTTTTTATTTCTAATCCCAAATCTTCAATTTTCTGTAAAACGGTTCGTTCTAGATGCTCAGATTTGTGACATTTTATTGGCGTGAAGCATATAAAACGCTCAACTATCTCGCCTTTATTGTTTACATATCTTAAAATTACTGTTAAGTTGATCTGTGTGACTTACGTCTGGTATCGAATCTACTACAATAGAGAAATAAATACTGTATTTTATTTCTTTAACAAAGCTGTTCTGAACTTGGTTTGCCATAAGAACTAAAAATTCGTCATAAGTTTGGTGGGATAAGTAATTAGTTCTGCCTGAACCATAGTGCTGATACTTATCTAAGTGATTTTTAAGAAATTCATCAAATTCTGCTAAGTATTCTAAGCACGTAAAAAAAATTACCCTGTCTTTTTGATAACTCAGATTCTTTATGCCCTCTAAACGGAAGGCCTAACTTTGCTAATAGTTTAACAGTTGCTACTACTCTGTGCAATATTTGTCTCCAATACATGCACTCTTTATCAATTTGTGTCGCCAGGTTAGTATCAATTCTGTTCTTTGAATTACTTCTCTTAATAAAAGTAAACATTGCCGTAGCATGCATTTTGGAACATTCATATTCTTCCAGTAGCCTGCTAGCACATGCTCATTTGAAAAACCGTCAACAAAGGAATTTTTATCTTTTTTTGGGTCTGGAAATAACTTGCACACATAACAATACGCACATTTTGAGGTTTCAGAGAATATTAACCATTCTCTTCGTTCTTTGGCTCCATTTTTTTTTCACCCGATAAAAATGGCTCTCATTTAAATTTCTATAATATTGTTTTCCTTTATCCATGTATTGTTTTTTTACATTTTTTAAATTCCCAACACTTTTCGGTTTGTTTATAAGGTAATATTCAACCATATCTTTAGTTAGATGTCGTGCCCACAATGCTATGTCTTGCGGGTATGGGTATGGGATTGGCACATGTTCTACTGAGGCAGGGCATGCAACAAGAAAATCATTACCATCAGTCGCATCAGCGGCATTGTGTTCTGTAGGCCTAGTTTGATTTAAGCTAACTGGCTTTACACAAGGTAAATTATCATTCAATTGACTTTTGTCGATGTTGTAAATTAGTTCATGTTCATTACTATTAGGCCTACCTGAAATATCTTCACACTCTTCACTAACCGTAATTTGCTCTACGGTGGTTTCTAGATGTAAAGCCGAAGAAGGTGCCTTGTCATTATTGCCAGTTGCCTCGTCAGATGCCTCGTCATTTCTAGGTTTTAAAAACACAAACAAACTGTCTTTCTGCTTAATTTCTAATTCGTGTTTTATTTTCTGTCTTTTCCTCATCTCACTTCCTGAGCAATAATTCCGTTTCATTATTATGGTTTTAGGTAGATTAAACAATCAAAATTTATAAAACAGTTCAATTACTACACAATGCACTCGCTCGATATACCTGTAACAGGTATTTTGGAACGATATTTTTGTGGAACGGATGTAACAGTGACTGAAAAGTTGAAATACCTGTTATTCGCGGCGACGCTGTTCCGAGTCGAGACACGCCGCCCTCGCTGTTCCGAGTCGAGGCACGCCCCCTACGCTCCTACACACAAAGTACGCAAGTATCACGTAAACAAATACGCCAAGGCCAAATACTAGGCGTACAAAAATACTACTTGTTCCTAAAATACTACCTGTTCCTACAATACTAGGTATTTCAAATACTAGTGGTATCACCGATACACAAAATACTAAGCGTATCAGAGGAACAGTAGTATTTTTGGAACACCTAGTATTTTAGGAACAGGTAGTATTTTAGGAACAAATAGTATTTTTATATCAAGCGTATTTCGAGTAGAAAGTAGTACGAAGCCATTTTTTCGTCCTGAATACTTCATTCTGCGCAAAGAGACGAAGCTGTTTTTAATAAAGGAAATAATTCATCCTGCTGTTACATTTATTCTCGTGTGATATGCAGATATATAATACAGATTATATGCTAATAAATTATATATTCTAGTAGTCACCAACTTGTAACTAAAATCGGTTGGTAAAACTTTATGTTTTTACTCAAAAAAACTTTGTGTTCTGAGTCGTTAGTGAAATAGTTGTATTTAATTATATTGAGTTATAACCTATAGAGTGGCTGCTGTTGATAAGCTATATTATACTTTTTATTAATGTGATATTAACTTCACTACACATCTCACGTAAATGATGAGATTGTTGTAATGGACATTTATGCACTTTATCTAGTCCTGTCCTTAAATATCTGTAATGCATTTAATTTACTTTTGTTCTTGCTTATTATTTATAAGTTTTTATTTATGTATTTATATTTATTTTATTACAATTTGTTTTTTATTTTTATTTGTAAAATTTTGTTTATTCTCATTCACTCTTGTGGCTTACTGTTATGTTTTTATTATACGTTTCTGATGTTTTTTCACATTATTTTTTGTGATTGTCTTGTTGATACATCCTCTTCATTATTTTTTGTGGTATTACGTGTAGGCCTACTCTAAATTATTTAATTGCCCCGAGTTTCGCAACTGATTTGTCTAACCAATGTTAGTTTGTTTACTAGCCTACTAGTGAAAACTTAAATTGGTATTCCCAAAGGGAGATAGGCCTATAAATTCTCTTGTTTCTTATTTTCATTTAAACAGTAATAGTTTAATAAAGTCACAGTGTAAAGTAACACTGTTAATACTTTTAGTTTCAATTTATTTCTTATAACAAATTAAGTATAATATAGGTTATATAATATCTTAAAATAAATACACAGCAAGTAGGTTTATTAATATATTAATAGGTTTATCTAGGTGAAAAAAACCTACTTGCAGTGTATTTATTTGAAGATATTACACAGGAGACCTACAGGAAACTCAAATCGAGTTCTTACAAAGGATAATATAGGTTATGTATATATAGTATATAATAACAGGTGTTTGTACCTGTTATTTTTTTGGAACGGTATTTTCATACCTAGTATTTTAAAATAACAGTTTAGCCCACCTCTACTAACTAGGTTATGTCGAAGTTTTCACTGTTGCTGCCAGGCGCACAAATTTTATCAGTGCTGCCACACGCGCAACGGTTAATGAACAGTGCATATTCTACTGAAACCAGTGTTCCAACTTCACGAAACAAAATTTGATGCTAATCGTGCGAACTTCACGTTGATTGCAAGTATTGACGTAGAGGGATGCAACATCACCTTTACGACGTAAGAGGTACTAAAATGCGTGAACGTAAAAATTGTAGTTCCTGGACAGGAAAAATTTAGGTGTGATGGCAGTTATCGCCATATGTTTTTAGGTGTTAAGAAATACATACCTAATAAAGAAAAAAATATATTTCTTGTAGAAAATAAATTTTATTTAGCATATATATTTAACATTTTACTGTACATAAATACTATAATTAAGTAACGTATTTACATTTTAAGTTTTTGCTATTGCCGTAGATATGGCCAGAACTGAATAATTGGTCTATTCGATAACCCAGTTATGGCCACCAATTTTTACGTATTTACATTTTAAGTTTTGCTATTGTCGTACATATGGCGATAACTAATTAATTAGTCTATTCGATGACACAGTTACCGCCACCGAACAAACTTATGAAACTTTCGAGTTTCTAACACTATTCGATATTTTTTTAATTAACGAAATGCCCACAGGTGGCGATAACTACAGAGGTATTACATGTTAACTCCCTACATGTTACATGTTGTCATGGCCTCATGGAATCGATATAATTTATTCTTCTTTCACATTTGTCATATATATAAAAAAAAAACGTACAATTTTTTATAGATTTATTCATTAAAAAATCCAGTTATAAAGTTATAAAGGGGCCCCCCCTTTATAGCGGAGCCCTATGCGAGCGCATACTCCGCATACCTTTAAATGCGCTACTGAACGGGAGTGATTCCAGCAAAACTAGTGGTTGAGCGGAAGACTCGCATTCCTGGGAACTTGATGTTCAGATCACACGAGACTAAATTTGAAGAACCGGAGAATTATTTTTTGCAAGGACGTCCACCCAGATCGCCTGGTCGAGTATTACTTCAGAGACGGTTTGCCAGTTCGGGATGATCAGGCTTAAGGAGGAGGCAGTGTTACGACATCACACAACAATCTACGTGTTTATCGAACGTTCCAGATGGATCCAGAATGTAATTCGGTGGTGTACGTGACTCTCAACGCTTTCGAAAGACTTTTTTCTAAGCCGCCATCCGCGCGGACTGTGTCAAGGCCACAATTAATTACGTCGTACACACTGGCGCTAAGACGCAGTTTGGAATCTTCTGGTCTGTGCACGGATGTATAAATACAAGGCGGCAGCGGCCTTAGTTTTCAGTATAGTTACGATATATTTACAGTGCGGTTCGAGTTTATTGTCGGGCGATTACAGGTGATTATCGGGCGATATTACTGTGTGCGTTCAAGTGGTTATTAGTTAAGTGTTGTGTTTTATAATCGGACGGTATATTGTTATACAATTGTGTTTTAATATTAGTTGACATTTATTTGCATGTGAACAATTTTTATTTGATTTGTTATAAGAGACTGTGTTGTTAATTACGAACTGTTTAACTGTGAAAATTAAAGCTGGTGATTAGTGACTTAATTAGTGTCTTGTAGTTTGTTTCCACTGTAGGCTACCTACGACGATCAAGCAGACCGCCGTGACAGTATAAATGTGTCATACGTCATTCCAGTTTATAACCGTCCATACTTTATATTATTTCCCAATAGGCCTACAAAACTTAAAACCTGTTACCAATTAACATTGCAGCTACAATTTATACAATTACGATCACTTATTTTGCTGGTTTCTTGATGGTATTCAACAATGTCATCCAGTACATGGTATCCAGTACAGCATGGTGTTTTCCAGTACCAGCTGTATGCACAGAGAAATACTTCAACCAACCATACTTTTTTGTTCACTTCAAAACATGTTTTTTTTTCTTAATCACATTTTTGATCATTTGTTTATTGTTGTTTTGATTGTTCATCTTCTTTTTTCACAGCACTAACTAATATAGAATATTGAAACTTTCAACTTGTGAAACTTATTTGTCTTTTCTTCCCGTACGCGTTTCGGCGTGATGTGTGCCTTCGTCAGCTTTGAGACAGACTGCCATTAACTTGTAACGGTTTTTATTTTGAAAGGTATAGTGGGGGTGGTGTGTGGCGGAAGGGGATTGGCGCGGGGATCCAAATTATTGTTAGTTTTATGCATGATTGTGTCAAAAAGTGTGTGATTTATACTGTAATTGGTCGTTTAGTATGTTGTTTTGTTGTGTTGCATGGTGTTTGTATATTTCATACTGTTCTGCTGTGTTAAGTTTTCGACCTTTGGGTAAGTAGTGTAATATCTCAAGATTAGTATCTATGTTGGTGTAGCTGTGGTTTTTTGTGTGTGGCAAACGCGAAATGTATATTATTGTTGGACAAAGCTTTTAGGTGTTCAGAGTAACGAGATGAAAAAGATCTTCCCGTCTGGCCCATATAGAAACTATTGCAATCATTACAATTTAATTTGTAAACACCTGTTTTGTTGTATTTGTCTATGTCTGTGTTTGTATCATTGATGTGTTTTTTGATGGTATTGTTTGTTCTGTATGCTATTTTGTACTTGTGTTTCCTGAATGTGTTGGCGACTTTGTGTGTGTTGGAGTTTGGTATGTGAGTGTGATGTATTTATTTTGTTGTGTGTTGTTGGTATTTATTGTTTTTGTTTATGATGTGTCTGTGTAGTTTGTTTATTAAATTAGGGTTGTAACTTTATGGACCTAACAATTAACAAAACAAACAATACACACATATAAAATATACAGGAAACCAACAACAACTGACATGGTCATACACTACACATCAAACCATCCAACGCAACACAAACATGCGGCATTCAACCATATGCTCCATAGACTAGCAAAAATATCATTAAGTAAACAGGTTTATAATGAAGAACGCAACACAATCAAATATATAGCAATAAAAAACGGTTACAACTCTAATTTAATAAACTGCGCTTCGTTTTGTTACTTGATCGCTATGGTACGAACTATTTTCAGGGTATCTTCTTAAAAATTGAAGTACTTAAAGCGTCATGAGTATAAAAGGCGAGGAGACAATGATAGAAAATGTCCAGACTGACTCCCTTTTTAAACTGTCACCTGAATGTTGTAGTTTTATGTTCAAAATGAGGTTGCTTGAGTCTAGGATTGAGTTTCTATGCTACTCACACAAAGTATTAGGGAATCACGTGACTAGTATGAGGGATATGCCACAGCTAAGCATAAGAGTGAGTGAGTGCAGAAGAGCAAGTGAGACAAGATTAGGTAGTATGTGGTGAGCTACATACATGCTGCTAACATTGCAGTATGGTTTCGTTTGTCAATGGTCAGTTATTTGAATGTGTCCTGTGCACGTAGTGTTATACACAGTCAGTTGTCAGTGACTGAAATGTTTATTTATTTAAATTATATGTTTATAATTAATTAGGTATAATAATATTTTTATAAAAACCTAAATTTGTTCTTGCTTAATGCTTAATTTTCTTTTTGTAAACCACCAGATTTTTTGGTCACAAGCCACCACTGCTAAAATCGTATTCCACATTGTATAACATGAACATTCGATAAATGATTCTGTGGTGGTTCAAATTAGCTGAAATTGTAAACATAATCACAACTACATAAAAATTGCCACTGAAGATGTTAAACTACCAGGTTTATGTAATGTACAACAAAATGAACAGGTGTAAATTTCATAGGAGTGTACTGGCAACATTTGAATGTTACCAGCTGATTTTGCTAATTGTCTGAATACCATTTTTTTCAGCTATTTATGTAAACGATATCAGCTGTATGAGAAATTTTAAGATCACCTTATCACGATTTTACTATTATACTTTTGTACACTAGTACATATTTGTACTTTTGGGTATATTTTTAAATATTAACCAAACTTAATTTTATAGTCTTATAAAATTTATTTTATGTGATGTACAGGTGTCATCATAGAATAAGTAGTCGATAAATAGTGTATTTGAATGCTATTTGATTTATTAATGATATAACTATAAAATGGCACTCTTTTGATTTAATACAGTTAATGAAAAAAAAACTAATTACTCTGGCTCTGTTGACCGGACTACAAATTAAATTAATTTTCTCTCCTATAATCAAAATTTTCATGAGTTGTTTTGTCTTTTAGTTTGTAAGTTTTTTAAAGTTTATAACAAAAAAAAAAAATAAAGTCACTTCCCTTTATGACGAATGTAGATCAAGTTGTTGACGATCCAATCTGGTTACAGTTGTGGGTCATTCGCTCTGGATACAGGTTCAGGATACCGATGCGAGCTCCTCCTGTTGTCCGTTGTTCAGGGTCATTCTCAGCTTAAACGATTCTATAAATTGCAGTTAATTAATTTTTCACTGCTAATTATTATTTTTTTCTATAATTTTGTGTATTGAGCTAACACACAATTATCCAGCAGCCTTCAAGTGTCTTTGATCCCTATATGGACATTTTCCACTTTTCCAGATTAGCACTATTTAAAAATTTACGATATCATCAACTCGTGAACTTTTTAACATGTGTTCATATGCCTTAGTAGACCTAGCATCTAGACTCAAGCAATACGTCAGCACATTTTAGAATTCAGAGAGACTAGACTGACGGACAAGAAATCAGAATTGGACTGAAAATCTGCTTGTTTCTTGAACGCTGATTGGTTAACCCATAACTGTTCTCTGCATCTGAAGCCAAGATAAAATTATTCTTACATTAAACTGTTTGAAAGCAATTTGCAGCTTGTCTAAAAAACTTATATATTCAGTTCTGTAAATTACTAACAAATATTGACAATCGGTAGGTCTTATTAGGCGTATTCTGGTCTCATCTCAAAATTTCTATTTTAATGAAAGTTATTTAATGTAATGTTTTTTTATTATTATCCCGTAAAATAATTAAATATTCTTGCATACGTGCACTCACTACATGCCTACGCATCTTTTCACACCATTCACAACACCAACTGTGTTTTTTTATTGACTAAACAATGTCCAAACCTGGAGTCTTATACAACATGTCATGTCAACATGGTATCACATGAGAATCTCAGTACTAATTTATGTGCGTATTCTACTCATTGCAGTATATTTTTTAATATTGAACCAAACTTAATTTTATAGTCTTATGAAATTAATCTTTTTATGAATTAATAAACAGTTCAAGGGATGCTGCAATTACAGATGGTACAGACAGTTGCGATCGGATGTCCTGCTGTTCTTAAAACTTAAGATATTATGAATGCATAAATTACAGTATAGTTTACTTCAAGAGATAGAAAGCCTTAAATGGTTTTGTGTGTATAAAACAAAGTTAATTAGTGTTTCTCACTGTGTTTGCGACTCGTTAGCAATATAGAGTTGTGCTGTAAGTGTTTCTGGGTATATTAAAGTCACAATTAATATACATATATTTCACAGAAGTAAGATACAAACAGTAACTAGTAATACTATTTTGTATATAGACTTTCCCATAATAGTGTACTTAAAAATTAAACAGTTACAAATAAGTACAATTGAATAGTGTAACATAACTAATTATACATTTATTTGTTTGCAGATCATGGTAGACTTCAAAAATTGAGTATTCTTGTCAATATGATTGAAAATTGTAGGAAATTTATTATTGTAATTTGAGACTGAATAAACGCATTGATTTGTAAGCAGTGCCATGCAAAGCATTTCAAATAAAGTATTCTGTTTAATATCTTATGTACCGGTAACAATTGAAGAAACCCTCATAGGAAGGAAATATCAAGTGTAAAAAAATTGTATTGCCTTTGAAATAAGAGTTTTGTGTATTACAATTTCATGTCTCACTATCTGTCAGAATATTGTGTTGTGTAGCCCAATTATCTCAACCCATAAATTTTAATGTGCATTGTAATGGTACACAATTAAGGGGTTTGTTTTATTTAACTAGAGTATATTTTTGGTCACCGACTATAGCTCCGTGACTGGTACGGTGAGGTACAAAAATGCAGACTATCAGCAAGACTGCGTATTCATGCGTCTGCGCGCACGTGTCGGCCAACGTTCACACGGAAAAGTCACGTCTGAAAAAAATTCCTTCTCGCCTAGTTCATAGAGAACAAAGGCAGTCGGCATATAACTTTGGAACCGGCCGGTTCGATAAACAGGCTCTCGAGCCAAAAAATCCATTAAAGTGGTAATAATGTGATTAAATTACAACTAACAATGATATAAGTAATGTTAAATTGTGCAACATCAAATTATCTTCAGTGAATCAGTGAGAACATATTTTCGGCAGACAAAATGATCATAAAACAAAATTCGGGAGTGTGGCCACCATGAATCGAACACAACAACAGGGACACCACCAGTCAAGTAACAGTGTAACTTAAACTAGTAATTATGAAAATTTTTATAAAAAAGTGCTAAATCTAAATTAAAGGGGGCAAAAGGTGTGAAAGAAGTGTGTGAGCAAATGCTGGGTTGCCTTATACAATATATTTAAATTAATCATAATAAGTAGATATAAGGTGACTAAGCCACATTCAAAATTTGTTTAAATAATATCTGATAGCGGACCATAGCAGGACTGAAAAGTAAAGATACAGAATATGTAGTGAAAAGGGGAGGAGTATCCTATGTGAATGGGGAGCATAACAAGAATGTCGTATTAAAATGTAATAAAGTAATGTTTTATATGAATTTATAAATATGTACTTGTTTTGCATTGACCTATTATTCTCTGTCGAGTACACTAGACAATAACTTGGTTAACTTTCACATGAACGTCAAGATTTAAACCTGTTTTAACGCTTCAGTTGATGTCCAAATAATGGTAATGTAACGCAAAATTAATTATCAAATACTGAGTACTACTGCAGTTGGCGCCCGTAACAGCGACGTTATAAATTAAAATTAAATAATTTACAACCTAGTCGAAAATGGCAGAGAAAAGTACGAATGCAAATTTATGTGAGAGTGTAGCTGGGGGGTCAGTATTAGACATTACACAAGACGATTTAGTATCGACAAATGAAAATGTTAACAAGAGCGTAGATGAAATAACAAATGAAATTGAAACGGTAGACGCTGAGAGTAGTAAAAGCAATAATGTAGATATACTTAGTCAATTAGCATTGATGATGGAAATGATGAATAACAAATTTGAACAACAAAATAAGAATAATGATAATTTTAACAAAAGCTTGAATGAATTTAAAACTGAAATCAAGTCAGCGGTAAATACACGTAACATTGCAATCAAGTCAGCGATGAGGGAAATAAATAATAAACTTGACAAACAAAACGAGAAGTTAGGAGACATAAATAACGGATTGGTGAATATAAGAAGCGAAATAAAAATGAGTAATTTAAATATTAATAACCAATTTGAGAGTATAAATGAGAGTTTTAGTGGAGTGAGTTAGAAGTTTGTTGAAATAAACAATAAACTAGAGAAACAGAGTACAGATAATAAGGTAAATGAGGAGGTTAAAACTAGTGGTAATTATGATGATATAATTAAAAATGTGGTGTTAGAAGGTAAAGTGAATAATAATGGTGGCAATGAAGTTTTAATGGAAATACCAAGTGATTATGAGAGAGAGAGAGAGTGATAGAGATGTTCAAGTTAAATAGAGGTTATGGAGAGTTGATAGAGATAATAAATAGAGAGAGAATTAGTAATATTAAGGACTTACCTTGTGCAGTAAATGTTGATGATTATTTTGATGATACCATTGTAGATGATGAATACTTATCTTGTGATGTGGTTGATATAGTAGACAAATATGATAATATAACTTACATGGGAATAACGAATAATACTAAGCGAGACTGGACAAAAAATACCAATGTAGAAGGGTTTTATGAATTAATAATGGGGAGTAATCTGGTAAATTATTCTTGCGATATAGGGGATGAATCAACAGTAAAGAGGTATTACATAAATAATAATAATAATGTAATGAGTGCAAGTAAAGATGAGAATTGTTATGTGAAAATAAGAATAATTTTCGATGATGGTGGTTAGAAACAGTGAATGAACATTTAATTATTTTAGTTTATGGTAATTACTTGGCTAACTTATGTAATGAGGTGTGGTAAACAACAATATGATGACAAAAAAATTGTAGATAAATTTATAGTGAGGTTAATTGTGTTTGTGTAATAGGTTATGTTGTAATCTATAGTTTATGAAAACAATGTATGTATGTAGTGGGAACTGATTTTAACAATGATAATAATAATAATATTTTGTCAGACTAAACAAATAATGAGAATAATTGTGAAGTTGATAATGCAAATGAATTGTAGTTGTTTTGGAGTAAGGTAATTAAAGTAAACTTTGTGTTTTTAAAAAAAATTGAATGAAATAATTAAGATGAATTAATTAATGTTGTATAAATGAACTTTGGTAATAAATTAAATGATTTTTCTGAAATTTGAACTTTATAATAAATAGTAAATGGTTAAACGTAAAATGGGTTTAGTTGTTGAGTCATATGGTTATTATAAGGTATCAGAAGGTACATATGGTTATGTACATTATATTTGTTGTGATGAATGTTTGTAGTTTTGAGTTTATAGTTGACCATATGTAAGTAGGAATTTTATTACGAAGTGGAAGTAAAGTAAAAGAGTCTTATAATGACATTAAATGAGTTTGAAGGAATTTAACTTAGGTAAGGTGTGGAAAAGTTGAATTTGAAATGTTATGTAAAATGAATGTTGATAATAGATTTGAATTTTGTTGAGAATTTAATGGTACAATAACTGATAAATAATCAAAGGTTGAGGAATGAAAGGTTCAATTAAAATTAAAGTTGGAATGTTTGTAAATTTTATTCAGATGCAAATGAGATGTTTATTTTAATTGAATGAGGTTTTCGTTCTTTATGAATGTTTATGTTGTATTATGTTTATTATGTTAGTATGTAGGAATTTTAAACATGTATAGTGTATTTTACATGTGATTCCCCACTTTCAGGCGGTCACGGCGTCACTGAACCCTGATCGTGGATTTGGATTATTGATAGCAGGTGTGGTTAGGCAGATTGGTGAGTTCTCATTGGAAAATCGCAATTTTAAAGATGTAATTACGGAGTCCAGGTACGGTACAATCAGGGACCTCCTCCAGAATTCCGATGCATTAGATGCTGGAGGGTTGCTCCTGTGCTGTTACCTTCCTACAGTCCTCGCGATGGTCAGTTCCACTCCCAGCTGCTCTGCCAGATGGTTGGCATCCTTCAGCAGTTCATCTGCGATTGTTTCTACATTCTCACGATGGCTTTTTAACAAATCCACAATCCGATGAATGTGGTCTGAAACTTTGACCAAGTCGAGAGTTTTTGATTGCAAAGCATTTACGACAGGTTCTAACACAGCAGAATACTTTGCAATCAAAACCATAGCCATTATGAATGATGATTTGCTGCCTGCTGAGTGAAGTTGGAAGGCACTTTTACGAGTGTTAGTATTTCCTTGAACAGAGAGCGTTTCCAAAGCTTGAACAATTTCTCGGAAATTTTCTTTGAAAATTCTTATACACTTATATTTCTCCGACCATCTCGTTTCGCACAGACGTGGAATATTTGGAATGAGTTTCCTCCTCAGAATTGATTCTCTAAAATACGTGATGATGTCTTTTATAGTCGTAACGGTGTTTCGAATTTTGGGTATCAAATTGAGATCATTCACTACTAGATTAAGTCTGTGCGATGAACAATGAAAGAATAAAGCTCTAGTATACTTTTTTTTCAGTATGGCCTGAACACCACCTTCGTTGCCAGCCATTGTGGAGCAACCATCAAAACCTAAACCTACGCATTTTTCGGGAAGGAGCTCCTGTTCTGTAACAAAATCATCTACAGCCTTTGCAATTGACTTAGAGTCAAATGCTTCTAACTCCACGAAGCCAACGAACTCTTCTCGAATTTCTTTCAGCATCAAGTCATAAAAGCGGAGGCCAATAGAGAGCTGCTCTTTACCTGATATATCAGCAGTTTCGTCAGCTAATATGCTATGTGCGTATGCTTGTTTGGCACTTTTAACAATATAGTCCCTAATGACACTACCACATATCAGTAGTGATAGATAGTAGTGACACCGACCACAAATTTTAACTATCACAACTTTATTTAATTTTATTTTAAAATCTATAAACACATTAAAAACATATTATTATATTTTATAATCCTTATTCCTAACCTACTACATGCAATTAACACAATAAGACATAATAAAAACAATATAGGAAGTATCTAGTGCATTTATTTTGCAAATCAAAAACAAAATTATTTAGTAGCGAGTCATCATTATTAAAATATAGCAAATTTCTAATTCATTACCCCCTGGGTAACCTCCCTGCCACACACACTATGACCCCCCCTGGACTTTGGCGTCCAGTTGCTTCCACAAGGACTGAAGTTTTGGAGGAATTTGACATCTCCGTGTCCTTGCTTCTGCGTTACATTTGAAAGGTTTAGATATCAATATATCTGTGTTCTATAATTATGCGCCCTTAATGCGGGTCTACCACCTGGCTTTGCTGTTCCTCCTCGAACAGAGTGGCAGCCGCTGTTCCATAGTGCCGGGATTTCCCCTAGTGTCACCCCCCATTAATTTCTAATATAGACCAATTTCAAGTCAGCTATGGTCAAGGGACTTGGTATGGCCATAGCTGACCGCTAGCCAAAACCACGATTAGTGCTGGTAAGGCAGTAATCGCCCGAAAAGTCGGGGAAATCATCTCTTCCTTCAGGCATGTATTCGTCATCATTAATTTGCACGGCACGGCAATTTATCAAGTTACAATATAAAATTGTACAAAAGGGTGTGCTGTGCATTTTTGCCATGTTGGCCTCCGATGGAGCTAACACTCTCTGCTACCCCCAACACTTTCCGCTATCTACTGGGGCACATGCCACCCCAGCAACAGCAACTTACTAACTAATTAATTAAAATTGAAAACTAAACTTTCTACCATTGCAGTTCCACACTCCACTGTTCTATCACTTCTTTGAGCACCCATCTACCCCCCAAAATCATCCCCACTTCTTGTATAATACATTACATAACATAATATACAAATAGACATTAACCTTGAGTATTAGCATACAGTAAACAAACAATACTCTTTTATATATTTTGTATAGAAAGTTATAAACATTCTTGTTTGAAATTTTATTAACTCTTTTATATATCATCATTTCATTATTTATCCTGTGCTGCAATTAGATTTTTCACAATTTTCAAATCTATTATTAATCTATTTATTTTTAACCATTATGCTATTCCACAAACTAAACCATTTAGCATTTATTTATTTATTCATTAATTATTATTAAATTGAAATCTCATCACATAATTTAAATTCATATAAAATTTTAAACATATAACCTTCAATCACAATATCTAAACATCTCAAATTATTTACTTCAATTGATCATTAAAACACAACATATTTCAATTATTATCAAAATTTTATAAATCATCAATTATTGTCTTCCTAATTATTTTATTATTTATTTAGACTGCAAACTATTAATAATATTACTATTATTATCACAACATTTTTCTACTACATATACACATTATCTACCTAACATTTCATAATACACACAACTGAATTCACTACATTATTTACAAATTATTCGTCAATAACTGTTCAATTGTTTCACACTTCATATGTCCAAATCTGCAAGGTCATTACCATAATTTACAATATTTAACAATGTCCATACACTGATTTTTTATTTCAACCTCCATCATCGTATAGATATCGAATATATTTATAACATGCATCATTGTTATCCACATACAATTTATTATTATTATAATCCATTAACTTTATTTCATTCATTATGCCATTATAATTTATAGGGTTATTCCCTATTAATATTTCATAAACCTTGTCAACATAAGTTATTATTGTCCAGTCTCCATCAGTATTATTGGTCAACGTCAGGCAAGTTGTTTTATCATTTTTATATTCCTCTACTATTACGTCAGGTAAGTCATTATCGTTTATAAAAATATTCTCAAAATAATTCTCTATCTCTCTTTCAACAGGTAAGTATTTTATATGGTTCATCTTCACCCCTTCTAATCTTTTTCTCAATTCATCATAATTTCTTTTTAACTTATATAATTCTATCTCTCTCTCAATACACAACTCTCTCTCTTCATAACACCACATCACACTCTCACAATTATTACAGACAGAGGGTACAACATTATACAACATCAATATACACTTCAATTCATCTACCAATACGGGTCTCTCGCCCTTCAAAAACAACATTTGTGAACACTCTGGTTCAGAAAAATTAATGGGAAAATTTACCCTCTGCCCACATTCAACTACTATATTATTTTTCCACTCTCTCTCTCTACTTCATCAATACACCTTAACATCTCATAATCACATTCCCCAAACTCATCAGTACTCTCTGATATGACATTTTCAATTATATTATTATTCTCATTATTTTCAACAACATCATTATTATTTATTAATTCTTTATCTGGTATCGTATGGTTACATTTGTCACTACAATTTTCATTTGTTTTATTTTCTCCCACACATACACACTCTCTTGACTCCTTTATTTCTCTACATATTTCATTCATTCGTTCTTCAATGCTACACAGTGAATTAGTTAATACATCAAAACGTTTGTTTAATTCAGTATTCTGTATATCTAATTTCACATTTACACTGCTTTTAAATTCTTGCATCTCGTTTTTCTGTTCATTGAATTTAATATTGAAATCCCTATTGTTCATATCAAATTTATTCAACAATAACTGCATCATACTCATCATATCACTATTATTCTCTTTCTTAACTGAGGTCGGCATCGACTGACTCGTTACGCCTTCCATTATTCTCGATTCAGTCTCGCTTAAATTGCTATTTATTTGACTTTCAGTTTGACTATCAGTGAAACTGACTTCATTGTTAATATTTTCATTAGTATTCATCATTTTTATTTAATTCTTACTTATTTGTAATACACATCTATCAATCATATTATAACCTTACTACTTATGTTTACACATTTTTTAGTTACCTTAAACAACCATTCTGCTCTCCCAAATAGGCCTATATTTATATAAAAAAAATATGTTTTATATAAATGTCCCTAAGTTCGGAAGCCAAATGTAATATATCTTCTATTGATAATTTACTTTAACTGATTTTAAGGTTACTGTTTACTGTCTAGAATGTTTTTGGGCGCCATCTTGTATTTATTAATTATAAGAAACAGAACAAAAAAGTTTGTACTTACCATTTTTGTTCTCGGGTTCTTTTCGGCGAACAGGATATCAGAATGGTTGTTCAAAATAAAGAAAACGGGTCTTGGGGAATATTCAGCGGCAAAATGTAACTTCCGGCGCCGCGTGTGTACTATATTTCGGTGTCCGATGTGTACATCCAACTGTTTTCTTCACAAGTAACTAATGCCAGCTTATGGAGGTTATGTACGACAATGTAACTTAAATAAAATTTACTTTATCAGTGTACATTAAAAGGGTGTATTTATTGGAAGTACAGAAATTAGTTTATATTTATCGCACATAATTACGGTACAGAGACGATTTTGGGAGGTTGTTGCTAAGTTTAACAATATAACTTAACCTTTTACATTTTTAAAATTAATTAGACTTAACAAACGTTTCCTTAGTTTGTGTACATTCAAAGGCTGTATTTATTGTATGGATAAAAGGCTGTATATAACATTAACGGCTGTATTTATTCGAAGTAAGTAATGCCAGCTTATGGAGGTTATGTACGACAATGTAACTTAAATAAAATTTACTTTGTTCGTGTACATTAAAAGGGTGTATTTATTGGAAGTACAGAAATTAGTTTATCGCACATAATTACGGTACAGAGACGATTTTGGCAGGTTGTGGCTACGTTTAATTATTTAACTTAACCTTTTAGATTTTTAAAATTAATTAGACTTAACAGACATTTCCTTAGTTAGTGTACATTCAAAGGCTGCATATAACATTAAAGGCTGTATTTATTCAAAGTACCGGAATTAAAACGAACTTCCAATTTAGAACCTAGAACAATCTAATGTATAACCAAACAAGTACATTAAAATCCTTTTTTCAACATAATGCAATAATAAGCAATGTGTAGTTTCTGTTAACATGCAAATGATTAAGTATTAATAATGGGTTACAGTGGAATTTAATGTTACTACGGTCTGAATTAATGCAAATAAAATTGGGAGAATCTCGTAAACATATTAAAGAATGCTTGTATATTACACACAAAATTATTACAGTACGGACCTTTGTTAATGAATAGAAACAAATTTGACTCTATACTTTAGTATGTACCAATAAAATTCACCTTTTTTCAAATACCAATATCTGTTGTTGTTTTTCATACCCTTAAAAAAAGGTCATTAACAACATACATTATGAGAAAACGTGATTACAAATAACCAGCCATTAGTTACTTAGAAGAAAATAGATATAACATTTACAAACATCAAATCTTCAATTCTCTCCCTATTTGTTTTATAAAAACTGGAGTTTCTACTGCAGGTTTTAAGTCCACTAACTACTTAATTAAATATACATAATTGTTCCTGTATCTTGTTGGGTAACATTATATTAATACATCTGCTTCCTACTCATATGTGCAAACAATGTTTTTAACGTACGGTCCTAAAATCTTTATCAACACTTTATATCTTTAAAATTTAGACAAAGTCTAATGAGCAACTTGGCCTAACCTGAATTTACATGACCTGGCTCAGAACAACTTTATTTTGGCAAATACAAAGATGAAGACTGGTTGCAATTTCTTCAGGGCTCACACCTGCTGCCAGGCCTAGTTCTATAACATGATAAGGAAGAAATAAATCAGCCCAAACCTGCAACCGCTGTGGGAAGGCTTTTACACCATTACCAATAAGATTAATGATGTCATCTAAGAATAACTCATTAGCTTTATTTTTAACTTTCATTAGTTTTATCTTTTTTAACAATTTTTAATGCAGTTTACTGGAGTAAAATCTTCTTATTGATAATGTTCTTATCAGTTTCATTACATTATTCTTATCTCTTTTTATTACCGTATCTCAGACAATATTTATAGTATACAATTTAGTTAATGACTTAGTATTTTGTTCTTCATGTATCATGGTCATGAAATGGTTTAAGTTGGGGCCTATTTTATGTAAGGGGAAAACATAACGTTACAATATTGTAATTACTTTTATTTCTATAATTATTTATAAGTATTACTTTGTACAAACAAAACTGGCTTAGAAATGGGTCTACTTAGGAAATTATGGAATTCTGCTGGAATTTCGAATAGTTCTGGAGGGGAATTGATCCCCTGATAACCCCCCTTCACAAGTTACTCCACTGATCCCACTCTACACAGTTCCAAGAAATCCTGTATTTAGTAGAGCTTCCCTTATGTGCCTGGTAAGTGAAGGAGAAGGGATCTATTTAACGTGCAAGTTGAAGAATATATTTAATTATTGCACTTAACTTGATATAAGTACTGATTACATTTCAGGATTATTATTTTCAGAAATAATGTATGTAAACCAGTTTTCCCCATATAAAGTTAATTAAAATTCTTTAATGCATAGCATTCCAGGCATTTACAGTAGTAGATTCGTTTTACTAAATTTGAATTTACACAAATAATTCTCTTTGATTAACCAGAGTTACACACACAAACTAAATGCCGAGTGTTCTCCTAGTGTATAAATTCAGCTAAAACAGTATTCCAAAAACTTACCTTGTTACTAGAATATGTGACATGATGAACTTTTCATCATGTGTTCAACTTTGTGTTGGGAGTTAAGCATTTTAATAATTTATATTTATGCAGGCGTATAGCAAAATCTGATCATCATGGAAAAGGAATAAGGCATTTTGTAATAGCAATTAACTGATTAGTTCCTGCTGTATTACCGAATCATATTACAAGACCAATTTTTGTTTAATTGAAAAGATATATTTTAATTGTTTCTTTTGGTGCAATCTGTAAATTCCATGACACACGTCCATAAAGGTTTGAAAATATGCGTACTCCAGTTTGATAGGAATAAATTTTCAAAAAACTAATACAAATTTGTTATGTCTGATCACACCAGCTATCCTGTCTATTGGCAATGAGACTTTTATCCAAATTAATCATATAGTATTGTGCTAAGATGTTACACTACATTTGTATACTGTAATACAGTGTATTATTTGCAGACTGACAGGGTTATAAAAAATTCTGAAAGAATTGTTGCTTTTACAACATCATCCTTTATCAAGTGACTACTCAAATCTGCCAGTTTTTCACAGATCCCCTAGTGATGCTCCAAACTTTTCAAGGATTCTCCTGGCCTTAAAAAACTGGACTGGCCTCATTGATTGACATGTCTAATGTTAAATTTACTTTGGGATACTTCCAAACATAATACAGTTTATAATAAACAAACAAAATATTATGCCTGTCTAATTTTTTTCCAGAACTGTATACACATAATTTGATCTGGATAGAACATTTATTAAACAATAATACTATTTGATGCAAATAATTAAAATATCGGTATGGAGAACCATACATGACTACCATGTTCTAAGATTTATATTTGAAATCATTTTAGAAATGAAATATTTCTATAGAAACTACTTCTACCTTCAGCCTCAACCACAGAATTGTGATCACTAACATATACCACCTCATGTTCATAAAACAGTATTCCAAACACTTACCTTGTTACTATGGTGTCTTCAACAGGTACATTGGTGTATAAATTCGTTATGTCAAATGATGATAATGTTGAGTTGTGTGGTATATGGATGTGTTCTAGTTTTTTGACAAGTTCTATGTTGTTTTTAACAGAAGTGTTGTTTGTTGGTTAGATTTATATGTTTTCTGATTTGTTTATCTAGGTGTCTGGCGATTTTGTGGGAGGGTGCTTGTGTGTTATTTATCAAAGGTCAAATGGGTATATTGGGTTTGTGTATTTTTGGTAATGCGTTTAGTTTTGGGGGGTTAGGTTTAATTTCTTTTTAGGTATTTTATGTTTTCTGTTTGGATTATGTATTTTGCATTATTTATGAATTTGTTTTTGGTATTTTATTGTGGGACCTTTGGTTATTTGAGTTATATTGTTTTCGGAGAAGAATTTCTCAGTTTTATTGTTTATTTCTTAAATATTAGAATTACCTTGGTTCCTTCTTTGCAATTATGTTTATTTCTTGTTTGTTCATTATGACTGTTGTAATTTCTATAGGTACTTTTGGTGTGTTTGTTGTAATTTTGTGTTTTACATAATCTTTTGTGATTAAATCATTTGGTGTAAAATGTTCCAGATTATAAAATACACCTAACAGTTTTAACATACAATATATATAGTAACACCTCTATACATAGTAACAGGTATATCAATATACCTGTAATCACAGGTATGGGAAAGTAATGGCAAATCTTGCATAATCTTGTTATCAGTTATTGTTATTATTCGGCTAGTGCTATTAAATTCATATTGGCCCAAAGTGATCACAAAAGGAATTTATTATATTTGTTTACAGTCATCGGTGTTGATTCCAAGTGGATTTGAAATTTATATAAATTAATTTTCACTCACATGAATGAAGTTGCAACCGTAAAGAAATACAGAATATATTTTCTATGACAGCAGACAAGACAGGACACTTGTATTTTGCCTTTTATGTGTGTACGTACATTCAGACATCATTTATTTGGATTGACTTCTGCAAGCTTGAAATCAAATACTAATAATGTTTTATGAATATTAATTACTACACTTTCACATGTGAAACTTGCTTTGTTTATTTTACTCGTACGACATTTCAGTGTGGTGTTCGCCTTCATCAGCGAGGTATGATACAGAATGTCCGGAACTTGTAACGGTTTGTTTAGTTGGTAGGTTGTGTGGGGGAGTGTGGAGGTGGAAGGGGGTTATGTAAAATTATAATCCTCAAAGTATAATATTGAATTAATTGGGATGTCTTGTTAAATTGTTACGACGGTCTCACCGATCGTCACATAGTACAGTGGAAACCAAAATAAAACACACTTATGAATTTGCAAATTACATTTATTATATTTTTAATTGGTGTTGTTACATGCTTGTTCACTTCTTTTGTTACATTTTAAATCAGTGTTGTGTTGTGATTAGCTACGATGGTAGTGTTATTAGTACAGACGAGGATGCTGCAGTTTCTTTTCTTAAAGAAAAAGATTTGGTTCACAATCCTCGTCAATGTGGTAATGGACATGATATGATTTTAGCGCTTGGGCAGCAACAGCGTTGGTGTTGTAATAAGAAGACTTGCCGTGAGTATAAGCCAGTTTGCAAGGACACATTTTTAGAGGGGTCCAGATTACCCCTGAGAACAATAATAAAATTTATTTATGACTGGTGTGAAGGCCATAGTAGTGTGAAAAACAGTAAAAATCAACTGAAAATCGACAACAAAACACACACACATTGGACGGCTTACTTAAGACATATCTGTGCTGAAGACATCATGAGCAACCCACAGAAAATTGGAGGACCAAATTTAACAGTTGAAATTGACGAGAGTCTCTTTGCCAAGAGAAAAAATAATGTTGGCCGGGTGTATCCACAACAGTGGGTTTTCGGAGGATTCTGCCGAGAAACAAAGGAATGTTTCTTGTGTCGTATCGAAGATCGGTCAGCAGCTACCCTCCTACCTCTCATAGTGGCAAATATTGAACCAGGGTCCATTATAATGTCAGATGAGTGGCGTTCATACCATCAAATTGTTAATTTGCCACAACAGTACACTCATTTGACTGTAAACCATAGTTATAACTTCGTGGATCCTCAAACGGGAGCACATACACAAGGCGTAGAAAGCATGTGGTGGTCCTGTAAACGCCGAAACGTGATTGAATGTGGTGTGAGAAGGGAACGCTTAGATTCCTATTTAAGTGAGTTCATGTGGCGAACAAGAAATGCAAACCAGGATTTGTTCGAGTTCATGTGGAGGTCCGCAGAGGTCCAGAATATCTTTCCAGGTGATGCATCGACAATAATTGTGTAGTTACTGGAACAATCTGGGGATTCACAGACACTTAACTCGCTGTATTAATGTAGAAGTGTGTAGAGTCACCTCCTTACTACTCACGACTACCTGTAACAATATTGTAAATAATTATAAGCTGAACACTGTGGGAAAAAGTGCTAAGTGAAGGAAGAAAAAGTGTAATATAATGAATGATCAGTAATAACAGAAAAGACTGTTAAAATTAATGATTCACCCCAAATGTATGAAACAAATGAAACATAGACTATAAGTAAGATTAAGGGAGACATGATTTATATTATTCTGAATGTTCAGCAACATTGTATTAATTAGGATTTAAACCCAAGTCCCATATTTGTTTCAAGGGAAAAGACTACAATTAGAAGGTTCAATTTGTTTAATTAATTGTATTAAGAGTTAGTTATTTTTAAATATGTTTTGTGTGTAATAATGTTAGTAATGTTGCTATTAAGAATATTATGCTATTATGGCTATTATGAATTGTCAAAGAAGAAAAAGGTTGTAAGAAAATAGACACACTGTTATGTATAAAATACCATAGATACCTAAATTAGGCTCAGACACACTAAATAGAATTAATCAGTCAACAAAATTTGGCAAACTAAGGAAAAAATTACTACTATGGAATGTAAACCAGTTTGTAATAAGTAATAATCCCATCAATCAATGTAATCCCAGCCATAAAGACACAACTCTAAAGTAGCATGTCTATAATTCCTGTTTTAAGGTAATATTAGTGTTGGAAGGTAATAGAAGCATTAATTTCAGATAATCAAACCACAATCATAAGCATTAATCAAATCACATAATCAAACTACTCCTTTCCCTTAACCGATCTTCACAAAGAACAATACGTCTTGAGTACTCTACACAGGGCTGTACGCAGAAAATTATTTTATTCAGTTTGAATTTGCGGCTCTTAACATTTGCCACAGAAAATACCCTTGTTAAAATGTTGCAGGTAAACTACCCCTTTCCGTTAACCGATCTTCACCAAAACCAATAGGTCTTGAGTACTATACAAATCAGGGCTGTATGTAAAAAAATATTTGATTCTAAATATAATTATTACACTACTATTGTGTTCCGAGTCGTAGTGTAATAATTATATTTAACTAAATATCACTATAATATTGACGACTCGGAACACAAAGTTTTTTATAAGTAAAAACGTAAAGTTTTACCTTACAGCCTAAACCGGCTTTCACATATGGAAGCCTTCTATAGGTGAAAGCCGGTTTAGGCTGTAAGGTAAAACTTTACGTTTTTACTTATAAAAAACTTTGTGTTCCGAGTCGTCAATATTATAGTGATATTTAGTTAAGTAACGGACATGTCATGGACAACGAAATCCAAGAATTATATTTAGTTAATTAATGGACACGTCATGGACAACGAAATCCAAGTATTCGATTCTGTTTGAATTTTTGGCTGTTATCGTTTGCCATAGAAAAAAATCTACACACAAACACACACACACACACACTTTTTGAAAAATGACTTTTCATGTTTTGAGGGTAGTACAATCAGAATCTGCAAAAATCTCGAACACGATTTTTTTTTTGCCATCACCATACTTCCATTTCCTTAAGGACATGGAAGTAAAAGGTAAGGGGCTTAACAATATCTACCACTTTTTAGATAAAGAAGGAGTATGCACTACGGTTAATAGCTTATGCTACAAGATACATAAGTGTTTATTTTAAAAATTAGTACAGTAACATACAAGACAGGTTACATGAACAACCGCTGGAAGAAACGGAGAATAAACAGTTACAGTGAGGTCGAAAGACGTAGAATTGAGCACTACAGAGTCAATTGGGTTTGTAAAGAAACATCAAACCCAATGTACTATCATTACACACAACAATGTACTATCATTACCTAACCAACCACAACACTCATGTAGAGTAGATGTATTATTTAGGAAGTATCTGTGCCTCAACTAAGTACTAAGTCCAGTATACTGTAACAGGATCTACTGTTCCACACTGTAAATAAAGAAGACGGGCAATAATATATATTGTAATGTTTATCCCTTTTTCTTACCTTTAAATCTGTAGTATCTTGTCCTTGTAGTATTCTATATTGTAATAGATGTATTGGTATTGTTTTTGTATTCGTCAGTCTCACCTAACGTTATAGTTAAATTGTGTACCTTTAATTCAATTGTAAAGAAGACTGTTTGCATTAAATGTAATGTAATAATGTAACAATATGTATGTGTAGGCTGATTAGAATGGAATGGCTGTTTACTTACCACTTTACCTAGTATTTTGGTCACTTAACCAAAAATTTGTCCATTTTAAGTACAGACTCTAACCTATCAGATTGCAATGTAACTGGAATTTGTTGAAAACAAGATTAAACTATCACTCATATATTCAACCCCCCCCCCACAGAGAGTGGGAGGGGGAAGAGAGAGAGTTATATATCATTGTTGAATAATTAAGACATTCCTTTTAACAAAAATATACTTTTTAATTAAATTATTACAACTATTTATTTTTACTTTAATTATATTTATGTTTCTGAATAATTGAATACAATACAATAATTAAAATAAAAGTATATTGTTGTTAAAAGTATTTTATTTTTTATTGAATAATAATAATAACATAAGAATATAAAATAAAGTAATTTGTAAATATATCGTTATACTTCTGACATGTAAAGTAGTATACATCAATAGTCTACTCTCATACAGTATACGAATTTGTTGGAAAATATCATGCACACTACTTGGCAAAGGTTCAACACTGATTTAAAAATGTTTTGTTTAATGCAAACACTGAAACACACTATACACAAGAAATAGAACTCATCATGAACATAACGTGATTATATTACTTCTTATGGTATAAGAATATGATATCGGTTTTTTATTTAATACCCACTTGTAAAGGAAAAAATACAGTTATTATTTTATAAATAACTTTGTTACAGCTGCTGTGAAGTTGTTTAGATTAAATAATGTAACCTAACCAACTTTTAAGTATTTAATATTAAGTATAAGTATATTTAATCCTCAGAGAAAATGAACAATTAACACCAGTTTTTGAAAGAACCATGAAAGGAGAGAAGATGAGCTTGTGTATGAAATGCAAAGTGGAGTATCTTATGTAGAGATGAAAGCTCAACAGTTCAAACCAAATACATATGAATGGAGATGATTGGTAATATCTGGGACCTGTCACACAACAGAACACCATACAATGATGATAGTGTGTATCACTTATTTCATCACATCTCTTACCATGTAATGTGCCTGCTTTTAATAATATTTTCAAAGGATTTTAATACTTTGTTTTGACTGGTTTCACTGTGTAAATTACAAACATATAGTCCTGTGAATATAGTCCTGGAATACATACAGTAATCAATTTTTCCATTCACAGCCACGTTTCGCATTAAATCACGAATGCCTGCAAAGAAAAATAAATTACATCACCGGACACACCAAGTACTGACATATGAACATTAATCAATTATTTTGTTTAATCAGTCAACATTCTAAGAGACCAATATTAAAGGGTTTACAGATTATTGACGCATCCACCAAAACACACACACAGGTTGTGGTATGTGTTACAATTGTGTCTTATTTTCAGCTAACCGTTCTTTTACAGGTGAAATCAATACAATTGTACCTCGTGAGTATACGGTTAGTTTAAGCTGTACCTATGATATTAAACATAATAATACACTGAACATGATTATTACACTTTATATGATATCAGCTTTTTGGCTTAATATCCACTTGTAAAAGAAAAAATACAAAATGATTATTATTTTATAATTAACTTTGTTACAGCTGCTGTGAAGTTATTTAGAATAATAATGTAACCTAACCTACTTTTAAGTACTGAATACTTTTAATGTGTCATATACTGTGTTCAATAAGGAAACTAAATACTTTTACAGAGTACTTAAAATCCTTGAAAATGGTATTGGATTAAGCTTGAGCAATGAATAATTAAACTAAGCACATGATTTCAAAGTCAATATCATAATTAACTACGTATTCTAAATAGAACATACCAAATTGATAATACTTACCAAAATCATGTAAAACAAGAATCATAAAGGGGCTTCATATTTTTTTATATCTTCAAGCATTTTCTCGAACAAATCCTGGTTTGCATTTCTTGTTCACCACATGAACTCACTTAAATAGGAATCTAAGCGATCCCTTCTCGTACCACATTCAATCACGTTTCGGCGTTTACAGGACCGCCACATGCTTTCTATGCTTTGTGTATGGGCTCCAGTTTGAGGATCCACAAAGTTATAACTATGGTTTATAGTCAAATGAGTGTACTGTTGTGGCAAATTAACAATTTGACGGTATGAACGCCACTCATCTGACATTATAATGGACCCTGGTTCAATATTTGCCACTATGAGAGGTAGGAGAGTACCTGCTGATCGATCTTCGACAGGACACAAGAAACATTCCTTTGTTTCTCGACAGAATCCTCCGAAAACCCACTGTTGTGGATACACCCGGCCAACATTATTTTTTCTCTTGGCAAAGAGACTCTCGTCAATTTCAACTGTTAAATTTGGTCCTCCAATTTTCTTTGGGTTGCTCATGATGTCTTCAGCACAGATATGTCTTAAGTAAGCCGTCCAATGTGTGTGTGTTTTGTTGTCGATTTTCAGTTGATTTTTACTGTTTTTCACACTACTACGGCCTTCACACCAGTCATAAATAAATTTTATTATTGTTCTCAGGGGTAATTTGGACCCCTCTAAAAATGTGTCCTTGCGAACTGGCTTATACTCACAGCAAGTCTTCTTATTGCAACACCAACGCTGTTGCTGCCCAAGCGCTAAAATCATATCATGTCCATTACCACACTGACGAGGATTGTGAACCAAACCTTTTTCTCGAAGAAAAGAAAGTGCATCCTCTTCTGTACCAATAACACTTGACAGTTCATCGTAGCTAATCATAATTAATTAATAATTAATGTGAAACTCCCAACACAACACTGATTTAAAATGTAACAAATTCGGTGAACAAGCATGATAACTTTTTCAGTTACCGCCATCGTAACAACACAATTTTACCACGTGCTGTACAAATGGCATTTGGTCTTTGACTATTCTAAGCAAAATTCAAGACCTTTAGGAATAAACGGGTAAATTTTAAAACAAATTTAAAGACTCTCTGTATTAAATTTAAAGTCTACTAAAATTAACGACACATGTTATTTCAAAAGGACAGTGAATAACTCTAAAGGATACTAAATCATTCTTACTACTGTTCAGGTGCAGTATGTACTCCAGAGGCAGATTTATGCATAGGCAAAGTAGGGAACTGGCGGCAAATTTTGTGAATACCGGAGAGATGTGGACACGGAGATTTGCGAAAACAAGCTATTTCCGGAGATTTGCGGACTCTAGGCCTTTTGCTACCTGAGAGAGGGATGACAAAATTCCAAAAGTATTTCTATACCGGAGGTTTGCAGACAGGTCTTATCTGAGGTGCGCCCGCTTGTAAAATTTTATGACGGGGTCATAGTCCGAGATGCGCCCATTTTACTTCGAGTCCCCCACGTAGCTGTGACCCCCCCTGCGTTTTATTATTTCTAGCCTAACGTATCTACCAACAATCGTTTGTGACAAACTTTGTTTTATGGTTTTATATAATAAATTCGCTTCGATTTTATATATAAAGTTTCTGGTCAGTTGCTCAATTCGAGTGTTTGGGTTTCGAGTGGTCAGGTATAGAATAAGGGATTATTCTCTTATGCACACACGCACATCGACCATTTTCAGGTACACCGGGCGCAACTCGTCTCGGCCCTGCGGACACTGCCCTTTCGGGTGTGATAGAATGTGGAAGCATGTCAATGAACCCGCCCACCAGTTTACCAGTACGAATCCACTCCAAGTATTTGTCACTTTGAGTTTGACATTCGTAGAGTGAAGACGAGTATGAAGGTTGTTACAACTACTAAGGGTAAACCTTGTGCCCATTACAACGGTTATGCGTATCGTAAATTTCGGGAGTCGAAAGAAGGTGTTGTTACGTGGATGTGTTTACGGGAGAAGTCCAATCGCTGTAAAGGAAAGATGCGGTCGAAGAAAGAAGATGTTTCCGAACTTTTGTGTGGACCACCTGATGACGTGTCCTTAGAAGTGAGGAAGCGTGTGGAGAAGGTGAAGAAGAGGGCACGTGAATAAAATACTCAGTTATCTGCTATATACACAGATGAAATTGGAGATCTTCATAATAGAGGTTATGATTTTGTCACAGTAATGCCCCATGCAGAAACATTGAAGAGAGCCATTCGGGATCATTGGTGTAAAACCCAAGGAAACCAGCATGAACCAAAGAATTGCGAAGATATTGTTCTTTCAGAAGACATTCTAAAAATGAGCGATGGCAGCAGTTTCCTTCTTAAAGATGACGCATTAGAAGAGAGAATTATCGTTTTTAGTGGCAGCAAAGGAAAGGAATGTCTAGGAAACTCTTCGCATTTTTTAATGGACGGTACATTCAAGAGCTGTTGTAAGGAATTTACACAAATCTACACAATCCATGCAGATTTGTTTGGCGTCCAAGTGTGGTAAATGTAGACTTCGAGGCTTCTGCGATTGCGGCCCTTCGTCAAGTTTTCCCCACAGCTGAAATAAGTGGATATTACTTCCACGTGAAAGTGTTTGTGGAGGAAGGTCCAAGATGTAGGCCTACCAGAGGACTATCGCCAGAATGAAGAAATAAGGCTTCACGTCAGTATGTGTGCAGCGTTGACGTTTTTAAATTTATTCCTATCAAACTGGAGTAAGCATATTTTCAAACCTTTATGGACGTGTGTCATGGAATTTACAGATTACACCAAAAGAAACAATTAAAATATATCTTTTCAATTAAACAAAAATTGGTCTTGTAATATGATTCGGTAATACAGCAGGAACTAATCAGTTAATTGCTATTACAAAATGCCTTATTCCTTTTCCATGATGATCAGATTTTGCTATACGCCTGCATAAATATAAATTATTAAAATGCTTAACTCCCAACACAAAGTTGAACACATGATGAAAAGTTCATCATGTCACATATTCTAGTAACAAGGTAAGTTTTTGGAATACTGTTTTAGCTGAATTTATACACTAGGAGGACACTCAGCATTTAGTTTGTGTGTGTAACTCTGGTTAATCAAAGAGAATTATTTGTGTAAATTCAAATTTAGTAAAACGAATCTACTACTGTAAATGCCTGGAATGCTATGCATTAAAGAATTTTAATTAACTTTATATGGGGAAAACTGGTTTACATACAGTATTTCTGAAAATAATAATCCTGAAATGTAATCAGTACTTATATCAAGTTAAGTGCAATAATTAAATATATTCTTCAACTTGCACGTTAAATAGATCCCGTCTCCTTCACTTACCAGGCACATAAGGGAAGCTCTACTAAATACAGGATTTCTTGGAACTGTGTAGAGTGGGATCAGTGGAGTAACTTTCAGAGGGGGGTTATCAGGGGATCAATTCCCCTCCAGAACTATTCGAAATTTCAGCAGAATTCCATAATTTCCTAAGTAGACCCATTTCTAAGCCAGTTTTGTTTGTACAAAGTAATACTTATAAATAATTATAGAAATAAAAGTAATTACAATATTGTAACGTTATGTTTTCCCCTTACATAAAATAGGCCCCAACTTAAACCATTTCATGACCATGATACATGAAGAACAAAATACTAAGTCATTAACTAAATTGTATACTATAAATATTGTCTGAGATACGGTAATAAAAAGAGATAAGAATATTGTAATGAAACTGATAAGAACATTATCAATAAGAAGATTTTACTCCAGTAAACTGCATTAAAAATTGTTAAAAAAGATAAAACTAATGAAAGTTAAAAATAAAGCTAATGAGTTATTCTTAGATGACATCATTAATCTTATTGGTAATGGTGTAAAAGCCTTCCCACAGCGGTTGCAGGTTTGGGCTGATTTATTTCTTCCTTATCATGTTATAGAACTAGGCCTGGCAGCAGGTGTGAGCCCTGAAGAAATTGCAACCAGTCTTCATCTTTGTATTTGCCAAAATAAAGTTGTTCTGAGCCAGGTCATGTAAATTCAGGTTAGGCCAAGTTGCTCATTAGACTTTGTCTAAATTTTAAAGATATAAAGTGTTGATAAAGATTTTAGGACCGTACGTTAAAAACATTGTTTGCACATATGAGTAGGAAGCAGATGTATTAATATAATGTTACCCAACAAGATACAGGAACAATTATGTATATTTAATTAAGTAGTTAGTGGACTTAAAACCTGCAGTAGAAACTCCAGTTTTTATAAAACAAATAGGGAGAGAATTGAAGATTTGATGTTTGTAAATGTTATATCTATTTTCTTCTAAGTAACTAATGGCTGGTTATTTGTAATCACGTTTTCTCATAATGTATGTTGTTAATGACCTTTTTTTAAGGGTATGAAAAACAACAACAGATATTGGTATTTGAAAAAAGGTGAATTTTATTGGTACATACTAAAGTATAGAGTCAAATTTGTTTCTATTCATTAACAAAGGTCCGTACTGTAATAATTTTGTGTGTAATATACAAGCATTCTTTAATATGTTTACGAGATTCTCCCAATTTTATTTGCATTAATTCAGACCGTAGTAACATTAAATTCCACTGTAACCCATTATTAATACTTAATCATTTGCATGTTAACAGAAACTACACATTGCTTATTATTGCATTATGTTGAAAAAAGGATTTTAATGTACTTGTTTGGTTATACATTAGATTGTTCTAGGTTCTAAATTGGAAGTTCGTTTTAATTCCGGTACTTTGAATAAATACAGCCTTTAATGTTATATGCAGCCTTTGAATGTACACTAACTAAGGAAATGTCTGTTAAGTCTAATTAATTTTAAAAATCTAAAAGGTTAAGTTAAATAATTAAACGTAGCCACAACCTGCCAAAATCGTCTCTGTACCGTAATTATGTGCGATAAACTAATTTCTGTACTTCCAATAAATACACCCTTTTAATGTACACGAACAAAGTAAATTTTATTTAAGTTACATTGTCGTACATAACCTCCACAAGCTGGCATTACTTACTTCGAATAAATACAGCCGTTAATGTTATATACAGCCTTTTATCCATACAATAAATACAGCCTTTGAATGTACACAAACTAAGGAAACGTTTGTTAAGTCTAATTAATTTTAAAAATGTAAAAGGTTAAGTTATATTGTTAAACTTAGCAACAACCTCCCAAAATCGTCTCTGTACCGTAATTATGTGCGATAAATATAAACTAATTTCTGTACTTCCAATAAATACACCCTTTTAATGTACACTGACAAAGTAAATTTTATTTAAGTTACATTGTCGTACATAACCTCCATAAGCTGGCATTAGTTACTTGTGAAGAAAACAGTTGGATGTACACATCGGACACCGAAATATAGTACACGCGCGGCGCCAGAAGTTACATTTTGCCGCTGAATATTCCCCAAGACCCAAGAAAACTTTATTTTGTTTCCCACTAATAGAGTTTTATTGACATTTTTATTAGAACTTTTATTGCTAACACACTATCTCCTGACATCCTTTCTCTACTATAAATTCAGATTAACGAAAGTTATTTAGCATATAATGGAATTGAAACAGTATATAAATTGCAAATAAACTTCTATAAAATTAAACATGAATTACATTAAAACATAACATCACAAACCTGCCTTCTTTGTTTACATAGTTTCACTCACTCATACACACCCACACACACACAATTTATTTATAACCCGTGAGATCTCATATTATATTTTATTTTATGATTTTGGTTAACTTTTGTTAAGTATTTCGTTACACATTTTTCTTTGTACTTATCTGTTCAATGAGTCGTCACATTGTTCTACGCGTACTACGTAGATTATTCCGTGGTCTGCACTGAATTTACATGTTTTAAATTGTTAATTCACTCTGAGAAAATTTAAAATTGTTATTTTTACATTTTATAAAACTTTACACTTGCTGTATTCACATTCTAAGTGCGGGCGACGTAAACTTCGCCTAACCGGCGAGCCGGCGGATGCGAAAGTTATATGCGTCCGATATTGGTAGTTGTTATTGGCCGACTGGCTTTGTTCTCTGAGTGTGACAAAGCTGCTGGCGTTGACACACCTACATTCTTCGTTATGTAAGGCGCTGACGTAATATCGCCTGATGTTCCGTTACATAATTTGTTCACGCTGTTTTGTGTCATTGGTTGACCTTGGCACAATTCCAGCTTGTTAAGTCTGTCGCTTCAATAATTTCACGTATATATTGTCAACAGCAGTGCTGCCACTGTCGCTACCGTCGCTCCCACTGAATTTACCTTTGTTTACGTTTGTCCCTATCATAGTAAAAAATGTTATCTGCTTTAATAAAAAAAAATACAAATTTCCTTATTACCCCGAAATAGGCCCAAAAATGCCCCGTTACACCTTTTATCCATACAACAAATACAGCATTTTAATGTACACTAACTAAGGAAATGTTTGTTAAGCCTAATTAAGTTTAAAAATCTAAAAGGTTGTTAGATTGTTAAACGTAGACACAACCTTCAAAAATCGTCTCTGTACCGTAATTATGTGTGATAAATGGAAACTAATTTCTGTACTTCCAGTAAATACAGCCTTTTAATAAAATATGTACCAATAAACCCCAATAAAATGTGTACCAATAACATACTAAAGTAAGTAATATTAAAGAATCGACATGACCTTGGTACGTGCCCGCTTACAGCGACAATTTCCCCTCCAATTTCTCTCCCACTACAAGGTGTCTGCGCTTAACCGTTACTCATTTTATTTCTGTCTACCACTTCTCACAGGTAGTAGATCATTGTGTAGCCAGTATTCTTACATTTTCACAAGGTTAGCAGCAGTGTATAATACAGTATAATCAGTTTAGTTCTTTTTGGTTTTTTGTATGTGTAGAATTTTTTTTTAGTAGTTTTATCATCATTTGATCGACGTTTTAATTGTTACATTTTAATCAGGCCTAATTAAGTTTTAATTTAATCGTTATATTATTTCTTTACTTTTAAAATGCCACCCCATGTAGATTGAGGAAGAGTGCGTAAATTTGGGAGAGGGGCGACATTAAACTCACAAGCACGGACTTCCTTAAGACGACTGAGAGATTACTTCCAAAAAGAGTCTGCAAGTAATGCTCCACTACTGCCACTTCCGAAAGTCACTGAACGAGTTGCTAATGCACTCCAGGTCAGCAGGGCGACTGTATCTAAAGTTACAGCGGAAGTTGTGGATGTAACACCGGGAAAGAAACGTCCTCGTAAAAGCCCAAAGTCGGGCTTGGATTCTTTTTCGGAAACGGCAGTACGGAATCATATATACGCATATTACAGAAGAAGAGAGCTACCGACAATAAGAAAACTACTGAATTCGTTAAAAGAGAGTTATATTTTCGACGGCAGTAGGTTTACTCTTTGGAAAATTATAAAAAATTTGGGCTTTAAGTGGAGAAAGATTAATAACAGAAAGTTTCTAATGGAGAGAAATGATGTTGTTAATTGGAGGTATAATTTTTTAAGAGAGATGAGGGAAATCGATGTAAAAAAAATAGTCTATCTGGATGAAACCTGGATAAATGCGGGTCACACAGTTGCCAAATGTTGGGACGATGACACTTTGCAATCGTCAAGAAAAGAGCCGACAGGAAGAGGTCAACGGGTGATAATTATTCATGCGGGCACTAGCGCTGGATTCGTACCGAATTGTTTAAAAATGTTTAGATCGACAAAGAAGGGTGATTATCACAAAGAAATGAATGCGAGCACTTTCAAATTTATTAATTTATTAGAAAATATACAACCCTGTTCCACAATTGTAATGGACAATGTGCCGTATCATTGTGTTCAAGAAAACAAACCTCCAAGCAGACTTCAACAAAACCGGCAATCCAAGATTGGCTGCAGTCAAATAACATACTGTTTGACTGTCATTTAAAAAAGGCAGAACTGCTTCAAATTGTACACAAAAATAAGCCAAATTTCAAATCCTATGAACTGCATTCACTAGCAAAATCAGAAGGCCACAGAGTGATAAGGCAGCCTCCCTATCACTGTCACTTTAATCCCATCGAGCTTATATGGGCAAACGTTAAAGGCAAGGTAGCCAGAAACAATAAATTATTCACCTTAGCTGAAGTAGAGAGACTGGCTCTTCAAGCCATCGATGAAATTAAAGAGGAGGACTGGAGAAGAGCGGTTAATCACGTTGAAAGAGTAATGGACGAAGCTTGGGACGCAGAAGGCATCCTAGAAGAAAGGGTAGATGAAAAGATGAAATGATTATTTCCATAAGGAGTGATCCACAATGTACGTCTTCGGATAGCTCATCGTGCACTTCGGAGGAGGAATCGGATGCAGATAATGAGGCTGGCGCTGAAGCAGGTCCAAGTGGCCTGTCAAATATAAGAGGAATTCAACCGCTTCCAAGCGACAGTGATAGTTGAGTAAAAAATGCTTGCATTTCAATGTAAATAAAGAATTTCTTTTAGTAAATAAAGAATTGTACATAGTAGTATGATTCAGTCGATAAGAAAAAATATAATTATATGAAAACAAAAAAAAATAATAAAAAAAACTTGTAATGCGGGCTTCGGTGTAATATTGCTACTTAATAGAAATTTTCTGTACCTTAAGGTTAAAATATAACACCGATGACTGTCCCAACCCAGTTAAAACGCAGAGGGCAAGTTTACAACAAAGCAAATTATTATTAAAAAAATTAATAATAGCCATGGTACACTCATGTATACTCATGGTAGGCTATTATGAAATTGCTCAGACCTGAATAAGGTTGAATTTACATAACATCTTTTAAAATTAACAGAAAGATAATAAAGTATGGAATAGATCAGAGTAATGCAAAAATTTAGTCGTTAATAAAACTCTGTCGCAGACAAAGGAATAAATATTATATAAATGACAATAAACACAGTGAAAGGAAAGATATTATTGCTTTGTCTTTTCTATAACTGTACATGTAGTGCTTAGAAATATGCAACCGATGACTGACAGTTGTAAACTGAATGCTGCCGAGTTTCGTGCGCATGCGTAGCGGAAGCGGGTGGGGGATTGGCCAACTCCCTCTCCGTGTCAATTCTCTTGTATGACAGACTTTAGGTCATATGTTCTAAATTGGGAGTAGGTTTTAATTTCGGTACTTTGAATAAATACAGTCTTTAATGTTATAAACAGCCTTTTATCCATACAATAAATACAGCCTTTTAATGTACACTAACTAAGGAAATGTTTGTTAAGCCTAATTAATTTCAAAAATCTAAAAGGTTAAGTTACATTGTTAAACGTAGACACAACCTCCAAAAATCGTCTCTGTACCGTAATTATGTGCGATAAATGGAAACTAATTTCTGTACTTCCAATAAATACACCCTTTTAATGTACACTAACAAAGTCAATTTTATTTAAGTTACATTGTCGTACATAACCTCCATAACCTGGCATTAGTTACTTTTGAAGAAAACTGTTGTAGTACACATCGGACACCGAAATAATGTACAAACGCGGAGACGAAAGTTTAACTTAGCCGTACGAAGAGGGTCTTGGGGAATAGTCAGCGGCAAAATGTAACTTCCGTCGCCGCGCGTGTACTATATTTCTGTGTCCGATGTGTACATCCAACTGTTTTCTTCACAAGTAACTAATGCCAGCTTATGGAGGTTATGTACGACAGTATAACTTAAATAAAATTTACTTTGTTAGCGTACATTAAAAGGGTGTATTTATTGGAAGTACAGAAATTAGTTTACATTTATCGCACAATTATGGTACAGAGACGATTTTGGGTGGTTGTGGCAACGTTTATCAATAAAACAACCATTTACATTTTTAAAATTAATTAGACTTAACAGACATTTCCTTAGTTAGTGTACATTCAAAGGCTGTATTTATTGTATGGATAAAAGGCTGTATATAACATTAACGGCTGTATTTATTCGAAGTAAGTAATGCCAGCTTATGGAGGTTATGTACTACAATGTAACTTAAATAAAATTTACATTGTTCGTGTACATTAAAAGAGTGTATTTATTGGAAGTACAGAAATTAGTTAACATTTATCGCACATAATTACGGTACAGAGACGATTTTGGGAGGTTGTGGCTACGTTTAATTATTTAACTTAACCTAAATATCACTATAATATTGACGACTCGGAACACTAAGTTTTTTATAAGTAAAAACGTAAAGTTTTACCTTACAGCCTAAACCGGCTTTCACCTATAGAAGGCTTCATCAGAGGCTGTCGTTAGTAGCGCTGCTCGTCTTGTTGTTGGCGACGAGATAGTGTTTCGAAAGATTGAAGCTGTGTGTGTGTGGTGAGATGTGTTCGAATAATGGAATACAAATCCGACCATCAGCACCTACACTCCAAGCGCTTCCCAAAATCCATAAAGAAGACATTCCGATCCGCCCCATTATCAACTACCGTAATGCCCCTGCACACAAACTGGCAAAATATCTAGACAAAATTATTAGACAACACACACAAATAGACAACAACATTGCAGTAAAAAACAACACTGACCTAGTAACAAAAATAAAAGACATACACATCCCCCATAACGCCACATTAGCCTCCTTTGACATTAAAAACCTGTACACAAACATCCCCATCTCTGAAACAATCACCATCCTACAAAACAAACTCAAACAGAACAACACACCAGACGAACTTATCAATGAAATAACAGAAACTCTGAACATTATCACAAAACAAAACTACTTTACTTATAACAATAAATACTACACACAGAACGATGGCCTACCCATGGGCTCCCCCATATCCAGCATTCTAGCAGAAGTCTTCCTCCAACACTTAGAAAAAACAAAAATACTCACAAACAATGACAGACACTCACATAAAATACTATATTGGCACAGATACGTTGATGACATTCTAATACTATACAGGGGAAACAAAAGACAATGTGAACAGTTACTAACGCACATAAACAAAATACATAAAAACATAACCTTCACTGCCGAATACGAACACAATACCATACACTTCTTAGACCTCTCCATCACAAAACTAGAACACAGGCACAAATTCAGTATATACAGAAAACCAACTACAACTGACACACTAATACACAACACCTCCAATCACCCAATACAACACAAACTAGCTGCTTTTAGAACCATGATACATAGGCTTAACAACATCCCCTTAGATGAAATAGACTACAAAGACGAACTAAACACGATAAAATATCTAGCAGAATCTAACGGTTATGACAGAACAATAGTCAGTAAACTCCTACACAAAACACAAAACAAACAACAGACAAAGACAGAAAACAACAAATTCATAACACTAACATACATCAACAAACAAACAGAAAAAATTGCCCACAAATTCAAAAAAGCAGGATACAGAATCGCTTACAAAACTACTAACAAAACAGAACACACACTATCAAAACGCATGCCCAAAGCACAAAACAAATTCGATCTACCCGGTGTATATAAACTAAATTGTTCAAATTGCAGTAAATTCTACATAGGCCAGACAGGACGTAGCTTCAAACACTAACTACTAGTAGGTTTTAAGTCCACTAACTACTTAATTAAAAAATACATAATTGTTCCTGTATCTTGTTGGGTAACATATGATATTAATACATCTGCTTCCTACTCATATGTGCAAACAATGTTTTTAATGTACGGTCCTAAAATCTTTATCAACACTTTATATCTTTAAGATTTAGACAAAGTCTAATGAGCAACTTGGCCTAACCTGAATTTACATGACTTGGCTCAGAATAACTTTATTTTGGCAAATACAAAGATGAAGACTGGTTGCAATTTACTACCATAAATGCCTGGAATGCTATGCATTAAAGAATTTTAATTAACTTTATATGGGGAAAACTGGTTTACATACATTATTTCTGAAAATAATAATCCTGAAATGTAATCAGTACTTATATCAAGTTAAGTGCAATAATTAAATTGATTCTTCAACTTCCACGTTGCAAACTTAAGGTGCTAAGCCTTTACTTTATTTTTAATTTAACATCAATTTATGTTCGGCAACGTTAAAAAGAACATGTTATGGCCTCTGAGAAAGTACACAGTGAGTGGAAGCTGGCTTAAATGAAGGTAAAAATTGAATCTAATAATTAGTGTCCCGTGAGGGCTGATTCTGATTGTACTACCCTCAAAACATAAAGAAAAGTCATTTTTAGAAAGATGTCTGTGTGTAGAATTTTGTCTATGGCGAATGATAACTCCCGCAAATTCAAATAATTTTTTGCATATTGTAGAGGACTCAAGGTCTGTTGATTTTGGTGAAGATCGGTTAAGGAGAAGGGGTAGTTTACCTGCAACGTTTTGTTTTAACAAGAGTAAAGTACTTAATTTTGATAAATAAAGTATCCTGAAAAGGTCATAATAATCCACTGTAGAAAGGTAGATTTAATATCTATAAATGAAAAGGGGTAGGGGTAGGGGATAATTTTCTATAAATGAAAATGATAGGTGAAGGGGAGGGGATAATTTTTTATGTGTACTACGTTATCAGCAACATTGAAGTAGTTTGTTGATAAAATTCCTTCCCAGGCTGTTTGGCCATGGTCCAATGTTTTCTGCAAAACCAGACGTTTTGGGAGTGCCACCGACTGCCATTATTAGTGAAAATCAAGTGCGTTAACATGAGGTGGTATATGTTAGTGATCACAATTCTGTGGTTGAGGCTGAAGATAGAAGTAGTTTCTGTGGAAATATTTCATTTCTAAAATGATTTCAAATATAAATCTTAAAACATGGTAGTCATGTATGGTTCTCCATATCGATATTTTAATTATTTGCATCAAATAGTATTATTGTTTAATAAATGTTCTATCCAGATCAAATTATGTGTATACAGTTCTGGAAAAATTAGACAGGCATAATATTTTGTTTGTTTATTGTAAATTGTATTATGTTTGGAAGTATCCCAAAGTAAATTTAACATTAGTCATGTCAATCAGTGAGGCCAGTCCAGTTTTTTAAGGCCAGGAGAATCCTTGAAATGTTTGGAGCATCACTAGGTCATGATGGATCTAATCATCAAACTTCAGTTTCTGTGAAAAACTAGCAGATTTGAGTAGTCACTTGATAAGGGATGGTGTTGTAAAAGCAATTCTTTCAGAATTTTTTATAACCCTGTCAGTCTGCAAATAATATACTGTATTACAGTAAACAAATGTAGTGTAATATCTTGGCACAATACTGTATGATAAATTTGGATAAAAGGCTCATTTCCAATAGAAAGGATAGCTGGTGTGATCAGACATAACAAATTTGTTGTATTAGTTTTTTGAGAATTTATTCCTATCAAACTGGAGTAAGCATATTTTCAAACTTTTATGGACGTTATAATGTAAAATTATAGATTCACAAGTAAGTGTGTGATGTAATACCTATATGGTGTGTTATCTTCTATCACTGTAGCCCCGCGGTGGATCGCCAATCTATAATGTAAATTATAGATACAAGATATGTATTAGATATAGATGTAAGTGATGTGTTCGTGTGGTTGTAGACACGCACCGGTGTCTACTATAATGTTGTTTATCTAAAGGTGTAATCGTAATCGTAGAAGTTATCGGTGTTAATGTATTGTTTTTTGTGGGTACGCAGTAATAGTTCACTCCTTTTTATATTAATATGATCCGCGCACTTTGTTGTGTATCTCACTTACTTACCACACTTGAATGCTTCAATTCAGTTCTATGATGTTCCTTCTGAAATACAGGCACTTCAAATACAACAACAAAATATTCAGATTGAATAGTTAATATATCATCACACACAATAGTAAATGAAGCACTATTTGATGAATATTCTGAATTATGCTAAAACTATTTTAAATTCTTCCGCCACCTGTCAGAACTGATTAAAATTAAATGAATTTACTTTTTCTAGAAATGATACTCTTTTGTGGTAATAAAATTGGAGGTTTATTAACAATTTGATACTTGATAAAAGCTTTAACAATTAAAAACAATAATTAACAACATTTAAATTAATGATTACAATAAAATTCAATAAGACTCTGTCTAATTCCTCAAGGCTGGTAGACCTGTTGTTAGTACAATAATTTATCTACATAGGTTATGTTATTTTGATTCAGAGAATTACCATATATCGTTAGGTTCTTTGAGGTAACATGATACCAGCTACAAGATGTAATACAAATAACTATATTGAATTAACAATAGTGAATAATAATTGAACAAATAGAAAAAAATCAAAATTTGGTACCATATGTCTGGTATTTATAAAATTATCGTACGCAGGTATGCGCACGCATCTCTAATACTCGTGTGTTATTGTCAAGCTGTCTGACTTGTACAGTATTTAAAATGTATTACGTTCGTTTAATAATTAGCTTCAAAATCATTTATTCACAAGAGAAAAATTTCTCAAAAAACTCTTGTTATCATGTCATATGTACATGGTTAATTGGTTTACTATAATTTAGTTATAATACTGTTCTTATCATGTTCAAAATCTGTTCTCAATGCATTATCAGATATTTCTCTCACTACTGGTAATACTCTTATAAACATTTACATTGGTTTTGATACTGTATTTTTCTTAACTAAATTGGTATACTTTTCTCATTTCTGTTATTTTCTGTGTCATTATGTTTGACTTGTTGTATTTACATTGTTTGCATTATATTACATTGTTTCTTAATATTTATTATTATTACTTATAATAAATTCTCATTTGATAACATATTTGGTGATCAGATATTTATACTAATATGTATCATTTTCTGTTGTAATAGGTCTCTTCCTTGTGGGTTGTGTAACAATGTACCATCTGTTTTAGTGCAGTATTTTTCTACTACTAAACTGACTTCATTATGGTATATTAACATAATACTTTACCTAATTTGTTACACATGTTTATACAATTCCTTCTTACACACTAATACAAATCTTTCTTGTATTATATGCAATGTTTTTCTGGTCAATGGTGGAATTTAATTCCTGTTATGTTTGATACTCAACAAATGTCTTTTATTTGTTGTCAGTTCTTTATGAACAATAATATCATTGTTCTATTTTGTTCTAATCTGGTGGTCTTATGATTATGTGTGTTGGTTACAACTTTATTAAATCAGTCACACTCATTGTCTGTGTTTATTTGACTATTTTTAATTTTTGTTGCTTCATCATGAAATTAACATATTTTTCACACTGTAAACTTCATCACTGTAATTGTTTGTGTGGTTTATTCAGTTGAAATAGTTAGTTATTCACAGGTTTCACATTTGTATTAAGTACACACTGTAATTGTTTGTGGTTCCTTAAATGTTTCACACTGGTTTTCTTGTCACACTTATAATCACTTCTTTTGTCACTTACACTGTTTTTAGTACATGTGGTTTATATTGAGTCCTTATATCTTCTGTCCATCTTCTTTCTTCTTCTTGGTGCTCTTCTTGGTCCTTCTTCTTTCTTCTTTACTCCATATTTTCATCGTAGTTGCTATTTTTATTTATCTCCATTGTTGTTGGAGCTTGTTGATCCTTGTTTCGTTGATTCCCCTCACTGTTGGATCCTATTGGGTCTATTTACTGATATTTTGTTTTGGGCTTGTGGCATTTTCTTTCTTCATTTTGTAACTAATGTTGATATATTCGTATTCTCTTCTTTATTGTTGGATTTTTTATTAATATTTTTGTAGATACACACTTATATACACTTAGCTTTGTTTATCTAGATATATTCCCATGTTTTTTCTCATACTTGACGTTACATTCGTTTATATTATGTAACTACCATATTTTTGGTACTGTTACAACGTGTGTCATGGAATTTACAGATGCACCAAAAGAAACAGTTGAAATATATTTTTTCAATTAAACAAAAATTGGTCTTGTAATATGATTCGGTAATAGAGCAGGAACTAATCAGTTAATTGCTATTACAAAATGCCTTATTCCTTTTCCATGATGATCAGATTTTGCTATACGCCTGCGTAAATAAAAATTATTAAAATGCTTAACTCCCAACACAAACTAAATATCACTATTGTTTGACGACTCGTAACACTAAGTTTTTTATAAGTAAAATCGTAAAGATTTACCTTACAGCCTAAACCGGCTTTGACCTTTAGAAGGCTTCATCAGAGGCTCATCAGCCGGTTTAGGCTGTAAGGTAAATCTTTACGATTTTACTTATAAAAAACTTAGTGTTCCGAGTCGTCAAACAATAGTGATATTTAGTTAAGTAACGGACACGTCATGGACAACGAAATCCAAGAACCCAACACAAAGTTGAACACATGATGAAAGTTTATCATGTCACATATTCTAGTAACAAGGTAAGTTTTTGGAATACTGTTTTAGCTGAATTTATACACTAGGAGGACACTCAGCATTTAGTTTGTGTGTGTAACTCTGGTTAATCAAAGAGAATTATTTGTGTAAATTCAAATTTAGTAATACAAATCTACTACTGTAAATGCCTGGAATGCTATGCATTAAAGAATTTTAATTAACTTTATATGGGGAAAACTGGTTTACATACATTATTTCTGAAAATAATAATCCTGAAATGTAATCAGTACTTATATCAAGTTAAGTGCAATAATTAAATATATTCTTCAACTTGCACGTTAAATAGATCCCTTCTTCTTCACTTACCAGGCACATAAGGGAAGCTCTAAACCATGAACTGTCCCAGTAGTGAATGCTACAATGAGATCTTTAGAGTCTGTATCACTTTCTTTTGAACTTCTAAATACAGGATTCCTTGGAACTGTGTAGAGTGGGATCAGTGGAGTAACTTGCGGAGGGGGGTTATCAGGGGATCAATTTCCCTCCAGAACTATTCGAAATTTCGGCAGAATTCCATAATTTCCTAAGTAGACTTATTTCTAAGCCAGTTTTGTTTGTACAAGTAATACTTATAAATAATTATAGAAATAAAAGTAATTACAATATTGTAACATTATGTTTTCCCCTTACATAAAACAGGCCCCAACTTAAACCATTTCATGACCATAATACATGAAGAACAAAATACTAAGTCATTAACTAAACTGTATACTATAAATATTGTCAGAGATAATAAAAAGAGATAAGAATAATGTAATGAAACTGATAAGAACATTATCAATAAGAAGATTTTACTCCAGTAAACTGCATTAAAAATTGTTTATTATTGCAGTATGGAGTATACTGCAGTAATAAACTGAATACTCAATAAAGAAAATTATTATTTCAATAATTAGTTTCTAAGTACTAAAATAATGAAATCAAATTTTATTTATGATTATGAATAGAATAATGTAAATCAAAAAGAGTATTATAAAAATGTAATAATAAAACAACAATAAAGCTAAATGTAAGCCTACAAGTAAGGTTATGTAACATTATAATGTTTTAAACAACAAAAAAACAAAAAAGCATTGTAAAATCCATGAATTGTAAACAGAAGGTGAAAACTACTGATGAAGTAGTAAATAAGCTTATAATAGCTAGATAATAATGGTTATACTTTGAATTATAACATGAAGAAGAAAAAATATGAGAAACTAAAACTTGTCAATAATTGTATGTAAAAAGAAGTTTTAATGTAAACTTATTAAACAAACTATACTGTATAAATAATACTAGAATCGTTATTATTAGAATAATATTCTAGTAAGGAAGATATGATTAACCAATAAGTATAAACAAAGTACCAGTAACTAATGAAACAAGATACATGGACTAAACCTTCAGAATACTGATACTGAAGATAATAACAACTAGAATAAGTAAGAAAAACAATATTAAAGGACAAACTATGTTGTCAAAGCTTCAGTAAATTGTGAAGAATGTTTTAGAATAATGATGTAATAGGAAGAAACGTGTATTTTCAAGGTATGAATGAAATTAAGGGTCAATATCATAGGCAAATGAGCCTAGAACATTTGTTATGTTACTCATAGTAAATAATTGTTAAGTTATGTCATTATTATTGTAGTGAAAGTTGAATAAGGGTATCAAGAACAATGTAAAGTAATTGTCTGATAGCAAAAGTAATTATTTTAAACGTACGAAAGAAACTAAGGTGTCCACTACAATGGGCAGTAGGCCCTATACCTGAATAACTTATTTCTACTATTTGTAAACAATTATTGCTAATAATTGCCATTATTAGTGTAACAAAAGTGAAAGCCAAGGATCAAGAACAATTTAGAATAGTTGTCTTGTATTAAAAACAAGAATTGTTAAAATATGAAAAAATAATGTTCCAACTATAATAGGCCAATATGCCTAGACAAATTATGTATGTTAATTGTAATAAATTATTATTGATTTTTGTCATTAGCATTGTTGTAAAAGTTTTAGGGAGTTATAAGGAACAATTGTGATCAGTTATATCACAATAAAGTAAAGTAATATTATTAGAAGAAAGAGAATTAGGATGTCAGGAACCCAGGTTGGGTTATGCCCAGTTAGCCAAACATGCCTTTTATAAATTGGGGCATTATTAATTATTGTAAATAATGTTACACTCAATGGTTAGTAAGTAAATATCATTCTTTAATTTTCTTAATTCTTAACCACATATTATGAGTACAAATGTATGCCTACTTATAAGTAACTTTACTAATGAAAAGTCTTTTTAACAAAGAGACTTGTGTCCATGTTAACAGCAAAGATGACTATTACTGAAGCTCTGAGAACTGTCATATGATAATGGGATAACAGTGTATCAGTTAGAATAATCAACAACTTATTATTAAGCCACACTGTAAGGAGGTATGTTTTAATCATTTTGCACACATCATTCCAGAAGTCTGTTCTAAAAACAATTATAATCAAACTGCTGTTTCAACAGTACTAATAATGCAGCATGGCAAAATTTAAACCATTTTTATTGGTCTGAACATTTGTTTCAAGCTAAGTATAACAAATATGTTTGTAATAGGTTTATAATTTAAGATGTGAAGTATATGAAGCCTTTACTAGTACCTGTTCATTAGACAACAAATAATAACTATAATTTCCATTAATTTTGTTAATGTTCTTTGCCATTCATTATTTAGTTATTTTTTTACTGTCAGGAAAAGTTCTGATGTAATTTCTGTACGTGTTATTTTTGGTCTCTCTCTCCCCCTCTCATTGTTATTTATTGAAAAAACATAAAAAAACTGACACTCCTCTGTATGTGTCCACATTGCATACAATTAAAAAAATTTTAAAAATACTTGAAACATACTTGTGATCTTGCAAAAGAGGATCAGTCCTCTGTGTTTTAATGATAATTAGTTAATCAATGAACACGTCATGGACAACAAAATGCAAACATTTACAAATGAATAATGAAAACACACAGATTAAAAACTAATAAGAAATTATTATAGACATAAAGAAACAAATTAGTAAGATTTATTAATGAATCAAAGGAATTCAGAAATTCAACTGATAATCACACATTAGTACATAGTGTTACTTATTTCACAATTGCACAAAATTTGTAATTATTGGATAGTGAACACTGGATTTCAATATAGTAAGCGTACACATATTAATTTTAAGCACGTTTTACAAATAGTGAATGGAAAAGAAAATAAATACACGATTTCAACTTTCTTAAAGTGAAAACAAGAAATTCTTTTGAGATAGTGTACGGTAACGTGTTTTGTTACTGTAAGACAGAGCAGTGCTGTTAGTGTACTAATTAAGATGCATTAAATGTATAAATAAAGCTAATGAGTTATTCTTAGATGACATTAATCTTATTGGTAATGGTGTAAAAGCCTTCCCACAGCGGTTGCAGGTTTGGGCTGATTTCTTTTTTCCTTATCATGTTATAGAACTAAGCCTGGCAGCAGGTGTGAGCCCTGAAGAAATTGCAACCAGTATTGATCTTTGTATTTGCCAAAATAAAGTTGTTCTGAGCCAGGTCATGTAAATTCAGGTTAGGCCAAGTTGCTCATTAGACTTTGTCTAAATTTTAAAGATATAAAGTGTTGATAAAGATTTTAGGACCATACATTAAAAACATTGTTTGCACATATGAGTAGGAAGCAGATGTATTAATATAATATGTTACCCAACAAGATACAGGAACAATTATGTATATTTAATTAAGTAGTTAGTGGACATAAAACATGCAGTAGAAACTCCAGTTTTTATAAAACAAATAGGGAGAGAATTGAAGATTTGATGTTTGTAAATGTTTGTATCTATTTTCTTCACAAGTAACTAATGGGTGGTTATTTATAATCACGTTTTCTCATAATGTATGTTGTTAATGACCTTTTTTTAAAGGTATGAAAAAACAACGGATATTGGTACTTGAAAAAAGGTGAATTTTATTGGTACATACTAAAGTATAGAATCAAATTTGTTACTATTCATTAACAAAGGTACGTACTGTAATAATGTGTGCAATATTTTATTTGCATTAATTCAGACCGTAGTAACATTTAATTCCACTGTAAGCCATTATTAATACTTAATCATTTGCATGTTAACAGAAACTGCACATTGCTTTTTATTGCATTATGTTGAAAAAAGGATTTTAATGTACAGTACTTGTTTGGTTATACATTAGATTGTACTAGGTTCTAAATTGGAAGTACGTTTTAATTCCGGTACTTTGAATAAATACAGCCTTTAATGTTATATACAGCCTTTGTATGTACACTAACTAAGGAAATGTCTGTTAAGTCGAATTAATTTTAAAAATCTAAAAGGTTAAGTTAAATAATTAAACGTAGCCACAACCTCCCAAAATCGTCTCTGTACCGTAATTATGTGCGATAAATGTAAACTAATTTCTGTACTTCCAATAAATACACCCTTTTAATGTACACGAACAAAGTAAATTTTATTTAAGTTACATTGTCGTACATAACCTCCATAAACTGGCATTACTTACTTCGAATAAATACAGCCGTTAATGTTATATACAGCCTTTTATCCATACAATAAATACAGCCTTTGAATGTACACTAACTAAGGAAACGTTTGTTAAGTCTAATTAATTTTAAAAATGTAAAAGGTTAAGTTATGTTGTTAAACGTAGCCACAACCTCCCAAAATCATCTCTGTACCGTAATTGTGCGATAAATGTAAACTAATTTCTGTAATTCCAATAAATACACCCTTTTAATGTACGCTAACAAAGTAAATTTTATTTAAGTTACATTGTCGTCCATAACCACCATAAGCTGGCTTAATTACTTGTGACTAAAAACAGTTGGTGTACACATCGGACACCGAAATCTGGTACACGCGCGGCGCCGGAAGTTACATTTTGCCCCTGACGGGTCTTTCACTATAGCCTGTGGCCAAAGGCAACTTCCGTCTCCGCGTTTGTATTTTTTTTCCGTGTTCCATGTGTAATAGAACTGTTTTCTTCACAAGTAACTAATGCCAGGTTATGGAGGTTATGTACGACAATGTAACTTAAATAAAATTTACTTTGTTAGTGTACAATAAAAGGGTGTATTTACTGGAAGTACAGAATTATTTTTCATTTATCGCACATAATTACGGTACAGAGACGATTTTTGGAGGTTGTGTCTACGTTTAACAATGCAACTTAACCTTTTAGATTTTTAAAATTACTGTTTATTCTCTTCTCGTCGAACGCGTTTCGGCGTACGTATTCGCCTTCTTCAGCTTCGAGACAGACTGCCATCATTTAGTAACGGTTGTTGTGTGGAATGTGTAGTGGTGGTGGTGCGTGGAGGAAGGGGATTGGCCTCATTGATTGACATGATTAATGTTAAATTTACTTTGGGATACTTCCAAACATAATACAGTTTAAAATAAACAAAAAAAAATGTTGGGTCTTGGGGAATAGTCAGCGGCAAAATGTAACTTCCGTCGCCACGCGTGTACAATATTTCGGTGTCCGATGTGTACATCCAACTGTTTTCTTCACAAGTAACTAATGCCAGCTTATGGAGGTTATGTACGACAATGTAACTTAAATAAAATTTACTTTGTTAGTGTACATTAAAAGCTTGTATTTATTGGAAGTACAGAAATTAGTTTACATTTATCGCACAATTACGGTACAGAGACGATTTTGGGAGGTTGTGGCTACGTTTAACAATATAACTTAACCTTTTACATTTTTAAAATTAATTAGACTTAACAGACATTTCCTTAGTTAGTGAACACTAACTAATACTCAAAGGCTGTATTTATTGTATGGATAAAAGGCTGTATATAACATTAACGGCTGTATTTATTCGAAGTAAGTAATGCCAGCTTATGGAGGTTATGTACAACAATGTAACTTAAATAAATTTACTTTGTTCGTGTACATTAAAAGGGTGTATTTATTGGAAGTACAGAAATTAGTTTACATTTATCGCACATAATTACGGTACAGAGACGATTTTGGGAGGTTGTGGCTACGTTTAATTATTTAACTTAACCTTTTAGATTTTTAAAATTAATTAGACTTAACAGACATTTCCTTATTTAGTGTACATTCAAAGGCTGTATATAACATTAAAGGCTGTATTTATTCAAAGTACCGGAATTAAGACGTACTTCCAATTTAGAACCTAGTACAATCTAATGTATAACCAAACAAGTACTGTACATTAAAATCCTTTTTTCAACATAATGCAATAAAAAGCAATGTGCAGTTTCTGTTAACATGCAAATGATTAAGTATTAATAATGGGTTACAGTGGAATTAAATGTTACTACGGTCTGAATTAATGGAAATAAAATTGGGGGAATCTTGTAAACATATTAAAGAATGCTTGCATATTACACACAAAATTATTACAGTACGGACCTTTGTTAATGAATAGTAACAAATTTGATTCTATACTTTAGTATGTACCAATAAAATTCACCTTTTTTCAAGTACCAATATCCGTTGTTTTTTCATACCTTTAAAAAAAGGTCATTAACAACATACATTATGAGAAAACGTGATTATAAATAACCACCCATTAGTTACTTGTGAAGAAAATAGATACAAACATTTACAAACATCAAATCTTCAATTCTCTCCCTATTTGTTTTATAAAAACTGGAGTTTCTACTGCAGGTTTTATGTCCACTAACTACTTAATTAAATATACATAATTGTTCCTGTATCTTGTTGGGTAACATATTATATTAATACATCTGCTTCCTACTCAAATGTGCAAACAATGTTTTTAATGTACGGTCCTAAAATTTTATCAACACTTTATATCTTTAAGATTTAGACAAAGTCTAATGAGCAACTTGGCCTAACCTGAATTTACATGACCTGGCTCAGAACAACTTTATTTTGCCAAATACAAAGATGAAGACTGGTTGCAATTTCTTCAGGGCTCACACCTGCTGCCAGGCTTAGTTCTATAACATGATAAGGAAGAAAGAAATCAGCCCAAACCTGCAACTGCTGTGGGAAGGCTTTTACACCATTACCAATAAGATTAATTATGTCATCTAAGAATAACTCATTAGCTTTATTTATACATTTAATGCATCTTAATTAGTACACTAACAGCACTGCTCTGTCTTATAGTAACACAACACATTACACTAACTCAAAAGAATTTCTTGTTTTCAGTTTAAGAAAGTTGAAATCGTGTATTTATTTTCTTTTTCATTCACTATTTGTAAAACGTGCTTAAAATTAATATGTGTACGCTTACTATATTGAAATTCAGTGTTCACTATCCAATAATTATAAATTTTGTGGAATTGTGAAATTAGTAACACTATGTACTAATGTGTGATTATCAGTTGAATTTCTGAATTCCTTTGATTCATTAATAAATCTTACTAATTTGTTTCTTTATGTCTATAATAATTTCATATTAGTTTTTAATCTGTGTGTTTTCATTATTCATTTGTAAATTTTTGCATTTTGTTGTCCATGACATGTTCATTGATTAACTAATTATCATTAAAACACACAGAGGACTGATCCTCTTTTGCAAGATCACAAGTATGTTTCAAGTATGTTTTTAATTTTTTTAATTGTATGCAATGTGGAGACATACAGAGGAGTGTCAGTTTTTTATGTTTTTTCAATAAATAACAATGAGAGAGAGAGAGAGAGAGAGAGAGAGAGAGAGAGAGAGAGAGAGAGAGAGAGAGAGAGAGACCAAAAATAACTCGTACAGAAATTACATCAGAACTTTTCCGGACAGTAAAAAAATAACTAAATAATGAATGGCAAAGAACATTAACAAAATTAATGGTAATTATAGTTATTATTATTATCTTGTTGATTCATCCTCTTCGTTCACTTATTAATTTAATAATATATATAAAATTTTCACATATGAACTTACTATTCGTTGTCACTTTCCCAAACGTTTCAAGGTGATGTACCTCTTCTTCAGTGGGAGTATACTGAATGTCGATTACAGAATAACCGTTACGGAATTAGGTGTGTGTGGTGGGGGTTGATGGTGGGAAGGGATTGGCGCTGAGGTTCGAATTGTGTGTATGGATCAGTGTATCGAATAGTGTATGTGATTTATAATGTAATTGTTCATTTAATATGTTGTTTGGTTGTAGTGTGTGATGTCTGTATATTTCAAATTGTACAGCTGTGTTTAGTTTTCTACTTTTAGGTAAGTAGTGTAATATTTCCATGTTGTGTTCTATGTTTGTGTAACTGTGGTTTTCGTTATGTAAATGTGTGGCAAATGTGGAATGTATGTAGTTTGTGGTGAGGGCTTTTAAATGTTAAGAAAATCTGGAAGAAAAAGATCTTCCCGTCTGGCCGATGTAGAATTGGTGATAATCATTACAATTTAATTTATAAACCCCTGTTTTGCTGTATGTGTCATTGTCTTTGTTAGTATTATTTATGTGTTTTCTAATGGTGTTGTTGGTTCTGTAGGCTACTTTATAATTGTGTTTACTAAATGTGTTTGCAATTTTGTGTGTATTGGAATTGTAGTATGTAGGTGTTATGTATTTGCTGGGTTGTGTGCTGTTGGTCTGATGTGTTTTACTTTTTGTGTTTAGGATTCGTTTGTGTAGTTTATTTATTAATTCGGGGTTGTATCCATTTTTGACTGCTATATATTTGATTGTGTTTAATTCATCTTGGTATTCATGTGTGTTTAGGGGTATTGAAGTGAGCCTATGGAGCATGTAGTTGAATGCTGCATGTTTGTGTTGATTTGGGTGGTTGGATGTGTTATGTATGACCATGTCTGATGTGATGGGTTTTCTGTATATTTTGTATGTGTGTGTGTTGTTTGTTTTGGTGATTGTAAGGTCTAAGAAGTTTATGCTATTATTTAGTTCTATTTCAAGTGTGAATTTTAATTTATGGTGTATAGTGTTAATGTATTTGTGGAAATTTTCTATTTGTCTTTTGTTGCCGTTTAAAGGAGTAAAATGTCATCAACATACCTATGCCAATATATTATTTTATCGGTGTATTTGTTGTTGTTCAGTATGTGTTTCTGTTCTATGGTGTGTATAAATATTTCGGCTAGTATACCTGATATAGGGGAGCCCATGGGTAGTCCATCTATTTGTGTGTAAAACATGTTGTTGTGTGCGAAATAATTTTTATCTCTGATAATTTTAGTTAGATGGATGATCTCTTTTATGTGTGTTTCAGGTGTGTTATTTATTTTTAGTAATTGTTCTAATGTAGTTATGGTTTCTTTTATGGGGACATTGGTGTTTTATCGGTGTATTTGTTGTTGTTCAGTATGTGTTTCCAACCACCCAAATCAACACAAACATGCAGCATTCAGCTACATGCTCCATAGGCTCACTTCAATACCCCTAAACACACATGACTACCAAGATGAATTAAACACAATCAAATACATAGCAGTCAAAAATGGATACAACCCCGAATTAATAAATAAACTACACAAACGAATCCTAAACACAAAAAGTAAAACACATCAGACCAACAGCACACAACCCAGCAAATACATAACACCTACATACTACAATTCCAATACACACAAAATTGCAAACACATTTAGTAAACACAATTATAAAGTAGCCTACAGAACCAACAACACCATTAGAAAACACATAAATAATACTAACAAAGACAATGACACATACAGCAAAACAGGGGTTTATAAATTAAATTGTAATGATTGTCACCAATTCTACATCGGCCAGACGGGAAGATCTTTTTCTTCCAGATTTTCTGAACATTTAAAAGCCCTCACCACAAACTACATACATTCCACATTTGCCACACATTTACATAACGAAAACCACAGTTACACAAACATAGAACACAACATGGAAATATTACACTACTTACCTAAAAGTAGGAAACTAAACACAGCTGAACAACTTGAAATATACAGACATCACACACTACAACTAAACAACATATTAAATGAACAATTACATTATAAATAACATACACTATTCGATACACTGATCCATACACACAATTCGAACCTCAGCGCCAATCCCTTCCCACCATCAACCCCCACCATACACACCTAATTCCGTAACGGTTATTCTGTAATCGACATTCAGTATACTCCCACTGAAGAAGAGGTACATCACATTGAAACGTTTGGGAAAGTGACAACGAATAGCAAGTTCATATGTGAAAGTTTTATATATATTATTATAGTTATTATTTTTTGTCTAATGAACAGGTACTAGTAAAGGCTTCATATACTTCACATCTTAACTTATAAACCTATTACAAACATATTTGGTATACTCAGCTTGAAACAAATGTTCAGACCAATGAAAATGGTTTAAATTTTACCATGCTGCATTATTAGTACTGTTGAAACAGCAGTTTGATTATAATTGTTTTTTGAACAGACTTCTGGAATGATGTGTGCAAATGATTAAAACATACCTCCTTACAGTGTGCCTTAATAAGTTGTTGATTATTCTAACTGATACACTGTCATCCCATTATCATATGACAGTTCTCAGAGCTTCAGTAATAGTCATCTTTGCTGTTAACATGGACACAAGTCTCTTTTTTAAAAAGACTTTTCATTAGTAAAGTTACTTATAAGTAGGCATACATTTGTACTCATAATATGTGGTTACGAATTAAGAAAATTAAAGAATGACATTTACTTACTAACCATTGAGTGTAATATTATTTACAGTAATTAATAATGTCCCAATTTATAAAAGTCATGTTTGGCTAAATAGGCATAACCCAACCTGGGTTCCTGACATCCTAATTCTCTTTCTTCTAATAATATTACTTAACTTTATTGTGATATAACTGATCACAATTGTTCCTTATAACTCCCTAAAACTTTTACAACAATACTAATGACATAAATCTATAATAATTTATTACAATTAACATACATAATTTGTCCAGGCATATTGGCCTATTATAGTTTAAACATTAGTTTTTCATATTTTAACAATTCTTGTTTTTAATACAAGACAACTATTCTAAATTGTTCTTGATCCTTGGCTTTCACTTTTGTTACACTAATAATGACAATTATTAGCAATAATTGTTTACAAATAGTAGAAATAAGTTATTCAGGTATAGGGCCTACTGGCACATTGTAGTGGACACCTTAGTTTCTTTCGTACGTTTAAAATAATTACTTTTGCTATCAGACAATTACTTTACATTGTTCTTGATACCCTTATTCAACTTTCACTACAATAATAATGACATAACTTAACAATTATTTACTATGAATAACATAAATGTTCTAGGCTCATTTGCCTATGATATTGACCCTTAATTTCATTCATACCTTTTACATCATTATTCTAAAACATTCTTCACAATTTACTGAAGCTTTGACAACATAGTTTGTCCGTTAATATTGTTTTTCTTACTTATTCTAGTTGTTATTATCTTCAGTATCAGTATTCTGAAGGTTTAGTCCATGTATCTTGTTTCATTAGTTACCGGTACTTTGTTTATACTTATTGGTTAATCGTATCTTCCTTACTAGAATATTATTCTCATAATAACGATTCTAGTATTATTTGTACAGTATAGTTTGTTTAATAAGTTTACATTAAAACTGTTCTTTTTACATACAATTATTGACAAGTTTTAGTTTCTCATATTTTTTCTTCTTCATGTTATAATTCAAAGTATAACCATTATTATCTAGCTATTATAAGCTTATTTACTACTTCATCAGTAGTTTTCACCTTCTGTTTACAATTCATGGATTTTACAATGCTTTTTTGTTCTTTCTGTTGTTTAAAACATTATAATGTTACATAACCTTACTTGTAGGCTTACATTTAGTATAATTGTTGTTTTATTATTACATTTTTGTAATACTCTTTTTGATTTACATTATTCTATTCATAATCATAAATAAAATTTGATTTCATTATTTTAGTACTTAGAAACTAATTATTAATAATTTTCTTTATTGAGTATCCAGTTTATTACTGCAGTATGGAGTATAGGTTTTATCTTTTTTATCAATTTTTAATGCAGTTTACTGGAGTAAAATCTTCTCATTGATAATGTTCTTATCAGTTTCATTACATTATTCTTATCTCTTTTTATTATCTCAGACAATATTTATAGTATACAGTTTAGTTAATGACTTAGTATTTTGTCCTTCATGTATCATGGTCATGAAATGGTTTAAGTTGGGGCCTATTTTATGTAAGGGGAAAACATAACGTTACAATATTGTAATTACTTTTATTTCTATAATTATTTATAAGTATTACTTGTACAAACAAAACTGGCTTAGAAATGGGTCTACTTAGGAAATTATGGAATTCTGCTGAAATTTCGAATAGTTCTGGAGGGGAATTGATGCCCTGATAACCCCCCTCTGCAAGTTACTCCACTGATCCCACTCTACACAGTTCCAAGAAATCCTGTATTTAGAAGTTCAAAAGAAAGTGATACCGACTCTAAAGATCTCATTGTAGCATTCACTACTGGGACAGTTCATGGTTTAGAGCTTCCCTTATGTGTCTGGTAAGTGAAGGAGAAAGGATCTATTTAACGTGCAAGTTGAAGAATATATTTAATTATTGCACTTAACTTTATATAAGTACTGATTACATTTCAGGATTATTATTTTCAGAAATAATGTATGTAAACCAGTTTTCCCCATATAAAGTTAATTAAAATTCTTTAATGCATAGCATTCTAGGCATTTACAGTAGTAGATTTTGTGATGATTTTAAAATAGGAAACGTAATATGGAGTAAAATTTATTTTTAAATCGCACATTAAAATTAATATTACTTCCCTAGATTAACTCAAAATAATATTTAATAAAAAAGTTTAATGACAAAAGGAATGCGAGTGTAAAGATAGGGAAACTAGTTAATAATTTACCATGCACTGACATGCATTAACTGGAATTAACCTGCATAGGTACAGATTCTTTTACTAAACAAATAATACTGGTAAAACTTGAAATTATTCAAATAAATAAACAATGATATAGTAGTATACTATTTAATTCTGAAGTAAAGCATTGCTTTGAATAATAAAAAGGTCAAACTTTAAATACCGTAAATAGCGAATAAAGGTGGAACTATTTTGTTGTGATGCGTAAACTCCGCGCAGTTAACTTACTTGCCCTGACATAATAATAATGCAGTCGAGATGGAGCGCTCTCGTAGTAAACACTACACCCTTGAACCATGCCCCGAAGTGCTAAGATATTTTAAATCAAAAGTGCAGATATAACTATGTGTAGAGGAAAGTATCAATAAAGTAGTGTTTTATGAAGAAAAATGTAATCTATTAAATTAAATGGAATAAATAAGTGAGAGGGATGACATCTCTATTGACTATGTGTAAGATCTCCAATGTTTGTTTAAATTAAAAAGGTACAATGTACCAAAAGTGAGAACATTTCATAAATAACCATGTGACGTGCACTTCTGTGGGAAACAAGAACTTTCACTCGAGTTGTACTACTAAAGACGCTTAGCTACCAGACTTCATAGAACAGCATAACAGCTTCATAATTACCAGGATCTCTTCAGCCGCTTCACCCGGAAAGTAAACTACCATAACCTTCAACCATTTGTGGACACCCCAAGGACCAAGGACCAGGACACGGAGTAAACTTCACAATATCACAGGTGACACGGAGACTTATCTTCCGTGGTTAAATGTCATTAAAACAAATGTTTGCAAAAGACAGTTTAATAAACTATATAAAAGACTTTAATTATTGTCACTTTGTAAATTGTATTATGTCATACGACTAAAATTATTTGTAATAGTAATTAGTGCTTGTAGTATAAAGCTTTTCAGATACTAGAGGTTAAATTAAGTGCATTCTTCAAATGGCCCCCCTCAAATAGTAAAATAACTTAACTTACAAACCAAGTTAATATCCTGGATCCGTGGAAAAAGCTAGCACATAACAATACTTTTGTTGTGGCCACCTTTTCAGAAAATATTTTGTAAACTTTTATTTAGAAAACCTTATGGTAAAAAAATCCATGTAGAACTATAAATGATAGCACCTAATAAAGAGATGTCATTACTTAACACAAAATACTGAGTGAATAAATCATCGAACACCCCAACAAACATTCCTTTCATTCTAACTACTACTACTTGTTAAAATATTCATAAGAAGTTGATTAAGACTATGGCAGCCCGTGAAATTGATCTGAGGCAATTACGCACTGGTTCCCGACGTTATAATGTAGGTGAGACGTTATAATTTGTATTACTAAATTTGAATTTACATAAATAATTCTCTTTGATTAACCAGAGTTACACACACAAACTAAATGCTGAGTGTCCTCCTAGTGTATAAATTCAGCTAAAACAGTATTCCAAAAACTTACCTTGTTACTAGAATATGTGACATGATGAACTTTCATCATGTGTTCAACTTTGTGTTGGGAGTTAAGCATTTTAATAATTTTTATTTATGCAGGCATATAGCAAAATCTGATCATCATGGAAAAGGAATAAGGCATTTTGTAATAGCAATTAACTGATTAGTTCCTGCTGTATTACCGAATCATATTACAAGACCAATTTTTGTTTAATTGAAAAGAAATATTTTAACTGTTTCTTTTGGTGCAATCTGTAAATTCCATGACACACGTCCATAAAGGTTTGAAAATATGCTTACTCCAGTTTGATAGGAATAAATTCTCAAAAAACTAATTTGTTATGTCTGATCACACCAGCTATCCTTTCTATTGGAAATGAGCCTTTTATCCAAATTTATCATATAGTATTGTGCCAAGATATTACACTACATTTGTGTACTGTAATACAGTATATTATTTGCAGACTGACAGGTTTATAAAAAATTCTGAAAGAATTGCTTTTACAACACCATCCCTTATCAAGTGACTACTCAAATCTGCTAGTTTTTCACAGAAACTGAAGTTTGATGATTAGATCCATCATGACCTAGTGATGCTCCAAACATTTCAAGGATTCTCCTGGCCTTAAAAAACTGGACTGGCCTCATTGATTGACATGACTAATGTTAAATTTACTTTGGGATACTTCCAAACATAATACAGTTTACAATAAACAAACAAAATATTATGCCTGTCTAATTTTTCCAGAACTGTATACACATAATTTGATCTGGATAGAACATTTATTAAACAATAATACTATTTGATGCAAATAATTAAAATATCAGTATGGAGAACCATACATGACTACCATGTTTTAAGATTTATATTTGAAATCATTTTAGAAATGAAATATTTCCACAGAAACTACTTCTATCTTCAGCCTCAACCACAGAATTGTGATCACTAACATATACCACCTCATGTTAACGCACTTGATTTTCACTAATAATGGCAGTCGGTGGCACTCCCGAAACGTCTGGTTTTGCAGAAAACATTGGACCATGGCCAAACAGCCTGGGAAGGAATTTTATCAACAAACTACTTCAATGTTGCTGATAACGTAGTACACATAAAAAATTATCCCCTCCCCTTCACCTATCATTTTCATTTATAGAAAATTATCCCCTACCCCTACCCCTTTTCATTTATAGATATTAAATCTACCTTTCTACAGTGGATTATTATGACCTTTTCAGGATACTTTATTTATCAAAATTAAGTACTTTACTCTTGTTAAAACAAAACGTTGCAGGTAAACTACCCCTTCTCCTTAACCGATCTTCACCAAAATCAACAGACCTTGAGTCCTCTACAATATGCAAAAAATTATTTGAATTTGCGGGAGTTATCATTCGCCATAGACAAAATTATACACACAGACATCTTTCTAAAAATGACTTTTCTTTATGTTTTGAGGATAGTACAATCAGAATCAGCCCTCACGGGACACTAATTATTAGATACAATTTTTACCTTCATTTAAGCCAGCTTCCACTCACTGTGTACTTTCTCAGAGGCCATAACATGTTCTTTTTAACGTTGCCGAACATAAATTCATGTTAAATTAAAAATAAAGTAAAGGCTTAGCACCTTAAGTTTGCAACGTGCAAGTTGAAGAATCAATTTAATTATTGCACTTAACTTGATATAAGTACTGATTACATTTCAGATTATTATTTTCAGTTAATATAAAGTTAATTAAAATTCTTTAATGCATAGCATTCCAGCCATTTATGGTAGTAAATTGCAACCGGTCTTCATCTTTGTATTTGCCAAAATAAAGTTGTTCTGAGCCAGGTCATGTAAATTCAGGTTAGGCCAAGTTGCTCATTAGACTTTGTCTAAATCTAAAGATATAAAGTGTTGATAAATATTTTAGGACTGTACATTAAAAACATTGTTTGCACATACGAGCAGGAAGCAGATGTATTAATATAATATGTTACCCAACAAGATACAGGAACAATTATGTATATTTAATTAAGTAGTTAGTGGACTTAAAACCTGCAGTAGAAACTCCAGTTTTTATAAAACAAATAGGGAGAGAATTGAAGATTTGATGTTTGTAAATGTTATATCTATTTTCTTCACAAGTAACTAATGGCTGGTTATTTGTAATCACGTTTTCTCATAATGTATTGTAACATATTTATTTTGTTAAATTTAATTTCAAATACAAATACACTTCTATTTGTGTTTGCGGAGCCCCACGATCTTGGAGCGCCAAATATATGCAACGTATTTATGTGTGTGAATTTTTATAGGTACTTTAATTTGTATACCCCGCGTTCTTTGGGAGCCAAATATGCAACAATACATATACATAAACACATATACATATACACAAATTTAGCGTGACCGGTCTCACTTTCAAGATTGACAAATTATGTAACAATATAACATTTAAATTGGGTTTCAGGTGTATCTGCAATAAGAACTCTATATAACTTGTAACGGTATTTCAAATTTATTTGATATTATTAAAAATTTGTGCACATGGCACAGACTTCGATTTAAAACATTCGTTATTATTTGTTATTATGCCGTAAGGCTTATGCTATATACATCCTTATTGACTAAATATTCTATTCTACTAATTATTGTATTAAAGAAAAATCTCATTTTCATACTATTCAGTCAATTAATGTGTTTCAAAATATCAATATTTAAATCTCTTTTTATATATTGTAATGTACTCAAAATATTAATAGTTATTGAATTTATCTTTTGTTTCTCAGTACTGTTTTATCTCAAATACTAATTGTTTCCATTTAAATGCTTTGTATTCATTTTATTTCATATTAATTTGAGCTCTTGTTACGCTAATCGTATTTCTAAAACATCTATGTTTTTAATTCTACTTTACAAGAAACATTGGCTCTTACTTTAAAATAAAATAGAAATGTCTTTAATTGTCTTTGAGTTCATTGTACGATTAAGATATAAATAAGTTGTTTATCACCTTATTGTCGTCAATCATACTCGATCATTTTGATACATCTGTAGTCGTCCTCTTCTCGCACTCCAGCGTCGGCTGTCTCTCTTCTCCTCTTGTCCAGCGTCGAATCACTCCTTCTTGTCCAGCGTCGAATCACTCTCTGGAACTCTCTCTTGTCCAGCGTCGAATCACTCTCTCTTGTCCAGCGTCGAATCACTCTCTCTTGTCCAGCGTCTAATCACTCTCTGGAACTCTCCTCTTGTCCAGCGTCGAATCACTCTCTGGATCTCTCTCTTGTCCAGCATCTAATCACTCTCTGGAACTCTCCTCTTGCTGTTTCTGACATCAATGGATCTTCTTATGTAATTCTTCTTATGTACTGCTGTTATTATTTAAAAATGATTGTATTTATAACTTAGTTACATAGTTGTATGTAACACAAAAAAATAAATACGCCGTGCGGACGGGCATAAGCTCCCGCTGCACCGTGGATGATTTAAGAAAGAGAACCACTGTAGCTTGCGTGTTCTATTTATACCCATGTCTTGGTCGACACCTGCAGTGGTACGAAATCGACATGTCAGAAACTGTCTCTGGATTCAGTTCCCCCACTCTTTGTCAAATTAGCTATTTCTTATATTTCTGCGAATTGCAGAGTCCTGTAGGTATACTCTTATACTTATCTTATAACTATTTTTACAACACATGTTCACTGTAATTTTGGACATTGTCAACTTACCCCTTTCGATTTGTACACAGTTATTTCACTATTACACTCGTATGGTGTGTCATTTTCGCGTGGTTTTCGTACACAGTATTTAGTAAATTTTATTACATTTTATTGTGGTTTTGGATTTTAATTCTTAATTATAGTTTATGAATAATTACGGAAAAACAGTAATTGTGCAATTATTCATCTTGGGGTGGCAAACTCGCCTGCATAGACCTGCGTTCACACACACTAGCAAAATACTGGTGTACGCACTTTCAGTTACATTTGTGTGTGTGTGCACATTGATTCAGGTCGAAACACCTGTTCATATTTTTGTCTGAGCCAAGCTTGCAATCCCTGACATGCTTATTTCTAATATATTATTAATTATTTACAGTTTATTAGGTAAATTTAAAATTTTATATTCAATGCTCAGTACATCACTTATTTGTACTGTCGCATTATCCCTCTGCTTGGTAACAAAAAAAATTTAATAAATTTATTTATTATAATTTTTATTTATTTATTATTATTACATTTGCAAAAAAAATGTAACAAATAATAAAGAATAATATGTCATCTCACCCTTAATTGGAGTGTATAGAAATGTCTTACCTCCCCTCTTCACACGCTCACTGCTCGTGGCCTTGTAGTAGGGTGGCTTTAACAAACAGCTGATCTGACCGGTTTCATTGACCTCGTCGTTTTCATGTGTAGAACTTCCTAAATGACGTTGCGTGGAATTTACCTATTTCTTTCTTCTGTATCTCAGCATATACGATGAAAGTGTGTTGTCCTACTCGCTGTCTTAACGTATACGGTCCATTATAAAGTCTGAAGAATTTCTTCGCCGTATTATCACTCCGTTTTCCCACTGGATTTGCTTTGAGTAGTATACTTTCTCCCATGTTGAATTGTTGTAGCTTGTGAGTTAGATTAAATCTCTCTACTCTCTTGTTACCTCTTTCTATTATCCGTTGCTTTGCGTATTCAATTTTCACATTTATTGGTACAGGTACATTTTGGTTATTCGGTTTGTTTATATACTTAGTCCAAAATCTGGTTGGCTTCTTATCTTCTTCTAATTCCATGGGAGTGTATCCTGTTGCTTCACTATAATTTTCGTTAATGGCTTTTTCAAGAAATGGTAAATATTCTGCCCATTTATTGTGTTGATCATGGCAATATATTCGTAAATATTTACCTAATTCTTTGTTAACTCTCTCAGCAAGGTTTCCTTGAGGATGTCTTATGGATGTGAGTACAGGTTGTATTCCATTTTCCCTTAACGTCCTCTCCCATTTTTCACTTTGGAATTGTACACCTTGCTCACTGAGTACCTTCTTCATTTTTCCATATAACGGAATATATTTCTGCAGTAGTATCTTTAGAACAAATTTGGTTGTGGGTCGCATAATTGGGTACAGTCGGACTGCCTTGGAAAACACATCGATACATACCAATATGTGCTTCACACCTCGACTTGATCGTGGTAATGGTCCCAGAAAATCCACTGCAATCAGCTCTCCTTTGTTCTCCTTCTGTATACTCTGCATTCCTACATATGTGTGTAAATTCGGTCCTTAATTTTACATTATCTTACTCATACATTCTTACCTTCGCTTCTAATCTTCCTTAACTTTTTTCTTAACATGACATTACTTTATCTAATACATTACTTATACAATACATTAACATTCATTACCTTTTATTACATTTCATTAACATTACCTTTCTGATCGCTACTAATTTCTTGAAATACACTTCCGTAACAGAATACTCTTTTAGCTTTGTAGTGTGTCGCATGATCGGTTACAGAGGAACTGTCTTGGAAAACAACGATATTTTTCTCAAAGTCCTTAATCCTAAGTAGTCTCTGCCCTTTTGACTTTTCACTCTCGCTTTCTTCTGTGTCCTTGTATCTCCATTAAGTGTTCGCTTGATCAGTCGTTCTAACAATTATGGCAATTATTTCCATTCCTAACCCTTTCTTCATATTAATAACAACAATAACATCTTTTACCATTACTTTCTTAAATATTTCTCTACAATAGCATTCCTTACCATCAATAATACATTTCTTAATTAACCCTTTCTTATATTATTTCTTATTATTAATAATTAATAGTTATATTATTTTATTTTAAAAATAATTATTCATTCCATTCGGGTATTGAGTTCTGAGTTCAGTGTGTCGTTCGATCTTACACCCCTCATTATAACAATTGCATTGTCCGTCGTCTACCGGACGTATATTGTTCCTTTGTAGCATAGTCGCCGTGCTTACCATTGTTCTCACCCTTGTGTAAACAACGTCCGCGTTCCATTGTATTACTGCGACGTTTGTTTTTATCGTAGAAGTCACCTGTTCATAGGGCAACGTTTTCCCTCTCTTTCTCTCGTAACAAATGCTTCGCTCTTTCTCAATTCTCTCGTCACTAGTTTGGTTGAGTGAACCTACCTGAACAGCTGTCGACGGTTTTTTCATTCGTCGTTTATGATAATACTCACCGTAGTTCTCATACTTGCAGTTATAATTATCGTTACTATAATTATCGTGCGTATATCTAACATCATACTTACCACAATTTTGTGTAGTGTTTTGTCTAGACAATTTAATACGTTTCTTGTTATACCTACAGTGATATTTCTCTCCGTAAGTGTAGTGTCTTATGTGTTTCACATGTGTCATCTTGTGTGACTTACTATTGTGTGTGTGTGTCTCACACTTGTGATATCGCTATTAATAAGGTATGTTTTATTAACCTTAATTTGCTTCTCTTCATTAATGTTAATTACTTTATAATTATCGTTAGTAATTACACACGTATTTTCAACTACTATGGTTTGTTCACCTTCTACTGACGCTATGTGAGTATTAGAATCGTCAATTCTTTCTACTAATTCCTCTTTTGCTTTCCTTTCTTCTCTTAATTTTTCGGTCTGTTTTGTAAAAAATTCTGTTAACTCTTCTATTTGCGTTCTAATATTATTTTCTTTTACTTTTTCTGTTTGTTTGATCTCTACTTCACCAAATACGGCTTGCATCATAGCTTGAAGTGCTTCTCCCATCCTTAAACTTCCTGATATTGCCATGGTGAATTATTATTAAAAAATTTATTTAGTTGTAATTCTTTCACAATTATTATTGATAACCGTTCCCTACTTATTTATTTATTTCTTTATTTTTATTAATAGTTATTATTAATACTCATTACAGTTACACCTGTTACATAGACAAATAATATTATTCGTGGGCGCCAGCTGTTTGATTACACAACAATTAACATTACATTCAGTTACTGTTTAATATAAATAATAATTACATATTATACATTTTTCATTTAACACATTCTTTATATTTTAGAGCAACCATTTAGCTACATAAAAAATTTTAATAGTTAAATGATGGGGATCGGGCCATACGTTCATGGGCTACAATTTATGTAACAAATTTTTGTACATAAATTTAGGCATGTCGTGCCCCACGTCCAGGGCGCCAAATATATGCAACGTATTTATGTGTGTGAATTTTTATAGGTACTTTAATTTGTATAGCCCCGCGTTCTTTGGGAGCCAAATATGCAACAATACATATACATAAACACATATTGTTATAACCCTCTCGCGTCACCTAATTAGGTCCCACGTTATGAGCGTCAATTTGTTACAAGATCGGAGTCCTTCTCCCTTTAAACCCCACTGTTGTATTTGTCAATTTGTTTTGTATTACTTTAATTATATAAATCTCGGAGATATTTGGAGTTGTGGAATATATGGATGTAATTAATTAATATTAACTTAACTCTTTAATAATTATCAGTGTTAGTGTGCCTAGAACTTAAACAACTTAATCGTTATTCTACAATTTCATCCAACCCTATTATACCTTGAAGAGAGATCTGTCTAATTTCGTAATTTTACGCTCCCTCTTTGGTGTCAGATAATTCCGCTATAAGCGCTGCAGTATCAGCTCAACGAAACTTATAGGTTATTTCGATGTTTATATTAACCATTTATTCTATACTTATTCAGTTACTTTTTGTTCCCAGTTCACTAAACCATACTCCAAATAATTTTTTTTTTTTTTTTTTTTTTTTTTTTTATGCTGTTTGAGACCGACCAGTATGGTCGGACTCGGGCTGTTTTGGAGACGAGCTCCCTTCAGCCGTGTGGGTAAGGGGGTTTTTGGGGGGACGTAGAGAAGGTGGAGGCACTTAGTTGGGAGAGTACTGTTTGTTGGTTATTTTGTGTGAGGTGTAGGGTGTAGCCATTCTCGAGCGGGAGAGGTAGATGGATGTGGCCGTTATAATGTTTCTGGGGCATCTTTATTTATGCATTTTGTTTATTTAGTTTATTTCTTCTTCATATTGCTCTGCGACGTTCTTGCAGGGGGGGGGGGGCGGCCAAGACTGGGACGTGTGACGCTGGTCGCCAAAGCTGTTGGGTGGCGACAGGGAGCTCCAAATAACAAGATTTGACAAATATATAAAGGTTCTTTATTTGTTTACTTAATTCACATTAAATAAGATATGTTCTAATTAACATATGCTTGGACTATAGACTTCAGGTATCGATTGTTGATTATTTTAATCCTTTATTTATATTTGGTTATATATTATGTTTTGATTTGTATTTAATTTATTTCAGGGTGTGAAGGTTCTTGTAACTGTGGGGAAGATTAAAAATACATAGATAAGAATGCAAGATTTACAAAATTTATGTGTTGTGTATTTAGTATGATTAATATAATATAATTTACCAGACTCGAACGAAGCAAATCGTGTAGGCGGTGGATCGCTAAATTTAATGTTTTGGATGATTATGCAGTACGGTTTTTCTTTCTTCGGTTTAATAAGAGTAATTCTTGTCCTGTCCACTTCGGAATACAGCTGCTGGATTGATTTACAACCCGATTGATGTTTCTTCTGCACCGCCAGGATCCAAATCAGTTCTTCTTTCGATTGAAGCAATTAGTGTTGTTCCGTGTAATTGCAAGGTTATAATTTCTGGTGTTGTGAATATTATGAGTTGTGTTACTGTTAATTCTTTCTATTTGATTAATATCTCATCAATTCCCTTCGGATATGGGACAGTCCAAGTTCTTTCTTATAGACTTCAGTTATTTACTCTCTATTATTATTTCAGATTGTAGTGTTATTTGGTTAATCTGTATTGGTGTTAGACATAACTATTGTCATGAGAATCTTGTACTTTATAATCGTATCTGATAGTTATAATATTACGATTAAATAGATTATTCTTGGGTTTTTAATCTCATCACTTTTAGTTCATTCAAAGCAATTCTTGTCTTGTCTAAAATCAACAACTTCTTGTTCTTATTTTTCGTCCCTAGCAACATATAATAATTTCCGCCTTCCATATGTTTTAACTATATAGTGTTTCTGTCATATATTTTTTATCTATTCTTTATCAATTTGCTGTCCTATCGGGATGTAACTTTACCGATAGTTGGTTTATTACTTTATACACATATTCTATTGATTTTTTGATATAAGTCCGTTTTTTTTTTCTTTTTTATTATATTTAATCCACCTTCGATATTATATTTTACCAATCGATATTATGGCATTATGGTATTATTATAATTTGTATAAATTTTATTAAATATTATTATTAATTTAATGTTTTTCTTTTTTTTTCTAGCTCTTCATAGCGTATTTATTAATTATTATTAATTGATGCACCTAGTCTTTATGTTATGAGTGTTTATATAGTAGTTTTGCCTATTAGGCCTTTTATTGTAAACTGTTCTACCTGTGGTTATGTCTGTTAGGCATCTATAGTCCCTTTTATATAAATTCATACATACAATCAAATCTTAATTATTAGCACTTATATAAACAATTATTTTTCTATATCTAATAACAATTTTATCTGGATCTCTTGATCACATACAACAAAATTCGAATTTATGAACATTGATTAACTGCCTCACACTTCATTCTACGACAGTCATTGAATAATACAACTTGTTTCATTATTTTTCATTAACTCAACACATATTTGATATAACATCACATAAACTTTATCATAACATTTTTGTCATAAAATAATACTTCTTAACACAAAATTCTTATTTGTTATTACCATAAATTAAGTCATTGTTCATTTTTTTGTTTTGCTTTTCATTAAACATATATCATTAGCTATTATTTATCTTACGGGTTCGTTTATTCTAGTCAACACTACCTTGCATCCTTATTTAATTTTGTCTATGATTATAATTGTAATTATTGGATCTCTGTTTTATTATGGGTTTAAATATCAATTTGTTTATTATTCTGTGAACCGTCTTTTATGTAACATGACTGCTAGCATTTCTGTTGCGTTACATATGCTTCCCCTCCTAAAAAAGTTTAGTTTACCTGAATGAAGTTTAGGTCAAATAAACTTGTCTTTTTCACATGCCTTTCTTCATTTCATTGTTAATGGTTGACGATGAGATTCTCAATGTAACTTCATTAGACTAGTATTAATACTTTTTTGTATTTAATAACATTTCATCATTTTAATTAAAATTCTTGATCATTTTTATTTCTGTAAACATTATTTGTTGGTAGTTGGCTACACTATTCACTGATACATTAGTTTTACATCTCTTCTATTTATAATTACTGTATTTTTCAATTATCCTTCTGTCAACTCACTTCTTTCTGTTTTCTTCGTCACATTCCTTTGGAAACTGAATTTATTCTTGCAACTATTCTAATATTCCTTAAATATTTAATTTCCCTAACAATCCCTAACACATGCGTTGGTACAGTTCAGAGAGGCACTGTTTGGCTTCATACTCTGCTGCCCACACCACATTTTAATATAGTACTGCTGGAATTCATCTACAGTCAGCTATAAAATATAATAATAATCTCCTAATAATCTCTTTAATCATTTAATAATAAATATTTGGGAAAAGATTTTTTCTTTGTTGCATTTATTTTTCTTCATTACTATTCTTCATATTTCGTAGTTCCATTTTAATTCTTTAAACATTCGTTGATATTGACTTTCACAGTTATCATTTGTAGTCATTTTTGTTGAGATTGTAATGTTAAGTATCTTCTTCGTTTGTTTTTTTCTCTGATCACAATATTTTCTAAATAGTTGTTGTGTGATGATCATTATAATTGTATTTTTGACTAAATACATTCCTTAGCCCAACTACTCTTCTTCTTATCGTATTTCATTATTCTGGCTGTTTATTTTTCAATGAATTATGTTCATAAGTACTCTTTCTTTCTTGTCTTCTTTAACATTATATTGGTTACATTCAATCGTTTACTGAAATTGTTCCATCATTTGGCAATGTAGTATGTATTTTAGGTCATATGATTTTTTTTCTTCTTTATTTTGCATAGGTAAATTTGAGGTAATAACTTTTATCTTGGGGTTCCATTCTTCATTATTCACACTATTTCTTTATAAACATTAATAATAATTATCGCTTTCTTCGGTAATCTTGGGGTTTGTTATTCACACTATTTCTTTATAAACATTAATAAAAATTATTGCTTTCTTCTGTAATCTTGAGGTTTGTTATTCACACTATTTCTTTATAAACATTAATAATAATTATTGCTTTCTTCTGTAATCTTGGGGTTTGTTATTCACACTATTTCTTCATAAACATTAATAATAATTATTGCTTTCTTCTGTAATCTTGAGGTTTGTTATTCACACTATTTCTTTATAAACATTAATAATAATTATTGCTTTCTTCTGTAATCTTTAATAAGTTGTTCTTATTATTTTTAGAATTTAGTGGTAGTATTCAACTCAAATTCTTTTTAAATTCCAAGTAATTTTCTTCAAGACTGGTAATAAGTTGTTCTTATTATTTTTAGAATTTATTCATTATATTTCTTTATCTTGTCAATTGGTTGCCTGGTCAGTTTTCATAACATCAGTCCCATTTTTCTGGTTGACTGTTTCTTTTTCTAACCATGGTCCATTAATTCGACTGCACCCGTTGTCCGGATGACTGCAGTGTTCATACCAATTTTTTCACTTTTTACGTATCTCTTGTGCATGATACAAAGCCAGTACTGTAACTCGGCTGTTGCAAAATCTTTATTTAATTCAGGGTATTCAGTTATATTTAGCTCCCTTTGAATTATCAGGTATCGTATCTCCTCTATTCTAATATAATTACTTGTATATCCTATCTTTCCATTCCCTTGGATATCTGGACTATTTACCAAATGTTTCACGGGTATCTTCCGTATTAACGATATAATTGACTTGGTCAAATATTCTCTAACCGTTGATATTTTCAAATAATATTTAAATTTATTTAAAGTTTTTGTGATTGTTCTATGGTGGGTTATTTTCATAACGTTTCTTCTATAATTCATGCCTTTACATAACTCCCTTCGCTCATTAATTGGGATGTTAACAGCACTAATTAATCCACCCTTCCTCATCTCCATTTCTTCCTTTGTATAAACTATTTTCTTCCTCCATATTTTTCTTATTTTCTGGCTATTCTCTTCCATGGTTTGGGTCTCCTCCTTGTCCTTTCTATCCTTATTTTCAGAGAGCACTGCATTTTGATCTTCTCTAATTTCTGTTTCCTTTCTCATTTCACAAGAGGTTTCTAATGTTTTATTCATATTCTTTAAACATCTATCCATTGTTTCCTCTACCCTTTTGAAACCTTCATTTATTCGTCTGAAATGTTCAACCATAAAATCCATTATGTCCTGACTGTCACTTCCTTTGGTTGTTCTGGCGTTTTCTTCTGTTGCTTCATTTTGACTATTTTTACTTCTTTTTGTACCTTGGATTGTTCTAGCTTTTTAATACTTGGCATTGCTATAAATTCATCTATTTGATTGTGTTCCTTCCTCCATTGACACATATCTTCTCGGGATAGTTCAAACATCACCCTGATCCATTCCCTTAATTCTTTGTTTTCTGTTTGTATTGGGTTTTCAGGTGGTCTTATTTCTCTTTTCCATTGTTCATAATCTTCCTGAGTATATTGTTCTGTCACCTGGGCGTATACTCCTATTCTTCCGGTTTTCATTTGTTCTTCATTATCGTCCCATCTTTCCCAATCTTCTTCAGTCATCCTTTCCACCTTGTTATCGTCCTTTTCGTTAGTCGTCCCAATAGTCTTTTCCTTATTACACCTGTCATATAACTCCCACAATTCATCATAAATCTCTCTCAATGTCATTTTGTCGTCTGGTGTTCCCAACGCATTCGCGCGACTCATTTGCGCTCTTTCGTGATCATTGGTATTCTTTTCTATGTATCCCATCTCTTTGCTGAATTTCTTAAATAGTACTGTCGTCCATTCCGCGTAACTTAATCGTCTCTCTTGTCCTTGCATTTTCGTTTCCTTTTGTATCATCTTTCTCTATTGCATTTCTAGTCTCCCACAGTTGCCTGCTCTGGTTAAGTAATGTTAATACATTTATGGTTTTACTTAACCTAAGCCCCACATTGGGCGCCAATTTGTACTTATACCGTATCCCTAGTGGGACCGCTATTGTTCAAGCCCCACGTTGGGCGCCAATTTGTTATAACCCTCTCGCGTCACCTAATTAGGTCCCACGTTATGAGCGTCAATTTGTTACAAGATCGGAGTCCTTCTCCTTTTAAACCCCACTGTTGTATTTGTCAATTTGTTTTGTATTACTTTAATTATATAAATCTCGGAGATATTTGGAGTTGTGGAATATATGGATGTAATTAATTAATATTAACTTAACTCTTTAATAATTATCAGTGTTAGTGTGCCTAGAACTTAAACAACTTAATCGTTATTCTACAATTTCATCCAACCCTATTATACCTTGAAGAGAGATCTGTCTAATTTCGTAATTTTACGCTCCCTCTTTGGTGTCAGATAATTCCGCTATAAGCGCTGCAGTATCGGCTCAACGAAACTTATAGGTTATTTCGATGTTTATATTAACCATTTATTCTATACTTATTCAGTTACTTTTTGTTCCCAGTTCACTAAACCATACTCCAAATAACAAGATTTGACAAATATATAAAGGTTCTTTATTTGTTTACTTAATTCACATTAAATAAGATATGTTCTAATTAACATATGCTTGGACTATAGACTTCAGGTATCGATTGTTGATTATTTTAATCCTTTATTTATATTTGGTTATATATTATGTTTTGATTTGTATTTAATTTATTTCAGGGTGTGAAGGTTCTTGTAACTGTGGGGAAGACTAAAAATACATAGATAAGAATGCAAGATTTACAAAATTTATGTGTTGTGTATTTAGTATGATTAATATAATATAATTTACCAGACTCGAACGAAGCAAATCGTGTAGGCGGTTGATCGCTAAATTTAATGTTTGGATGATTATGCAGTACGGTTTTTCTTTCTTCGGTTTAATAAGAGTAATTCTTGTCCTGTCCACTTCGGAATACAGCTGCTGGATTGATTTACAGCCCGATTGATGTTTCTTCTGCACCGCCAGGATCCAAATAAGTTCTTCCTTCGGTTGAAGCAATTAGTGTTGTTCCGTGTATTTGCAAGGTTATAATTTCTGGTGTAGTGAATATTATTAATTGTGTTACTGTTAATTCTTTCTATTTGATTAATATCTCATCAATTCCCTTCGGATATGGGACAGTTCAAGTTCTTTCTTGTAGACTTCAATTATTTACTCTCTATTATCATTTCATATTGTAGTGCTATTTTTGTTTATCTGTATTGGTAGTAGATGTAAATATTGTCATTAGAATTTTGTATTTTTTATAATCGTATCTGGTAATTTAGAATATTACAATTAAATAGATTATTCTTGGGTTTTTAATCTCATCACTTTTAGTTAATTCAAAGCAATTCTTGTCTTGTCTAAAATCAACAACTTCTTGTTCTTATTTTTCGTCCCTAGCAACATATAATAATTTCCGCCTTCCATATGTTTTGACTATATAGTGTTTCTTTCATATATTTTTTATCTATTCTTTATCAATTTGCTGTCCTATCGGGATGTAACTTTACCTTTAGTTGGTTTATTACTTTATACACATATTCTATTGATTTTTTGATATAAGTCCGCTTTTTTTTTCTTTTTTATTATATTTAATCCACCTTCGATATTATATTTTACCAATCGATATTATGGCATTATGGTATTATTATAATTTGTATAAATTTTATTAAATATTATTATTAATTTAATGTTTTTCTTTTTTTTTCTAGCTCTTCATAGCGTATTTATTAATTATTATTAATTGATGCACCTAGTCTTTATGTTATGAGTGTTTATATAGTAGTTTTGCCTATTAGGCCTTTTATTGTAAACTGTTCTACCTGTGGTTATGTCTGTTAGGCATCTATAGTCCCTTTTATATAAATTCATACATACAATCAAATCTTAATTATTAGCACTTATATAAACAATTATTTTTCTATATCTAATAACAATTTTATCTGGATCTCTTGATCACATACAACAAAATTCGAATTTATGAACATTGATTAACTGCCTCACACTTCATTCTACGACAGTCATTGAATAATACAACTTGTTTCATTATTTTTCATTAACTCAACACATATTTGATATAACATCACATAAACTTTATCATAACATTTGTGTCATAAAATAATACTTCTTAACACAAAATTCTTATTTGTTATTACCATAAATTAAGTCATTGTTCATTTTTTTGTTTTGCTTTTCATTAAACATATATCATTAGCTATTATTTATCTTACGGGTTCGTTTATTCTAGTCAACACTACCTTGCATCCTTATTTAATTTTGTCTATGATTATAATTGTAATTATTGGATCTCTGTTTTATTATGGGTTTAAATATCAATTTGTTTATTATTCTGTGAACCGTCTTTTATGTAACATGACTGCTAGCATTTCTGTTGCGTTACAATATACATATACACAAATTTAGCGTGACCGGTCTCACGTTCAAGATTGACAAATTATGTAACAATATAACATTTAAATTGGGTTTCAGGTGTATCTGCAATAAGAACTCTATATAACTTGTAACGGTATTTCAAATTTATTTGATATTATTAAAAATATGTGCACATGGCACTGACTTCGATTTAAAACATTCGTTATTATTTGTTATTATGCCGTAAGGTTTATGCTATATACATCCTTATTGACTAAATATTCTATTCTACTAATTATTGTATTAAAGAAAAATCTCATTTTCATACTATTCAGTCAATTAATGTGTTTCAAAATATCAATATTTAAATCTCTTTTTATATATTGTAATGTACTCAAAATATTAATAGTTATTGAATTTATCTTTTGTTTCTCAGTACTGTTTTATCTCAAATACTAATTGTTTTCATTTAAATGCTTTGTATTCATTTTATTTCATATTGATTTGAGCTCTTGTTACGTTAATCGTATTTCTAAAACATCTATGTTTTTAATTCTACTTTACAAGAAACATTGGCTCTTACTTTAAAATAAAATAGAAATGTCTTTAATTGTCTTTGAGTTCATTGTACGATTAAGATATAAATAAGTTGTTTATCACCTTATTGTCGTCAATCATACTCGATCATTTTGATACATCTGTAGTCGTCCTCGTCTCGCACTCCAGCGTCGGCTGTCTCTCTTCTCCTCTTGTCCAGCATCGAATCACTCCTTCTTGTCCAGCGTCGAATCACTCTCTGGAACTCTCTCTTGTCCAGCGTCGAATCACTCTCTCTTGTCCAGCGTCTAATCACTCTCTGGAACTCTCCTCTTGTCCAGCGTCGAATCACTCTCTGGAACTCTCTCTTGTCCAGTGTCGAATCACTCTCTCTTGTCCACCAGCGTCTAATCACTCTCTGGAACTCTCCTCTTGCTGTTTCTGACGTCAATGGATCTTCTTATGTAATTCTTCTTATGTACTGCTGTTATTATTTTAAAATGATTGTATTTATAACTTAGTTACATAGTTGTATGTAACTGGAAAATTCAAATTATTTACAAAAAAATAAATACGCCGTGCGGACGGGCATAAGCTCCCGCTGCACCGTGGATGATTTAAGAAAGAGAACCACTGTAGCTTGCGTGTTCTATTTATACCCATGTCTTGGTCGACACCTGCAGTGGTACGAAATCGACATGTCAGAAACTGTCTCTGGATTCAGTTCCCCCACTCTTTGTCAAATTCGCTATTTCTTATATTTCTGCGAATTGCAGAGTCCTGTAGGTATACTCTTATACTTATCTTATAACTATTTTTACAACACATGTTCACTGTAATTTTGGACATTGCAACTTAACCCTTTCGATTTGTACACAGTTATTTCACTATTACACTCGTATGGTGTGTCACTTTCGCGTGGTTTTCGTACACAGTATTTAGTAAATTTTATTACATTTTATTGTGGTTTTGGATTTTAATTCTTAATTATAGTTTATGAATAATTACGGAAAAACAGTAATTGTGCAATTATTCATCTTGGGGTGGCAAACTCGCCTGCATAGACCTGCGTTCACACACACTAGCAAAATACTGGTGTACACACTTTCAGTTACATTTGTGTGTGTGTGCACGTTGATTCAGGTCGAAACACCTGTTCATATTTTTGTCTGAGCCAAGCTTGCAATCCCTGACATGCTTATTTCTAATATATTATTAATTATTTACAGTTTATTAGGTAAATTAAAATTTTTATATTCAATGCTCAGTACATCACTTATTTGTACTGTCGCAGTATGTTGTTAATGACCTTTTTTATGGGTATGAAAAAACAACAGATATTGGTATTTGAAAAAAGGTGAATTTTATTGGTACATACTAAAGTATAGAGTCAAATTTGTTTCTATTCATTAACAAAGGTCCGTACTGTAATAATTTTGTGTGTAATATGCAAGCATTCTTTAATATGTTTATGAGATTCTCCCAATTTTATTTGCATTAATTCAGACCGTAGTAACATTAAATTCCACTGTAACCCATTATTAATACTTAATCATTTGCATGTTAACAGAAACTGCACATTGCTTTTTATTGGATTATGTTGAAAAAAGGATTTTAATGTACAGTACTTGTTTGGTTATACATTAGATTGTACTAGGTTCTAAATTGGAAGTACGTCTTAATTCCGGTACTTTGAATAAATACAGCCTTTGAATGTACACTAACTAAGGAAATGTCTGTTAAGTCTAATTAATTTTAAAAATCTAAAAGGTTAAGTTAAATAATTAAACGTAGCCACAACCTCCAAAAATCGTCTCTGTACCGTAATTATGTGCGATAAATGTAAACTAATTTCTGTACTTCCAATAAATACACCCTTTTAATGTACACGAACAAAGTAAATTTTATTTAAGTTACATTGTAGTACTTAACCTCCATAAACTGGCATTACTTACTTCGAATAAATACAGCCGTTAATGTTATATACAGCCTTTTATCCATACAATAAATACAGCCTTTGAATGTACACTAACTAAGGAAATGTCTTAATAAAGGTGATAAAGGAGAGCCCATAGGTAAGCCATTTAATTGTTTATAGATTTTATTATTAAACTGAAAATAATTTTGTCCTATGCAAATATCTAAGGCCGAGAATAATTCTTTTTTCTGATCACTATTTAAGGTTAAAGTATTTTGTATATGTGAGGAACAGATAGACAACAGAACATCTACAGGTATAGACGGAAATAAATTCTTAACATCAAATGAAACTAATTTTGCATTCAGTGGTAAATGTACATTTTTTATAGTATTAACTAAAAAATTAGTTATTGAGTGGAAAATTTCTCAAATACAAACTTTACTCAGAAAGAACTAAATCTGTTAAATAAAGGTTTGAAATATTGTCCAAACATACGGTACAAAAGAGACATGGAAATGTTATGTATAAATACAGAAATAGCACTTAGTAATTTAGATAACCCAGATATAAGAAATAATGAATTAGTTTCCTGTGCAAACATTATATCAAAAAGTAATAAGAATAAGTACAGTCTAAAAGATTCAGATAAGTACATAGTTAACAGTTTAAAACAAAAAATTAATTCAAATAGTTTAGTGGTTTGCAAAGCTGATAAAGGCAATACGATTACAATAATAAATAGGAGCGAATATATTGAAAAGACAGAACTTCTCTTCAGGAATGACAATTTCAAGATATTAAATGATCCCACTAATAAGTTTCAGAAACAAATAAAATCACTTATTAAAAATTGCCCTAATATATTTTCAGACACAAAACGTCCATGCTAACTATGATGAACCCAAAAGCTCCTGTTTTGTATAGTTTACCAAAAATACATAAACCTAATTGTCGGGGGCCCAGTTGTTTCATATGTAACTGCACCTGCATATAAAGTCTGTAAAAAACTTAATGAATTATTGCCAAAATATATTAACTTTAACCCAAAGTATGCTATTAAAAACACTTTACAATTAGTTAATAATATAAAAAATGTACGTTTACCACTGAATGCAAAATTAGTTTCATTTGATGTTAAGAATTTATTTCCGTCTATACCTGTAGATGTTCTGTTGTCTATCTGTTCCTCACATATACAAAATACTTTAATCTTAAATAGTGATCAGAAAAAAAAATTATTCTCGGCCTTAGATATTTGCATAGGACAAAATTATTTTCTGTTTAATAATAAAATCTATAAAGGAAATGTCTGTTAAGTCTAAATAATTTTAAAAATCTAAAAGGTTAAGTTATATTGTTAAACGTAGCCACAACCTCCCAAAATCGTCTCTGTGCCGTAATTATGTGCGATAAATGTAAACTAATTTCTGTACTTCCAATAAATACACCCTTTTAATGTACACTAACAAAGTAAATTTTATTTTTGTAAGTTACACTGTCGTACATAACCTCCATAAGCTGGCGTTACTTACTTCGAATAAATACAGCCGTTAATGTTATATACAGCCTTTTATCCATTCAATAAATACAGCCTTTGAATGTACACTAACTAAGGAAACGTTTGTCAAGTCTAATTAATTTTAAAAATGTTAAGTTATATCGTTAAACGTAGTCACAACCTCCCAAAATCGTCTCTGTAGCGTAATTATGTGCGTAAATGTAAACTAATTTCTGTACTTCCAATAAATACACCAGGCCCGCGCCTAGCACTGTTGGCGCCCTTGTGCAATTTTGTGTTTGGCGCCCTTGTGCAATTTTGTATATGTCGCCTACAATTTTTATAACGCTAATATATGGGTAAAGGTACATGTTAAGTATTATCAACTATCCAAAAATAATTTTAAAAAGTATTTTCATGAATTTATTTTCATTTTTATATTTTACAACAGGCACTTACTAAACTGGTACCGAATAAGCCGAACAAGTATTTTCTCATTGAGGTATGTAATTATACATTTATACACAGAAATAAAAATATATTTGAAACATTAGATATATTTGTTTACATACAATGCATCATATAGAACAAAACTGATCAACAAATAAAAACAATCTATTATATTAACAATGCAATACGTTACCTTTTAAAGATAAAGGTTAATGTCCAGTTATAACTCGTATTATTATTTTAACTAAGTGAATTGAGCTTTTCGTGCTTTGGTTTTTGCAAATTGTTTAATTAAATCTTGGGTGTCTAATTCTTTTAATAGATCCGATTCTATTGAGATGATAGCAAGATTACTTAGTCGGTTTTGCCCCATGGTCGATCTTAAATAATTTTTTATTATTTTGAGTTTTGAAAAAGAACGTTCTGCGGTAGCAACAGAAACCGGCATTGTTAATAAAATACGAAGTATTATGCTTGTATTAGGGAAAGAATCCACTAAGTTATTAATTGTTATATAATTTAAAATTTCTTCTGGAGACGTAATAACTTTTTCATCAAAATTTTGTAAATATTGCAATTCTTTAACAAGTTCTACAGCAATTATATCTCGTTCATTGCCAGTTTCGTCGTTTAATACATTTTCAACTTTTTGACATAATTCTAGTTGTTCTTTTTCAGAATAATTTTTAAATTTATCAATATTCCATAAAAACGCGAAATTATTAGAATAAGAAGAAAGAATTCGGAATCGTTCATCCACTGATGTGATGATTACGTCTAGAGCATTCAAAAAACAATCAACTTTGAACTTTAAAGTTTCGTCGTACATCGGTTCATCGTCACATTCATAGTCAAACTGTTTTTTTACTTTGCGCGGTTTTAAGTCTCTTTGTTTTATGAATTTAGGTTCTATGTCTAAGCTGGATGCTATTTCTTTAGCATCAATCAATAGATCATTAAAACCTTCATCGGAGCGATACGCTTTCAAAAATTTCTTCAGATTATTTAAATGAGTACAACACTGAGCAACATCAGAGTTCGGTTTTTGAATAATTTTACTAACAATGTCAATTTTACTTAAAATATTATACCAAAAAATAAGCACGCAAATGAACTCAAAATTTTGCAATTTTTTGGCCAACGATGCAGCCAAATTCTTTACTTTATTTTCAAAACTTCCTTCGCTTATTTCAAACAGAGCATTGTATACCTCTCTAAGTTCATACTTTAAAGGAGTTATTGCATCTATTCTACTAGACCATCGAGTATCCGATGAAGGTTTTAAAGTTAAATTTGTAACATTAGATTTCAGAATTGACCATTGTTTAGTAGAAGCTGAAAAAAATACAAACAGTTCTTCAACTAAAGAAAAAAAATTGATGCTCAAAGTATTTGATTTTGCGGCATCATTAACGACTAAATTTAGGCTATGATTGCAGCAAGGAACAAAGAAAGCTCGCGAATTCAAATCCAAAATTTTTTTTTGTAGGCCATTATGCCTACCACGCATATTTGCCCCATTGTCGTAACCCTGACCCCGCAAATCGTTGATATTTAAGCCTTCTTTCTCTAACGCCGATAAAAGAAATTTAGTCAAACCCTCGCTCGACGGATCATCTTATACAAACTGAAATTTGTTCTTGATGACTAGAGTCAGGAGTACAGTCTAATAATATTGAAAAATATTTTGCCTTCTTAGTTAGTTCTAAAATTTTGGATTTGATGTTTTCGCCCATCAAATTGATTACTTCATTTTGTATTTTATCCCCGAGATAATTTTTGTAATCTTTTCTTTGAGACCGTTTTGTATGTTCTGACATAATCGGGTCGAATTTAGAAATCATTTCTATGCATTTTAAAAAGTTACCATTACTTTTCTCAAACAACTTGTTACTACTTCCACGAAAAGCTAAATTCTGCTCACCTAAAAACTGAATCACGTAGAAAATTCTTTCTATAACAGATTGCCAGTATTTAGTTTCTCTGTTTATTACATTTTGAGTTTCAGAATCAATTATTTGGAAAGATCTAGCAATTTTAGAAAATTTTCGATATGTAACTTGCTCTTTTCATGAATATTTAAATGTTCACATAAATGCTGCCAGTCGTTGTAACCAGATTCATCACTAAGGCGAACAGATTTCAAATCGCTATCATTAAAAACTTTGCAACAGAAGCAGTAAAGCGAATTTTTTGTTTCGGAATACAACAGCCAAAAACGCTCAATTTTTTCTTTGTTCGGTAGAATTCTAAAGAAATAATTAATGGAAAACTTACGCCCGAACTATCTCTCGGATAAAGATCTTTTTTGTTTTGATAATAAGTAGGGCCACGTTCTACTAATTCTTGAATATTATTCGGACGTAATTGTTTTGGCCACATTGCAGCATCTTTGGAAAGTTCACTTATATTTTCTGTTGTGGTAATTTTTGAAGGTGTTGATTCCTCATTATCAGCGGGACTTGAAGAAGTTGATGGTATGCCTTCCAGAAGATGTACAGGTTCAGAATGTTGTGGTTCAGCTATATCATTTTTGTCATTAATGTTTGGCAAAGTAGATTCGGGTTTTGAAAAAAACTGCGTAATTTTGACGTGTTTTCTAGTTCTTCTTCTCTTCTTATTTTCTTCAACAAATTTTGGTGTCCTGACAATTTCTTCTTTTTTTCTGACATCCTATAGACTGTAAAAAAATTAATAAATAAGTAAACAAAATGATAAATTGAGGGGTGTTTTTGCAAAATTTTCTTTGCAAATCTACAATTTTTCCAAAAATGAATTTTTCATATAGTCTTGTAATAAATTTAGTGATACATCGAAAAACGTTAAGAAAACTTAACAAAAGTTAATACTTAAAGTTAGTTAATATTTAAAATTATAAAGGTTACAACTATTGACAAAATATTTGTTTTAACATACGTTTATGTGTTTTAAACATAATTTGGAGTTAATATACGCAAAGTCTACTTAACATGATCGTGGAATTATTTGTTTCTATGAAGTACGTATATAAAAAATGTACGTAAAACGCCTCTCAATTGTTTGTGGAAATGTTTCAACGTCTCAAACTCGGAAAGTATTGTATCAACTTATTATACTTATTTCAAAATTTATAAAAACTAAAACTTATGAAAATTGTTAAAACTATTGTTATTAGTGCTTATCGATTAATGAACTTGCGTCAATCAACAATGATGTTTACATAATCAAACAAAAAATGTCAATAATAAAATGACTTTTGAGATGAAAGTTTTTGGCTTTTAATACTTAAATCTAAAATAAAAAATAAATTGTAGCTGAACTCACCTTAATGAATAAAAGATTTTAAGAACACAAAACACACCACTATAAAGTCTGTAAAACTACAAAAAAATAAGGTTTGAAAAAAAATATCTTTCCACTCATGCACCTTTTCACGTTTGACGTTAAGTTTATTATTGGGCATTGGGCAACCAATAAAGTCGTGACCGATGTAGCGCTCAGGGTACGTTCATACTGGACGCGATTTGCTTAAAGGTTAGAGAGTAGAGACTGGCTTAGCAGGCTACGGTCGCAAACGTAAACAGAATTCAATTCATTCTGAGAATTGTATTCATTACGGCATTCTCCAGACATAAACACGTAGTTCTTTATCTTGAATTTCTCCTTATTCCCCCGGTAATATTGCCTCGGTTCGCGCGCTGCGCGTTGATAGGTGGGTTCGCGACACAAACAATAGCTTCGCATTTGTAGGTGCGTTTCGCTGAGGTTTGGAGAATAAATGTATTTCCTAAGTAATAAATAACAAATAACTAACTAAATAAAGAACAATGTAATAGCTTGCAATTCTTTTTTGTTTTTTATCATTCTAAATTTTGTTTTGACGAATGATTTTTTGTTTGTTAGGTAGGTATATTACTTTTTTTACTTTTGGGTTTTGAGGCACCGCACGACTTTGCACTTATGTACGGCACGGGCCTGAAATACACCCTTTTAGTGTACACTAACAAAGTAAATTTTATTTAAGTTACATTGTCGTACATAACCTGCATAAGCTGGCATTAGTTACTTGTGAAGAAAACAGTTGGATGTACACATCGGACAGCGAAATATAGTACACGCGCGGCGACGGAAGTTACATTTTGCCGCTGACTATTCCCCAAGACCCGAAACTTTTACTTGTGAACTTACTGTTTTTTCTTCTCGTCGAACGCGTTTCGGCGTCGTGTTCGCCTTCTTCAGCTTAGAGACAGACTGCCAGTATTTAGTATTCTCTAAGCTGAAGAAGGCAAATACGACGCCGAAACGCGTTCGACGAGAAGAAAAAACAGTAAGTTCACAAGTGAAAGTTTCATTTTTAGATAAAGTGTAGTGCTATGAAAGAAGATGATAAACAATCAAGACAACTATTTGTATGTTAGTTTCGTATTTTGTGATTTGTATGGCACTGAATTTGAATAATGTGTTAATATGGTGACTAGTACAGTTTGTATTTACATATTCATCAATTAATTATTGTTATCGTGCTTTCGAAAAGTTGCAGCAGTGTATTGAATAGTTTATGTTAGTGAAACTAAATTAGGTACCCTAAATTATAGCAGCCGTAGTATACTTACGAAGGTCTAAGGTAATTTACTTATTTAAAGACAACGGGACGTTAGGTTAAGGTGGAAACAGCGAATAGAAAAGACGTAGAAGAGTCTCATCTATTCGCTATGGTGGAAGTAACGATAATAGTCATTGATGGTATGATGTATAATTACGGATAATTCATTTGTAATATAATGCAGACTCATTAAAAATTAATTTCACTTTGGATGTGGTTCTTCGTTGTGATGATGACATTATCCACAAGCTAGAAGAATTACTCGATTGTACGTTAAAATATCTTCCGTTACAGTAAAAAGTTACCAAGGTTTCCCGTTTACTTTTTATTTCCGTTTTAATGTCTGAATTAATAATTCCAACTTTCACATCAGCATATATAAATGTAAGACTTTTTCAGGCCTGCATATGCTGTAAACACAACACAATGTCCAGACTAAGCTTGGTAGCTCTAAAGGTACCACTAATTTAATGTATGTGGATTTAACCAGTATAAGAGTGCGTTATAAATGTAATTATTTCCTTTCTAATCTAAGCTGATATTGGGGTGAAATATTTTTTTCCATTCTCGGCGGTCGAAGCTATTTACGAAGAAAAAAATGAAATAATTACTCCAATAAGCATGCATGGAAAGGCGAATGAGCGCCATACTAGGTGAGCCGATATACCTGTAACAGGTATTTTTGAACGATATTTTTTTGGAACAGATGTAACGGTGACTGAAAAGTTGAAATGCCTGTTATGCGTGGCCTCCAGGGGGGGGGGCATTCCGGCTTCCCGCGCTAACCTAGCGATCAGCTGTTTTTGCCGCGTGACGTGGACTGGTGGAAGAAATACGCGCGAGTCTTGATTTACCATGCAATCTTACCTGAGACAATGTCCTACTTAGCATCTCTCTGCTGTTTACACGAAATATTAACAATAATTGTAATGAGCTATTCATATAGAAAAAGGATTAAACAACAAGATTAAATGGTTTGCGGCAAAAAATAATGGTAAAATTTATTTCTACATTTAATAGAAAAGTAAGCAAGTCTGTCCACATATAACATTGACAAAATGGCACAAGATGTAAAATTAAGTCGGAAAGGAGGCGATATTATATATATATATCATTTTTTATTATTCGTTAATTTTATATTAATAGAATCATTTCGAGTGTTATTAATTTACTTAGAAACCTCTGATGATACGGATATTTTTCAGTGAAACGTGCGTCAGGTGTTAAAAAGAATATACGAAATTATACTACTTGCAGAAGAAACAAATTGAAAACATCACAAATTTTATATATATATATATAATATGCCTGCGTGGGTGGGTGCGCGTACGTGCACACGCGTGCGCACATGAGTGCGTGTATAAACATTTCTATGTAGTATAATATATTTGAAACAAGCTTCCAATTATTATAATTATAATCAATATCATAATCATTTTCTTTATCTACATTTTCATTGTTATTTCATTGTTACTAGTTTCAGTTAAAAACTGAAGCTAGTACGTTTAGTTGTAAACATAAATACTTTTATCAACGAAATGAAAATGGTTATTTAGTTGATACATACCTTCATAGGTGACTTAAATTTTTGAAGACGAAGCTACCCAGAGCCGACTCTTTGTTGCTGCATACTTTTCAAGTGACTTGAGTTTGAGCTGTTTGTTCAGATGGCGGATTCTGATGAATTAGAGGTCTGTTTGCCAAGTGGAAGCAACCCATTTATTATGATTTTGATGTGACCATGACAGATGTATTGCTTAAAAGCATTATCAGTGCCGTTGAGAGCAGTAATATTCATATAGCGGCTGTGACGTGTGATATGGGGGGAAAGAATTCAAAAGTCTGGAAGGAATTAGATGTGAACACAGAAAAAAATTTCTTCATTAACCCGACTACAAACGATAAGGTGTGGGTTTTCTGTGACGTACCTCATCTTTTGAAGCTGCTTAGAAATCATTTTCTAGACCATGGGTTGTTACTTTGCGACGGCACTGAGCTTAAAAAAGATACAATCGAAAATCTGTTACAGCAACAGAAAGGAGAATTGACGATTTTACCCAATATTAGTCAGATACACCTTAACGTAACTGGTCGATCTCTTCAAAATGTAAGATTTGCTGCACAGTTGTTTTCTAATCGTACAGCAAAGGCGCTGAAATATGTTGCAAATAAAGAGCGCGAAAGCAGCTTCATCGAACTGGTAAACGATGCATTTGCTGTTTTAAACTCAAGACTTCCAAAAGACCAGAAAACGCCCCTCAGAAGTGGGTACGGCATGAATTTAAGGAGCCAAGAAAATACTTTAAAAAGGTTTTTGGAAGTAATAACTAACATGCGAGTAGCAAGTAAAAAAAGTTTACTACCTTTTCAGAAAGGTTTCGTTATATCTTTAAATTCATTGTTCGGCCTTTATGAACAAATGACAATGATTCATGGGGTGATGTACATTTTGACCGCTAGATTCAATCAAAATTGCCTTGAAAACTTTCTTTCACGAATTCGGGGATTAGGCGTCTTTTATCCCACTCCCTTTGAAGTGCGCAACAGAATTCGGCTCTTACTTTTAACGGGTAGCACGGACGATATACCGTTATCTGGAAGTGCGTCTGTGGCTGAGGATGGTAGCATTAATTCCACCGAAGTTATGGAATCAAATGACTCTGACGAGGATTTCATCCAGTTTGTTACCAATGAACTATGCATAGACATAGTTGAACATACGTTAATACCAAGTTCTCCGAATAATGACACCGACGAAGCAGAATTGTTAAAAACAGAGGACTTGGCCCCGTCTGCAAGTGACAACGATGTTCCTCAAGATGCCTTAAAATATCTGGCCGGGTACATCGCATTCAAGTGCCGCTTCATTGATGAAAGTCTAGGTGTGAGAGGCGAAACATTGTGTCTTTCCGGGGAACATAGTCATGACTGGATATCGATTATATCAAAGGGGGGGCTTACCCATCCGTCAGACGAGTGGTTACAAAAACTGATTCAGTTTGAGATAGTTTTTACTTCTTTCCACGGACGTACAGTATCAAAACAAGTGAAAGTTATCTCCTATTTGGCCACCTTACTCAAATCTAAATTTCCAGAGGTGGACGAGAAAGTCATTTGTCTGTACGTCAGGACAAGAACATTCATCAGAATCCTCCATCATCAAAAACATATATCAGAACACAATATATGTTTCAAATATATTATACTACATAGAAATGTTTATACACGCACACATGCGCGCACGCGTGTGCACGTACGCGCACCCACCCACGCAGGCATATTATGTATATATATATATAAAATTTGTGATGTTTTCAATTTGTTTCTTCTGCAAGTAGTATAATTTCGTATATTCTTTTTAACACCTGACGCACGTTTCACTGAAAAATATCCGTATCATCAGAGGTTTCTAAGTAAATTAATAACACTCGAAATAATTCTATTAATATAAAATTAACGAATAATAAAAAATGATATATATATATATATATATATATAATATCGCCTCCTTTCCGACTTAATTTTACATCTTGTGCCATTTTGTCAATGTTATATGTGGACAGACTTGCTTACTTTTCTATTAAATGTAGAAATAAATTTTACCATTATTTTTTGCCGCAAACCATTTAATCTTGTTGTTTAATCCTTTTTCTATATGAATAGCTCATTACAATTATTGTTAATATTTCGTGTAAACAGCAGAGAGATGCTAAGTAGGACATTGTCTCAGGTAAGATTGCATGGTAAATCAAGACTCGCGCGTATTTCTTCCACCAGTCCACGTCACAGCGAAGCAACCAATGGGAGCGTAATTGGCCGGAGTGGCCTACCTTATATTCTAGTTACATTGCGTGGCCTCGCTGTTCCGAGTCGAGGCACGCCCCTACGCAACTATACACAAGTAATAAGTAAACGAATACGCCAAGGCCAAATACTAGGCGTATCACTGGTACACAAGGAACAGCAAGTAATCGAGTATTTCAAATACTAGGGGTATCACCGGTACACAAGGAACAACAAGTAAACGAGTATTACAAATACTAGGCGTATCACGAGGAACACTAGTATTTTAGGAACAACTAGTATCAGGAGTATTTCGAGTACGAAGCCACTTTTTGGTCCTGAATACTTCATTCTGCACAAAGAGACGAAGCTGTTTTTAATAAATGAACAAAATTCACACTGATGTTACATTTATTCTCGTGTGTTATGCAGATATATAATACAGATTATAATAAATTATATATTATACTATTCACCAACTTGGTAAATTTTGAAAAACAAATTATATTGTGTTATAACCTACAGAGTGGCTGATAATAGTTGATAGGCCGCTAAGAGCAGATATCTAATGAAATTTTACTGCAAACTGTTTAGGTTATGTTTTTATAAGGGTAATCGGTTTAAATCATGTTTATTCTCATTCACTCTTGTAGCTTACTGTTATGTTGTTATTATGTTTTTTTTTCACATTATTTGTTGTACTATACATTATACTTTTGTTAATGTGATTTTAACTTCACTGTACATCTCGCGTAAATGATGAAATTGTTGTAACCCACATTTATGCACTTTATCTAGTCCTGTTCATTAAATCTTTACTGATCTGATAAGGCTACCCTAAAAACAAGGTGTTTTTGTAAATTTGTTTCTTTTAACTAAACTGCTTATTTTGAATTTTTGTCTATCACTTTACTTATCATTTGACTAATAGTAGTTTACACTTAGTAAAGAAATAAAAATAAACTCCATAACAGATAACACATGTAGGTGTAAATGGTCAAACTGCAGCCTAAGATAAATTCACGATCTGATGAAGATAAGAATTTACTAAACTTATTAGAAGGCCATCAATAAAACAAGGTAATAAGAAGAGAAAGCTACAAGTTTATCTGAATTTCTTGGAGACTGTAAAACATTCATGATTGATTTATGATATGGTTGGAAGTTTCCATTATTTGTCCAACTTGTGCTTTTGTTAGGACCTATCAGTTGCACAGTTGATCTATTAGCAGTGGTTCCCAACCTTTCGGGACCCGCGTACCACTTAAAATAAGATAAGAGGAGATATCTAATGAAATTTTACCGCAAACTGTTTAGGTTGTGTTTTTATAAGGGGAATCGGTTTAAATCATGTTTATTCTCATTCACTCTTGCAGCTTACTGTTATGTTTTTATTATATGTTTCTGATGTTTTTTTTCACATTGTTTGTTGTGCTATCTAAATTTCATTGCCTGAGTTTCGCAACTGATTTGTCTAACCAATGTTAGTTTGTTTACTCGTAGTGAAAACTTAAATTAGTATTCCCAAAGGGAGACAGGCCTATAAATTCTCTTGTTTCTTATTTTCTTTTAAACAGTAATAGTTTAATAAAGTCACAGTGTAAAGTAACACTCTTAATACTTTTAGTTTCAATTTATTTCTTAACAAATTATATAATATAGGTTATGTAATATCTTCAAATAAATACACTGCAAGTAGGTTTATTAATACATTAATAGGTGTATCTAGGTGAAAATAAACCTACTTGCAGTGTATTTATTTGAAGATATTACATAGGAGACCTGCAGGAATCTCAACGAGTTACTTACAAAGGAATAATATAGGTTATGTATAATTAGTATATAATAGGTATTTGTACCTGTTATTTTTTTAGGAACGGTATTTTCATAACAATTATTTTAAATAACAATTTAGCCCACCTCTACTGAGTAGTTAGTGGGATCACCGTAGTCGGGGGATGACGCACTAATGGACAGCGAATGACATCATGCGCAGATTACCTATCACTGCAGTTCGTCAAGTTTACGCGCCAAATTACACGCGTTTATCTACAGTTATGAAATACACGCTTATACATACGTGCTTGGGCAGCCTACGGCCGCAACAAAATTATACTTCCCTCTTTTTGAAACAGAACTCAATGCTTTAATGTCCAACGGCACCTTCCGTCGGCTCGGCGGGCCTCACAAAGTCTATTCACAAACGCGTAACTATACAATACCTAAACTGCCCGTCTTCGGGGCTTTGCCCCTCAGACCTTATTACACAATTCTCAAGTCATTAATAACTCTACGACTCCAAGTAGTATAAATATCTACAGTATATTCATACGTTACATATATAATTTGTCTAACATCTAATCTCTGCGCACTAGCAAATGAAGGCATACCTGTGCTTGAGAGAGAGAGAAAGAGAGAGAGAGAGAGAGAGGTTAAATGTCATTTGCCACAGTTAATATGGCGGTCATTTACCTTTCATGCGTGATTATGGGAGTAATTATTTTATTTTTTCTTCGTAAATAGGTTCGACCGCCGTTTAAAATTATTTTCCCGTGTTTATATGACATAGAACAATAGAAAACAAATATATCTCACACACACACACACGCGCGCGCGCGCGTGCACATGAAATGCATGCATATAATAATGAAACTCTTACCTTAATGTGTTGGGGGATACAACTCGGCTGCGGCTCTGAAGAAGGCATGGAGGCGGAACATTATCGGGTGGCACTTCTTAAACATGAATTCCGCCAGGTATCCCACGAACTGTTGTTTACTGCGCCCGAATAGTGGGATACCATTTTGCACTTCTCTCCATGCCCTCTCAACCGTGTTTGTGTGAGCGCCGGTAGTGGAGTCCACGAAGTTTTTCTTATGATTCACACGGTGAACGAACCCCGTTTCTTCCAGGCACTCATATGCTTTCCAGCAGTCACTGATTATAGTTGTGCCTGGAAGAATCCACTCCTCAATTATGTTGGCGCTCAACTGGTATTAAAAAACACTTCCCAGAACCGAGTTCCACTCCCCCGAATACCCACTGTCCTTCAATGGCCCAGCCCCGATTATATTTGCGGTGACCAAATTTTGCCTCGTCGACTTCTACAGTCTTTCCAGCCCCCCCCCCCCAGCTTAGATTAAGTGTGCTGGGTGTCGAAAATAAAAATCTTCTTGACAAAAACTGTACCAGTCAACGATGAAGCGGGAGCTCACATCATAATTCAGCATGAGAAGGTGTTGACGAGGCGGCGGGTTATGAAGGATGTGGCAGACCAGGTAAAAGTAGGTTGTGAGAGGATGGTGGGTCTTGGAAAGGAAACTACCTTCTCGTGCTGACCACATGATGTTACATCTCTTCTTTTTTTTAGCCACCACTTCTCGCAAATTTTGACACCAAAAATATAATCTCTGTCTATTCAGTTCTAATAGGGACCCACACGAAGGGCAATTTATTGACCCTTTAGTAACCCCATGGGAAATTAAAAAGTTGATAATATCAGACTCATTCATTCGAATGCAGTTGTCCGGCTTCCTACTGCACTGAATATCGTGGCAGGCCATTGTAGTATTAAATTATGTTAATAATATGTTTATTAATAAATCTGGTGTTTCCTAAACAACAGAAATAATTAATAATAACACCACACAATAACACAACACAAACAAAAACACTGAAATTCACAAAATAAATATCGCTACACGAGAATACACTAGAATACATGACGAAATCATGCGAATAAATAGTGTAACTTTTAGTGTAGTAAATTTTGGCCTACCAGGGGTAATATAAAAATCATTGTATTTTGATAAGAAATAATATTGGTAATGTAACATTAAATTTGGAAAACATAAAAGTAATATGAAATAATAATTTTGGGAGACATAAATATAAATTCATCACATGGTAAATTTTGTTGGGACAAAATTAGAAAAGTGATTGTAAAATATTATTCATGAATTATAACGATGTAGTAGACAAACAGGCGAAATTGTGTCAAGGTCAACACAGACGCAAGAAAACAGTAAGATATGTAACATCCAGTCAGACGATATTACATCAGTGCTTACATAACGCTGGAATGCGGGAGTGTCAGATGAACCTCCTACTGGCGTAGTGATACAAGAACTTAGAGCAATGGAAATTAGTAAAACAGCCATGGCCGTTTCACAAAGTAGTGCCGTTCGTCTCATCCCAGTCTGTTATAACAACTTGTGCGAGTAGCACGTGTAAGTTTCGAAACAAAAATACGGGCGCCCGTAGTATTAAAGAAAAATGTAAAATTTACGTGGATCCACAAAACGAAAGTTAAATGAGTAAAAGTAAATAACAGTTGTGTTTTCAATTAACAGTTTCGATATATCTGGCGAGTAGTACAGTAAAAAATTACGAAAAATGTGCGGAGTGAGGAGACAAAACACCTACTGAGACTGGACTGATTTTTTGGACACAATGGCAGATAAGTAAAAGCTTGAAAGAAAATAAAAGAAGAAAGTTAAAATTTACACTGATTCAGAATTAAAGAAAAAAGATGGCACCCTAAAATATACGTTCAATTTAAGAAATAGTGAGCTCACTAAAGGGGTTTTTTAAATTTTGTAAGTTATAAAAAGTATGTATGTGTGAGTGAAGCGCTGATTTGTGTTCCAATAGTAAATTTATTTTAAGAATTCTTGGATTTCGTTGTCCATGACGTGTCCGTTACTTAACTAGGCTGTAAGGTAAAACTTTACGTTTTTACTTATAAAAAACTTAGTGTTCCGAGTCGTCAATATTATAGTGATATTTATTTTAAGAGCTTATCATTTTATTGTGAGTAAGTAAACTCGTATATAAGAAGATTAAAGGTAGAAATAATTATTGCTCATTAACAAGTTTTGTCACTGACATGATTGTCTTTTAAATGTGTTAACCGGGGTAAGGGGGAGAAAAGAATAATTTGTTTATGATGAAATTGAAATACTTTAGTAACCAATAAAATTTAAATCATGGGGAACAAGTAAAGTTTTCTTTATTTCGACAACCATTTCTGTTTTTTGAGTTTGCCGAAAAGAATCTGGCCCGAAATGGTAAGTACATATTTTGTTTCTTGTAATTGGTACAAATGCAAGATGGCACCCGAAGAAATTTAGAAAGTAAACAATGAATAAATTTAAAATTAATTAAGTTTTTAAAGTGACATAAAAAGTTATATCACAATAGTGTTGGCGCGTTTTTGTCTAAATGGACACACACACACACACACACACACACACACACACACACACACACACACACACACACACACACACACACACACACACACACACACACACACACACACACACACACACGACAAACCAATTAGAAGTGAGAATATGCAAAATTTTGAACTTAACGGTTTATTAACGTGCTATTTTTTTGTTTCGACCAATCAGGCATCTGCCTTCTCACCGACCATCTTCATAAATTCGCGGGTTTTTGCCGTCAGACTACACAACATGTGAATTTAAGTAAAATATGTTCAAAAGTAAAAGGTTAGTGGTGCTATTGTGAATTGTGATTTTTGTGATCCAAAACTATAGTGAAACAATTTGAAAAATAGTACACATTGATATCAGTGAAGCCGTTATCAGATATAAACGACTGTGTAAGCAAGATAGGTTAAATGTCATTTGCCACAGTTAATATGGCGCTCATTCACCTTTCCATTGCATGCTTATGGGAGTAATTATTTTATTTTTTTCTTCGTAAATAACTTTGACCGCCATTTAAACCCAATATCAGCTTAGATTAGAAAGGAAATAATTACCAAAAATACTGAAAGTAATGGCATAGTCAAATATTGTTACAACGTACAGGACAAGTTCAAGACTAAATGTAATATTATTATAGCTTGCATAACCCACACCTGGCCAAACATAACCTCACCATGCCTGCATAACTGGCTACTACCATAAGGTGACTAATAACTATAAATATGAAATAATGAAACGTACAGATATTCAACAGAATACGGAAAATTGCTGTTAGTGGCATTTATGGAAAGTATCAGTAGATGAATATATTTTTAGGCATGTGAATATAAGTAAATATGTGATGATTTCTCAAAACTATGCTTTTGTGATAATGTTTTCACAACGATTCAATGCACATTAAAAATAGAATGGTAGTTACTCAGGTTGACAGTTTGAAATGACAAATGAATTTATTACAGTTCGTACAAATGAAAACAAGAAAATTATGATGCTCACTATATTATTATTGAAACAATTTATTATGTAATTTGTATTGAACTGAACTAAAGCAAATAAAACTTTTTGTAGACTTCCAAAACAAAATAAACCTTTCAGATTCTGAACACTTTTTGTTCAGACATTATTGTCAGTATATGTTTTATGTATGTAATACCCATTTTTACTTAAGTCAATGTGTTTAATGTAAAGGCAGTGCAGTTCAGCTTGAACAGTAACAGTAATGGAGCCATGTTATGTTGTGCATGAAATAGCTTTGTGGCGGAGGCAGCATAAAGTAGTTTTATAGTTTCTTGTAAGAAATTTATTTTCAAAACGGATTGTATATAATATTTCTGGTTTGGTCAGTACTGTATTGTATTAATCCAATACATGACATTAGATATTATTAAAATACACAGAGTAAACTAAAAATCTATTACCTAAATGTGTATGTTAACCAACTACTGAATATTATTATTTGGCCATGCACTGCCATTTATTATAAACAAACAGTTCAACATAAACATAATATGATTGCAAGGTGGATATCCCTATTTTCACTATGTTAAATTCTGAAAATTGAGATGCATTTTTCAAAGAAATAACAAAATATAAAATATAATTTTGTTTTTAATCCTACAATATCTTTCATATAACATCAGTATTGACACTTGGGAATGCACAAGAAATTCAGATTTGGTGCTCTTTCACTTTGCCATTCATAGCTGATGTTAAGATGTCCTTCCCATACCAACAAATAAATGTTGCCAATTCTTATCAGTTTACACAAATGTCTCTTTTCAGTGATATAACACATCACGTTTTGGATCTGTTAGCTGTTTTTGTATGTGGTTTGTTTTAGTAATGTGTTATTAGGCTGTCAGAAATTATATCAGTGACATGAATATCATTAATGTTACCCTTCATGTTACTGGAAAACTCTTCAAAGTGGTCTCAGCGGATCATGAATTTAATCAGTCCCAGTTCTCCTTTTTATATGCAGTTTACAAACTGTGAAATATTGTTCCATTGTCCATTATGGTATTTCAAGTCATTAAAAATTATAATTTCTTTTCTACACAATTTCTAATGTTATTTGTCAAAGATTTTCTGTTTAAGACCAGATTAAATTTACTGCACCCTGAAAGCTATAAATAAGATAAAACGCGTCTTCAGACTAGATAAAGCAGAACAAATATTCAACTCTTTAAATCTGTTATACGCTTCAAACTTCCATTGTAAACAACAGTTTGCTAGTAGTATTGCAGTGTATTCCCACAGCTGTCAATTTGGAAGTTATGTGAAACAGAGTATACAGTATAACTTCTGCAAACATTTTGACTCTTGAGTTTTCATAAAAATTTTAGCATTCAGTTGATAAGCAATTGTTGTTTCCTTCTCAAAATAATTCTAAAATTAAGTCAAAAGTCTTATAATTTCTGGTAAATAGGAATTTAAAAACAAAGTCTGTGTCAAAATAAGTAACATGGTATGATGAACTGATAAACAAAATTGTAGACACATGTTTGCATATCTTCAAAGAAAAGTGTACCTTTATAGAGAAAACATTTTCCAGGAATCATCAGTATAGTTAGCACCGTAGGTTGAATGCTCTTCTGTACATTAGCTCATTCCAATTACATGTGCATAATTTATGTGACTTTTCCTCTACATAAGTGGTCTCGATATATCCTTTCAACCAAGAACACTGTATTGTATTAAATGAAGTACCTTGCCCACAATAAGATATGGCATCCTCATTGGTTAAACTGAGGTCTGACAATGGGAAGGCATTATTTATTAATAAAGACATGTGTATTTAATCTAAAAGTGTCCTTAATCAGATGTTATTCTTGTGCTAACTTGTGAGTGATGTAGATTTAGTCTTCATTGACTGCCAACTTGTTTTCATTTGTTTCAGGTGTTAACAAGATCAATTTATCCATCATCCGACAAATGGAAGAGATCAAATTTGAGGACAAGGTATAAAGTTTAAAAATAAAAATATATTTTTTGCTGTTTAATGTATGTATTAAATTGATACACGTGTTATATACACGTATCTTATACACACATTCATTTCTTATATTAATAATAGTTTATTTATCATCATATTGATTTGTAATTAATTGCTGTACAGAATATGATATATACATGTATTCTTTTGTGTAGGGTTCGCATTGACAATATGTGTTTTCCATAACCTCCTAACTTTCAAGCAATTCTTTTCCTCCCTCGTCCAACTTAGACTTGTAGTCTGTTTGTTAGTTGCAAAATAGCTTTAAAACTTTTTTTTTGATCTGCCGGTCCTCTGTCTTTGTGTTGGCCAATTATGTCAACATATCTATCATCACTCATTCTCGTTGTGTTGTCCACTCTGGTAGTCCTGTCCTCTGCAAGTCTTCCTGGTATTCTCCTGAACTCCATACTTGTGACATCTCATTTTGCTGTTTTGACTTGCATTGTCTCACTCCCAGTTTCTGCAGAATACATCAGTATTAGATGTATTGTATGTCTTATGTTATACCTTATATGTATTATTATATGTTTATTAAAAGTCAATATTAGACATGTAATTGATGTACATATTCAAACCTTTATGTTTTGTCTCAAATGTTTGTTAGCACACAACTGACTATTCTATGAGTGATCATGACTTGCATTTGAATTTTTTATCTGACCACCCGCTGCTGTGCCAAGTGGGGGGGGGGAGTCCAACTATTAATGTAGAAAGTGTGTTAATAAGTTTACACTACAGTAGACAGTAGATAATTAATTACATTTGACTTAATTAAATTATCTTACTGTAATACCATTAAAGTTCATATCACCTCATCATAACTAATAATCTTTAATGCAACAATATATGATGGAAATCCGTTTGAAACATGGCTTTTTGTAGATAAGATCATTTATCTTTCGTTCATATACCTTACAGGTATATACTAGGGCAATTTGAAAAGTTTGTGGCCTAATAATAAAAGACTTACCAGTATTTTTTCGTTTTGGAATCACTTTTCATAATCAGCATAGTCTCCATGTAGTTGAACACATTTGGTTTAGTGATGCTCCAGTGCTTTTATCCCATTCAGAAGTTTGATTGTTCTAGGTCCTCTGATAACCGTTTACTGCCGCTTTCAGTCATCTCCAGAAAAATCCCTCCCTCCCCAGGGAATTTCTCAATTTTGGGAATAATTAAAATTAAATAGAGCTAAATCAGGCGAGTGAGTATGATGTTGCAACAGATTGTATTTCAGCTCAGCGATTTTTTGCCTTAAAAACAATTCTCGTCTGAGGTCTTCCTTTATCCTACTACAAAATTATCTGTTTATATAGGCTACTAAACCTGGCTCTTTTTTGAAGTATTTTCATTTATTTGGTCTAAAAGGTTAGCATATCACTCTTAATTTTTTGGCACATCCATGATAATCCCTTAACAACATGTTAAGAAATAAACAAATTTAATAAATACTACCTGCCAGAATCTTACCTTCCTTTTGCGATCTTTTCTTTGCAAACTTACCTTTCAATCACCATCAGAAGTTCATTGGGCTGCCAACATATTTTGGAGATAAATATGTAAACTTTAACACTCGTTCCTTTAATTAAAAACACTTGGACAATTTTGCTATCTTAAATAGAAAATCCCCTTAATTCAGAAAATCCCCGATTCATTAGACGAGTTTTTCAGCACAAAGTATAGGAAATGGTTAACGGCAAAATGATTACGCTAACACATGTTTACTCTCTTTTAAACAAATCTCATTTATTTGATTTTAATATTCGTTTCTTTCTTTAATAACTAGAAAACAAAACTATGTAAACAAAATTGTATACAGACCAGTACTTTTCAGTTTCTTTATATTTATATGTACACACACACTCTCTCACTCTTACTTTTCACATTTCTTTACCCCCTCTATTTGAGCTCATTAATGATTAGTAATGTTTTGGCCAAATGAATTTGCCTTACCCTTGTTACCTATTGCATAATATCCAAATGTTGCGCACAATGTTGTCTGGAACCTTGTTCACTAAACACTCTCCACTCCGACCAAATTAAAACGTCATTTAATCGTCACTTCATTATTTACCACCTGTTGTACATTTTGTACTCCTTGGTAGGCTTACTTTAATACTTTTTTGGCCTACCAGGGTTTCATCCGAGACTATGGTTGAATTAACGACTGTACAGGTTGAAGACTGGTTTCCAACTGTGTGAGCCTCGTGCGCGTGGTTGCATAGATGCAAGGAATTGGGCGTTGGTCAAGCTGCCTGCCAGCGTATGTTGGTTTTATAACGCTTTCTCTGATTGACTGGTCCATCGAATGTTTGGCACTGGAATTTCTTTTAATTTCTCACGTGGTTGATTCTCAGAATTTCTAACACGCACTCCGCTGACAACCAACATTCTTGTACCAAGTTGTACCTCGTTCGGCTCAAGGCGCAGCCATAGGGTGTTATGAAAAGTTACACACAAATGGTAAAATCAAAATTATAAAATTAAAAACCCTCTTGCTTTGTCCCGTTATAATACCCCCCCCAATGAGAGGTTTTCTGCCGAAACAAAACTCTCATTGCCTAAAACCCAAGAGGACCAGCCAGGATATGGTGCCACGACCCTCCTTTTATTTTCTTACCAAAATCATGGGTAACTTACCTCCCTAGTCCGGTGACTGCGGCTGCACCTGCATGACCTTATTGGACTTCCCTTGTCGAGATCCCAACACCATAAAACCACACAGGCACGCTACACCCCTGCCCTGATGCATTGGCCAGCACAGGTATGCCCCCACAGTACCACCAGACACTGAAACATTCAATCAAAAACATTAATAAATAGCCTTACATTGTACCATATCCAGAACTGATCTGGTCTCCCCTTAGCCGTACTGGTTTGTGTTAAAGAAGCACTGGTTTTCTTCTTAACTATCTACATGAACCAATAATGTGGCTTAACAAATGTATCCTTACTAACATAATACATTTTGTTACAAACATCTACCCTTAACAAACTCTTGACAGTGGTAATTCCAACTTTAAAATGACTTACTAATTCAAATCTGTGTTTGATTGAACAATCCTTCCTTCTTACATTTACATAAAATTTACTTTTACTATGTCAATGTCCTTATTACAAGGCGGACTACTTATGTTATTTTTATACAATGCAAAACAATCATTATAAAACAGCAAATGAGTCAATACAATAACCACATAGATAATCAGAACAACCAACTCCAATACTGCATTATTATCAGCCTCATAGCTGATCATCAACTCTACCTCCTTCATATTCAATAAGAATTCACTCTTATTTACAATTTAACATCCTCCCTTCACATTTTTTTTTTGTATCTTAACCCCTGATACCCTGCTTTACAATTGGTGTAAATGACCTCACGGACAAGCCGATATATGGTATTTACACGTTTGCAAAAATGCTACATTAATGCCCCTGGCTTGTAACGTGGCAAGCACCTTTCCACACACTCTGTTGTCCCCCAGACTGGACTGTAGTGCCCAGTTGCTTCCACAAGAACTGAAGCAGTTAGGGTGTAAACGTTGTTTACACCGTTCTTGCTTCGGCGTTACAAAAATTCGGTATTACTGGAATATAAGATACCAGTAATCCTACTAAAATGATTCATATGCCCTTAAGACGGTCTACCAACCCATTCAATGGAAGCCGCTGTTTCAAAGTTTATGGTAGATTCCCCTGGTTCACCCCCTGGTTAATTTCTAAAGTCACCAATTTTGAAAATAATAACAAGTATGGTCAGGATACAATAAGCCTGCCCATATCTTGTTACCAGTAATCCAAATCCACGGTAAGGGTTCGGTGAAGCCGTGACCGCCCGAAAGTGGGGAATCTATTTAAAATATACAATAAATGTTTCACATCCATACACAGTTATACCACAGTCAAATAAACTTTTATATTTCACAAAAACTTCGACTCAAAATAAACATTACTAACCTCAGGTTAACATAAAACATTTCATCTCTGAATTTGAAGAAAATTTACTAACATTACACAACTTTTAATTTCAATTTCTATTGATTAAACATTTTAACGGTTTATCTTGCATAATCACTTCAACTTTGACTTTCTATTAAACACTTTAATCAGCAACCTTTAATTATTTATCATTTATTATACAATTCAATTCAAAATAAATTTCTCAAATTTATTACCAAAGTTTCACATCTTTTATATTAATTAACCCATCATTTTTCAAAACACTAAGTTACTTTAATTACATTATTCAAAACACTTTCAATTCATTTAATTTCGTCTTGCATTTATTTACTTTCTTAATAAAATTCATATATCATTTTTATAACCTTCAAATCAAAAACTTTGAAATTGACTACCAAGATTTCTATCTTTTGAACATTTTACATTAATTTAATTTTCATTATAAAGATTCATGGTTACATACTGTTAATTACAGTAAATTCATGAAATTACTGTTCAATTCATACTAAAATATTATTGTTGTTATCAACTCCATCATAACTGTAAACATTGATCACACAAAATACAATGTACATATCAACAACATATCAGCTGATACACTATCAGAACATCAACATAACCTTACTATATAAGTGCCTTTAACACATGTAAACCAAATACGAAATTATCTACAATATACGTCATTAAATGTTCTTGTTAACCAAAAATTGTTACATTATTCAGTCCAGTAATTAAAACCATTAACTGAAACAATTAAATGTTCATTAATAATAACTGTTTAACCACCATCATCATACCGCAATCTTACATTATCATAACACATTTCATTTCTAATTAAATTCATTATATTACACTTTTTAATATAATGTCCCTTTAAATCTGTTTCATCCATTAAGCCATAACAATAATTAATAGGATCATTCCCCATTATTATTTTATCATTAAACCTGTCTGCATTCATTTTGTTTTAATTGTCTCCAAGTCATGTTACTAAATATTTAGAATTAATATTAGGCAATTACCTGTATTAACTACCGTCTTGTGACTTATTTGGTTTTTTCTTAAAACGACGCGTTTCAAGAATAAATTCTCATCATCAGGTTTCAATATAAAAATCAGCACCACATTATAGGTTGGCTTCATTTGACGTAACTAATCTGTACACCAATGTGCCGGTAGATGAGACAATGACAATTCTCAGAAATAGCTTAATTAATACAAATAGGTTAGGTAGAAATGAAATTGATGAACTTATGCAATTGCTATAAACAATACTCAAACAAAATTATTTCTCTTATGATAATGAGTATTTCATGCAGGAGGATGGTCTGGCAATGGGGTCAACTTTATCGGGAATTTTAGCGGACCTGTACTTGAACCACTTTGAGAATACATTTTTAATGTATAGTCTTAATAAACAGGGAGACAAAATTAAATTTTACGTACGCTACGTTGACGACACTTTTATGATATTCAATGGAACGAGTAGACAAATAGAAAATTTGAAAGGATATATGAACAGCATAAACATGAAAATCCAATTTACCCTAGAAATGGAGAATAATAGCTGCCTGAACTTCCTTGATCTCACTATCAGCAAATATAATGACCGTTTTAGATTCAAAATTTATAGAAAGCCCACCACCATGAATATTACTATTCATGCTGATTCGTACCATCCACATTCCCAAAAAATGGCAGCCTTCAACGCGTTCGTTCATAGAATGCTTGCTATTCCCCTTGAGCAAAAAGACAGAGTGGAAGAGACTAATATAATCAAAAGTATAGCTATCGCTAATGGGTATAACAGTGGAATCGTAGACAAGCTTATAAGAAAACACTCGGTAAAAATCAATAGTAAAAGCAGATTAACCGGCCCATCTAAAGAAGATACTAAGTTTATAGTAACTGAGTACACGAGTGTACTACCAGTCATTGTAAAGAATGAGCTGAAAAAACGTAAAATAACAGTGGCCTTTAAAACCACAAATAACATCAAAAAACGTTTAGGACAAAGAACTCATATCCCGGCTGAAGAGAAAACTGGAGTGTACAAGCTTGAATGCGATGACTGTGACAAATTCTATATAGGACAAACGGGCAGGCCGTCAGCCGAACGTTTTAAAGAACACCTGCCCAAAAGTGATATCTTGAAAACTAGATCCAGTTACGCTCAGCATTTAATGCTGTATAATCATAAGTACTCAGACTTCCACACAAACTTTAAACTGCTTCATAATTGTAAAAAGGGTGCATACATGAATGCTGTGGAGGAATATGAGATATACAGGGCTTCTAAGTTACAAACGGACCAGCTACTTAATGACAAAGTTTCATTCCGATCGAATCTGCTGTACAACACGGCCATCTATATCGATGGGTCAGCGGGCAATGATAACGGTCATATAAGACAAAGTGCAACAGTTGGTCGTGGGCAACGAGACGCGCATCGGACTGTGCCGTGACTGTGTCGGTGTTAAATTATGTGTGGTGTTTTTGTGTTTGTGTGTTTTAACTAGTTGACGACCCCTTTTGGGTGAATTTGATGTTTTTATAGTATTGAAACCTGATGATGAGAATTTATTCTTGAAATGCGTCGTTTTAAGAAAAAACTAAATAAGTCACAAGACGGAAGTTAATACAGGTAATTGCCTAATATTAATTCTACATACTGTCTGCATTATGTGTAGTTAAGTCTCCCTTGGTATTATTTGTTGTTATTACATAGTTTATAATTTCATCCTCATAGTAATCAGCTGTTACTAGTACACTAATTCTATCACCAGGCAAGTATTATTTCTCAATAAGATAATCATCATTTGCGACTGTACTCATTACTAGACATGGTAAGTCTACAGTGCTAATAAGCTAATAATATAATCATCATTTCTGTCAGTATTTATTCTCTTTACCAACCCTTCATAAATCTCTCTCTCTCTCTCTCTCTCTCTCTCTCTCTCTCTCTCTCTCTCTCTCTCTCTCTCTCTCTCTCTCTCTCTCTCTCTCTCTCTCTCTCTCTCTCTCTCTCTCTCTCTCTCTCTCTCTCTCTCTCTCTCTCTCTCTCTCTCTCTCTCTCTCCCTTTCACAACCCCATTTCACTTTCTCTCTATCATTCCACGCAGAGGGCAATACAACACTGTCAGAACACCATCTGGCTTTACCAGGTACACAAAAACTTAGGGGACATTTTGAAGACCATTTATCTTCCACTGAGGAACTTACATCCTCCAGCAACACTTGTGAAGTCTTTACTTCACCAACCTCACAGGAAAAATTTGCCCTCTGTTCCCACTCTACATTTAAACTCTCTTCATACCCTTTCTTCAGTTCATCAATACTTATCACTACTCCATTACTAACCCCAACTAACCTTCTACTCTCATTATCACCACCATTACTCAATGTATCATACATTGATACCTCATTTTCAACTACTTCGTTATTATTATTATTCACCATTATTTCACCCTTGTTAACATCATCATAATTAACACTATTACTCACCTTGTCTACTGTCACCTGTTTTGCACTTAAACTAACACCACTATTATTGTTTTCGCCATCAAACTTGCTTACCTGTTTCAGTTCACTCTCTTTATTCTCCTTTAATTTACATCTATCTCTTTCCAACTTCTCATCTCGTTTTTTCATTTTATTAATCACGTCATCTAATATTGCGTTTTGTTCATTAAACATTTCCTCTAACATTACTTGTATCATTTACATCATTTCTTGATCCGACTCACTCATATTACCTGTTCCCGGATCGCCTTTATTCTCGTTTGCTTGCTCTGTCTGTCTATCATTTTCTACCACCCCTACACTATCAGCACTATAATCATGATTCAATGTTTTATTCTCTAACAACCACTTCAGCTATGTTACCATTATTATTCATCATCTCACTACCAATATTACTTTCACTCACCTTCTTATCCACTGCCTGATTTATTTTACTTTCTTGTTTACACTCTTCCATTTGTTCTCTTATTTCTTCAGTTCGTTTTTCGTCATCATTAATAGTATAATCACTATGCTTTTTAATTTCAGCGAATATTCCCTCTTCTTGTTCTTCCATTCGTCTCAAATTATCATTCAGTTTCTGCCACTCATCATCCGTCATTCTATTCACAATCCCTCTGAACTCGTCTTCCCATGCCTCCCATGCGAAATCTATTTCAGTTTCTTGTACCTCAGTCACGCTTACAAAATTTTTATATAATACCCTTTATATTACTCAATAATTATTCACCTTAACTTCAAATACCCACTACATAAAATCATCACTAATATATAAACATAAACAAATAACCTCACCGTTTTAAATTACCCAAACATAACCTAGTCACACGTACGCAACATAAATATATACGCTAATTTCACAAATACACCGTTACCAAATCCTACTTTGTGTGCTTCAAAACAGGTCTAATTCATATAATATTTATACGAATATCCTGGCAGGACTCGCCATTTGTTAAGAAACAAACAAATTTAATAAATACTACCTGCCAGAATCTTACCTACCTTTTGCGATCTTTTCTTCGCAAACTTACCTTTCAATCACCATCAGAAGTTCATTGGGCTGCCAACATATTTTGTAGATAAATATGTAAACTTTAACACTCTTTCCCTTAATTAAAAACACAATTTTGCTATCTGACCCCCTTAATTCAGAAAATCCCCGATTTGTTAGACGAGTTTTTCAGCACAAAGTATGGGAAATGGTTAACGGTGAAATAATTATGCTAACACATGTTTACTCTCTTTTGAACAAATCTCATTTATTTGATTTTAATATTCGTTTCTCTCTTTTCTTTCTTTAATAACTAGAAAACATAAAACTACGTAAACAAAATTGTATACAGACTAATCTTTACCAACCAGTACTTTTCGGTTTCTTTATATTTATATGTACACACACTCTCTCACTCTTACTTTTCACATTTCTTTACCCCCTCTATTTGAGCTCATTAATGATTAGTAATGTTTTGGCCAAATGAATTTGCCTTACCCTTGTTACCTATTGCATAATATCCAAATGTTGCGCACAATGTTGTCCGGAACCTTGTTCACTAAACACTCTCCACTCCGACCAAATTAAAACGTCATTTAATCGTCACTTCATTATTTACCACCTGTTGTACATTTTGTACTCCTTGGTAGGCTTACTTTAATACTTTTTCGGCCTACCAGGGACTCATCCGAGACTATGGTTGAATTAACGACTGTACAGGTTGAAGACTGGTTTCCAACTGTGTGAGCCTCGTGCGCGTGGTTGCATAGATGCAAGGCGTTGGGCGTTGGTCAAGCTGCCTGCCAGCGTATGTTGGTTTTATAACGCTTTCTCTGATTGGCTGGTCCATCGAATGTTCGGCGCTGGAATTTCTTTTAATTTCTCACGTGGTTGATTCTCAGAATTTCTAACATGCACTCCGCTGACAACCAACATTCTTGTACCAAGTCGTACCTCGTTCGGCTCAAGGCGCAGCCATAGGGTGTTACAAAAATTACACACAAATTGATAAAATCAAAATTATAAAATTAAAAACCCTCTTGCTTTGTCCCGTTACATACATTCTCTTAGCCACTCAGAAAATCAAGTCATACCTTTCCAACAGACAAAATTGACTTTTCTTTTTTTTGTTTACATGACTGTAATTAACAATACTGCAGACAAACATGTTGCTTTACAGCTGTTTATGAGGCAAATGTGATGTCACCTCATGTCTGTGACATGTTTCTCAGACTCTTTGTATCTTCTTCTTCTTTGACTCTTCCTAAACCACCTTCTTTATCTGTGAGAGCTTACAGTGTCCCACAACCGAACAGTCAACCTGGGTACTCTAGTCTCTGCCTTCCTGTGCAGTACTTCCCACTCACTGGATACCCATCAGCAAAGTCATTACTGGGTCTCAACCAGTAGTGACTCACCACACTGTCTCATCTTCACAAACCTCTCCATTCACCCATTGTTACCAGAACTTGTTCATTTTTGTTTTCTAATTACTTTGTCCATCCAGTATATTTTTAATATTCTCCTACAGCAACAGATTTCAAATACTGTGATTGTGTCTTTCACTTTTCACTATTGTCTAGGTTTCACATGCAGCTTCTATAATAGCATGCTGCAAACATATAATTTGAGGAATTTCTTCTTAATTTAGAATCCAGTATTTGACAGTAGCAAATGTTTTTCTCCATTTGGCCTGTGCTCTGACACTGATTCCTCTCAGTTATCTTTACCAGTTTTAATATTTACCTATTTTTGTTCTCGATTCTCCTCTTCCCCCTAATATTTTTTTATAATATTCAATAGTGTTCTCAATTTACCTTGTTTTCTGTGAGTAGAAACCATACCATCAGTAACTCTTAACATCAGTAACTCTTAACTCTTATACTCTCCATGAAATGTTATTACGGTCTTGAACATCTTTATGTTTTCCTTTACAGCCTCTTATAAAGCATTCATGTATAATGGTAATGAATTTGTATAAAAGTAAATTTTAATTCTTTGTTATTTGTAGGATGTTTTAACAGTCAATGTAGAGAAAGAAGCAGATCCAGAAGAGGCTGAGACTGAACAGGTAATGTGCATAACCATTATTTAGCCCATAGCTAGTGTGTTAGGTTGTTCCATGTCATGTACCACTAGAGATTTGGATCACATTCGTTTGTAGATATGTAATTAAAAATCAGTCAGAATACACAAACTGTGTCATAGTGTTGTATACATACAGTATAAACTACATGAGATTAAGTAAGTAAAATCACACACTTGTGCGAGTGCACGCGTGCACACACACCATGTAGGTACAGAGTATGAATATTTATTGCAAAAATTAATAGGTGATTCTATATATTTCATATTTAGTATTGATCACCTCTTTATATGGTACTCTATAAATCACTGAGAAGACAAAGTAAATTTTATAATTGTTCAATTTTCAGGATGTATTCCCAGTTATAAATTCTGTTCTAAAAGGAGAACTGCATGTAAAAGAAGAAATAATCAAAGATGAGAATGAACAGTTTGTTGATCAGGTATTATACATAGTTATAACTTTGTTTATAGTAACAAGCATTTATTGTTATAATGAACAGCATTGTTATTTGTAAACTTATCAGTTAAAACTGTTGGAGACCGTTTGGTGTTCCATGGAAGTCATTTTTATGTTCACTTTCAGTCCATACAATTTAGCCATAACATGTACCAGTACCACATGGCAGGAAATTTGAATTTTATGACGTCAGGGGTGTGAGTACAACATGACCATGGTGGGGGTAGAATGTGACTGAAGTAGGGATATCACATGGCCATGGTGGGGGTACCATGTGGGGGTACCACAGCACTGGTGCGAAGTGTAGTGATTGGTCGGCCATGTTTAATATATGTCATGTCATTATATAGCAGAATCAGTTGTGATTGGTGTGTTTGAATGGCGGTAGTCGGTGTGGCCAACATGTGATAAGGGAGAAGAAAATTCCCTCTATAAGGGAAATAGGTTAAAGAAGGATGTGTGAGGGAAAATTTAGCATTGCCACTACCACCAGTGTGTCTACATCATGGCGGGAACTGATTTATGTTCCCTTAACAAGTGTATCCAGCGTGTCCGTAGCCATCTTGTCCTCTGCTTGTCTTGATTTAATAGGGCGATGTCGTGTGAGGCATAAAATTGTGTAACTTAATGTATACGTGTGTATGAAAAAAAATAAAGTGGCCAGTTCCTGGTTTCTTCTTCTTGTCTTGTTTTTTTCTACGTTCATAAATAAGGTTAACATTTATGCATGTTTGTTTGTGTGTTAAGTAAAACACTGTGTCTTGACTGCGCTTCTTGTCTTCGTTGTCGCAGGTTTTGTTTTCAGTGTTCAAAAGTAAGGTTAACCTTCACACAAATGATTAATGAGTGTTGAGGAAAAAGAAATATGTATATGGGCGTGTTGTCTGTCTGTGTAGAGATAAAATGTGTGTGTGTCAGGTAGCCTTTGCGTAAAAGCACCTTGATGTATATGTGTGCACATAGATTTTGTGTATTGTTGTAACCTAATGAAAACGGTCATTCTCCTCGCTCACAGTGCGAAACAGTATGTGTGAAATAAAACACGACATCAATCATGTGTATAAGTATAATTACACCATCAAAAATGGTACAATAAATATACACAGTTATGCATTACATAATGCAAACACACACACACACACACACACACACACACACACACACACACACACACACACACACACACACACACACACACACACCCACACACACACACACACACACACACACACACACACACATGCATAAAGTACCTTTAGAATTGTCACATGGTTTTAACATCAGCAGTGAATCGATAACAGACATCAATGCGTCAATATACAGAATTAGGGAGTTACAAATGAAACCGATGTAGAATGAATAAATAGAAAATCACTAGGTCTTACCTTATAGAAAAACAAATGTAAAACTTCATGTTCACACGATATTGAATGATGTAGTAAGTGTGGAACCGAGCTAAGAAATACTGTCCGCTCTGCTTCATTTCTCAAATACAAATGACCATATAGCAGATCACTTGATCACTTCCTCCTCCACTACACCGTAACAAGTGCGCAACAAGTTAAAGTTCCAAACAATCTGCGGAAAAATGAACATATTTTTAGAAACAATGTAGATCGAGATTGAAAATTAAGGTACTATGTAAAGGGACCCACACTATGGGTGTGAATTATGGGCAACAACAAACGAAAAAAGACGGTAAAAACAGACCTCGGAAATGGCATTCTTAAGAGTAGTTAAAAGGTGTTCTAAACTTGACCTTATAAGAAATAAGGCCATAAGAGGAGAGTTAATAGTTTTTAACTTGAATGAAAAATTAAAAGATTACAAGCAACAGTGGAAAGAACACTTAGAAAGAATGACAGATTCCAGACTGACCAAACAAGTCTGGAAATTCAAACCTATAGGACACAGGTATGTGGGTAGACCCAGGAAGAGATGGCTGGAGGATTTTTCAGATGGAACACGCAGCACCTTGCCTATGCCGTGCTGCGAAGATGATGATGGTGTACCAAGAATGTAAGTAAATCAGTGCTTTTTCTATGCTAACAGTTTAACTCATATTTTAACACGTTCCTGTTACGGATTGTTTCCAAGTTAAGGCTATGCAGAACATTGTTGTGACTGGCTTTGAATGTTTTTTTTTAATTGAGTTTACAGCATGTATGCATACCGACATCTTTGCTTAAGGTCCAAATGTACCTTACACATTTATAAATACCTTATAAATGTATAAGGTACCATATAAATATACCGTCACGCTTGCTATACAGTAACAGCCAAATGTACACATATCTTTGTTAATGAACATCCTTTGGTCTAATATTATGTCCTTCACTCTCATTGATTATATAATTTACATTAAATAAATTGACACCATAATTCCAAAACTGGCCTATAGGAGTCCCATTACAGCAAGTAGATTTACAGTAGTTAACTCCATACTTCTTCATAGCACTGTTCAGACTCAGACATCTGACCATCATCAGCCTTGTTGTTGTTATGCTTTCCTGTTGGTTTTGGTAGTTTATACTTGTATTATTGTGTGTGATTGTTGTGTATGTATTAACGTTTTGAGCGTTTTCGATGTTGAGTACTTTGAAAATTGTGTCATGTTTTGTATTGATTTGTGTATTAGTTTGTTTAGTTTTGTGTTTGTATGCTTTCACAAAAGCAACTCGCTATATGATACAGCAATACTAGCGCTCGCAAAAACAAAATGTTGAAAAGTTACAATACTCGGTATCGATCGGTAATCGCTTGGTGCGCCACGACAACAGTGTTATTAATGTTTTTGATCATTTAATTATTGACAATGAATTTACATATGTGTGTTTTTATTTTAATTGAATTTTAATATATGACGACCTCTTTTCGAGCAAGTGCCTGAGGATGGGTCAGATGACCCGAAACGCGTCACACTAATTTTATTCTAAAGATAAAAGTCACAAGATGGACCTAACAAAGGTAAGAAAATAATAAATTAAAACACGTGACTTGGACCGTTAACAAACAAAAATGTCTAACATTTTATTTATTTCTTCTTCAACTTGTTGCTGATAATGTAACGGGATCAGATATGTTTTTCTTATAAATTTATTCTCGTCATTAACCTGTATTTTAGTATTTTATGTTCATAAATGTTTGGTAATTGTGTGCTGGGTTTTGAAAATCGATTCATATTTAAAATATTATTTAATTGTTTTCGTTGATCAGCTGTTATCTCCTTATCGGGCGCGCCACCTTTACCTGCTATCTTATCTATGCGATTAACAGATGGTTTTTGTATGTCAACAGGCCTACATCGATTAGCTGGGTAGTCATCTTGACTTACAGCACTGTGCGAGTAACCCAGCTTAATTTTGTTTTGTATTTTTAACTATGCATTCTAGTGTTTTATTAGTGAAATCAATTGTAGCATGTATTTTCCTTAACGTGACAGTGCCTACTATAACGTCGTAAACTAGATTTTTGACTATAAGAACGGGTGTTTCCATTTCCATACCTTGTGAACTTATTGTGATAAGTGCTTGCTTACAAATAGTTTGTGAATCACCTGTGGCTGTCGTGACAGTTGTATTGTTGACAGGTAAGATCGGCGTTTTTTTAAATTGGTATCTATGTTTGTTAATGAATTTTTCACTGATTAGAGAAATTTGGGCACCGGTATCGAATAATACATTTCCGACACCACCATTAATTTTTGCTCTCACAACAATATTATCATTCTTATTTCTAACATTTTCCACACCATCATCAACACAATTGTTATATACTAATTCATCTCTAATGTCTACAGGATATAGGCCTGAAGCAATGTATACATTCTTACCACTAGTATTGCTAACATAAGATTTTTGACACTGCTGTATGTTATGGTATGTTTTATTTGTAATTTTATCCTTATTTTTATTTATATATTTTTTAATTTATCGCACGGATCCACGGCGTTCAACCTTACTTGTTTTTTGGCTACTCTTTGCTTGTATTTGTTTCAGTAATTGCTGATACATTACTTTGATTAAACCTTTGGAAATTAGGTTTGTTTTTAAATTGTTGTGGTTGTTTTTGTTGATGTTGTTGTTGTTGTTTTTGTGTTTGTTGTGGCTGAAATTGTTTATGAGCCGGGTCACTATTCAGGGTGTCCACATTCTGGAAAGTCAGGGAGAGTCAGGGAAAGTCAGGGAAAAAAAAGTTGGTCAGGGAAAGTCAGGGAAATAAACAAAAAATCTGGAAAGTCAGGGAAATCTTCCCCGATGACAGACTTGAGGGTAATTTTTTACTCTAGTCTGCCGCAACCCGTGAAAAATTTGAAAAGTCAGGGAAATCTTCCCCGATGATGGATTTGAGGGGAATTTTGAATGCTCTAGTCTGCCGTAACCCAGACTATTGTAGCATTTTTTCCAGGTATTTTTCACAAGAAGTGCACAACAATTATATATTTTTTGTTATGCCTTGTGTCCTTTTTTCAACCGATTTAGCTAATTCTTTTTCTATTTTCAGCTTTTTTAGGCTGCTGACTTAAACTCATTACAATGGCTAACAAGAAATGTTTGTTTAATAAACTTTGGCTGGACAGTAAAGTGTTTCCGGAATTTAGTGGTTGGTTGGACTTGGTGGTTAGTGATGCAAATTCGGCTTATTGTCAAGGGTGTCTCAAATCTTTTAAACTAAGCAATATGGGGAAACAAGCAATTGTTTCTCATGCTAAGGGACCAACTCATGTAAAAAACATGAGAGCAAAGGCTTCCCAGCCGGCAATTTCTTTTTTTACTTCTCCATCTCCATTAAAAGATGTGCAGCCAACACCTTCAACTTCAGCTACAAAAGAATTATTAGTAGTGCCAGGAACAAGTCAAACAAGTTTAAAGAGTTTCAGTGTGAATGAAGATGATGTTACGTCAGCCGAAGCAATATGGGCTCTCCACGTCATCACTGGGAAAATGTCTCTAAACTCTTGTGATGAAACCTCTGCAGCCTTCAAAAATATGTTTCCAGACAGTAAAATCGCTCGGAGCTTTTCTATGGGCAAGACTAAGGCTTCCTATGTAATAAATCATGGGTTAGCCCCATATTTTCAAGAAATGTTGCAAAATAACATGAAACAGTGCTCTGACTATGTTGTTTGTTTTGATGAATCTCTGAACAAATTTGTTCAAAGAGGACGAATGGACTTGTGTGTAAGGTTTTGGGAAGTAAACCTTCAGAAAGTTTCAACACGATATTGGAATAGTGTATTTTTAGGCAGGGCAACTGCAGATCACTTGTTAGATGGGTTTATTCAAGGGCTCTCCTTACCTTTAGGAAATATTTTGCAAATCTCAATGGACGGGCCAAATTTTAACCTCAGTTTTATGAAAAAACTCGAGAGCCATTTGCAAGTCTTAAATCCAGAGGGAAAGTCCCTTCTTGATATTGGCATATGCAGTTTGCATACAGTTAATGGAGCCCTGAAGACTGGGATCTCCAAAACTGGTTGGGAACTTTTTCACTTTTTTAGATCTCTCTACAGTCTTTTCAAAGACAGCCCAGCTCGGCGAGCAAAATACTCAGATATAACAACCAGCACCTCTTTCCCTTTTAAGTTCACAGCAGTAAGATAGCTGGAAAATGGTCGCTGTGTAGATCAAGCTCTCAAAATATTTGATCATGTCGATAAATTTGTAAAAGAATACAACGAAAAAGACAACAAAAACCTGCAATACCTTAGAGAAGCTATGAAAAATCCATTTTTTAAGGCAAAACTAAGTGCTTTCAGAAGCATATTGTCAGACGTTGAGCCGTTCCTGAGAAGGTTCCAAAGTCAGGAGCCTATGGTCCCTTATCTCTTTACTTCACTTGAACAACTTATGATAAACCTAATGATGAGATTTGTAAAATATGAAAAAATAGCTGAAGCAAGTACTACTCAAAAATTAATGAACTTGGACTTGCAAGACAGTACCAATCTGGTTTCAGTAGAAAAGGTGGACGTTTGTTATGCTGCAGAAAGCTTAATGAAACAAATTAAATGCTCAGAAAAAGAGAAACTTGTTTTTAAAAATGAGTTCAAAAATCTCCTTACCACCATGATAGAAAAACTCAGAGAGAAAAGTCCTTTGAAATCACATTTAGCACGAGGCCTCACTGCCTTGGACCCTAAAATGATAATGCTCAAACCCAGTTTGGCAATAAAAAGGATTGATGTTGTTCTAGAAAACCTGCACAGCCATAGAAAAATATGTGATAAAAGTGCTGAAAAGCCAAACGACAGTTTTCTTTGCTAACTGAAGAAGCTAACGATTTCATTTCCAAAACATTGATGACATGGGATTGGACGAATTTTACTACGGCCTTTTAGGAGAAGATAAGAAATATGAAGATCTCTGGTCTGTAATGAAGCTGTGTTTCATTTTATCCCATGGTAATGCATCAGTTGAATCTGGCTTTTCTGTCAATAAGCATTTACTAGTTGAAAATCTTCTAGAAGAATCTCTTGTGTCCCAAAGAGTTATTTGTGATAGCATAAAGCATCTAGGTGGTTTGAGGAATGTGACTATCAACAGAAGTATGCTTACCTTGGTCAGATCTTCAAGAAGAAGATATCAATCATATTTGGAAAAGAAAAAAGAAATGCAGTCATAAGAGGAAAAAAAGAAAATAGAGAAAAGGAAAATTGAATTACAGTTGAAAGAGTTGGAAGAAAAAAGAAAAAAGTTGAAACTTGAAAGAGAAATGGAGGATGTAGAAATTGGGGAAAAGAAAAAACTGCTGGAGAACATGAAGAGATCACACTAGTAAATTTTGAAGGAGTGCATATTTTTCTTTTTCATTCTCGTCCTGTCGGACTGGTTCATTTTCAATTTTGAAAGCTATAGCTGATTATTATAATTATTTGTTACCATGTAAGTTGTTCTATTAATTAGTCCATTTTATCTTGTTCATATATTATTTTATTAAGTTCTAGTGGAAATACTCTCATTCTTACGTAACCTAAGTGTTACCTTTAGGTAATAATGGAAATATTTATTTTTAAAATGTCATCAATGTATTTGTATTTTTCAATAAATAAATAATAAAAATAAAATAAAAGAGGAAGAAAAAAGAAAGTGGAGAGAGAATTAGGCCAGCTATGGGGAAGGTGGAGGCTGGGTTTTCTTTTTTCTTCCTTGTAAAATATAATGCTCAAAGAATTAACGTACTATGCATTTTAGTGAGTCAGGGAAATTTCTGTAAGTAGGTCAGGGAAAGTCAGGGAAAATTAAAACAGAATTTCTGTGGACACCCTGCTATTATTATTACTATTTGTTTGGCTATCAATGTTATCCCACTTGGTTAACAAAAGGAGTAGGTCCTCCAATGATTACCTTGCGTAATTACCGCGATTTGAATACCGCGTCTGAAATGATGAGCTAATTTATTTACCATCTCTGGTTCTGACATTTCTGGTTCTAGATACTTTGCTCGAGATATGAGTTGGATTAAATAATTTTCTTTAGATCCTTTTAAACTGGAATACCTACCAAACTCCAGCTGTACACGTATTTTTCGCTGTATCTCGCTGTTCCAGTATCTCGCCCTAAAATGTTGTACCAGATCTTGATATGTAACTATTATATCTTGTACTACCGTGAATCACTCTGCTGCGGTACCCTTTAATCTTCTTGACTACATAGTTTATTTTATCCATCTCACTCAGGGTGTCGCCTGTTGCATCCATGTCTTGCTGGCAGTTCTTCAGGAAGTGAAGAGGATTTTCCGTGTCCCTACCGAAGAATTTTAACTGCGAATTGTTTTCTTCCAAAGTTCTATAGATGAACGTGGTTTGGTTCGCTGTTGTCGAGGTACTCTGGAGTTGGGTCAGCTGTTGTTCCAGCTCTGTATCCGCTGATCTTGTTCAGCTATGAGCTCACTTACCGTAGATGTGTGTTGAACTACTCTTTCCTCTATCCCAGTGATTTTAGCTTCACAGTCATTGATGCGAGAATTGTTCGCTTCTAAAGCGGTCTCACTATTGCTGCGAATTATTTCTACCTTTTCGCCTATTATGTTTTTCTGTTGACGCTAATAGTTGTTTATTTTGTTTTGCCTGGTCATGAATGGTTGTATAAATTTTTTATTCTCATCATGAAGTGATTGTAGCAACTTATTTTGCTTTAACGCTTCGTCTCTACCAACTTTATTTTCTTCTGAGAGCTTTTGCATGTTTGCTTTAATTTCTTCCTTATTTGCTCTATTCTTTTCCAACATTTTCTGCATATTAGCTAGGATTGCCGCTAATGTATTCTGTAAGTCTTGTGATTCGGACATATTGATTTTTTATTTTTATAAATTTAACAAATATTATAGTCTTTATTTATCGTAACAGCACTATTTTTAATACTTATTATTATGAATAACGGTCAGTTTATATGTTATTTATTATTATAGTCCAGTATCTCAATCAAATGTAAACAAGCTTAATCTAACACAAATACAAATAATAATTCAACCTCCACATAAACAGTTACTACTATTGTTCAAATATCTGATAAGAGAGAGTATTCAAACTTTTATCTATGCTCCCTGATAACATAGAACAGCACACACAAATAGTTCAATGAATTTACTCTAAACACAATCAAATAATATTTTCTTTCTTAAAACTAATGCAAAAATCGAGCCAGACGTTGGCCAGTGCCAAATATCCTTATGCAACGGTCCAATTTTAATTATATCTAATAAGGATATTGTGAGTGTTTAAAATTACAAACACGTCTATTATGGAGGAGAAGAAAAATTATTTATTATACACAAGAATATAGCGTTTTACAATGTATATTGTATTACAAATTGTCATGCATTTATATTTAGAATAATAAGTTTATATTGTTCGATAATATACCGATTTTACTTGGTTGATGATACGTCCTCCGTACGTGCAATCCTCTTCTTCCTATCGTCGCTCCCGTCCTGGCGTCCTCTTCTTCAGCGTCACACTCCTTCCTGGCGTCCTCTTCTACGGCGGGTTGCTCCAGCGGCAATATTTCGATCAGTCTCGTTGATGATTATGTCTAACTGTTAACATCAATTAGACTCTTCACAAATTGTTAAACTCACAATGATTATTGTTTTACTCGAACAGTTTATTATTAATTGATACGTTAAATTTGATCAATCTCAGGGTAAATATGGGTATTATTTAAAGGCGGGGCATTAGTCGTACACCTTCCAAGAAATCTTGAAGTGTCTTTCTTATTTCCTATGCGGATATCTTAAACTAACACAAAAAAGCACTATAATATACTATAATTTTTTCTTTACTAATTAACCCACTCGGTTCTTTATGCTGAACTTTGTAAAGAATACCATGGTTTATTTTTAAGTTAGATTTTTCTATGTTTGTACGAGGAAAACTCTCGAATGCCGAGAACAACTTCACCTTGTAGATGCTACAGAAGAACTGTGTCGATCCAACCTCTACAGAGAATGAATGTTACTGAATTTAGTGACTTCCGATTGGTTAAACCTAGGTCACATGTTTGATGCTTGCAACAGATATAAGGTTTTCCAGAAAAAGTTTGGTATGGTTATGAAGAATTTGGTATACCCTACATGCTTATCTATTTCTAAATACAAAATTTATGGCTAAAAGACAAAATATTACATAAAACCAATTTAAACATGAAAATGTTTGTCATTCATGTGCTTAGATAAAAATAACAGAGCTTATCAGCTTATCATCCTGTGTTCCGTTGCAATATATTTCATATTTAGTACTGATCACCTCTTTATATAGTACTCTATAAATCACTGAGAAGACAAAGTAAATTTTATAATTGTTCAATTTTCAGGATGTATTCCCAGTTATAAATTCTGTCCTAAAAGGAGAACTGCATGTAAAAGAAGAAATCATCAAAGAAGAGAATGAACAGTTTGTTGATCAGGTATTATACATAGTTATAACTTTGTTTATTGTAACAAGCATTTATTGTTATAATGAACAGCATTGTTGTTATTTGTAAACTTATCGGTAAAAACTGTTGGAGACCATTTGTTGTCCCATGGAAGTCATTTTTATGTTCACTTTCAGTCCATACAATGTAGCCATAACATGTACCAGTACCACATGGCAGGAAATTTGAATGTTACGATGTCAGGGGTGTGAGTACGACGTGACCATGGTGGGGTAGAATGTGACTGAAGTAGGGATATCACGTGGCCATGGTGGGAGTACCATGTGACAGGCACCATGTGGGGGTACCACAGCACTGGTGCTAAGTGTAGTGATTGGTCGGCCATGTTTAATATATGCCACATCATCATATAGCAGAATAAGTTGTGATTAGTGTGTTTGAATGGCGGTAGTCGGTGTGGCCAACATGTGATAAGGGAGAAGAAAATTCCATCTAGAAGGGAAATAGGTTAAAGAAGTATGTGTGAGGGAAAATTTAGCGTTGCCACTACCACCAGTGTGCTGAAGTCATGGTGGGAACTGATTTATGTTCCCTTAACAAGTGTATCCAGCATGTCCGTGCCCATCTTGTCCTCTGCTTGTCTTGATTTAATAGGCCGATGTCATGTGAGGCATAAAATTGTATAACTTAATGTATACGTGTGTATGAAATAAATAAAGTGGTCAGTTCCTGGTTTCTTCTTCTTGTCTTGTTTTTTCTACGTTCTTAAATAAGGTTAACATCCATGCACGTGTGTGTGTGTGTGTGTGTGTGTGTTAAGTAAAACTCTGTGTCTTGACTGCTCTTCTTGTCTTTGTTGTCACAGGTTTTTTTTCAGTGTTCAAAAGTAAGGTTAACCTTCACACAAATGATTAATGAGTGTTGAGGAAAAAGAAATGTGTATATGGGCGTGTTGTCTGTCTGTATAGAGATAAAATGTGTGTGGGTCGGGTAGCCTTTGCGTAAAAGCACCTTGATGTATATGTGTGCACATAGATTTTGTGTATTGTTGTAACCTAATGAAAACAATCATTCTCCTCGCTCACAGTGTGAAACAGTATGTGTTGTTATATTATTTTATTACTGACCAATCTTACTTAACAATATCAATGATTTTATTCAACTTTTGTTCCAGGCGCCATCATTACAAGCAATGAAATTTTACTTACCTTAAGGCCAGAATTCTGTTAAGCGAAACTCGAAGTAGCGGAATGTGTTATTTGAAATAATAACTCTTGCTTGAAATGTTTACCAAATGACATTACCTTTTAATAACATCTTTAATTACACAACATGTGATTCTATCGTGCGAAATACGCACGCTTCTATACACCCAATAGGTGTACGTCATGAGACGCCGTTACATTAAGTCAAAAATTCCCTTAAACATTTCATTGCCCTCCAAAATACATAATATTAAAATGTTACAATGTTAAACATATATATATATATATATATGTATAAATTTACGTATAACTTGTCACAACCCAGCACTTGTAAATAATATCTGATCATCCACTCTTCTCTCTCTCTCTCTCTCTCTCTCTCTCTCTCTCTCTCTCTCTGGTACAATTATTATGAGCTCATTATAAAAAGTTAGTTTTGTTATTTTAATGAATTTTGGTCATTTATAATTTTGAATATTAAAATTTGTTGTAGCCAATGGTACTTAGCTGCACTTTTGTGTTTCGGACATCGAACACCTCGAATTCTTTGATTCTGGACTGTCACATCACACTTTTGCCAGATTTTTTGGCGTCGCTTCGTGAATTACACTCTGCCGATGTTCTAACTCAAAATTGGTTAATGTACCACTGTTATTAATACACTTTTGGTGGTGTAATACCACACTTAGTGAATACGCCGGCCAGCACGGTTCACTGTCTGGACGAAAAATGACACTGTTTCACCACTGTGTATTGCAGAGGTGGGGCAACAACGACGTCACTGGTTCTTTGTTCAACGGCCCAGCCTAGTTGAATACAATGCGCCTTGCATTCTTTCGTCTGACGTAATCATTGGTTGGTCTTGTTTACTTGTTATCATGACAAACAGTTTTTTGTTACATTTGTAATTTTCCACTGAATTTGACATAAATCCTGTTAACATAATATTGCATTGTTGACAATTCTCACCAAAACTCTTATAGGGAATACAAAATAAAATTATTATTATTAAAAATTGTTATAAAATAAAAATACAATAATTATGTTTGGAACCATAGGTTTACAAATTTATTAGGGTACCAGAATTGTACCGTCACAAAACCCCCTCAATGAAAGATTTTATGCTGAAGCATAAAGACTCATTGACACATTCGGACTTCCTAAAGGGATCTGCTAGGATATGACACCACAACCCCCTTACTATTTATATGAAAAGAAATACAATAACTCACCCATGGTCCGATGATGATGACAGTACCTGCATGACCTTACTGGACTTCTCCTTCGAGATCCCAACACCATAAGGCCAATCAGGCGCGTAACACTCCTGCTCTGACGTGCTGGCCAGCTCAGGACCGCCGTCACACCATCACCATACACTGAAACAATAAATCAAAAATATTAAAAGAGTGGCTTGGTATATGCTATATCCCTAACTGATCTGTTTCCCCTTAGCTATGTGCTGGTTTGCGTTTAAGAAGCACTGGGTTTGCTTCAACTCAACAAGAATTATATAGAAGTGCCATTCTCTTCATTGACTACCCTTAACATTATAAAACCTTTTCGATTCCCATCGATATTATTTAACCCTTTTCTGTTTTCATAATTAATAATTCTAAACTTTCATTAATTAGCCATAAATTATTTATTATAAGTATAAAATTTATTTCAAATTTATTATCAATATTCATATTACATTATTATTATTTCATTTCTTATTACCTCTCTACTCTGAATTTTCTACCTAACCTTTCACCTTTTTATCATTGTTTAGTCTGGGTGACTCCTGTATTCACTGTGCTTTGACTTATTATATAGGCACTAACATTTATAATCTTACTCACCTTTCTACTAATTAACAACCAAATTTACCTATCATGACACCAATTTCTCAATTATAAACACCTTCACTAATTCCATTTTAAATCCTATGGCACCGCTCGTCTTTGTACTAAGATGGGTGTTCCCTACCTGGCTACATACATTCATAAATTTTTTGCCCTTCCAAAATATCGGCAAACACTCCCTTAAACTACGCTATTACCTGCCACAACGCTATACGTTGGCCACTCCTTATCACCTCACCCCCACTACAAAATATCATCATCAACAAATAAATGTTTAACCTTTACTTACCTCTACATATAATCACTACTACTGTGTCCCTAAATATCTAATACTCTCTTTGTATTATTTTCTTTAAAATTCTTATCTATCTAACTTTGATTGACTAACTCGCATGCCTTTATTTACACCCAGGCTCTATCCCTTTTTAAACATTCTACATTACTGTAATCATTGACAATTGCATTATAAAATTCATCTCTCACCTACTCATAACAGTACATCTCGGTATTCAAATATATATTTTATTCAACTTTTGTTCCGGGCGCCATCATTACAAGCAATGAAATTTTACTATATATGTATAAATTTACGTATAACTTGTCACAACCCAGCACTTGTTAATAATATCTGATCATCCACTCTTTCTCTCTCTCTCTCTCTCTCTCTCTCTCTCTCTCTCTCTCTCTCTCTCTCTCTCTCTCTCTCTCTCTCTCTCACTCTCTGGTACAATTATTATGAGCTCATTATAAAAAGTTAGTTTTGTTATTTTAATGAATTTTGGTCATTTATAATTTTGAATATTAAAATTTGTTGTAGCCAATGGTACTTAGCTGCACTTTTGTGTTTCGGACATCGAACACCTCGAATTCTTAGATTCTGTGTGACAGTACGAAAATCCTGATGTCGGAATTATGGTATGAGTGGTAGCAAATTATTGTATTTTATTGTTTTACACACACATACATGGGTAGGACTATTTCCCTTTGTAAAGAGACAACGACGCAGATTTCAGCAGAGCAAAACGATTCCAAGGTCAGGAGCGGACGTATGAAGCCGAGCATACACAATGCCGGTATAAGTGAAACAGACTTTCAGTATCCTTTCTCATTGCTCCATAAGACGGGACGTCATTAAAATATAAAGATGACCTAACAACAATGACATGACAACAGGGTGTGAACCAAATTGAAACAAAAGACAATGACGTGGATGCGCTAACACATACGCAAAATATATGCTTTGCATCCGCCCAGTCAACTACAAGTCGTCATGAAGTAAACATGTATTAAAGTGTACTGGTGCCAAATAGGCCAGAAATAGTGTTTATCAGTAGTTAAAAAATGTAAAAGTCAGCAAAATATAACTCAACTAAATAACAGTCTAACAATGTAGAGTCAGTGCCAACAAGACAGACAATCAGAATCAAAATACGCCGAACATCGGGCGAGCCATGGGCAGCATCTGAACCACACGGAAACCTCAACATTTCAGGAAAGTGCAACATTTAAATAATACCTTTTTTTACAAAGTAATCGAGCTCGAGATAATATGAACAGCAAAATTTAGTAAATCAAAATTGTTAAAGATGTAATGAGAGAGAGAGAGTGATAGAAATTGTGAGAAAACAGGCCGGCCGCTTTTTTTTAGAAGAGGCGTGGGTTTGTGTTCAATAACCCGATTCAATGATAATATTAGAAAAATTAAATACTGCAGTATAAAAAATTTTTTTTTGATGTAATAGAAGTAAAGAGAGAATAATTATTGGAAACGTAAGATATTAATAAGCAGAGAAAGTTAACTGGCCGCCATGTTGTAGGTGCGGTATAAGCCGCCATTTGTATTTTAAATATTAACTATGCAAAGAAAGTAACAATTAAAGTTTTTTACACCTTTCAATGGTAGTCAGTCTTATTATTTCGTACAACCCCAATGTTTCTGCACTTTCACTTAAAGAACTTTGGACCCTGGGTATAAAACAGATATGTGTGGGTAGCATACGTCTACGGAAGTGTGATCAACACGTGGTAAGTACCATAAGTATACATTGTTTTACATATTTATGCATTAATATATTTGTTAACAACTTCGAGTTACTTAACAAATGGCGACCGAACGGGACTTTATATATATATATAAAAAAAAAAAATTTATATAAATAAGTCAAAGAGCAGAGACAAGCGGGTGCCGAAATGATAAAACAGCACGTAACATTGCAAAGAGAGGTTATGTTAGTATTTGAGTAAAATACAAAACAACTGAAAATAAACGATCGTTTATTATTAAAAAGTTATTATTATTATAAGCAAAATGGCAAACAATAACGAAAGCATTAGTATAAATAATACAGCAACAGAGTCGCTGTTATTAAATGAACCACAAGCTAACTCAATACCCATTATAAATAATAAAGTGTCATTAGAAGACCTTTTTCAGCTAATGAAAGTACAGAATAATGAATTAAATGATAAATTAAACCACTTTGATGAACAATTTAATGATATCAAGAAAGAAATTAAAAAACAAAGTTGTAATTATGATAAGAGATTAAGTGAAATAGAGACACGGTTAGACGAGATAGAATTAGAAAATAAGAGGGGAGTAGACAAGTCAAATATAAACAAAGACAAGGTAAGTAGGGGAGAGAATTGTAACAATATAAGTAAAAGTATGATATTAGAAAATGATTATGTAAACAGGAGTAGTGATAATGAAATTTTATGGGGAATAGAATATGATAATAAGGGAATGATAGTGTGTTTTGAAGGGTTAAAGAGAGTGTGTAAAGAGAGTATAATTGTAAAAGAGTTGCAGGGGGTAGATTTTTCCCTTAATGATGAAGTAGGGGGTGATGTACATGTGTTGAGGAAGGACGAGAGTGCTTTCGATGTATATTTGGGAGACATATGGTCTACAAATAAAGTTGTCCTTGGTTTTTTTAGTGCACTTCACAGGTGGTGCAATAGTTGTGAATTAGTGTCCCCTGCAAACGTGGAAAGAGAGAATGTAGCTTGGTGTGATAGAGAGAGATGTTTTAAGAGAGAGAGATGGTGTGATAGTGAGAGATATATTGAGAGAAACAGAGAAGTAGAAATTTTTAAGATAAGTAGAGACTATGAAGAGTTTATGGAAAGGTTAGGAGGAGAGATGATTGATAAATATAGTAAATACTTGCCTTGTAATGAAACTGAAGTAGTAGGAGATAATGAAAATAATGACTTTGCAAATTACCTAATTAGGACTGATTATACTGAAGGTGACAGAACCATACCCGATCATGAGTTATATGAGATTAAGGATAATGATAAAAAAATGAATGGTACATGTATTTATGATGTTAGTATAAGAGAGTCAATATTAAACAATGTATATAGTTTTAAGATAAGACTATTGTTCGACGATGGAGGGTAGATATTTTATTGTGTTTATGAACATTTAAATATGTGGACAGTGTTTTGAAATGGACTGCTTTCTGACTGATTTTGATAAATGATGAAATGATAATTTTGGATTGTATATTTATGTATTAATGTCAGTGTATTTGTGTATTTTGCTGTTGTGTATTTTATGTATTTTTTTATGTAAACCATGTACGGTAGAATTTTAAATAATTGAAGAAAGTTTGAATATGAATTAAAATAATTATGAGGTTTAGATTCTAGTGAATAATAAATGATTACGCATATGATAGATTTGGATATTGAGTTGTTTTAGGATTGTAAGATAAGTGATGAATTTTCTAGTGGTATATTATGGTGAAATGTTGTAAAAGAGTTTGGGTAATAATGATAATTGGAGTTAGTTAAATAGAGTTATTGGGCGTTAGTGAAAATAAGAATGTTGAGATAAATACATAAAGAGGTGTTAGATATTTAGGGACACAGTAGTTAGTGATTATATGTAGAGAGGTGAGTAATGTGCATGGTAATTATATATAGTTGTTGATGATGATATTTTGTAGTAAGGACCCGGTGTAAGGAGTGATCAGCGTGCGACGTGGCAAGGGACCAGCGTGCATCGTTGTGGCAGGCGGAGCAATTTTGGGTTAGTGTTTGCCAATATTTGGTGGAGGGCAAATGGTTAGGAATGAATATGGCCAGGTAGGGAACACACATCCTAGTACAAAAGATGAGCGGTGCCAGAGGATTTAAATGGGATTAGTGAAGGGGGTTATTATAGAGATATTGGTGTCATAATATGTTAATGGTTAGTAGTGGTTAGTAGTAAAAAAGGGGTAGTAAGGTTAGATTGACAAATGCCAAAATAAGATAGAGAATAATGAATAATAGAGAGTCGCCCAAACTAATAAGGATAAAAGGGTTAGAAAAGGAAAATTCATAGCAGAAAGGTGATGTAACTGAAAGGTGAATAATAAATTTGAAAATTTTGTTTTGAATCTAATGATAAATGAATGTTAAATAATAATAAAAGTTAATAGAGAGTTGATAGTAGTAATGTTATACAGTTTTGGTACAAGTTGTGTAAATGTGAATTAAGTAATGTGAATTGTTCAATGTTAGTGTTTAATGTGTAATGTACAATGTTTTATTATGTTTTTATTATGTTGATGGTACAATAGTGTGTGTGGTTAGGAGGTCGTTACGGGGGTAGCGACGGTAAAAATACTAATGTGTTAAAAATTTAAAGATAACAGTGGTTTTGAATAAAGAAAAATGAATTAGTTCTGTTGCAAAGAAAATAAGAATAAAGAAAAATGCGTAAAAAAAATAAAGAGTTTGAAGTTGTTTGCCATGATAGGTATATATTTCAATGTTATATGAAGTAAAATAGTAGAGTTAGTGGTTGTTGCTTAGAAAAGTTAAAATTTGTTTTCTGCTTAGGATAAGAATATATTTTCATGTGGTAAAGAGAGTAATTATGGTTGACTGGAGTCAGAGAGTTTTTATAAATGCAGGAATGTTTGAAAAATGGAGAGGGTTTTTCTGTCTTAAATCTTGTCTTTGTTATTTGAAAATTTATTAATGGAGCAAACCAATGCCTCAAAACACAAACCAATGCATCTAGGGGAGACATATCAGTTGTGGATATGGGAATAGATAAGGCCACTATATTAAAATTTATATTGCATGTTTCAGAGTTTGGTGGTGTTGTGACAGCGGTCCTGAGCTGGCCGGTGCGTCAGAACAGGAGCGTTAAGTGCCTCATGGCCTTATGGTGTTGGGATCTCTCCTGAGAAGTCCAGTAAGGTCAGATGGTACGATCATCATCATTGGACCAAGGGTAAGTGATTATATCTCTTTTATATCAACGTTAAGGGGGTAATGGCGACATATCTGAACTGATCCTTTTAGAAAAGTGTGAATGAGTCAATGAAAGTTTTTATGTTTCGACATAAAACCTTTCATTGAGGGGGTTTTGTGACAGTACGAAAATCCTGATGTCGGAATTATGGTATGAGTGGTAGCAAATTATTGTATTTTATTGTTTTACACACACATACATGGGTAGGACTATTTCCCTTTGTAAAGAGACAACGACGCAGATTTCAGCAGAGCAAAATGATTCCAAGGTCAGGAGCGGACGTATGAAGCCGAGCATACACAATGCCGGTATAAGTGAAACAGACTTTCAATATCCTTTCTCATTGCTCCATAAGACGGGACGTCATTAAAATATAAAGATGACCTAACAACAATGACATGACAACAGGGTGTGAACCAAATTGAAACAAAAGACAATGACGTGGATGCGCTAACACATACGCAAAATATATGCTTTGCATCCGCCCAGTCAACTACAAGTCGTCATGAAGTAAACGTATTAAAGTGTACTGGTGCCAAATAGGCCAGAAATAGTGTTTATCAGTAGTTAAAAAATGTAAAAGTCAGCAAAATATAACTCAACTAAATAACAGTCTAACAATGTAGAGTCAGTGCCAACAAGACAGACAATCAGAATCAAAATACGCCGAACATCGGGCGAGCCATGGGCAGCATCTGAACCACACGGAAACCTCAACATTTCAGGAAAGTGCAACATTTAAATAATACCTTTTTTTACAAAGTAATCGAGCTCGAGATAATATGAACAGCAAAATTTAGTAAATCAAAATTGTTAAAGATGTAATGAGAGAGAGAGAGTGATAGAAATTGTGAGAAAACAGGCCGGCCGCTTTTTTTTAGAAGAGGCGTGGGTTTGTGTTCAATAACCCGATTCAATGATAATATTAGAAAAATTAAATACTGCAGTATAAAAATTTTTTTTTTGATGTAATAGAAGTAAAGAGAGAATAATTATTGGAAACGTAAGATATTAATAAGCAGAGAAAGTTAACTGGCCGCCATGTTGTAGGTGCGGTATAAGCCGCCATTTGTATTTTAAATATTAACTATGCAAAGAAAGTAACAATTAAAGTTTTTTACACCTTTCAATGGTAGTCAGTCTTATTATTTCGTACAACCCCAATGTTTCTGCACTTTCACTTAAAGAACTTTGGACCCTGGGTATAAAACAGATATGTGTGGGTAGCATACGTCTACGGAAGTGTGATCAACACGTGGTAAGTACCATAAGTATACATTGTTTTACATATTTATGCATTAATATATTTGTTAACAACTTCGAGTTACTTAACAAATGGCGACCGAACGGGACTTTATATATATATAAAAAAAAAAAAATTTATATAAATAAGTCAAAGAGCAGAGACAAGCGGGTGCCGAAATGATAAAACAGCACGTAACATTGCAAAGAGAGGTTATGTTAGTATTTGAGTAAAATACAAAACAACTGAAAATAAACGATCGTTTATTATTAAAAAGTTATTATTATTATAAGCAAAATGGCAAACAATAACGAAAGCATTAGTATAAATAATACAGCAACAGAGTCGCTGTTATTAAATGAACCACAAGCTAACTCAATACCCATTATAAATAATAAAGTGTCATTAGAAGACCTTTTTCAGCTAATGAAAGTACAGAATAATGAATTAAATGATAAATTAAACCACTTTGATGAACAATTTAATGATATCAAGAAAGAAATTAAAAAACAAAGTTGTAATTATGATAAGAGATTAAGTGAAATAGAGACACGGTTAGACGAGATAGAATTAGAAAATAAGAGGGGAGTAGACAAGTCAAATATAAACAAAGACAAGGTAAGTAGGGGAGAGAATTGTAACAATATAAGTAAAAGTATGATATTAGAAAATGATTATGTAAACAGGAGTAGTGATAATGAAATTTTATGGGGAATAGAATATGATAATAAGGGAATGATAGTGTGTTTTGAAGGGTTAAAGAGAGTGTGTAAAGAGAGTATAATTGTAAAAGAGTTGCAGGGGGTAGATTTTTCCCTTAATGATGAAGTAGGGGGTGATGTACATGTGTTGAGGAAGGACGAGAGTGCTTTCGATGTATATTTGGGAGACATATGGTCTACAAATAAAGTTGTCCTTGGTTTTTTTAGTGCACTTCACAGGTGGTGCAATAGTTGTGAATTAGTGTCCCCTGCAAACGTGGAAAGAGAGAATGTAGCTTGGTGTGATAGAGAGAGATGTTTTAAGAGAGAGAGATGGTGTGATAGTGAGAGATATATTGAGAGAAACAGAGAAGTAGAAATTTTTAAGATAAGTAGAGACTATGAAGAGTTTATGGAAAGGTTAGGAGGAGAGATGATTGATAAATATAGTAAATACTTGCCTTGTAATGAAACTGAAGTAGTAGGAGATAATGAAAATAATGACTTTGCAAATTACCTAATTAGGACTGATTATACTGAAGGTGACAGAACCATACCCGATCATGAGTTATATGAGATTAAGGATAATGATAAAAAAATGAATGGTACATGTATTTATGATGTTAGTATAAGAGAGTCAATATTAAACAATGTATATAGTTTTAAGATAAGACTATTGTTCGACGATGGAGGGTAGATATTTTATTGTGTTTATGAACATTTAAATATGTGGACAGTGTTTTGAAATGGACTGCTTTCTGACTGATTTTGATAAATGATGAAATGATAATTTTGGATTGTATATTTATGTATTAATGTCAGTGTATTTGTGTATTTTGCTGTTGTGTATTTTATGTATTTTTTTATGTAAACCATGTACGGTAGAATTTTAAATAATTGAAGAAAGTTTGAATATGAATTAAAATAATTATGAGGTTTAGATTCTAGTGAATAATAAATGATTACGCATATGATAGATTTGGATATTGAGTTGTTTTAGGATTGTAAGATAAGTGATGAATTTTCTAGTGGTATATTATGGTGAAATGTTGTAAAAGAGTTTGGGTAATAATGATAATTGGAGTTAGTTAAATAGAGTTATTGGGCGTTAGTGAAAATAAGAATGTTGAGATAAATACATAAAGAGGTGTTAGATATTTAGGGACACAGTAGTTAGTGATTATATGTAGAGAGGTGAGTAATGTGCATGGTAATTATATATAGTTGTTGATGATGATATTTTGTAGTAAGGACCCGGTGTAAGGAGTGATCAGCGTGCGACGTGGCAAGGGACCAGCGTGCATCGTTGTGGCAGGCGGAGCAATTTTGGGTTAGTGTTTGCCAATATTTGGTGGAGGGCAAATGGTTAGGAATGAATATGGCCAGGTAGGGAACACACATCCTAGTACAAAAGATGAGCGGTGCCAGAGGATTTAAATGGGATTAGTGAAGGGGGTTATTATAGAGATATTGGTGTCATAATATGTTAATGGTTAGTAGTGGTTAGTAGTAAAAAAGGGGTAGTAAGGTTAGATTGACAAATGCCAAAATAAGATAGAGAATAATGAATAATAGAGAGTCGCCCAAACTAATAAGGATAAAAGGGTTAGAAAAGGAAAATTCATAGCAGAAAGGTGATGTAACTGAAAGGTGAATAATAAATTTGAAAATTTTGTTTTGAATCTAATGATAAATGAATGTTAAATAATAATAAAAGTTAATAGAGAGTTGATAGTAGTAATGTTATACAGTTTTGGTACAAGTTGTGTAAATGTGAATTAAGTAATGTGAATTGTTCAATGTTAGTGTTTAATGTGTAATGTACAATGTTTTATTATGTTTTTATTATGTTGATGGTACAATAGTGTGTGTGGTTAGGAGGTCGTTACGGGGGTAGCGACGGTAAAAATACTAATGTGTTAAAAATTTAAAGATAACAGTGGTTTTGAATAAAGAAAAATGAATTAGTTCTGTTGCAAAGAAAATAAGAATAAAGAAAAATGCGTAAAAAAAATAAAGAGTTTGAAGTTGTTTGCCATGATAGGTATATATTTCAATGTTATATGAAGTAAAATAGTAGAGTTAGTGGTTGTTGCTTAGAAAAGTTAAAATTTGTTTTCTGCTTAGGATAAGAATATATTTTCATGTGGTAAAGAGAGTAATTATGGTTGACTGGAGTCAGAGAGTTTTTATAAATGCAGGAATGTTTGAAAAATGGAGAGGGTTTTTCTGTCTTAAATCTTGTCTTTGTTATTTGAAAATTTATTAATGGAGCAAACCAATGCCTCAAAACACAAACCAATGCATCTAGGGGAGACATATCAGTTGTGGATATGGGAATAGATAAGGCCACTATATTAAAATTTATATTGCATGTTTCAGAGTTTGGTGGTGTTGTGACAGCGGTCCTGAGCTGGCCGGTGCGTCAGAACAGGAGCGTTAAGTGCCTCATGGCCTTATGGTGTTGGGATCTCTCCTGAGAAGTCCAGTAAGGTCAGATGGTACGATCATCATCATTGGACCAAGGGTAAGTGATTATATCTCTTTTATATCAACGTTAAGGGGGTAATGGCGACATATCTGAACTGATCCTTTTAGAAAAGTGTGAATGAGTCAATGAAAGTTTTTATGTTTCGACATAAAACCTTTCATTGAGGGGGTTTTGTGACAGTACGAAAATCCTGATGTCGGAATTATGGTATGAGTGGTAGCAAATTATTGTATTTTATTGTTTTACACACACATACATGGGTAGGACTATTTCCCTTTGTAAAGAGACAACGACGCAGATTTCAGCAGAGCAAAACGATTCCAAGGTCAGGAGCGGACGTATGAAGCCGAGCATACACAATGCCGGTATAAGTGAAACAGACTTTCAATATCCTTTCTCATTGCTCCATAAGACGGGACGTCATTAAAATATAAAGATGACCTAACAACAATGACATGACAACAGGGTGTGAACCAAATTGAAACAAAAGACAATGACGTGGATGCGCTAACACATACGCAAAATATATGCTTTGCATCCGCCCAGTCAACTACAAGTCGTCATGAAGTAAACATGTATTAAAGTGTACTGGTGCCAAATAGGCCAGAAATAGTGTTTATCAGTAGTTAAAAAATGTAAAAGTCAGCAAAATATAACTCAACTAAATAACAGTCTAACAATGTAGAGTCAGTGCCAACAAGACAGACAATCAGAATCAAAATACGCCGAACATCGGGCGAGCCATGGGCAGCATCTGAACCACACGGAAACCTCAACATTTCAGGAAAGTGCAACATTTAAATAATACCTTTTTTTACAAAGTAATCGAGCTCGAGATAATATGAACAGCAAAATTTAGTAAATCAAAATTGTTAAAGATGTAATGAGAGAGAGAGAGTGATAGAAATTGTGAGAAAACAGGCCGGCCGCTTTTTTTTAGAAGAGGCGTGGGTTTGTGTTCAATAACCCGATTCAATGATAATATTAGAAAAATTAAATACTGCAGTATAAAAATTTTTTTTTTGATGTAATAGAAGTAAAGAGAGAATAATTATTGGAAACGTAAGATATTAATAAGCAGAGAAAGTTAACTGGCCGCCATGTTGTAGGTGCGGTATAAGCCGCCATTTGTATTTTAAATATTAACTATGCAAAGAAAGTAACAATTAAAGTTTTTTACACCTTTCAATGGTAGTCAGTCTTATTATTTCGTACAACCCCAATGTTTCTGCACTTTCACTTAAAGAACTTTGGACCCTGGGTATAAAACAGATATGTGTGGGTAGCATACGTCTACGGAAGTGTGATCAACACGTGGTAAGTACCATAAGTATACATTGTTTTACATATTTATGCATTAATATATTTGTTAACAACTTCGAGTTACTTAACAAATGGCGACCGAACGGGACTTTATATATATATAAAAAAAAAAAAATTTATATAAATAAGTCAAAGAGCAGAGACAAGCGGGTGCCGAAATGATAAAACAGCACGTAACATTGCAAAGAGAGGTTATGTTAGTATTTGAGTAAAATACAAAACAACTGAAAATAAACGATCGTTTATTATTAAAAAGTTATTATTATTATAAGCAAAATGGCAAACAATAACGAAAGCATTAGTATAAATAATACAGCAACAGAGTCGCTGTTATTAAATGAACCACAAGCTAACTCAATACCCATTATAAATAATAAAGTGTCATTAGAAGACCTTTTTCAGCTAATGAAAGTACAGAATAATGAATTAAATGATAAATTAAACCACTTTGATGAACAATTTAATGATATCAAGAAAGAAATTAAAAAACAAAGTTGTAATTATGATAAGAGATTAAGTGAAATAGAGACACGGTTAGACGAGATAGAATTAGAAAATAAGAGGGGAGTAGACAAGTCAAATATAAACAAAGACAAGGTAAGTAGGGGAGAGAATTGTAACAATATAAGTAAAAGTATGATATTAGAAAATGATTATGTAAACAGGAGTAGTGATAATGAAATTTTATGGGGAATAGAATATGATAATAAGGGAATGATAGTGTGTTTTGAAGGGTTAAAGAGAGTGTGTAAAGAGAGTATAATTGTAAAAGAGTTGCAGGGGGTAGATTTTTCCCTTAATGATGAAGTAGGGGGTGATGTACATGTGTTGAGGAAGGACGAGAGTGCTTTCGATGTATATTTGGGAGACATATGGTCTACAAATAAAGTTGTCCTTGGTTTTTTTAGTGCACTTCACAGGTGGTGCAATAGTTGTGAATTAGTGTCCCCTGCAAACGTGGAAAGAGAGAATGTAGCTTGGTGTGATAGAGAGAGATGTTTTAAGAGAGAGAGATGGTGTGATAGTGAGAGATATATTGAGAGAAACAGAGAAGTAGAAATTTTTAAGATAAGTAGAGACTATGAAGAGTTTATGGAAAGGTTAGGAGGAGAGATGATTGATAAATATAGTAAATACTTGCCTTGTAATGAAACTGAAGTAGTAGGAGATAATGAAAATAATGACTTTGCAAATTACCTAATTAGGACTGATTATACTGAAGGTGACAGAACCATACCCGATCATGAGTTATATGAGATTAAGGATAATGATAAAAAAATGAATGGTACATGTATTTATGATGTTAGTATAAGAGAGTCAATATTAAACAATGTATATAGTTTTAAGATAAGACTATTGTTCGACGATGGAGGGTAGATATTTTATTGTGTTTATGAACATTTAAATATGTGGACAGTGTTTTGAAATGGACTGCTTTCTGACTGATTTTGATAAATGATGAAATGATAATTTTGGATTGTATATTTATGTATTAATGTCAGTGTATTTGTGTATTTTGCTGTTGTGTATTTTATGTATTTTTTTATGTAAACCATGTACGGTAGAATTTTAAATAATTGAAGAAAGTTTGAATATGAATTAAAATAATTATGAGGTTTAGATTCTAGTGAATAATAAATGATTACGCATATGATAGATTTGGATATTGAGTTGTTTTAGGATTGTAAGATAAGTGATGAATTTTCTAGTGGTATATTATGGTGAAATGTTGTAAAAGAGTTTGGGTAATAATGATAATTGGAGTTAGTTAAATAGAGTTATTGGGCGTTAGTGAAAATAAGAATGTTGAGATAAATACATAAAGAGGTGTTAGATATTTAGGGACACAGTAGTTAGTGATTATATGTAGAGAGGTGAGTAATGTGCATGGTAATTATATATAGTTGTTGATGATGATATTTTGTAGTAAGGACCCGGTGTAAGGAGTGATCAGCGTGCGACGTGGCAAGGGACCAGCGTGCATCGTTGTGGCAGGCGGAGCAATTTTGGGTTAGTGTTTGCCAATATTTGGTGGAGGGCAAATGGTTAGGAATGAATATGGCCAGGTAGGGAACACACATCCTAGTACAAAAGATGAGCGGTGCCAGAGGATTTAAATGGGATTAGTGAAGGGGGTTATTATAGAGATATTGGTGTCATAATATGTTAATGGTTAGTAGTGGTTAGTAGTAAAAAAGGGGTAGTAAGGTTAGATTGACAAATGCCAAAATAAGATAGAGAATAATGAATATAGAGAGTCGCCCAAACTAATAAGGATAAAAGGGTTAGAAAAGGAAAATTCATAGCAGAAAGGTGATGTAACTGAAAGGTGAATAATAAATTTGAAAATTTTGTTTTGAATCTAATGATAAATGAATGTTAAATAATAATAAAAGTTAATAGAGAGTTGATAGTAGTAATGTTATACAGTTTTGGTACAAGTTGTGTAAATGTGAATTAAGTAATGTGAATTGTTCAATGTTAGTGTTTAATGTGTAATGTACAATGTTTTATTATGTTTTTATTATGTTGATGGTACAATAGTGTGTGTGGTTAGGAGGTCGTTACGGGGGTAGCGACGGTAAAAATACTAATGTGTTAAAAATTTAAAGATAACAGTGGTTTTGAATAAAGAAAAATGAATTAGTTCTGTTGCAAAGAAAATAAGAATAAAGAAAAATGCGTAAAAAAAATAAAGAGTTTGAAGTTGTTTGCCATGATAGGTATATATTTCAATGTTATATGAAGTAAAATAGTAGAGTTAGTGGTTGTTGCTTAGAAAAGTTAAAATTTGTTTTCTGCTTAGGATAAGAATATATTTTCATGTGGTAAAGAGAGTAATTATGGTTGACTGGAGTCAGAGAGTTTTTATAAATGCAGGAATGTTTGAAAAATGGAGAGGGTTTTTCTGTCTTAAATCTTGTCTTTGTTATTTGAAAATTTATTAATGGAGCAAACCAATGCCTCAAAACACAAACCAATGCATCTAGGGGAGACATATCAGTTGTGGATATGGGAATAGATAAGGCCACTATATTAAAATTTATATTGCATGTTTCAGAGTTTGGTGGTGTTGTGACAGCGGTCCTGAGCTGGCCGGTGCGTCAGAACAGGAGCGTTAAGTGCCTCATGGCCTTATGGTGTTGGGATCTCTCCTGAGAAGTCCAGTAAGGTCAGATGGTACGATCATCATCATTGGACCAAGGGTAAGTGATTATATCTCTTTTATATCAACGTTAAGGGGGTAATGGCGACATATCTGAACTGATCCTTTTAGAAAAGTGTGAATGAGTCAATGAAAGTTTTTGTTTCGACATAAAACCTTTCATTGAGGGGGTTTTGTGACAGTACGAAAATCCTGATGTCGGAATTATGGTATGAGTGGTAGCAAATTATTGTATTTTATTGTTTTACACACACATACATGGGTAGGACTATTTCCCTTTGTAAAGAGACAACGACGCAGATTTCAGCAGAGCAAAACGATTCCAAGGTCAGGAGCGGACGTATGAAGCCGAGCATACACAATGCCGGTATAAGTGAAACAGACTTTCAATATCCTTTCTCATTGCTCCATAAGACGGGACGTCATTAAAATATAAAGATGACCTAACAACAATGACATGACAACAGGGTGTGAACCAAATTGAAACAAAAGACAATGACGTGGATGCGCTAACACATACGCAAAATATATGCTTTGCATCCGCCCAGTCAACTACAAGTCGTCATGAAGTAAACATGTATTAAAGTGTACTGGTGCCAAATAGGCCAGAAATAGTGTTTATCAGTAGTTAAAAAATGTAAAAGTCAGCAAAATATAACTCAACTAAATAACAGTCTAACAATGTAGAGTCAGTGCCAACAAGACAGACAATCAGAATCAAAATACGCCGAACATCGGGCGAGCCATGGGCAGCATCTGAACCACACGGAAACCTCAACATTTCAGGAAAGTGCAACATTTAAATAATACCTTTTTTTACAAAGTAATCGAGCTCGAGATAATATGAACAGCAAAATTTAGTAAATCAAAATTGTTAAAGATGTAATGAGAGAGAGAGAGTGATAGAAATTGTGAGAAAACAGGCCGGCCGCTTTTTTTTAGAAGAGGCATGGGTTTGTGTTCAATAACCCGATTCAATGATAATATTAGAAAAATTAAATACTGCAGTATAAAAATTTTTTTTTTGATGTAATAGAAGTAAAGAGAGAATAATTATTGGAAACGTAAGATATTAATAAGCAGAGAAAGTTAACTGGCCGCCATGTTGTAGGTGCGGTATAAGCCGCCATTTGTATTTTAAATATTAACTATGCAAAGAAAGTAACAATTAAAGTTTTTTACACCTTTCAATGGTAGTCAGTCTTATTATTTCGTACAACCCCAATGTTTCTGCACTTTCACTTAAAGAACTTTGGACCCTGGGTATAAAACAGATATGTGTGGGTAGCATACGTCTACGGAAGTGTGATCAACACGTGGTAAGTACCATAAGTATACATTGTTTTACATATTTATGCATTAATATATTTGTTAACAACTTCGAGTTACTTAACAAATGGCGACCGAACGGGACTTTATATATATATATAAAAAAAAAAAATTTATATAAATAAGTCAAAGAGCAGAGACAAGCGGGTGCCGAAATGATAAAACAGCACGTAACATTGCAAAGAGAGGTTATGTTAGTATTTGAGTAAAATACAAAACAACTGAAAATAAACGATCGTTTATTATTAAAAAGTTATTATTATTATAAGCAAAATGGCAAACAATAACGAAAGCATTAGTATAAATAATACAGCAACAGAGTCGCTGTTATTAAATGAACCACAAGCTAACTCAATACCCATTATAAATAATAAAGTGTCATTAGAAGACCTTTTTCAGCTAATGAAAGTACAGAATAATGAATTAAATGATAAATTAAACCACTTTGATGAACAATTTAATGATATCAAGAAAGAAATTAAAAAACAAAGTTGTAATTATGATAAGAGATTAAGTGAAATAGAGACACGGTTAGACGAGATAGAATTAGAAAATAAGAGGGGAGTAGACAAGTCAAATATAAACAAAGACAAGGTAAGTAGGGGAGAGAATTGTAACAATATAAGTAAAAGTATGATATTAGAAAATGATTATGTAAACAGGAGTAGTGATAATGAAATTTTATGGGGAATAGAATATGATAATAAGGGAATGATAGTGTGTTTTGAAGGGTTAAAGAGAGTGTGTAAAGAGAGTATAATTGTAAAAGAGTTGCAGGGGGTAGATTTTTCCCTTAATGATGAAGTAGGGGGTGATGTACATGTGTTGAGGAAGGACGAGAGTGCTTTCGATGTATATTTGGGAGACATATGGTCTACAAATAAAGTTGTCCTTGGTTTTTTTAGTGCACTTCACAGGTGGTGCAATAGTTGTGAATTAGTGTCCCCTGCAAACGTGGAAAGAGAGAATGTAGCTTGGTGTGATAGAGAGAGATGTTTTAAGAGAGAGAGATGGTGTGATAGTGAGAGATATATTGAGAGAAACAGAGAAGTAGAAATTTTTAAGATAAGTAGAGACTATGAAGAGTTTATGGAAAGGTTAGGAGGAGAGATGATTGATAAATATAGTAAATACTTGCCTTGTAATGAAACTGAAGTAGTAGGAGATAATGAAAATAATGACTTTGCAAATTACCTAATTAGGACTGATTATACTGAAGGTGACAGAACCATACCCGATCATGAGTTATATGAGATTAAGGATAATGATAAAAAAATGAATGGTACATGTATTTATGATGTTAGTATAAGAGAGTCAATATTAAACAATGTATATAGTTTTAAGATAAGACTATTGTTCGACGATGGAGGGTAGATATTTTATTGTGTTTATGAACATTTAAATATGTGGACAGTGTTTTGAAATGGACTGCTTTCTGACTGATTTTGATAAATGATGAAATGATAATTTTGGATTGTATATTTATGTATTAATGTCAGTGTATTTGTGTATTTTGCTGTTGTGTATTTTATGTATTTTTTTATGTAAACCATGTACGGTAGAATTTTAAATAATTGAAGAAAGTTTGAATATGAATTAAAATAATTATGAGGTTTAGATTCTAGTGAATAATAAATGATTACGCATATGATAGATTTGGATATTGAGTTGTTTTAGGATTGTAAGATAAGTGATGAATTTTCTAGTGGTATATTATGGTGAAATGTTGTAAAAGAGTTTGGGTAATAATGATAATTGGAGTTAGTTAAATAGAGTTATTGGGCGTTAGTGAAAATAAGAATGTTGAGATAAATACATAAAGAGGTGTTAGATATTTAGGGACACAGTAGTTAGTGATTATATGTAGAGAGGTGAGTAATGTGCATGGTAATTATATATAGTTGTTGATGATGATATTTTGTAGTAAGGACCCGGTGTAAGGAGTGATCAGCGTGCGACGTGGCAAGGGACCAGCGTGCATCGTTGTGGCAGGCGGAGCAATTTTGGGTTAGTGTTTGCCAATATTTGGTGGAGGGCAAATGGTTAGGAATGAATATGGCCAGGTAGGGAACACACATCCTAGTACAAAAGATGAGCGGTGCCAGAGGATTTAAATGGGATTAGTGAAGGGGGTTATTATAGAGATATTGGTGTCATAATATGTTAATGGTTAGTAGTGGTTAGTAGTAAAAAAGGGGTAGTAAGGTTAGATTGACAAATGCCAAAATAAGATAGAGAATAATGAATAATAGAGAGTCGCCCAAACTAATAAGGATAAAAGGGTTAGAAAAGGAAAATTCATAGCAGAAAGGTGATGTAACTGAAAGGTGAATAATAAATTTGAAAATTTTGTTTTGAATCTAATGATAAATGAATGTTAAATAATAATAAAAGTTAATAGAGAGTTGATAGTAGTAATGTTATACAGTTTTGGTACAAGTTGTGTAAATGTGAATTAAGTAATGTGAATTGTTCAATGTTAGTGTTTAATGTGTAATGTACAATGTTTTATTATGTTTTTATTATGTTGATGGTACAATAGTGTGTGTGGTTAGGAGGTCGTTACGGGGGTAGCGACGGTAAAAATACTAATGTGTTAAAAATTTAAAGATAACAGTGGTTTTGAATAAAGAAAAATGAATTAGTTCTGTTGCAAAGAAAATAAGAATAAAGAAAAATGCGTAAAAAAAATAAAGAGTTTGAAGTTGTTTGCCATGATAGGTATATATTTCAATGTTATATGAAGTAAAATAGTAGAGTTAGTGGTTGTTGCTTAGAAAAGTTAAAATTTGTTTTCTGCTTAGGATAAGAATATATTTTCATGTGGTAAAGAGAGTAATTATGGTTGACTGGAGTCAGAGAGTTTTTATAAATGCAGGAATGTTTGAAAAATGGAGAGGGTTTTTCTGTCTTAAATCTTGTCTTTGTTATTTGAAAATTTATTAATGGAGCAAACCAATGCCTCAAAACACAAACCAATGCATCTAGGGCAGACATATCAGTTGTGGATATGGGAATAGATAAGGCCACTATATTAAAATTTATATTGCATGTTTCAGAGTTTGGTGGTGTTGTGACAGCGGTCCTGAGCTGGCCGGTGCGTCAGAACAGGAGCGTTAAGTGCCTCATGGCCTTATGGTGTTGGGATCTCTCCTGAGAAGTCCAGTAAGGTCAGATGGTACGATCATCATCATTGGACCAAGGGTAAGTGATTATATCTCTTTTATATCAATGTTAAGGGGGTAATGGCGACATATCTGAACTGATCCTTTTAGAAAAGTGAATGAGTCAATGAAAGTTTTTATGTTTCGACATAAAACCTTTCATTGAGGGGGTTTTGTGACAGTACGAAAATCCTGATGTCGGAATTATGGTATGAGTGGTAGCAAATTATTGTATTTTATTGTTTTACACACACATACATGGGTAGGACTATTTCCCTTTGTAAAGAGACGACGCAGATTTCAGCAGAGCAAAACGATTCCAAGGTCAGGAGCGGACGTATGAAGCCGAGCATACACAATGCCGGTATAAGTGAAACAGACTTTCAATATCCTTTCTCATTGCTCCATAAGACGGGACGTCATTAAAATATAAAGATGACCTAACAACAATGACATGACAACAGGGTGTGAACCAAATTGAAACAAAAGACAATGACGTGGATGCGCTAACACATACGCAAAATATATGCTTTGCATCCGCCCAGTCAACTACAAGTCGTCATGAAGTAAACATGTATTAAAGTGTACTGGTGCCAAATAGGCCAGAAATAGTGTTTATCAGTAGTTAAAAAATGTAAAAGTCAGCAAAATATAACTCAACTAAATAACAGTCTAACAATGTAGAGTCAGTGCCAACAAGACAGACAATCAGAATCAAAATACGCCGAACATCGGGCGAGCCATGGGCAGCATCTGAACCACACGGAAACCTCAACATTTCAGGAAAGTGCAACATTTAAATAATACCTTTTTTTACAAAGTAATCGAGCTCGAGATAATATGAACAGCAAAATTTAGTAAATCAAAATTGTTAAAGATGTAATGAGAGAGAGAGAGTGATAGAAATTGTGAGAAAACAGGCCGGCCGCTTTTTTTTAGAAGAGGCGTGGGTTTGTGTTCAATAACCCGATTCAATGATAATATTAGAAAAATTAAATACTGCAGTATAAAATGTTTTTTTTTTATGTAATAGAAGTAAAGAGAGAATAATTATTGGAAACGTAAGATATTAATAAGCAGCGGAAGTTAACTGCCCGCCATGTTGTAGGTGCGGTATAAGCCACCATTTGTATTTTAAGTATTAACTATGGAAAGAAAGTAACAATTAAACAAAGTTTTTTACACCTTTCAATGGTAGTCAGTCTTATTATTTCGTACAACCCCAATGTTTCTGCACTTTCACTTAAAGAACTTTGGACCCTGGGTATAAAACAGATATGTGTGGGTAGCATGCGTCTACGGAAGTGTGATCAACACGTGGTAAGTACCATAAGTACATATTGTTTTACATATTTATGTATTTATATATGTGTAAACAAGAGAGTGAGTTAACATCTGGACTGTCACATCACACTTTTGCCAGATTTTTTGGCGTCGCTTCGTGAATTACACTCTGCCGATGTTCTAACTCAAAATTGGTTAATGTACCACTGTTATTAATACACTTTTGGTGGTGTAATACCACACTTAGTGAATACGCCGGCCAGCACGGTTCACTGTCTGGACGAAAAATGACACTGTTTCACCACTGTGTATTGCAGAGGTGGGGCAACAACGACGTCACTGGTTCTTTGTTCAACGGCCCAGCCTAGTTGAATACAATGCGCCTTGCATTCTTTCGTCTGACGTAATCATTGGTTGGTCTTGTTTACTTGTTATCATGACAAACAGTTTTTTGTTACATTTGTAATTTTCCACTGAATTTGACATAAATCCTGTTAACATAATATTGCGTTGTTGACAGTTCTCACCAAAACTCTTATAGGGAATACAAAATAAAATTATTATTATTAAAAATTGTTATAAAATAAAAATACAATAATTGTGTTTGGAACCATAGGTTTACAAATTTATTAGGGTACCAGAATTGTACCGTCAGTGTGTGAAATAAAACACGACATCAATCATGTGTATAAGTATAATTATACCATCAAAAATGGTACAATAAATATACACAGTTATGCATTACATAATGCAATAAAACATACACGTGCACGCACACACACACACACACACACGCACACACACAAGTACCTATAGAATTGTCACATGGTTTTAACATCAGCAGTGAATCTATAACAGACATCAATGTATGGAATTAGAGAGTTACAAATGAAACCGCTGTAGAATGAATAAATAGAAAATCACTAGGTGTTACCTTATAGAAAAACAAATGTAAAACTTCATGTTCACACAATATTGAATGATGTAGTAAGTGTGGAACCGAGCTAAGAAATACTGTCCGCTCTGCTTCATTTCGCGAATACAAATGACCATATAGCAGATCACTTGATCACTTCCTCCTCCACTGCACCGTAACAAGTGCACAACAAGTTAGGTAAGTTCCAAACAATCTGCGGAAAAATCAACATATTTTTAGAAACAAGGTAGATCAAGATGCAAAATTAAAGTTTTACAAAGTTATGGGAGTCCCTGTACTATGTAAAGGGACACACACTATGGGTGTGAATAATGGGCAACAACGAAAAAAGACAGTAAAATACAGACCTCGGAAATGGCATTCTCAAGAGTAGTTAAAAGGTGTTCTAAACTTGACCTTATAAGAAATAAGGCCATAAGAGAAGAGTTAAAAGTTTTTAACTTGAATGAAAAATTAAAAGATTACAAACAACAGTGGAAAGAACACTTAGAAAGAATGACAGATTCCAGACTGACCAAACAAGTCTTGAAATTCAAACCTATAGGACACAGGTGTGTGGGTAGACCTAAGAAGAGATGGCTGGAGGATTTTTAAGATGCAACAGGCATAACTTTGCCTATGGCGTCTTGTGAAGAATGCCAGTAAATCAGTGCTTTTTCTGTGCTAACAGTTTTACTCATATTTTAACACATCCCTGTTATGGATTGTTTCCAAGTTAAGGCTATGCAGAACCTTGTTGTGATTGGCTTTGAATGTTTTTTTATAATCGAGTTTACAGCATGTGTGCATACCGTCATCCTTGCTTAAGGTCCAAATGTACCTTACACATTTGTAAATACCTTATAAATGTATAAGGTACCATATAAATATACCGTCACGCTTGCTGTAACAGCCAAATGTACACATATCTTTGTTAATGAACATCCTTTGGTCTAATATTATGTCCTTCACTCTCATTGATTATATAATTTACATTAAATAAATTGACTCCATAATTCTGAAACTGCCCTATAGGAGTCCCATTACAGCAAGTAGATTTACAGTTGTTAACTCCATACTTCTTCATAGCACTGTTCAGACTCAGACATCTGACCAAAATTTCTCTACCGTACCTAGAGAAATTTATTGAATATTTTAATTCCTTTACCTCAAGATGTATTTTCCTGTATTTGGCACATGTTTCGGGAATCCTATTGTTCACATCCTCAGCCTTGTTGTTGTTATGCTTTACTGTTGGTTTTTGGTATTTTACACTCATTGTATGTGATTGTTGTGTATATATTAACTTTTTGAGTGTTTTCGATGTTGAGTACTTTGAAAATTGTAATATGGTTTGTATTTATTTGTGTATTAGTTTGTTTAGTTTTGTGTTTGTATATTTATAAATAGGCTATAACATCTTGAGGTAAAGAAATTATAAATATTAAGTAAATTATGTATGCATCAAGAAATATACTGTAGCAAAAAGTGTTTGAAATGTGTGTGTGTGACCAATTTAAACAGTTGCAGTAAATGTTTACAGTTTGTTAAAAGAGCCGTATTTCATTGGAAAAAATAATTTATTTTTTATTTTAGGGTAGATATTTTAATTATATTTATAATTATTTGGTTACAGCATTTGGAAGACATCACTACAATTATAAAGGATGAAATTCTTTTAGAAGAAGTGGAAAAAGAAATAAATACACAAGAGGTAAAGTTTTTTTTTTATATGCAATCAGTCTTCCATCTACAAGTAGGTGACACAAGTGAGATTCATGGTAGATCAGTCTTCCATTGAAGGCAGTCACTTTATTAACAAAATATTTTTGAAGTTGAACATTTATAGTTGAAAATTAGATTCAGTCTTAGCCTTTCCAGTGCTCTGGGTGTGTATACACACAAAATTTGTATGTCACTATGATGCTCCAGATGTGGTAAGTCACATCATTTTAAATTGGTAAAGTGCTCAGAACGGTTTAGTACGCCTATGGCTGTGACACACAGAACAAGCATTGTGCGTACAAGGTCAAAAAATTATCTTTAGTTATGAGTCAGCTGTTGAAACAAAGACAGTTCATTCAGTGTGTCTGGTGTCATTTAGAAGTTGAGATAATTCACAGATGAGTTTTAGTAAACGCTGCCATTAAGTGATACATATATTTGTTGTTGTGGCGTGTTCCTTTTAGTTATATCTGCAATTGACAGTTGAGTGTTGCTCAGGTTGTAACAATTATTTTTCTTTACCTGCTTTAATTTATTTAATTATACACTTTCCCTCTTTACCTTGTTCTGTTTACCTCCATCTTCCGGACGCCATCTTGCACTGTTTCCAAATTTACTTACCCAAGGTCCACCCAGAGTTCGTTTGAGCGTATTTTATAAGAACAAATGGTTGTTTGAAATAGCTAAATCATGTTGAAATAACTAGATCAATATTATTTTATTAAATTATTAATTAAACTCATCTTTCAATTTAAATAAACTGTTTCATTCCCCTTCAGTTCCCTTGATACAATCTTTAGCAATTCGCTACTAACATTACTTATGTAATTACTCATATTCAAAATAAAATTCATTAAGACAGAAAATTGTTTTTTTACCCAACACAAACCAGCGCTTCTTATTTATTATTTAATTTTCATTCACTCACATACACACACTCTCACACGGTACATATTTTAGATTTTCCACTTGAGCTCATATGTATATTAATTTTGAATGAATTTATTTTAATTTCCCTGTCTGTTACTTAGCTGATCATGGTATATCCATAGTCCAGCCTCCTCGCGTAACTTTTTACTCTGCACCTTCTTCTCACAATTTGTTTTATACCGCCGAAACTGTCATCATGTTAAATTAATCACTGTCGAGTTACATCATTACTCGAATTATTCTTTTGGTTTTAAAATCACATTTTTACACGTTTTGGTGTTTCGGGCGTGCCCGTAATTAAGTTCCGGAACTTTGCGGCTGTACAGCACGAGTTGTTATTGCAGACTGGGGCGAAATTTACTGTCTCAATTTCTGAAGTAGCAGGGGAGTCACGTGATTTCAATCTTTTGTTCTTTTGTGTTCTGAAACCAATAATTTTGATGGTATTATTAATTTGGATCGACATTCCAGCAGTGACGTATAGCTCTGATGTCATCTGGCGTGACTTCTGAGTACATAGGTCAAAGTTCGTACTACTAAATATAACTGCTTTCCTTGCGCCCTGATGTTGACCTTGACACTAATTCATTCACACTGCATACTACGTTTATTGTTCCCAAATAAAATTTACAATTATTATATCGTGACCTCTTTTCCCCAAAATATTCTTAGGTGGGCTTAATTGTCCCATTACAAGGTTGTGTAATCTTTGCCGTTAACGATAAATGTAATTGTTGTTGTGGCAAGTTAATTTTTTATCTACATTTGCTAATTGACAGTTGAGTGTTGTCAATTGTATAATGTTTGCAATAAATGACATGTATAATTAATTTAATTACCTTGTATCCGTCAGTGACTTCGTTCTAGCGTTTTTTATATAGACGCGTTTCGTGACGTGTCATATCATCAGTAATCCTCGTCAAATGTTAAAATTCTCATAAAACATAAAAATACATTTGCACATATTTACTAAATCACAATAACGACACACACATAACACAATGTAACTTCGGCTCCGTTGGACCGGTCGGACCGCGCGAGTAGTTTCCGAGCCACTAATTAAACTAAGTCAATCCTTATCACCAGTCATTACCTTCATGCGCGATTATATTTAGGGCTTTATCATAAAGTGAGTGAGATTGAAACCTTAATTGTTCATTTAATATACTGTTATTGTTGATATTCTTGTCTTTAAATGATTTATACATCTCAAACTCCTCGAGAGCATCCATTAACCTACCCTTACCGCATACATGGATTGCTTTGAAATTAGTATTGAAATCTGTGTAATTATGGTTATGCATCATTAGATGGCGCGCATAATTAGATTTGGTCTCGTGTAAATCATTCCTTGGTAGATGTTCTTTGTATCTTTTCAAGAAAGACCTGCCAGTTTGACCCAGATAGAAACCATCACAATCATCACATGACATCCTGTAAACACCTATTTTCTCTTCTAACGGAAATGGTTATTTTATGCGTAACAAATTAGAAATATTATTATTTGTTTTAAACGCGACTTTTATATTAAATTTAGAAAACACATTGGATATAATGTTAGGTAAAAGGCTACCATACACTGTCATTATATACTTTTTATTATTATTTTTATTTTTGTTAACTTTATTATCATCGATGGTATTATGGTGGGATCTAGTTTTATATAGGTGTCGCTTAAGAAGTCTATCTATCATCGAACTCTTGTACCCATTTGCTATTGCTATGTGCCTTATTATATCCAATTCATCCTGAAAGTCCTTTTGGTTAAGTGGAATCGTTACCAACCTATGAACAAAACTGTTGTAAGCCGCCATTTTCTGGCTATATGGGTGATGAGAATCAGCGTGTATTGTAATATCTGTGGTGGTGGGTTTCCTATATATTTTATATTGAAATTTATTAAGATACTTTGTAACAGTCAGGTCCAAAAAATTGAGTTTATTGCAAACCTCTGTTTCGAGGGTAAATTGTATGTTCTTGCTAAGGCTTTCAAATAATGTTTCAGTTTCTCTATCTGTCGTAGCGTGCCATTAAAAACTATAAAGGTGTCGTCTACATATCATGCATAGAATTTAATATTATTATAAAATTTGTTATTCTCTGAGAACACGCAAGTATTTTCAAAATGATGCAAGTATAAATCCGCCAGCAGTCCTGAAAGTGGCGAACCCATTGCGAGACCAAACTCTTGTAGGTAAAAATTATTATTAAAAGTGACGTAATTCTGCTTCAACAGGACATTCAACAATAAAATTAACTCGTCTATTTGTTTGTGATTCAGCTTCTCACAATGAGAAGATCTTTTACAATTGAAATTGTGTCATGGCATCCAACGGAGCCGAAGTTACATCGTGTTATGTGTGTGTCGTTATTATGATTTAGTAAATATGTGCAAATGTGTTTTATGTGAATTTTAACATTTGACGAGGATTGATGATGTGACACATGTCACGAAACGCGTCTATATAAAAAATGCTAGAACGAAGTCACTGACGGATACAAGGTAATTAAATTATTGTGAAAAAGTGACTTGGATACTATATAAAAACAAAATAAATGTATAATTTTGTTATTGCGGCCCATTTTGTAAATGGTAGAGTGCTCCACATGTATATACACACACTGCTGCTGAAAATATGGCACACGGGCAAAGCATAACCGCTCGCACGTGTTGGCAGCGAAAAGGTTAAAACATGGAGACACCTGAGATGTGGCATTTGTCTTTGTCTGTTGGGGTATGTCTCACGATTACTTTTCAACACATCAAATGATTTTTATAAACCTTGGCCTGTGTGTCTGTAACTCTACCCTACAGAACTCGTATTGTTTTTGACACTGATCGTGCAAAATGGAGGTGGGAGAGTGGTAAAATTGTGTGAGGGTGAAAATTTGGAAAAAAATCACAAATATCTGTGTGGAATATCGAATTAAAGAGAACTTTAACCATTATGACTTTATCTTCATTTTTAAAAATCTCAAAATTTTGGGATACCAGGGACCTAAAAGTGAGGGAAATTTTTGATAAAATAGCAAAAATTCAAAGGGATTATTGGGCATATGGCATGTGGGATATAAAAAGGGAATATTAACTAAAATCTGAATGTAGTGGTGAGCTTTAGAAATTTCAATAGTTTGGAATGCAAATTTTTAACACACCAGCCTAGAATGGAATCAAAAATTATTAAAATCCGGCCGTGGTCAGACTAAAGAATATTTTAACACAAATTAGATGTTTAAATTTTTAGCCTGTATTGTGTGCTTACTATACGGTTGTTACATTTCTGAACAAAAAATAGGGTATTTTTAATTAAGAAAGTTGTGTTAGTGGTTATAATCACTATTGTCGGTCCATTGTTAAGCAGCAGGGAAATGGGCAGTAGTCGGTACAAGTAATTGGAGGAATGAAGCGCGTAGACAATGCAGAAGTTATACGCATCACAAAAACAGTGGGAACTCGGTATACTATATGAAATGACGACAGATAAACCTGTTTGAAATGATATGCTATCAAATCCTTATATGTAGTGGCATTTTTCCTGTGTGTATGTTTTGTTTACTACAATCAACAAAATGAGCTATCACATGACTAGAAACCATAATAGCTGCCATACAGGCAACTCTATGTGGGCCACTGTTTATATACAAATCTATCATAAAACCTGTTTAGACATGTGAGAGACAACGATGGGACATGCAACAACAAAAATATGGTTCCTCAGCTGCAGAACTTTCTCACTACACTTAACAAAGTACATTTATTACTGAATGAACTACAAATATTACATCATTTTCGATTAGCAGAAAATCCTAAATTACCATATTTTTTGAACAGAATTAACACTTTTGCACACGACTATAGAAAAATTATTCCAATTAGAGCTTTCAAGCTTCACAGCTCATCGTCAGATCGGAAATAACAATAATAGGACTAGACAACTTCTTTATACCCACTTGCTCTACCACTAGCATACACATTTTCATAAACAAGCTATAAGTTAAATGTCTTTCTGGCTATTGTTAACTAACGAGTTCAGTTACCCATGTCGGTACTTTTACATTTCTTTCTAGTACATTCTGTGTGTTGTGTATGTGTGTTTTTTGTGTACATTCTTTTTAATACCTAATGTTTTAAATCCTTTCTCATTTAGTAGTAGTATTCATTAAATTTTCTAATTATTTCTTTCAATATTTCTAATTCCTGTCTAAGCCTTCTTTTAACTGTGTTACTACTTTCAAAATTTTGTAGTCTTCTAAAGGATTAACAACCTTATGGTTCTCTTCTATGAAATGTCTTGCATATAATGAATTTTTTGTTCTATTACCTTCTCCACGTTTGTGGTTAGATAACCTGCATTCGAATTTCCATCCTGTCTCACCTAGGTACACTTTGTTGCATTATTTACATTTTAATTTACAAACTCTGCTTCTCTGTAAGATTGGGATTTTTTCTATGTTTATTTCTTATCAAATACTATTTCATGTTTTTTAATTGCTATATCTACTCATATTTTTTAAAACATTGTATAATTTTCTGGTATGTGATCCTGTGTATGTCAGTGACCGTGCATAATTCTTTAGTTTTGGTTCATTTTTAGCTTTTTGCATGTTAATACTTTCCATAACATTATCCACTATGTTGGTGTTATAGTTATTGTTCTTTACAATTCCCTTTATCTTTTTTATCTCCCTATCTTTTGTTTCTGTCTCTTTTAAGCACCTGTAAGCTCTATAACAAAATGAATTGATTGCCGCCACTTTGTCGTACAGTAGAAGCCCGATATAGCGCGGTTGTCGGGTGACATACTTTCCCCCGCGTTATAGGCGTAACCGCGGTATATCGGAAGGTGACCTGTACAGTGACAAATGATGGGGAGGGAGGACCGGGAAAAAGGCTACAGCATAATGCACTACTATATACTGTACGTAAATTATGTCACCAAATGTAGAAATAAAAAATAAGAAAACTGTATTTTAATCCAATATTTTAATCTATTTTAATCCAGTGGAATATAAAATACACTATTTATACATTGCTCACTCGACCTACTGTAGGCCTAATTGTTGGTCTTAAAAAAGTCCATAATTGTTGTTTGACGGGATAATGCACAGCGTTTCTTTTCCGCGTATTGTTTTATAAACGCGAGGTGCAGCAGATGAACATTATTAGATTCACTTTGCCTCTCCATCCACGAAATTACTTTGTTTATGTGTATTATCACTTCACTAACATTTGGAATAACTTCTTTCACTTCCACCCCATTTTCATTTCCATCATCGTCATCGTCTTCTTTTTCTTCGCAATTTGCATTTCGGACTGCATCGATATCTTTATCTCCTATACATTCTGTAACAGGCTCACCGTTGTCAACTTCTGCCCAGTCATTCAAGTCATCTAGAGTGAAGTTGCAATGCAGAGCACTACTCGCAGACTGTACATCACTATTAGTGAATCCGGCAACAGAGCAATTTCCATCGGCGATGTTTTGTTCAAAGTAACATTTCTTCCAGCAATTCTGAATCGTAGCCGTACTAATACTTTCCCATGCAAGACCTGTTGAATACGCAACTGTTTTCAGGTTTATTGACTTAAGGTAAATTTCCATTTCCTCATCAGAATTCACTATAGCACTCAGAAGTTCACGGCGGTAATGCGCTTTAAATGCTTTTATGATGCCTTGATCTAATGGCTGGATCAGTGCTGTAGTGTTTTTCGGCAAGAACATGACTCCGATTTTCCCATCTCTTGACTGTAGCATATCAGCAGGTGGATGTGCTGGACAGTGGTCAAGGGTCAGTACAGCTTCGAGGTTGGGTGACCGCAGGTGGCTTCTCACAGATGGAACAAATTCTTCATGGAACCATTTACCAAAAATATCACTTGTCATCCAAGCATTTTTTGTATTACGATATGTGATGGGTAATGACGTCATGTTAACATGTTGAAAGCATCTAGGATTTCGGCTTTTCCCTATACAGAGAGGTTTAACTTTGTGGCTGCCTGATTTATTTGTGGTAAACAGGAGGGTAACTCTATCCTTATTTATTTTTAATCCAGATTTATTTATTGAATTATTCACATCCAGAGTTCTGGTAGGAAGCATTCGAAAATACAGAGCAGTTTCATCACAGTTATACACTTGATGGTCATTTAAATCGTTATCAATCATTACTTTGTTTAATGCCTGAGGAAAAAGTGCTGCAGCTTCACTGTCACATGATCGTGCTTCCCCTTCAATGCTTATCTGGCTTATACCATGACGAGATTTCCATCGCGAAAACCACCCATCAGATGCATTAAAGTCACTGTTGCCATGTAAATCACTATGGAATTTCACAGCTTGAGCTCTAATAACTGGTCCTGACAGTGGCACACCTTCACTTCGTTTTATTAAAAACCACCTGTACAGACACTCATCTAGTTCACTATCCTTACCTACTTTAGTCTTTTTTCTTTGCAACCCCACTTCACTTTCAACTGTGTTCACAAAACTTTTAAGTTTATGTTCTTCCTTCATCCACCCTCTAATTGTTCCTTCTGGGATGCCACACTCACGTGATAAACTTGCCTTTGACTCTCCGTTCTTCACACGATCAATTATTTTGAGTTTATCACTCACAGAATATGCTTTTCTTTTCTGCGACATCACAAAACTCTACACTATGCGAATTTATGACAAAGACTATACACTTTGATAAGATAATATCAGAGTATGATCTTATACTGTAATATAAGAGTACACTATGAGGGAGAGAAGGGATTTAGTTGGCTGCTTGCCTTGGCATGAATTCTTAGAAACGTAGAGACTGTAAATATGGGGCAATTGTTTATGTCTACAGGTACACTTGAACTGGCAATTCTGGCTGTTGTTTACAACGCTGTTTCCAACAACAAGCCTTTGTTTACAATAAACGCAACGCATTCCAATGTGGCTACGGAAGTCACGATAAACAATTCATAATTTATTCACTCTCTACAGTAAGAATTTTCGCTAATAACGGGCGACATACTCTTCACCGCGTTATATCCGAATCCGCGGTATATCGGACCGCGGTATATCGGACCGCGCTATATCGGGCTTCTATTGTACTTCATTTCAGATAATATACTGAGTTCCTACTGTTTTTGTACAGTGTATAACTTGTGTATTGTCTAGGTGCTTCATTCCTCCAATTAGTTGTACTGACTGCTGCCCATTTTCCTACTGCTTAACAATGGACCAACAATCTCTTTATAGATGCCCAGGTTCCCCATATCTAAAAAGCTTCGGTCTTCCATACTTTCTACCTTCATACTGTGGTGCCGAACTTTTAAGACTCTGTCTCTTATTCTTCCTCTTACTCATTTGTGTCATCACAATCTGTTAGTGTGCACACTTTATGATTCGCCCAACCAGACACTGACTTGTCGGCCTCGAACTGTACAACATAGACAAGCGCATCCACTCTATTCTGGTGTATTGCCATTGTAACAGTTGTTGTAGTTCACTATCTCTGACACCATCAGTAAATATCTGTATCACCAATGTCATTCAGAAATTCTCTGGTGCTCTATGATAGGCCAGTCTAACTAAGAAATCAATACTTGCTTCAAACTGTTCTGCATAAGAGTTCTGGCTGTAAGGTGACACTTTCTGCAGTAGCTCTAAGGCAGATACTTGAAAGCAAGAATAAGTGAAACCAATAAAATGTGTTTGCGACTTCAAATTGCCGAAGATATGTTGTCCAGTAGTTAGTGCTTCAATCAAATGTTTGCCCCTTGATATGAATAGGCATGACTGCAGTCAAAGTAACGCTCTCTGTTACCTTATTTTCTGTATTTTTGGGGGGGATTTTACCTTTTTTGGTACAATCAGCTTCTGTTTTAATCTGTTATTTTACATTTCCAGTCCACTTCTCTACTACAGTAAATCTTACCTCTTGCCCACTGAGATCACCATGTAATTCACCCACACCTCCACATAGTAGAACCCAACCTGCAGCAGTATGCTCTTGCAAATGCCTTTGTTCTTATATCAGTGCTTTTATGTGTTCTGTTTCTTACTGATGTTCTTTTTGTCATTATATCTAAGCAAGGATGCTTTTAATGAACTAAATGAATAAGTATTACCTTCTTAGTCCGTCCTGTGGCTTCCTTTTATAAAATTTAAAGATGTAAGAACAACGTGTTTCAGAACTTGTGTTCCATCATCAGGTGCATTTCACTTGTTGGAGGTCGTCAACACATTAAGACATAACACACATTTAAACACAAAAATCTAATTAACAATAGCGCGTGAAGTTCACGGTGCGTACTGTATGGTGTAATATCCATACTGCCATCTGTTGTCATTGTTGTGTGTGCGCTATCTGTGATGAGGGCTTCAGGCATTCAGACAATTGCAATGCTGTATCATACAATGTGTTGGAATGAAAATTCAGCTGGTCATTTAACAAATGCTTGGGATAAAATTTATATGCCCTATACACTTCAAACTCCTCGGCAGCACTCATGTACCGGCCTTACTTGCAAACATGTATGGGTATAAGATTTGTAGCAAAATCTGTGTAGTTGTGGTTACTATTTCATTCAAACTGCCGCATTGAATGTAACAGTGTAACAGTGTGCGGCAGTTACATTAAAATTAAAATTTTTTATACGTTTCAAAAAACAAGCAGTTTTACAAAAAAAGTAGTCTGTTCCTTGGTGCGGAACTGTTCGTAAGGTGATCGCACTCAAAATGTTAAGTATAATGGAATGCTATGTAAGGATACACAATTACACAAATACATTACCAACACAACTATAAAGTGTATTACACCGGCCAGGTCGCATGATTTTTTTTCTCGTTGCGTCAAGTATATGTAGTCGCACAATAATTAAACAATTTTTAAAGAGGAGTGAGATGTTGTTGACATGAAATAATTATTTAAAACTGTTTCAGAATAATCATACTAAGATTTTATTAATTAATAGAAAAATCTTCAAATATTAAAATTTCCAAAATAAAATATTCTCTTTTATAAGTTTACATAAAGTACCATATAATCTTCTCTGCTATTCATGACATATTAAAATAAAATACCATATAATCTTACTAGCTAAACTGACATGTTAAACAAGTTATTTAAATCCTTTTTATTTTTGTGTGTCTGAAATTAACTCAAATTCTAAATAATAATATCAACTCATTTACAGACAAAATAATATTAAGACTCAAGAATAAAATTTGTTGTTGCTATAAACAAAATAAAAATGATATAACATTTACTTCCAATCTATTATTGATTTCTACTGACACCCAAATTTTTAACATACAACAAAAGATTAATATTTCTTTAAATTTTCTTATTCAATTAAATTATTTACTTTACTACTATTTAAATTTCTAACTTTAAGTCTTTATTGTTCATAGTTAAGTTCTTTTCGAGAGCTCTTTTCACAATAAAAAAATATAATTGTTTGTTATCACCTGCGTACATCTGGTGTTACCGTTGTGTTTGTGTGTATGCGTCCAGAATTCTGATAAGTTGATGATGATAATGATGATGATGATGATGATTATGCTGATGCTGTGTTCGCTGTCTGTATGGGTTGTTGTTGGTGATGCTCCAGAGTTCCTCCATACGTCTTGGTGTGGGTGAAAGTGTGTGTCCTGTTAGATCTGCAAACCGGCAGCGTGACGTGTGAAGATTTCTTAAGTCTGAGTGTCTAACCGCCCAAACTTGCCAGTGGTATCTGACACCACTGGATGCCCAAACTGGACGGCGATCTGACAGGTCCAGGCCTGTTTTCGACATGTTAAGAGATTGTCAGTTCACGCAAAGCGTCATTTTAATATAAATCACTTTTCGGTTCATTTTCACAATCTCATGAACATACTCTTAGCATGAGCAATATCATTGTTTGCATAATTTTTTTCTGGTCACTCACATATACCACACATTAATTACTATTTAATTGCACTAGTAATTAATATTAAATTAATAGCGTCTTTATTATTGCACATTTTGCAATAATTTGTATATCACCATATTCATTAAAAATTCCTTAATGTAATGGTGTCTTTATATTTACCCTTATAATTTGGGTAAGTCTTTGTTCACAGGTTTAAATGTATTAGTTAGTTTATTTTAATCCAGTAAAACCTGATTGCAGCCGTGCGCATCACCCCATATTTTCCTGTCGTAGCTTGCGTTACACAAACAGAAACGCTGTCTTTTACACTACAGAAGCAGGTGTGACTTTCGACAGGCCCCAGCCTGCATGTTCCCACACATAATTGAATAAAAAAGTTCGTCTTTTTTTTTTTTTTTTTTACAAAACATACTGCCCTGGGCACATATGCAAAATATATGTATTGTTGCAATATATAAAGCATGTTAATTTAAATAATTTTTGTGATATGTAAATTTTTGAGATGGGACTTATATCAGAATGTTCAAAATAAAAAGGGTTTTTTTAAGTAAAAATGATTTGTGGCCATAAATTCGATTGTAAAAATATTCAGGTTTTTTGAACAAGAATTGTTCTGTTCAGAAGCCTTCTTCGACAAGAACTTTTATTATCTGTAGAAAATCATGAGTTACCTAAGGGTTACCTAAGAACCAATCTAATTATGCAAATTCAGTTGAAAATGATTTTTGACTGATTGATTAGTCTCTCTTTGGAATCGATAACATGTAATTGCCACTTGGTACATGATCATTGACGTCCCAATCACCCACACACACAAGTTAGAAAATTACTACAGTTGCTGCGAGAAATATAGTAGTGTTATTCTGTGAAAGTGCAAGATATCCAATTAGATATATAGACGCTTTAAGCTGACTAGAAAAAAGGTGTTAGCGTAACACGCCATTTTAGTAATCAGTATTAGTTTGCCGTGAAAGTATGTAACCATGCCCATGAGAAATAACTACATGCCTAAAAGCGACCCTGCGGCTGGACAGAGTATATCAATCCACAATCTAGGATCATCCAGAAACAACCCATCATCTGAAGTGTACATAAAATGGAAGCAAACTTATATTATTTATGAACAAATAAAAAAAAAATAATTTAAAAGAATGATTATCATATCAGTAAAGGCTTTATGGTAAATAAGACAGAAGAATGTTAAATATTACTTTACTTCATTGTATATAAAGGGAATCTTTTATTTTGTATTACAAAGGTCAACACAGAGATATTTATTTTTTTTTATAAACTGTATTAAAATCTCAGGAGATTGTAAAAAATAATACCATCATTATTAATAGCCTCCACTTCAAATATAGGCCTATCTCGGACTAGTTATTCTATGTGACACCTGTACATCACAATATGTATACATATATACATCGTTTGACAAGTTCAGCCATTTTCATTTTAGTGTAAATAAATTCGTGCTTTTATGTGTACTGATTCTTGGTAAACCTTGACTCCATTTGTTCTTTATTTAATATTATCTACTTAACTGTTTTTGTTATTATAATTATCTCATGACAACAATTTTTCTCTTTAAATTTTGCAGAGCACCAGTTATGAAATACACAACAATAATAAAATTATAATACTATCTTTGAATACAATAAAATATAAAATACTAATAATAATAGAACAATGTACTAATTCTTGTGTCAGATTGGCAGCACTAATATTTATTATGCAGTGTTAAAAATAATATTAATGAATACACTAATTCTGTGTTTATACCCAACGTAACTGTATTGTGTAAACCACAAGCTGGGTCATATGAATTTGCTTGTTCATTGTGTTAAGTATAATTGTTGCACAGTAAATTGTTTAATAGAGGAGTGAGATACTGATGGCATAAAATAACTAATGACAATACTGGAAAATAATAAATCATCCATTTATTAACTATTATATTTAAAATATTAAATATCAAAAATTTGAAATGTGAATTCAGAATATTCCCTTTTTAAGAAGATACACTGACATACTATTATGCCTCTTATATGTAAGACACAACAATAATAATCTATAACATCAAAACAAAAGACATTAAAAAACAATTGTAAAATTCTTGTAAATTTCTCGGGTGTCTGACAGAAATATAAACTTTGAATCATTATTAAAATTTTAATCTTAGCAAATAATCTGCAAAAATAGTATTATATTTTTTGTTAAATCAAATTGTAATTTATTAATATTTTAATAAAATAATATTGACTTTAAGTAAACATAATTATTGTTTACAAGACAGCACCCATTCTAAATTGATTGGAAAAATTATTTTTAATAAAACTTAAAATTCCACATTACTTATTTTACTTCAACTATTTACATTTTTGTATTGATTTTACTTCAGTAGCTCATACTTCAGTTGTTTCTTTGTTTTGAAGATTTTTTTTTACTTCTGTGTGTGTGTGTGTGTGTGTGTGTGTGTGTGTGTGTGTGTGTGTGTGTGTGTGTGTGTGCAGCTTCTGGATATATGAGACAATGACAACAATGATGGTGATGATGTTGCCGATGCCAATTTCCTGTCGCTAATAAAACCCCAAGAGTGGCCCCATGAGTAAATCATTTGAATCTTCCAGTGGCAGTGGAAAGAAAGTACATTTCTACTTATGGCATTGTCTGAATTGCAAAATGTATTTTGTAGACTTCAAATTTGATTAAATAACCATGTTTAATTATTGTCATTAATTCATTCATGTCTGGACAGGAGTTCTCTAACCAAGGAAAATACATGCGTACACAGAGATCGTCCCCATTTGCAGCACAATACCTGTTTCTGCTTGTAGACCACACACACACTGCATAAAATCGACAGGTGATCACGTTTGACTGGCTAGAGCCTGTAATCTTTGCCTGTACATACACTACTTAAAATTATTTCCAACTTCTCTCTATGAATTATTTACAATACTGCCATTGTTAAATATGCAAATATATGTGTTGTTGCATATATTCCCCAGGTGTTATTGGATTTGAACGGTATTCATATTTTATTTTCATCTTCACATATGTAATTATTCACATAACAGTACGTTTTAAAACTGCTTCTTATAAAAAAAAAAGATTTAATCGAACATAGTAAACACTGCCATGGAGGGATACAAAATTCTGCCACCTTTCTTTGGACGTATTGTTCTCCGTTGACGATATCCTGTGTCACATTTACGTGCTTTGTAGGAAGAGGCTATATAACAATGATTATACCTTTCTTTTCATGGTGCTATTTCTACCTGTTTCTCTAATAACGTGCTGTTTATTCTGAGACTCGTAATATGTTCACCCTTGGTCTCTCCCTCTCCCTCCCTCTCTCTCTCTCTCTCTCTCTCTCTCTCTCTCTCTCTCTCTCTCTCTCTCTCTCTCTCTCTCTCTCTCTCTCTCTCTCTCGTGGGAAATAATTTTCCCTTTGTCTTCTCTCACTTTCTTGTTCATATCGTTTTGCTCTTCTCCAACCTTGCTTGCATTTCTGTCTTCATAGCGATTCCTTCTCTTTCTGCCCAAAGTTTTCCCTTACACTCTCCTCTCTTCTTTCTTGCAGTATGTTTTGGTTGCCATCACATATCACCTCTAGAGAATTGCTTTTATTTTTGTAATCTGTGTGAGCAAATTTAGTAATTCTTCAATGGTTTTAATTCCTTGTATGTATATTTACATATATATTCCTAATCTTATATTTCAGTTCAAGTGGTATGCTAATTTTAACACTAACTTGTGTTTAGTGACTTTTGATTTGCTGCTTAATTTTACTCCTTTCAACTGGCTGAGTGATGTTCTCTTCAAGGGTAAGTTTTCCATGTGTTTAATATCTACCACAATTGGTAACTTACCTTTCTTTCTGTATCAATATTCCAATAGCAGCAGTATTCAAACAAGTCTTATGTTGTTCACGAATAGTTTACTTGCTCAAACAATCATGTGGCAGCAGAATCTTGAAAATGTTTATTTATTAAGCAAGCTTCTCTGTCAATTATATTATTACTTATCGATTCTACTTCTCTTACACTATTCAGATGGAATTCAGTTTTATTGTTCTTCAATCCTTGAATATTAAATTAGTCCTCTCTTCCATACGTGTAGGATACACAATCATCTGAACCAGTCTTCTCTTTATTTACATTTTAAGATTTTTGACTTCAATGTGTAAATCATTGTAGAACGTATTTATTTGACTTGGATAGTCCTTTGTTGGTTTGGTGGACGATGGCAGTTTCCAATGAGTAGTTCAGACTTCTAACACTTGTGTCTTCCTTGTTTTCAAATACCCTTTTATTGACTTAAAATCACACACACAGCTTAAAATCAACATGTGTTTACTTTGACAAGCTACAGCTTGTAAGCTTTCCCTGCACATACACATAGCACTACTTAAACTATTTTTAACAACTACTCTATATTAATTATTTACAAAAATTTTAGTGTGGTTAAATATGCAAATGTGTGTGTGTGTGTGTGTGTGTGCCATTCACCATTCATTTATATACATATTTGCTTATAAATTCTACTATTCTTCCTATGAAGAGTAATGCAATACTGTAATCAGACATTGGGTAAGGTTAATTTTTGCAAGCCGAAAGCTACCTCACAGATAGAACATGATTTTTAACTTCTACTGCTTCTGTGTTCCAATTATGAATTATTACAGTTGTGTATTCATTTGTTCCAGTGTTACTTATTTACACCCATGAATAATATCTGTGAAGAAGAGGATTCTACTCTAGATTGTGAACTATATAAGGGAAAGTCAATTCACAATACTCTCGGAGACCATCTGTCACCACACAAGTTAATACATTCTGGCATTAAGGAGTACCAGTGCGATGTTTGTTCAAAATCATTTACTCACTCATGCAGTTTGTCACAATACAAGTTAATACATTCTGGCATTAAGAAGTACCAGTGTGATGTTTGTTCAAAATCATTTACTCATTCAAGCAATTTGACAAGACACAAGTTAATACATTCTGGCATTAAGAAGTATCAGTGTGATGTTTGTTCAAAATCATTTACTGATTTAAGCTCTTTCTCAAAACACAAGTTAATACATTCTGGCATTAAGAAGTACCAGTGTCATTTTTGTTCAAAATCATTTACTCAGTCAGGCAGTTTGTCAAAACACAAGTTAATACATACTGGCAGTAAGAAGTACCAGTGTGATGTTTGTTCAAAATCATTTACTCATTTAGGCAATTTGACAAGACACAAGTTAATACATTCTGGGATTAAGAAATATCAGTGCAATGTTTGTTCAAAATCATTTACTGAGTCAAGCGGTTTGTATAAACACAAGTTAATACATTCTGGGATTAAGAAATACCAGTGCGATGTTTGTTCAAAATCATTTACTCGGTCAGACAGTTTGTCACAACATGAGTTAATACATTCTGGCATTAAGAGATACCAGTGTGATGTTTGCTCAAAATCATTTACTCAGTTAGGTAATTTGTCACAACACAAGTTAATACATTTTGGGATTAAGAAATACCAGTGCGATGTTTGTTCAAAATCATTTACTCGCTCAGGCCATTTGACAAAACACAAGTTAATACATTCTGGCATTAAGAAGTACCATTGAGTTGTTTCTACAAAAGTATTTAATTTGGCATAGCCTGTTGTGTTATAAATAACATGCTGGCATAAAATAATAACAGTGATGTTTGTAACAAAATTTTCTGTTTGTTCATTTTGAGTGTAAATTAATCCATTATACTAGTACAAACCATTACTGTGTGGAATATAAGATTAGTTTCTATTGCCCAAAAAGTTTTAGCAATGTAATACAACTTATCAATATAATTTTTTTTTAAACCGAAACCCTTAAGCATAATTATACAAATAAATTAATAGCTGCTGTAATATTGCTACTATAAATATGTAATATGTCTATGATATTTGGCACTACAAAACAGTGAAATTTGTAACAATTGAAATCATTAAATTATACATTGTAATGTAGTGTGACATTATTGATACACATTTATCCTCTAATTAAATTTATCACTGCACGAGTTACAGTGATATGTGTATGTTGAGTTGAAATAATTTGAAAGTCTTTGTTTCTTGCCATACATAGATTATACTTCTCATACAAGATTTTTGTCTGGCTGCTACAAACTTCACAATGACAGAGTCCTGGGGTCTTAACACATCTGTGTTATTGCTTGGCAAAATGATTCACACGGGTATGTCCCCTAAGTTAATGTAGCTAGGCATTTCACATCTTGTAAGTTGTATTTAAAGCTCATAGGTTATTTCATCTAGCATATTTTTGATTGATGCATGCATACTGTTTCTTTACAATTTCAACATTAGTTCAGTGCATTACTGACAGATGGCATTGTATCTCTTTCCGATGCTTTACATGTCAACGTTTGTAACGGTTCCTTATTGTGAACTACACATTTGGTATAGTGTTGGCATGTGGAGTGTTTGAATTTTTGAGTGATTTTTTGTTGTTGTAATTTTATATCAAAGTGACTGATAACTTCTTGACTGAAGATAAAATATTATGGTAATTTAATTTCAAATCTGGATCTAAATTGAATAATGTAGAAAATGAAGAGACATTGTGATCTGACAATACAGGTAAGCCTACAAAATTTGAGGTTACTTCATCTCATTGTTTACTGCTGGTTTCCAAGATAACAAACTATAGCAAGTGTTACGAATGGCAAGACACCAGAACAGTGCAGATGCCCTGGTACATTCTTTACAGTTTGAGGCCGCCAAATCAGCGTCTGGGTGGACAAGTCATAAAGTTCATGCTAAAAGATCACAATGGCACAGTTGATGAAGAAGAACACGGAACAGGGACTCTACAGTCAGCACCGCAGAATAAAATAAGAAAGCACGGAAGACCAAAGTGTTATAGATATGGGAAACTTGGACATCTACAACGAGATTGTTGGGTAGTAGGAAATTCAGCTGCAGGGAAACAAGCAGTAGTCAATACAGTGAGGCGTGTGCTGACTAACTGGAGGAACGAAGCCCCTAGACAATACACAATTTCTACACTTCAGAAAAACAGCAGGAGTTTGGTGGTTACTGGACTCGTTCAAGAAAGGCCAACTTCGATTACAGTTGACATAGGTGCAACAGTTTCCATTGTGTGGCCCGACATGGTGAAAATCTCAAGCCAATCTGGTGCTCTTGCATCTTGCGAACAGCTACTGGATGGCCTGTAAAAGTGTTTGGAAAAGTGGAGATACACTTACACCTTGGTCAACTTGAGTTTAATCACCAAGTACTTGCTGCAGATATTGTGGATGAAGCAATTCTTTATGTGGACACGAACGCATATGGATTTATAGTTGACTTCAAAAACAATGTCATGAGAATCGGGGGAGAAGGGGTAATGCTCTCCACAATGGCTACATCAGAAAAATCGATGGACATGATAAACCAAGTGGCCATAACTGTTCCGCTAAATTCCGAAAAGATCATTTTTAGAACTGAGGTAGATACAGTAAAATTAAAGTGAAGGGCATATGCGCAGAAACCAATTTATGGATGGACGAGTCCACTTTGAAATTGTGAATGGCGGGAGGGTAAAGGAGAATCAGCTGGTATGCAAGTGAAGGTGTTGCCAACTTTGCATGTGATGTTTTAGTTACCCGTACATTGTTAGTTACTGTATGATGTACTATCTCAGTCTTGCATTTGTTATTACTATTTCAATTTATTATTAATTATATAGGTGTTTTAGTCATTCATTTTTATTAGTTAATTAATTTTTTAGTTAATTGGTAGTTTTTATTCTATAATTATGTATTATAATTATTTGTATTATCATACAGTAACAAGATCTGATAAAATGGATACTTCTCCTTCAACAAGCAAAGACAGGAAAGTTATTCATAGTAAAGCATGGGAAGTAATAATACACAGTTTTTGTTGTCCAGGATTAAAAAGATTCTTGCAATTAAATTAATACGAAGAACGCATTCCTTTGTTATTATAGAGTGTAGAGATAGTCGAGTGCAATTAAGGAGTGGAAGTGTACAGTTTGCAAATTCCATTGCGATAAGAATGGTCAGAAAGGCTGCAGTTTTTTACGTCTCAGCAGTACACAATGACAGAATCAAACAACACTCATATATGTTTATAAAACATTCTGATATGTAACAGCAACACATTCATATACGTGTGAAGAGTACATATCATTTGCTTGATTTGTATAGTAATACAATTACAATAGTATTGTTATTATTATTTGATTTACGTCGGAAACAGTAAACATATAATTCTTTTTTTTAAGGCAGCTGTGTGACTGTAAGCACACACACATGCACACAAATAGAGGTTCATGGTGACACATTTACAAACCTTAACAGTTGCAAGTTTTTGTTACTGTTAGAAATGATAGTCATAGGTTGGCAACAGCATCGCTGATAACAACAATTCACTTCTCACATCTCGCAGGGACTCCCTCCACATTGCCTTTCCCCTCTGACTGTAAGCGTTTCACACAATTCAATGCCGTTAACTTTCAATTTTGCTACACTAGGGGCAACCAGTGCTCTATATTCAAATCTCATGTAGTCAGCACACCAGACATACTAATTGCCAGAAGTTCAGTAAAACCTGATGAAACTGGAAATGTACCTATTAGAGTCGCGAATATTTTGGATCAAGCTGTCACTTTACAATGCAATACGCTCCAAGGCAAATTGACTCCTGAGGTCTGGGTAGCCGGAATGACACAAAGATCCAGTGCTTTGGGTACTTCCAAATTACCAGAGGAACTGCAGGAATTATTGAACAGATCTTCTAACAACCTCTCAAGTGGTGAGGTAAAAGAACTCAGACGGTTTTTACATGAATTCAAAGATTACAGTTCGGGAACAGTCATTGAGAAGAACCTCTCTTGTACATCACATCAATACCAGGGACACAACACTGATACACCAACATCCTTGAAGGGCTCCATTAGCTAACCAAGAGGAAATATCTTGGTTAGTACAGGACATGCTGACAGAGGGAGTAATCGAGCCTTCGTAAAGTGCTTGGTCTTTTCCAGTAGTTTTGGTAATGAAGAATGATGGTGGATTGCGTTTGTGTGTAGACTATCGGAGGCTGAATGATAATACAAAGAAAGACTGCTATCCGTTACCTTGCGTTGACGATACACTTGACACGCTGTCCGGAGCACAGTGGTTTTCCACATTGGACCTAAAGAGTGGATATTGGCAAGTGGGTCTTCAGCAAGAAGACAAAGAAAATACCGCTTTCTTGACCCAAGTGGCTTATTCCATTTTAACGTCATGCCATTTGGACTCTGTAATGCACTGGCAACATCCGAAAGAGTGATGGACCTGGTACTTTGAGTACTGACATGGAAAACTTGCCTTGTTTATTTAGACGATGTCATAGTCATCGAGAAAACTTTCAAAGACCATTTGGAAAACCTCAAGTTTCTGACTATAATTCATGGTGCCCAATTAAAGCTGAGCCCAAAGAAGTGTTCTCTGTTCCAGAAGGAAGTACAGTATCTAGGCCGTCTGGTTTCGGCAGCGGATGTTATCATGGATCCTAATAAAGTACACTCCGTAAGAGACTGGCCAGTGCCGAAGAGTAAACACGATGTTCAGAGTTTCCTGGAGTTATGCTCATATTACAGACATTATGTGAAAGGCTTGGAAACCAGTACATCATGGTACAGATCAAGGGAGAAATTTCGAATCAGGAGTTTTTAAAGTATTATGGCATCTACTCGGAATTCGAAAGACAATGACAACGCCTCTGCATCCTCAGTTTAACGGAATGGTTGAGAGATTCAATAGGACACTTGAACAGCATCTTTCGAAGGTTGTTGACGAGAACCAAACAGACTGGGACCAACGTATACCACAATTCCTCATGGTGTATATAGGTCACAATACACGACACAACTGGCATGACCCCAGCTAAATTGGTGTTTCTGCAGGAGATTTGTCTTCCTGGGGACTTGATGTTCGGATCACCTGAGACTCAGTCCCAAGATAAGAGGATGACTAAAGATTGCCAGTGATAAAATGATAACTCGGTACGACATTCGCAGTAATAGTGTGGGTTTCCAAGAAAAAGATCAGGTCTGGTTGTTTAACCCAAAGCCCCATCATGGTCGCTCACCTAAGCTTCAGACTAACTGGGAAGGATCCTACACTGTGAAAAAAAGAATCAACGATGTTGTGTATAGGATTCACCAGGAAGGACAGCGAAAGTTCAAAGTCGTCCACCTGGATCGCCTGGCCTAGTATAACTTCATAGACAGTTTGCCAGTTCGGGATGAACAGGCTTAAGGAGGAGGCAGTGTTACAACATTACAGAACAGTCTTCCGGCTGTAATCTGTGTGGTGTACGTGTGTCTCAATACATTAGCTAGACTGTGCCAGAAACCGTGCGAACTGTGTTAAGGCCGCAATGAATTATGCTCTAATGTTTCCTTTATTGTTAATGTGCAGTATGGAATATTCTAGTATTTCAGTGGGGTACAAATACAAGTACTCAATGACATTCAGTTTGTTTGAGTTGCGATATATTAGTGCGGTTCGGGTATTTTGGCAAAGTGTTACGTGTTTTATGTGCTGTGCAGGACGATTCTTGACGACATTTGTGTTTCATATTAGTAGGCCTTTTTTATTGCGTGTGAACAATTTTTATTTGATTTGTTGTAAGAGACTGTCTTGTTAATTGCAAACTGGTTAATTGTGATAATTAAAGCTGGTGATTAGTGACGTAATTGGTGTCTTGTATTTTGTTTTCCAATGTACCATACGGTGATCAGAAGACCGTCGTAACAATATGTTTCTTGAAGTGATCCCCATCTAGAATGTAGCTCTAGCACACCATTGTGTGTGTTGCCTGCATTGATAGAACCCCCCTCCAGTGTGTTGGTCACATATTATTATTATTCAGCAGACAAAACCTCGCCTTTTAGTTCTTATTTGATAGAGTGAGTTATTTAGTCAGCTAATCAAAGAATTGTCTTTTCATATGGACAGATGTATTACAACACTTTAATGATTTAATGTGTTAGCCCCAGTTTCTTTGAAGCCAAATCTTTACAACACTACAACACATTAAATTTGTGTGTGTATATGATGATAGGTGTAATCGTAATAATAATAATGCTGTATAATCTAGTTAAAAATTATTTCAATATTTATTAATAAAATTTCTTATTTGTGTTACAAATCAAAATCGTTAGACATGTTATCAACATTATCTGCTAATACTTTGTCATAATTATTGCTCTCAGCTAGCTCATTATTATTATACTGATTAGATTATCTGATTTTCTAATCATCTAATGTCTTTTTAAATTAATGCATATGCATTGCTTTCTAATAAAATTCTCTAATGACTTTATCAATTTAATTACCAAAAATTATAGATTTCAATTGGTATCTTCTACGTTACAGATAAAAAGTATCGTTACACATTCTTAAATATTACATTAATTATTATACAAACAAATATTTACAGTTATACAATTTATTAATTCATATTTGAATTGAATTGTCTCTTTTTTCTTTGTTAATTATTGTCTTTTGATTAAGTCTCCGTTTTCAAGTGCATGTTTGTCACTTTATTGTTGTACATCGGCAGCGTGTCCTCCTCGGTCCTTGATTGAAATCAATCAAATTAATCAAAATTATCATTTGTATGATGAGAGAGAGAGAGAGAGAGAGAGAGAGAGAGAGAGAGCGATAGAGCGTGTGATTGTATGGGCCGGCCACGTTTTTTATAACAGACGGTTTGTGTTTTAAAGGGTATCTAGTATGTAATGTTAAACAAAAATCGAATACTGCAGTAATAAACCCATTTGTATAGGTGACAAATAAAATAGAGAGAAAAATAAATATTGTAGAACAGCTTGTATGTAAAGAGCGGAAGAAGGGGCCGCCATATTTGGGTGTGGTATAAGCCACCATGTGTAGTCTGAACATCATCAAAATGCAGTTATTAAATAAATTTTATACCTCTAAATGACAACTGATTTATCATTTCACACAACCCGATTGTTTTCTGCACTTTCACTTAAAGAACTTTGGACCCTGGGTATAAAACAGATATGTGTGGGTAGCATGCGTCTACGGAAGTGTGATCAAAACGTGGTAAGTACCATAAGTATATATTGTTTTACATATTTATGTATTTATATATGTGTAGTAAAGAGAGTTTGTTAACAAATGGCGCCCGAACAGGGACTTTATAAAAAAAAAATTATATAAATAAGTCAAAGAGCAGAGACAAGCGGGTGCCGAAATGATAAAACAGCACGTAACATTGCAAAGAGAGGTTATGTTAGTATTTGAGTAAAATACAAAACAACTGAAAATAAACGATCGTTTATTATTAAAAAATTATTATTATAAGCAAAATGGCAAACAATAACGAAAGCATTAGTATAAATAATACAGTAACAGAGTCGCTGTTCTTAAATGAACCACAAGCTAATTCAACACCCATTGTAAGTAATAAAGTGTCATTAGAAGACCTTTTTCAGTTGATGAAGATACAGAATAATGAGTTAAAAGAGCAGAGCATTAAGTTCGATACAAAATTAGATAATTTTAATAATAAATTAAACCAGTTTGATGAACAATTTAATGATATCAAGAAAGAAATTAAGAAACAAAATTGTAATTATGATAAAAGATTAAATGAAATAGAGACACGGTTAGACGAGAGAGAATTAGAGAATAAGAGAGGAATAGACAAATTAGAACTGAACAAAGATGACAATGTAAGTAGGGGAGAGAATTGTAACAATATAAAGAAAAGTATGATATTAGAAAATGATTGTGTAAACAGGGGTAGTGATAATGAGATGTTTGTGTGTGATGAGTTAGATAGAAAGTGGAGAGTATAATTGTAAAAGAGTTGCAGGGGTAGATTCTTCCCTTAATGGTGTATTTGGGGGTGATGTACATGTGTTGAGGAAGGACGAGAGTGCCTTCGATGTATATTTAGGAGACATATGGTCTACAAATAAAGTTGTCCTTGGTTTTTTTAGTACACTTCACAGGTGGTGCAATAGTTGTGAATTAGTGTCCCCTGCAAATGTGGAAAGAGAGAATGTAGCTTGGTGTGATAGAGAGAGATGGTGTGATAGTGAGAGATATATTGAGAGAAACAGAGAAGTAGAAATTTTTAAGATAAGTAGAGACTATGAAGAGTTTATGGAAAGGTTAGGAGGAGAGATGATTGATAAATATAGTAAATACTTGCCTTGTAATGAAACTGAAGTAGTAGGAGATAATGAAAATAATGACTTTGCAAATTACCTAACTATGACTGATTATACTGAAGGTGACAGAACCATACCCGATCATGAATTATATGAGTTTGAGGATAATAATAAAAAGTTGAATGGTATATGTATTTATGATGTTAGTATAAGAGAGTCAATATTAAACAATGTATATAGTTATAAGATTCGACTATTGTTCAACGATGGAGGGTAGATATTTTATTGTGTTTATGAACATTTAATTATGTGAACAGTGTTTTTCAAGATGGACTGCTTATGAACTGATTTTGATAAATGGTTAAATGATAATTTTGGATTGTATATTTTTTGTGTGTTGATATCAGTGTATTTGTGTACTTTTGATGTTATATATTTTATGTATTTTTTACACGACTGCTAAAAAGGAGTGTTATGTTTTCAGTGGTAGGGTATGTATGTATGTATGTATGTTTGTTCCACTATAACTTTTTAACGGCTTTACCGATTTTGATGTTCGATGGCTCGATGGATTCCTTACTTCACCAGAAGTGTCATAGGCTATATATCACCGTGAGTTAACTTCCGGTTTTGACCAGAAGTGAATACAAGTGATCGGTTCTAAGGATTTTTTTTTGGTTCGTTTATTGGTCCATCAGGTGGCGCTAGTGGAAGGTATTCTGTAAAGTTCACTCCAGATAGTGCTCGCGATTTAAGACCACGCTCACTAATACTATGTTAGCGCGCTATTGTGTGAGAGTATAGATGTGCAATCCATGAGAAACAGAGAACAGCTGATATCTGAAAGTATATCTATATACAGTATATATATATATATATTGGTTTGCTATATATATTTCTCTCTGCGAAATATGGGGAACTTGAAATACATGAAATGACGGATCAACAATATGCCGCAGCAGTAAACTTAATAAATTTTCAGCAGCGCCAATTGTTCAAAATGATTTCAGACAGATTGCTTCCAAGTGAAAATAATACTGAGCCATTACGTGTGTTCGTTACTGGAGGAGCAGGCACCAGCAAAACCTTTACTCTGAAAATTGTTGTACAACAGATTCGCCGTCTTTCTCATTTACCTGCAAGCAGAGCTGTTACGGTAGCAGCACCCACAGGTGTCGCTGCAAGATTGATTGGAGGTAGCACTTTGCACTCTACTTTTGCCCTTCCTATCGAAAAAGGCAAGGTGACAGCTCTTTGCCCTCTTACTGATGAGCGTCTTCAGAGGGAACGGCTAAGGTGGAAGCATATTAATTGGCTAATCATTGACGAAATCTCAATGGTACCCTATACTACCCTAAGAAATATTCACTTAAGGTTGCAACAGTGTAAAATGAATGATGCTCTCTTCGGGGGTATCAATATTATTTTGTTTGGCGATCTAATGCAGTTGCCACCTGTATCAAAAGCAGTTGGTGGTACCTACTGCTTCAAGCAGCCTCATTACTTATCAGCTGAAATTAATTTGTGGACACTGTTTAGTTTCTGTGAATTACCTCAAAATATGCGGCAAGCTAACGACACTACTTTTATAGACATTCTAAATAATTTACGAGTCGGCCAACTCACCATGCAGCAGCTAGAAATTTTAGATCGTCGAATAGTTCCTTTGACAGATGAATTTGCTGATGGCGAGTGTCTGCGTATTTTCCCAACCACTAAACAGGTAGAAGAATATAATGCTATGATGACTGAAAAGTTGAAAACATCATCTAAAGTTTACGATATTGCAGCGGTGGATGTGTCTGTCGAAGCTAAGAATTACGGACAAAAGTTAAAGAAAGACTTCATACCAACGGATCCAAACAAAACTGGAGGTATTCCAAACTCTTTAGTAATCGGAGTCGGAACTAGGGTAATGTTGCGAGAAAACATTAATGTTAATCATGGTCTGGTCAACGGAGCAATCGGCATCATTAGAAAAATTGAGTGGCCTGCACTACGTCGAGATCAGCTTCAACCTGGTGAGCTTCCACAAGCCATATTTGTAGAATTTGATGACAGATGAATTAGGGGAAATACTGCTGGTATTGGAGTAAAGATAGAGCCCACCACTGTTGAATATGATGCTTTGCGAGGCCAGGGCAAAGTAGAACGACGTATGCTGCTATTAATATTGTGTTGGGCTGTAACAGTACATAAACTCCAAGGCACTACTTTAGACAAAGCAGTCATTGATTTGAGTAGTAATATTTTTGCCAAGGGTCAGGCCTATGTCGCACTAAGTCGTGTGAAAACATTAGAGGGATTAGCAATAAGTTGTCTGGATCCACGAAAATTGTTGCATGAATTAAATCGACTCAGAAATCTGTAGACCAAAGCTTTTTCTTTATCATTTCTAATAAATGAAATTATTTAGTTAATTATATAATTTATAAAACAATTTATCGAAATGTTTGTATTATACTAGTTATATAATAGTATATAAAATAAAGTTATACTATATTTATAAGTTTATAAGTTCATACGCTAATTATACTATGTACATAATAAAGTTTCTAAATAAAACTATGTAAAAATTGAAATTTTTTTTGCACTTCACACATACGCATGCACACGCACGCACACACTGCACATTCCCATTATACTCTTTTTAAACATAAAAAGGAATAAAATAAAAAAAATACCATATTTTCGTGTGTACCACGCGCACCTTTTTTACCAAAAAGTATTTCGTAGAAATGGGGTGCGAGTGTTACACGAGGAAACTAACTTGCCAGTCTTCATCAGAGTAGTCATTGACCTTATGCTACTGCAATTCCTATTCAAACTTCAGTCACTACTATGTACAGCTGCCGCCACTAGCTTGTGCGCGTGGAGCTTAGGCGCCTGCAACGGACGGGGGGTGGAGAGGGGTGCCTTTTCTACAAACATTGGATGACTCATGCGGTCGACTGTGCAAGAAATGGTCGTGAATGCTGGAGTGACTTGCCACGATTTATGTTTTCAGAGTGAGTAGTACGATTGTGGCCGCGCGCACAGGCTAGTGGCGGCAGCTGTACCGTACATCGGGTGGATATTGACCTTGACTAAAGAATTGCACAGACAACACTTTCAACCCCCACTGCAAAATAGCAGGTAGCATTTCATAGTGTTTCTAACAGTCTACTGTTAAAATTCGGTTCGTTCTGTACCGGTTTGTGAAAACATAAGCTGTGTTTTGAAGTGTGTTACGGTATTCTCCAAATGTTTATTGTGTTATTTACGTTATTTAATATCGAATTTACGGCAATCGTAATTACTACGGTATATCGTACTGTATCATATCATTTTTAACAATTTATCTTTGTGTTTTGTGTTCTTTTAATTTATCAAGGTGTTGTTTCATTTTACAATGGAATGTGGGAAAAGATTGCGTTCGTTTACTGCCGGAGAGAAGTTAAAAATTATAAATGAAGTAGAGGTAATAGGAAATAGAGCAGCGGGTCGAATATACAACGTGCCGAAATCATGTATCAGAGACTGGCGTAAGAAAAAAGAAAAATTAAAGGAAGCTCCTTTAAAGAAAAGAGCTTTTCGAGGTAAAGCTGCAAAATATCCTCAACTAGAAGTTAAACTTACAGCCTTTATAGATGATAAGCGACAATATGGTTATGCTGTTTCCACAGAAATGTGCCAAATAGAGGCAATTAAGATTGCAAAGGAGCTGAATATTAACATAAATGAATTTAAAGCAAGCAGGTTACTTCAAAGATTTTTTAAAAGAAGTAACCTTTCTGTTCGACGGAAAACAACGATATCTCCACGTTTACCAGAGGCGTACACTGATAAACTCTTGTGTTTTCAGCGTTATGTAATTCAGTTAAGAAAACTGAACAATTATCCACTATGCCAGATCGGCAATGCAGATCAAACTCCAGTTTATTTCGAGATGCCTGTGGATATGACAGTAAATAAAGTTGGTGACAAAACTGTAAAAATTTGTACAGCTGGTTGCGAGAAACAACGGTGCACTGTAATGCTTACTGTGTTAGCCGATGGAAAGAAACTGCCTCCTTATGTAATCTTGAAGCGGAAAAACCTTCCAAAAAATGAAAGTTTCCCACCAGGTTTGATAATGGAACCCTCAAGAAAAAGGGTGGATGGACAATGAGTTAGTGCTTGATTGGATAAAGCGCGTTTGGAATCGGCAACCTGAAGCATTATTAAAACACCCAGGGATGCTTGTTATGGATAGTTTTCGTGGCCATCAGACTGACGACGTTAAGAAAGTTTTATCAGAAAAGACTGAACAAGTGATTATTCCAGGTGGAATGACTTCGATGCTCCAGCCACTTGATGTGTGCATAAATAACCCCTTCAAGTGCCAGTTAAAAAAAATGTACACCCAGTGGATGAGTACTGCACCACACGAGCTGACGCCGACGGGAAGACTCCGAAGGCCATCACGGACGCTGATCTGCAGTTGGATCATCAAAGCATGGGACAGTATACCAGGAGACTTAATAAAGAAAAGTTTAAAAAAACTGGCATTTCCAACGCCTTGGATGGCAGTGAAGACGATAAACTGTTCGTTAGTGAAGATAAGGCAGCGTCTGCTTCTGATGAAGACATTCGACAGTAGCAATGACGAATGAAAATCAGGTAAGACACTATTAAAGAATTTTCATAAACTACATCAAACATACCGGTATCACTTGTGTTCGTTTTCATTGATTTACTGTTCTAATGCACACTTAATTTTCTTTAGGTTAGCAAACCCGAATTTACAATTATGGCTAGTTGTGTATGCTGCAACCTTCGCCTCTAATTACTGTATTTAATTGTAATAAATATTAATTGTCATTGTAATAAACATACATTTTTTAGTGCGTAGGCTTTCACGGCCGGTGTCATTACGATTACTTACTAAAACTTCCGGGCTGAAAGGCCGTGGTCGATAATGGATCACGGCCTTTCAGCCCGGAAGTTTTAGTAAATAATCGTAATGACACCGGCCGTGAAAGCCTACGCACTAAGATTAAGGACCTCTACGGGGAGGAGGTTTTAAAGAAAATTAAGAAACTGGAGACGCTACGCAAGAAGAAAGCCAGTCTGCTGTGTTCCTTGGCCTTTTTACTTCGATGTAGAGACACGGGAACCGTTCCAAGGTTCCTACGACATAGACATTTATTTAATACACCTCAGGCCAACAGGATATACAGAAGAACGGAGAATGCCATGCTGCGAGAACGCATACACTATACAAGAAAAGAGTTGGCATTAAATGACCAAGAACTGTTTAAACTGCATTTACATCTCAGCAGTACCCTCCAACGACATGATTGGGAGATGTTGGATGGACTCACTTATAATGCTTTTGAGTCGTGTCATGCCAGTACTAGTCAGAGACAGCGTGAAAAATTCGAGCGGTTCGCTTCCCAGAACATCAGGGGAAGAACACTGGATAGTGACAGGATGGACAGGATGGTTATAAACCTATCGAACCGTCAACTAACACCACATGAGACCTCGGTGTTAGCTAAAGGTGAGAAGTTTGCAGTTACCCCGAAGACAGTACCGGTGGAAGAAATAGTGGCGAGCGTGGAGGCAGGCATCCGAGGACTACCCCGAGACCAGGCAGATGAAATACGTATGGAAGCTTCTAGGGCCCTTAGAAGGGCCGCTCCGCCAAAATGCAATCTTCTGTCGGCGGAGTTGCGAGCCTTGAAGGAATTAAAAAGGGATGAATCCATTGTCATTATGCCGGCGGATAAGGGGAGTGCCACTGTGGTCTTGAACACCGAAGACTACCAGCGGAAGATTGAAGGTTTGTTAGATCCGGCCACTTATCGGGGGCTGAACAAAGATCCGACTACAACTGTTTTGAGAAAAACGGATTCTTTGATTAAGCAATCTTCTCTGGCGCCTGATGTGAAGACGGCCGTCCGGTGTTCGGAGGCCCTTCCCCCTCGTCTCTATGGTTTACCCAAGATCCACAAGGAAGACGTTCCGCTGAGGCCCATCGTCAGTGCTATTGGCTCGCCGACTTACACCTTGGCAAAGCACCTCACTGGATTGCTCAAGCCGCACATCGGGCAGACGGATTCTTTCGTCCGGGACTCTTCTGATTTCCTTCGGAGGATCCGGGAGTTGGTGCTGGAGCCTGGCGATGTTCTCGTGAGTTTTGATGTGGTCTCCCTTTTCACCATGGTCCCTGTTCAGGAGGTCTTGGGGTATTTGGGTGACCTGTTCTCGGCGGACATCACTGCTTTGTTCCGGCAGGTCCTAACAACGACCTACTTCCAGTGGAATGGCGGCTTCTATGAACAGTTGGATGGCGTTGCCATGGGAAGTCCTCTCAGCCCTGTGGTGGCAAACTTCTATATGGAGAGATTTGAAGAGTTGGCAATTTCATCTGCGCCTCTGAAGCCGAAGTGTTGGTTGCGGTATGTGGACGACACTTTCGTGGTCTGGAGCCATGGGGATGAAGAGTTGGAACGCTTCCTTGGACATCTGAACGCTGTACACCCGCGCATACAGTTTACGATGGAGCGCGAGAGTGGTGATCAATTGGCTTTTCTGGATGTGTTGGTCCTGAAAAGGACCGATGGCAGCTTGGGACATAAAGTTTATAGGAAGCCAACGCACACCGACAGATATCTGCACAAGACCTCCAATCATCATCCTAGGCAGAAGAGGGCGGTGCTGAAGACTGGTAGACCGGGCAAAAAGAATCTGTGAGCCCCAGTATCTCGAAGATGAGTTTCGGCATCTCGAGAAAGCACTGCAGTCCAACGGCTATTCTGCTGCGGAGGTTAGGAGAGCTGCCCGGCCGAGAAGATCTGGTAGGCCGGACCAGTCGGAGTTGCCTGAGGTTGTTGGCTCTGCTGTCTTGCCCTACATCCGTGGCGTGACTGATCGCATCGGCAGGTTGCTGAGTAAGCGGGGCGTCAGGACGATCTTTAAGCCAACCAAAAAGATCCAACAGTTCCTGTGACCGGTGAAAGACGCCAGGGATCCACTCTCGTCGTGCGGGGTGTACAGTATTCCTTGTACGTGTGGCCAGGTCTACATAGGCACCACGAAGCGTAGTGTCCGGACGCGCCTCTGAACATCGGAGATACTGCCGCCTGGGCCAGCCGGAGAAGTCCGCAGTTGCTGAACACGCTCTGTCCCACGATGATCACCGGGTAATGTTTGATGAAGCCCGCGTGTTGTCTTCTGTCCGGGGTTACTTCACTCGCCTGCATCTGGAGTCCATCCATATTCATAAGAATGCGTCCGTCGCTATGAACCGCCGAGGAGAAAGCATCTCCTTAAATAGTGTCTGGCATGGTCTATTTTCCATGGCCAATCAGAATTGAGTATGACGAGCTGGCTTCTCATTGGTCCGTGCGATACACCTGAAGCGGACAAAATGTTATAAATAGAGGCATCGTAGCAGGTACTCACTGTTGCTTGTTCCCAGTCCATTGGAAGACGTGTTCGGCGTATCATCTATCGAACACTTTTCTTTTCTTTTGCTACTGAAGATGGCCACCGGTGGTGCGGCCGAAACGTTTAGCAGAAACTTAAGCAATCGACCACGGCCTTTCAGCCCGGAAGTTTTAGTAAATAATCGTAATACATTTTTTACTTGTAATAAAAAATAAATCCGTAAGTTAGTGTAACAAGAAAAGTAACTTGACATTTATTTCATTAGTTATTACAGTTTTTCCCTTACAATAGATATGGTAATACTATTCCAAATACCGGTATATGATTTTTTCACATTTTTGAATACGCGATTTTTTTTTGGTAGGACCTAAAAATAAGGGGTGCGCGTGTTACATGAGGGCGCGTGGTACACGCGAAAATACGGTAATTTAAAAATTAAAAAACACGACTGCCAAAAAAATAAATGAATAAATAAAAAATAAATTGATAAAAACACTAAATAAAAAAAAACTAAATAAAAATAATATTTAGTAAAAATCACAAAATCTAAATAAAGTCGATTTAAAAAGCCAAAAACAAGGTATTAAAATTCAGCTCTGATCAGATTTAACGAAAATGTTATGAATGATTAAACGCATAGTAATTTTATTAGATTTAAATTACTTTTCGATGTTGAATATATATCAATGCATCATATGAAGACTACAATTATAAAAAATATTGCTGATAAAATTTTGCTCTTCAATTTTAATTTGCAATGCAGTCGGGGGCTGTTTCTAAATATATTTGTTCTTTTCATTAAACAGCCCCGACTGCATTGAAAATTAAAATTGAAGAGCAAAATTTTATCAGCAATATTTTTTATAATTGTAGTCTTCATATGATGCATTGATATATATTCAACATCGAAAAGTAATTTAAATCTAATAAAATTACTATGCGTTTAATCATTCATAACATTTTCGTTAAATCTGATCAGAGCTGAATTTTAATACCTTGTTTTTGGCTTTTTAAATCGACTTTATTTAGATTTTGTGATTTTTACTAAATATTATTTTTATTTAGTTTTTTTTTATTTAGTGTTTTTATCAATTTATTTTTTATTTATTCATTTATTTTTTTGGCAGTCGTGTTTTTTAATTTTTAAATTATTTTATGTAAACCATGTACTGTAGAATTTTAAATAATTGATAAGGAATTTAAACAGTTATGAGATTTAGATTCTAATGGTTAATAAATGAAGCAGGTAATATATTTGGATATTGAGAGGTATTGTTGTTAGTAGGTAAGTGATGAATTTCTAAGGTTATAGTAAGGTAAAATGTTAAAAAAGGAGATAGAGTTTGGGGATAGTGATAAATAAGGGCATTGGAGTTAGTTAAATAGAGTTAATGGGAGTTAATGAAAATAAGAATGTTGAGATACAGATAATATATAAAGAGGTGTTAGATATTTTAGGGACACAGTGGTTAGTGATTATATGTAGAGAGGTGAGTAATGTGAATGGTATATATATATATATTTAATGATGATGATATTTTGTAGTAAGGAGTAAGGAGTGATCAGCGTGCGACGTGGCAAGGGACCAGCATGCAGCGTTGTGGCAGGTGGAGCAATTTGGGTTAGAGTGTTTGCCGATATTTGGTGGAGGGCAAATGGTTAGGAATGGATATGGCCAGGTTAGGGAACACACATCCTTGTACAAAGATGAGCGGTGCCAGAGGATTTAAATGGGATTAGTGAAGGGGGTTATTATAGAGATATTGGTGTCATAATATGTTAATGGTTAGAAGCGGTTGTTAGTAGAAAAAGGGGGTAGTAAGGTTAGGTTGACAAATGCCAAAATAAGATATAGAGAATAATGAATAATAGAGAGTCACCCAAACTAGACAAGGAAGGATGAAAGGTTAGAAAATTAGAAAAGGAAAATTCATAGTAGGAAGGTAATGTAACTGAAAGGTAAATGATAAGTTTGAAATTTTTTGTATAGAATTTAATGGTATAACACATGTTACATAACTAAAAGTTTAATAGAGAGTTGATAGTAATAATGTTGTAAAGTTTTGGTACAAGTTATGTAAATGTGAATTAAGTAATGTGAATTGTTCAATGTTAGTGTTTAATGTGTAATGTACAATGTTTTATTATGTTTTTATTATGTTGATGGTACAATAGTGTGTGTGGTTAGGAGGTCGTTACGGGGGTAGCGACGGTAAAAATACTAATGTGTTAAAAATATAAAGATAACAGTGGTTTTGAACAAAGAAAAATGAATTAGTTCTGTTGCAAAGAAAATAATGTTGCAAAGAAAAATGCGTAAAGAAAATAAAAGAGTTTTGACGTTGTTTGCCATGAGAGGTATATATGTTGATTTTATCTGAAATAAATTAATAGAGATAGTGGTTGTTGTTTGAGAGATTAAAATTTGTTTTATGCTTAGTATAATAATATATTTTCATGTGGTAAAGAGAGTAATTATGGTTGACTGGAGTCAGAGAGTTTTTATAAATGCAGGAATGTTTGAAAAATGGAGAGGGTCTTTCTGTCTTAAATCTTGTCTTTGTTATTTGAAAATTTATTAATGGAGCAAACCAATGCCTCAAAACACAAACCAATGCATCTAAGGGGAGACATATCAATTGTGGATATGGGAATAGATAAGGCCACTATATTAAAATTTTGTATTGCATGTTTCAGAGTTTTGTGGTGTTGTGACCACGATCCTGAGCTGGCCGGTGCGTCAGAACAGGAGCGTTAAGTGCCTCATGGCCTTATGGTGTTGGGATCTCTCCTGAGAAGTCCAGTAAGGTCAGAGGGTACGATCAGCATCATTGGACCAAGGGTAAGTGATTATATTTCTTTTATATTAACACTACAGGGGGTAATGGCAACATATCTGGGCTGATCCTTTTAGAAAAGTGTGAATGAGTCAATGAAAGTTTTTATGTTTCGACAAAACCTTTCATTGAGGGGGTTTTGTGACAGTACGAAAATCCTGATGTCGGAATTATGGTGTGAGTGGTAGCAAATTATTGTATTTTATTGTTTTACACACACATACGTGGGTAGGACTATTTCCCTTTGTAAAAAGACAACGACGCAGATTTCAGCAGAGCAAAACGATTCCAAGGTCAGGAGCGGACGTGTGAAGCCGAGCATACACAATGGCGGTATAAGTGAAAACCGACTTTCAATATCTATTCTCATTGGTCCATAAGGCGGGACGTCATTAAAATATAAAGATGACCTAACAACAATGACATGACAACAGGGCGTGAGCCAAATTGAAACAAAAGACAATGACGTGGATGCGCTAACACATAACGCAAAATATATGCTTTGCATCCCCCCAGTCAACTACAAGTCGTCATGAAGTAAACATGTATTAAAGTGTACTGGTGCCAAATAGGCCAGAAATAGTGTTTATCAGTAATTAAAAAATGTAAAAGTCAGCAAAATATAACTCAACTAAATAACAGTCTAACAATGTAGCTTCAGTGACAACAAAAAACAATCAGTTTATCAACACTTCGAACATCAACGAGACATGGAACGGCCATAATCTGGAAACCTCTACAGTCAGGGAAGTGCACTTTGTCAATCAGTTTAGTAAAAGAATGAGCTCATTAATAAAATTTGAATTATAAACCACAACTAATCAAAATTATCAATTGTATGATGAGAGAGAGAGAGAGCGATAGAGCGTGTGATTGTATGGGCCGGCCACGTTTTTTATAACAGACGGTTTGTGTTTTAAAGGGTATCTTAGTATGTAGTGTTAAACAAAAATCAAATACTGCAGTAATAAACCCATTTGTATAGGTGACAAATAAAATAGAGAGAAAAATAAATATTGTAGAACAGCTTGTATGTAAAGAGCGGAAGAAGGGGCCGCCATATTTGGGTGTGGTATAAGCCACCATGTGTAGTCTGAACATCATCAAAATGCAGTTATTAAATAAATTTTATACCTCTAAATGACAACTGATTTATCATTTCACACAACCCGATTGTTTTCTGCACTTTCACTTAAAGAACTTTGGACCCTGGGTATAAAACAGATATGTGTGGGTAGCATGCGTCTACGGAAGTGTGATCAAAACGTGGTAAGTACCATAAGTATATATTGTTTTACATATTTATGTATTTATATATGTGTAGTAAAGAGAGTTTGTTAACAAGCGTTCCATAAGGGTTGACGCTTTTCAGGAAAATACAGGTCGCACACACACACACACACGCGTAACGTACATGTGTACACAGAGACAGAGCAGCTGGCATATTTCACCTGTTCCAACCTGCATGTTTGGTCGTTCATATTGCTAACTGAACGATTATTATTAACAAAATGAATTATTTACTTATTCTAATTAATTATTTTAATTACTTTGTGCAATGCACAGTAACCTATACATTTGTACTGTTGCAGTATATATATATATATATATATATATATATATATATGTATAAGTGTGTGTGCGTGTGCAACCTGAAATAACCTGTACAATGTACAATAACCTGTCAGCAATAGAACGAGGTATAAAAAAAAACTTGTTTGTGTTCCGCAAACACAAGGGTGACGTTGATTAAGAAATACTAAGTATACATTTTTATATATATTTTTTTATGTTTAGTAAACACAGCTGAACAATTTGAAATATACAGATATCACAAACTACAACCAAACAACATATTAAATGAACAATTACATTATAAATCACATACACTATTCGATACACTGATCCAAACACACAATTTGAACCTCAGAGCCAATCCCTTCCCACCATCAACCCCCACCACACACACCTATAGTCCATAACGGTTATTCTGTAATCGACATTCAGTATTACTCCCACTGAGGAAGAGGAACATCACCTCGAAACGTTTGGGGAAGTGACAACGAATAGTAAGTTCATACGTGAAAGTTTATATATATTAATAAATTTAATAAAGTGAACGAAGAGGATGAATTAACAAGATAATAATAAATATAAATAAATAAATAAAAACTTATAAATAATAAGCAAAAACAAAAGTAAATTAAATACATTACATACCTGGAAATCTTCAGATCCATTCACCAGTGTACACAGGATATACAAGTCATGAACTAATCTTTGTCACACCTATTCACATTACAATTTGCTTCACTCAAATAACACATTATAGGTAAAATTAAACTACTGAATGGTTTTTAAAATACTAGAATTTCAGTTATTCAGACACTATTTCAAATTTGTATTTAAAAATATCAGCTGTTGCACTTTCCTCGAAGTTAATCGTGTTCTTCGTTCAGATGAAATTATTCCTGCCCTGGAAAATATCCTTTCACAGGGAACGGATGTTGCAACCATGTTACATCTAGTTCTGACCAAATGTGCAAGATTGGGGTATACACGTTGGTGATCTTTCCACCACAGTAAGGGATTTTCGCTTCTCTCTATTGGTTTGTCTTGAAGATATTTATCTACTTCTTTTATAGCCATTGATAAGGATGTCCCTATTTGTTTAACTTTGCTTATCTGGTTTTTATAATGGTCCCAAATTGAAACTGTTTCCTCCTCTGTTATGTTAGGTTGTAGATTTACTTTGGTTTCAATGCTTGTATTGGTTCTTGAATTTTTTGTAATTTGTGAAGATACTAGTTCAGCTGCATATTTTTTTGTATTTTCTAGAGAAGTATTGTCTTCAAAAAAGTAGTGTTTGTACCTGGGGTCAAGCATCATGCAAAGTGAAATTGTTTTGCTTTTTTCCAAATTAGCAAAATTACAGAAATTCGTTCTAGAAGTTTAAGTGCAATTTCTCTGACAAGTGGTTTAGTTAATTTCACACTTACCTTTTGTATTGATAATTTTAATCCTTGGGTTATAGGTATTATCTGGCTGGTGGTGATATATTTCCCTCCACTCATTTCTTTTGTTACCTCCTCACAAGGTCGCAGAATAGCACACAGTTCTTTACAAATTCCCCATTCTTCAGCTGTTAATGTTTCTATGTCTGTTGTTAGTAATGCCAGAGAGTGTTTTACAGCATCTTCCAGTTCAACAAATTGTTTAAGCATATAGTAAACAGAATTCCAGCGTGTTACAACATCTTGCAGAAGTTTTTTAGGTTGCTGAACACCTATCTGTTCTTGATATTTTGTGATTTTTAAATGTGCAATATTACTTCTCTTAAAAAATGTTACAATTGTTTTTACTTTTTGATTATGTCGTTTACAATTAACAGGCTGTCTTGAACAATTAAATTTAATGTGTGAGCATAACATCCAAAATGCTTCCACTTAAGTATGCTTTGTATAGCACTAGTAATATTTATGGCATTATCAGTAATAACAATTGAAATTTTTCCAGACAAGTCCCATTCATTTATAATACGCAAAATTTCATCTGCTAAATTTTGAGATGTTTTATTTATTTTGATAACTGAACAGTCTAATAGTATATGTTTCATTTCAAAATCCTGATTAATGTAATGTGCAGTAATTGCATTAAAAGTTTCATTTGTTGAAGAAGACCATGTGTCAGTTGTTAAGCAAACACTTGGTGCATCTTTTTTAATAGATTCTTTCATTTCATTTACCTTTGTTTCATAATAAGCTGGTAACAGTGTGTTAGCAAAATACTTTCTAGAAGGAATTTGATAACTAGGGGCACAAGTGTTCATCAAATTTCGGAAACCTCTGTCTTCAACAACTGTAAATGGTTGAAGATCCCAAATAAAAAGTTTCACTATGGCCTCATCAATTTTGTTTTTATCAGATACTGCTAATTTTTTGGGTATGTAAGTTGATATTGACATTTGTTTTTTACTTGTTGGAACAGGCGACTGAAATGAAGATGGTTGATTTTGGAAGGTGTCAGTAGCTCTTGAAGTGGTTGGTCTCTCTGGACTAAAAAATGGGAGGAAGATTCTACTACTAAGTTTTCTTGCACATCTGGTCCTATTTGCAATATATCACCTGAAGAAGTTTCTGTTCTTGGCAAAGATTGCACAGCAGTTTGGGTGGATATAGTAGGAAGAGCAACTGTTGGATGCCATCTTTGTAAATGTTTTTTTTTAAATTACTAACTGTACTTTTATATGATAGTTTTGTTTTGCAAATGTTGCACAATGCAACACAGTTACCGACTGATTCAAAAAAGCTCCACACATCACTTGTTTTTCTTCTTGGATCCATGTCACCAAGCAAAACCAACAACAGTCACAGTCAACACTTTCCACTGGACAGCAATACTTAAAAAAGGCCTTCCCCCATAGTACAGGGGTTCCCGGCCCTTGGTAGGCATACCACTAGTGGTAAGCAAGAAGACCTAGCTAGGAAAAAAATATTTACTTAAAAAAAATAATAAATACAAATTTACGTTCAAAACAATAATAAATTTTCATCGGACATAATTTAAACCAATTACCCTTAAGGAATTAGATTTAAGGAACAGGACTTGATAAAGTGCATAAACGTCCATTACAACAATCTCATCATTTACGTGAGATCAGATGTGTAGTGTAGTTAAAATCACATTAATAAAAAGTATAACCTATCAACATCAGCCACTCTATAAGTTATAACACAATATAATTCGTTATTTCAAAACTTACCAAGTTGGTGATTAGTATAATATATTAGCATATAATCTGTATTATATATATCTGCATATCACACGAAAATAAATGTAACATCAGGATGAATTTTTTGCTTTATTAAAAACAGCTCCGCTCTTTGCGCAGAATGAAGTAACAGGACGAAAAGTGTACTAGTTCCTACTCGAAATATGCTTGATACTACCTGTTCCTAAAATACTAGGTGTTACTAAAATACTACTGTTACTCTGGAACGCGTTGTTCCTTGTGTATCGGTGATACCACTAGTATTTTAAATACGCGTTACTGGCTGTTCCTTGCGTTCCAGCGATATTTTTGTACGCCTAGTATTTGGCCTTGGCATATTCGGTTACATGATCTTGCGTACTTTGTGTGTGTGTGTGTGTGTGTGTGTGTGTAGAGGTGCGTAGGGGGTGTGCCTCGACTCGCAACAGTGAGGGTGGCGTGTCTCGACTCGGAACAGCGTCGCCGCGAATAACAGTTATTTCAACTTTCCAGTCACTGTTACATCCATTCCACAAAAATATCTTTCCAAAATACCTATTACAGATATATCGGCCCACCTCTACTGGCGACACTGCGTTGAAGAAAGCGTCTCAGTCTCTCAGTTAAGTACTAAGTGAAGCAGGTATCTGCGTCTAAGTTAAGTACTTTTTAAAAGTGTATTTTCTGCAACGGTGTGCTGAAAAGTTTATATTAGTAAATCTAATTCATAGCAGCCGTAGTATACTTAAGAAGGTGGAAGGTAATTATTTATTTAAAGACAATTGGACGTAGAAGTAACGGCAATGGTCATTGATAGGTAGGCTATGAGCTATACGTTAGTAAGATGATCCAGACCCGTCGTGATAAATTTGGATTTCAATTGTGGTTCTTTGTTGTTTTTAAAATTATCGCATAAGATAATTTTGTGCCAGAAGGATCTCAATGTAACGCGTGTGGCATACGTGCTACTATACGCATTTTGCGAGAATCTTTTCGACTGTGCCGGGCTTTGCTCGGGCGTTCGGCCTGTGTCAAGGATAATGCGGTTCGAGAGTTATAGTAGCGATTTACTGTGCGTGGCTGGCTCATCAGTTTCCTACAGTATCTACCGCTGAGAGTGATTTTGGGTAGCCTCCGAGGTTACTACTAATAAACTCGCGGTGGGCTCAACGCAAAGCTTTAAACCGCCGTTTGGGCTCAACGCAATTTTGAACATGTAAGAATCATGTAAATTTTGTTTTTAAAAAGCATCAACATGATTTCCAGTCAAATTCGGATCGATTGGTTTTGTACACACGGTGACGTCACGCGTCAACAACAGCTGGACCTGTCATTTCTCAGTCAATATGGCGCTCATTCACAATTGCATGCGTTCTTAAGGGAGTAATAATTTAATTTTTTTTCTCCGTAAATGGGTTCGACCGCCGTTTAAAATTATTTTTCTCGTGTTTATGTAACATAGAAGAATAGAAAAAGAAATATTTCACAGCAATATCAGCATTGATTATAAAATTCATAAATTCCATATATAAATTATAAATTAATTTCCATTTTCTTTTCCATCTTCTTACTGGTTTCCTCAATCCTCTTGTTGGTATTTTCTATCTTACGGCCCAGTTTTTCCTTTGTGGATCGGTTGTCTTCCTTCAAATCTTCTATCTTCTTATTTAAGGATTGGCTGTCCTTTTTCCTTTCCTCGTTGTTTTCCTCCATTTTGGATTCTATGTTTTTATTTACTCCTTCCATTTTCTTATTCATTTCCTGCTTACTAGCTTTTATTTCTTCCTGTGTGGAATCCATTTTCTCTTCCATCTTCTTATTCTGTTCCTTCATTGTCTCCATCATCTGCCTGATCATTTCTTGTTTTGTCATGTTCTCTTCTTGTGAGGGTTTTTTGGGTTGTTCCTCTGGTGGTGCGGGTTGTTTCGGTTCCACCGGGTTTAATAACACTTCCAGGTCTTCCACGGGTGTTGCCTCCTTATCCCCCATGTCAACTTCCTTTTCGGCCTCTGCCGCCCTCTTCTTCGAAGTAGCTCGTCTTTGCATTTTTCTTCTGTTTCTATTAAATAACCGCTGCCAGGCTTAAATTATCAAGCCCTCTAGTTGGACGCCAATTTGTAACCGTACGTACAAATAAAATAAGAGGTTCGTTTAAATAAACCTCCACGCTAGTAAGGTTTCGCTCCGCTGTGGGTAGTGTCGCTTGGTAACAAGCCGCTGTTGACTCTTTTAAGCCCCACTGTTGCGAGCGCCAATTTGTAACCAGACCCTGTATGCAGTCGTTACAAATAAAGATAAGAAAGAAAAAATTTTATTAAAAAAAAAATTTTGTATGTTTATAATGTCTATGACTGAGAATAATTCAGTTTTATTGTTTTGATGGAAATTCTAAAATTTAATAAGGTAATTATTAATTATTTAGCACTTTTTGAAGATCTTAACAAAGTCCGGAGTTAATCAGATTAACTCCGGTCAGCAATCGATTTATGATTTTTCGTGCTGGTCCAATATCTCACTTTCTATAAATATTTTCTTCTTCAGGAAGTCTCGTTGCAATAATAAAACCTTAAACTAGCATGTGAACTAAGTTATAGATACAAACAATTGAAATAAATTGATTTATTAACAAAATTAAAGAATGATCGATGTTTAATCGATTTTGAGCAATTGTCGACTCCGTCTCAGGAAATTATCGATATGTTCATACAGTTTAAAAATTATTACAAGTATTATAAAAAGGTTCTTGGAGCGGTTATATTCTAATAGTCAGAGAAGGGCAGTATTGGAAAGTATAAAATTTACAAATAAAGTGTTTTCAATAACTATTATCTAACAAAAATGTGAATAAATTTTATAAAATATGTAATATTGTTGAGTTGTCAAACCAATACTGCAGGCGCTGTAGTCACTAAATGTAGTTGGCACTGCTTGGCATTTCCAAGATGGCCGCTCAAAAAGATGACGAAGTTAACTGCAATGTCGTCGCGAGAAAATCTCTCCGCAAAATTAACTTCATATATGTTTTAAATGTTCCCGAACTTGTGTAATCTGTCTAATATGTTGTTTGGTGTATTCTGGAAGAATGTTTAGTGTTCACTGGTGTTAATTATGTTATATGTTTTTGGTGTTCACTTCTCTTTGTTCGCTACGCAAAAAACGGTTATACTGTTGAAGATTGAATTATCACAAATATGTCGTTTTACTGTTTTTATGCACTGGTATTATGTAGTGTTGGTGTTGTTTTCACTGTTGTGGTTAAAGTTTTCTGTGGTTTTAATTGGAAAAGTGTTTAATTTACGTAACTCTCGTTTCACTGAATTTACTAGGTAACCTTAGTACTCCATTTTTCTCGGTTTCAAGGAACGCAATCTTACTTAAACTGTTCAGCTTGATCATTAACAAAGAACTAACTAGCTTCCTCCACGTTAGTCAACATCTGGCCCAGTTAATATTTGAAAAGTATTGTTAAAATAATTTCGACTTCCCATATACATGATACAAAAATACATTATATATGGAATTAATTTAGTTTATTATTCACTTTCATGAATTATTAACCTTATCATTGGTTTAATTATCTCATTCTATTTAAATTGATATATTATAGTCCATATCTGTTGACATTTTTGTGGAAATTACAATTACCAAATTTCTTTCTTTTTGGAAATCTAGGCTCAAAAACTGGTTTCCGCCTTCATATATTTTTTCTGCCATTTTAAGTGCTATTAATACCATTATATTAAATTTCAAATAGTCATAATTCCCTTCCTTTCCTTAATTACATATAAATTGAACCTTTGAACTGGTTTTTAGTGATAATCTCTGAATTTAATACTCCTCTTTAAAAATAATTAATTTATATATTTCAAAAATTTACAATAATTTAAGATATATTTCCATATTATCATTTTAACTCATAGGTTCATTCGCAGTAGTTGTTAACTGATTTACCTTACCTAAATCTTGCCAGTTTACAGGATTTATAAGTGAATTAACTGGTTTATAGTGAGTTTCTGTGAATTCATTATTTGGCCTAGAGTTTAGAATTTTACATGTCTGGTTTTTTTCTAATAATTTAATCCTACTCCTCCTCTGACTTTGAACAGTTATTATGACATAAAAATAAAATGGTTCATAAACTTATTGTGATGTGTAGCATCTAATTCATACTACTGTTACATAAAAATAATAATGAACATTACTCAGCATTCTAAAAATTTGAACATATTGCTGACATTGTTTGAAAACATACATTTAACTCTTTTTTTAATTAACACAGCATACCTACTGAAACATTTTAAATGGTATGTATGCTGTTATTTAACAAATATAATAAATTCTAAACACATATAAATCTTATTGACTAAGAACTCCTTCACACATATGGAGTTCATGGCTGTGAATAAATAGCCATTTTAAACATTTTAAACCTATGAACACTTAAATTAATTCCAGTCCTTTCTGGTCGAAACCATTATTATTTATTATCCCCTTATTGAGTAAACAATTCCACCCATACTTTAGTTATGGTCATTTCTACAAATGTCTTGTAATAACAAAGTGACATTAAAATAATAAAAAATTGGAAATCTTCCATTTTATTATTTTATGATTTGTGAATTATTAAATATAAAAGTTGTTATCTAGCCTATAGTTAAGTCATAGTATCACTACAACTTTAAGTTTATTGTATTTCCAAAAACACTTGCACTGGTGGTTCTGATATATTGAGTCTTATTATCTCAGACCAGACCTTTAGTCATCATGGACTGCGAAGACTTGTTTATTTTTTTTATCACACAATAACTTTAGTTGGTGCACCTCTTATCATACTATACAACACTTTTGGTTTATTAATAATTACAATTTTATAGGGTTTTGGGATGTTATACTTCCTTTAATTGTCTCTATGGGTTTGGGGTTTATGGCAGTTAATAATAGGTTTTATAAGGGTGGTTCTTCCATACTATTTCTTCCTTTCTTCTTGTCTTCTTTCTTGTCTTCACTCTTGTCCTTCTTCTTGTCTTCATTCTTGTCTTTCTTCTTGTCTTCATTCTTGTCTTTCTTCTTGTCTTCAACTCTTGGGTAAACCAAGGTACTTCGTGTCATCTTGACTGATGTTTGGTTTGGAGTATCTAATTTATTTTCTGATACTGCCTTGCTAAAGGTTTCAGGGTATTGTTTACTTCCTAATAATAAACTCTACTCTTCTTTCTTCTTGTGTTTGGGGTATTTTGTTGTTTCACCACTCCTAAACTGATTCTTCTTGATTTTGTGGTATCTAGTTTGTTTACTGCTCCTAACTTCCTGGGTAAATTCCTGATTTTATAATATGAGTTACTCTTAATTATTTCTTTGATTTTTAATAGTGGTATATCTTATAATGTTATGATGGTCTTTATTTTATTGTGGTTTATTGCTTTGAATTCATTAAATTTCATTCGATATTATATTAGTATATGTAATGTAATTATTGTTTATTATCTTAATTGAATTAATTAGTGGTTGACTTTCTGTCACGCTACAATATATATATACTGTATTGCAACTTTACTTATATGCGTTGTTGTTGTGTTGTGTTGCGTATGAGTACCTACCTGCTGTCCGATCTTGCGGTTTCTTCCGACTAGGGCGTGTGGATTTTGGATTTGAATTTCGCAAGTTTGTAATCTCAAATTTATGGCAACAGCACACAAAATAAGTTACTTTAAAGGGGAAGAGTTTTGTGAGATTGGTAGGCTTTGTAGTACAACAATAAAACAATGCAATATGGGGTAATAAAACGTTGTTTATTACTCCAATAACACACAAGAATAAAAGGGTTATATTATCAATTATCCTTACAGTCTAAACAATGAATCAATCTTGACTAATGTTTTTCAATTGGTTGATAATTGAAAAGAAGTTAAACTCGTTATTTGACAAGTTAATTGCAAGTAAAAATTTAATTAATTTATTTATTTAATTTAATTAGATTGCTTTAAATAAATTGGATTCAAATGTTAATAAAAATAAAATATAAAAACTCTGCAATTAATTTGAATATTTTCTAAAAATAAATTAGGCGTGACAGTCAGTTCACGTCATTTCATTTTCTAGTGATTTGACTCTGTTATACTGCAGTATGAACTAATAATTAGATTGGTTGTTAATATTTGTATAGCGCTTTCGTATTATTTCTATTGATTCTTAACTGCAGCTTACTAATGACTTAGACTGCTATACAGATTATCACAATGAATTTATTCTTATTTACTAGAGTCTTTGATTTTTGTGGCACCTGAATTGTTTAAATTACAATGCTTTTACTTGAAAAAGATAGAAACTTTTACGTTTGAAAAATAAATAAGTTGATTTTGCTTTCCTGTTATTGAAGTGGATGGTAGAGTTGCTCCAAATTGTCCCTCGCTGTCCCGGTCCGATCTGCTAGAGATAGTGATCTGCTTAGAGCGTCCTGGATTCGGTCGTTGAGTTCAGAATTCGGCAACACTCTCCTCTCCTGCTGTTTGTTGAAGATTTTAACGTCTGCGGCTTTCTGCTGGAACTGGTTTATGTCCCTCGTCGATTCGCACGTCGCACATCAGCGTGTGTGTGTATGTTTCGTTCGAGTGGTAGCTCTGCTCGTCAGCTGTTCACCAATGATTTAGACGGCCTCTCTGTCGTATTCTTGAAGTCTGGTCTTGTAGTCTGGTGGATCTCTTGCGTGCTTATGACCACAGCTTGTAGTACACACTAAGCTTGGTTGTTGTAATGAAGAGTATCTCGACTTGACGCAATAATTACGAGTTGTACAGTTGATCTGTATTTACTATGTTCGTAATTATGTGTGTTGACCACGTAGAGTCTTCTGATGAATCTTCACAACTATGGTTACGAGACGATAGAAGAATTACGTCCATACTTCGCAAATACTGGCAGTAGAGTGATGGTTCAGCCCCAAAACACCGCGCTGGTCGGGATTTCGTCAAATGATTTGATTGGCTGACACTCTCTCCCTACTACACAAAAATTGAATTCCCTCAGTCGGTGAGAATGAAGTTAGTTTCCCACAGACGGAGAATTAATATTATTACTAATATTATTAACCCAGCGGAACTAAATTGTCGGTCCGGATTTCCTGTGATAGTTTTATTTTGCAATATCTTGGTTGCAAACCAAGTTGTGCTAAATCTAAAATATACAATCTGTTGGAAATTATTATATTTATAACATATTAAAAGCTCATTAATGTAGCTCTATTTTTACAGAAGTTATTCACATTAATTAATTAACTCTTTTATTTGTTAATTATATTGCGTAAAATTTGCACACGTCATTATTAATATTTCGGCAAACATTTTGGCTATCTTGGATTTCGCCTTAATTTATTAGTTTCCGAGATATTAATAATTAACAGTTGGGGTGTGGCTATTCATTCTACAGCGAGCTGATTACATAACGGCCACGCGTGCGTCGTTTTACAAAGCATTATTTTCATCGCTACTACATACAAATGGCGTTTTGACTATTACAATTTATTTAAACATGATTCTAGTATACAGTTGACATATAACTCCAAATAATTGATATTTGGTGCTGTTATAATATATATATATATATATATATATATATATTAAACTTTCACTGAGAACACTTACTTTTTGGTTTTTTCCCAAAACAAGATAATAAGAAATTAATAATTCATAATAAATCAACGAGTAATTCTTAATCATACCTTAAAGTGAAAGATGTCAACAAAATTATTGCCGTCTTTGTGGGAACAGCTGTTATCATATGAAGGGCCTAACTGCAAAAGTCACATTCTCCACTTTAGCAAATTTTATAGAAAACATGAAAATCTCTAATTTCAATAAAACAAGGTTTTTAAACTTGCATTTTTTTGTTGAAAATATAATGTAGTCACACAATGGTGTTTGTAACGCTGTTTCAAATCATACACAACACATAACTGAGAAAAATTACTTTATAATATGGAGAATGTGACTTTTGGTACTTACAGATGGAGAATGTGAGTTCTGCACTGTAATAGTTTGGAGAATGTTACTTTTGACACCAAGCATTCTAGAAATTTTCAGACGAGAAAATGTGCTCAAGATAATTTAGTTTGTTTAGGGTGAAAAAATTAAAATACCGGTATACTTTTTGGCACAAAACTTTGTTTATTGAAGGAACAAATTTAAAAAAATATTCTCACAATATACAAATAGCACTTGAAAAAATACAGATTGTCATCAAACAGTTCAGTGTATTATAAAAACTCAGATCTGGAAAGTCTGCAGTTCATCCGCAACGTGGCATTCGTCCTCATATTCTCCTGGCACTTCTACTTCAGGTCCATCCAAAACATGGACGAAAATTTTCAAATACTCAATAGATCACCACTGTTGTCCGTAGTGTTTTTCCAAGAGAGATTTAACATCCCTTTTCTTTTGGTCTTTGGCAATATAGTTCCCTTTGACGATAGTCTGTGGAACTAAATAATTTTGCAGCTGCTTCCCTCTCTTCATTATGGTTTTGGCACTTGCCGGAAGATCACTTTTCAAAGTGTAAGTATTTTCCCCTTGAACCAAAATGGTAGTTGTATTGTTAACAGTTTTTCTGGTAAAGTAAATTTGCTTTGCAGCCTGAATACCAAAATGCAGACTAGCTGGCTTTTTCATCACTTCTTTCGTTGCTGTTTTCCAGTCTTGAATTATAACATCATCACCCAGCCTTTTTACAGTAACAAACCTGCCGATCTTGTTAACATACTCTTCTGGACTTATGATTACCTCAGACTTTCTGATATCCTTCTCAACATTGCCGAATAATCTATCTGGGGGAGGAAACTATTACCGGTCATCGGAAACACAAGCTGAATTTCCTCGATGTTAGCTGGTGCATTGTTCTTAAACCAACTGCAGAGCATGCCGAGTAAAATACTGTTCTTGTTTTAACCCCCACAACCATCACTAATTAGACGAACAACAGTGTAAGGGGTCATCAGTGGAATTAAAGCTATCAAATAAGGAGGATGCTATAACGTTTGAGCCTTTACCAAACTCATTTTCCGTCCACACGTAGGAAGTGACATTGTCCTTGGTAAGTTTGATCTTAGAATTTCCTTTGACCACACAAAAATTATTAAGGTACAGTTTTGCCTACTGTAATAGGTGGACTGGTCTGGCAGTTTTGGGAGAGGCTGGTTCTTTTGACAGTCAAAAGACAATATTAGCAGATCATCTTTGTTCTCTTTAAGAAGCTTGTAAAACATTTTATATCTTAACCTATGTACTCGCTTCGTTATTATTAGATTTATTTTCTCGGCTTCATTTTTGCATGCTTTTATTTTTTCTTCAAGCGACAAACACGTTGAACACACATCTACCCTTGGGCTCCCAAATCCTAAGTTGTATGATCTATTGAATATGTACCTAAAATAATGCTGCTTCACTTTTAGAGATTCATCTTCAGTTTCTGCGGTATACATTCTCCAAAGCTTTGTTATATTTAGTTCCGCTGGAAGGTACTTCCGACCAGTCCTATTGACACAGTAATGGGTTTCACTGCATTTAAATTTATTCAAAAACTGCATTACATTTTCCTTCTTTGCAACAAATTTATTTCCAGTAGTGTTTCCTCCTCTTCTTTCTTTAGGCATTTCACCATTACTGTAATATCTTTGTGCAATGCGATTCACTCGGAATCTTGAAACATGTAATGCTTTGAGAAAAGTATTGTAGCATACAGGGATCATTTCTTTATTTCTGTTGCGAATGAAGTATTTAGCTCTGGCCTGTTTCTGTGTGTTGGTACCACTTTTGGGACGTCTTCTTTTGATTGGCTGCATAATTAAATGTTTTAAAATGAAATTATCTTGATAAATTTTGTCTTTTTCTGAATAGAATGCTGAATGGAATCGCCTAATATCTTGAGCGGTTAAGGTTTTGCACCGCAGTGCACCTTGCTGATGCTCGCATGTTGGAAATTCTGGGAAGCCCTTCGCCGCATATCTAGAAAAAAGAAAAGAGAAATAGTTTATAGAAACTATTCTCTATTTTCTCATCTGAAAATCCCAGATAATTTCTTGGTATCAAAACTACTTAAGTTTAGGCTTGTACAGAACTAGGGATAAAAGTGATGTTTACCTGTTTTTCTTGGCCTGAGCTCTCTTCCATTTCTGTGATGTATTCACACGCTTCCTTGGAACTTCTCCAATATTTCTATCAATAGGTTTAACACATAGATCCATTATAATACTAATTATTAATAAAAAATAAGGACATCACAATAAACCTTACTTCACTCTTACCCAAATATAACCTGTTGCTGACTGTGTCACATGACCACATCACGTGACCAAAATAGAGCTCCCCATTGGCTGAGAGGAGAATGTGAGTTTTGCACTAGATAGCTCAGTGGAGAATGTTACTTTTGCTTCAAAAGGTGATTTACAACATTAAATTTCAATATGATACTGAGAGTTTTGATGGTTTAAACCGTCAGAATAAGGTACATTTCAATGTGAAAAATAATAATATATCAATAACTCATTTTCCGAAAAAGTGGAGAATGTGACTTTTGCAGTTACACCCCTCATATACTATTCTCCTTATAGGTGGGCTAAACTGTTATTTTAAAATAATAGGTATAAAAATACCGTTCAAAAAAAATAACAGGTACAAATACCTGTTATTACATACTTATTATACATAACAGTAGGGGATAATGAGGGTTCTGATCCACAAAGGAATGCCGCCTTTCTTAAAAAACAATAAAAAACGCTAAAAAACATGATCTAAGAGATGCCGCCGCCACCGCTGGACCCGCAGCATCCCAATGGACCACAGCATCCGCGAATTTCCGCAAATACATTTTTTAATTTTTTTAATTTGATTTTTTATTTTTTTAATTAAATTGATTTGCATATCAAGGGGGTGGGGTGGGTTCAATGGACCACCTGGATCCGTGAATATAATTTTTTATTTTTTTAATAAAGCTGATTTGCATATCAGGGGGTGGGTGGTGGGTGGGAGGTTCCAACTTGATGCATATGTATAATATATAGTGTATATATTAAAATATATGATCAGAGTTACCAACCTTTGCACTAGTTCAAATTTGTTGTGTGTTATAATGTATATTAAATCTATATGATCAGGTTTACCAACCTATGCATGGATCCCCTTTGTATTATTATTATAGTGTATAGATATTTTATATGAGCAGGTTTGCCAACATTTTCTGTGGCGGGGGGGAGGGAAATTCAAACGTGTGATACATTATTAGCAACACGTTCTAACGTATATACATACCTATATGTGTGTGCGGTTAGTCGATCGTGACGACGACGAATTCAACTTTCAATGGCGAAAAATTCAAACATTGATACATTAAGCGGTCTCCCTAAATCATATGTTATGTTCAAACCGTTTCTCCTCTCTCTCTCTCTCTCTCTCTCTCTCTCTCTCTCTCTCTCTCTCTCTCTCTCTCTCTCTCGTTGTCAAACGTTATGTTAAAACCGTTTCTCCTCTCTCTCGTTAGTGGTCATTACCGCGTATGTATATGATTTTAGAAAGTTTATATATTCGACAAATATTAACTGTGTACGTACTTACAAGCGCCCTCTCTCTCTCTCTCTCTCTCTCTCTCTCTCTCTCTCTCTCTCTCTCTCTCTCTCTCTCTCTCTCTCTCTCTCTCTCACTCGTTGTCAAAACGTCGACTTCATTTTCAATGTATTAAATAATTAATTAATAGTTTTATAATGCAGGATGTATCAGTCAGTGTGATTGATCCTTGTTAGGGGGGTCTGTATATGATTTTAGAAATATATATAGTTGACAAATATTAATTGTGTGTTGTTGTCAATGAACTACTTACATGTGTCCTCTTCTCTCGTATGTATATATCACTGAATAATAATATAATCGTTCTAGTGTTAACGTTTGCTGCAACAGTTCCTCCACAGGTAACACAGTTTACAAAATAATTACACACATAGGTTCAGAGGTGTATAGTGAAATATGTGTACACATACAAATCGCTGTCGGACAATGTACGCACTGCTCACACACACATTGTGTATGTCTCTCTCTCGCTGCAAACGTTGACAAGAATTCCCTTATTCAACACTCTCACTCTCTTTATGTCATCGGTTTTGCAGTGATATATCATGTCTCTCTCTCTCTCTCTCTCTCTCTCTCTCTCTCTCTCTCTCTCTCTCTCGCTCGCAGACGTCGGAAGAAATTCCTACTTTATAATGTAATTACCTGTGCGTGTGCTGTTACAGATGACAAATCCATACGTTAACGGCTTAACAAACTCTCTCTCTCTCACACACACACACATTTAGTATGAACAGATGCGTCTTTGTTAGTAAAATGTACAAATCACATGACTTTATGTGAACGTCAAAGGGTTCAAAATAAAAATATGTAAAACAAAAATACAGAATATATGAATTGTTATATTTACAAATAAAATATATTACATATACTATTTGCAAATACAAATGATGTTGGTAATGTATGATTTTAAAGACAACTTTGTCACTAGCAATCTTCAATACTCTCTTCTTCATGTGGTACTACATTAAGCCGGTCCTTGGACTTCACTTTTATGGGGGCTTCATAAACATAAAAATCACTACCACCAATAATTTGTGGTACAATACTTCTGTTTAATGGTAAAACCTAAGACAAAGCATTAAAGAAAACATGCAATCAGTATTAATTACAAAATATCACTGTTAGTAAAATGTACAAATCACATGACTTTATGTGAACGTCAAAGGGTTCAAAATAAAAATATGTAAAACAAAAATACAGAATATATGAATTGTTATATTTACATAGTATGAAATAGTGGTACATAATTGTCATTCTACCCAATCCTCTATAAATCGACCATAATTGACCCCCCCAGCATGATCGCTAATAAACCGCCCGTAAATATTTGATAAGTCCTTATTTTTTTTAATTTCTTTTTCAGGAGACTGACAAGCGGTGCGATGTTGTAACGGCCCCCTGTTGCGTACCACCTCAGTCGCTTGGTTTTCGACCCAATCCGATGCGTAACTCTCAAAACAGTCAACGGGAGACATTATACTTGTCTGAAACAAAGACATTCTCAGTGTTTTATCACACACATACACACACACACGTACAAACACATTGCGGTCTCTCTCTCTCTCTCTCTCTCTCTCTCTCTCTCTCTCTCTCTCTCTCTCTCTCTCTCACACACACACACACACACACACACGCGTACAAATCATTAAGTTTTGCAAAAGATCTTATTGATCCGTTTGTAACTTTATGCTTTTACTTATAAAAAACCTAGTGTTCCGAGTTGTTAATGCAATAGTGATATTTAGTTAACCATAACATCATCATATATAAATAATATGAAAACAGCCGTATACAATTTTTAATTAAGTATCAGATATGTCATAAATACTTTAATATTTCGTATATAATACCAATGATAATCGATTTTGTGGGAACGATAGTGTATAGGAATGTGTTCTCTATGTGATAACATAACGCTTCGTGTGAAGCGTTTTGTAGAGCAGGTTTCAACTGTGGAAGGTTTCATATTTGTGCAAAGTTGGTGTTATAAACGTTTTTCAGCTGTAAAAGACAGTTACGTTGTGTAATTACCATACGCATCATAGTAGTAAACTCGATTCTCACAGTATTTTCATTGATACATTTCGAAAACTGAGTACAGAATAAATCTACAATCACCCAGGCGGAATCATTAAGTTTTACAAAAGATCTTATTGATCAGACGTGTGAGTAATTATATTAATCTTTATGTAGCAAATACGCACGCATTCATAAAATACAGCACTCAGGTGTAGGGCAATTAATCCTTTTTGTATTGAACGTATTTAAGTAGGCCTACTCGTGATATCAGTAAATTTTGTATAAACGTCAACTCAAATGTCTGGTACATAAACGTACCTGGTAATCGCTTCTTGAGTCGTAGTCATTATTAAACTCGACATAACTACTTGTGTTACGCGATTGATGTTCGTGTTAAACGATTGATGACTCATGTAATAATACAGATTAACCTCGTATAATAATTAAAGTAACATGAGTATTAAATTATACTATACAATATTTATTGTCATCATCAAGACTGTGTATGAATACAAAGAAATATCAAACACAACAGATCAATTATTTGAGTGAACGTGATTGTGTATGTGGGCGCGCGTGTGTGTGTGCGTGCGCGTGCGCATGTATATGTGAATTAGTTGAAACAATACGAGGTAGAGGGAGAATGGGTGTGATTGTTGACATAGGCTATACATAATTTTAAAGTATTCTAATTAAAAATACTGTATAATTGTCTACGATTGACAAATAAGAGAAAATACATACTTTACGGAATTTCTTGAAATTTTTGTAGTTAGTCTTCACCTCATCACCCTCACATGTACTAGCAGTGTGTTTGGGTACAATTAACGATTTAAATTCAATGTTCTGAGAAGTACACATATTCATCTGCTTGCCTCCCTCTCGTGTACTGACAGTATGTTTGGATGCAGTTAACCATTCAATGTTCTGATAAGAATTCATCTTCTTGTTCCTATAATAATAACAGTACCTGCTTCATTATCATATACATTATGTGCTATATATACACATAAGGCTTTCAACACACACACACACCCACACACACACACACACACACACACACACAGACAGCACATACATAAATCCAGAACATGAAAGGTATTATAACAAACATTACGAAAACAAGTACGTATGGTCACGTACATAGATCAAACGTTTAAACAAACAGATTAATACCTGAATAAATTTTTAAAAAAACAGGACAGCGTATTTAGAACACTTCAAATTGGAAATCCGCAAACACATCAAAAAAATATCTGTCAAACCCCTATCAAACATCGTACCCAACAAAAACCCCGTTCTTATCGAGAGACATCAGTAACTGACCTAAGCACATGTGCTTCATTAGGCAACAGACCAAAAATAAAAAATAGACGACTATAAGCTCAATTTAAATAAAATCTGAATATTCAATAAAATTATGTTTACTTACCTCTTAAATGTTGTTGTTACACACACACACACACACACACACACAATAGTCTATTGCACGATGAGTGTATCATACAAATGAGAAATAGTGACAAGTCTTCTTGTGTATATATGTGTCATACGATGGTAGGGTAGCTCGCGTACACGTTTGAAAGTTGATGCACGACATATACCCGAAGGGGTTCCTTATTCAAAGCGATTACTGTACACAAACTGAAATATGGTTTACAGACATTGTAATTTTTCCATTAATTAAATATATATCGTAAACAATGAAATAATAATATTTCGTCATTGTAAGATTTTAATAAAACAATTATCAGTTTTAAATAATAATTTTCGTGATTGCAAGAAACAACCCGCGACTTAAAAAATATAGTTTACCGTTGTGGCGTTGTGGTAGGAAATTCAAACTATTAAATTGTCTCTCTCTCGCTCTCTCTCTCTCTCTCTCTCTCTCTCTCTCTCTCTCTCTCTCTCTCTCTCTCTCTCTCTCTCTCTCTCTCTCTCTCTCTCTCTCTATCTCTCTCTCTCTCTCTCTCACACACACATTTCTGATTACTATACAAATAATTGCATGTATGTTCAGAGGTTTATAACGAAATAAATTAAAAAATAAACCATTGTGTATTTGCTAACTTAAACAGAAGTCTAAATCGATGCATCCTACTTTCACTTTCTAATTTGACACATGGCCTACTTTCATACAGAAATAGTTATCGCCTGCGTCCGTGTACAAGTTTCCTAAACGAAATTAACAATGCTAGTAGACACTCACATTAAAAATGTTCGTATAACAAAAAAAATCATTAATTATCCACTCTCTAAGTGCGTACACCTTATGGTTTGTACATTGTGTAGAAGAAGAATTGCAATGTGTAAGACATAACGTCCGTGAAATAGATATGGTATGTTTTTAGGGCAGCCAATGTCATCAAGATTTATTATATGATGATGGATTATTTTCGAGAGCGGAGTCGTCGGCAATTAATTTGTCACGTATCCGATAATGACCGTACGCAAGTGTATCACGACCATTGTCTAGTATATAGCGCTTATCATCATACGGTGACAACGCTTGCTTTCAAAGCGTGTAGGTCCGTCTTCATGTCTGCATACAAGTCAGATGTTTGAATACTATACATCAGACCGTCTGTATCTGTCATTAGCAATCTAACGTTACGGCCGTACTTGCCGACAACATAACGATAATGAAAGTGTAATATTAAAATTTCCTCGGACTGAGCACAGATGGCTGCTGAGAGAAAGAGAGAGAGAGAGAGATCGTTACGTACAAGCGTATTCCAACTGAACGCTTAGATTTAGGTACTGTTCTGTTGGTTAAGAAACATTACGTTACGAGTTGTATGGCTTTATATTAAATAATTAAATTTAATCGCCTTGTCGCCAGAACACATTAGTGGAGAATAATGACAGCACATCTGTGTGCGGGCGGCTGCTTCTACATTACAGTTCCTTGGTGATGTTTCAGCTTCATAGCACACTGAAGTGATAATCTCAGTCTGTCAAATTGTTTCCTTTCTACAGACCTGTTATACTACGTATAACTGAAAAAATGTAGCCTGTGTGTCCAAAATAATTCACCTATAGCCTACGTAATTTCAAGTCCAACTTAACAATTTGAATCTTGTCGTTTGTCATCTACAAACAGCGGCCATGCGCTCTTTGTGCATATAAGGGATGTAGTGGATTTGTTCCTCAAAAGTTAGGTTCTGCATGCATCCTATTTCAGAAAGCAGTAGCGAATGTATTTTTTGGTCTGTAATTGTTTTTGGACCCCGTGACCACGTAAATACCGCTCCATTCTTCTACTTCTCCTATTGACCTCCATATTATTTATGGAAAGAGATTGAATAATATCATCGCTATGTTCTGTTTAGACGAAAAAGAAAAATATTTCTTTTTAATATTTATCTGTTACCACCGACGACCATTTCTCTGTTGTTTAAAGTTATTTCCAGTGAAGCAGAGCTTTCCACTTTACCGTACTATTTATATGGTAATATACGTTGTTAGATTTACTTACAGGATTTGTAATTTCTTCATACAGTCCTATATACTGTATATATGTATTTTCCACAAATTCGTCTGTCAGTTTGTACGTAATAACTTCCTTTGATTTTTTGTTCCATCCACATTCAGAATACGAGGTTAAAGATTCGCCAGTGCAACAAAGTTGTGTTAATTATGAACGCAAGAATCAGATTTTCGTATACGTTCTAGGTGAAAAACTACTGGGGTGTCTCTGACTTTAGTTGGAAATAAATAACATTACAGATACTGATATGGTACTATGAGTAGCCTATACGTGAATACTATACATCAGACTGTCTCTATCTGTCATTAGCAATCTAACGTTACGACCGTACTTGACGGCAGCATAACGATAATGAAAGTCATACATTATCGTTTTGCTAACGTTTGTATTTTGTCTAAGCTATGTTAACTTCACCACACACACACACACACACACACACACACACACACACACACACACACACACACACACACACACACACACACACACACACACACACACACACACACACACACACACGACACAGCCTACACACATGTTAGGTTAAAATGCAGTCCACTTACGTTTCACGTTAGGTTGAATGCACACACACACACACACACACACACACACACACACGACACAGCCTACACACATGTTAGGTTAAAATGCAGTCCACTTACGTTTCACGTTAGGTTGAATGCAAACACACACACACACACACACACATTATCATTGGTATTATATACGAAATATAAAAGTATTTATGACATATCTGATACTTAGTTAAAAATTGTATACGGCTGTTTTCATATTATTTATATATGATGATGTTATGGTTAACTAAATATCACTATTGCATTAACGACTCGGAACACTAGGTTTTTTATAAGTAAAAGCATAAAGTTACAAACGGATCAATAAGATCTTTTGCAAAACTTAATGATTTGTACGCGTGTGTGTGTGTGTGTGTGTGAGAGAGAGAGAGAGAGAGAGAGAGACCGCAATGTGTTTGTACGTGTGTGTGTATGTGTGTGATAAAACACTGAGAATGTGTTTGTTTCAGACAAGTATAATGTCTCCCGTTGACTGTTTTGAGAGTTACGCATCGGATTGGCTCGAAAACCAAGCGACTGAGGTGGTACGCAACAGGGGGCTGTTACAACATCGCACCGCTTGTCAGTCTCCTGAAAAAGAAATTAAAAAAAAAATAAGGACTTATCAAATATTTACGTGCGGTTTATTAGCGATCATGCTGGGGGGGAGTCAATTATGGTCGATTTATAGAGGATTGGGTAGATGACAATTATGTACCACTATTTCATACTATGTAAATATAACAATTCATATATTCTGTATTTTTGTTTTACATATTTTTATTTTGAACCCTTTGACGTTCACATAAAGTCATGTGATTTGTACATTTTACTAACAGTGATATTTTGTAATTAATACTGATTGCATGTTTTCTTTAATGCTTTGTCTTAGGTTTTACCATTAAACAGAAGTATTGTACCACAAATTATTGGTGGTAGTGATCTTTATGTTTATGAAGCCCCCATAAAAGTGAAGTCCAAGGACCGGCTTAATGTAGTACCACATGAAGAAGAGCGTATTGAAGATTGCTAGTGACAAAGTTGTCTTTAAAATCATACATTACCAACATCATTTGTATTTGCAAATAGTATATGTAATATATTTTATTTGTAAATATAACAATTCATATATTCTGTATTTTTGTTTTACATATTTTTATTTTTAACCCTTTGACGTTCACATAAAGTCATGTGATTTGTACATTTTACTAACAAAGACGCGTCTGTTCATACTAAATGTGTGTGTGTGTGTGTGTGTGAGAGAGAGAGAGAGTTTGTTAAGCCGTTAACGTATGGATTTGTCGTCTGTAACAGCACACGCACAGGTAATTACATTATAAAGTAGGAATTTCTTCTGACGTCTGCGAGCGAGAAATGTTGTACAACCGATTTTTAAGGAGTCATCTGTAACAGCACACGCACAGGTAATTACATTATAAACTAGGAATTTCTTCCGACGTCTGCGAGCGAGAGAGAGAGAGAGAGAGAGAGAGAGAGAGAGAGAGAGAGAGACATGATATATCACTGCAAAACCGATGACATAAAGAGAGTGAGAGTGTTGAATAAGGGAATTCTTGTCAACGTTTGCAGCGAGAGAGAGACATACACAATGTGTGTGTGAGCAGTGCGTACATTGTCCGACAGCGATTTGTATGTGTACACATATTTCACTATACACCTCTGAACCTATGTGTGTAATTATTTTGTAAACTGTGTTACCTGTGGAGGAACTGTTGCAGCAAACGTTAACACTAGAACGATTATATTATTATTCAGTGATATATACATACGAGAGAGAGAGGACACATGTAAGTAGTTCATTGACAACAACACACAGTTAATATTTGTCAACTATATATATTTCTAAAATCATATACAGACCCCCCTAACAAGGATCAATCACACTGACTGATACATCCTGCATTATAAAACTATTAATTAATTATTTAATACATTGAAAATGAAGTCGACGTTTTGACAACGAGTGAGAGAGAGAGAGAGAGAGAGAGAGAGAGAGAGAGAGAGAGAGAGAGAGAGAGAGAGAGAGAGAGAGAGAGAGAGAGAGGGTGCTTGTAAGTAGGTACACAGTTAATATTTGTCGAATATATAAACTTTCTAAAATCATATACATGCGCGGTAATGACCACTAACGAGAGAGAGGAGAAACGGTTTGAACATAACGTTTGACAACGAGAGAGAGAGAGAGAGAGAGAGATAGTTTTACTTACATTCAAATGTGAGAGAGAGAGAGAGAGAGAGAGCGAGAGAGAGAGAGAGGAGAAACGGTTTGAACATAACATATGATTTAGGGAGACCGCTTAATGTATCAATGTTTGAATTTTTCGCCATTGAAAGTTGATTTCGTCGTCGTCACGATCGACTAAACGCACACACATATAGGTATGTATATACGTTATAACGTGTTGCTAATAATGTATCACACGTTTGAATTTCCCTCCCCCCGCCACAGAAAATGTTGGCAAACCTGTTCATATAAAATATCTATACACTATAATAATAATACAAAGGGGATCCATGCATAGGTTGGTAAACCTAATCATATAGATTTAATGTACATTATAACACACAACAAATTTGAACTAGTGCAAAGGTTGGTAACTCTGATCATATATTTTAATATATACACTATAATGCATCAAGTTGGAACCTCCCAGCCACCACCCACCCCCTGATATGCAAATCAGCTTTATTAAAAAAATAAAAAATTATATTCACGGATGCAGGTGGTCCATTGAACCCCACCCCACCCCCTTTATATGCAAATCAATTTAATTAAAAAAATAAAAAATCAAATAAAAAAAATAAAAAAATTTATTTGCGGAAATTCGCGGATGCTGTGGTCCATTGGGATGCTGCGGGTCCAGCGGTGGCGGCGGCATCTCTTAGATCATGTTTTTTAGCGTTTTTTATTGTTTTTTAAGAAAGGCGGCATTCCTTTGTGGATCAGAACCCTCATTTTCCCCCTACTCATAACCTATATTATCCTTTGTAAGTAACTCGTTTTGAGTTTCCTGCAGGTCTCCTATGTAATATCTTCAAATAAATACATCGCAAGTAGGTTTATTTTCACCTAGATAAACCTATTAATATATTAATAAACCTACTTGCAGTGTATTTATTTGAAGATATTATATAACCTATACTATATAATTTGTTATAATAAATTGAAACTAAAAGTATTAACAGTGTTACTTTACACTGTGACTTTATTAAACTATTACTGTTTAAAAGAAAGTAAGAAACAAGAGAATTTATAGGCCTATCTCCCTTTGGGAATACCAATTTAAGTTTTTACTAGGAGTAACCCAACTAACATTGGTTAGACAAATCAGTTGCGAAACTTGGGGCAATAAAATAATTTAGAGTAGGCCTTGTAATACACTTCTTGCTAGGCCTTTGTAAAAGAGTTAAAATTATTGATTTGAAAATTATGTTGGCCTATGAGCATGTGAAAAATAAGATCACAAACTATCTTGATCAAATATGATACATAATTTATATAATAGTTTATGGTACTTATTCCTGTGTACCGACTCTTGATTTACCTCAGGGCGCCAGTAATAATAAACACAAATTAAAGTATGTTAATCACTTTAATGAACAATTTGTATTTATACATTACAAAATTAAATTTTTCTTATATGAATTGAATTGTTTATTGAACAAATTGAATATGATTAACTAGCAGTGAGTCCTTTATGACAGATTGAGTCACTATGTTGACTACAACATATGTTTATATATAAAAAACATATAATTAACTGTTCATTATTCTTTACTTGCGTAAATCCTTCCAAAGTGTGTGGTTCTGAAGCTATTGTAGATCGGTGATTCGTCAGCAGCCGTCGTCGTGTTGATCCTTGTTAAAACTGCACAATTCACTTTATCACAAGTGCACTACACTAACATATGGATTATACCTATAACTATGTTGTATAATTACACACTGGACACAAAGATGACAGAATATAACTTAAGTGCATTTAACTCACTTCACGTCGCGTTTGGCCCGACTAATTGATACCGTCGTAACTTACTTTCGAACTCCTACGCATCCTTCCGCGATTTACCGCCACGTATAGAATTAACAGAACTTCGTATGTATTTATTATTTCTTATTGCTTATTATAACTTCGATTATACACTCTTTGACTTATTATGATTTATGAAACTTGCTTTATAACTTTAATATTAATAATTATCGCGTTCCCGTACTTTGTTATTTCTGAGAAACTTACTGATTCTTTCTGTTAATTATTAAAATATATATAAAACAACGTATACGAGTCTCTTCGTATAATTCCGCCGATATTAAGAAGACTGCCTCTATTTCCCTCTAAGTTCACAATATATACATGCCTCAAGTTTCCCTTACTTACGAACTACAACAAAACGTTTCCATAGGTACAAACTACCGCTAAATACAAATTCAACCAATCCGCTTAACTAAAACTTCCCGCGCAACGTATGACGCTTTTTCTAATTCGCCCAACGTTTTTCCGTGTACACGTGTTTACAGAAACTAGCGTCTATCGCTATCTCTCTCGCACAACAAGATCGCTTTCCCACGACAGCTATTGTTATATGCACTTAGGTTTTACAACGTTTGGTAAACACCCTTACTATCTGAAACATAATACATTTTATGACAGTAGTGTCCCAAATCGTGCCTTAACATACAAGTACATGCATTATCGAGCTTTTAGCAAGTAATTCTCTTTTCACTTATTGCCGCCTCGCTTTCTAGCGTCTAAATACCTCCCTGCTTTCTAAAACACACCCTTCTTTCTATTTTCAGCATAGTTTATTTATTAAAATTATAAATTGATCGAATTTTCCGTTACATAAATCCCCCATTGAACTAACGTTCAATTTTTTCAAAATTGTAAACTAGTTCAATTGATGCGTCCCTAAAATTATTATAATTATAAGTACTTTGTTCAATATTCTATTAACTTGACATAATTAATACATTCATTATAATTAAAATTAACAACGTATTCAATTTAATTAATTGCTTTAAATTTCTTAGTATAATTTGGTGAGTATATTTTATTACAACACTACTCCGTCATTACTGAATACTAGACATTAAGGGTTGGTCTGGTTTTATGACTTGTTTACAAACAAACTATCCGTCCCTCTCTGCCTGACTTGTCAAACTACTCTTTAAAATGTGGGTGGTCTACTTTCTCTTTCAATAACATCTGTTACACACAACAATTTCCCTTTTTAAACATTTGGTAACCATTCTTATTTACTTATTTTCTAAACATTCGTAATTTCTTATATAACTCACTTTTATTATACGTTATTACATTGACTTTCCTTACATTTATATTTGCTACCTATTACTACTACATTAATATACGGATGTGTGCTATTACATTATGTTTTTCAATTTTTGTGTGGTGTTTCTGTGTGTGTGTGTGTGTGTGTTTTGGGTTTCTTCCTCCATTCCTTCATTATCTGCTCCCTCATACACTACTGCTACGTTGAATACCTCTGCCATGAATATCTCTGCCGTAACTTCCTTCTGGTTCCCCTTTTCTGGAATTGTTACTTGTTGGTTGCGGAAATCGATAATACACCCATATTCTTCTAGTAATCCTATGCCTATTATACAGTCCGTTACTAGTTCTGGTACCACGAGGAATACGCCGTCCATTTCCACATCGCCGATCTTGGTCGTTAATAAAACCTGTTGCGTCACCCTTTTTGATCTCTGTCCAGTTGCTCCTTTGATGACAGTATTTGATAGCCTTAAGGTTTCTGGATTTCCCAATTTATTCTTCTTATTTTTAAACCATTTCTCAGATATCGCGTTTACTTGGCTCCCCGTATCAATCAATCCGTATAAGGGCATTTCATTTAATGATATTCTGATCTCCGGGCATTTGTTTGTACAATACTCTACACTTATATCATCATTATTTAAGGCATCGTCTTCTAAATCTAGAGCAACGGTATTAATATACTTTTTGATAGTGCTTAAATCTACGTCATCTGTACAATGCTGTCCTTGTTTTGTTGATATTGCAGTGCCGCTTTTGTTATGTTTGTTACCGCTAGTCGAAGGGATCGGCTCTGGTTCATTTCTAAATTTATTTGGTCGTCTATTGTAGTGTTGTGTATTCGACCGGTTTTCATTGTCATGGGCCCGTCCTTGTTCCATCCTTCGTCCACTCTCCTCTTCATCTCTCATCCATGGCTTTTGTTCCCGTCGATTGTCATAATGTGTTCTAGTCATTGTCCTTGTTTCACTCCTCAAATCCATGAATTCTGATAGTACTTGCCCGAATTCATTAATAGTCGTAACTCCACAAGTAATAATGGCGATCTGTGCTCCTTGAGAATAATATTTAGCGATCTTTCTGATTAGGTATTGATCAGGTATCGGTGGAATTAGTTGTCTGTTCTCTAATAATTTTCGTTCTAGATATTGTATCATGTTCATACCACTCTCCATCTGATAACGTCCAAACTCGAGCTCGTTTCTTACCCTTTCTTGGATCATGTCACTCCAGTATTTGTTCGTGAATGCTTCTTTGAACTCTGCGAAGTTGGTTACGCTATTCTTGATCAATCTCCACCACACTGCGGCCTCTCCTTCTAGGTGCCTTCCGATCCATGTGACGTTGCCATTATCTTGGTAGTATTCCATGTAGACATCCTCCATCTCCTTCATAAACTCCATCGGGAAGTCTCAAGTCCCATTGTATCTGATATTTTTTAATTGTTCGTTAGTAATGTTATGGTTGTATGGTTGGTTATTAATTGATGCTAATTTATTACTAAATTCTCGTATTTTTCGTATTTGTAGGCCAGTTTCTTCCGACACTTTCTTCACTTCTTCCATCTTTTCGGCTCGTAATTTTTGAATTGCTGCTGTGTTATTTTCGCATCTTTTATTTATAACTTGAATGTTATTACTATACCGTTCGTCCACTTCTAGGAATTGCTGTTTAGTATTTATACTAAGTTCAGTAATTTTGTCGGTATTGTCTTGTATTTTGTGGTTCGTCTCTACTTGGTAGTCTTGGAACAGTTTTTTGTTATTTGTTCTTTCTTGTTCTATTTGTATGGCGACTTCGTCTCTTATTTCTACGTGTTGTTTATTGATTTGTTCGTTCATTTTTAGTAGTGCTTGTTCTAATCTCACCTCATGTTGTTCTAACCGTTCGTCTGTTTTTTTCGCATGTTCAGCAATTTGTCGTGCTATCTGTTCTTTTGTTTGTTCTACTTGAAGTGCCAATCGTTGTTCTGTTTTTTCTGATTGTTTTTGTATCTGTTCTTCTATCCGTCGTGTGTTTTGCGACAACTGTTGTTCTAGTATTTGTTGTAGCATTGTGTAGACATCAGTGTTTTTGTCTGTCTCTGGTGGTGTCTGACTTATCGGTCGTTCTTGGATTTCTGTTATTACTGTTGGTGTAAATTGTTGTGTTTCTGCGTTTACATCGTTCTGTCCGTTTAGTCCCCGCGTCCCTGACGCTTCATCCTCCTCTGAAATGTCTGCGAGCGTGTCTGGATCGCCTAGTTGATTATTTATTTGGAACTCCATAGCGTTGCTTTGGGTACTTGTGTTTGTGCTCATGTTGCTGTATAGGTTATGAATGTTGTTTTGTATGTCCTTGTTTCTCCTACTCCTACTTCGCGTAATCATAAAATCATAAACTACGTTTTATACTATTTCTTAATTTCTATTTGTTCTTAATTTATAATTTATTTATAGTGACTCAGTCGTGTCCCACGTTCCGGGCGACAGAATGTAATACACTTCTTGCTAGGCCTTTGTAAAAGAGTTAAATTTATTGATTTGAAAATTATGTTGGCCTATGAGCATGTGAAAAATAAGATCACAAACTATCTTGATCAAATATGATATATAATTTATATAATAGTTTATGGTACTTATTCCTGTGTACCGACTCTTGATTTACCTCAGGGCGCCAGTAATAATAAACACAAATTAAAGTATGTTAATCACTTTAATGAACAATTTGTATTTATACATTACAAAATTAAATTTTTCTTATATGAATTGAATTGTTTATTGAACAAATTGAATATGATTAACTAGCAGTGAGTCCTTTATGACAGATTGAGTCACTATGTTGACTACAACATATGTTTATTTATCAAAAACATATAATTAACTGTTCATTCTTCTTTACTTGCGTAAATCCTTCCAAAGTGTGTGGTCCTGAAGCTATTGTAGATCGGTGATTCGTCAGCAGCCGTCGTCGTGTTGATCCTTGTTAAAACTGCACAATTCACTTTACCACAAGTGCACTACACTAACATATGGATTATACCTATAACTATGTTGTATAATTACACACTGGACACAAAGATGACAGAATATAACTTAAGTGCATTTAACTCACTTCACGTCGCGTTTGGCCCGACTAATTGATACCGTCGTAACTTACTTTCGAACTCCTACGCATCCTTCCGCGATTTACCGCCACGTATAGAATTAACAGAACTTCGTATGTATTTATTATTTCTTATTGCTTATTATAACTTCGATTATACACTCTTTGACTTATTATGATTTATGAAACTTGCTTTATAACTTTAATATTAATAATTATCGCGTTCCCGTACTTTGTTATTTCTGAGAAACTTACTGATTCTTTCTGTTAATTATTAAAATATATATAAAACAACGTATACGAGTCTCTTCGTATAATTCCGCCGATATTAAGAAGACTGCCTCTATTTCCCTCTAAGTTCACAATATATACATGCCTCAAGTTTCCCTTACTTACGAACTACAACAAAACGTTTCCATAGGTACAAACTACCGCTAAATACAAATTCAACCAATCCGCTTAACTAAAACTTCCCGCGCAACGTATGACGCTTTTTCTAATTCGCCCAACGTTTTTCCGTGTACACGTGTTTACAGAAACTAGCGTCTATCGCTATCTCTCTCGCACAACAAGATCGCTTTCCCACGACAGCTATTGTTATATGCACTTAGGTTTTACAACGTTTGGTAAACACCCTTACTATCTGAAACATAATACATTTTATGACAGTAGTGTCCCAAATCGTGCCTTAACATACAAGTACATGCATTATCGAGCTTTTAGCAAGTAATTCTCTTTTCACTTATTGCCGCCTCGCTTTCTAGCGTCTAAATACCTCCCTGCTTTCTAAAACACACCCTTCTTTCTATTTTCAGCATAGTTTATTTATTAAAATTATAAATTGATCGAATTTTCCGTTACAGCCTACACGTAATAGCACAACAAATAATGTGAAAAAACATCAGAAACATATAATAAAATAAAAACATAACAGTAAGCCACAAAAGTGAATGAGAATAAACAAAATTTTATAAATAAATGTAATAAAAACAACTGTAATAAAATAAATATAAATAAATAAATAAAAACTTATAAATAATAAGCAACAACAAAAGTAAATTAAATGCATTACACACCTGGATAATCTTCAGATTCATTCACTAATGTACACAGAATATACAAGTCATGAAATGTCACAATTATTTACATTACAATCTGCTTCACTTAACACATTATAAATAAAATTAAACAATTAAATTGTTTTTAAAATACTGGGATTTCAGTTATTCAAACACTATTTTAAATTAGTATTCAAAAATATCAGCTGTTGCACTTTCCTTGATGTTAATCGTGTTCTTCGTTCAGATATTTAAGGAACAGGACTAGATAAAGTGCGTAAATGTCCATTACAACAATCTCATCATTTACGTGAAATGTGTAGTGAAGTTAAAATCACATTAATAAAAAGTAGAATATAGCCTATCAACATCAGCCACTCTACAGGTTATAACACAATATAATTTATTTCAAAATTTACCAAGTTGGTGACTAGTATAATATATAATTTATTAGCATATAATCTGTATTATATATCTGCATGCAGAATGATCACTGTTGCACACCACTATATAAAAATTATCCCGATTATGGCTTTCAAGCCTCACAGCTCATCGTCAGATCGGAATTGAAAGAAATTATGTGAAAACAAACCCTTCACCCCCATCTCACCCCACCCTGCTCACATACAACAAGGTATAATTCAAATGTCCCTTCCCCACCCCCGAGCCCTGTCCCTCCATACGGACAGTTACATATTTTTCTAGCAAATTCCTTGTGTTTCAGTGTTGTGTGTGTGTGTGTGTGTGTGTGTGTACATTCCTTTTAAACCTACCCTCTTCCTCTCCACATACGTGGGTCAGTCACACACACTTATTTTAAAACATCCAATTAGTACTATGCAATTTGGATGTTTTAAAATAAGGGTGTGTAACTGACCCACGTGTGTGGAGAGGAAGAGGTTAGGTTTAAAAGGAATGCACACACACACACACACACACACACACACACACACACACACACACACACACACACACACACACACACACACACACACACACACACACACACACACACCACGCACGCACGCACGCACGCACGCACGCACTGAAACACAAGGAATTTGCTAGAAAAATATGTAACTGTCCAGATGGTGGGACATGGCTCGGGGGTGGGGAAGGGACATTTGAATTATAGCTTGTTGTGTGTGAGCAGGGTGGGGTGAGATGGGGGTGAAGGGTTTGTTTTCACATAATTTGTTTAAATTCCGATCTGACGATGAGCTGTGAGGCTTGAAAGCGCTAATCAGGATAATTTTTATATAGTGGTGTGCAACAGTGATCATTCTGCTTGTGATTTCAACCACTAACACAACTTTCTTCATTAAACTTATATATCTGCATATCACACGAGAATAAATGTAACATCAGGATGAATTTTTTCCTTTATTGAAAACAGCTTCGTCTCTTTGCGCAGAATGAAGTAGGCCTATTCAGGACCAAAAAGTGGCTTCGTACTAGTTCGTACTCGAGATACTCGAAATCACAGAGTACGAATATATAGAGGGGAAATCCCACAGGTGCTCGAAATACGCTTGATACTAGTTGTTCCTATAATACTACTGTTCCTCTGATACGCTTAGTATTTGTAATACGGTACGCTTTTACGTGTTGTTCCTTGTGTATCGGTGATACCCCTAGTATTTGAAATACTCGTGTACTGGTTGTTCCTTGCGTACCAGTGATATTTTTGTACGCCTAGTATTTGGTCTTGGCATATTCGTTTACTTGTTACTTGTGTATAGTTGCGTAGGGGGAGTGCCTCACAAGCGTCTACTCAACCAATATCCAAGCTGAGGAGCGACCAATCTGGCGACGTGATGGGGGCACTGGAGGGGAAAGTGCCTAACCGACCGTGACACCGACACACGTGTCACCTGGTGGGCTCAGCTGATTTTGGTAAGTTTTTACCGCGCGCGCTTTTGTATCTATTTTGGATGCGTGCTTGTGTAACCAAGTTAAAGGTAAGAATTGTCTTCTATCATGTTTTCTAAATAATTATATTACAAATATATTTACTATATAACAAACATTATCATGTTAAATTGCTAAACTCAATATCAGCAGCGATTATTTCTGTCTTGATGCGTTTACATATAAAATGTAAAACTAAAAGCAATTAAAATATCTGTATGGAGAACCATACATTACTTCCATGTTCAAAGGTTTATATTTAAAATCATAATGGAAATGAAATATTTCCACAGAAACTACTTCTTTCTACTTATAGATTCAGCCTGACCACAGTACTGTGTGGTCACTAACGTATACCACCTTACATTATCGCACTCGATTTTCACTCATGATGACAGTCGATGGCACTGCCGAAACGTCTGGTTTTGCAGATAACATTGTACTTTGCTCAAACAGCCCGGGAAGAAATTTTTACACTAAACTACTTCTTTGTTGCCGATAACGTACTACACATATAAAAACATAAAACGTTGCAGGTAAATTACCCCTTCTTCTCCACCGATCTTCACCAAAATCAAAAGACCTTGAGTGCTCTACACATTAGGGAAGTATGCAAAAAATTATTTGATTCTGTTTGACTTTACGGCAGTTATCGTTCGTCATAGAAAAAATTACCCTTATTAAAACATTAAATGTTGCAGGTAAACTACCGCTTTCTCTTAACTGATCTTCACCAAAATCAATAGATCCTGAGAACTCTACAATTCAGGGCTGTGTGCAAAAAATTATTTGATTCTGTTTGAATTTGCGGCTGTTATCGTTGGCCATAGAAAAAAATCTACACACAGAAACTTTTCGAAAAATGACTTTTTTTCGTGTTTTGAGGGTAGTACATGTATACATGTCCATGTATTTGATGTCATTTTGATCAATTTTGCTGCAATTGTAATCAATGTTATGGAACAAACAAGTAACAAATAAGTACGCTGTGTGTGTGTGTGTGTGTGTGTGTGTGTGTGTGTGTGTGTGTGTGTGTGTGTGTGTGTGTGTGTGTGTGTGTGTGTGTGTGTGTGTGTGTGTGTGTGCAGGTGCATTCTCATTACATTCAGTTACTTGATATGTAATGCTTTCACAATTGAAATACATTTCAGTGAGATAACAATTGGATTCGTTCCAGGGAAATGTAAAATTCCTGTTACAACCACACAATTTCTTGTAAAAGTAGTTCTTGACTTTTCCTTATACAGCAAGATGAACAATATAATTCACAAGTCTAACCACTCTTTCCTCCTCAAAACACTATTTAAAAAAAAAAAGTGACTAACAAAAGATCTGAGTATTCCTTCTTCTAGTTTGTTTGCCAATAGAACTAAAATTAGTGTATACAAATATAGTATTATTTTTTGTACATTTCAAATTTTGGGACACCAGGTTTCAAAAAGTGGGGCAAAAGTTTGACAAAATCACAAATTCCATGTGGGACATCGATTAAAGAGAATTTTAACGAAAATCTGAATATACTGTACAGTTTTAGAAATTTCAAAATTCTTTGACCCCATGGCTCAAAAATGGAATCAATAATTTGAAAAAAGTGTAAAAATCCATCTAGCTGTTAGACTAAAAGAAATTATAACACACATTTAACTGTGTGGAATTTATACTATTTATTGTATGATCACTCTATAATACTGTTACTTTACTAAACAAAAATTAGTCAGTCTGCCTGCACACCCATATTGCTGAGTAATAATACAGCAGTCTTGTCTGGCGTCTCTGGGCCCCCCCCCACACACACACAGTTGCTATGTAGCTGATTTCTCTCTGGCAGTGGTGAAATGTCAGTTCTGCCATGGTCAAAAGCATAACAGGCAGCAGGCCTAATGTTTGAAAGAAAAGAGAATAAGAAGAATTATCTTGTAGACATTTGTAATTTTTAGTTATTTTTAGAAACAAAATTTAATGTTTTGTTTAATGGGCAGTTAAGAATACTATGTGTGTATGTGCGTGCGTGTGTGCGCACGCGTGCACAACTTTTAATCTGAACAATAATCTGCTGTTAGAACCCAGCTGCCAGAAGTGGAACATGTGGTAGAATGGCAAAATGCAGCAGTACTGTATTCCCAAACTGTCACTTCAGAAAGTATATTAAACAAAATACAGGACCATTATGGGAAGAATAAATAAAGTTTAGTTGTTACCGTTTCATCTGAAATTTGCTTATTAAATTTAAGTTCAATGAAAACAATGCTATGTTTATTTTCAGATGAGTACTACTGCCGTAAAATGTGATTTATGCAGCAAAGAGTTCAGTAAGAGTTCTTATTGTAAACGGCATATTAGAATTCGCATTGTGTAGCGCTGAACGATTACATAAAATATTGTAAGTATTTCTGCTTACGAGAGAACACACGTAGGAACACCGCACACAGCTAAACAAACCGAAAATAAGTTACAGGTTTATCGTCAAGTCTACAAAGACTCGGATAGAGCTCAGCCGCATCCATCCCATCTATTAATCGTACGGGCAGACGCTTGTCAGCCCAGAATGCAAATGTATCACACAAGCAGCGTCTGCCCGTACAGTTAACAGATGTGATGGGACGCACCTTCGCTCGCCCCTCCAGTGCCCCCACCACGTCGCCAGATTGGTCGCTCCTCAGCTTGGATATTGGTTGAGTAGACGCTTGTGAGTGCCTCGACTCGGAACAGCGAGGCCGCGAATAACAGGTATTTCAACTTTTCAGTCACTGTTACATCTGTTCCACAAAAATATCGTTCCAAAATACCTGTTATAGGTATATCGGCTCACTCATTCTCCTAATTCATTAGAAATAGAAAATGCCGGGACCCTACAAAAGGAAGAAAGGTTCAGGAGAGAGAGATTTTAAAAGGAAACTGAAAACTAAACGAAGAAAAAGAGACTTGGACGAGGTACGGGAATATACTGATGTTTTATTTCTAATTAAACCACGTGTATAGTGGTTTAACGTTTTGCGAATATCACGTGTACAATAAATATTTAGGTTATTAGGTTTAGTTACAAGTAACAGATTGTAGGTTAAGTTTGCCTTAAGTATCAATTAAACTGTATTGGTGATTTTTTTAAACTATAAAATTGATTGTTTTTTTGTACATTTCTTACTTAAGTAATTATGTCAATAAAGGAAAGGAAGTAGTATGTAGTTATTTTAGCATGGTGTTCGCTTGCGTATAACCCAAGTATGTGATTATTTCAGTTTCTGGTTTTTAAGTAACATGGCAAGTCAGACGTAATGTTGTCATGGTGTCAAGCATAATTGCCCCTCAGGTGTGTGAGACATTATATTAAGTTTTAAAGACAATTCATTTTCCTATTCTGCTAAAATACTGTACTACTATAATATTTGTGTGTGCTGTGTTGCCCGTTTGTTATTGTGTTGGCTTGATTAGACAGAAAATGATAGTACAGGTGTTTGCTATTAAGATGTCACTGGTGCCAAATTAAGTTAATTTCATGTTAATAACATAGACGTTAATACTTATCATCCAAAAGAACTGAATAAAGTACACCAAACCTAGTAAGTATTCATATAGTTTCTAATTCTAGGTTACATTGGAAACTTTTAAAAGCGAAGTTGTAAAAAAAAAAACATCAGAGCATATAATAAGTTTTTAATCAAATTAGTAATATAACTTACCATCTGTGACTTACAGCAAAATGTACTTTGATGTTAAAATTTACATGTTTCGGGACCTTGTCCCATCATCAGAATTTAAAATCTTCTTCTTATCCCATCATGCGATGGCATAGTCGTCAAATATTTCCAAAAATATTAATCACCATTATAAATAAAACAAAATAATAAGAATACACATACAAATATTTTAATCACCATAAAACTCTTTTACTAACTCTACGGTTGCTAGATCTAGAGTTTTTCCTGGGCGTGGATCTGGTGATGACATTATACCCTTTTCCTTTACAAGTTTTTTTACTTTTCTTGCAATAAAGTTAAGACACACCAAATTCAGTTTCAATCTGGGTCGAGGTCCAACTTTGAGGTAAAGTAGTCAGAATTTGCATTTTTAAACTTTTATCAGAAGTACTGTGAAATTTTTCTTTAAGCTGATTTATCATTTCTCTACCTATATCAGGTTTTCTTCAATCTGACTGCACGGACTAAGGCTCATAAGTTTGGTTCTGAAAGCTTCAGATACTTTTTTTAGTTTTTCCTCAGGGTACTTCTTCTCTGTTAAACGCTTTTTTTTTTATTGGAGTTTCATCAATTGCTTACTGCATCAATAGCTTTTTCCTTCTGTGGAGTTGATATTTCTATTGTTTCAACATTGTTATCATTGTCTTCATATTCTGAGCTGTCAGACTGCCATTCTTCTACCTCATCCAGTGTAGGCGACTTAAGTATTGCCTTGGGACAACTGTCACATATTCTATCCCCTAGCTTTATAGTATTAGAACGGCTGACAATATTTTCATTAACAGGTCTTAAACTCTTTTTGAAATAATCATGGTTTGATTTTTTGAGTGGATTGCAACAATATGTACTTGAAAACTACCTTTAGATGTGGTTGCTTTAGCCGCTTCCATGTTTTCTTCTAAGTTTGAATTTAGTTGCAGTAACTAATATACCTAATAGCTAGACCTATAAAATTTTAATGCTTGAAAATGTTCAGAGGGTTTTAAAAAAGTTTTACCTTATTAATTCCAATGACAAAAACCACTAACAAAATTCTACAAACATTTTTAAACCACTTTTTTAAAAATATAGAACACTAAAAAAATGATAGTCACCTAAATTTATAAAACTAAAAACACTAAGAGTGGCTACTTCACTAAAACTGTATCACTACGATTGGAAAGCAACTGAAGTGAACTGACTTGGCTGACCTGTGTAGCTAGGCTTACATGTACTGACAGGAACCAAGCCTGTTGAGACTTGCGCATCTAAATAGCTGCTGTCTAGTTACTGTGAAACTCAATTCATTTGGGAATTGGAAAATTATTCCATCTAGGCCTATTAGTTTTACACAGTTTATTTATGATTAAAGTTTATTTACTTAAAATTTTAATTTAGTTAATTAAAATTTTAAAAATATGTATTAGTTTAAATGTATTTATGTCTTTTAGAAAAACAAATTCTTATTTAAGTGTATTGTTTTAGTTTTTTAATTAAAACAAAAAAATTATATGATTGAAAACTTATTAAAAATTCTCTGAAGTACATTAAACACACAAATATAAAAAGCCAAAATTAATTTGGTATTGATTTGTTAAAAATAAATTCTTGTTCAAAGAGGAAATAAAAACTAATTGGCTTACTCAAGTCGGACAGTTTTAAAACCATAGCCACTTTAAAAGAGCTCAGTCATGTATGTTTTCATTAGTTTATATAATACATTTGGTTTAATTAAACAAAACTAGTTTTTTTTTACCTAAACGCTATTTAGTTACGAAAGGTAGGCCTACAGCAGTTAAGTATCTTACATATTTGTCCATAACTTGTGATCCCATAGTGATCCTACTTTAAAATTTTCAGGAAATGTAGATAATAAACAGTAGAATAACATATATTTTTAAAAAATTTTTTAAAGAACACTTTCATATTAAAAACAAAACAAAAAAGTTACTTTTTTCAAAAAAACGTTTTTTTTTATAAACTGTGTCAAGTTATATATCAAATTAAAGCCACTAAAAAGAGCTAAAAAATGAGCCCAAGAACAAGTCTGTAGGACCTGTAGAACAAAAGTTATGGTGCATTAAAGCTTGTTCTGCAAGCCAAAAAAACGAACTTTTTTAAAATTAAAAAAAAAACTAAAAAATGGGGTCACATAAAAATTAAAAAAAATATTTTTGTACTAACATTTATAGAGAGAATAAATCCTGCAAGTTTCATCAAATTTAAAAATGGTCAGGTTGAAAATAATTATTTTTTGGTTGGTTTGACATGGAATGACCCCCATAATACTAATTGTTTTAATTATGTAAATTGTTAATTATTCTTAATTACTGGATTGTTTTATATGCATGTTCTCAAAAAATTAAGAAAAGCTTTCAAAAGAGTATTAATTATTTACATTTTAAATTGTGAGAAAAATTTATTGTATACAAAGAACAAACTAAGAACATAAAAAAATTTCTTTTAAAATGTTCTGCTCTGGCAAAACAACATGAATGTTTATAGTAAAACTAGCATATTGCATAGCAAAACAATAGCTGTTTTTATAGACATCTAAATCCTATGTAACCTAATTAAGAATAGAGTTACGCTGCTGTATCACATTCCTCGCACAAGAATTCATCTCCAGTCCCAGGGTTAATATTTTATTTTCAGAAAATGGGCAATGAAAATAAATCTGTATGTTTATATCATGGTAGTAGATGTGAATTCAAACAATTTAGTTGTTCTTTTTTATATGTATTTTATAATTTTTGAAATTATAGAAAAAGTTATCTTCTGTGTTATATTCACTTGACAAGATTATACAGTTGTCACTCGTTTTTATATATTATCGATATTTTAGGTATATTCAAAAATCAACTTCAGAGTACCTAGTAAAAACTATTACGTGCACAAAGAATATTTTGTTTTTCGTATCAGCCATCTAAGGACCACATGCCAATTTCAATTATTTACTCTTTGTTCTTTTCTTTTTTCCAATATTCTTTCATCTTCTAACTGTGTCTCTTCTTCCTGTCTTCAGTCCACTTTGAACCTGCATTTTTTCTCTCTCCTACATTGGACTCCCCCCATTTTTTAACACTTTTGCCCGAAAAACTTCTCTTTCAATTGCTTCTTCTGCGTGTATATTATTTTCTTCTAAATCCTTTTGGACTTCTTTAATCCAACTTGATGTTGACTTCTTCCCCCACAGATATTTGAAGATTTGCTTTGTCAACCTATTTGTCGTCCATTCTATATAAATGTCAAAAAATAATAGTCTTCTTTTTCTCATTGTTTCTGTTATATTTCCTATACTTTTATATATTTCATCATTACTTCTTAATTTCCAACCTTCTGAAGTTTTTCATGGGCCAAATATTTTCCTAATAATTCCAAAGAATATTATATACAAAAATTACATACACATCTATATTACATCTTATAGTAATGTGGCATCAACTTTGACACATCCTTAACAAAGACTAATACTGCTAGAGTATTAGAAAATAGTTGATGCTACCTGTATGGTTGTGTATACTCATATATACGAGTTTCTTGTTGTTTTCAATGTACTGGATAGCCAGTCAAACCTTTGTCTGTGTGATGAGATAATTGTTGCCAAGTCAGCAGTAAGGTAGGCAGTTATTAAAACACTTTAAAAATTCTTATAATAAATGTTTTTCAACTATCGTCATTCTAAAAGCAACCATGTGCACCCAAAGAATTTATATGCGTAATCAATTAAATTTTTATATCAAATTTCTTACTTCAGCTTCTTGAAGAAAAAGAAAGTTATATTAATTTTACTATTTAGAATTTACACAACTATGTACAGTCTTATACAGATTCTTTCGTATTGTTTCTGTTTTTGTGTATTTATTTTAACCCTCCGGTGGGCGCACAAAATTTGCACTCAATAGTGGGCGCACTGCGGCTTTTTTACCGCAATTGTAAATTGCACTTTTTTACTCTAAGACAAGGTAGTATGAGAAGTAAATAGACTGGTTAAGGTGTTTTAAATTTTATTTATTATTATTAAACACAAAAACATAATGCTTAGGCATCGACGTCCATATCTTGGCCCTGGTCGCTGTCGCACGTGACACATGTTGTCTCTTAACGCGAATGTCTCTTACAGACATTATTTCTGCATCTCTGGCACACAATTTTTGATATGTTATTCTTATGCCGTCCGCAAATATGATAGATTCCTGGTTTTGATGCTTCTTGAACCTCCTCCTCTTTTTTATATTTAGCTAAAAATGCTGTGATATCTTTTGGCAGGTTACGTAGTCTAGATCTTTCTTCCAGATGAGTTTCCATAAGGCTAAGTGCCAGATTCTTCAAAAACAGTCTTCTTCTTTCTCGGTTATCAGGATTGTTGTATTTGAAAATTATGTTGGCGTTGATTCCCGCGATATCTAGATGCCGATAAAACAGCGCGAGAGGCCATCTTCTACTTATTCTAGAAGTTGTGTAGGATGCGCACATCTGGTCAACGGTATCAACTCGTCCCTTTGTGGCATTGTAATCCAGGTTTATTGTGGATTTGCTGGTTGCTTCGTCTATCTCATGTGTATCATGCATGGATGAGAGAAATATCACCGCCTTATTTTTTTTAGGCGCCGAAGAAGACAAACAGAAATCATACTGAAAACCAGAGAGTGTCGACTTGATTTCTCTTGTTTTGTTGGCTTGGAATTCTGGTGGTATTTCTCTTTTATTTATTTTTTCATAGTTCCGAGTAAGGTCAGCCCCTTCTCAAGAAGATCTTTAGCCAGAGTGTAGCTTGTATAGTAGTTGTCAGTTGTGATATTTCGTTTGGAACCCTTTATTGGTTCAACCAGTCTTTCACAATGTCATCTGGTTTGTTTGATTTGAGATAGGGACCAGGCATCTGCTTGCCACAATATATTTCTAAGTTGAGAGTATAAAAAGTTTTTGCGTCACAGAGTGCGTATATTTTCTGCCCATTGGCTGGCTTGTTTGGTATATATTGTATGAAGCCACATCGCCCCCTAAAAGCATGTAGCATCTCGTCAATAGTTACAAACTCGCTGGCATTGTAGTGAGTCAAACAGTTATTCACAAAATTTTGGTGAAAATCACGAATAGGTGCAAGTTTGTCCATAGCTCTTCGCTCGTTCCGTGTATCTAAATTGTCGAACCTAAGGGCTCGAAGCAGAAATCGGAAACGCTTATAACTGAAGAGCCCGCATAAAATTATCATTCCTGTGCCATCGGAATTCCACAGTTCAGCACAATTTGTATATGATCCCTTTTTTATGCCTATCAAGTATAACGCACCAAAGAGAGCCTTGACCTCCACTTTTGTAGTTTCTCTACAGTCTCTATCTCTACCATAATTGACATCATTTCTTTTTTTCTGAATGTATCTGTTAGTGTGAGTTACAATATCATCTATCATGGCATCAGTAATGAACAGGTGAAACGTGTCTACTTCTTTCTGCGCAGTTGTAGCATTCATTTTTGGACCTGGCATTATTTTCATAATATTTTTGGCCTTCTGTTTAGTTGAAGATAGAGGGTTACTCATCCAAAGCGTATCTCCATCTTTCCCGATGTAAAAATGGTAATCATCTTCAGCGACTTCTGGCACAGTTAGTTGATCGGCATCCGCTTCATCCGCTGATTGCTCTGAGTCACTGCTGTGGTTGTCAGCTTGTATCATTTCATCCTCCATATCTGGGTCATCTGACTCATCCTCTTCATTTTCTCCTTCCGACAATTCTGATAATTCCGTGAGTACTTTCTCAAAGTCTTCAGGGCGCACAAATCGACGAGACCTGAACGTAAACACAAACTCAGATAACATAGGAAAAACAGGCACCGGTATATAGAATAGGCGAAAACCAAAAGATTCAAAACAAAACTTAACTAAGCTCTAAGAAGACGTTTGATTCTATGGTAATGGTCAAAATATGCATGAAAAATTAAAAAAAAATCACAAAACTAAAAAAAATTAACTCTTACATGACTGGGCACGCAGGTGGCAAAATAGCCGCAGACACGTCACTCTCTTTTCAAAGCACAACAGCTACTGAAGCGTTATGCACATGATTTATCCGCATGTCGGAAATACTGCCATCTATCATGAAAATTGCATACTAGGCAGAACAGACAATAAACACTACCGGTACCTAGGGGACAGTTCAGAAACTAAAATTTGTGGCTTTCTGCCGCGGGTGCGCCCACCGGAGGGTTATTTTAGTTCATTGTCACCTGATGCTGTAGATCACTCTACTACCCTGGTGTGTGTGTGTGTGTGCGTGCATGGTGGCCCTCCTCATGATTGCGTGTGCTTGTGTGTCACACGACCGTCACAGGGCAACAGTCTTATTTCAAAGGGAGAATACAAATCACCAGACTTGGACTTATAAACCTTACAAACCTGTCGAAGATTGATTAAACACTAATGAGCTTGTCAACAATTGTTCCAACAGGCTCGACATCACCGTCACAACTTGAAAAATTATATGACTACACTGGCAATTTTCATCCTCTGTAGCACATTCTTGGCAAATTCAATAATTATTCTTGATTTGTGATACTTTTCACATAATGAGAAAGGTTTTTTTATTACCCTGTAATTATTTGTACATTGGAGTAATTAACAAATAATCACACTGTTACTTTATATGTATACGAATTTGCACTGCCACGAGTCAAAATGCTTATAACATTCTGCACAACTTGATTCTGTTTTCGCGTGCAATAATTCATTTTTGCACAAAGTCAGGAAAACATAATTTTGCATTCATCTAGAATTCCTGTCTGAACCAACAACATACTAATAACTTACTCCATACACAGAGATCTCACACCTCTTTAACTTCACATCAGGTGATAAGCTGGTCTGGGATTGTCAGTTGTAAAACCATACAGTGTTCTATAAATTTTTCCTGTTTTGTGTTTGTTAACCTTTAAATGTGCAGTATAGTACATTAGTGGTGACTCACCTCCCTCCCAAGGAAAGGTACGTAAAATTAAAAGAAAATGTCATTGTAACAAGCATTTTGTAATAAGCTAAAGGTAAAAAAATAAATTTCGCAAATTAATTCTCATTTGAAATTAAATAAATAAACAATTAATGAAATTCATATGTGTAAGACAATGTTTCAAAGCCAAGGAACAAAATATCAACAAGGCGTAATGTAAAGAAGAAAAAATGAAAAAATAATGGTTTGATAAAGTCGTAGTTGCTTACGCATATATTCAGTAATTATATAATTACCTTTATATCCACTTGAGTGACACTAAGTTTCGTCTAGTTATGACGCGTTTCGGGCACAAGGTCCCATCTTCAGATAACACTGATATTAATTTAAAACTAATTACTATATAAAATTGTAACCATGATTGTGGTTATGTCATTATAAATAAAAACTTTAAATCGCATGTGAAATTTTAAACGAAGAACGGCCGGAGCTCCCGCATGCGTGCACTCACTACCGCGATCGTCACACGACTGGTCAAAGATTAAAATCTAATCTAATGGCAGTGTCGAACAAGTTGTTCGATGCAAAATTTACCTGATCATTCAATATATTATTTTTGGTGGTGGTATCTAGGTTGATACCCATTGTGTACAAAAGTGAATTTAAAGTTTTAAATTTAACTAGTTTAAAGTTAATCAGTGTGCTCTTACAAAGATTATTTTGGTGAAGAGCTCATTGAAACTATGATTTATATTAAAACCTTATAACATGAAAACTCTTGCCCCCCCAAAAAAAAAAGAAAAACGTGGCTTTCTCTGGAATGGCCAAGATTGTCTCAGAAAACAGAGAGTTTAAATACATGATGCATGTAAAATGTTTTAATTGTAATATTTCCTTCAATTATAACACAGAAGAAGATACCAATTGGAGCTTTTAATATTTGTCATTATCAGCTGATATTCTTCTTCTTTGCAAGTATAAGGGTCAAAGCTCAAATAATGTCATCCATTATTACAACTGATCTCTCCATCTTTATCTTTCATTGGCTGTCCCTGATTTCTTCTATCTTCAGGCATATATTTTGGACTTATGTGTGGTATTCTTGAAGGGTCCATACATTGTACGTGATCAAACCATATTGTTACGATGGTCTCACTGATCATTGTATGTACAGGAGAAAACAAAATACAGACACTTTCACTGTTTTGCTTCACGCTCTTCTTTCAATATTTTATTCTTCCAACAGTCTGCCTGTAGATGACCATGTTTCCCACAGTTGTAACACATCGGTCTTCTGTCTTTATCCTTTGGTTCATAATATCATTGTGGCGCTGCTGACTTCTTAAACTGTTGTTCTTGAATTGTCTCTTTATTCCATCCATTATGACAATACTATGATAGTGCATCCATTTGGCTACAATGTGATGACATTAATGTAGGTCGCTGACTTGGCAGCTTCAAAACGGAGAGCGCGAACTAGTGCGTTTGAGCTATTCTGATGCTGTGCCATTCTTAACACCTGTAATTGACAATCTCTGATACCATCAATAAACACAATGTGAACAATCCACGTTCTGAAGCCTTCTGATTCTTCAGGATGCCAGTCTTGTCAATCGGTTGATATTTGCTTCAAACTCCTGGAAGGTTTCCCGGGAACGCTGTCGCCTCGCTTTAAGTTGTTCACGGTACACTTCGCTCAAATGCTGGTCACCGTACTGTACTTCCAGAGCTTTGTTAACTCAGCATAGGTGTTCTGGCTGTCACGTGGCACTTCCTGTATTAGTTCTGCGCCAGGTTTTTTTAAACCAAGACTGAGTGAAAGGCCTTTCTCTCCTTCTGTCCATTTATTTAAGCGAGTGGCAGCTTCAAATTGGCGATGATAAGTTGCCCATTGAGTGCTTCCATCAAACATTGGGGCTTTTGCAAAAACTGGCCCTACTATAGTTAATGGAGTTTTTTGATTTCTGTGATAATTTTCAATTTTCTTCAGCATTTATTAATGGTCTTTCTCTATCAACTATTTCTTTCACTAAATGTTTGACTTGGACCTTTTTAATTTGTTTTATTACTTTTGTAATCGAATCTTCTAAACTTGACATTATTGTCTTCATAGTTGAGACAGTTTTTTCTACTTCAGATGGTCTGTCGGTCAACTTGTTTGTTCAGCTCACCTTGTAACGGGATGAATTTTCCAGTGATAACATCTTGTACAAACGCCTTAATGTTGTCTGCTTGATGACTAAATTCTTCTTTTTTCTGTCCCTCTGGTGTTTCATTTTCACGGTTATGTTTTCTTTCTGTCGATCTTGTAACTTGAGCAACATTGCTTTGTGTCATTCCTCTGCTTCAGCAGGAGGGTTTTTTGTCTCGCTTCCGCTTTTTCGTCTGGTTGTTTTTCTGTTTGTAGTAGAAGCGCTTGGAAAGTTTCCATCATCTGACTGGCATCCATTGTTTACGATTAATTACAAATTACATTAATCTTGTACAAAGTGTCACTGTTTTCACTGTTAACGGTTCTGTCCCACATCTGACCCATTGTTACGACGGTCTCACTGATCGTCGTATGTACAGTGGAAAACAAAATACAGACACCAATGAAATCAGTAATAATCAGTTTTAATTATCACAAATAACAGTTCGTAATCAACTCGTACAATAATTCAATTTGAATTTCTCCACACAACTTTCGCACCAACACTACTCGAAATCACTAGAGCGTAATTGATTGTGATCGTAAACGCAGTGTGCCGACCAGTATGGTCTGGAATAGCTCGTTTGTTGATGCATGTTAATTGTCACGTACGCACACAAACAGTACAGCTGGACTCTGCTGGGGTAGCCGAGATCATGTAAAATGATCTGTAATGGCGTAACAATATTGTTGACCACTTCACTTGTCATTGTTCTGGAACGATGGTGGACACCCTTCTGCAAACAGATAGGCCTAATACCAATGCCACTTTATCTCACGTAGTTGTCTATGTTTTTCTACAACAGTATTGTGTTTGCAAGCAAAAGTGAATTACAGCAAAAACGTAACAGCTAATGGGATTATTTACAAGGGATAGTTGAAAAGTTTGCAGAGTGACATCTTTAGCTTAGTAGTAGAACTAAGTGTGTTGTAAGATCCATATTTCTTGTAAACAACTGTTAATTTCTAAATTTATAATTTTAATTAAAAGTGAACAATTTTAAGATAGAAATGTATATATAAAATTAATCAGATTTTTTAAATTTTAGATCGACAATGATATGCTAGAGGTGAATGCAAGAAAACTTCTTCAACAGGAAGTAGACTTAGATAAGCCTGGCAACGCTCAGTTCTATTGTCTTCACTGTGCGTAAGTGTCTCATAATAATTTGAAGTATGATTGGTTAACATCACATTCTTGTACTTATCAACATTCTTCAGTTGCAAGTATTGTTTATATGTGAAAGTAATTAAACACACATTACACACTGTAAATTTGTAGGAAATTTGCCTGTGTATTTGTAAATTCTATACGTCAGCTAATAATTTTGTATTTATTTTGTGTAATTTGGAGATAAATTTAAGATACATAACAAATCTTGCACGAGTCGTGCACAGTGAAAAAAGCTCATTATCCATAAAATGAAAAAAGATGCAGAACTTGTTGTGTTTATTAACGTGTTGTGAACTATATTCATGGTATATATTGTGAATGTTACTGATTTTTGTGCTCTTGTCAGAATTTGGAAATTCTTTTCTATCCTTTTTAAAAATCTGTACTTCTGTATACTTGGATAAATACACAAACCTTTTTTTGTAATTCCTGAAAATATTTTCATGGACAAAGCAAGGTTTGAGGACTCTGTTGTTTTTTTATTGATTAAATTGAAAGAGGTTTCCACAAATGAACACATATGACAGGTTTCCTCCTGAACACATGAGGTTTACAGTGAACACATAATTAAACATAATTTTAAAAATAAAATCCCAATAATAATATGAAGTCTAACTATTGTAACGTCTCGTATTGACTATTGGTCAATGTCTCTCAGAGCTCAATGTGTACTATCGTTAATTTGTTAAGCTTTCCTAATTAAGCATCACTTTGGTACGTCATCTTGTAACGTTTCTCGGTTAATATCTCAGAGCCTAAATACTACTTTACTTAATTAAATCTAAGTTTTATTTGCCCTTCGAAAATCTCGCTTTAATGAGAGTCACAGTAATTGTTTAATGAAATAATATTTTATTAGACCCACTGTTGGGTTCGCCAATCTTGTAACGTCTCGCGGTTAATGATCAGATAGTATCGTTAGATCTTATCGTCACTCTTGCGATCGTCACAGCATTCGTTATATTTTATGTTTACAGTTCCAAAAAAACTGAAAGGGTGTGTGATTTGGGAGAATTCAATGAAGTTGTTTGACCGTAGTTAGGAGAGAGAGGGCCAAAGGTATTATCCCCTGAGCATACAATTACTTAATTTAAATTTCTCCGCTCATGAGACCAGCTGATTTTGACGTTTGCAAACAAATTGGAGGTTAAATTAACACCAATTGTCTGTAATATTTTTCCGGCTGTTCGTCCTCTTCTTTGTCTCCTGAAACTCTGTAAACAACTACCCTCTATGAAAAATAATACACATTTTATTATTTATAACAAAGTATTCATGGTATTTATTTATTAAATACACTGTTTTTTATCTTCTCCCAATACAAAAAGTTATAATTGATTCTCCCTGTCAACACAACATTGGTTCGATCTTATTTGGTAAACATAGAAAGTATAACAAAATATTTTTATCCTTGATAAAATATTAAAACAATAAAGAATTAATTTATTAATTTCCCAGGGTTAATGGTAAATTCTTTGTGTTATGAGACGGTCAGAAATGAATAATAGAATACCAAGCTTTACATGAAAAAAAATAGATTATATTTGTTTTTTTTTTCTTTAGTATGTAGTTCCGGGTTTATCCGCCAGAGTACAGGTTATGTTCCTCGCTACAAATACGGAATTATTTAATGGAGGCTGAAAACGCACAGAGATCCGTTATGAAGGTTTTTTGGTTAACAAAAATTAATAAAGTCTGTTTCACCTCTTTTCCTGAAGTGTTTACTTGTATGGTGCTTTTTCTAGTGTTAGAAGTTATAGTTGATTTGTAATTTAGTTAATTTTTACTAGGATACGGTGTCACCAAAAATCTCGAAGTGCTAGATACTAGGCCTGGAACCAGTCGTTAAGTTTCTCAAAATTTCGTCAAATAAAGGCTTGGATGGTGCTACTTGCAGAAGTTCTAATAGAAGGTGTACATCTCTCGTCAATTTTTATTAAATTTCGCACTGTTTATTCCAAAAGTATTCATAAATTTTCAAATTTTAAATAGGCATTACACTTTTTTCAAACGTTCACTTCTCAATCATTTTAACAATTAAATTATATCTTGTTAGTTGGTTACTGTTAGTAACCAAGAATTTTTTATGGTTTTTTATTGGTGAATCTATATACTTTTGAGTATATAGGCTGTTATTAATTATTATAAATTTATTTCTTATTTATAGAAAAACAATCCTTTTTAACTTTTGTTTATAATACAATTTAATTTATATAAGGTTTTTCTTTCTATTTTCTCTTAAACTTATACATAGGTCTTTAATATTTTGATTTCCTTCAATTGTATTTATTTATTATTTGCGTAAAGTATCCTTACTCTAAACTATTTTCCTCTGCCATTTTGCTCATATAGTATTATTTTATTTTATTATTATTTTATATCTAACCCTGGGTTATCTTACATTTAAACGCAATTATTATATTAAACATAAAAATTATACCTAGGTACAAGACCTTTGTGGCCTACACAATACAAATTATACAAAATACAGAATTTGTCCGTTGCAATATAGTCTACAGGTACAATTGATTGTTTTTCCATCTACAGTATAAATCTGTGAGATGCTCCTTTTTAACCACTTACTTTCTCACTATGTACACTATATCTCACTTTGTACCCTATATGTCACTTAGTTATAGTTTATAGTGTTCTGTAGTACAAAGTAATCTATAGCTAGGTATATAATACCCATTTCTGACCTTTAGAGTGGGGTGATTATGTTATCATTTTTGGGCATGGGTTATGTAACGTTACACTATGTACGCCATTTAAACTTGAACACTTTATAATTACCAGTTTAATAAACACCTATATATTTGCAGCAAGGGCCAATATATGAATGGTATGGAGGAATTTGATACATACAAAGCTTAAAATAACATATACAGTCAAGATTCTGTATCAAACTCAATTAACAATTTCTAGTCTGAGCCTGAGTACAGGTTGGGGATTAAAGTCATGTGTTGTGAGTAGAACGTGAGTGTTGAACCCATATGTTCAATTGTATTACTATCACAGTATAGGCTCAGTTTGGTTTCCATCGCCACGAAATTTTTCAGTATTACTCTATAGTGGCATGCAATGCTCTCAATTTTCAATGTTTGTTTCCATTTTTCCACTTTTTTATTTTGTGAAAAATTAACTTAAAAGGTATATTTTTATTTGTAAATCGATGCAAATATAGTGGCGGAATTGAATAAACAAAAATAAGATTTATTATGTAATATGTAACTTGCATGTCTATGATCACAGTTCCATTTTTCTAACTCATGTCTTTTTCTCAAACTCTTCCTACACCAAGATCATGGGTAACTTACTGCATTGTTTCACCTGTCTAGTTGCTTTAATGCTTCTATTGTGCTGATGAGGCTTACTGGCTTAAAATGCACTGTTGCCAAACAGTGCTTGTATAAACTACCAGCTCAGTGGAGACAGATGTCGGCTGCTTCTCAAAGCACAAATGTATTTTTTTCTCACATGTTTTGTAGGGGTTATTAGTTTTATTTAAATGTTTGTTGTATATAATATTAAACCTCATTAAATTATCTTTCTTTTGGTGAATATGTCAACTTAAAAAATTCCTTGCTCATAATTTTAAAATTGATTTATCTGTTAAGTTTCAGTTACATAAAGAAAGTAGTAAGCAAGGAATTTTTTTATTATTAGAGCAGGGAGTTTTCATCAGCTGAAAAGTTGTAGATAAAGGTTTGAATTGTTTTAAACAATGCTAATTTCAGGCTGTATGAGTCTGAAAGAAGAAATACTTCAGTAAACACTGTAGTTGCTACACACATAGGACTCACAGGCTCTGAAATGCTATTATAGTTCATTTGTGCTATTATTGCACAATTTAATTTTTGTTTGACTTATTTCAATTTCATTTTTGTTGGAAAAATTAAAAATAAACTTCTGGTAAGAAATAAGAATATTTAATAAAACAAACAATTCAATATAGAAAATCAACAATCATATATACTAAGAAGTATTTGAAACTCAATTACCGTATTGTAACTATTTACCATTTCATTATATCCAAAAACCATTTATATCTGCTATATTCTGTTTTTATTACCAATATAAACTTAATAAAATCTTTCTTTAAAAGTATATAGTAACAGTATTTTAAAACTACACATTTTCAGGTATTAAAAAATTATGTACCTCTCAAAATGAATCACGTGTTGGTTATAATATAAATAACGCTAAACTTCATCACTGATCCTTCTTCTTCTGTCACATTTTCCTCACCTTCTTCTTCAGAGGTGCTTGTGTCTTCATTAAAGCTAACGATGATGGGTTCAGTGGTGTGCTCTCAAATCACTTCCTTTTAAAAATCTTCACGGTGGAGGTTTTCTGCATGTTCAATACAGTTTTTCCAATGATCTTTTGTAATGTTAGCTAACGACTCAACATCTGCAATTTCGAAAGTATTATTATTATTTGGCCACTTCACTTTTTAAATGCGACCAGACCAATTCCATAGGATTGTACTGGCAGTTATAAGGAAGCAGGCAGATTATTTCATGCTCCCTCTCATTAGCAAGCATGTCCAGCTCACATACATAGTCTCTTCTTTGTGAAGTCGAACTTTGGAAAAAAGCTCAGGCCTTGTTTCAGATGAAGAATATTTTATATATTTTTCTTTTAGTCAGGTTTCTATCTTGCTCTTGCGGGAAGTTGAAGTGGGTGATTTGTGAAGGACGACTGAATGATACTTAGCATTATCCATAACACCAATGGACCATTCTTTTAAAAGAAAGATTCAAAAAAAGTATTTAAAAATGAATCTTTGAAAACAGTGGCATTCATTTCTCTGTGCTATAGAAATTTATTTCTGCTCTCAGGAATAAGGCCAGTTTGTGCCGAACCAAAGTGTAGTATGATCAGTTTTGTTCCTGTCTCGATAGGAACTTTAATGCCTCCACTTTGATTGAATGTTTGCCAAATATATGGTTCTGTGTAACCCATGTCTCATAAAGGTAGAAAATGGAACAAATTTCTCCTGATGTACGAAGGCTGTTCATTTTTCTGAGGAATTTGATTCTGGTGGCAACTATGTCTTGTCATTCCAATAAGAGTGTTCTTCCATCATTTTTTTTTGTGTATTTAAAACCGATGCTATTCAGAATTCTGCTGAGAGGTCTAGCTGAATCAGAAAAACTCATTTTTCCATCAATTTTTTTCTCACCTATAACGTGAATGTAGATCACGTAAGCCTATATAATGTAATTAACGTAATTAATCATTTAATGTATGTTTTTAGTTATTATTAAGCAAATTAAATGTTTTGATAAGAAGATTGAGGCAAAATAATGTCTCACAGAAATATTGTAAGTAAGTTATATTTGGCGACAGTCTGGCGGCAACAAAATAAAAGAGCTTTGTACAAAAAACAGCTTTCTAGAGTCATAAAGAAGGAAATGCTTTGTTCACGAAAAATCATAAAACTGTTGAGTCCCGTTAGATTTTGACGAACGACAACCTTGGGAAAACAATGGATCAGGCGATAAAAAAAAAGAGAAACTCTGGTGAAAGTTGCGTCGCTTGGTGTAGCAGTTGAACACGTGGCAAAATACCCGCGCACCCCAAGCTAGACACCAATGAGAAGAAGCGTGACTTTAGAGCGCGAGTTTTTTTCGGTTCTTGAATGGACGAATTTGAAGTTCCCAGCAAGGAAATCAGTCATGAGCCTATCAGAATTATTTGAGTAGAACGGGTGGGAAAAGAGAAATAGTGAGCCCTATAAATAATACCCTGTGTACAGCTAAACTCGCTCTTAGTATGTGAAAGGCTCTCTTAGTATGTGTTAAAGACGCTCTTAGTATTTTTTAAAACGCTCATAGTATGTTTTAACTTCGCTTTTTAGTAAGTTTTAAGGTGTTAAAGTATATTAGCTTGATTAACTATCATGTAAAGTAATATATCGGAGCGTACAGAAAAACTATTCGTGTCTATTAAAATCTCATTATGAAATAAAAAAACTATCAAAATACTTTAATAAGTCTTGAAGTATTTGAGAGCGTGTTAGTCGAAGAATGCGACAGTCGTTATTTGTACAGCAAAGACAAGCATGAGAGGAATCTTCATCGTGAGTGAATCATTTAATTAGTGCGTACAGCAAGTAAGAAGCAGTTTTATTTAAATCTGTGAACAGTATATTTTGTCTTGTGCGCGAAAGTCGAGTGGAGTATTTAATCGGAGTTACGATGTGTGTAAAGACGGTGTGTGTGTGTGGGGACGAAAGTAATTGTGAATGTAATTAAACAAAGTATGGTGCTAAGTGAAATTGTGATATATGTTCACTCAAGGCATTGTCGGCAGATGGAATGGATAATCCTGAACACAAGTAACAGTTTCATTGTACTTATGTATTAACTAATATTCTATGTAGTCATATCGTCTAAATCCCTAAACATCCCGTTTCATTCTAAAAGAACCGACGAGCAGTTGGATGTTAGTAATATTATTCTACCCTTTATGACTTTAGAAATGCTCAATTTAATTAATGTAAATTAGGATTGACAAATTCAGAGTTGCATTAAATATATCTGATGGTTGTCAGAAGTCAATATCTTGTTAATATTAAGGCATTGAATATATATATATGTTTTTCTAGTTTGAAACTCATAAATGCAACAATTATAGTAAAATAGACAAGTAATAACGAAGTCTTGATTTATGTATTTTATGTGCTTAGATTTATGATATGAATTTATGTTGGTATAGAAAGTAAATTATCTGTAATAATTTAATAATTTGAATGATTTATGATTGAATTATTAGTTCTTGAAGTAATAGATTGAGATATGTTTCTTGTCAAGATGAAATGAATATTGTTACAACACAAATAAGCCAACCCAATACCAGGGATGAACAAGATAATATTGAATCTAAAATAATACTACATATTAAATAAAATGATTAATGTAAATAAAATATAAAAACTATGACTCGACAAACGACGACATGACCTAACCCAAGTGATTGACCCAACAAAAGGAAACAAAAGAAGAAGGGAACCACGAAAAACAAACGAGAATAAAACCAACGAAGAGAAGAAAGTGATTAACCAAACCAAAGGAAGAAGGGAAAAAACCAAAACCCAAACAAAAATGACACAAGTTCATGGAATTAAATGACTCAATGTAACACGTTGAAATGAACCCAAAGGAGAAGGTGGAAAAACCAAGGTATTAACCAAATACAATGAAAATGAAGAAGGAGGGAAATAGATAGAAATGAAAACCAATAATGATACACAAACAAATAATAAAGCATAGGAGAAGGAGAAATAATGCACTCAAAAGTATTATTGGAACCAAGACCAATAATTAACCTATGAGAAAGGAAAAAGGAAAGGTCATTAATCATAATCTAGGGAAGAAACCCTATTAAAATATGTTAAAGATAAAAATAATAAAAAAGCAAACTAACCCACAATTTAGAGTTAGATGCAAGAATAGTAATGTAAGGACATAAAATTGTTAACAGTATTAAGGAAATATTGTAATGAAAGAGAAAAAACGAATAGTGAGATAGTAATTAGAGGGATTACCCATTCAGGAACACTTAAAAAACAAAAACATTTGTGAAGTGCAAAATGAAAGTGTAAAAACCCCGAAGTGTAGTGATAAAGAAGATACACTAATTAAATTATAATTAACTATAAATAATTTAAGAGTGAAGGTGATGATTGAATGAAAATAGTGTAAGATATAGAATGGAAATATAGTGAAAAATAGTGAATGATAAAATCATTAACAATTAATAAATCCTAAAGAATACTAAAGGTTTAACAGTGAAAACTAATAGTGAGTAAGTATGTTGTGAAAAATAGTATTAAGTATAAACTATAAAGTAAGAGGTATTGAACACTGGAAAGTGATAATCACCATAGTAAACAAAACAAAAAATATAATTAATAAGTTTAAAAGCAAGTAATCATAGTTAAAGGGGAGAATCCTAGGAAAGAGTAAATTGAAAGTGTTAACATGGAGGGAGAGTAAAGATTGTTTAAAAATTAAGGAGTTAGAAACAAATCAAAAAACACCCATGTTATAAGGGATCATGATAAGTTCATAAAAGTGATGTTGTTTATCACAATAAAAAATAATATAAAATAAGATGTATTGTGAACAAAGATTAGCAAATAATAAGTTAGTTAAATAATTATTCAATCAAGTTTATGAATTGGATATGGCTGTAAGAATCATACAGACCATAGGCCTACATGTTATATTTAAATAAGATCAAAAAAGTAGTAAATAATAGCAACCTTGTTATTATTGGCAAAGGAAATAAATAAAACGTTAAGAAATGTATGACTAGAAAACATGGAAACCAAAGAGTAAATAATTGTGTATAAAATAATAGTGACATAATAATAACACAAACAGACTCAAAACACAACACAACCAATTATAATAACAAAATAAAGCCCATTAGGCTGAAATGAAATGTAATTTAAACGAAACAAGTCAAATACCATAATGGCTACTTAGGCCTATGAAAATGCCTAACTGTCAGAAACAAACAACTACAAATTATAACAAATTAACAAAGAAATTAGCAAATCTGAGGTGAAGGATTCACCAAGAATAAATTGTAAATCATTTGTAGAACAAAATATTATAATAAGCATTTGTATACAAAAAGAAATGTAATTAACAAGTATTAACATAATTGTAAAAACATAAAATCTAAAATTACCCAAACTTGTGGGGTATCAAAATAATCTATGAAAGGAAATAAATACTATAGTGACAATATTTAATAACCAGGAAGGAAGATAGAGGAATAACAGCAGTCAGAAGATATATGAAGAATTCGAATTTTGATAACAATACATCATCTCAAAATCAGCCAATCAAAATCATTCAGTTACCATAGAAACGACAGTTGAAGAGAGAATTACGGTTGAATACCATTACAGAAGTGAAGCGTCAGTCAAACAATACAGAAGCCAATGTTTGGAAGAACGATTTTCTAATAAAATAATGTAAAACAGTAATCAAGGTTCATAACCATGACGGTATAAGAAGCAGACGACCCATTTATAGCAGTCCACTCAAGATCCAGGATAATTAAACTGAAAATTAACCGAAAAGTATGACCAGATACTCTATGAAAAGGATGCCCAACCTATTGAAGTCCAAAAATCAATGAAAAAAGAACTTATTGCAGTCAAATCCTACCCGATCAAATGAACGAAGACACCAAGTCATGCTGAGGTGTTAAGTACAATTAAATTACCTATTTCCAAAAACCTAATCACTCTTAAATTTTACTAAAAGTAAATTTATCTCACTATAAACCGAATATTTCTCTTTCACAGATTATTTAAGTAAAATAAAACTCACTGAAAATTTGTTAATATAAAACATAACCTATTATTAAAACACGAACTTTCAAAACACATTTAACGACACTACAGAACAGATTGTAACATCACACTTTATTATTTATGTACACTTAGAATAAGGTAAGATATTTTTATTGTAACCATTGGAATTCTATATCTCATAATCACAAGAATCCCACGATTTTGGAACGTAAATAATTGTAATAACTAATCGTTACACAGCCATACTGAAGCTGATCGTTCCTTAATCGATTCGTCAACCTTGAGAGGAAGTGTTTCATGTACAAAGTCGGTGCAGATTTATTATAAAATAATTGTCAAATTGAATATTTTAATTATCACCCATTAAAAAATAACTAGTACAGGGAGTAACCGTTGTTATTATTTCATAGGGAGTGCAATATATTATGTGTGTTTATTTATGAAGAGTAGGTTTGATGAGCAGCGAACGAGTTGTCATTTGCACAGCAACATCGACAAATCAGACGGCCGTACGAGCGGGAATTATTTGAACGCCCGACCGTCACCACTGAAAACTCATTATACAGTAGTTTTAATTGTTTTAATAAACGATTTGGCGCCACCCGGGATTAACACACCCCTATAAGTAAACAGGTAAGGTTACGGCCGTGTTATACTGGTGATTACCGCAACGCTACGGATATCGTTAGCCGCGAACATTGATGTAACGACCCCGGTGCGAGACGAACGCACTAACATTTAATACACATTCAAAATTGGTGTACATTTTACAGATACGACCGAGTCTTCTACATCGTTACAGATTGACAAGGTGAGGCTTAACTAAGACGGACGACCTCATATACTTCGTTACAGATTGACGCATACAACGTGAGGCTTAAACGAAGACGAGGACGTCTCTTTTACAACGTTACAGATACGACCGAGTCGTTTATAACGTTACAGATTGGCGACCAACCGGTGAGGCCTTAAAAGAAGACCTAGCGGCGATTATGAGATATTCTTTGGTTGCAATATAAAGACGAAAAAAGATGAAACAGAAAGATATGAGAACAACAAACGAAAATGCCCAAACAACAGAAACAATGGAGTTATGCAGAGTGGATGACAAAGTTATGTAAAAAATTCAGTAAGGAGATGGAATACATCGAGAAGAATACCACGGATCATGAAAGAGCACAAATGAGTCGTGCGAATGCTGTGGAATTGCCAAACGACAAAATGTCACAGAGATATTTATGATGAAATGTGGAAGCTGGACACCAAGTATAATGAAGAAGAGAATATCGGGACAGCCCACGAAAAACGTGATAACAATGTGAAAAGAATTACTGAAGAAGATTGGTATAGATGGAGTGACAATGCAAAACAAATGAAAAACGAAAGAATGGGAGTATACGCATAGGTGACAGAGGAATTTACACAGGAGGAATATGACCAATGGAGACAAACTATAAGACAACCAGAACAACCAATACAAACAGAAAACGCAGAATTAAGAGAATGGATAAGGGTTATGTTCGAACTATCCAGAGAAGATATTTTGTGAAGTTTTTTCTATATATTAATACAAATATAATTATTTCCACCTACATGTTAAAAAGTTTTCTCGGGCCAAGATTCTGTCGCATGAACGTAGGATGCAAGCATGGTTTCCAGGTTATACAAATCATTTACGCAACTCATTTTTGAAGAGAATTAAAATTTTTAATATGCAATTATTTCAGTTTTGTATTATTATTCTTTTCCAATAAAAAATTTTATCAAAATAAATAAAAATTTTCTTACATTTTTTGGTAAAACATCTTATATTGACAGAGTTAAAATCTACATCTGATATCTATGAAGGCCGCCCAGCCTGCTCTCTCTGTTATTCATACTCATTGGAAAACCCCCTTTAAATAAAACTACGCCCCATTATTATTGAAATTAATACATATACCCCTTGCCGGCACGAGGCGTCCTCTCAACCTCGGTTTACTTCATTTATAAGTTCGTAGATGTCCAAAAAAACAGATGATGATGTCCTTTCGCCGCAAACTAACAACACTGTCACATTGCTGCTAATTGAAACTCACTTTTTTACTTGAAACTCATAAATTTTGAAAGAGCCCCTTGGGGCAGATACCTGGCCAGGCACTGTCTGTAAGAGAACTGGGGAGAGCGTCTCTAAGCTCACTCTCAACTAGATTGCGGTCTCACAAGGCGGCAAGCAATGCCTTCTATTTCATCGTCACTGCTGTGTCACATTCAACACACGTGGTTTTTTGTGTGTTTGACGTGGATGACATTTGGTAAGCACTGGTTGACGTCACAGTTATGGGCTGTACTTAGTTTCATTTCCGCCAGCATGGACCACGAGGCGAACAGAAATATAGTACTCAAGCCATTTTGCGTCCAACAATTCTGCATCGGTCTGCGCACATGCTGGGGTGGTGCGTTTGGGCGCAGGTGTCACACAAACGTTAAGTTCTTAGAATCGACGTCTTGCACATTCTTTTGCCAATGTTTCACAGCAGTTACGGCGTACTGTTCCTTGGTCCGCACAATGCTTTTATTCAAACACGTGGACTGGCCACACAGATGGAAATTAATTTAGAATATTTTAATAAAAAAATCCCCAAATTTAATAAAATAAAAATCCCTCAAACTTCGTCCCGTTACAATACCCCCCCAATGAGATATCTTCTGCCGAAACAGAAGAAATCTCATTGCTAAAACCCCTAAGAGGACCGGTGAGGATATGGTGCCAACAACCCCCTTTTTAGCTCTTATACTTCATGGGTAAACAACCCCCCTGGCTCGGCGACTACGGCCGCATCTGAACGAGATTACTGGACTTCTCTGTGCGAGATCCCAACACCATAAAATTGAACAGACACGCACCACAGCGCACCTAACCTTCTAACATGCAACCCCAAAATCCAAATCTCTGGTCTTATATAATGCCAGATCCTCAACCGATATGTTCCCCTTATCATGCACACTGGGCTGCCTTTAGCAGTACTGGGCTCGTACACACACAACTACATCCTATCAAATCTTCTCAAATTTAGGAGATTCCTTTAAATTGAAACCAAATCTCTATTACCATTAATCTCAAAAACCAAAATACAAATCTTTTATCTGGATTGAATAATTCTCTTCGTTTTTAGTGATAATTAGAAAACAAATAAATTGAACATTTATTAAAAACATGAACTTCCTTATACTAACATGTGATTATACATATATCCTAAACAATATAAATCAATAACACTATTAATACACACAAACAAGAATATAATCAGAATTCAAAACATCAATTAGATGGCAGGTATAAAATCAATTTTTTTTTTTTTTTTTTTTTTTTTTTAATTTAAATTTATTAAAATATTTTTTTTTTCTCAATATTAAAATTATCTAAATTTATTCAAAGCAATGAAGAAACAAAGTTGGCATCACTTCATTGCCACAACGGGTCTAGTATGGAACATCACCCATCAGCTGATCAAACTGGGTCAAGTCCACAGCCTTGACCCACATAGGCTATACACAAGCCACACCAGAAAATACCTTGAACATCCCCAAAATTCTATCTTCAAACACAAAACATAATAAAGTAAAACATTTAAAAATAACAAAGTATTATTATAATCAACAATCAAATTGACATTTAAATTACTCAAAATTACTCCTTTTACAACTTTACATTTTCAAATTCTATTACAATTGTCACTTATTTCAATTGAAATTTTATATTTTTCCTATAACTTTCTTTATTTAATAGTCTCATTCTCAATTAGATTATTTATACTAACTTGATTTACAACTTGATATGTATACATTTATAATCTTTACCTCTTTGACTCTCATATCACTAACAACTTTAACTAACATGACACCCATCTCTATCAAAACATCTATCAAACAATCTCTACACCCAACTTACTACTAAACTCAATCCGCATCATTCTCTCGTTATAAAAAAAAAAATACTCTAACCCTTTGTACTTAGGATGTGTCCCCCCCCCAAAAAGCTCATTCCCTTATTTTGGTCCCTGGATTCTACCTAAGGCAACCCTTTCCGGCGCTAAACGGTCCCTTCCCGTCCCAACCACTTTTGTTGCGGACTCCTACCACCCCATCCCCTCTTACAAAATTACCATCCCCTAATTACCATTCTCATTACCTCACTTCAATTACAACAAAATATCATCATTTACTTATTACATCAATATATCAATCATTACTCTACATATATTCCCCATATCTACTGTGTCACTCTTAATACTTCTCAAATTCTACATTACATTACTTCACAACACATTATTCTCTCTATTACCACCTTAAATTCAACTTGGACTGATCTACATGTCCCAACAAAATATTAATCACCCAAAATCTACCTTTTACTGTCTTTCACAAAGCATTTAAAATTCTTAAATATATCAAATTATTTCCATCATCAAATAAAATCTTTAACACATTGAAATCACTATTCAAATATTAATTACCTTGGAAATTATCAAACAATTTATACGTGACATTCTACTGCTGATCAGCTGATTGTCTTAGCAAGGTGAATGACCTTACTGCAAACACATTTCAAAATTATACAAATTATATGAAATACATATTTTTATCAATCCTTATCTCTAACACAATAAAATAATACATTTATAAAACAGAATAAACACAGTATAATAAACATATGAACATCTATTTATCAAATCGTAATACAAGCATTTAATTAGTGCAAAAGTGAGTTATCATCTTTAACGTTACAAAATTTAAATTCGTTGCTCACCTGAGCAACCCCCCAAACCACACACACTATTGTTTTGTTCTGTTGGACTGTAGCACCCATTGGCCTCCACAAGGACGGCATAGTTGGAGGAATTTCACATCTCCTTGACATTGCTTCGGCGTTACATTTGAACAGGTTAGATATCAACATATCTTTGTTATATAGTTACACGCCCCCAATGCGGGTCTACCACCTGGCCTTGCTGTCCCCACTCGGACAGAGTGGCAGCCGCTGTTCCATAATTTCCGGGATTTCCCCTAGTTTAACCCCCCAATAATTTCTAATATCAACCAATTTCAAGCCAGCTATGGTCAAGGGACTTAAATTATGGCCATAGCTGACCGCTAGTCAAAACCACGATTAGTGCTGGTAAGGCAGTAATCGCCCGAAAAGTCAGGGAAATCATCTTTACCTTCAGGCATGTTACACTCGTCATTACTCTGCACGGCACCGCAGTCTATCATGGTACAATATACAATTGTACAAAAGGTGTGCCGTGCATTTTCGCCATTTCGGCCTCCGATGGAGGTAACACTCTCTATTACCTCCACCACTTTCCGCTATCTACTGTGGCACATGCCACCACAGCAATAGCACACTAATAACTAAATTAAAACTTTCTCCATTTGCAGTTTCTACACTCCATTATTATATCACTTCTATGAGCACCAATCTACCCCCCAAAATTACCCATATCTCTTGTATGACAACAAGTTTTATTTTGTTTAACACACTTCAACACGTTCCAAACTTTCACTGGTACTAAGAGCTTTACAATTATTTGGTCACTTATTTATTAAAATTTATATAAATTTAAAATTATAAACCTTCCAAAATATTTTGATACTTATTTACACTGGAGGCTGACTTTATCCTTAAACACTATTAGGGCTGGTAAGGCAGTAACCGCCCGAAAAGTCGGGGTCCTGCCGCAAAACGGATTGGAACCCGGTAAACCTACTTCGTGAATTCACGTTCTCTTACTAACACAAAACCCATTACACACAATCTCCCATTTATTCTACCCTGCCGTCTACCTCGCTCCAGTCCCTTTTGCAACAAAATTCGTCTTTTCAGATCACACTGAAACTATTGTCAATTGCTAATTTAGTTTCACCAGTGACACTGAAATTTTAATTTGTATGCACCGCCTTTTATTTAGGTGCAGCCTCCATTATGTACAAACACTCTTAAGGCAGTGCAGGTACGTGACAGGTACACCTGACCGCTGCACCATGAGTGTATATGATAAAACAATGTATGTCACGTACCTTTGGGGTCCCCCTCCCCGTTCAAAATGTTGTGTAGATTTCTACTTTTAACCAATTTTGGTGGAGCCGGACCATCGTTGCGTTCACCGCCCGAAGGAAGATCCTCCAACCATGGCCCGCCTCCAAGTTCCGAAAACCACGGCCAGGACTGGTAAGATCGTGACCGCCCGAAAATGGGGGAGAGTCCCTTCTGAAAACATAAAACAACATTTTAAATACTATCTATAGAGTTCAAACATTTAAAGTGACCGATATGACTTCACGTTCGTCGCATTTTGTGTACCTACTATTTCCTGCGTTGTTGGATTCCGTAACACATACACATTTTGCATCTTTATTTCTACAATTTCATAGGGCCCTTCATATAACAAGAAAAACTTCTTTATTTCCTTATCTTGAGCACTTGACAAATCATGCCTCTTTACTAACACTAATTAACCTACCTCATATTTGGTCCATTTACCCTTCGCATCGTGTCTCTGCTTCCTCCTTTCTCCTTTTGTAAGTAAATTTTCATTTGCTAACCTAATCTTCATGTTTACGTCCATAATTTGATTTTCTGGTGGGTATTCAAAGAGTTGTTCCAATATCCTGGGTGGCCTTGTTCCTCTGATCAATTCATGCGGCGTAAATCCGGTGGATTCATGGGTGGTACTATTCAGCCACTCCTCTACTTTCTTAACATAGGATGGCCATTCTGTGTGCTTGGCGTGACAATACGCCCGAAATATCCTACCAATCTCTCTCGTCATCCGTTCTGCTTGGTTCGACTGTGGATGGTACACTGCCGTATGCTTGGGTATGATGCCTTCCCATCCAAGCGTCTGTCGCCACTTGCCGCTTATAAACTGTGGTCCATGGTCATATAATATTATTTTTGGTTTTCCTACATTAATCATGTAATCTCTTACTATTTTTTCGCTGAGCACTTTGCTCGTCGCTCTCTTAATACTATACAACTTAACAAATTTCGAAAAAGTGTCTAGAACTACAAATACATACAACACACCACCTCTACCTCTGGGTAATGGCCCATACAAATCAACTGCAACTAAATCAAATGGTCTCTCAACTTTTATATAATTCATCTCCCCTTCCAGTTTATAGTTCACTACTTTAGATTTCTGGTACAGATCACACACTCTTAACACTCTTCTAACTCTCCTCTCCATATTCTTAAATATACATGATTCTTTTAAGACATTAGCACACTTTCTTGCCCCAAAATGCCCATACCTTATATGGCAATCCCAAATAATTTTATCTACCAACCCTTCTGGTATAACTAGCCTCCAATCACGCTCCCCACTCTCTACTTTTTTAAACAAAATCCCTTGATATACTTGAAAACGTGTACTATATTCAGACCCAACTACCTCCGTTTCAAAACTAACAATTATTTTACCCAATTTATTGTCAGATCTTTGCATATTCTTAATATCTCTTAACTCCTCCCCAAAAATTCTATCTTCCCTAGTTAATCTAAAAATTTCTATCTCCTTAAGGTCCCTACCTGTTTTATGTTCTATAAAATCTACCCTGGAAAGTGTGTCTGGTACTTTATTATCTGACCCCTTTATGTACTCCCAGGAAAAGTTATATTCTTGTAAAGCTAATGCCCACCTGGTCAGACGACTGTGTGTCAATTTACAATAATTCAGAAATGATAGTGCCTTGTGGTCCGTCCGGATTACCGTTTCGTTTCCCAGGATGTATGTCCGGAATTTCCCCACGGCGAACACAATGCTTAAAAGTTCCTTCTCAGTGGTGGTATAATTTTTCTCAGCAGACAGAAGCGACCTACTGGCGAAGGCGATGGTCAGATGTTCCTTATCGCAGCCCTCCTGGTAGAGCTCCGCCCCTAACGCTACGTTGCTTGCATCTGTCTGTAAATAAAAAGTTTTATTAAAGTCAGGATGATTCATCATAATCATATGGCTAAATTTTCTCTTAATTTCGTTGAATGCGTTGCGTTCCGTATCTCCCCATTTCCACTGCTTGTTCTTCTGGAGTACTGCACTTAGTTTTGATGTTGTGTGTGCGTAATTTTCTTGGAACTTCCTGTAGAAATTGCATAAACCTAAAAAACTTTGCAATTGTTTAATGCTCTTTGGTTCTGGGAAACGCATAATAGCTTCTACCTTGTCAGGGTTGGCTAATATTGCCTCTTGCGTAATAATAAAACCTAAGAAGTGTATTTCTGTTTGTAAAAACTTAGATTTATCCCAATTAACTGTCAGACCCCCTTTTTGTAACTTATCTAACACATATTCTGTATGCTCTAAATGTTCAGTAAATGTTCTGGATGCTATCAGTATGTCATCTACGTACACTGTTAAAAAATCTAAATCTTTAGGTTGTAATATCTTATCTAAACATTTAATAAAACTAGCAACACTGGTATTTAAACCAAACGGTAGACGTTTGAACTGGTAATTCTTACCGTTAAAAAGAAAAGCAGTATATCTTCTACTCTCTACTGCCAACGGTACCTGCCAATATCCTGCTGTTAAGTCTAATGATGTCATGTACTTAACTCCACTAAATTTCTGTAAAATTTCATTAATTGGTTCCGGTGATTCCCGGTCAGGTATAATAATTTGATTTATCTTTCTAGCATCTAGACATAGTCTTACCTTTCCATCCTTCTTAATCACTACGACTAAAGGGTTTGAGTAAGGTGATATTGATCGTTCAATTATGTCTCCCTGCATCATCCGATCTAATTCCTCCTGCACAGCTCTTCTCTTCGAAAATGGTACTGGGTAACTCCTCTGCATGTATGGTGCGTGCTCCCGAACCTTCAGCTCACATATGTAGTCCTTCGCTCTCCCTGGCGATTCATCAAACACATCTCTGAAACGCTCCACAACTGCCCACAACTCCTCTCGCTGAGTACTTCCTACAACTACACCTTCATTAAAAAATTTGTTGGCTCTATTTATCCACACACTCTCATCACTCACATGCATTTCTCCCTCCTCATTTTCTATACTCTCACTCTCTCGACACATATTTATTTTAGTTTCTATCTCTCTATCAATACACCACACTCAATCTAAATTTCTCTCATCATAACACCATCTCACACTTTCAACATCATTCCACACAGAGGGTACTAACTTATACAAAAATGGGAAACAACTTAAATCTTCCAATAACACGGGACTCTTGCCCTTCAAAAACAACACTTGTGAACACCCTGGTTCATCATAAATATGGGGAAAATTTACCCTCTGCCACCCTTCTACCTCTAGACCATCTTTCCACTTTCTGACTCATAAACACACATTAACATTCCATTATTACATTCTACAGCATCATCAGTACTCTCACTATTTATTTTCAACGTATCACTCTCTGATACTACCTTTTCAAATACATTACCATTCTCAATATTATTTTTATCATTTTCGACATCATCATTATCATTTGTTAACTCTTTATCTAGTACCACATTTTTATACATATCATTATAATTTTCATTTGTATTACTCTTGTTTGTATTCATCACATCCACTCCCATTCTCTCAATACTCTGTTCTAATTTATTCAAACTATTTTTAAACATTTCATGGGTATTTTCACAACGTTCATTAATTTCGTTAATTTGGTTTTTTAACTCATCAAAACTGTTCTTTTGAACATCAAATTTCTCATTAAAATCTCTACTTTGTTTATCCAATTTTATGTCATTATTATCAAAACGTTTATTTAATTCGTTAAATTTGTTATTCTGTTCCCTAAATTGTTGTTGTAAAAAACTCATTATATCGTTATCGGACTTACTACATTTTGTTGAGGTCGGAGTTATCTGCACCCCTGAATCCTCCGTAATATTTGTTTCATCTGAATTATTTTTTATTTTCTTCTCCCGACTCACGTTTGGAGTCGAGTGGATTTCAAAATCGCTCATACTATTTGATTCATTACAATTTTCTATATTAGTCATTTCATTTATTTCACTTTCATTATTTCCTGCCATCTCTTATTCTTTATAATTGATATTTGTTAATTTACTTTAATTAATTTAATTTATCATAATACAATTTTGATCTTATGCCAATTGTGCGTAAATGACGCACTTTTACTTCATTACTCCAACCTTAAAACCACGCTTGCATCTTTTGTAGGCGTGGAATTTTAATTGACTTAATCAAATTCGTCCCTCTATCGGATGCGCCATTGTGAAGTTTTTTCTATCTATTAATACAAATATAATTACATTATTTAATTATTTCCACCTACCTATTAAAAAGTTTTCTCGGGCCAAGATTCTGTCGCACGAACGTAGGATGCAAGCATGGTTTCCAGGTTATACAAATCATTTACGCAACTCATTTTTGAAGAGAATTAAAATTTTTAATATGCAATTATTTCAGTTTTGTATTATTATTCTTTTCCAATAAAAAATTTTATCAAAATAAATAAAAATTTTCTTACATTTTTTGGTAAAACATCTTATATTGACAGAGTTAAAATCTACATCTGATATCTATGAAGGCCGCCCAGCCTGCTCTCTCTGTTATTCATACTCATTGGAAAACCCCCTTTAAATAGAACTACGCCCCATTATTATTGAAATTAATACATATACCCCTTGCCGGCACGAGGCGTCCTCTCAACCTCGATTTACTTCATTTATAAGTTCGTAGATGTCCAAAAAAACAGATGATGATGTCCTTTCGCCGCAAACTAACAACACTGTCACATTGCTGCTAATTGAAACTCACTTTTTTACTTGAAACTCATACATTTTGAAAGAGCCCCTTGGGGCAGATACCTGGCCAGGCACTGTCTGTAAGAGAACTGGGGAGAGCGTCTCTAAGCTCACTCTCAACTAGATTGCGGTCTCACAAGGTGGCAAGCAATGCCTTCTATTTCATCGTCACTGCTGTGTCACATTCAACACACGTGGTTTTTTGTGTGTTTGACGTAGATGACATTTGGTAAGCACTGGTTGACGTCACAGTTATGGGCTGTACTTAGTTTCATTTCCGCCAGCATGGACCACGAGGCGAACAGAAATATAGTACTCGAGCCATTTTGTGTCCAACAATTCCGCGTCGGTCTGCGCACATGCTGGGGTGGTGCGTTTGGGCGCAGGTGTCACACAAACGTTAAGTTCTTAGAATCGACGTCTTGCACATTCTTTTGCCAATGTTTCACAGCAGTTACGGCGTACTGTTCCTTGGTCCGCACAATGCTTTTATTCAAACACGTGGACTGGCCACACAGATGGAAATTAATTTAGAATATTTTAATAAAAAAATTCCCAAATTTAATAAAATAAAAATCCCTCAAAATTTGTCCCGTTACAATTTGTAATTGGAGGAAGGTACATAATCAAGTAGAAGAGTTCTCGGAAATGCCAAAACCAAAAACCCAAATAAAAAAAGGAGTAGTCAAGGATGTCCAAGTGAAGCAACAGAACAAAATGCCAGAACTCACACAAGAAGAGTCAAAATTGGGTAAAATGATAAGGATGATGATGGAGCAATTCGAACAAATGAAGGAAGAAAGAAGACAAGACAAGGAAGAAGCGAAAGAACAAAGAAAGAAGCAGAATGAAGAAGATGATGAATATTTTAGGAAACAAAGAGAAGAGAAGGAACAGAGAAGACAGGACAAGGAAGAAGATAATGAGTATTATAGGAAACAAAGAGAAGAAAGGGAAGAGGATTCCAGAGAGTTCAGGGAGAGTATACATAGCATTTTCAAACCATTGCATGAAACACTGGACCGCATTTCGGAAGATATCCAAGAAACGTGGAACAAGAACAGGGAACCGGTGGATGAGGAAATCAAAGAGAAGGAGGAGGAAATAGAGAACAAAGAAGAAATCAAGCAGACGAAAAAGGAGATGAACAAGAGATGGGAAGAAACAAATTATCCAGCAGACCAACTTAAGGAAACATTAGACAGTGATTTCAAACCACTGAATGAAACACCAGACACCACTTCTGAAGGTAGTAAGGAGATGGAAATTGTAGAAGAATCAAGTGTATTGTTTTATGAAAATAAAGATAACAATGACACCAAGAAAATTAAGCACATAAAAACCAACAGTAGAAGAGTAAAGAAGAATCAAATCATTAAGAAGAATAAGAAAACAGAGGAAATGGGAAAGATATATAAAAAGAAACTAATCAAAACAAGAGAAGAAGTGGAGATGATGAAGAACGGACTCATTGATGTGTTTAATTTGCCCCTTACCTACCAAAGCAAATTAATGAAGTATAAAGATTGTAGGAGGACTCTGAAGGAAATTATAGAAGGGATTCACAGAGAACCAGTGAACAAAAACTTCTACAATTCTCTTATTAAATGGAAATTACCAGAAATGGAAATACCGAATAAAAAAGCAATAATAACATTAATGGGAGAGGCACAATTAACTTCTTTGATTAATCAACAAAATAATCAAATGATTGAGGTAGACATTAGTACTACGGAATATAAGGTATTAGAGGAATTGTGGTACGAGACCGAAGAAACCTATATCACAAGGAAGAAAATAGTTCTTCACGCCAAGGTTATCCGAACCACAAGTGCAGAGGAACTGATGGACCATGGGTAAACTAAGCGAAGATACCACACACCAAGAAAAGGGACTGATCTTCGAATTACTGACCAAGCAACCCAATGGAAAGAAAGAAGTATTAAAATTAAATTAAACCACTAAATAATCACCAAAACAAGAAACGACTAAGACGAATTAAATAAGAAATAATAAACCGTAGTCAATAAAATTTAAAATAAATTATCCAGAATAAATGTAGTAGACCAAACATTTGAAGGAGAAAAGGAGAAGATTGTCAAAGTGTTTTGTATAATAAAGGATAGAAAGGACCTGGAAGATATTCTAAACGAAATAGTGGTACAGCAGAAACAAGAGTCAAAATTACTAAACATACGAAAAAGCCTGTTAGAAGATGAAGAAGTTGTAAATAAATATTATTGTATCCACCAAGATATACTCTTTGTTAGAACAAAAAAGAATAATAGCACATGGAAACTTGTAGTTCCAAAAACATTAGAAAATAAGATAATTAAAGATTATCATGTTCGATACGGACATATGGGAACTGTAAAAATTGTAAAAGCATTAGAGGAGGAAGTCTTTATAAAAAATATAGTAAGGAAAGTAAACCAGAATATTAAAACATGTATAATATGTCAAATGGTAAAAACCAACAACGAGAAAAAAGAGGGAACAATGATACCCATCACCTCATCCACAAAATTAGAAAAGGTATTCCTCGACATATGTGGACCATTCCCACGTAGCGGAGGGAGACAAATACAAGTTTATTGTAATCATATTAGACCATTATACAAAGTACACGAAATTATATGTAATAAACAGAGCTACTACTAAGAAAATATTAGAAATAATAAAAACTAAATACATCACTGAAGTGGGAAAACCATGCATGATAATAACTGACCATGGGACGCAGTTCAAAGGAAAGAAGTGGCGAAACGAATTACTAAAGGAGAATATAAAAACCTATAAAACATCCAAATACCACCCTAGTAGTAACCCCGCAGAAAGAGTGCCAAGAGAAGTGGGATGTATACTAAGAACTTATTGTCATGATAACCAAAAAGAATGGCAAAAATATTTAGCTTCAACCGAAGTATTTCTAAATATTAGTTACCACCAGTTTACTGAGAACACCCCATACTTAATGATGTTTGGGAGAAAGTCCCATAGAGAGATACAAGAACTAATAAACTTCCCAGTCAACCCAGAAGACCCATATGATGAAAACCAATGTTATAACCGTATTATGGAGAAAATAGAAAAACAAAGAGCAAGTTCACAAAACCAAGCTAAAATAATAAAATACAACAAGGGAGAGAGAGTACTAATCAAAAACAGGGAACTACCCAGTACACTGGAAGGAACAGCCAAAAAACTGCTATTGATCTATATAGGACCATATGTCATCACGAAGGATAATGGAAACAATACTTATGAGATAAGTAATATAACCACCAGAAAAATAAAAGGAGTTTACAATCAAGCTTCAATAAAAAAGTTTTATGAAGAAAAATAAATTACAATAAATAAACTAAACAAATGCCAAAATTCAAAAATTATGTGAGCACAACTTACAACAATATTTCGATGACTTATGAGGCCTAAAATAAAAAATTAAAATAAGGAATAAGTTACACAAATTCCTGCCAAGTAAAATCAACTTACAGTCTATTAAAGTTTATATATGAAGTATAAAATAAAAAATTAAAATAAGGAATAAGTTACACAAATTCCTACCAAGTAAAATCAACTTGCAGTCTATTAAAGTTGATATATGAAGTATAAAATAAAAAAGTACAATAAGGAATAAGTTACACTATAATTCCTATAAAAAAGTAAGAATCACAAACTTACAGTAATAATTAAACAAAAAGTACCAAAAAAGGAATAAGCTACAAAAATTCCTATAAAGTAAGAAAGATTAACTTACAAAGAATTATCAAAAATGATATTTAAAATGAACCAAACAAAAATAAAATCAAGCTAAAAACTGCTAAGATAAATACCTGAAATAATAATGAGTTTAATGTATTCAAAGAAAAAAAAATCAGAACTGGTACAAGGAAGAAAAAGAAGTTATGTATAAAATAAATATACAAGAAATGGCTAAAGAAGAATATTGCTAAATAACCAAGAAAAGAATAAAAATGTCTAAGATAATTAAAATGATCACAATAAGAATAGAAAAACAAACTAATGAAAAGTTAGATATGATGAAATTAACATATGAATAAATAAAAAACAATCAACTGTATGAGTAAATGACAGTATATAGCAAAGGTACAGCGGAAGGAAGAATGAGTAAAAGGCCAAAGTGATCTAAAAACAAACCACAAGGTGGACAATCCCAAAATATATTATTATTATTAATTTAAGTCACAAGTTGACAAAATAGGTATTTAAGGTTGACTGTTGAAAAGTCCAGCAATCAAAATAAACTGAGCAGAGATGATGTTCCTCTGGTCTCAGAAAAACTGAGTAGTAATGGGAGAAACCAGCTACTAAAAAGTTAGGGAAAAAGTATATAAAAGGGAGAACACACCAATGGAAATAAATAAAAACAGATCCAAACAAAATGGAATGAATCAAGTAAGAAGAGAAATAAGAATGGAGAAACAAACAAGAAAGAAAAGGAAAAAGATTATATATAACTGATAATTTCATAAAAAAACTATGCTAGTGTTTTATCAAAATGATCAATTTTGAAGGAGAGGCATTATGTTACAACACAAATAAGCCAACCCAATACCACGGATGAACAAGATAATATTGAATCTAAAATAATACTACATATTAAATAAAATGATTAATGTAAATAAAATATAAAAACTATGACTCGACAAACGACGACATGACCTAACCCAAGTGATTGACCCAACAAAAGGAAACAAAAGAAGAAGGGAACCACGAAAAACAAACGAGAATAAAACCAACGAAGAGAAGAAAATGATTAACCAAACCAAAGGAAGAAGGGAAAAAACCAAAACCCAAACAAAAATGACACAAGTTCATGGAATTAAATGACTCACTGTAACACGTTGAAATGAACCCACAGGAGAAGGTGGAAAACCCAAGGTATTAACCAAATACAATGAAAATGAAGAAGGAGGGAAATAGATAGAAATGAAAACCAATAATGATACACAAACAAATAATAAAGCATAGGAGAAGGAGAAATAATGCACTCAAAAGTAATATTGGAACCAAGACCAATAATTAACCTATGAGAAAGGAAAAAGTAAAGGTCATTAATCATAATCTAGGGAAGAAACCCTATTAAAATATGTTAAAGATAAAAATAATAAAAAAGCAAACTAACCCACAATTTAGAGTTAGATGTAAGAATAGTAATGTAAGGACATAAAATTGTTAATAGTATTAAGGAAATATTGTAATGAAAGAGAAAAACGAATAGTGAGATAGTAATTAGAGGGATTACCCATTCAGGAACACTTAAAAAACAAAAACATTTGTGAAGTGCAAAATGAAAGTGTAAAAACCCCGAAGTGTAGTGATAAAGAAGGTACACTAATTAAATTATAATTAACTATAAATAATTTAAGAGTGAAGGTGATGATTGAATGAAAATAGTGTAAGATATAGAATGGAAATATAGTGAAAAATAGTGAATGATAAAATCATTAACAATTAATAAATCCTAAAGAATACTAAAGGTTTAACAGTGAAAACTAATAGTGAGTAAGTATGTTGTGAAAAATAGTATTAAGTATAAACTATAAAGTAAGAGGTATTGAACACTGGAAAGTGATAATCACCATAGTAAACAAAACAAAAAATATAATTAATAAGTTTAAAAGCAAGTAATCATAGTTAAAGGGGAGAATCCTAGGAAAGAGTAAATTGAAAGTGTTAACATGGAGGGAGAGTAAAGATTGTTTAAAAATTAAGGAGTTAGAAACAAATCAAAAAACACCCATGTTATAAGGGATCATGATAAGTTCATAAAAGTGATGTTGTTTATCACAATAAAAAATAATATAAAATAAGATGTATTGTGAACAAAGATTAGCAAATAATAAGTTAGTTAAATAATTATTCAATCAAGTTTATGAATTGGATATGGCTGTAAGAATCATACAGACCATAGGCCTACATGTTATATTTAAATAAGATCAAAAAAGTAGTAAATAATAGCAACCTTGTTATTATTGGCAAAGGAAATAAATAAAACGTTAAGAAATGTATGACTAGAAAACATGGAAACCAAAGAGTAAATAATTGTGTATAAAATAATAGTGACATAATAATAACACAAACAGACTCAAAACACAACACAACCAATTATAATAACAAAATAAAGCCCATTAGGCTGAAATGAAATGTAATTTAAACGAAACAAGTCAAATACCATAATGGCTACTTAGGCCTATGAAAATGCCTAACTGTCAGAAACAAACAACTACAAATTATAACAAATTAACAAAGAAATTAGCAAATCTGAGGTGAAGGATTCACCAAGAATAAATTGTAAATCATTTGTAGAACAAAATATTATAATAAGCATTTGTATACAAAAAGAAATGTAATTAACAAGTATTAACATAATTGTAAAAACATAAAATCTAAAATTACCCAAACTTGTGGGGTATCAAAATAATCTATGAAAGGAAATAAATACTATAGTGACAATATTTAATAACCAGGAAGGAAGATAGAGGAATAACAGCAGTCAGAAGATATATGAAGAATTCGAATTTTGATAACAATACATCATCTCAAAATCAGCCAATCAAAATCATTCAGTTACCATAGAAACGACAGTTGAAGAGAGAATTACGGTTGAATACCATTACAGAAGTGAAGCGTCAGTCAAACAATACAGAAGCCAATGTTTGGAAGAACGATTTTCTAATAAAATAATGTAAAACAGTAATCAAGGTTCATAACCATGACGGTATAAGAAGCAGACGACCCATTTATAGCAGTCCACTCAAGATCCAGGATAATTAAACTGAAAATTAACCGAAAAGTATGACCAGATACTCTATGAAAAGGATGCCCAACCTACTGAAGTCCAAAAATCAATGAAAAAAGAACTTATTGCAGTCAAATCCTACCCGATCAAATGAACGAAGACACCAAGTCATGCTGAGGTGTTAAGTACAATTAAATTACCTATTTCCAAAAACCTAATCACTCTAAATTTTACTAAAAGTAAATTTATCTCACTATAAACCGAATATTTCTCTTTCACAGATTATTTAAGTAAAATAAAACTCACTGAAAATTTGTTAATATAAAACATAACCTATTATTAAAACACGAACTTTCAAAACACATTTAACGACTCTACAGAACAGATTGTAACATCACACTTTATTATTTATGTACACTTAGAATAAGGTAAGATATTTTTATTGTAACCATTGGAATTCTATATCTCATAATCACAAGAATCCCACGATTTTGGAACGTAAATAATTGTAATAACTAATCGTTACACAGCCGTACTGAAGCTGATCGTTCCTTAATCGATTCGTCAACCTTGAGAGGAAGTGTTTCATGTACAAAGTCGGTGCAGATTTATTATAAAATAATTGTCAAATTGAATATTTTAATTATCACCCATTAAAAAATAACTAGTACAGGGAGTAACCGTTGTTATTATTTCATAGGGAGTGGAATATATTATGTGTGTTTATTTATGAAGAATAGGTTTGATGAGCAGCGAACGAGTTGTCATTTGCACAGCAGCATTGACAATTCAGACGGCCGTACAAGCGGGAATTATTTGAACGCCCGACCGTCACCGCTGAAAACTCATTATACAATAGTTTTAATTGTTTTAATAAATGATTTGGCGCCACCCGGGATTAACACACCCCTATAAGTAAACAGGTAAGGTTACGGCCGTGTTATACTGGTGATTACCGCAACGCTACGGACATCGTTAGCCGCGAAGATTGATGTAACTACTCCGGTGCGAGACGAACACACTAACATTTAATACACATTCAAAATTGGTGTACATTTTACTGATACGACCGAGTCTTCTACATCGTTACAGATTGACGCATACAAGGTGAGGCTTAAATAAGACGGACGACCTCATATACTTCGTTACAGATTGACGCATACAACGTGAGGCTTAAACGAAGACGAGGATGTCTCTTTTGCAACGTTACAGATATGACCGAGTCCTTTATAACGTTACAATATATATATTTTTGTATGTGTCTTACAAAAATTAGTAATAATTAAAAGTTATTAGCATCTTAATTGCAGAGTTTTTATTCAAAAAACCCCCTGAGATCACATAACATCTTTGACGCCCAGCATCTGATACATTTTAAACACAAATATTATTACATCAAATAATATAAACTTGAATAGTTACAAAATTAGGGCCCGAAAAACGGATTGAGACTTCGTTTAAGTTATATATGAACGCCCAAAACGTGGTGCAAACCTCATTTAAGTTAAATTTGTCGCCCAACTTTGTGGAGCTTGATTGTAAATGAGCTCGGCAGAATGAAACGGGATAGACGATAAGCAATTAGAATAAGATATGTGCTAGAATAAGTAAATGGTAAAAATTAAATGTTAACTCGCAGTAAAGTAAGGAAATTTAAATTGGTTAGTAGTACAAATAGTAGAATGTCTGACAGTAACGAAAATAACGGTGGGTCCGATATTGAATTTGATATTAACAATCAAATGGGAGAGAAAGGATGGGAAGAGGCCACGGAAAGTGAAAGCCCGGAGGTTTCTTCAGAGGCGAGGTGACGGCGACAAAACGACGATGTATGGTCCGAAACAGAACAGACACAGTCACAGACTGAAACCCAACAAACAGCTACAAACATAGATATCAGTAGGCTACTACAGCAGTTTACACAACAAATGATAGAAAATACTAAATAATCATTAATAGAAAATAATCAGCAAATGACTGAAAACATCAACAGAATAGAACAAAAACTGACAGAAAACACACAACAATTAGAAAAGAACATGACAGAAAATTTAAATGAAAATACTGAGAAAAATGAAGAGAACACTGAACAAATCAAACAAGCCTTCACACAACAGTTAGCAGAAAATAACCAGCAAATGACAGAAAACAACACACGTATAGAAAAACGAATAGATGACATGGAACGCAACATGGAACAAAGATATACACAACAACTACAGAAACACAAAACACAGGTAGCACAACAAATACAAGAAATCCGAGACGAAAACCGAGAAACAGCAATACAATTACGTACAGAAGTCAAAGAAGTCATGAGAGAAGAGGTGGAAAGAACATTGGGAGAAGTGTGAAGAGTCGATTCAACAACACCAAGCTAGTGTCGCATATGACATTAGATCCATAACTAATAAAATGATTACGCACAAGAAGAAAAATGAAGAACAGATAGAACAACTGAAAGAATGTTACAAAAATAGCTGTTCTACAATCGACGGGAAGATAAGTAAAATCAAAGAAGATGTACGCAATAAAATCGCCCAGATCGAACGCACACCTAGGCAGCAAGGAGTGATAATTAAACACACTAAAAATGTGAACTTCAATGGAGAAGGAGAGTATCCGATGGAGTTTGTGAAGGAGCTAGAAGAAATACACCGTGAATACTACCCAGGTGAAGAGGTGAGCTGGATAGGAAGACACTTATACGGAGAAGCCGCCATATGGTGGAAGCTGATACGTAATGAGGTAAAAACTTTTGCGCAATTTCAGACCGCATTCACATCCAAATACTGGAATCAAATGATCCAGGAGACCGTCCGTGATAAGTTAGAATTTGGAAAATATCGCCCGGAGAGCGGGTTAAGTATGATGCAATATATGGAAAGGTGCATCTTACAGAACCGGCAATTAATACCGCCGATATCAGACCAACACCTAATTCGAAAACTTGCACACCACTACAGTCACGACATTGCTGTTGCCTGCATTACGAGGTGTGTGAATAACATTATGGACTTTCAAAACCTGTTAATGGAATTCGCAGCCTTGCGACAAAAGAAGAATGGAACGAACGGCAAGGGTAATATACAGTGTTCCAGCCCAAGCAGGAAAGGAACGTAAATAATGCTAATCACTGGTCGGAAAATAGGACAGAACGGAGTAACCCCCCACGTGACAAGGCACCGTGGCGACAAGGAGAGAAAACAGCTGAGGCAAACGAGAGAGAAAGAGCACCACAGAAACGGGTGTACGAATCCCAAATGAATACATTAGCGTCAACGAGCGGCACTCGAGGAACCTCGCAGGTAGCAAGTAGTTCAAACACACATACAAAGAATGTTGCCCAGTCAAAAAACTAGTTAAGAATTATTTTAGAGATAAGGTAGGATTAGACGATAATTGTAAGATAATCAGTACCACTTTTATTGATAATAGGGACACTCTGATGGAAGAGGAGTCGGAATATCAAGAAATCAATAAAAGTAAATGTCCTGAATTGAAGATACAACTTAATGATATACCAATAATAGCACTACTTGATACTGGCAGCCAAATCAATGCGTTGTCTGCGGAGTGGTATCAGCTAAATAAAAAACGTATGGGCAATGTACCTATATTAAAAATTACTAATTTAGTTATTAAAGGAGCAGTGGGGAAGAAATCGAATAAGATAACCCAACAGATCATGCTCGAAGTAAGAATCGGAGAGTATGTGACTGATGCTGTGTTTATAATTGTCCCTAATTTAATCAGGGAGTGTATTATTGGATTTAACTTATTGCAAGAAGGTAGATGTGTGATTAACCTTCCAGGTAATAAAATTACTTTTAAGAATAATCATAGTAGCAGTGAAGAACCCGTAAGTGCGGAAATAATGGCATTAGAACTCGAGGAAGACGGAGAAAAGATTGCTAATACGATTCAAGAGAAACTGGAAGAAACAACCGGTATCGATTCTAAAACAAAGGAAGAATTGGAGAACATTTTTTACTCTAACCAACAAGTGTTCCGTGAGCAACCAGGTAGAATCAGTAAATATGTACACAGGTTAAAGGTAACTGACACAACCCCGTATTGCTTAAAAGGGTGGCCAGTTCCACTAAAATATCAAGATGCAGTGGAAGGAGAGATTAAGAAGATGAAAAGATGCGGCGTAATAGAACGAGCAAACAGTCCATATATCAACCCAATGGTGACTGTAGTCAAGAAAGATCAGACTGTACGACTGTGTTTAGACGCAAGAAGAATCAATGCGGTCACTATTCCGGATCATGAGGGAGCAATACCAATTGATCAAGTGTTGGCGAGCTGCGGAAAAGTGAAAGTCATGAGTAGTATTGATCTCACCAGCAGCTTCTGGCAGATCCCACTTGCTGAAGATTCCTGGAACTACACTGGCTTTCTCTACAGAGGCAAATGCTACAGGTACACTGTAACACCATTCGGGCTAAAGACGAGTTTAGCAAGTCTAACCCGCGGATTGGATAAAGTTTTGACAGAAGAAGTAAAAAGATTCACCATAAAATATGTGGACGATTGTTTATGTGTATCAGAAAACATTGAAGAACACCTGGAACACTTACGCATGTTGTTGGACAACCTCAAAAGAGAGAACCTCACAGTGAACTTAAAGAAGTCCAAATTCTTTCGAGACAGAATTAGTTACCTGGGATATGAGCTGTCTATAAAAGGTATCAGTGCTTCCATGGAAAAAATCTCTGCTATTATGGATTTTCCTAGACCAAAGAATCCAAAACAACTAAAGGGATTTATTGGCCTTACTAATTTTTACAATAAATTCACTGATATATTTACAATAAATTTACAAAGACCACTGCTACACTTATTGAAAAAAGGCATAAAGTTTAAATGGACAGAAGAGTTAGAAAATAATTTTAATGAGGTCAAGAGACTATTCGTGGACACAGTAATGCTACGACATCCTGACCCAAATAAAAGATTTTACCTGCAGACTGACGCAAGTAAATATGCGATTGGGGGTCAGCTTTATCAAATAGATGAAGACGAGCAAATAGGGGTCGTTGCATTCACCAGTCGTGTGCTTAGAGGTGCCGAATTAAATTATTTTACTACAGAAGTAGAACTGCTCAGCGTAGTCCATTGCTTGAAAAAAATTAGAACTTACGTGTTAGGTCGACCATTGACCATTATCACAGATAACAAGGCACTAACATTTATTAAAAAATGTCAGTTAAACTGTTCCCGAATTACACGATGGATACTGGCTATCCAGGAGTATGATTTTGAGACAGTGCATTGCAAAAGTAGTGACAATATCGTAGCGGATGTACTTAGTCGAAACCCTCAAGATGTACTAGAAAATATAATACCAGATGGAGACGAGGAGACTGAAATTTACGCAATTGACATCAAACTGGGTAAACAATTAAAAAATCAGTTGAAAAACATTACACTACACCAAATGAACAACGTTAAACTAAATAATATCACAAACTCGGTAAGATATACCAAGTATATAATAATAAATTATATCGTAAGGAGAACGGAAGGTGGAAATTGGTAGTAACACAAGAAATTGGACAGGCGTTATTAAAGGAGATTCACGTAATGTATGGACACTGCGGTGTGAGGAGAAGCTATGGCATCTTTAAGGAACATTTACAGGCGATCATCTCTACAAATACCTTAAGAGGTTAATTAAGACATGTGATACCTGTCAAAAATGTAAAGACCATTTCAAGAAATGCATGGGACAGACCAAACCAGTTCTGCCAAAGGAGAGGTGAACTCATTAGCATGGATTATTACGGTCCTTTGGTATCGTCTACCAGTGGTGTGAGGTATATTCTGGTGATCGTTGATAATTTCACCAAGTATGTGAAGTTATACCCGATGAAAAGAGCAACTACAGCTGTTACGCTTAATAAATTAAAAAATTACATCCAAGAAATTGGAAAACGCAAAGCTATATTGACGGATAATGGCGCACAATTTACAAGTAAAACTTGGGTGACACAGTTAAAGGCACTCGAAATCAAGCCCAAGTACACTGCCATCCGTAACCCGTGTACCAATCTTGCTGAAAGGGTTAACCACCAATTAGGTAACATATTCAGAGTGATGGTTAACGGACACCAAACCAAATGGGCCAAATATATTAAATTAATTGAAAAATGTATCAATGAGACTCACCACAACACGATTGACATGACACCATTTCAGGCACAATGGGGTCGAAGGCCAAGAAGAGCATGGGAGGTGTATGTGGACCGAGAGTTAATGAAGGAAGACGATAAGGCTTGCCGAGAGGTAATATATCGATGAATAAAAAGAAAGGGTGAACGTCGAGCAAAGAAAAACAATGAAGGCGTCGATAAGGTGAAATTCAAGGAAGGAGACTTAGTTTTAATAAAGACTAATCCAATTTCAGATGCTTTGAATAGAGTCACAGCGAAATTCTGTGAACTGTTTGAGGGTCCGTACGTCGTAAAAAGGAATAAAAGGAGATGCAACTTACGAAATGGCGGATGTGGATAAACCAGGATCGATTCGTGGAATTTTCAATGTGCGACAGTTGAAGCCGTACCACCACGGGTAACAGTAAAATAGTAAATAAGATCAGTCAGAAGGGAAAAGAAATTTCAAAACTTTGATAAATTTAAATTTCCTTAATACTGATAACAAACATTGTAAATAAACTTAAACCAATGTGTAGTAAGTTACATAATAGTAAGCCATGTGATGTATGTAAGGCCAGTTGTAAACAACAAAATGAATTGTAACAGCTGCCAACAAACTAGTTTGAGAGGGAGGGGACAAGCTCTCCCCAGGCAAGTAGTGAAAGTGCACAAAAAGCCGAGGGTTGCACACTATTATTGTACTGAAAAGGCAACAACCTCAGACGTAAACAAGCTTTGTGAATAATAAACTGAGCACTTTCAGAGGCGTACAAATTGATTTGCCATGAATTCGAACATCGATCGTGATCAAATAAATTTGGGGGACTTAATATAACGTGAATGTAGATCACGTAAGCCTATATAATGTAATTAACGTAATTAATCATTTAATGTATGTTTTTAGTTATTATTAAGCAAATTAAATGTGTTGATAAGAAGATTGAGGCAAAATAACGTCTCACAGAAATATTGTAAGTAAGTTATAGTTGGCGACAGTCTGGTGGCAACAAAATAAAGAGCTTTGTACAAAAAACAGCTTTCTAGAGTCATAAAGAAGGAAATGCTTTGTTCGCGAAAAATCATAAAACTGTTGAGTCCCGTTAGATTTTGACAAACGACAACCTTGGGAAAACAATGGATCAGGCGATAAAAAAAAAGAGAAACTCTGGTGAAAGTCGCGTCGCTTGGTGTAGCAGTTGAACATGTGGCAAAATACCCGCGCACTCCAAGCTAGACACCAATGAGAAGAAGCGTGACTTTAGAGCGCGAGTTTTTTTCGGTTCTTGAATGGACGAATTTGAAGTTCCCGGCAAGGAAATCAGTCATGAGCCTATCGGAATTATTTGAGTAGAACGGGTGGGAAAAGACAAATAGTGAGCCCTATAAATAATACCCCGTGTACAGCTAAACTCGCTCTTAGTATGTGAAAGGCTCTCTTAATATGTGTTAAAGATGATCTTAGTATATTTTAAAACGCTCATAGTATGTTTTAACTTCGCTTTTTAGTAAGTTTTAAAGTGTTAAAGTATATTAGCTTGATTAACTATCATGTAAAGTAATATATCGGAGTGTACAGAAAAACTATTCGTGTTTATTAAAATCTCATTATGAAATAAAGAAACTATCAAAATACTTTAATAAGTCTTGAAATATTTGAGAGCGTGTTAGTCGAAGAACGCGACAGTCGTTATTTGTACAGCAAAGACAAGCATGAGAGGAATCTTCATCGCGAGTGAATCATTTAATTAGTGCGTACAGCAAGTAAGAAGCAGTTTTATTTAAATCTGTGAACTTGAAGTAATTACGAACACAGTATATTTTGTCTTGTGCGCGAAAGTCGAGTGGAGTATTTAATCGGAGTTACGATGTGTGTAAAGAATCGACGAAAGTAATTGTGAATGTAATTAAAGCAAAGTATGGTGCTAAGTGAAATTGTGATATATGTTCACTCAAGGCATTGTCGGCAGATAGAATGGATAATCCTGAACACAAGTAACAGTTTCATTGTACTTATGTATTAACTAATATTCTATGTAGTCGTATCGTCTAAATCCCTAAACATCCCGTTTCATTCTAAAAGAACCGACGAGCAGTTGGATGCTAGTAATATTATTCTACCCTTTATGACTTTAGAAATGCTCAATTTAATTAATGTAAATTAGGATTGACAAATTCATAGTTGCATTAAATATATCTGATGGTTGTCAGAAGTCAATATCTTGTTAATATTAAGGCATTGACTATATATGTTTTTCTAGTTTGAAACTCATAAATGTAACAATTATAGTAAAATAGACAAGTAATAACGAAGTCTTGATTTATGTATTTTATGTGCTTAGATTTATGATGTGAATTTATGTTGATGTAGAAAGTAAATTATCTGTAATAATTTAATAATTTGAATGATTTATGATTGAATTATTAGTTCTTGAAGTAATAGATTGAGATATGTTTCTCGTCAAGATGAAATGAATATATATATTTTTGTATGTGTCTTACAAAAAATTAGTAATAATTAAAAGTTATTAGCATCTTAACTGCAGAGTTTTTATTCAAAAAACCCCCTGAGTTCACATAACATCTTTGGCACCCAGCATCTTATACATTTGTAACACAAATATTATTACATCAAATAATATAAACTTAAATAGTTACAAATTTAACCCCAGAAAAACGGATTGAGACTTCCGTTTAAGTTATATTAGGACGCCCAAAACGTGGTGCAAACCTCGTTTAAGTTAAACACCTTTTTCCAAGGTCGGGTACTTACCATTGTCGTAAAACTCGTGAACTGTTCTTCTAACAATGTCTTTTCAAAAACATTAAGTTTTGTAAGTGATGTTTGATTTTTAATGTTTTTTCGTGGAGAAATAAATGGGGGAGATTTTTCCCTTCTTACACACGCATTGTACAGTTCATAGACTCACTCCACACGCTTCAGCACATATCTTTTGCAGTTTAGAGAAGTTCCTTTTAATAATAGTTGTTTTTGACAGTAACACTATTTCACGCATATTCAGACCTTCAGTGCTCATTCCTTACAGTTTTGATGGATCTTTCTTTATTAATGTACATGTGGAGAATACCACTTCTCTGTTATTATTTAAAAGTTGTCTTACAAAATTGTACACATTATGAATAATTTATTTTCTTTGCGGTATATTGACAAGACGTTTGGAGTGGTTGGGAAGTTGCTAGAACAACCTATTGTAGGAGAGGAAGTATTCTCCCACACATCAATTTTGTCACTCAATAAATAGTTTCCGAAGTTTGGAATACCAGGCAAGCTGGTAAGATTAATGCAAGTGACCATGCAGCAGATTGAAGCCCAAGTAAAAGTGGATAGCCAACTAACTGAACCCATAAATATCACACGAGGACTAAAGCAAGGAGATGGGTTAGCCCCAACACTATATAATATTGCATTGGAATATGTAATTAGATGCTTATCAATAAATAGCTCCAATCTGTTAACAAATAAAACTGTACAGATAGCCACATATGCAGATGACATTAACATCATGTTGAAGACGGATCGCGGCAGCTAAATAAATATTTCTGGAGCTTAAAAACAAAGCCAGGAAAGTTGGGCTAGCCATAAATATAGATAAAACAAAAATGCTTATCCCAACAAGAAGGAACCAGGTTCATAACAGCATTGAGGTAGAGGAGGACACAGTTGAAGTCGTGAACAATTTCACGTATCTCGGAGTGAACCTAGCAAAGACTGGATCCAAAGACAGACCACCATGGCTAACAAGGCATACTTCGCATTGCTACCATCATTTAGGTCTAGGGATGTGCACAGGGAAACAAAAATGAAAATATATAGGACTGTCATGAGACTGTTGTTATGCTACGGGTGTGAGCCATGGACAGTCACACAGAAAACAGCCGACATAGTAGACACCTTTGAAAGGTAAATCCTCAGACGCATTATAGGCCCAATACAAGAAAATGGCTCATGGAGACTGAGATACAACAATGAACTGTATCAAATATATAAAGAGATACCAGTCTCAAAATTTATAAGAATGCGAAGATTGCATTGGACCGGACATGTTATGAGAATGGAGGATGGCAGGAACCCCAAAAGGTCTCTGCTGGGTGCATGGGAGGGAACGAGACATAGAGGGAGACCGAGGAAGAGGTGGGAAGATGGCGTTGCAGAGAACGCGAGGGACATGGGGATAAGAAACTGGAGGAGGGCTGCAATGGATAGAGTAGATTGGAGGTGGAGATTGGTGGAGGCCAGTACCCAACTTGGGCTGTAGCGCCATAGGAGGAGGGAATAGTTTCCGAATTCATAATTCAATTAAAAACAACTTACACGGTGCGTGTGCACACACACACACACACACACACATTGCCACTAACACTTTGTATTACTGTTAAAACTAACACTCCTCACTGGACAAAAAAAACTCTTGACTAGTGGGAATTTGGTCTGATGCTCTTAACTAGACAATAATTCACATGTGCTATTTTCTGCTGTTAGAGAGAGAGAGAGAGAGAGAGAGAGAGAGAGACTGATGAAGGTGGGACCAAGTATGGCAACAGCCCAATTCAGGCCAGCTTTGCCAGTAAGCCTGACCAGCATTATAGCTTTGTATCAATTGAAACATTTTTTTGTTTATTTTCTCAATTAAATTGATATTACTGAACTAATAAACAGTATATCATGCACATAAAAAACAGTGTTGCTTAATCCGTGACATCACTGAGGACGCATGTGGTATGTGTAGTAATGGCAGGATTGGCAATGTGGCCACAACACGTAAAACACTGCATGAAATTCAAGACAATTTACTCAGTACACTTTGATTTCAAATTCTGGCAGTTATATTGGATAATCCATAATGTTGGGTAATCGAGAATCTACTGTACATGGATTGTGTAACAGGGTTTGATCTTGTAGAAGAATTCTCAAAGTCAACTAGCATTTTACATACAATATTCAGAAATATTCGTCTTCCGTAGAGATACTATCAGACAATGCAATCAGATAATATGTGTGTGTTATGGTAGTATGTATTATTGTTACAATATTCAATTGAATTTAATAAACTTTTATCATTTCTGGCAAACATGTATGTAATTATTAATAAATTAATTGTTTTATTAAACATTTTTACATAAAATTCAGGATTGAGTTTTGCAAAGCAGTCTTGATTTTTATGTTGGTAAGCCCTTATTTACAGACAATAGGGAGTATAAACCATATCCCATGATGATATGTAGTTATGTGTTTTAACAGTGGTTTAATTTTGTATTAAATATGTTAAGTTTATTTATGTGATGTAATGAGGATTTTTGTTTTATTTCATTACGCTGGAATGAATTACAAGTTTAGTAATGTTTTATTGGTGTTTTATTGCATAGTTGTTTGTTCAAGGAGTTAAAACTAATTATTATGTCAAAGTGTATTAGTACTTTGTAGCATGACAGAAAATCGACCTTATTATAATTCCAAAAATAAGCAAATATAAAATAAAAACAAACTGGCATAAAGTATAATTACTATAATAATTAATCAAGAACAATAGTAAACTGAAATTCTAGATCCAAAGAAATCAAGTTCATTAAAACGAAACATACAATCTATAATAAATAATAGGAAGATGATGATAGTCCAACTGTAGATATACCAAAGTAGAATAGGAGCAGGTAAGGAAAAACCATGGATAAACAAACCCACAGAAAAAAAAATAACTATTGAAAAAACAATACCACATTATAAAAATAAAACCCCAAAAAGATAACATAAGAAAAGTACAATACAATAAAATAAGAATAAATGTAAATTAAGTGTAAGTAAAGATATTAGATATATGACTAAAGGTGGACAAGTGTAATTTATTTTTATTGTGAAAAGTGACTACTAATAATGCAATTTAAGTGATGTTCCTTATTCCCCAAGACTAGATAAAATTACTAGAGATAAGATTAGGGAATACAGTGAATAGTGAGGGGAACCAGGGTAAATCCCTAAATCAAAACAAAAACAGCAATAGACTGAATAAAAGTTAACTTTAATAAACTGTTTAAATAAAAACAGATTTGTTTTGTTGTGTTAGAACTTTATTGAACCCATAGCATTGAATGCTTGGTATTAAATTTATTTTAAAAGAATGTCTTTATTATGTTTTAACATTGTCAATTAATCATAAACTATGTTGTTATTAAGTAAGGGCAATTTAGTTGTTAGGATTTTATTGGAACTGTACGTCAGAAAGGGTAATAGCAATCTGAAATAATTGTAAACGTAGTGATAGAACTAACATCAATACATAGACCAAATTGTAAACCTCACCAACATTATAAATTATTAGTGAATAAGTTAATTAAACAAATTAATGAATGAAAATTGTTGAATTTAACACAGTAACAATTTATTATAAATGTAACAACACTTTGTGAAAGTAATTAAAGAATGTATAGGATAATATTAGAAAAAGGCAAGGGTACTAACACTGGGGCCTAGAGAAAAACCTGAATTGAAGGTAGAGTTCAAATTAGCTAAGTAAATCATCAAATTACTGAGAATTAAAGAAACCAAATCATAATAATTCAATCAATGATGTTGTTTAATGATAATTGGACTCTAACATATACTCTAAACCATTTAATTTGTAAGGAAGTAAAGTAGGTAAGGCCTACAAGCAAATATTTTGTAAATATGACTTTTGAGTTAAAAAATCCTATGAAATATATCATGTATGGTATTAAATTATCCAGAATTAAATAAGGAATTTGATTATGTAATTAGAATTTAATAAGATTAGATAGATAATAATCAAAATGTAATTTTTAATATAATGTAAAATTCAATTCTTTTGAACAAAATCAAACTTGAGACTTAAGTATCAGCTGACTGAAAACAATGTAAATTTACTAATAAATCAGCCAGGACCTTTTGAATGATGAAGAAAAAACTGGGAGTTGATTGTTAAACGTCAAGGTGAACACATCAGAATGATATAGCTAAAAAAGATAAAAAAATTTTTTGACAATAATTAAGCTTAAGAAAGAAAATTTAAAATATGAGTTGTTCATATAAAAGTTAAATAAAAGAAACCAAACCATTACTTTTATGAAGATTGGCAATTATAAACCAGATATAGGAACGGTCCAGGCACTAATCAAGAAATTTCCAATGTGAATATCATCACGACATTCTGGATGAACTATTTGAAACGAAGACACTTATAACCAACACCTATTACCGAAACTAAAACGGATTACGAACTCTGAATCATCACACTACAACAAGAAAATTAATAACTACTGCTCTGATGAGGGACACTTAAAGAATAAACATTTATTTGGAGGAAAATCGTTGAGAAGATCTTGGTGTAAATCCGAAGTGAAGGAATCGGCCATCTTTGATGAGATAATCTGGCGAACGACTTCAATCAGCTGTGATGACGTCAGCCCAACCTTAGCCTGTGGTTCGAATATTTCCAATTTTTACTAACATTTTTATGATAAATATTATTTCTATTTTATTAAGTAAGAACTTTTAGTTGTAAGTATTGTACTTTTCAGCATTGCCCTTTTTCTGACTTCTGATAACAGTTAAAAACATATTAATTTTAAAATTTTATTAATTTAAAAAAGAAACCAAATTGACCTGAGATAAGAGTTTTGAGCTGTGAATAAGTATTTCGACTCAAAGTCGACTAATCACGAGATTAAAAAAAAAAAAAAATCTTTAATTGAACAACATAAAACGTTTCGTTACAACTTTCATGTTTTATGTTTCAGGCGTTATTTCATCAATGACCATACATTGAAAGAACATTTTCGCACAAAAGCTCATAAACGACGTTTAAAAGCCTTGGAGTTGGAGCCTTATACAGTAGAAGAATCAGAAAGAGCCGCTGGGAAAGGAAGTTATCAAGCTCCTAAAAGGAGAAAAGTAGAAACACAGAACGTAGATGAGGATGAAGATTTAGAAAATACTGAAGAAAAAGACATAGCTGATTAGCAACTATAAATTACACAACTCTTATCAATTACACAAAGGAAGAAACATGTACAGGAATACATCTCGACTGTTACAGAGTGTAACTACTAGACTGTTTATACAGAGATCTAGACAGGCATACACATCAGCTCTGTTTGTTCCAGGTTATAAAGGAATGGAAGTATATTCTGCTGTATCACCATATTTAGACTTCGATGAACAGTTAAAAGACATTACTAAGTTGGAAGAAAATATCAGCCGTAGACAGTTAAGCCATGACATACATGACTTAAAGTCTGTGTGGGAGTTCTATAAGACATGGAAAGAAGCAAAAAGTAAAATTGAAAATAACAGAGTTGAAGTTGTGGCAAGGATGAAAGAAGTGACTAAATGGCAAGACGGTAATGAAAAAGATAAAGAAATAAAAAGACTTGAAGTATTAGGTAAGTTGTTGCGAGATGATTTAAAAAGCATAACACAAACTGTCCAAGGGATTGAAGAAAACGTTGTTTCAAGAGTACTGTCATTGCCGAACAAACTACATCCAGAAACTCCAATAAAATCAGAAGTAATAAAAGAATTTAAACAAAAGACTGTCCCAGGTAAAAGTCATTTAAATGTTGGAACTGATTTGGACTGTGTAGAATATTTAAATGCAAAAAATTATTATTTAAAAAATAAGGCAGCTCTGTTTGATCTTGCAACAATTTTTTATTTTACAGAACATTTTGTTAAGAATAATTTTACACATTTTAGCAGTTGTGATTTTGCAAGAACTGTTTTAGTAGAAGGGGTAGGTCTAAACCCTAATGATACCTCTAATGTCTTTCTCTTAAATGAAACTGAAGGGAATAATGATAAATTACACCTTACTGGTAGTGCTTCCCTTTTCCCATTTTGTGGTTTTCACGCAAAACAAATAACTAATTATGAAGATCTTCCTGTTAGGTACGTTGCATCTGGTCAGATATACAGGCCAACATGTTCTACACATTTAAAAGGACTTTATTCTGTTTGGCAGTCCTCTTCTGTTCAGGTTTTTATTGGTACTGAAAGTGAAAGTAATATGAATTCTGAGTATAAAAGTTTGCTAAATTGTCTTATTGAAGCATATGTAAACTTAAATTTAGATTTTAGGATAGTTTCACAACCACCCGAATGTTTAAAACCATGGGAAAGTTTAAAAACAAGCATACAGATTTTCTCCACATACAATAATGAATATATAGAAGTAGGAAGTATTGCTGTTATTGATGATTATATTAGTAAACGCCTCAGAATGTCATATGAAAAAAGTAAACAAGAAAGATTTTTGAAAGTAGTCTCTGGTAACATTATTAATGTTGCTTCTTTACTTGCTATTTGTTTGGAGCAGTCAAAAAGTGATTTGTTTATACCTAAAGCTATCACAGAACATATGTTGCTATAGTAATTGTTAATCAAAAAGGTGATTCATTAAATAAAGATGTACAAGTACCTATATATTAAATCTGAGGGATACTTTGTTTAAAATATTTTTTTGAAAAACAGTGTTACAGGATTACATATGGTCACATAAATATGTACACTTTTTATCTATGGTTTTCGTATATGTACATTTTTCATTGAAATATATATATATAGTTAAAATTTGTGTTTATATTCCTATTTTCAAAGTTTTTACTCCTATTATTTTCAAAGATCCTTGTTTTTCTCTGTGTGTTTGAGAATGTCTTTTGTTTTCTATTAGACAAGTTTAACATTCAGTTGCCATAATTTTTAAGAAACAGTTAGATGTGAGGAAGATTAAAATCGCCAATACATGGCGTGACTCTGTTGTGTGTATAGGCAATTTCATTTTTTCTTCTGATACATAACACATTAAAATTAGTTGTGGTTCACTGTTATTGCAATGATAAATATACTTATTACCTGTTGCTAATTACAAAAATATATTGTGAAATTTCTTATTATCTGCTAAGGCAATTCTAAAATTTAGCATTGTATTAAATTATTAAACGAACAAAGGAAGTTCTCAGTTTTAAGGTTGGTTCACATTATACAGCATGACAGTAACAACAGAAAATAGGCATACACTTTAACATATGCTGGCAATTAACAGACATGCTAGTTCAGTAGTGCTGTCTGAAATCATAAGATTACAAAATTAGTTTCTTTTTAATCACTTATAAAAAAAAAGATTAACTTTTTTAAGTTAATTGACTGAATAATACAGAATGTTTCAACATTGTTACAAGGTTTGGCAATAACAGCTTTATTGTTAGATGAGAAAGCAGAAAAAGAAAGTGAAACAATGTATTTGGGTCCATAACATTTCAAAAACATTGAAGGAGAATTTGCAACTTGTATTCGGATCTGATAGACAATGAAACAGACTTTTATAAATACTTCCAATATGCCAATTCAACAATTCAGTACCTTACTGTAAACAGTAGATCCCAATTTAAGAAAAAAACAAATATAACTTTTAGAGAAGCAATAACACTAAAAGAGGAATGTTACGTGACTTTATCATAAAAATTTTCTTTATTTATCATAGCACTATAATATTTACTAAGACTTGCAGATTTTTTCTGGATTGACCATAGGTTAACAGTGCCAAGTTCAAAATTCAGTAACCTGAAATTTCAAAAACAATTGAAATGTATTCGCTCACAAGGTAGATTAATGTAAAATAATATAATTTTGTAAAATTTGAGTTATAGAATATTTAATTTTAAGTGCTGAGATCCAAAATTTAAAAATGGCACATATTATTAAAGATGAAGTCTTTCAGCCTGCAGACTTAATTAATTTGCTGTCGCATTTTTAAAAAGTTATTTTTAATTTCTTAGAAAAATATATTTAAAAAATAAAGGGCAGCTCCTTTAAAATATTTTATTTTACAAAGCAATTACAAAATGAAATAACTGAAAAATTATTAAACTTTGTTTAATAAAAACATTGTTATTAAACAAATTGTTGACTCCTCTACAATTCAGGACTGTATGCAAAAAATTATTTGATTCTGTTTGAATTTGCCGCTGTTATCATTTGCCATAGAAAAAATTCTACACACAGACACTTTCGAAAAATTACTTTTTCATGTTCAATCAGAATCTGTCGTTATCTAAAACACGATTTTTTTTGCCGTGACCATACTTCCATTTCCTTATGGAACATGGAAGTAAAAAATTATTCAAATTTTTCAAACAATGGTAATTGTTAAAAATAAAAAAATTTATTGCCAGGCAATAAAATTATAATTTTTTTGAACGAGGTAGGGTGGGCTTAACTTGACTGTTTGGCATTTATCTGTCTGTCTAACTAATTGGCGTATGTTTTTAAAATTTTTGAACGTATCAACCAATTTTTGGAAAACTTGGCACACATTTCCACACTTTACCCTACAGAACCTTGTTTTTGAAATTGATCACCCAAAAAATAATACATTGAGTCAAAATTGTGAAACAATCGTAAAATCCTGTGTGAGGTATCAAATTAAAGCGAATTTAAACCACAATCTGAAATTAGTATTCATTTTTGAAATGTTCAACGTTTTTGAACATCAGAGCCTAAAACGCTGGCGAAAGTTTTGATAAAATCACAAAAATTCATGTGGCATATTTAGTTAAAGCAATTTTGACTAAAATCTGAATGTAATGTTAAGTTTTAAAATTTCAAAATACAGTATTTGGACTCTTTAAGAACCAGTAAAGAGATCATATATATTTTTTTTAAGTAAAAATCTAACTGGGTGTCAGATTAAAAGGAATTGTCACCCAAATTCGAATGTTCGTTAGTGTTTGTGAATAATTATCTGCGTAGTTCAGTTTTGTTATAAGAATAAAGTAGGCCTACCTAATTTTTATAGATAAACTGACTCCAAAATAACATTTTATTAAACGACTACCCCATAATAACAAAACTATCCATAAATAGTAAAAATAGTTTGAGGTAGGGAATATTTTTTTTAGAAATAATCAAACCAAATTCAAGTAAATGATTTTAAATATACATCTTAGAACGTGGAAGTCTTGTATGGTTCTCCATACCGATTTTTCTATTATGTAAGATTATTTCACAAAAAGGTTATTTGTTTTGGAAAAAAAAAATTATCGTGTGTGGGGCTTTCAAGGCGGCTTCAATGTTACCAGAACTTTGGCTTGCTGGGCTGTAAGGTTGTGGTCCAAGGTTGTGTGCAAATGTTTCAGCCTTGCCTTCGACAGTCATGTTCAGTGCAGAAGGCTGCAACACACTGACCAAGGTTTTGCAGTCAGTGGCCACTGAACTGTGGTTAAGGCTAGTGGCTGTGAGTAGGACACCCATATTTATAAACTTTTGGAGTCTACGCACAAATATATTATGCGACACCACCAACCAATCACAAGAAAGGCAAATTCTTATTGGTTCGCCACAGCTCACATCCAAAGAGCACTCAAGGAGAGGGACTCATCCCGCTGATTAATTACAGTTGATGCATATTTCTGAATCTGGACAGACTCCATATGCAGCTGAAGGGAATACGCACTCACCAATGACAGAAGCCTCGTCTCTTCAAAGATTATGTTATTGCCGGCTTCTCTGTATCGTATAAAGTTTAGCAGACTTCTCCAAGGGCTCAAACGATAGTAGCGGCTGTTTATCAATGTGGGCACAGACACTGTGTTTCGTAGTTTTTGATGTACAACTGAGAACATGAGTAAGCGTGAGAACAAGAACAAACATGAAATATATTAACGTGTTAGGAACTGTATAAACTAGGTCATTGTTATAAGCATATGTGCAACAACTGTGAATAAACCAACCATTGATCTAGACAATAGTCGAATACAAGCGCGTAATATCTCCCCTTGCATAGGAATGTTATCGCCTAACAACAGTAGTCATAATATTTCATTTCACATCCTGTAGAACTCTGTTAACAATATTACATCCTGTAGTATTTATTGTTATAAGTAAAGTAGTTTTGTTTTGTGATAATGTTCAGAGTTTCTGTTATTTCGTTGATAAGTTCGTCTGGTGTGTTGACATTAGCCTCCTTTGACATTAAAAACCTGTATACAAACATCCCCATCTCTGAAACAATCACCATCCTACAAAGCAAACTCAAACAAAACAACACAACAAAGCTACGTCCTGTAGCTTCAGAGATACATTGAACACACAAAGGCACTCCACACCACTACAGAATCCACCTTTGCAAACCACCTCATTGAAGCAAACCACACATATAAAAACATCGACAATAACATGAACATTCTACACGTACACACAAAAGGCAGAAAACTAGACACTCTAGAACAATTAGAAATATACAAACACACAAAAACAAATAAAAACGACATCCTAAACGAACAGACACAATTCAAATCGCGCGCATTATTCGAACACATCTCACCACACACACACAGCTTCGATCTTTCGAAAAACTATCCCGTCTCCAACAACAAGATGGACAGCGCTACCTATGGCAGCCTCTGATGAAGCCTTCTAAAGGTGAAAGCCAGTTTAGGCTGTAAGGTAAATCTTTACGATTTTACTTATGAAAAAATTAGTGTTCCGAGTCGTCAAACAATAGTGATATTTAGTTAAGTAATGGACACGTCATGGACAATGAAATCCAAGAATTCTTGATTTTAATAAAACTATAAAACTAATTAGAAATAAAATCCAAGAATAAAAAGGGGATCAGTGCAAGTTTTTGTGTTGTAATAAATAAACCTTATGTGTCAATATTGCAGTTCATAAACTGAGTAAATTGTGAAATAGTACAACTTTGAAGTGTTTATATTGTGTCCATGAATAATATTAAATAAAGTATTATCATGACAGATAATACAGGTGTTTCTGAATAATAACTGCCACTCTTTATATACAACAGTCATTATAATGACAGTAGATAAAACAAGAGCAGGCCATAATAAAAGTGAAGTGATAAAGTATCATGACCCCAAAATCAAACAAAAAACAGATTAAAACTGAAAATAAAACTAGGTGTAAGAAATAGAGTATATGATGGAAGGACCAAGATGTTTTGTTTATTTAGAATAAGTTACTAGTGATAATCAAGTCTGAAATATCAGAATTAAATAACATTCTTTAGTTATAAAATATTTATTGTGTATTGCTAATAATAATTAAGTATAAAATGTCTGAGTTTGAAAGACCATTGTTAATTTCAATTATGTATTATGAATTAAGAGTATAAATTATATACTAATTGTTCTTTTGTTAAAATAAGAAAATGTTAATTAATGTCATATTAGAATAGAAAGTCAGAGAGGGTATAAACAAAATGTATTATTTAAAAACTTTGTATGAAAAAACTGTTAGAAATCTAGGCCAAATGTTAAAACAAAACAGCATCAAAATTGATGAAATAAGTACAGAAAAACAATTAAACTGATGGAATTTGTATAAGGTAAATCAGTCATAGAGTCATGTAACTGGAAATATAAGTAAGAAAGATTTTGTAAAAAGATAGCAAGAATTATTGTTAAAAATGCAAATGTAAAAACTGAAAATTCTAAGAGGGGAGTCACATATTAATGTATAATATAAATTACAAGAAATTAAGGAAAGATAAACCTTTTATGTCAATCTGAGATTTAATACAATCATTAATATAACATGTAAAATGGCAACATTTTTGAAAAGGCAGGAAGTGAATTTTAAAACTTACAATTTTCAAAATGAAGTAAATATAGCATTTTAGATCAAAAACTTAATAAAACTATCTTATTTGGTATCAAATCAAGCAGAATGAACTGAAGAAGAAGATTATGTATTTAGTAGTTAATAAATTTGAATAATAGCAAAAATATATTCAGTTATATAATGTAAAATTCTCACATGCACAGGATGTAAAATAATTTTGAAACAATGGATTGCTAATATTAATTTGGCTAAGACTTTTGGACAAGAGGAAGGAAGTTAGTTAGTTCATTATTAGATATTGTGAAGTACACTTGACACGAGCTCTTAAGCAATTTTTAACCTAATAGCTGAGACATAAATGGCGCATATCCAATAAGCCTAGCCTGATGCGAAAAACGCGAGTTTTGTAAAAATACATTCTAAATGTAAATTCAGTGAAACGAACACCTACAAACATTAAACTAACTTCAAACAAGAACAGAACAGTGAATACACAATTTAAACGATTAAAACAGTAATTACACACAACGAAACGGAAAGTGCAATTCTCGACCTAACAGACTAAAGTTGAACATAACTTCTACAACACATTTTATCGAAGTGGACCACTAAAACTTAACCAGGAACACTCCACCAACACAGGAAGGAATAATCGCAACAGCAGGAACGAGAAATCACAGGAAAAGCAGCCTTTATTGGAAGTAGAACCAGCGAGGTGTATTCGTCTGACATCTGAACTCGAAGCGGCCATCTTTTTCTTCCCACAATCCAACGCGACACTGCCTATTCAACTGAACGGTTCGAAAATTTCTTTAACATTACTTATATATTGAATGTTATAAATGTATTTTAATTAATAAGATTATACTTTTGTAATGTTATACTTTTCATACTTTGCCCTTTTTCTCTGACTATCTATAAAATAACTGTTAAAAGAACCCGATAATAAATAATTTAATAATATATATAAAACTTTCACATATGAACTTACTATTCGTTGTCACTTTCCCAAACGTTTCAAGGTGATGTACCTCTTCTTCAGTGGGAGTATACTGAATGTCGATTACAGAATAACCGTTACGGAATTAGGTGTGTGTGGTGGGGGTTGATGGTGGGAAGGGATTGGCGCTGAGGTTCGAATTGTGTGTATGGATCAGTGTATCGAATAGTGTATGTGATTTATAATGTAAGTGTTCATTTAATATGTTGTTTGGTTGTAGTGTGTGATGTCTGTATATTTCAAATTGTTCAGCTGTGTTTAGTTTTCTACTTTTAGGTAAGTAGTGTAATATTTCCATGTTGTGTTCTATGTTTGTGTAACTGTGGTTTTCGTTATGTAAATGTGTGGCAAATGTGGAATGTATGTAGTTTGTGGTGAGGGCTTTTAAATGTTCAGAAAATCTGGAAGTAAAAGATCTTCCCGTCTGGCCGATATAGAATTGGTGACAATCATTACAATTTAATTTATATACCCCTTTTTGCTGTATGTGTCATTGTCTTTGTTAGTAATATTTATGTGTTTTCTAATGGTGTTGTTGGTTCTGTAGGCTACTTTATAATTGTGTTTCCTAAATGTGTTTGGAATTTTGTGTGTATTGGAATTCTAGTACTCGTATGTAAGTGTTATGTATTTGCTGGGTTGTGTGCTGTTGGTCTGATGTGTTTTACTTTTTGTGTTTAGGATTCGTTTGTGTAGTTTATTTATTAATTCAGGGTTGTATCCGTTTTTGACTGCTATGTATTTGATTGTGTTTAATTCATCTTGGTAGTCATGTGTGTTTAGGGGTATTGAAGTGAGCCTATGGAGCATGTAGTTGAAAGCTGCATGTTTGTGTTGATTTGGGTGGTTGGATGTGTTATGTATGACCATGTCTGATGTGGTGGGTTTTCTGTATATTTTGTATGTGTGTGTGTTGTGTGTTTTGGTGATTGTAAGGTCTAAGAAGTTTATGCTATTATTTAGTTCTATTTCAAGTGTGAATTTTAATTTATGGTGTATAGTGTTAATGTATTTGTGGAAATTTTCTATTTGTCTTTTGTTGCCGTTGTAAAGGAGTAAAATGTCATCAGCATACCTATGCCAATATATTATTTTATCGGTGTATTTGTTGTTGTACAGTATGTGTTTCTGTTCTATGGTGTGTATAAATATTTCGGCTAGTATGCCTGATATAGGGGAGCCCATGGGTAGTCCATCTGTTTGTGTGTAAAACATGTTGTTGTGTGCGAAATAATTTTGATCTGTGATAATTTTAGTTAGATGGATGATCTCTTTTATGTGTGTTTCAGGTGTGTTATTTATTTTTAGTAATTGTTCTAATGTAGTTATGGTTTCTTTTATGGGAACATTGGTGTATAGGTTTGTTATGTCAAATGAAGCAAGTGTGGAATTGTGGGGAATGTGTACATGTTGAGTTTTATTCACTAGATCTAAATTATTTTTGACTGTGGTGTTGTTTGTTAAATTTATGCTATTTATGATTAATTTATCTAAATGTCTAGCTATTTTGTGTGCAGGTGCTTGTGTGTTGTTTATAAGTGGTCTGGTGGGAATATTAGGTTTGTGTAATTTCAGTAGTGCATTTAGTGTAGGGGCGTTTGGTTTAATTTGTTTTAGATATTTGATGTTGTCAGGTGATACTATGTGTTTTGTGTTATTTAGGGTTTTGTTTATTTGTTTGTGATATTTTGGGGCGGGGTCTTTATTTAATTTAGTGATGTTGTTTTCATTAAAAAATGTTTCAATTTTGTTATTTAAAGCCTGTTTTTCTATTATGACATTTATATTACCTTTGTCTGCTTTGAGTATGGTTAGGTTGTGTTCTTGTAATTTACGTTTTATGTTTTTTAGTGTTTGGAGTTCATTATTGTGTTGTTTATTTTCGTATTGCTGTTTGTGTAATAATTTGCGTTTTATATCATAACGTATGGTGTCCTGGTCTTGATTGAGCGTGTGTTGTATGGCTGTTTCAGCGTCTAGGACTATGTCACGTGTATGTTTACTATTAACGTTGTTAGTTGTATTGATACCTAAATTGTGTTTTAGACCTTTATCTAAGAGGTTTATTTCTGCGTTAGTGAAGTTGGTCGTTGTTGTATTTACAGTACGAGTGTGAAACTTATGTGTCGGTGTAGGGATGGTTTCGTTTCTGCGTGTTAATAGGGTATTGATTTTTCTGTTATGTACTTCCTGTATTTTTATTTGGATTTTCTCTATGATATTTCGTGTATGTTGTATTGTGTGTTCGAATTCAATGTGGTGTAATATCTGTGTTAATTTTACGTGTAGGTTGTATGCCGTTTTGTTTAGTGTGTCTTTTTTATGGTATAAATCATTGATGATATTGTTCAGGTGTATTATTTCGGCTTTACGTTTGGTTTGTATTGCTGCGTGTGTGTTATTTTTTATTGTGATTTGTGCATGTGTGGGTATAATGTTGTGTTTACGGCATGTTTTGTTGTAAGCGATGTTCAAGGAGGTTTTCAATAAATAATTGAAAAATAAATAATTGTAAACACTATTGATATACCCTGAGAGTCGATTAATAAATCGATTAAATAACCATTTGTTAATCAAATTCCTTATTTACTATGAAATTGAATATTGTTTATTCCTATATGATAATTAGCATAATACATAATTTTAATTGAGCAATAACTACCAGAATTTCACAACCCAGAAGGAAGATAACCTCCAAATAGGAAAGTTCACCTATCGATTGTTATTGGAGACAATCCTATTAACTGAGAAAAGGAATTTTAAATACTAAAAAGGACATCATTCAATTAAAATAAATAACAAGAAGTCGGAACACCACGGAACATAATTAAATAATTAATATTTAATTAATTTAAAAAAATAAATAAATAAACAAAATAAATTTTTTTTTTTTACACAAACAAATAAACGAATTTAGTTGATTTGTTACAATATCTGCCTAAACATTTGTTTGATATCACAAGAGAAAACAAATTTATGTTGACGAAAGCGAAGAATTATATCAGTAATGTCATTGTGCAACTTTGGACCCTGATGCAGAATGTGGTTCAGTGAGACACCTGAAGAAGATGGTGCTGATGCATTGAAAACAACACGGATTTTCCTATCTTTAAAAACGCCATGATGTGGCAAGAAGTAATGCTGCTTGATCAGAGATGGCACAGATATGCACAGTTTTATGTGCCCACATGCTAAGTAGTCATTCATAAAATTGACATACTTCTGTTTAAACTCAGGTCGAGATTCAAATTTGCGTTCAAGTGTATTAAACAGGCGTTTTGCCAAAGTTGTAGAGTCACCTAGTTGAGCAGGGTTTCAGCTGAAAGGCAAGTGACAAACATATCTGCCGGAGGCATCTCTCTTATGAGTAGAGACGAAGTGAGCTTCACATTTTTCATCTTGTGGAGCGAGTTTTGTAGTGCGAGGTGGTTTCTCTATGGACCAAAAACGTTGCAATGTTGCGTGCAGATCACGATCATTTGTCGATAAAAGAGTTACTAAGCCTGAGTAAGGCTTAGACTTAAGTGAAACAGGTGTCGGACCAAGCATAACATAGCCAAAGATTGTATTGACAGCGTATGGCATATTCTTGCTGAGATTGATAAAGGTACCATTAAGAGTCAATGCAAATAAATCTGCTCCAATCATAAGGTCAACTGGACCCGGAACATCAAAAGTGGGATCCGCTAGCATATAACCTTTGAGTCACTCTTTAATTTCTGGTGGGAGCTCAACACGAGGCAGATTGCATGATATTTTATTAAGAATCATGACTGGGTGAGATTTTGCTAAAATATTCCCACTGAACGAAGACAATGTCACAAAGGTAAGTCCCTTTGTTTTCACTGGTGCGGTAGAGATGCCACTAAGTTCTGGAACATCTGTTTGAGAGCGGTACAAACACAAATTCTTTGCACAACTTTCTGAAATAATTGTTGTTTGAGATGCACTATCAAGCACAGCTCATACAACTGCTGCATTTCCATTGGCAGATGTGATATGCACCAAAGCGGTTGCGAGTAACACAGTGTTATTCTGATTGCAAGAAACACCTATCAAGGTAGTATCCTGGTGACACTGCAGAGTGGTTTTGCTTATGCATCGTCGTTTCAACAGAAGGGGACAAGGTAGGTCTATTTGACTGAGACAATTTTTGTTGCGGTTGTGCGGAGCGGTTCTGATAAAAAAAATGTAGTAGGCTATGGTGACGCCTATGACATACATTGCATGTGTGGACCGACTTACAGGTGACTAACTTATGTGTTCCAAAACAATTTTGACACAAGTTCTTATTTTTAACAAAAGCTTGCCTGTCTTGTACAGTAAGTGCGGAAAAATCTGCACATCTATATATGTTGTGTGAATTTGATGAACAGAAGATACAATGCAGAGTGTGGGTAGTGACCATCGCTATTTTGTGCGGTTTAAACTGGTTTGTATTCATTTTAAAGCCACTGATTTTTTGAGAGGTTTGAAGAGAAGGTTCATTTTTTGAGATGATATTAGTTAAACCCGCTGCCTCTTTGCAAGAACATTCATTTTCTAAGAATGTAATTACTTCTGTAATGGTAGGAACATTTTGTAAATTATCTCGAGAACGTTCAAGTTTGGTCCTGAATTCCGTGTCAAATCTACGCAAAATATATGAGGTCAACAACAAACTTTCGCTAGCAATATCATGTCCTAGTGCTTTGAGTGCTTGATAATTTTCATTGTAGGTCGACAGAAAATTCCTCATTTGTTTAACTGAAGGATTGTGCAATTGTGGTAAATCAAATATATTGTTTACGTGAAGTGTTATCAACAATCTAGAATTTTGATATCTTTTTAGCAAAGTTTGCCAGGCTATGGCATAGTTTGTATTAGTGACAGGCAACGATTTAATTAAATTTAGCGGCTCATCAGTCAAACAAGAAAGCAAGTATGTAAATTTCTCCACATTAGAAATGGTTTCATTTTTGTGCACTGCATTTTCAGATAGACTGTGAAAGGCTACCCGTTCCTCAGGTTGTCCAGAAAATGTTCCCAAGTTTAAGCGAGATAAATTTACGGTGGGAGTAGGCACATCTAGTTGTGATGCACCAGTGTGAGACTGATCCAAGGTTTCCTGCGGTAGCGATGGTAGAAAAGGAGCACACAAACTTTGTATAGCTATATTTAAGTCTGATATAGAATCTTGAAATCTGTTCATTATCCAGATCGTCTGGTAAAGGTGTTGTACTAAATAGTTTATTTATAAGCCTTTCAAATTCAGCATATTTATTTTCTGCGGTGGAACTAAGCAAACTAACTTTTCGTGTTTGCTGTTCACTAAATAGTTTATTTATAAGCCTTTCAAATTCAGCATATTTATTTTCTGCGGTGGAACTAAGCAAACTAACTTTTCGTGTTTGCTGTTCAGTTAAATTACCTATACTAATAACCTCAAAAGCAACAATTTGCTTGTTAATATTATGAAGCCTACTCTCAATCAGTTCACTTTGCTCCACAAAAGAAGAAAATCTCATTTTGGTAATTCATTAATACACTCGCTTTAAAAAACAGATTCAGATGCAAATAACAAAAGAGTTCTAAGTAAAAGTTGTAATTCACAATGTTCTTCCAGTATTCAGTAATTTCCAGTCCAAATAATTTTAATTTCTTTTTTTATCACTCTAAAATACCAATAGCGTAGATGACAGTAATAATGGTGATATGGTAGTAAAGGAATATGGCTACTGTATTTTATAGAAACTAATACAGAGGTTGGTTTTGAAGAAACACACTACACTTTAGAACTATGCTTGCTAGATAAAACATGAAATAACACACGCTGCACAATGAATCAATAAAACTATGCTTGCATGAAAAAACATGATATAATCATAACAAAATGAAAAGAGCACTGAGTATTGGCAATACTTGCCAGTAGTAAATAATTGTTTTTTTTTATATTTAAGCGTTACAATAATTCAATAAACGTAATAATAAAGAGCATAATAATTAATACAAATCTTGCTTTCCAACGTGCTGGATTCAGAATGAAAGATGCTATCCGGCCCGGAGGACCAAAAATGTGGGGTTCTTTTTTTATTAGCAGTGGACTGTATATTGTAAAACTAAAATAGTTAAAAGGATTTATTCTCATGTAATCAACAATGCATAAATATTAAGCGTTCACTGACCTTGTCCTTGTGCGTTGTAAATGTCCCGTTGTAAGCAACACTTCGCTGATTTTTTAGGCAGTCCTAAACTTAACAATAATATTCTAATAAACGTTAAACACATGAAATAAGCGGAGTTTAAATTATAAGTGAAGTAAAATAACAATAGCGGTGAATAGACTTTCTATTGTTGCGGTATGCATGTATAAACAAAAAAAAACTGAACTTGCGATATGCCTTACACTACAGGAAAGAAAACGCTCTAATTATGACTGTTGATTACTATGTGAATTGTACTTTGAAACAGTTAATGGGAGTGCACTCTATTAGAGAACTAATGAAGTAGAGATAGGGTGAGTTTAATTATTGTTATGAAAACAAAATATCTGACAGAAATCTTCGCACTTATTCTAGACTGCAAGAATACATTATTAGTACCAGATATTGGCATCACATTAGACTTTAAGATCTAGGCTAGATATAAAACTATCAGTACAAAATTAAATTGTGGAGGCTTAATCACGTAAAGCTCTTGCATGATTGAAAAACCATATCTGTTTTTAACACTGCTTGAGTACATAACAAAAACTGATTTGTTAGGCTGAGATTTTAAAGTAGGCATACAATTTGAACGTTAAGTGAGTCAACTTTATTCTGTTAAAACTTTTAGTATTCTCTGAATCTTTTACTGTCTTATTGAAATGATTAAAAATAAGGTGTATTTTTTTTTTAGAGAGAGAGAGAGAGCATTTCTACACCTATGATTGTTTGAACAGTAGTTGATAGTATGTTGCTTATTTGAACAATTAAGGCACCATTTTTCTTGAAATACTTTCTCATTTGCTTTGCATCTAGTTTTTAAAAAATCCATCACATCAAGCCATATGGTGATTATTACTGTTTAAAATACAAACATTACTGTTAGTGCCATTCACATGAAATGAAGATTTACTGTATAAGATTTTCAGAATTTGGTTTGACATAATTATCACTGTTCTTAGTACTATAACATACCAACATACTTTCCCCCATATTATAAGCTTTTCGAATTATAAATTAATGGTATAATAAGGAATTTTTTTTTTTTTTTGAGTTAACATCATTCAATTCTTTTATTAAAATATTTTAATATTTTTTAATTTTTATTAAAATTTTCATTAAAAATTTTGGCCCTTGAAGAAACTGTACCGGTATCCCACTACTCAGTTTCTGTTTAATACTATATAAAGGATTACTGCTGCCTGAACTGCTGTAATGATACAACATTGTGTTTATTAAGTGTACCTTCAATTTTTTGGTAAATTCCAATGAAAAAAATTATAGTCGATGTGTTTAATAATTATTGTCACTAGAATGCTTTAATTTTGTTACGATTATTGTTATAAAAATTATGAAAATGGAAATTAAAACTGCAAATCAATTATATTATACAAAATTTAATTGTCTCTCTCCTATGGCGCTACAGCCCAAGTCAGGCCCTGGCCTCCACCAATCTCCGCCTCCAATCCACTCTATCCACTGCAACCCTCCTCCAGTTTCTTATCCCCATGTCTCTCGCGTCCTCTGCAACGCCATCTTCCCACCTCTTCCTCGGTCTACCTCTAGGTCTCGTTCCCTCCCATGTACCCAGCAAAGCCCTCTTAGGGTTCCTGCCACCCTCCATTCTCATAACATGTCCGGCCCAACGCAATCTTTGAATTCTTATAAATTTTGAGACTGGTATCTCTTTATATATTTGATACAGTTCGTTGTTGTATCTCAGTCTCCATGAGCCATTTTCTTGTATTGGGCCTATAATGCATCTGAGGATTTTCCTTTCAAAGGTGTCTACTATGTCGACTGTTTTCTGTGTGATTGCCCATGCCTCACACCCGTAGCATAGCACCGGTCTGATGACAGTCCTATATATTTTCATTTTAGTTTCCCTGTGCACATCCCCAGACCTAAATGATGGCAGCAATGCGAAGTACGCCTTGTTAGCCATGGTGGTCCGTCTTTGGATCTCCGGCTCCTCTGATCCAGTCTTTGCTAGATTCACTCCGAGATACGTGAAATTGTCCACCACCTCAATTGTGTCCTCCTCTATCTCGATGTTGTTATGAACCAGGTCCCTTCTTGTTTGGATAAGCATTTTTGTTTTATCCATATTTATGGCTAGCCCAACTTCCTTGGCTTTGTTTTTAAGCTCTATAAATATTTCTTTAGCTGCCGTGATCCGTCTTGACATGATGTTAATGTCATCTGCATATGCGGCTATCTGTACAGTTTTATTTGTTAACAGATTGGAGCTATTTATTGATAAGCCTCTAATTACATATTCCAATGCAATATTAAATAGTGTTGGGGCCAACCCATCTCCCTGCTTTAGTCCACGTGTAATATTTATGGGTTCAGTTAGTTGGCTATCCACCTTTACTTGGGCTTCAGTCTGCTGCATAGTAACTTGGGTTAATCTTACCAGCTTGCCTGGTATTCCAAATTCATGCATTATGGTGTAGAGTTTGTCTCTATTAATAGAGTCATACGCTTGCCTGAAGTCCACAAAGATCTGGTACACATCAATGTCACGTTCCCATCCGCATCTTAGTATCTGTTTTACCGAGAAGAGTTGGTCGATTGTAGACCTTCCAGGTCGGAATCCAGCTTGGTATTCCCGTATTACATTTTCTGTGAGGGGTCTCAGCCTTTGGTTCAAGATGTACGCAAAAACCTTGTAGGAGGTGCACAGCAACGAAATGCCTCTGTAATTTCTACATTGAAGTTTGTCGCCTTTTTTATAAATGGGGCATATAATGCACTTATTCCATTCCATGGGGATTCGTTCCGTTTGCCATATGTCCATGATTAAGGAGTGCAGTGCGACCGCCACATCAGCACCTCCAGCTTTAAGCAGTTCTGCAGGAATCAAGTCTGTACCTGGTGCCTTGTTGTTCCTGAGGGCACTAATAGCTTCTTCTATTTCCTGAATTGATGGTGGGTCAGATTCCATCCCCCCAATGTTTGCATTCCGCGGAGTGTGAGCAACAATTTCTCCTCCCTGTAGCATACAACCAAGGAGGCCATCGAAGTACTCTCGCCAGATAGTTTTAATTTTCTCTGGATCACTGACAATTCTATTCTCTCTGTCTCTACATAGTGTTGTAGATGGTTTATAACCTTCCCTGAGATGCTTAAGATATTTATAAGCATTCCTTATTCTTCCATCTGCAAAGTCTTGCTCCATTTTGAGAAGCAGCCCGTTTTCAAAAGTTCTTTTCTTTTTTCTACATACTTTATTTGCCAGTCTTCTATTCTCTTCATATTCTTGCTTCCTTTCTCTAGTCCTACACTGAGAATACTTCCTGTGAGCCTCATTCCTCCGTGCAACACTCTCCCTGCATTCCTCATCAAACCAGTCCTCCCGCCTCCGTCTCTCCTCTATTCCTAGTACCTCTCTGGCGGTTTCCAGGAGTGCGCACTTAAGGCTCTGCCATTTCTCTTCCACCGTTCCTGCGACTGACTCGTTCAATCTATTCCTCACTTTCCCAGCATATTCCTGTACCCTTTCTGGGTCCTTTAAACTCACTGTGTTAACCTTTTCCTGTCTTCTGAGTCTGTCCTTCCTATATACAGCCACCCTGCATCTAAACTTCATCTGCACCATATAGTGATCAGAACCAACTGACGCTCCTCTCCGGGTTTTGACATCAATGATACTTGTAGCTGCTCTTTTATCTATGATCACATGATCTATCTGGTTGACTGTTTTCCCATCTGGGGCTACCCACGTTCCTTTATGGATATCCCGGTGTGGGAACTGAGTTGAGCTGATAACCATATTTCTGCTTGTAGCGAAGTCGATAAGCAGTTCCCCATTTCTGTTGGATTCATTGTGTAAACTGTGCCTACCTATAGTGTCAAGGTATGCATCTTCTTTCCCAATTTTCGCATTCATGTCCCCCATGATTAGTTTAATGTCATTCTTAGGGGCGGTGTCATATTTTTTCCAGCAATTGGTAAAATTCTGCTTTTATGTCCTCATCCTTCTCATCAGTCAGGCAGTGTACGTTTATGTTTGACAGATTGAAGAATTTAGTAGCCAATCTTATTCTACATTTTCTCTCGTTGACTGGATGGAAGTCTACTATGAGGTGTTTTAAGTTTCTGTCAACTACAAATGCCACTCCCAGTTCTCTCTTCCCCTTCTCTCTTCCGCTGTATAATACCGTATGAGTTTTAGTATCTCTTACTCCATTTCCCAGCCATCTTGTTTCCTGCACTGCTGCTACACCAATTTTATATCTTTTTAGCTCTTCAAATAGTTCCCTTTGTGCCCCCGGCCTGTACAAAGTCCTAACATTCCACGTTCCAAAAGACAAGTCCATATTCCGTTGCCTGAGTCGTTTCCGATAATACCGTCCTTTCCGAGGCTTATTTGGTAGTTTCGTAACATCCGGTTTTCCGGGAATGGGTTGTTAGCCCATAGCCCAACCTCCAACCTGGAGGGCCAGGATTGTGATCGAGGTTTTCTCCTCTAGGTAGGTTGCTTTCACTACAGCTATCGAGTCCCACCTACCCCCTCAGTCGCAGTACTACAGCCGGATGGGTCAAATTTTGACTACCGCCTGCAATAATCCAAGACATAGGCCGGTCCAGGATCATTTCCTATACGCCCTACCTCGGTACTGATGGATACTGCTGCCCTCCACCAGGAATGTTTATTGACCTTCCGGTCTAGATCCGTACTGTTCTGCGTCAACGGGGTCACCTCTAGTAGGATGTGGCTCTTCACCACGCAGTACGGTCTTGGCTGGAGAGAGGCTCATGGCTCCATTGGGAGCTACCATCACATCATCCAACCCTGGGAACTTGTGAGGGCCAGTGCCCAGTCAACCCGAAGCAAAGGTACTACCTCTCCAAGTTCCCTCGACCCCAAATTTAATTGTAATTTATCATAATACAAAACACATAAAATATCACTACAATATATAAAAAACACATTTATAAAACTTCAGATGGAGAGCAGATATAGTTATTTAAGCAAAACAAAAGACTATCTGATGTTTAGGTTGGAATAAAATGCAGAAGATAAAGAAATTATTTCAGAACATGTTAACAATTAAACTAAAAAATGAATTACAAAATTAGTCTAGTTCTGGAATTACAAAAAAATGCCCTTCTCAGTGGTATTAATTCTCTTGGTGGATTAATTTTTTTTTTATCACAATCTCCCATGGATAGATACCAATTGTGTGTTTCTAGGACCACTTCCAGGCTTTGCTTAGCTTTTCCATACAACAGTAATTGGCAATTCTGAAACTGTGCCTACTCATTGTGTGGTGTGTCATTATATAATGATCAACTTCTAAGCTGAGATTCCTCCCATTTGAAGGTTCTATGCCATGTTGAGTTTCATCAGTGGTTTCAGAATACATGTATTCATCAACATGACTTAAATCTGACAAATTGAATTCTGAACTTTTTTCATAAACACTAAATTCCTCACTTAAATCAGACTCAGAAGAATACAATTTTTTAAGGTGTTCACATTTCTTTTGTGATATCTGATCATTCCTTCTGATTGCTTTCCCCTGAGATGTCCATGAAACATGCCAAATTCTTCAGTAATTACTGCTTTTAGTGAGGGCTGTTCAAAATCTGTTTTTATATCACATAGAGTTATCCACATTTTCTGAACCTGGTTACTGGGAGGAGTTCTCACCCTCCCGGAAGGAGGAGTACTCACACTTCTAGTACATCTTCAGACAGCTTTTGAACAACTCTGCAAACTGGTTCTGAACAGTTTGATACTTTCTGCCTTCTGCTGTTTCCTTCCACTTTTTTTTTCAAAATATACCAAGCAGTGTTCAATAGGAAAACTAGAGATAACAGTCTTTGAATATAGAAGTGTCAAACCAACCACTTTTGTATCAACAATTGTTTGTCCTACTTCTGTCCAAGGTGTCCACAGATGATCAACATCCCTTATCTTATGTATTCCTTATCCATACAACATTAGGTGTCATAAGCTCACTAACACTATTACCAAAAATCATTACTGAATTACATGTTTTTGATTAATTCATGACACATTCTACATATTTACTTAATTTTTAACAAGTCACTTTAGACACTACAGGGTCATCACTTAGATTTGTTTCATTACAATTCCAAATGTTATCATTAAAAACATCATTAAAACTTCTCTATAGATTTTCAAAATAGGGACGCATAACTTTTTATTTTATTCCGACTGTCCTTGTTTCTCTTACTTTCCTTCCCTTTTTATCAAGGTAGTTCTTAAGATAGTTAGTTCCTCTTTGTAGTCTACACAGACTAAACAACATCCAACCAGATGGAAAAGACTACAAAGAAGAACTAAACACAATAAAATATCTAGCAGAATCCAATGGATACAACAGAACAATAGTCAATAAACTCCTACTCAAAACAAATAACAGATAAAGACAAAAAACAAAAAATTCATAACACTAACATACATCAATAACCACACTGAAAAAATTGCCCACAAATTAAAAAAGCAGGATACAAAATCGCATACAAACAAAACAGAACACACACACAAAGCACAAAACAAATTTGATCTACCTGGTGTTTACAAACTAAATTGCTCAGATTGCAACAAATTCTACATAGGCCAGACAGGACATTGCTTCAAACAAAGATACAGTGAACACACAAAGGCATTACAGTCCACTACCGAATCCACCTTTGCAAACCACCTCATTGAAGTGAACCACACGTACACAAACATCGAAAACAACATGGATATTCTACGACATCCTAAATGAACAGACACAATTCAAATCACATGTATTATTCAAACATATCACACCACACACACACAACATTGATCCTTCAAGTCAACGCTGTTGCCAAGAACAAGATGGACAGCACTCGCAATGGCAGCCTCTGACGAAGCATATAATAAGCGAAAACTGGTTCAGGCTATAAGGTAAAACTTTTATGTTTTTACCCATAAAAATACTTTGTGTTCCAAGTCGGTAGTGATTTAATTATATTATTGTAATTTTAATTGGAACGTAAAAAATCCAAAATTTTTTACTTTTGCCGGGATTTGTCCTTTGTTGTGATGTTATGTTGTGTCCTTTTGTATTTTGTCATAAGTTGTCTTTGTTTGGTTATGATTTGGTTGCTTGTGATATTTTCAGTGATCTACAATGTAAAAAAAAACTTATCAAACATTACAAGAAAAAAATAACTACATGTAGCTCTTGTTATACATAGTTTAAAATAAACATGTCATGAGTGTAGTATGCCCAAAACTAAACACATTGAGTTCATTGGCACATAAGTGTGGATTTACTTCAGGTAACAAGAGTTCACATAATAAAACCTACTTTCTATTATTTTCAAAAATCAAGGACCACTAATGTGAAACGTAGTGTAAAAAAATGCATGAAATAAAGTCCAAGTAAAAATGCTCCTGACATAGAAATTAGTAAAATTCTTTAAAGGGAATAATTAAAAAAAGAATGAAACGTCTTAAATCATTTGAGAGTTTAATTATATTAAAATTTTAAAAAGTTGATATTGATTTATAATTTTTTTTACAATCACTTAACTTGAAGTAATAAAATTTTTTGGACGTTTTGTGTAGAAATTGATAGGAAAGCACAAGGATTGCCTTCTTAACTTCCCATTTTAGCCACATTGAAAGTTTTACGAAAATACACATTTGTAATCAATGTAATGTTACATTTCTTTTACTAAGGAGATAGTTTATTCTGAAAAACATTTGCCTCCTCATTTTGTGAAAATAACCGTTCTATTGACCATTATGCAATAGTTTTTCTACTATGAGCCAGTATTTTGTTATGAATTATCAAGTTTCATAACTTACGAATTCCTCATGTGGACTTCAGAAATACTGGGCCACAAGTTGCTTGACAAAAATGCACTTTTTGGTAACTACTGGTGTTAGACTATTTATGGGCCACCTATACCGTATAGACAGACATGCATGATATTATAAGACCCCCCCAAAAAAAAAAACGAACTGAAAATTTGTTAAGTAAAAAACTGACACAGTAAAAATTACAATCAACAGCATTTTTATCTTTATGGCCAGTTTTAACTTTAGAAGTGATCCGGTCAGTTAAAAATGAAACGTTCACAAACTTCTTAAGAGAACTAACAGATGATAAAGATACAGACTATTCACTTTGGAAATTTACTAAGAACTTGAAATGAACAAAAAGGCATAATCCACCCATCCATAAAGGTGATGGCACATGGGCAAGGAAAGACAGCGAAAAGGCTGAAACATTTGCAGTATATTTAGCTAATACATTTCAGCCACATCCAGCAACTGTATATGAAATTCTTCTAGCGGTGAATAATATGGAAGACAGACCAATTGAGCCTATAACTTTTAATGATGTTCTCAGTGAGACACAAACAAAATCTTAGTACTAAAAAAGCACCAGGTTACGAGATAATAACAGAGAAGATACTCAAAGAGTTAGCATATAAACGAATAATAAAGCTTACACATTTATTCAATGCTTCTTTATGTTTCCATTATGTGCCAATACAGGGGAAAATTGCAAATGTGATTATACTCTACAAACCACCAAATGATAAGTCATATCGGCCTATATCCTTATTTCCAGTTATATGCGTATCTAAATTGTTTGAGAAACTGCTTCTCAAGCATCTCAAACCTATCATAGAGAAAAAGCAGCTTATTCCAACCTACAAGTTTTGATTTTGCAGTAAACACTCAACTATTGAACAAGTGCATTGGTTATCAGGTGTAATTGTTTGATCACTAGAAGAAAAGAAAATATGCTCCGCACTGTTCTTGGATGCGGCCCAAGAATTCAATAAAGTGTGGCATGAGGGAGTGGTATACAAGATGAAAGTAAACCTGCTTAAACAGACGACCCAACTTCTTAAATCATATATCTCAGAACATCAGTTCAGAGTTAAGTGTGGTAAAGATTATTCTAATTTAAAGGATATTTCAGCTAGTGTACCATAAGGGAATGTTCTTGGACCTGTTCTGTATTTGTTGTATACAGGAGATATTCCTAATTGTGATGTGGTGACAACAGCTACTTTCGCTGATGACACTGCTTCACTAGCTACTGGTGTTAGTACAGAAGCAGAACAGACGCTCTACAATCAGCAGTTGAGTATATCACTCGATGGACAAAAAAATGGTGCATCAGGCTGAATGAAACCAAGTCTACTCATATCAATTTTACCAACCAGAAAATAGATTATTTACCAATCGTAATCGATCAGCAAAGATTTTCACGCAAGCTCAGTGAAGTATTTGGGCATGATTCTGGATGCCAAACTTAGGTGGAAAGAACATACAGTATTAAGAAGAAATGGAAAGAACTTGGATTAAAATTGAAGAAAATGTGGTGGCTGCTTGGAAGATACTGAGCTGTCACTGCATAACAATCTGTTATTATATAAACAAGTTTTGAAACTAGTTTGTGTGTATGGTGTATAGCTTTGGAGCTGTAGTAAGGAATCTAATATTAAAATAATTCAGACTTTTCAAAATAAGGTTCTTCACAGTATTGTTGATGCATCATGGTACGTAAGAAATGATGACAGCCCATCAGGACTTAAAAATGCCTATGGTCGCTGACGAGATTAAATGGGTTGCGGATAAATATGAAAGAAGATTTCGTGAACATGAAAATATTGAAGTGTTAGATAATGCTAGACTTGTTCAGCAATTGCAGAGACAGAAACCATTCGAACTAGTGAACTAAATATGTATAATTCTCAGCACACGAACAAAGTGTAACTGTATTGACGAATGCTCCAGAGGAAGCGTATCCTACACAATGTTAAATTATGTATTAGAATTAAATTCCTAGATAGTTTGTAACTAGTTGCAATAAAGTTGAATAAAAAAAGTTTTAACTTTGTAGCTAGATTTAAGAAAACTTCATTTATTTATTTTAATTTATTGTGATAAGAACGATTTGTAAAAAAACAAATATGAAAGGATTTTAGAACTATTTCAGTGAACTTGATAATTATAAATCTAATGTAAACACAAAAAGTCAGTATTGACTAGGAAAGATAGGATGGGTAGATGTATAGATAGACAAGTAATTCAGTAAGTGTATGAGTGGACAATTACATAACAGGTATGTAAATGTGTATATGTGTAAATAGCAGAGTAGGTGGATGGATAAGTAAAACTACAAAATTTGAAGAGATGGGTGGGTGGATAGTTTGTGTAGGTGGGTGAGTAGATAGATAAGTTGATGATTAAATAGGCTGGATTAGGCTGTACTACAACACAAAATGAATAACCTGGCCATTACTTGAACATACCTGTAAGTTCCTGTCTGCAACAGAGTTCGTAGCTTTTAATGTTAGTATTGTCTCATCTGTCTTTTCACATATTGAAACTGTTCAAAAGTTTGTAGATATTTCTCCATCTCTTGAAATTTTTGAAATAGTTAGAATCTCTTCTTTTTCTACACTTACTTCACGTAAGATAGATTTTTCTAACATAACTCTTTGTCCTTTGGAATATCTATAACAAGCATGTCTTCTTTATTTTGACTTTCATCAAGGATAGTTATCCTATTATTATTATTCACTGTTCTACAAACTAGGTGAATATGTTTGCATGTGTTATTCTGGATGACATTGTCCATACATAAACTCACAGACTCATGAAAACAAGAGTTACAGTGTATGCACTGTAGATGACATGATGTGCAGTGTTTAATCCATTTAACAGTATAAAATTCTGTTTCTGTACTTGTCATTTGTGATCTAAAGTTGTCAAAACTTTCTGCATCCAACAACAAACTAGCTTTGTGACGATTTCTCAGTAGTTGCAGTTTTTTCACAAGTTTCCCTTTCTTCATTTTAATTGTCAGATCAAAAATTTTATTCCTGAGTAAATGTAATATGACACTATGTGTTTCATCTAATTGTTTAATCCGTTTTCCTTTTAGGCAACAATATTTTAATATTTGATGGAAGTTTTCTTTGAACCTGTCAGTGTTTACACCTAAATTGGTAACAGTAGGCCCAGGATCTGTACTGTTCCTTATTTACGACGTGTATATATGGTTTTATAAAATATTTAAAAAAATGTGTTTCTTTACCACTAAACAGTCTTCTTAGAACCTCATAAAGCATTTGTCTAAAAGTGTCTTCATCTAGTTCATGTAACAGTGTCTGTAACATTTTAAACAAACTTTCTCACTTTTCTTTTATTTTAATTTTTGTATTTACATTGTCTTCCATACCATCAATAAATACAATTATTTGAAGACCCAATTGTTTTACACCCTGCAGAATAGAAGGTGTCTTCCATTTTGGACATAAATGTATGGGTTTTAAAACATCCTACTAGTGTTTATTTGATTCAAAAACTTACGTTAATAGTTCCGTCAGTGACTTACTTTTTTGTCGTTATGACGCGTTTCAAGACGTATGTCTCATCATCAGGTGTTTCACTAGATAGGTGAGGTCATCAATACATTAAAATAAAATAAATAAACAAACACATAAAAACACAAACGTCAACGGAACATATACGGCCGGTGCACACCGCGTTGAAGTCGAGCCCGCACTGTTGTTATTACTGTACGTTATTTACTCAGTAGGCCGTGTGTTTTGAATCTTATCTTAGATACTAATAACTACGTCATACAGTGAGTTTGATTGGAACTGCAGTTGATCATTTAATAGGAACTCAGGGATATTCTTACTATTATTTATATCACTACCTTTAATTTTATTGAGAATTGATTGTGCCTTATATATTTCAAATTCTTCAGCAGCATTCATGTATCTGCCTTTCTTAAATACATGCAGGTGTCTAAAGTTGGTCTTGAAGTTCGTGTAATTATGATTGTTATCAACTAAATGGCGAGCAAAACTGGAACTTAGTTTTTTACTGTTTTGTTTGGGGAAATGTTCTTTGAAACGCTTACCAAAAGATCTACCAGTTTGTCCGATATAATAGCTATTACAGTCGCTACATGAAATCTTGTATACACCTGTCTTATCTTCTAATGGTGTGGATTGTTTCGATCTAAGTATTTTGCCAATTGTATTAGAAGTGCGGAACGCCATTTTTATATTTGACCTGTTGAACACACTATTTAATATTTTGGGTAAGGTGTTGCCATATTCACATGATATATACTGTACCTTGTATTATCTAGATTTTTACGGGGTGTACCGTTCTTTTCCTTTCTCTTTCGATGTTGCCTGATTAGGTTATCTATCATTACCACCTTATATCCATTAGCTATAGCTATGTGCTTAATTGTCGTTAGTTCTTCACTGAAATCACTGGCATCCATTGGTATGTTAATAATCTATGTATTAAACTATTAAAGGGTGCCATTTTTTGTATAAACGGGTGGTGTGAATCAGCATGTAATGTAGTATCTGTGGTGGTTGGCTTTCTATACATTTTATATTTAAATTTGTTATCCAGCCTTGTGACAGTCAGGTCAAGGAAATTAATCTTGTTTTTCACTTCAGTTTCAAGGGTAAACTTTATCGTGTCGTTGATTTCAGTCATGTAGTTTTTTAGGTTTTCTATTTGACGTAAAGTGCCACTGAATATTATGAACGTATCATCGACGTATCGTGAATATGAAATTATCTTGCTACAAAGTTTATTTCTGTTATTAAGTAAATATGTGTCTTCATAATGACTTACGTATACATCTGCCAGTAAGCCGGATAGTGGTGAGCCCATTGCTAAACCCCTTTGCTGGATGTAATATTTGGTATTAAAAGTAAAATAGTTCTGACTAAGTATCACTTCTAATAGGTTAATTATTTCGTCAATTTCTTTTATATTGCGTATTTTGGCATCAATTAAGTTGGTCTTTAAAATGGTTAGTGTCTCACGAACCGGGATATTAGTGTATAAATCGACAATGTTAAACGAAGCAATTTTATAATTGTCGTTAACGTTGTAACGTCACAGAACGTTCCATAAAAGAAATCATTTATATAGTAAGTTAGCATAAGAGGAAAGTGAAGTGAACAGTATCGAACCCAAGTAGTCCCAAAAACTTGTGTAATTTTGTATAGTAATTATTTCTATCAACTTGAAAAAAACGACCAAACTATGACTAAGACAAAACCCCATATATATTATTAAAGTGAATAAGAGTGAAAAAACCATAAGACACTATAAGAGAGAGAAATAATGTCAGAATCCACCAGAATAAAGTCAATAATTATTAAGTTTTATAACTATAAATAGGGTATTAAAAACTATATTTTGTGAATAAATGGACATGATCCATCATTATATTATGTGATGTAAATAAAATAAATGTATTAAATGACTTAAATACATTATTAGAAAGAGTTTAAGTTAGAATAAAAATTGTATATTTGCAATGACAAAAAAATATTAATGTGTTGGATTTGAGACCATACACCAAGATTTCATGAAAAAATTAATTATTATCAGATTTAAATAAAAACTATATGTAATTGTCAAGCAGACAATAGTGAACAATTTATCTTAAATAAAGGAAGCTGTCAAATGAATAAGAAGCAGTCAAAATAGCCAAAAACAGTGTTAACTAAAAACATGTAATAGGCATCTAATATTGTATAATTTATGAATTTAATGTTGCCAAAATGCAACCAAACTGTATTAGAAAGCTGTAATATGATATAAAGCAACTATACTAATATACCTGACCAACTTTAACATTGTAATAGTCAAGTCAGCAAAATATTTACTTATACCATGTATGGCTGAAGCCAATTATCCAGTACAAAAATAATCATATCTGGCTAAATACTTACATAATACTAACAAAAATAAGATAGAAAGGTACAATACATCAGAATACCTTAATAAGAAACAAACTCAGTTGAAAGTAAAGTCAATTCTAAAAGAATTTAACTAATTAGAGTGAGATTTGTCACACCATAAAAAATGACATCTCAAGACCAATCAATGATGCTATGTCATCTTGTGATAAATATAATATATGTACAGAGTAACCAGGTATCACAAAAGATAGACAAAATAATAAACTCTGTGTGTATAGTGGTGAAATAATACATATATTAAAGAAAAAGACTAATCATTGTATTAGAAAACTGACAAGAATCTAGGCCATGAGCAGAGGCCATATAAAATTGTATTTATTTGTGTTTTATTTATGTTAAAATTTGTTTATTTTGTTGTAGGAAAGTAGTAGTAGTAGATGTTCAGCTTGTGGAAGGAACTTTGTAACTCCACAACAATTTTTGTTATAAAAATTGAGTTTTCAATGACAACAACTCAAGGTGAGGGTTGTATATTGTATTGTTTATTAGACTTAAGTTAATTAGATACCAATCATATTTAGTATCGCTAGATTCAGTTAAAAACAAGGAATCTAAATGCATTAATGGCATACAAATTGTAAGTACTAATGTGAAACTGTTTGATAAATACCAGTGTCAATTTTGAAATATCTTTTGTATGAAGAATAAGAAATTCGTTCTAAAAGCTTCTACGGAAGTGAAAATTGTTCTATGACATTCCATTTCGTTTATTCTCGAACAATCTAGAAAGAATTTTTACACAAATATACCGGAAGTCGATGAAAACAGTCTACCTGATTTAGTATAAAAGCGAGACCAAATTCGACCCAAAAACACTTGAAGATTGAACTCCAGAACTGATGCATCTCACACAACACTGATCAACGCAGCTAAGGCGAAACCAAAGAGGCGAGAAATCGACAAGACACGGCAGGAAGGCTTTTCCCGTACATAGACATAACTGACTGACTTAACCTCAACGAGAGTCTACGCCAAAAAGTATCGCTGAAATAGAGCAGCGATACGGCAAATTTTAATAGAAATCACGCAGCCAGAACGTCGACGGCCCAGGAGGGACCAAACATTTAAATAGAGAACGAATTCTGCTGTGTTCACATTGACTGACTAACGTGACAAATAATTCCCCCGAACGTAAACAAACAATACACTAAGCCTTCCTCAACACTGCATGGGAATCAGCGCTGCGGTGGCAGATTTCTGAATCAACGCTAAACAGATGATTCGTAGCGGCGGCGTTTGAACGAGATTCTACTGCCAAACGTTTTGACAAAAAGTGCGGAAAAAGTAACGATCGCAAAATTTGACTTTAAATAGATTCAGTGTACACCCGAAGAGGCGAGATTGAGAAACTACCCGAAGGAAGTGTCCAGTGAGAGAATAAACGACCATTGGAACGTGAGTTACCAAAATTAAAGTCATTTGTTACCTGGTTACATTTATCACACAGTTGTACTTTACACGCCACACATACACCTTCAAATCACTTAGTTTTTTCTTGTAAGGCATCTAATTGATATGTCTTGGTAGTTCAAAGGAGTCACGTCCTGAGAGTAAAGATTTTTCACATATTAAACTCATGCTTTTCAACTGAGTCAAAATCTGAAATATACTAGCCGATACTTGATTGGATATATAAAAAAATTGTCAATAATAATAACTTGTAAAATTTTTTTCTCTGCAATTTTATAATTTTTTCTATGAATGTTAGTCCTTCAGACGATTTGTTTGCTTTTAAAGAACCATTAAACTTAACTGATTTTTCCAAGCTAAACTGACTTGTTTAAATTTTTTTTTCGTAGATTTAAAAATTTTTTATCAATCACATTTAATTTTTTCTTGGAACAAACGTTTCCAAGTGGCGCCCACAAAAAGCATAGTTTTAAGTTGTGTTACAGGACTACATCACTGCAGAGGATCCAGTCAACAGAGTAAGTAACAAAAGTGCGCGGAGGTAACGCCCGACAGATTACAACACATACACATTACTTTACACCCAATACTTGTTTTACTATAACGTATTTGTTGATTATCGTTAATACGCTCGCTAGATAACGTATTCTCGATAGTCAACAAATACGTTAACAACATTTTGCAACACACTTATCATAAACAAAAGGTTAAACTCCAGAATCTCATGAACAAACAAATCAACGAAGATAAAGTTATATGTAAACACAAGTTTTATACGCGCATCTCAAATTTAACTTCTACACAGTTTAATAACGTTGAAATGGATGTCCTTAATAGAGGATTAAAATATAATATTCCGTACAATAGCAAGAGCCATATAATACGTGAAATAATCAGTGCAGAAGCCGCCGTTAAAACACTACCGAACCATATAATGCAGAATGAAGCTTGCGTCATGATTAATAATAAATTGAACAAATACATAAAACATGTGGAACACAACAAACCCTTTACCTCAAATAACAGACACCATGCAGAAATTAAAACCCTGAAACAAATTAAGAATAAATTGTCTGATAATAATGCATTCATTACAAAAGCTGATAAAGGGAACACTATTGTAGTAATGGACAAGGACCAATACACACTGAAGGTCAATGATTTTATAAATAACGATAATATCGAAATGATACAGGTGGACCCAACAGCTCAGTTTGTAAAATCTCTAATAATATTATTAATCGAAGTACTTGTATATTCGACGAAAACACACGTCGCGGGCTAAAGCCTATCAAGGCAGTAGCCCCTCAATTCGTCGGTCTGCCAAAAATCCATAAGCCCAATGTTCCTATCAGGCCTCTAGTTAACTTTACTACTGCCCCAAGTTATAAAATCAGCAAGGTATTTACCAGACTTTTAAAAAATAGTATAAATCTAAAAAATAATTATAGCGTAAAAAATAATATTGAATTCATTAACAAAATGAAAGACATAAAGTTACAGGCCAATTATAAAATTGCTTCGTTTAACATTGTCGATTTATACACTAATATCCCGGTTCATGAGACACTAACCATTTTAAAGAACAACTTAATTGATGCCAAAATACGCAATATAAAAGAAATTGACGAAATAATTAACCTATTAGAAGTGATACTTAGTCAGAACTATTTTACTTTTAATACCAAATATTACATCCAGCAAAGGGGTTTAGCAATGGGCTCACCACTATCCGGCTTACTGGCAGATGTATACTTAAGTCATTATGAAAACACATATTTACTTAATAACAGAAATAAACTTTGTAGCAAGATAATTTCATATTCACGATACGTCGATGATACGTTCATAATATTCAGTGGCACTTTACGTCAAATAGAAAATCTAAAAAACTACATGAATGAAATCAACGACACGATAAAGTTTACCCTTGAAACTGAAGTGAAAAACAAGATTAATTTCCTTGACCTGACTGTCACAAGGCTGGATAACAAATTCAAATATAAAATTTATAGAAAGCCAACCACCACAGATACTACATTACATGCTGATTCACACCACCCGTTTACACAAAAAATGGCACCCTTTAATAGTTTAATACATAGATTATTAACATACCAATGTACGCCAGTGATTTCAGTGAAGAACTAACGACAATTAAGCACATAGCTATAGCTAATGGATATAAGGCGGTAATGATAGATAACCTAATCAGGCAACATCGAAAGAGAAAGGAAAAGAACGGTACACCCCGTAAAAATCTAGATAATACAAGGTACAGTATATATCATGTGAATATGGCAACACCTTACCCAAAATATTAAATAGTGTGTTCAACAGGTCAAATATAAAAATGGCGTTCCGCACTTCTAATACAATTGGCAAAATACTTAGATCGAAACAATCCACACCATTAGAAGATAAGACAGGTGTATACAAGATTTCATGTAGCGACTGTAATAGCTATTATATCGGACAAACTGGTAGATCTTTTGGTAAGCGTTTCAAAGAACATTTCCCCAAACAAAACAGTAAAAAACTAAGTTCCAGTTTTGCTCACCATTTAGTTGATAACAATCATAATTACACGAACTTCAAGACCAACTTTAGACCCCTGCATGTATTTAAGAAAGGCAGATACATGAATGCTGCTGAATAATTTGAAATATATAAGCCACAAACAATTCTCAATAAAATTAAAGGTAGTGATATAAATAATAGTAAGAATATCCCTGAGTTCCTATTAAATGATCAACTGCAGTTCCAATCAAACTCACTGTATGACGTAGTTATTAGTATCCAAGATAAGATTCAAAACACACGGCCTACTGAGTAAATAACGTACAGTAATAAAAACAGTGCGGGCTCGACTTCAACGTGGTGCGCACCGGCCGTATATGTTCCGTTGACGTTTGTGTTTTTATGTGTTCGTTTATTTATTTTATTTTAATGTATTGATGACCTCACCTATCGAGTGAAACACCTGATGATGAGACATACATCTTGAAACACGTCATAACGACAAAAAAGTAAGTCACTGACGGAACTATTAATGTAAGTTTTTGAATATAATTTCAAGTGACTTGGACACTTGTGAAAAATGAATCTTTATTTGACTTTAAAAAATCATTATAATAGTGTCATCCTCTCTGTAAACATGAAAGCAGAAAGAAACCTCTCTCTTCTTTCATCCATTGTTAGAAGTGTATATAACTGGAAGTTGTAGGTACTAACACGTTGAGACCTGCCCGTTTACGGTCCCTACATGCTGCTGTGTCCTGAGCATTTTTGTGAAAGTTTAAGGGCTAATAAATAAAAAAATTGTCTCTTCACTTACATAAATTCTGTAAACAGTGCATTAAATTACACATCTTCTGATTTAAAAGGATATATATATATATATATATATATTGTTATGGTTTTTTGTAGTTAACACTTTTTTATTAAGTTGAGAAAAGTACACTTTTTCACTTAAAAAGAAATTCAGTTTGACTCAATTCTCGCACAGTACATTAATCTTAAACACAGATTACAACTGTTGTGACGATTCATATCATCACCATGCATATAAGAACTATTAAGATAATTAATAAATTAATTACCTTGAATTATCCGCCGTGTGATTTCTTATGCTTTGTCTATGACGCGTTTCAGAGCGTATGCTCCATCATCAGATATTAAAAAGTTAAAACTGTCACTCTTGCGAGATCGTTATGAAGTTAAAATGTCAAGATTTGCATATGAACCGTACGCGGATTTGGGTGCACACCCGTTCAAGTTCACTCTGCCACTGAGCGGTTGCTACCTTATCGTAGCCCCAGCGAGCAGACTCAAGGCGGTATCGTACAATCGGTTGGATACAAAGTTCAGGTGGTCATTTAACACGATATCGCGACTCATTGGGTTTGCATATGCACTGTAAATTTCAAATTCCTCCAAGGCATTCATGAAACGGCCCTTCTTACACACATGTAACGGTATTAAATTGGAACTAAAATCTGTGTAATTATGATTGTGTGAAGTCAGGTGTCGGGCATAATTTTATTTTTATGTTGTCAATGTTTCTTATTTTCTTAGGTAAATGTTCTCGAAATCGTTTAAGGAAACCTCTCCCAGTCTGTCCAATGTAGAAGCACTCGCAATCATTACATGTTAACTTATATATGCCAGTTTTTTCTTCTGGAGGCGTGTGTTTTTTCGGTTTGAGAATATCCAGTAACTTATTATTAGTCCTGAATGAAATAGTGAAACTATTATTATTCAATATAGAAGACAAAACCTTAGGCATAAAGCTAGTGTAATTAGTAGATATAAAAATTTTTTGCGTGTTGTTGTTTATTCGGGGTTTAAGCATTCTTTTTTCATGTTTTCTCAACAGTTTGTCAATGGTTAAACTACTGTAACCATTGGCAACCGCGATATATTTTATGACATTTAGCTCATCACGGAAGTCATTATCATCCAAAGGAATCGTCAATAATCTATGAATGAAACTATTGTACGCTGCCATTTTATGTGAAAGAGGATGATAGAGTCTGCGTGTATTGTGGTGTCAGTGGTAGTCGGTTTCCTATAAGTGTTGAACTTCAGTTTATTCATCTGTCGAGTGATGGTTAAATCTAGAAAGTTTATCTTGTTATCAACCTCTGTTTCAAGAGTAAACTGGATATTTCTATTTATTTTATTTAAACAGTTTTTAAATAATTCGATTTGTCTTATAGTACCATCAAAAATTAAAAACGTATCGCTACATACCGTGCATATAATATTATTTTATTTGCATATATATTATTGTTCAACAAGTGAGTATTCTCATAATAATTCAAATAAATATCGGCCAGTAGGCCGGAAAGGGGTGAGCCCATTGCTAGGCCATCATTTTGAATGTAAAACGAGCCATTAAAAGTGAAATAGTTTTGTTTCAAAATAACCTCGAGTAAATTAATTAACTCATTTATTGTCTGTGTGTTCATGCAACTATTGTCAGATAAATTGTTTCTCAAAATCTGTAAAGTATCTATGATTGGGATGTTCGTGTATAAATTAGTTATGTCGAACGACGCCAATTTGTGGTTAGGTTGCAGTTCAACAGATTTAATATCATTAATAAAATTATTGTTGTTCTTAATACTATGATTATTATGTAATTGTAAATTATCAAACGAACTAGTGCTTTTGCAGTTTTGAAGCCAGGAGCAATGGTAAAGTTCACGAGCGGTCTGATAGGTATGTTATGTTTATGAATTTTAGGCAGTCCTGTGAATATCGGGGCTTTAGCGTTGATGGGCTTTAAGTAACGTCGTGTGCTTTCATTGAATAAATTGGTACATTTATTAATACAATTGTTAAGTTCCCTGACGTACAAATCAGTGGGGTCAGAGTTTAATATTTTAATGTTGTTGTTAGAAATAAAATCATGAACTTTATCACTGTATGAATCAGTGTCCATGATGACTAGCATATTTCCTTTATCTGCCTTAACGATAAGGGCATTGTTGTCGATTAACCCTCCGTTAGTTGCAATATCCCACAGATACACCTTCTTTTTAAAATGAGTCACGACTGCTGTGCTGATTCATTTACGAACCCACCCTCTTAGGTATCTTCCTACCTCTCTCCACTCCACAGCTCAGTAGTGTGTGAGCCTTCCTAGTGTTCAGACGTCTTGTGCCAGGGGGCATTTTATCTGTTAGATACATCACGACTGAAGACGTAAGTATTCATTATTTTGTTTTTTATTTAAATTATATATTTTTGTTGTTTAGTAATGTCAAATGAAGTTTTACGTTTGCTTATTTCTGTCAAAGGTATTTTTATAAACTGTTTTTGCCTATAGTATCTGAGTGATACATTGCGACTAACCATGTTAAGTTTATTTTGTTTTTTAGTTTGATGACAGTGCCAAACCAATGATAATTGCTTATAATTGCAAATAGTGCTGGAGTAGATTAAATAAGCTACAGTATTGTAATTTTACTTAGGAGGATCAAAAAGCAATGCTAATTTTGTTCTATAATGTTAAATGATTTTGAAATGTCAGCTTGTGGAGTAGAAATTCACTTTGGTTATTATTGCTTTTCTTTGTGTTTCAGTTTTGAGGATGGCATTTCCAAACAGAACTTTTGATCTCAATAATCCAAAAGATGTAGATATTATGCAACAGTATTCATTAACTGCAAATGATTCAGAAGAAGAAAAGATAGACAGTGAAGAAGAAAATGAGACTGACAATGAATATGAAGACGAAGAGCACACAGACAATTCTGAAACTGAACAAGATGACACCTCATCTGAAGCAGAAGATGATGGAGATGGTGAAGAAGGTTATTTCACAGCCTACAAAAGAAATAATCAGAAAGTGGTGGAGTCTTGGAAATGGAAGAAAACCCCCTTCGGTAGCAAAAGAAAAAAGGCGCCTCATAATATTCTAGTGAAACTTCCAGGAGTAGTGGGTAATGCTAAAGGTCTCACAAATGTTCAGGAAACCAGGAAGTGTCTAATTGATGATGCAATGATCAGAGATATAGTGGTATTCACTAACCAGTACATCACCAGTGTAAAAGACAAATTTATCAGACAAAGAGATGCTCGCACAACTGTTGAGGTTGAGATTAGAGGATTCCTTGGTCTGCTGTATCTCCTTGGTGTCTACCGAGCCAACAGATTGAATTTGGATGAATTGTGGAGCAGTGATGGTGATGGGATCGAAAAATTTCGTCTAACAATGAGCCAAAGAAGATTTCGATTGCTGATGCGATGTTTGCGGTTTGATGATAGAGACTCAACACCTGAAAGGAGAGCTACTGATCGTCTTGCACCTATTCGAGAAATTTTTGAGAAGTTTATTGTCAACTGCCAAAACAACTACTCACTGGGATGCAATACAACAATTGACAAAATGTTAGTTGGATTCCGAGGTAGATGCGGCTTTAGGCAGTACATTCCCTCAAAACCAAGAAAGTACGGCATCAAGGTATTTAGTTTGGTGGATGCTAAGCTGTTCTACACTTACAATATGGAGATATATGCCACCAAGCAGCAGCAGGATTTGAGTAACAAGCCAGTGGATGTGGTAAAATGATTAGCAACACCGATTTATGGAAGTGGTAGAAACATTACCATGGACAACTGGTTTACAGACTTTAATTTACTGAAGGACTTAGGAGAGCAGAAGTTATCCCTTGTCGGTACCCTAAAGAAGAATAAAATCCAACTTCCTTCTGACTTCAGAACCATTCGGGATCGCCCTGTTTCCTCTACTCTTTTTGGCCCCGCAAAGAAGGTATGGTCTTATCCTACATCCCCAAAAAAGGGAAAAATGTCATTTTGTTGTCCAGTTTGCACGATGATGATGGAATTGATCCGGAGAGTGGAGAAGCAAAGAAGTCTTCAGTTATTACATTCTACAATAGTACTAAGGCTGGTGTTGATACGGTCGACCAAATGAGTGAAACTTACAATGTAGCCCGAAATACAAAACGATGGACAATGGCAGTGTTTTTTTCAGTGCTAAATGTAGCTGGAATAAACTCTAGAATCCTTTACATTGGAAATGGTAATACAGTGCTATCTCGAAGACAATTTTTGAGAACATTGGCTAATGAACTTACTCATGATCTCATCGTGCGACGAAGTAATTCTTTTCGTGGGATACCTCTCAGTATCCAGGATAAAATAAAGAGGTACAAGGATGCTCGTCAGGAATCTTCTCAGGGTGCAACAGCTGCTGCTAATGGTGGAGAACACCTGCTGATGAAGCAACAACATCTGGTTATAGAGAAACGCAAAGGAAACGAAAACGCTGTGCAGAATGCCAAAGCCAAAAGAAAAACAGACTAACTCAGTACAGATGTGATTTATGTGATAAAGCACATTGCTTACAACATATGAGAGGCCTTTGTGAAAACTGTAAAATTGCCATTTTGTCCTACGAGTCTGAATGTTTGTACGCTTTGTGAAAACTGTGTGTGGAATGTTGTCCTAGGAGTGTGAATGTTTGTACGTTTTGGTTAGATTTGTCATGGAATTATGAATGTCAAAGTTAACATTATTCTGCTTTACAGTTTGTAATATCTGTACTTTAGATGTTTGCCTTGTGTTATTAAAAAGGAAAAACAGATTAAACTTATTAAAAAATGGCCATGTAGTTTATGACTTCCTTTAATGTCTCTCCCAAGTAAAATTTTGAATACTGTAGCTTATTGTAATCTACTCCAGCACTATTTGCATTTATAAGTAGTTCTTATTAGTTTCAGGTAATTTAGTAATGGGTTCATCAGATCACCTACAATGGTAATGAAAAAAAAACAGACGAAAACATTTTAAAAAAATGTGTATCTGTGAGATACATAGCGACTATTCATGAGGAAAAAAGGTTGCGACTAACGCAGGGTTAATTTTGTTTTCATGTGTTTTAAAGTTTTATATTCACTAGAATACCTAGACTGACCACGTGAAACGAGAGGTAGATTATTGTTTAATTTAATGGCTCTATTAAATTTATTATTTATAAGTACACGTGCTTCATTTTGTAAGTGTGGGTCTGAAATAGATTTGACGGCTGCCTCCGCTTCAACGACTTCATAGATAAGTTTGTTTTTACCGACGGGTGGGAGATTATAATTTATCCCTTTATTTAAAAGCTTCATTTCGTTATCATCAAAGACTGTTGTAGTTAAGTTCATGACTCTAGGGCAAAATGTGTATACAAACAATGGCAGACTCTTGGCGATGTTTATGTTCTAGCATAAGAAGTTTGCGTGATTGACTAAAATGTGTACGACGTACAATATTATATATGTATCTGTGTACGGAATCTAAAACTTTATCGATAATGACAGGATGAATATTGTTAAGAATCTGCAAATGCAGTTTAAGCAAACGAGTGTTGAGGAGAGATTTTTTAATGTATAAAGCTTTAATTTCTTCCTTGACGCGAAATCGTTCAGCGTATTGTTGTGTTATTTTCGTGGCCTTGGAAGAGCAATTAATTTTCACAGTAGCATACTTAGGAGTTATGTTCTTTTGTAAACAAATTTTATTGAACTTGATATGCAAGTTAGTTTTTAATAACTGAATTTTGACATTTTGGAATTTAAATACCATGCTTGCTTGGCTAGGCTCTAATTTAATATTCATGTTTAATATGGTAACCAAATCACTTGTACGAATTAATAAATTAATTACCTTAAATTCATAAACATAACATACCTATCAGACCGCTCATGAACTTTACCACTGCTCCTGGCTTCAAAACTGCAAAAGCACTAGTTCGTTTGATAAAAGATAATTTACAATTACGTAATAATCATAGTATTAAGAACAACAATAATTTTATTAATGATATTAAATCTGTTGAACTGCAACCTAGCCACAAATTGGCGTCGTTCGACATAACTAATTTATACACGAACATCCCAATCATAGATACTTTACAGATTTTGAGAAACAATTTATCTGACAATAGTTGATGAACACACAGACAATAAATGAGTTAATTAATTTACTCGAGGTTATTTTGAAACAAAACTATTTCACTTTTAATGGCTCGTTTTACATTCAAAATGATGGCCTAGCAATGGGCTCACCCCTTTCCGGCCTACTGGCCGATATTTATTTGAATTATTATGAGAATACTCACTTGTTGAACAATAATATATATGCAAATAAAATAATATTATATGCACGGTATGTAGACGATACGTTTTTAATTTTTGATGGTACTATAAGACAAATCGAATTATTTAAAAACTGTTTAAATAAAATAAATAGAAACATCCAGTTTACTCTTGAAACAGAGGTTGATAACAAGATAAACTTTCTAGATTTAAC